>BSBM01000687.1:6536666-7990000 GCA_027924585.1 Larix kaempferi | reverse complement strand
GTTTGAGTAGTTGTCTTTTGGACAAGCCCGATTAAGGTCCCGATAATCAACATAGACGCGAATGGTGCCTTGCTTTTTGTTCACAGGAACGACGTTTGAGACCCAATTCGTCAATGGGACAGGATAGATAAAACCAGCCTTTAAGAGCTTTTCAATTTCTGCCTTGATTGCCGCAGTCTTCTGGGGGTGTACCGATTGCAACTTTTGGCGCACAGTTTTGATGTCGGGATAGGTTTTTATTTCGTGAGAAACAATCGCGGGGTCTATCCCAGGCATCTCCTCATAGGACCAAGCAAATACGTCTCGAAATTGCTTGAACAAGGCCGTGCTAACAGCGATTTCTTCAGGGGAACATTTCTGGCCTATGCGAATGTGTTCCACTATACCTGGTTTCACCGAGATGTCTACCGAGGTGGTTGGCTCAATGGTAGCCAAGTTTCCCTCCGTGTCCGTAAGACATGTAAGGATGGGGGAATGAGGGGACGGCTATATATATGGTGAAAAGAGGGTATGAATGTTGTCCTCTATGTACTCCAAAGGAGGAAGAAAAGATGATCTATGATGGAGATCATCCCACGGACTGTCGTCAATATTCATTAATTCCATGATGGACTCGTCTGAATGAAAAGTCCGAAGTAAGAGATCAGGTAGAGATGATGTCCGTCGTAGAGAAAAGGAAGGAGAGGCCATGGATGAATGGTCCTCTGATGCTGTTTGGATAGCCTCGTAAATGCGTTCAGTGGGTGAAAGAGACATTATATCTCCAAACAGGTGTGTTGTGGCTTCGTCCGGTACAAGCCAAGCATCATTAGAGTGAGATAAAATCTCTGTGGAGACCAAGTTCACCATAGCAACATGATTAGGGGGATCCGCGGCTAGAAAAATGCCCATGAGAAATGAATCTTTCAAAAGGCCAACACCTACACTCTCATACTATTTCGACATCTATCCAATGGAAGGAACGTGGTCACCAGGATGAGTAGTGGTGTCTGGTGTACAAAAGTCTAATTGGTCGATAGTAACAATCTGTCCTTGGTGGGGGAATTGCACTATGTGGAAGACTGAAGAGGATACTGCCTGCATGGTGTAAAACCAATTGCGACCAAGAAAGAGATTATAATCTATTGGGGTCGAGACCACTTCCACGTTAATGGTTACGGTCTTCCACCCAACTCAACTGCAAGAGCTTGTAGATCCCATGAGGTTGAAAGCCACGCCCGTCGAATGCTTTCAATGTGATAGGAGAACGATTCAATTCGGGGAAGCCAATGCCTCTCCAACAGGCGATGGACATGACAGAAGTGGAGGCACCTTCGTCCAAAAGGGTATGATGAGCAATCTTCTCAGCAATGTTCGCAGAAACTTGGAATGCGAGCTGGTGTGAGAGCCTCGACTTAATGCTATCAAGTCGAAACATGATGGTGTTCGAGGAATCTGGGTCGACTACACCAATGGCCGCAAGGAGAGTTTTGCATTGATTAGGACAATTCTGCAAAACTTCCACGGTAGACATGGTGCAAGGAGCTTGTGCCAGGTCTTCTACGATATTGTAATTTTGTGTCGCCCGGGCATTGGGATTGAAAACAACTTTTTGAATCGTACTTTTGGGCGGATGCAATATCAGGTCCAAAGATGGATTCTCAATGGTAAGAGAAGTTGATGGTACAGTGACATCAATCAGAGAATCGGAAGCTTTTTCAGTATTACTTCTAGTGGGTTCCTTCGAAGGGACCGGTTCGTAATATCGCGAGCGAGTATTCAAATTGATCGTCTCGTTACGCACCATGAGAACATGTGCGGTATTGGATGATTCCCCTTGGGCTGAGGGGTTTTGAGCAATCATTTGCTGGTTCTGAGTAGGAAACGGATCGTTGAGGACTGCGGGAGTTGGTTTACGCCTAAGAAACTTTTGAACTTCGTCTCTATGGGGACACTCCTTGGAGAAGTGGTCGTCTCCACACAGTAAACAAGGATATTTTAACTTCCGTTTCTGCTTGGTATCGTCAGGAGTGCTCCTTTGCTCCTGCTACGCAGAAGACTTCTTGGGCTTCCCTTTGTTCTTCTTCTTGCCATTAAACTTCTGAGATGAAGCTGACTGAACAAAATTCACCTCTTCAATTACAGCAGGAGTGGTTGACGTGGTGGTGCTATGGCTAGCCTGAGCTGGTAAGGGGGAAGACCCTTGAAGGTTGGATGATCCAACAGTACTAGAGGCAGGCTGGGTGTTAAGGGATCCAATGATTCCGTCAGTTTGGAGTCCCTTATGTGGTTTCGCGGGGTCATTAACGTCACGGGGTGCGTCAAGTAAAATATTGAACAAAGTGCCGGATTGAGTGTAGACTAGGTCTAGCAGATGGGCACTCGCGATGGCTTGTTCTTCAGTGACAGCACCTCTCATGGTGACATCTTTTGGTATGGTGGGAATGAGCGATTTTGTAAACTAGTCTACTAGGAGTTGATCTGGAATAGGAGCTTTAATAAGACGTCGTCTCCTTCGCCACTCATGGATATGATCAGGAATATGAGTGGCGGTATTTTGATGGAGCGAGGTTAAAAGCTCAGTACCAGTCTCATACCGTATAGGCAGCTGGAAATGCGTCAAAAAATTCATAGCAAGAGAGCCAAAGTCAGGAAAAGAGTGGGGTGGCAATTCAATGTACCACCGGGCAGCCGAACCGATGAGGGTCCATTGAAACAATCTAAGATGAATTGAATCGTCCATTAAGGAATTAGATGAACACCATAAGTGGTATGTCATCACGTGGTTTTTCGGGTCTTCACCTAGATTGTCGTCAAACTTGGGGATATCAGATGGAAGTTTCACCGAAATTGGTGTCCAGTTATATCCGTGATAAATAGGATCGTTGGTTAACCGGGATAGGTTAGGTAAGTCCAAAGTAGCCAGGAAGGGCAGCTGTGGGTTAGACTACGCGTATTGATAATATGGATAAGGTGTGTATGGACTAAACTGACCATAAGGTGTACCAGGAAGAAACTGGGCATAGGGGGGTGTGCCACCCGGACCGTAAGGGGATTTGCCACCATAAGGTGGTCCATTCCAATAAGGTGGGGGTCCACCTCCACCACCGGGAGGGGGCGGAGGTCCGCCGCCACCACCAAGAGGTGGTGGGGTTCCATAACCGTGATAAGGTGGCCCGCCACCGCCTCCACCTGGAGGGGGTGGTGGAGCACTTCCATCGCCAGAAGGATGGGGGCCCCCACCATCTCCGCCACCGGAAGGATGAGGGTCTCCACCACAACCGCCACCACTATAAGGATTAGGCCCTCCACTGCCTCCATCTGGAGGGGGTGGTGGACCACCTCCACTACCCGAAGGAAAAGGTCCTCCGCCACCATGATAGGGTGGTCCACCGCCAACTCCACCTGGAGGGGGTGGTGGACCATTCCCTCCACCGCTGAAAGGGTGAGGGAAGTTGTAGGTAAAGTGAGGTGGGCCTCCACCAAGATTAGGTGGGGGTCCGCAAACTCTAGTAGGAGGTGGTGGAAGACCGATCGGGGGTGGTGGTACTTGAGGGATAGTCGGTTGGGGCCCTTGGTGCAACACAGGTTGTTGTCCCCATAGAGTGTATGGTGCGTTTCTGGGATTGGATTGAACTGGCGCAGGGTTAACGGAACCCGGATACGATTGAATCCATGAGGGTTGAGTTACATTGGATGGGCCCCCAACATGAGATAATCCCATGGTGGATGGTCTGGCGGGTTGGGAAGGTCCAACGGAAGGCCCGTTGGGGATTCCACCACCTACGTTTGGGTTAGGAAATGGGGGTTTCCCCCCAACCACAGTAGTTTGACCACTATTCATAGGTTGAACCAATGTAGGTTGTTGACTAGCTACCGTAGTAATAACATTACCAATAATATTATCCAGAGGGATGGAGTATCCTCCCCTCGAATTTTGAGTTCGGGGAGGGACTGGTAAAGTAACTGTGGTAGTGACATGTGTGTTGGACCGTTGTCCTTCCATCGGTTGGTTCACTTGAGGTGCAGGACTGGACTCTTGCGAGGGTTGACCAGTCTTACTAGTGGTCTTGTGGTGGGCTTGTTCCGATGATCCAAAATATATCGGATGATCAGGGATGTTTCGGTCATCAAACCTTAACTGGAAATGTCTATTTCGAAACTCATCAGAGCATTGCACGAGACTATGTCTTCAAATTTCATCACCCTTAAGACGCAAAAGTTCCAAATGTTCACGGATAGGTCCAAAAACTTTGGCGGGGCCAGGCTCGTAGTAGGTTCTAGAGGGTTCTGGAGTAGTCCAATTAAGTGGAGATGAGATGGAAAAATGAGCCACTGGGTGTTCTATAGAAGATGTCCAGTAAGCTGCTGAAAGACCAACAGCTGCGGTAGGGTCATCCTGGGGTTGTTTTATCCATTCCAACGATCCAGGTTCTCCAGGTAACACGGGAGAAATTTCTCGTGAAGTGGGGGTGTGTGCCTCTTCATCCTGCGGGGGACGACAGGCATGTGAATCTGGTGGAAACAAAATTCCTACAACATTCAAAGTGGGGTTTTGCACTTCAGTAATTAAAATTGCATTACATTGATCCACTCTTACCCTCGAAATAAACTCCAGATTAAGCGGATATTTGGGTGGTAAGTTCAAGATCCTACAGGATCTTCTCCAGGGAAAATCCACTAGAGTATCAGGAAAATCAGCCAGAAAGGCTGAAACAACATTTCTCCTAAAGGTAGGCTAAAAGAAAAGCAGTCCAGAAAAAACCTACTCAAACTAAGGCAACAAGCAAACTTATGTGACAGAGTGGATTCAAAAGTCTGGAACCTCACGGGATTATCAAGGCATCACAAACCGCGATATACTGCAGGGTCCAACAATATGACACGACAAGGAGGATTGGGACCGTACCCTTTCCTGCATACCCGATTACCTGGACAGTACATGCGTGCTAATCGCCCTGAGTGTTGTTCTCGGTGTATTGCTTTGCCAAGACGGCCAAATGGTTAACTCGGTTGGTTTCAGGAATCCTAATGGTGTCTCCTTATATACGCAAGGTACGTGGGAGCTCAAATCCGTAGTGGTGTTGTCTAATGCACAACCGTTCAGCAAGAGACCTTCCGATATACTTATCAAGTACGTGATACACCCTTCGATATACGCCAAGTATGGATTATCGTACTTGGTGGGTACGTGAAGGAGCTCGATATACCGATGTATGTGGAAGACTACAATACCCCCGGGATATAGTGCTGGAAAACAATGACTGCTGCCACGCTTAACGACGCCGGAACACGTCTCTAACTTACACACAAGTTGCTAAAAAATTTACCTATTTCTACCGTTAATTTTATCTTGGACGGTTAGGTGAATGCATGAGGTGAGTACATAATCGGAAGCATAATGCAAGTCCTAGCTACATGCACAAAATATTCTTTTCTTTCAATGAATTCTAGCTATGGGAAGGAGAAATCGTTTTCCAATAGTATTGCCAAAACAAACTCAATGCAACCTAGTTCCTGATTCACACAAATTTGACAATGAAAACATTCTTTTCCTTTCATGCGAAACGCAAAACTACAACACTACTAAACCAAATCAAAACAACTTTTTCTTTTCTTTTTCTTTTCAAAGTAAAATGACCCTAAGTAATGAAAAAAGAGGATTCTGAAATGAAATATGCAAGCTTTTCAATTTCAATTTCAATGATCTAAAAGCAACAAGAATAAAAAATGCATCTATCTTTCCCTAGCATGGAATCAATCTTTGCAAAAATCGAAATGTACTTGAGCTTTTCAAGAAAATGAGCAATTCATAATTCGAGAAAAACTCAATAGATCATTCATTCATTCAATTTTTCAAAACATTCCAATGCACTATGATCTTTCTTCAATAATTTTTGAGAAACAATGGGAAAGAAGCACTTTTAATTTTTCAATGGATGCATCAAAGCAATAACTTGATAGCAACTATGCTCTTCAGATCTAAACGATTGAAAAGAAAACACTACTTGCAATATTCAGTACTTAGAAAACTCAAGAAAAGACAAGCACTCAGTCAGCTGAAAACACACAGGACTCAAATCAAACAATAGCAAGCAAACCAAGCAAACAAAGCTCGAAATAAATGTAAATGAGGTCTGGAGGTTGATCCAATGCAATGATCATATCAAAGATGGAAGGAAGGGAATGCAAGAGTGAACAGATGAAGGTGGAGGAGAAAAAGGTGCCCACCACTACCGGTTTTCAAACTTGTCCAAGATGGAACCCAAAATCAATCCAAATGAAACCAAACTCTCAACACACAAATTATAAATGGGGTCTTTGGCTGTATCTTGCAGCACAGAGGGAGTTCATACAACAAACCAAGGTTCAAACTATCAAATGAGGGAAGGGATGCCTGCATGCCAACTTTTGACAAATCGGCGCACTCTGTCCTTGTACACAGTGCGACATTGCAATCTGCCTTCACGAGAGGTGCGACGATGTCGCAGTATACCAATGCAAAGAATGCGACGGGTGACTAACAGGTGAAGAACAGAGGCCAAGAATGACACAGTGTCGCTCTATTTCCACTACCTAGGTGCGACGGGCGAGGTCTGGATTCAAAAATGAATCAGATCTCTCAACAATGAACCACAAACAGGCTTGCAAATGAGTTGTATAAACTCAGAGGAAGCAAATCAAAGTCTTCAACGTGAAGATCTGACAGTGAAATCAACCTCAAGAAGTAAATGGAAAAAATAAAAAGGCTTGTGTCAAGTAATCAACTAAAAATGACTCTAAGATTAACAACTACTAAACAAGACCAATAACTCCCCAGTATGGTCACCAGATTTGTTACCGGACAATCCACTCGAGCGGACACGAGCAGGATCTCCCTAACTCAATGCGAGTCTAGAACAAATAGAACAGACTACAAATACATCTCCTAGATCTACTTAAGGATCGAGTACTAGATGTCTTACATTTTACTTCGCAATCCTTTCTCCTGAATGTTGCTCCTTGTCTCACGATCGTCAGGTCCAAGCTGCAAGATCTATTAAGACAAAGAAACAAGAGAAACCAGTAAAATACATCTATACAGCAAGAGATCTAAGTAAATAGTTAAGCAGGTAAACCACTCAATATCATTACAC
The DNA here is from genome assembly GCA_027924585.1 of Larix kaempferi. Lineage (NCBI taxonomy): Eukaryota > Viridiplantae > Streptophyta > Pinopsida > Pinales > Pinaceae > Larix > Larix kaempferi. The sequence goes on along the minus strand of BSBM01000687.1, from coordinate 7,982,885 downwards.
GCGTGAACAATATTGGTGGAATGATAGAGATATAGAATCACAACCAAGACTTAACGTAGTGACCCTTCTCCGACCAAGCCAATTTCCATAAGCTTCCAAGGAAGTACGAGTTCTCCAATAGGTGAATGGAGGTGTCTTAAGAGAGATTTCACCAGCATGTAGATACCATATGTTTCCTCCCCTTGGAATGGGAGTGAGCTTCACTTATATAGGACTAAGTGGATGGGGTATGGATAGGATAGGTTGAGAGATGGTAGGAGAGAGATAGAGGATCCTCCCAAAGAGTTAGGGGTCGAGTACCAGCTCCTTAGAGGTCAGGGATAAGCCCCCAATTTAGCAAGTTTCGATAAGGATCTCGAATAGACTATTTTTTCCCATTAATTGACCTCGTCGCACCCTGCAGTGGAGCAAGATGCGACGTCGCATGTTGCAAGAGTGCAACCTGCAACGACCTCTCAAAAGTTTGTACAACTGAGTACAAATCCTCCCAGATAAATACTTGGTCCAGGAAACTTCAGGGATGTATACACTAAATCTAATGATGGGTAGATTTTAGGTGTAACACCAACCAATTAAATGCAATGTAAATAGGGTGAAGACGAAAATAACTTCCAGCAAGCACCAAATACATTTATTAGTAAATCCATTCCAACAACCATAAGCATTACAAACATGGAAGCACAGAGGTATTTTAAATTCCAAAATTATCAATCGAATGCTTGTAGTTCAATTCAACTGTTCTTCATAGTGACTAAACCCACATCTAAGTCTATAATCCATTATGGATGTGATTGGAAAAATTCCAATTGACAATGGAAGTCTATTAAAGGTAAATACTTATGTAACATGTAGGAAAAACCAAAACAAACTTGAAACCTTACATAGTCAATGAATAATGTATAGGGAAGATATCTTCCAATTAACAACACATTCAGAAATGAAAATTGGTGATATATCACTCGTCAAAGAGATAAAGAAAAATGTAGGTTACTTTACTATGCAATGCTCTTTGCTTTTATGGACTGTAAATACTTGTAGAGCCAGTGCAGTGAACACCAAAGAAAACTTGAAACTTTACATCATTAAATATATCGATCAAAATGGAAAAAGTATAGTTAAAAACTAACCAAGGATATGTATTGAGAAAGTAAGTCAATTGTTCCAAAAATAAAACAAGATTTGACAAGGTAAAGAAGAATCTCCAAGAAATATATCCTTACGGGAACATAATGATGTTGTAGACAAAGGGAGTCGACGCAATATAAAGAAAATAATAGATAAATACAATAAAAAATGAGGTTGACTTAGCCAAGAAAATTATTGAAAGCATGTATATATACTTATATTGCAAGAACAACATACAACACAGGGACAAAAATTTGATTAGAAGAACAACATACAAAATTATTCTTTACAAATGCAAGTAACCTAGAGTTACTTGAGGGTTTGGGAATAATTTGAGGATGGAGGTGACAATACTTAGGGTTTCTTTAGGTAGGGTTTCCATAGGCTACGCAAAGGGACCCGACTAGAATTGGGTAGGAAGCTTGGTGAAAGTTTGATCTTGACACCTGGATAGGGACCCGTACCATTTTTTAATGGTACTTTGGATCATGATGTACAACTCGTGTATTACACTGACGATAATCTAATCGGGGATTATGTTTTAGTTAGGTACCCGACATCACATCCACTAAGGCAGCTTCAGTCAAACTTTTCCTATAGTTATGAAGTGACTTTTGAGGTACCTCATCAACTGCTAAAAGGTGGATTTCATAGTGTGTCAGCTCAGTCGAGTTATAAGGGTGGTAATCCTGAAGGGTTTTCACTCCGGAGTGCTCTACAAGGTGGATCTAACATGGTGTCATTAATTACAATAAGGCCTCAATAACCCAATCAAGTACTTCACACAAAACAATGAAGCATCCATATACCTATTCTCCAGTGGTGTATGGTCTAGTTTCTCCCCATGTCGATAAGAGTATAGTTCAATCTACTTTCAAAAGCCTGTGGGATCATAAATTTGTTGACGGGTCTATATCCCAAGGCGAAATTAGGGGGAACAAAGGGTCAATCTCGAGGTCGTTTCAACAATAAAAGAGGAGGATGGTTATAAAGGTGAAGGAAGGGAAGGCTTGTTTTGTGGTCGGCATCAATATCTGCATTTATCATTTCCTTAACCTTGTTGGAATTACACTTGTTGGGAAGTTTATTGGGCATAGATTCAACATGAATTTGATGACCAAATGGTTGTATTTATATTAGGCTCCCCTGGTGGGTTATGGCCTGAAGTTCCATATTCTTCCATGTGGATGGGTGGTTTTATTTTCCGCTCTAAGGTAGATGCTAGTAGAATTTTGGATGGATCTAGGTTCAAAGGTAGCTCATATTTGGCATTAAAACCTTGGCATGTTGGTTTCAATCCCATGTTAGAAGGGGCCACTATGACATCGATATGGGTTAAGTTGTCAAGATTTCCCCTGGATTTATGGGACGTCAGTGTCATCAGATGGAGGGGTTCTAGGCTCTGTTATTAAGGTGGATAAGCCATTCAAGACTAGCAAGTATCATACTGTGGATAAGGTGTTTCTTGAAATTGATGTTAAATGTGGTTTACTTGACTTAGTTGAATTGGTAGTGGGTGACAATTCTTATTCTCAATCTATCTACTATGTGAATGTTCCTTTTAGGTGTGTGTGATGCCATATCCATGGTCACATTCAAAGTGATTGTGACAATTCCTTCAAGGGTAAGGTTTGGATAAGAAAATAAGAGCATCATGACACCATCCATAATATCTATGTTGTTGACTTGAAAGGTGGTATTGTGATTGGGGCTCCTTTATGTTCTACTTTAGGTTCAATAGAAAATAATGTGATAATTGGGGATGTTCACATCCCAATTATATCTAAGGATGTGGGGGGTGTTGTTATTGGTCAAAATGAGGGGAAGTGCCCAGGGGTTTTCCCTGTGATATTTACTTGGAAAATGTGTGTGTGTGTGTGTGTGTGTGTGTGTGAATTGTTCTAGCTTGGGTCGTTGGTACGAATTTTGTTATTCTCCCTACCCAGGTTCAATTCCCACAAGTGACATGTTGAACTCTTAAATGTGTATATCCCTAGTATCGCTTTGAACCCTACATTGACAAAACCTCAAGATTCTGTAGAATATAGCTTACCCTAGGTGCCATCCTTGAAATGAGGGGAAGTACCCGGTGGGTTTCCCCGGGATATTTATTTCATGGAAACATGCACACACACACACACACACACACCATGAAATTTATCTTTAAAATTGAATATATTATTATGTTTATAAAAAAAAAAATCAATTTTTCTTTTTATATTGAAATAAATTTTAGTGTTTTTTTCTTCATATTTAAATTTAAGTTTTTTAATTTAAATATATACATTTATTGTTTATTTTAGTTTTTCATGTTTAGAATTCAGTGAATGTGATCTATTTTTTGTTATGTTTATAATTTAGTAAATTTGATATGATTAAATTAAATTGAAATCTACAGGTGGTATCAATATTATGATAAAAAAAATTAATTGATATCAATATCAACAAATATAGGACCAAAAAATCTAATCATGTTATATAATATCATGTTTAACCATTTTTTGAAACTTTTTCCAGAAATGAATCAGTAGAAAAACAAGCTTAAATTTCAAATGATTTGATAAATTACAAGAATTCAAAACAAAACAAAAAAAATTGTTTCAATATTGGGTATTAAAAAGTCACCAAACAATACAATGGTAAAGCATAATGTATTTAAAAACTTAGTTTGCACCATATCAACTTTAGGAAGGTCGTGATCAAAGGATGTTTGCACTACAAGTAAAGAAATACAAACGACAATTGTTTCATCCACTATTACAAAGGAAAAAACATTTAACAAAACAATTGACAAAAGTATTGGGAACCATGGAAAAAACATCGCACAAGTATAAAAAAATTCCAATTGCAATTAGGTGCAAATGGTGAACTTGCTTGTTGGGTGATTACTAGTAGGTATCTCTATAAAGATAAATTTACAGAAGGTATTAGAGATATGGTGCATGAATATTGGGGGTTGGATTCTGGTGTTTCATCGAATGCGAGGGATGTGATGTGACAACAAATATCACAAGGTCAGTATGAAACCCATGTGAAACAGATATTAAATATTAATCAAATTAAAGTGTTCAATAAATTCAAAAAGTAATACGATGAAATTAATATCCCAATCAAAACATTTATAAAACATAAACCATGTAATGTTAGGCCTATCACTTTTTGAGACATGATGTTGTCATTACCATGTGGAATTTGAATTATATAATGACACTTTCTTGATGTTGATAAAAAAAATTGACCAAATTCACCTCCACCTTCCACAATTTGTTTTTGATATCCAAAATTCTATGCAAAAGAGAAGGTGATGAGTTATTTTATTAGAAAAATGTGTTGGTGGAAAGAAATGTGATCATTGTGGAAATATGGGTTTATTCCACTCCAAGTACCATATTGATATGAATGATCCATTGGTGTCAAATCTAACAATCAATTGGAAGAGATACGAATATGTCCCTTTCAATGTGGCTTCTTAAAATGTTCTTTCTAAAAAGTTTGATTTGTGGGAGGATAAAATACATGAGACATATTTCTTGAAAAATATTGAAAATGAGATTTATAAATACACCAAGCATTTGCATAGAACCAAGTGTCAATCCCTACAATTCAAACAATCTCATGATTTTTTTCCATCAAGGAAAAGTTTGTCAATGGTTGATTTTTTAGAGAATCACACATTTGCTTCACAAAAAGAGATATGGATTGAATATTATCATTCCAACCAAGTCTCTATACATATCCATGTTCTATATAAACATGATCAAAGCAATGTTGATAATATACAAACCACTAATGATTATTGTCATGTAATCAAAGAATATCATTTCTATGTTAATGATGATTGTACACATGATACACATTGTGTTCACCATTGTTTCGATATAATTTATGACTCATTGAAACCATATGTTGGGTTGAATTCAATGACCATTGAATATGGTTAGATGGATGTGTAGGTAAATTTAAATCCTCACAATCATTTTTATATTGTTTTGGCTTCAAAAGAAATCAAGCATTGAACATATTCGGGATTTCTTTGAGATTGGACATGGAAAAGGAGACCATGATGGTGCAAGGGAATATGTTAAAGATCACTTCAAAGGTGGAAGATGAGCCACTCTATAGATCAATTTGTATCAGATAATCAAGTTGTTCCATGATGTAAATTAAATTTAAGCCACAAAAATAATCATCGATCAAGCGATGTGTGAGGTGTGTATATATTTTGTTTGAAATTTTAATTTAACTAATTTGAAAGTTTATTTTATTATTTATAATTATGATTAGTATGTCGAGTTGTATTTAAAACATATTCACCCTTCGTCAATTCTCGCTATCTCATCCGGTTAAGGTGTGACTCTCGCCAGCAGGGCAACCTAGGTTCAATTCCCCTTAGGGGTGAGCTAGTTGGGAGGAGACACCCAAAATCCAACCAATTGAGGGTTCGTGTGGGCCAATCTGGGTGCGATCCTTGGTTTGTTTTGATGGCTTAGATGTCCCGGGGTCATGATTTATTATACCAAAGCCCGCTCCCACAAGACAAAGAGTTTTTAGCAAAAAAAACATATTCACCCTTAAAACCTATGTATTCTTCAAACCACAAACTCTTTTAGAATATTCAAATCAAAGATGTATACAAGTCAATTCCATATGATGCTATAACCATACATGGGACTAGAAGGTTGTACTCAATTAAGACAAAGACCTTCCAAAATGTGTCTACTTATCATTTTTTTGTCCAATTTGCATATACGACACAAAATCCATTGAGGCTTGTGAAAAAACATAATTGGAAAATATGTTAAAGCTTGGAAACATACAGTGGTTATTCAAAAGGGGAAAATGGCACTTGCAAAATTGGTGGATTTAGAATCAAAGGACATTATGGTATCCATTGATGGTGATAGAATTTATGATCTTTTTAGAGAAGGTACAATATTTCACATGTGGAAAATTTCTTTATATATATATGATCTTGTTGCTAGTGAAGATAAATTTGCCACAAGGTAATTCTTATTTGTGGTTGCACTACTAGAAAAAATGAGAATGTAAAATATGATTTGATGTAATGCACACAAAGAAAACTCAAGTCAATAGAAGACTATGATGATAGAAGTTTGATATATGAAATATGATGTGTCATTTTCAAAGACTAATTTTTTTCAAAAAACCTATGAAACTAAAAGTCATGTTCATGTTAAAACCTTTAGCCAGATGTTATAAGCTTTCCATATAGTCATCTAGTATGTGTTGTTCACATAAAGAATATAAGTTAAAACAAAGAAAACATTGATAGTGAAAAGATGGAAAATGACCAAGGAGAATTAAAGAACGAATAATTGAAGATGGTTTTCCATTACGATATTTTTTCTAAACAACATTCCATTACGATATATTGGCATTAGATTCATGTATTCCCTATATTTTTTTGGTTATGTAAAAGTTGATAGATAGGTTAAATATAGTTTTTGGTAATTAAACTTGCGATGCTTTTTAAGAATGCATGACCTAGACTTTGGTTGTGTGACAATTTTATGTTAAGAGTTCAAGAAATTATCAAATATGATTAAACTTGTGTTGCTTTCTAATCATGTCATCACACCATTCCATGTGGGATGCCATATTATTTGTTAACTTTTTACTTGATAAGTTTTAAACCAATTCTGATTGTGTGATGTTTAATTAGTTGTCAATGAACTTGGAAGTTCAAGAATTTGTCAATAAGGGCCCAGATAGGCTTTTGTGTGTATATTTCCTTATTCTTACATTTGCTTTATCAAACATCTCAAAAAATTTCCAGTAAGGGCCAAGATAGGGCTCACATGTTTATTTCCTTCTTACCTTTAATTTATCAAACGTTTTATTCACTACTTGTTTAAAATCAATGCTCGTTGTATGACATTTAATTGAAATAATTATTTTATTATAATTATGTATATAACTATGTTAGTTTTGTTTTTCTGACATTTTATTTGCTAAGTTTTAAACCAATTCTCATTGTATAAGATGTCTAATTATTTTCATTCAATTAGAAATTCATACAATTGTCAATAAGGGTTCAAATATACCTGCATGTATCTTTCCTTATCCTAATGTGTCACCTTTGATTTATCAAACATTTTGCTTGCTACTTGTTTTAAATCAATGCTCAGTATATGATGTTTAATTAAATGATCTATTTTATTGCATGTATTTGTGTAATTTTTATTTTTTAACATTTTATTTGCTAAGTTTTAAATCAATTGTCCTTGTCATTAATTAAAAATGCAAGTAGCCTATACTATTTTATTAGATCTATAATTTGGTTTAGATCTATTTGATTGCATGCAATTGTGTTATTTTTGTTATTTTAACATTTTATTTGTTGTGTTTTAAACCAATTATCATTGTCATTAATTAAAAATGCAAGGAATCTATATCACAAGGTCACCAATAATATTAGGAAAAAACATTTTAATTTCTTGTTGTGATTTTTATAACTAACATCAAACATAACTTCTTAACATTATTCCACAAACATAACAAAAAACATTGTTCTCAAAATTCTTCAATATTATGTTGGACATGCCAATGTTTTAAAAATCAAGAGAACAATAAGCTTATCTTCCAAAATATTGCCTTGATGTCATAAATAACTCTTATTTAAAATGGTCTACAAACACTCTTTTTTAACCATCTTTAAAGGAACACACTACCAAATAAGTTAAGATTATTGGGAAAAATATTTCCGAGCGAAGTTTAAATAACTATGTTAGTTGTTTACATAGTTAAAGAAGTACCCAAATTTCTATGATTAGCATAAGCGTCATGAGCTAATATATTAATAATCTAAAGCTAGAAAATCTTATTGTTGATTTCATTAGATCACTATTGCCCAACTAATATAATTGTTTCTTTGTAATTCATATTAGGGAAGGATCAAACGAATTTGGCGATTTCACTCATGTCATAATGTTTGCAAGACCTTCTACCATTTAAACACTACATAAACAATTTACGTAGATGGATGTCTAATTTTCATCCAACCAATTAAATGCAATGTAAATAGGGTGAAGACGAAAATAACTTCCAGCAATCACCAAATACATTTATTAGTAAATCCAATCCAACAACCATAAGCACTACAAACATGGAAGCACAGAGGTATTTTAAATTCCAAAATTATCAATTGAATGCTTGTAGTTCAATTCAACTGTTCTTCATAGTGACTAAACCCACATGTAAGTCTATAATCCATTATGGATGTGATTGGAAAACTTCCAATTGACAATGGAAGTCTATTAAAGGTAAATACTTATGTAACATGTAGGAAAAACCAAAACAAACTCGAAACCTTACATAGTCAATGAATAATGTACAGGGAAGATATCTTCCAATTAACAACACATTCAGAAATGAAAATTGGTGATATATCACTCGTCTAAGAGATAAAGAAAAATGTAGGTTACTTTACTAGGCAATGCTCTTTGCTTTTATGGACTGTAAATACTTGTATCTAGCCTGTGCAGTGAAAACCAAAGAAAACTTGAAACTTTACATCATTAAATATATCGATCAAAATGGAAAAAGTATAGTTAAAAACTACCCAAGCATATGTATTGAGAAAGTAAGTCAATTGTGCCAAAAATAAAACAAGATTTGACAAGGTAAAGAAGAATCTCCAAGAAATATATCCTTACGGGAACATAATGATGTTGTAGACAAAGAGAGTCGACGCAATATAAAGAAAATAATAGATAAATACAATAAAAAATGAGGTTGACTTAGCCAAGAAAATTATTGAAAGCACTTATATTGCAAGAACAACATACAACACGGGGACAAAAATTCGATTGGAAGAACAACATACAAAATTATTCTTTACAAATGCAAGTAACCTAGAGTTACTTGAGGGTTTGGGAATACTTTAAGGATGGAGGTGAGGATACTTAGGGTTTCTTTAGGTAGGGTTTCTACAGGCTACGGAAAGGGACCCAACTAGACTTGGGTATGAAGCTTGGTGAAAGTTTGATTTTGACACCTGGATAGGGACCTGTACCATTGTTTTAATGGTACTGTGGATCATGATGTATAGCTCGTGGATTACACTGACGATAATCTAATTGGGGACTATGTTTTAGTTAGGTACCCGACATCACATCCACTAAGGAAACTTCTGTCAAACTTTTCCTATAGTTATGAAGTGACTTTTGAGGTGCCTCATCAACCTCTAAAAGGTGGATTTCATAGTGTGTCAGCTCAGTCGAGTTATGAGGGTGGTAATCCTGAAGGGTTTTCACTCCGTAGTGATCTACAAGGTGGATCTAACATGGTGTCATTAATTACAATAAGGCCTCAATAACCCAATCAAGTACTTCACACAAAACAAGTAAGCATCCATATACCTCTTCTCAAGTGGTGTATGGTCTAGTTTCTCCCCATGTCGATAAGAGGATAGTTCAGTCTACTTTCAAAGCCTGTGGGATCATAGATTTGTTGACGGGTCTATATCCCAAGGTGAAATTAGGGGGAACAAATGGTCAATATCGAGGTTGTTTCAACCATAAAAGAGGAGGATGGTTATAAAGGTGAAGGAAGGGAAGGCTTGTTTGGTGGTCGGCATCGATATCCAAGTTTATCATTTCCTTAGCCTTGTTGGAATTACCCTTGTTGGGAAGTTTATTGGGCATAGATTCATCATGAATTTGATGACCAAATGGTTGTATTTATATTAGGCTCCTCTGGTGGGTTATGGCCTGAAGTTCCATATTCTTCCATGTGGATGGGTGGTTTTATTTTCCGCTCTACTGTAGATGCTAGTAGAATTTTGGATGGATCTAGGTTCAAAGGTAGCTCATATTTGGCATTAAAACCTTGGCATGTTGGTTTCAATCCCATGTTAGAAGGGGCCACTATGACGTCGATATGGGTTAAGTTGTCAAGATTTCCCTTGGATTGATGGGACGTCAGTGTCATCAGAGCAATAGTGGGGTTCTAGGCTCTGTTATTAAGGTGGATAAGCCTTTCAAGACTATCAAGTATCATACTGTGGATAGGGTGTTTCTCGAAATTGATGTTAAATGTGGTCTACTTGACTTAGTTGAATTGGTAGTGGGTGACAATTCTTATTCTCAGTTTATCTACTATGTGAATGTTGCGTTTAGGTGTGTGTGATGCCATATCCATGGTCACATTCAGAGTGATTGTGACAATTCCTTCAAGGCTAAGGTTTGGATAAGAAAATAAGAGCATCATGACACCATCCATAATATCTATGTTGTTGACTTGAAATGTGGTATTGTGATTGGGGTTCCTTTATGTTCTACTTCAGGTTCAATAGGCAATAATGTGATAATTGGGGATGTTCACATCCCAATTATATCTAAGGATGTGGGGGGTGTTTTTATTGGTCAAGAAGATCCAACACATTGTTTTCCAAGGTATTCCATGTCGATTGATGTGGATAAGACACTTGTACCTTACGCAAATTTCGTCCATTCAAGGAATTTAACTCTCTGTATTGTTGTTTTGAACTTAGTGTGTCTTGAGATGAAACTTATCTCCTTGACTTGGTCTACTACTTTGTCTCTAGAAGGGGTGGGTTACAAGGGTACTTTTCCTTTCTTTTTGGGAGTAGTTTTTGTTTTTATTCAGATTTAGAGAGAGTAACATTATCACTTGACTTCCCTCTTGCCTCGCGTAAGAATGGAGCACCCGAACAAGATTTTTGTAGGGACCCCCCCTTGGTGGTCCTACTTAGAAAATTATTAGAAACTTAAAAACACAATACATCCATTTACATGCATAGTCATTTATAAAACTTATCAAATTTGAGAACTAACAAAAACACAAAAACCTGTTACTGTTGGTTGAATCTGTTGTTGGAGGAGTAGTCGTTGTCGTCAATCTGATCCTGCTTCCCCTTGTCATCCGCTTCATGCGTTGTGTCCCTCCAGAAGAAGCTCGTTTAACCATAGGCGAAGCAACCGTTAGCTTCGCCACCCAACCATAGGCTCATGCTTTTAGTCGCATGGCCTCCCCCAAGCTTTGGGTCGTAGAGCTCACATACAATAATCAAGAAACCCAGCTTGGGATTCCCCCCCACCAAGATTTCCAGCCAAACCCTCAATAGCAGCAAGTCATGAGGTAACTCAAAATTACGATAGTCATCCAGGGTCTGGGTCCTTTACCCATTCTCAATGCCTTCCTTATAAAGGAAAATCTCATGCGACACATGTTGCTTCATGCATAATTATTTATTTTATTTAAATTCTAAATAAAAACAACTCACCCATCCAAGTGTCAGCTTTTCTAGAAGATGCACCAACATTCCTAAGTTTGCTCGTTTTTGTCCCCTAGATATTTCACTTAACTCCTAGATATGTGGTGTAGGTGGGGTTGACTAGGTGTCCATGCCTAGGATTCCATTTTGCTCCTAAATAAAATCCTAGGTCGTGTCTTGTGCTCTCATTTCAAGAGTTTCATCCTGAACAAAAGAATTATATGCAGAAAGTTATGCTAAGTTAAGCAAATAAACACGTCCACAGAGGAGTAATGTTGAGAGAGTTGCGATTCTATCGAGCCAACAAATCCGGCGTGGAAGAGGGGCTCGCCCTCAGATCACGCTGCACAGAGTTACAATCCCATAATTAACGGATAGATGCTAAGGCTATCCAGCTGTTATAAGATTTCAATGTTGACGAAGCACGCAAATGATCAATGCGGGGTACGGTAGACTTCACCGAACTGGGACCTACAATCTGGATATCCACCAGTAGTCGATACCCAGATCAACCGGTTCAGAGGTTTATGCTGGAAGTTAGACCAAGATCAAATTTTGTAAGCAGCGCGCAGACTCAGGGCGTTGTTACAAGGGATCACATCGAGTTAGATCGGGGACCAATCCGGGTAATTTAGGGAGTAGTCAGTCAGTAAAAGAACAAGAACAGAACAAATACTGGACCTGTTTCGATAGGGACTTTCACATCCATTGTTAACACAACAACAACAATGATTCGTATACATAACACAGCCAAATGACAAATTCAGTAAAGGGCCCGATTTGGTCAAGAAGGGTGCCATCGTCATGAATTCGACACACTGGAGTAAGATCTAAGATCTATTTTCGATCCACACACGAAATAGACAGGTATAAACAGACATATTTCAATGTACATTAATTCTCAGAAAAAGATGTGTTCAGAGATCTTTGATCAGATTAATTCGAATGTATACATATATCATTCTACAGAATCTAAAACAATTGGTCTTCCACACCCAGTTCATAATTATAATTTCTCAGAAAAAGAATGCTTACCTTGTAGAAACTAACACATCGTTGCAGTTCCTGATCTTTCCATGGAATGAGACAGTAATAAAACCAATAATGATTATCTCGAAAGCATCGCAAACCTACTCGCAGATATGGAAGATCAGGAGTATGTAAGCTCATACGTATGACCAAATGGAGTTACCCAATAGGACACCAGTTCGAGTCCGTCTCCTACCGAGAACAGATCTAAAACTACCGTAATTCCACATATAATACACATGCATTTCTACAGTTACAGATTCAAGTTCACTACAGGGAATAGATCTAAGGCTACCATATTTTAAACATAAAGTATTCACACCTTTCCAGCAGGTTACGGATCCAAGTTCGCTACAGGAGATAGATCTAAAGCTACCATATTTTCAACATAACATATACATACATTTCCTGCAGTATACAGAAATAAAATATAAATTATTTAAGTAAATAAGAACCTATGGATTAACGGTTGCTCCGGTGGGAGGCGAAATTCCTTGAATGTCGCAGCCCAATCCCGCCGTTGATCACCATGATCACCAACGGACACACACCAAAAAAAAGAGTCTGGTTCCCTCAAGGCTCGACCGGCTCTGATACCAAATGTAGGGACCCCCCCTTGGTGGTCCTACTTAGAAAATTATTAGAAACTTAAAAACACAATACATCCATTTACATGCATAGTCATTTATAAAACTTATCAAATTTGAGAACTAACAAAAACACAAAAACCTGTTACTGCAAGTCAAATCCGTTGCTGGGGGAGTAGTCGTTGTTGTCAATCTGATCCCGCTTGCCCTTGTCGTCCGCTTCATGCGTTGTGTCCCTCCAGAAGAAGCTCGTTTAACCATAGGCGAAGAAACCGTTAGCTTGCGCCACCCAACCATAGGCTCATGCTTTCAGTCGCATGGCCTCCCCGATCTTTGGGTCGTAGAGCTCACATACAATAATCAAGAAACCTAGCTTGGGATTCCCCCCCACCGAGATTTCCAGCCAAACCCTCAATAGCAGCAAATCATGAGGTAATTAGTCATCCAGGGTCTGGGTCCTTTAACCATTTTCAATGCCTTCCTTATAAAGGAAAATCTCATGTGACACATGTCGCTTCATGCATAATTATTTATTTTATTTAAATTCTAAATAAAAACAACTCACCCATCCAAGTGTCAGCTTTTCTAGAAGATGCGCCAACATTCCGAAGTTTGCTCATATTTGTTCCCCAGATTTCACTTAACTCCTAGATATGTGGTGTAGGTGGGGTTGACTAGGTGTCCATGCCTAGGATTCCATTTTGCTCCTAAATAAATATTTTTAAATAATAAGAAATATCCTTTCATGTGCAAATGCCTAAATAACACTTAATATTATTTACATGCCAAAGTAATCATTTATGTGCAAATGCCTAAAGTACTCAAATGCATTTCTAAGAAATATTCTAGTTGCAAACTTATATGTTTTTATGCAGTTAAGTTTAACAATCATTTTCACTAGGATCTCGGTGTCGCGTCGTTGGGCCACCCCGTTCCTTAATTTCATTTCCCCGACATGGCACCACTCCGTCGGGTCCAGTCATCTGTACTTTCCATTCCTCGGCAAGGTACCACATTGTTGGGCCCTTGCGTCCACTCTTTCCGTTCTCGGCAGGGTACCGCACCATCGGGCCCTTCTGCCATCATCCTTTCGTTTTGACTTGCGGGAACTTCATGTAGGGATTTCAGGAGCCGTTACCTTTCATCCTCCGTCTACACACTATTAGGGACTAATGGTGCCGAGGAGTGAGTCCGTTATCACTGCGCGCCCCCCAACTCGTACGTGACCAGATCCGTCGTGGCCCACCTCGTACGTCCTCACGCTTTCCTTTTGAGCAAGCGGATCAGTGCTTATCTGCTCATGCGTGGTATTCTATCGAAAGTCAACATCGTCATCGCTCTCCCCGTGTGTGATTTATCCGTACTCTACGACCTTCAATTCCTTTGTGTGTCCGTCGGTGAACCGTTTTACCTGTCACTACACACATTTCTCACAAACATATATTAGTAGTATTGTCCTCAATTATCATAATTTGATTCATCAATCTGCTACTTCGTTAAGCATTTATATTTTACTCATAGCATTACTCATTCATCTAATCAGAAATGCATCTCGTCAATATTTACTTTCTTCGTTCTCATCACATAATCACTCATACAGCTAGTCGTTAAGCATCATTCACATGTACATTTTCCATAATCAAAGTTAATCGTTAAACAACATGTAATCATTCATTTACATCAACTATCCAGATACACATATATCGTTATTTTATCGATTCACAATCAGTCGTAGTTGTGAATATACTCAATATAACATCAAGGGGTCGTTTTATTAATGTTTCAATCATTCGGGTAACTAAATAGGTGCCTCAAGGTCTGCAATAGTCTAGGGGCACTACATACACCCCTACTTATTTAGAACTTCGTCCCGAAGTTCAGAATAAATGCGGAAAGCTATGACACATCTCAGTTGCATCCTCCCAAATCGCAGAGCTAGGACTGTAACTGCCCCACTGCACTTTGACTTGATCAATCAAGGCTAATCATTAAGCAAGATGTAATCAATCAATTATCCCACTCCACACATTTAATTTAATTCCTTAATTCATTTATCAATTATTGTCTTCATTCACATCTTTAGGTTTTCCTCAAACATTTAATACATAACAAGGCTCAAGCGACCACTATATCGAATTTGTTCAGCCGGGTCACTTGACAGGTGCCCTTAAGGTCCACAATGATTTTAGGGGCATTACAATTTTGAAGCAAATACCAGAGAGAGGGGAGGGGTATCTATCATCTCATGCCTATAAAAGGAAAGGAGAAGGTTTGGGTATTCTTGAAAGTGGGTTTGGATATGGACTATAATCAATCTTTGGCTCCTACAATAATTGGATGAAGCTCTCACATTAAGATAGCATAATAGAAGACTATTAGGGAGATCAATCAAGGTTGAAAATGAGATTTGATTGGGGTTCTTAGAGCAGATGGCCCTTCTTCCTTTATTCTCGGATGAAGTTCTTATCCCTGAGTATAAGAGGCCTCAAGGGATAGGCCAAAATATGGTCCCTCATGCGATTTGTCGAGCTAAAAAAACTAACTTCCTTCTTATACAGGAATCAATGGGTAGGGGAGACCCATTAATTATCACCTTAAAAATGATGTTCAAAGATTGGGAATTTAAGGTGATAGGCTCAACTGGTGTGTCTAGTGGGGTTATTATTGGTTGGCACATTGTTTGGAAATTGATGATTGTTTTTCTGTCAGCTTAGGGCTCGGGACTATACTCTACAACAAGACCTCTTTACCCTTCTTAATATTTATGGGCCCTACGATGATTGACATGAATATTGGGTACGTCCCTTAAAACTCCCTTACTTACAGGAAGGTAGAGTGATTCTAGGGGGTGACCTAAATTTTACTTTGAATTGTAGAGAGATATGAGACTCAAGAGCTATATCAGAGTGATTGTTTGACTTTTTTTCCTTTCATCTAGACGAGGCAAGACAAGTGAACATAGAGCCTATCTCCTTGAGGTCGACCTGGAGGGTTAATAGACCTGGTGAGGTGGGTATTCCGAAGAGACTTGACCACTTCTTGATATCTAAGGGTATGTTGGATGGTTTTAATTCTTACAAGTTGAGGACTCTATCCCATAGTTGCTCAAATCATAACCCTATTAATATTGAGTTTGATGTTGGCCACCCTAAACCAAGCTCTCCATTTAAGTTAAATCCTAGTTGGTTTGAAGATGAGGATTTATGTGGTTTGGTAAAGAAGTGGTCACGACATGTTGACAATAGTAGTGCCTCTACATCCTACGAGAAATTTTTTGGTGCATGTAAAAAATACTAAAAGAGCATATAGGCCCCAAGTCTAGGGATAGGCATAAAAAAAGGTTTATGATGTTACAGGAAGTTGAAAATGATATTAATATAATGATTTCCTAGAATGTTAGAACTATATTTTATGAATCAGAGCCATAGTATATCAAGGAGTTGAATAATAAGAGAAAAATATTGATTTGACATAAGGAAATGGATTGGAGGGTGAAGAGTCAAGCTACATGGATAGAGTTGTGGGGAAACAATACTAAATAATTTCATAAGATTTTTTATCACCGAAAAAGAACGAATACCATATGGAGCATTATGGATGAGTGTAATATCCCCAAATCAGATCTAAGAATATTAATTCAATCACAACAATATTTTTACTCAAAATTTTCAAGATAAAACTAGTCAACAACTAGTTTCAGGAAAACTACTTTTAGCTAAGGTAGATTCCCACCAGGATTGGAAACTTGAGGACTTTAGGATCTGCAAAATGAATAGGTGAATGTGCAGCAGAAAATATATCATACCCAGGGCTAGCTTCCGATTCCTATGCACAAGGTACTGGGGTCATTTATGTTTCAACAACATCTATCGTTGAAGTTTACTATGAGGCTTCCTGGGCACACCAACATATGAATACTAAACTCATTTGCTCACACATGAAGGAAACCAAATGGTATATATCATATATTAACCAAATGGTATATATAAGCCATGGGATTCAATTGAAAGTAAGTGTCTAGCTTCTGCAGCCAAGAGCTAGTAGTACACTTTGAGGATCCATCAAAAAAGGGTAATGAGATCTTACTGATGGCATTTCTCATCTCATAATTATGTGTTGGAAACCTATGACCTCCTCTTGGCTGATTTTTATATTTTGCTTCACAAAAATATTTGAAAGGAAATGCCCTTCTACATTCTTCACTCAGGTTTCTGTATTCTACATACCGATCTTCCCATGAAGCAACTGATTCATTATGCACTTCATGATATTCCTTGTGCTCCTCAATGAACTTAGGCATGGTAGGTCGGGGATGATTCTTGATTTCCTCTTTGAACTCATTAGGCCTATTATGAGGCCCAGTATTTGAAAAGATAGACCCGCCAGGGACCTTCCTTTCTTCATTTTGAGAGCCATTGTTGCTCCCTTCTCCGTCTTTATTTCCTAGCTTTTTAGCCAAGAATTATCTAGTGTCTTTCCCAGATTGAATGATGTTTTGAGATATGTCATGCAACCCTTTTAACATAATTTGGACAAAGAGTCTGAACTATTCCTTTTCATCCAAGTCAGACACATCCTTTCCTCCTTTCATTTTTCCTCCATTAGATTCCACCTCTTCTTCAACGAGGGGTTCTTCAAGATTCTTTCCTTTGGGGAATGGAACTCTCTTGGGACTCATCACAATTAATCAAGAGTAGGTTCATAGGACCATGTTACGATACCACTGTAATGTCCCTGAATCATATCTGATAATGTTAATTCAATCACAACAATATTTTTACTCAAAATTTTCAAGATAAAACTAGTCAACAACTAGTTTCAGGAAAACTAGTTTTAGCTAAGGTAGATTTCCGCCAGGATTGGAAACTTGAGGAATTTAGGATCTGAAAAATGTATGGGTTAATTTGAAGCAGAAAATATATCATATCCAGGGAAATATTATGATTCCTATGCACAAGGTACTGGGGCCATTTATGTTTCAACAACAGTTGTCGTTGAAGTCTACTTTGAGGCTTCCTAGGCACACTAGCATATGCATAATAAACTCATTTTATACAACCTAAAGGTAACCAAATGGTATATATAATATATTAACACCCTAATTAAATTTTGTACAAGAATTTCTGAGAATTTGGGAGGTTCTAGTTGAATTTGAAGGCAAAAGAGGGAAGGGTGTTATGTTGTACTGCTCAACTAGTGGTTTTCCAAGTTCTACCAAACAGGTTGCGAGGCATTCTAATTCTCAATAAAATGGTTGTATATGCTTCAGTAGGGTCTCAGGATTCATAAATTACCATTAATACAGAAAATTAGTTCATAGATAACTTTGAATTACGAAAACTGTAAAACTAGTCAAGAAAAAGACCTTAAAGAGTTAGTCTTGGAAATATTTGATTCAAACTGCCTCTAAGGCTTACAAAATTCACTCCCGAAGTATATTATGTCTCATAAATGAACCTAATAATAGCATAAAATCGAAATTAAAGGTTCTGAGAATAAATTAGAAGAGTTTTAATCTTCAGATCTTCAAGGAGTCTCCAATGCTAGAGAAATCTTACAAAACTGAGAGAATGAGTATGATAGGAGGAGAAGAAAGAGAAGTTCTGCACTGGATCTGCATGTATGATGAATTCATATCTGGTAGATGCATATGAAGGGTTCACTAATCTCCATGAGTTGTTGAATGGCGCATTCACTGAAATGGATAACCTCCTCCAGATGTAACTTCTTCAAGAACTTTCTCCAATTGAACTGTAACTGATGATATCTCTATGGATATCTTAGATTCTTCAATAATGGATTGATTTAGGCTTTTATATCATCATTCAATATATTTGGATCTGATCATGGACAAACTGGAACATTAATTGCATTGGGGCTCATCTCCCAAGATTGGTTGAGGCACATCACTCAACTTTGAGAAGCAAAAGCTCTCAAGACAATAAAAAAATGACCAAAAGATGTGAATGGTGTGCACTAGCCTCATTTTATAACTTGTATAAATTCCTGGGAAATCAATTGGCATGTGTGAGAGGTGAGGGCTCCTTCCTTGAGATAATTAGCAACCTTTCGTGCCTTATGCAACTTGCTTGTTTTGTGTCTTAAATTCTTTTAGCAACTGCAATCTCCTTAGCCTTTATGGATGTTGCCTTCTTTTTCAAATTGGCTGCTTTCTGCACTTTCCTTCTTTCTCACTTTCCTGCTTTGTGATTTTTCATGTTTTTTATTGCTTTTTCCAGTTTCTATATTTTTCTGCTTCCACATTTCTTTTAGATGACTCCTTGTTGTTTCTATTTTTTTCACTTGAGTAGGTGAGGTCCACCTTGTCCTCATGTTCCCTCCTAGCCATGTGAACATCATCACTTTCCAAAAATTTAATTAATAATGATAATGAAATAATTACAAAAGACTTAAAAATTAAAATTATTAAATTATTATTCACTATATCCTTGTACCAAAATTTATCCCAATTAATTATTTATCCTCCACTTAATTATTCTTCCTAGACCCTTAGGGATTGGAGGGTCCAATTATTGACCAAGTGGCCACTAAAGAAGGAACATGACAGTCCTCCCTCCCCAAGACTTCTTGTCCTCAAGCAAGTGCAATCCTGGATGTTGCAGAATCTGTTCATTTTCCCAGGTTGCATCTTCACTAGGAAACCCCTTACACGGCACTAGATATTCTTTAATGATCATGTTCCTCAGCTTCCTTTCTCTAACCTGCAAAATATTTATGGATCTAGGACCAAGTGCCCTTACACATCGATAGGAGGCAATTCTTCTGAAAATGTTACTTGATGGCCTACTGCTTTATTCAACCATGACACATGGAAAACACTGTGTATCTTGCTTCCTATAGGAAGATCTAGTTCATAGGAAACTTCACTAATTTTCCTTATGATATTGTATGGTCAATAGAATCTTGGCTGCAATTTTTAATCCCCTTTTTATTTCATAGAATATTTCCTATATGGTTGCAACCTCAGATATACTAAATCACCCTCTTGGAAGGTTCGATATGTTCTGTGTTTATCTGCATTTACCTTCATTAGTTCTATGAAACCTGCAAATTTTCTTTGAGTGCCATGATTATGTCTTGGATCTCCTAGAGCCAATCCTTTGCTTTTTTGGCTCTGCAATCCCCAAAAAATGGATCTGCAAATGTGCGGGATTCATACCCATGCAGAGCTTTAAATGGTGTCATCCCAATGGAGACATGGAATGTAGTGTTATAACATAATTCCCCCAAGTGTATCCAAATGACCCATGATTTCTGCTGCCCGATAACATAATTTCTAAGATAACCTTTGAGCCATTGGTTTACCCTCTTAGATTGGCCATTAGTCTAATGGTGATAACTCGTGCTAAGGTTCAGACTAGTTCCAACTAGTTCAAACAAAGGTTGCCAGAAAGACTAGTGAATTTTTTATCTCCGTCACTTATTATAGTCTTGGGCAGAACACGCAATCTGAATACTTCTTTAAAAAATAGCGCAGGAACTTGACTGGTTGTAATAGTTGATGTGACAACAAACAAGTGATCAAATTTAGTCAATCTATCAACCACTACAAAAAATACTATCCTTACACTGGGCTTTGGGAAGCCCGATGATGAAATCCATGGACACACTTTCCCACTTTTGTTCTGGAATTGGAAGGGGTTGAAGGAGGCCAGCGAGATGAGTGTGCTCAACTTTATTCTGTTGGCATACAGTACACTCCCTTACATTCCTTAACATGTCATTTTTTAGGCCCTTCCATGTGAACCTCTCTCTCACCTTCTGGTAAGTTTTCAAGAATCCAGGGTGGCCCGCCACTGGTGCATTGTGGGAAGCCTCCAAATTTTTTCTTTTAAGTTCGATCCGGGCACTAAAATAATTATGTCCTTGTAATACATGACATCATTAATTACTTTGTAAGCATCACCATGAATCAACCCATCCAACACCTCACAAGCAATCTGGTTCTTAGAATATTCAATAGTTATTTGTACCTTCCAATCAGTTGGGACTTGCAGCAAAGAAAAATTAGGCTTCCTAGAGAGGGCATCAACTACCACATACATCTTAACCTTTTTATATTCTATGTCAAATTCATAGAACCTAACCTTACTTACCCATTTATGTTGTCTATCATTCAACTCTTTTTGGGTCAGAAAGTGTCTCAAATTGTTGTGATCAGTCTTCACTATGAGCATGCCTCCTACTAGGTACTGTCAGAATTTGGCCCAAGGCATGTATAATGGACAACATCTATTTTTCATAAATGGAATAATGACTCTCATGTGGCCGCAATTTTTTGCTCTCATAGGAAATGGGATGCTTATTCTGCATCAAAACTACTCCAATGCCTTCCCCCAAGGCATCACATTCTAGTATGAAGGGCTAAGTGAAATCAGGAAGTGCAAGTACTAGGTAGCTACTCATTACTTCCTTCATTCTATTGAAATATTTTTCATCCTCCTCTGACCAACAAAAGGCTCCCTTCTTGGTGAGATCGGTCAAAGGGGATGATAGTTTAGAAAACCCTTTCACAAATTTCCGATAGTGGGTGCACAAACCAATGAATCTGATTAATTCAGTGATGTTCTTTGGGCTTGGCCATTCAAGTATGGCCTTGATCTTCTCCATATCCAAATTGACTCCTTCTTTCCCAATTATATGACCAATATAGAGGATCTCAGTCAATCCAAACTCACACTTGGATAGTTTGGCATAAAAATATTGTTCTGCCAAAATTGTTTGAACATTGTCCAAGTGGTGCAGATGCTCCTCCCATGTCCTACTGTAAATCAGAATATCATAAAATAATACAAGGACATACTTACGCAATTTCTTACTGGAAAAAAATAATAATAATAAATAAATCAGAATATCATAAAATAATACAAGGACATACTTACGCAATTGCTTACTAAAGAAAAAAGAAAAAAAAATCATGCAGTATTGGAAGGTGTTCAGTGCATTGGTCAAGCCAAAAGGCATGACAAGAAACTCAAAATGCCCATAATGGCACCGGAAAGCAGTTTTCTGGATGTATTCTTCCCTCATCCTGATTTGATGGTATCCTAAGTGGAGGTATATCTTGGAAAAATATATTTCTCCATGCATATAATCCATCAATTCATCAATCCTTGGGATAGGATATCTATTTTTTATGGTTTTCTAGTTCAGGGCCCTATAGTCATTGCACATGTGCATTGTTCCATCTTTCTTTTTAACTAGGACCATTGATAATGCAAAGGGACTTGAGCTTGGTCTTATGAATCCCAACTCAAGAAGCTCCTTGATGGTATTCTCAATATCATCCTTGAATATTTTAGGGTGATTGTAAGGATTGATCTTGATAGGAAGTGTGCCAACTTCCAGCTCAAGCCTATGTTTAGTGCCTCTGTCAGGAGGACTACCATGTGGAATATCTTCAAACACTTTCTTGTGTTTTTGTAGCAGCCTTTCGATGTCCTCAAGATGATGTGAGACATATATGGAAGTTCCTTTAGTGTTGATGAAACATTCAGCAACCCACTCAACATCACCATGCCTCAATATTCATCTCATACTATTAGCATAAACTACTTGTTTTGGGTAGTTGTTGACACCCTTCAAAACCACTTGCTTCCCATCATCATATTTGAAGCTCATTTGGGGTATTTGGTAAATTATTGAATGTTCCCCAATGGATTACAACCACTACACTACCAACACCATATTGGTATCAACCACATTGACAACATAAAAGTTGTCAGTCACATTATAATCTCCAACAGTCATTTGCAACTTGGGAATCCTTCGATTACACTCCATAGTGTTGTTGTCTGGGATGATGACAGTGAAACATCCAATTTTTTTTGTTGGTAGCTTTCTCCTCTCCACCACGGTTGCATCAATGAAATTATGGGTGGCATCCCCATCGACCAAAACTGATACTCTTTTCCCTTGCACTAACCCCTTGAATCTCAGGGTATGGAAGCGGGGAACTCCACTTAATACTGCAATTTTGATGTCTAACTATGGGGGATTATCTTCCCCTGTTGTTTCATATCCATCATATACTGGTGCTTCTTCCTCAACTTCTTCCTCCTCACTTTCCGAAAATACCTCAAGGTAATGTGCTTTCCCCTTAGCACATTTGTGGCTCAGAACCCAGGGTTCCTGACAAGAGAATCATAGCTTCTTCCTCCTTAATTCATACCGATCTTTGTATGAGTATTATTTCTTGTTTGGGGCAGCCACATTCTTAAAAGGTGGTCTTTGGTTCTAAAATTTTGTAGGCACATTAATCTTTGGAGGATACCTTGTTCTTGGGATGGCATCTTGCAGATCCCTTGTTCTGATCACTGCCTCTTGTAAAGTGGATGGTCTGTATGCCTTTACCAATCCTTTCAATGGATTTGCTGATCCTTCCGTGAATAAAAGGATCAAGCAAGCTTCATATATTTCAGTGACCATCATTGTAAGCTTATGGAACTCGGAGATGTACTCTTCAGGAGTTCCGGTTTGTTTCACATGCACCAGCTCCCTGAAAGAGATCTCAGGGTCTCTCCTATCAAATATTTCTACTAACCTCCTAGTGAAATATTCATAGGAAGCCACTTGATCATGGCCTAGGGTTCTCATTCCATGGAACCACCAATCATTGGCCTCTCCTTCCAAATGCAACATGGAATCCCTTTCAGCCATGGGATTCAATTGAAAGTAAGTGTCTAGCTTCTACACCCAAGAGCTAGCAGTTTACTTTGAGGATCCATCAAAAAAGGGTAATGAGATCTTACCGATGGAATTTATCAGCTCATAGTTATGTGTTGGAAACCTATGACCTCCTCTTGGGTGATTTTTATATTTTGCTTCACAAAAGTATTTGAAATGCAATGCCCTTCTACATTCTTCACTCAGGATTTGGTATTCTACATATTGATCTTCCCATGAAGTAACTGATTCAGTATGCACTTCATGATATTCCTTGTACTCCTCAATGAACTTAGGAATGGTAGCTTAGGGCTGATTCTTGATTTCCTCTTTGAACTCATTAGGCCAATTATGAACCCCGGTCTTTGAAAAGATAGATCCCCCGGGGACCTTCCTTTCTTCATTTTGAGAGCCATTGTTGCTTCCTTCTCCGTCTTTTTTTCCTAGTTGCTTAGCCACGAATTCTCTGGTGTCTTTCCCAGATTGGATGATGTTTTGAGATATTTCATGCAACCCTTTTAACATACTTTGGACAAAGTGTTTGAACTCTTCCTTTTCATCCAAGTTAGACACATCCTTTCCTCCTTGCATTTTTCCTCTAGTAGATTCCACCTCTTCTTCAACAAGGGGTTCTTTAGGATTCTTTCCTTTGGGAATGGAAATATCTTGGGACTAATCACAATTAATCAAGAGTAGGTTCATAGGACCATGCTATGATACCATTGTAATGTCCGCAAATCAGATCTAATAATATTAATTCAATCACAACAATCTTTTTACTCAAAATTTTCAAGATAAAACTAGTCAACAACTAGTTTCAGGAAAACTAGTTTTAGCTAAGGTAGATTCCCGCCAGGATTGGAAACTTGAGGACTTTAGGATCTGAAAAATGTATGGTTGAATGTGAAACAAAAAATATATCGGATCCAGGGTAGATTTTGAGTCCTATGCAGAAGTTACTGGGGCCATTTACAACAGTTGTCGCTGAAGTCTACTCTGAGGCTTCCTGGGCACACCAGCATATGCATACTAAACTCATTTTCTCACACATGAACGTAAAAAAATAGTATATTTCATATATTAACCCCCTACTTAAATTTTGTACAAGAGTTTCTGAGAATTTAGGAGGTTCTAGTTGAATTTGGAGGCAAAAGAGGGAAGGGTGCTATGTTGGACTGCTCAACTAGTGGTTTTCCAAGTTCTCCCAAACAGGCTAAGAGGCCTTCAAATTATCAGGAAAATGGTTGGAGATGCTTCAGTAGGGTCTCAGGATTCATAAATGACCATTAAGACAGAAAATTGGTTCATGGATAACTTTGAATTATGAAAACTGTAAAACTAGTCAAGAAAAAGAGCTTAAAGAGCTAGTCTTGAAAATATTTGATTCAAACTGCCTATAAGGCTTACAAAATTCACTCCTAAAGTATATTATGTCTCATAAATGAACCTAATAATAGAATCATATCAAAATTGAAGGTTCTGAGCGGAAATTAGAATATTTTTAATCTTCATATCTTCAAGGAGTCTCCAATGCTAGACAAATATTACAAAACTGAGAGAATGAGTATGATAGGAGGAGGAGAAAGAGAAGTTATGCACTAGATCTGCAGGTGTGATGAATTCGGATCTGGTAGATTCATATGGAAGGTGCACTAATATCCATGAGCTTATCAGTGGTGCATTCACTGAAATGGATAACCTCCTCCAGATGTAACTTCTTCAAGAACTCTCTCCAATTGCACTGTAACTGATGATCTCTCTATGGATGTCTTAGATTCTTCAATAATGCACTGATGCAGGCCTATAGATCAACATTCCATATCTCTTGATATGATCATGGACAAACTGGAACATTAACTACATTGGAGCTCATATCCCAAGCTTGGCTGAGGCACATCACTCAACTCTGAGAAGCAAAAGCTCTCAAGACAATAAACAAATGACCAAAAGATGTGAATGGCGCACACTAGCCTCATTTTATAACTTGGATAAATTCCTGGGAAATTAATTGGCACGTGTGAGAGGTGAGGGTGCCTTCCTTGAGAGAATTAGCAACCTTTCTTTCCTTATGAAACTTGCTTGCTCTGTGTCTTCAACTACTTTTAGAAACTGCACCCTCCTTAGCTTTTCTAGATGTTGCCTTCTTTTTCAAGCTGGCTACTTTCTGCACTTTCCTTCTTTCTCACTTTCCTACTTTGTGCTTTTTCTTGTTTTTTATTGCTTTTTCCAGTTTCTATCTTTTTTTGTTGCCACCTTGCTTTTAGTTGACTCCTTGTTGTTTCTATCGTTTTCACTTGAGCTGGTGAGGTCCACCTTGTCCTCATGCGCCCTCCTAGCCATGTGAACATCATCACTTTCCAAAATTTTAATTAATAATGATAATGAAATAATTATAAAATACTTAAAAATTAAAATTATTAAATTATTATTCACTATAGGCCATGTACCAAAATTTATCCCAATTAATTAATTATCCTCCACTTAATTATTCTTCCTAGACCCTTAGGGATTGGAGGGTCCAAGTCTTGACCAAGTGGCCACTAAAGAAGGAACATGACAATGAGGATGGAATAGAATTTAAAGGCTACCATGGTCTCTTGAATTTATCAACTGCATACTTTGAACGTGCTTACAAGGACCCTACTAGAGTCAATATAGGGGAAATTATTAAAGTGTGGCCCTATTCCCACATTTGGTTTTAGAGGAAAATAATCAAATGTTTGAGGCAGTTACTCTAGTGAAATTACAAGGCATGCTTGAGATCATGCAAAAAGTAAAAATTCTCGGCCTGGATGGGTGGACCGTGGATTTTTTTATAAACTTCTTTGATCTTATGGGTAAAGACATTCTAAAATTTGTGGAAGAGGTTTGGTTGACCGGTAAAGTCCCCATTGTGATGAACGCTACCTTTATCACTCTCATCACTAAGGTTGATAGTCCAAGTAAATTGGGGATTCCAGGCCTATATCTTTGTGTAACTATGTTTACAAAGTTATCTCTAAGGTGTTGACAATCTGTCTTAAGAATCTCCTTTCTAACTTCATCTCACAGGAACAATTTGTATTTTTTGAGGGACTCCAGATCCATGAAGCTATCGGATTGGCTCAGTAGGGACTCCATACCATTAATACTAAGAAGATTCCAACTAACGTTATTCAACTAGATATGTCTAAATCCTACAACCAAGTCTATTGGCTATATCTAAGGGTCCTTCGTATTCACATTGGTTTCAATTTGGAGATTTTGGAATGGATCATGGGTTGTGTTCAATCAGCCAACTTTGTAGTTTTATTTAACAATTCAATGATAAATTTTTTTGAATCATCACGAGGACTGAGACAAAGGTGTCCCTTATCCCCTTATATCTTCCTCCTTGTGGCATAAGGGATCAGTATATTAATACGTGGCAAAATAAGGCATATATATATCTCAAGTATTTTGGTCGCGAGGGAGGAGATACTTACTCATATGTTATCTATGGACGACGTTCTATTGTCTTTCCCACACGCCCAGGAAGGAGGTAGGTGTTTGTGCCATGTGTGAACAATTTGATCAGCAATGGCAAGTATCACCAGTTAGGGATTTATTTATTTCCCACATTGGCAGTCCCATATTTTATAGCTTTTGCATAGTCCCACCTGATAGGGGTCACAATCCTTAGACGACCGGATTCGACATTCTTATTGTTAAGTCAATTGGCCCAACATAGAAGAGGGAGATATTTTAATGAGATTCTAAACCTCTTCTCATTAGAGACTGGGATGGAAATTAACTCAAACAAGTCAATACATACTCATAATGCACTAAAGGAAGACCTTGGTCTATATCTAAAAGAGATGTTTCCCTATAATTGTATAGGTTTTCAAGGAGGATTCAAGTATCTTGGCTTTCTTCTCAAGCCCAATTTCTATTTGAAACAATATTGGTTTTGGATAACTGTGAAGGTTCATAAGGTCAAATTCTAGTGTAGTCAATGATTATCCAAGGGTGGTCGACTTGTTCTTTAGAAGTTATCATTACAAGAATTCCCGATCTATTGGCATATGTTGTCTCACATATAAAAAGGTGTACAGGACTTGTTCAGGAAAAAGTGTTTCAATTTCCTTGGGGAGGGGGGAGACTAAAAGAATGAGGTTTTACTAAACTAGATGGAATTCCTTAGTCGAACCCAAAGACTACAATGGTTGGGGCATCAAGAGCCTATTTAACTTTAGGAACTCCTTATCAACGAGGACCTTAATAACCAAGGACTGTCTTTGGAGGAGAATTATAGTCCACAAATATATGGATTCGGGCTCCATTATTGATTGGATTAGTCAGGAAAGGAAGATTGTTCCTAATGCTTCAAATCTTGTAAGGAATGTCTTCGGCCTTTTTTTTTTCAAACCTCACATAGCTTGGAAAGTGGCCAGGGGTAATCAGGTATGCGTTGGAGAAAATGTTGTTATGGGTTGTGGCTTGTTATTCCTTCCAGAATATCTTATTGGATTTTTACAAAATGTTGATAGGTACACTTTGAACATAATTAGTGATCTAGGAAATACTAACCAGTGGAGGAAAGGATAGCTATCAACTATTGATCTCCATTTACCCCCTTAGTGGAGACAAGCTTGGAATATTTTTATTGGTTAATTAACTAAATCCCATGTTAAGTTAACAAATACAAAGGATGAAATTATTTGGGGGGGTAACAAGGCAGGGGGTTACTTCACTACAAAATTAGGATATCGGATACAACACAAGTACAAGGAAGAAGACTCAAAGTGGTGGTGTATTAATATGTGGGGAAGAAAGGCACCGTTAAAATCTAAACTCCTCATGTGGTTGGCCCTACAATTTAAAGTGTTAACCTGGGATCAACTCCAAAAATGGAACAAATCTAGACCAAGTATTTTCCCTCTTTGTTGGAGTGAAGTCGAGACTAACTCACACTTATTCACATTATGTCCTTTTACAATGAGGTTTGCAAGGAATTAGAAGAGCACTTGCAATTGTCTCATCTATGGGGTAAAGAATCTATTGAAAAATGCTTACATGAGTGGTTTTCTAGGTCGAAACTTTATGAGTATAGAGCTCTTCCCTATTTGGTGCTATGGGGTATATGAATTGCTCAGAATGATAAACTATTTGAATATAAGTGGTCGTTTTACCATTTAGTAAGTGGCACAGATTTTGGGTAGTCTCCCTTTCTGCAAGACTAAGAGGAAAATTGTCTTACTGAAACAAGGGGGACCTCATCATCGAAAAATTCATGCCTTGGATTTTCTTCGATGGGGCCTGCAAGGGACCTGAAGCAATTTTTGGTGTAGGTGGTGTGATCTTTCTCTCTTATTTTCATTTTATTGATTCGAGGTTAATGCGGGGTCAGGTTCTACAAATTTAGCAGATTTTATGGCACTGGAGATACTTCTAAAACTTGTTGAGGATTTACAAATGAATACCCTTTATATGTTTTGTGACTTTGAGCTAGTTATCTCTTGGATGAAGGATCATATTCAAGTTCAGAATATCAAATTACTTTCTTTGGCAGATGGCTTAAAGATTATCCATAGATCATTTGAGTCACTTATCTTTGAGCATGTGTTTCAATAACATAATGTCATGGAAGATTATATTTATAAGGAAGGGATTTTCTCCCCTAAGGGGTTAGTTTCTATCAAGGAAGTAAAGGAGGACCAGTCCTATGTTAGAAGCATGATTTTAAACTTTTAGCATTGTTAGCAGTTTGGTGTCAATTTTGTTTTGTAGTTATGTGCAAGGATATTGTTTTTTATGGTTTTAAGATTTGTTAAGTTTGTGTATCAAATTTAAGTAAGTTCGCACTCTTTAGAAGAGAATTTTTCTATTAGTAATTTTGGACTCAGTAGAGGTCCGTGAGGCCTCTCCTTTGTTGGCAGTGTTGTAAGCACCTAAAGAATGTGTTCGGGTACACAGGGTACTACCAAAGGACCGAACACCAAGAGCAACCACTTCACACAAACAGATCATAGATCAACACACCGATGTTTTGACGTGGTTTAAACCCTCTTGAGGGAAACACTCCACGGCCCCGACCAAATAGCTTCTACAGGACAATTTATTATGCAAAGAAAAAAAGTTACAAATGAACTTCTCATAATCGATCAACTAAACAATGACCCTCCATGCTCTTTAAATAGAGATCATGGACCAATCGGGTGTTAAGCCACGGATCAAGGTTAGGTTTGATCTAAGAGAAGTTGAGCCGTTGGATCACTCTATGTCGGGAACATATCGTGACCATCGGATTAAGTATTTACAAATGCATACTAATGCATACTAAAGAAACACGCTATCCCTAACAGATATATTACACAAGTTGATCTTAACTAACTCCTAAGTGTCTAAATATCCTAACATCCCCCCTTAAGAACAACTTGGGATAGGATTGAAGGATTTACAAAAGTGACACTATTAGGAGAAGGAAGGAGGCATTAGAGCCTATCCCCCCTTAATGACAAGTTCCTGAACTCCTAACATAGATCGAAGTTTAGAAAACTTGGCT
Organism: Larix kaempferi; assembly: GCA_027924585.1. Taxonomy (NCBI): domain Eukaryota; kingdom Viridiplantae; phylum Streptophyta; class Pinopsida; order Pinales; family Pinaceae; genus Larix; species Larix kaempferi. Next base: position 7,952,677 of record BSBM01000687.1, on the reverse strand, counting down.
TTTGTAAGAGACTTGGTGAAGATGTCAGCAACTTGATCATATGTAGGGCAAAGGAGCACTTCAAGAACACGATCATGAACAAGATTTCAGATGAAGTGCATATGTAGCTCAATGTGTTTGTTGCGTTGATGTAGAACTGGATCTTTGGCAAGCTTGATGGCACTTTGATTGTCGCACCAAAATGGAGTAGGCTGCTGCTGCTCGAATCCAAACTCTGAAAGGATCTGTCGAAGCCATAAAGCTTCCTGATTGGCATTAATTGCTGCTCGATATTCTGCCTCTGCTGAAGAAAGAGCAAGAGCTTGTTGTTTCTTACAAGCCCAAGTAATAGGTCCAGATCCCAGACTGAAAACATAACCTGCAGTAGACTTTTGATCATCAGGATCGTCGGCCCAATCTGAATCGGTGAAACCAACCAACAAAGGTTTCCCCCCTGTACTGTAATGAATCCCAAACTGAACTGTACCTCGAATATATCGAAGTATTCTTTTAGCTGCTTTCCAGTGACTCTCATGAGGTGTCTGCATATAACGGGCAACACGACCAACGGCAAAGGAAAGGTCAGGACGGGAATGAGTCAAGTATAAGAGACTACCAACAAGCTGACGATACAAGGTGGCATCGACTTTAAGTGAAGTACAAGTGACAGAAAGTTTGACTCCAGACTGGAAGGGAGAAGGGGCTGGTGTACAATCTTCCATGTGAAAGCGACGAAGAAGGTCACAAGCATACTTAGACTGAAAAAGAAAGATTCCTTCTTTGGTTTGCAGGACTTGGAGACCAAGAAACTAATCCAAATGTCCTAAGTCTGACATTTCAAAATTTTGTTTAAGACTGGATTTCACATGGGTTATAAGCTTAGGGTCACTACCAGTAAGAATAAGGTCATCAACATATAGAACAAGTATGATGAGATGGTTTCCTACTTTCTTGGTATAGACATTTGGGTCAGAATGGCATCTAGAAAAACCAGTGTCAAGGAGAAAGTTATCCATTTTGGCATACCAAGCTCTAGGAGCTTGCTTAAGGCCATATAAGGATTTCTTAAGGCGGCAGACAAGGCTAGAGTTATTCTGAACATAGCCAGGAGGTTGTTCCATGTAAATTTCCTCCTGTAAATCACCATGTAAGAAGGCAGACTTGACATCCATTTGATGGACTTCCCAGTTGTGTAAGGCTACAAGGGAAAGAACAAGGCGGATGGAGTTCATTTTTGCGACGGGAGCAAAGGTTTCATTGTAGTCAATCCCTTCAACTTGGTAAAAACCTTTGGCAACTAACCTTGCCTTAAGTCTTTCAACACTTCCATCTGATGCATATTTAGTTCTGTAGACCCATTTACATCTAACAAGTTTTCTTCCTTTTGGAAGAGGTACAAGATCCCAAGTATCGTTCGCCATTAAGGAACGATATTCTTCATCCATGGCTGCATCCCAATCTGGATTCCCTGAAGCTTCTGCAAAAGTTTCTGGATCATGATTCTCGAAAACTTGAGCCAAAAGAGAAGAGGCTCACTGAAACTAAGAACGTGTTCGACGTTGATCTCTAGGATCACTGACAAGATCACCAGCTGCTTCACATGTTGAACGGCCCCATCGAGGAAGCACTTGTACTGGTGCAACTGGAGGAACATGAGCAGGCGGAGGTGGATTTTCATCCTCACTGTCATCATCAGAAACTGGAGTTGGAAACCTGTCAAGGAAGTTGGAAGAAGAAGAAGAAGGCACAAACGCCGAATCAGGCTCGTAGGCCAAAGATGGCACAATCGCCGAGTTAGGCTCACAGGCCAAGAGATTTTCATCAAATTTAACATCTCTTCTAATGATTATATCATGAGAATGTGGTTGAACAAGTCTATAACCTTTTACATCTTCAGAATATCCAACAAATATGCACTTTTCACTTTTAGGCTGCAATGCTTTTCGTTTTTCATCCGGAATGTGAGCCCATGCTTCACTACCAAACACACGAAAGTGACTTACATCAGGTTTAGTTTTACTCCATGCGTCTTCCGGTGTTATACCTTGTAATGCTTTTATGGGGGTGCGATTAACTATGTAATTTGCACAATTTATGGCTTCAGCCCAAAATTGAAGACTTAGTCCCTTAGATTGGATCATACAATTAGCCATTTCTTTTAAAGTGCGGTTTTTCCGCTCAGCTACACCATTTTGTTGTGGTGTATATGGAATAGTGTGTTGTTGTTGGATGCCTTGTTCAGTGCAGAAAGTAGTGAACCTATTGTTAACATATTCTCCTCCATTGTCAGATCTTAACTTAATAATTTGATGACCAGATTGTTTTTCAACAAGGGCCTTGTAGGCCAAGAACATGTTAAATACTTCGCTCTTAAGTTTTAGGAAATAAACCCAATTGCATCTGGTGTAATCATCAATTAAAGTTAAGAAATATTTGAAACCAGAAAAGAAAGCAGATGGAAGAGGACCACACAAGTCACTATGCACAAGCTCCAAGGGAACTGAGGCGTGCCAGGAGGCACGTTTGTCAAAACTGTCCCGATGATGTTTTCCGAGTACACAACCGGAGCAAACACCATCCCTGCAAGATACCATCGGAAGACCTGTCACCATATTTTCTTTACATAGTTGTTGCAATGAGCGATAATTTAAGTGACCAAATCGCTCATGCCAAAGTTTGCTCAAGTTATCACTATGAGCAACAAAAACTAAAGGGAAAGGTGATGACCCAAAGTTGTTAAACTTGTACAACCTGGTAATATCATCAACAATTCCGGTAGCTAGGACCTGTTGAGGATCTTTAAAATCCTTGATTACAACTTGGTGAGGTGTAAAGGTCACAGTTTTACCTTCACCAGAATGAGTGATCTAATAGACTGATAACAAATTGCAGGAAATTCTTGGAACACATAGTACATCACTAAAATGACCATTATCTACTGAAAATGTTCCATCTCCTACAACACTTAGAGATCTATCATCACCAACAAATATTTGTTTGGTGTTACATTCATGCATAGTAGAAAAGATGGCTTGATCCTTATCCATATGATAGGATGCTCTAGAATCAATGAGCCATTCATTTGAAGTAGAAGAAGAAGATGCATTATAAGAATAACCAGAAACACAAAGTGCATGTCCATGAGAGGCGGATTCTGAAGGCGAATCTAAGCTGATGTGGTGCTTCTTCATTGCTGCTTCCAAGGCTGCCATCTTCTTGAAACACTTAGATTCATCATGATTATCTTTCCCGCAATAGTTGCAATGACACTCAGTCTTCTTGCCTTTTGGCTTGGATCCTTTGTCATTTTTTAAAGAAGGAGCTGATTGAGAGGGTTTGGGACCCTTGTTTGACTTATTATTACGAAAATTTTGTTTCTTGGGAGGCTTGGACTTTTCTTTCTGTTGGGACAATAAGGCTTTCCCAGATGTATCTGCATTGTTGATTATTCCAAGATGAATGAGTTTATCTTGTTCCCTAATCAAGGAATCACAAAAGGATTCAAGACTAGGCTCTTAATAGCTAGCTGCATTCAAGGATGCTTTCATGGAGTAAAATGTAGATACAAAAACAGAATATGTAGGTCCAAGTTTGGAAAGAATATGATAAATGCATTGTTTGTCTTCTCTCTCAATCTTACATTCTGCACATAAGAGTTTAAGAGTTTTGTACTTAGATAAATAATCTTGAATGCATGAAAATTCACTTGGATTTAAAGAAATCAACTCATTTTCAAGTTGGTGACCTCGAATTTCATTGTGTTTACCAAACACAGATTCCAACTTGTCCCAAGCAGCATTAGGTTCATCAATTCCAGATATGTGGAATCGCAAATCAGTAGAGATTGACATCCCAATCAATCCACGAGCTTCATCACATCTATTTTCCCATTTTATTTTCTTATCATCATTAGTGGGTTCTTTTTCTTTCCCTGGGGTAATTCTGAAAAGTCCCCTACTTCGTAGAACATCCTCCATACGAGATTTCCATGAGAAATAGTTGTAACTGTTAAGTAGAATATCACAAGGGGCGGCCATATTTGTAAATTAATGGCTGTAAAAGCAGAAACCAATAGTCTGGATGTGAAGAGCTCGAAAAAATAGGCGGTTTCAAAAAAAACGGCACTGAAAACTGACTCTGTATGATGAAGTTATGCTTGAACAAAGAAACTGTTGAAGAGGTCCCCAATAGTGACGTGGCAGCTAGAGAATGTCCAGCAAAAAAAAGAACCCCCCTCTTCTCAAGATGAACCTTTTGAAAATCACTTTACAAGAAAGTTGCTTTAAGTGAACCACTTTTGTAAAATAAGTAATTTCACTTTTACAATGATATTACTTTTAAATAGTGCAACAATAAAAAACTTAAGTGACTCACTTGTATTTTTATTTTTTATTATTTAAGTGAGATGCATTTTTACAATAAAGTAACTTGAAAATAGAAATTGCATGTACTTTTTCTTTTAAAAGTAACTTCCTAAGACTTGAACTCAAGACCTATCAAGGAATAAAGTAACTTTGAACCAAGTGAGCTAGATTAAAAAGTATGTAAAATATGGGAATGAGGAAGGGGTTTTTTTTTTTTTTTTTAACTCTTCTTGCTCGGTTTGCGTGCTTGCCATTTTTCCTGCAAAACACACCACAAATCGAAACAAAAAAACTTTTCCACACTTGTGGAGTTAGATCTCGTTAGCTTGCCCGGAAAGTCTACGTTTTCTCTCTGTTTCTGATTTGCCGAGATCGCGCAAGGTGCACGGCAAAGAGCATACGCAACCGAGAAAAACACTTTCTCTTTCTGTTTCTGATTTGCCGAGATCGCTCAAGGTGCACGGCAAAGAGCATACGCAGACGGGAAAGCAACAATTCGAACCAAAAAAAATCTAACAGTAAAAAAAAGGTAAAATATGAGATTTTTTCTTTTAAAACAGAAAATAAAAAAAATGCGTCACTGTAACATTATACCTTCAGATCTGATGAAATATGCGTTTCTGGAGCAACCGGGAACCGTTTTCGATCAAAAGAAAACTATTTCCCAATGGAAACGACGCTCCGGACGCAATGAAACACCTCCCACATCCCAGAAATGCACAGAAATACCAGAACTAGAAACCCTTTCGAGTTTCGGCAACAGCAGTTCAAGATCTAGATCACAACCGGAAGTGGCACTTCATAAAAGCTCTGATACCATGTTTGGGTACACAGGGTACTACCAAAGGACCGAACACCAAGAGAAACCACTTCACACAAACAGATCACAGATCAACACACCGATGTTTTGACGTGGTTTAAACCCTCTTGAGGGAAACACTCCACGGCCCCGACCAAATAGCTTCTACGGGACAATTTATTATGCAAAGAAAGAAAGTTACAAATGAGTTTCTCATAATCGATCAACTAACCAATGACCCTCCATGCTCTTTAAATAGAGATCATGGACCAATCGGGTGTTAATCCACGGATCAAGGTTAAGTTTGATCTAAGAGAAGTTGAGCCGTCGGATCACTCTATGTCGGGAACATATCGTGACCGTCGGATTAAGTATTTACAAATGCATACTAATGCATACTAAAGAAACACACTATCCCTAACGGATATATTACACAAGTTGATCTTAACTAACTCCTAAGTGTCTAAATATCCTAACATAATGTATCTTTTGTTTTACTTGAATGGAAATGTTTTTTTCTCTGGAAAAAACTATAGATGCTTGATCTTACAACATGTCATTAATTAAAAATACAATTAACCTATACTTAAACATACAACACCATTATTTAAAAATGCAAGTAACCTAGATACTTGAGCATACAATAGGTCAATAATTAAAAATGCAAGTGAACATACAACACCATTCATTAAAAATTCATATAAACTATACTTGAGCTTACAATAGATCATTCTAGTAAAAAATGCAAACTACACTTGAGATTACAACATATCATTAATTAAAAATACAAGTAACATATACTTCAACATACAACACCTAGATGTACATCAACTTACGACGTGCCATTAATTAAAAATTCAAGTAACCTATATAAATAGTTGATTAATTAAAAATGCAAATAAACTATCTACTTGACCATGTATACAACACCATTTATTAAAAATGCAAGTAACTTCAACATACAACATCACTAATTAAAAAATCAAGTAACCTATATTTGAGCATACAGTATCATTCATTAAAAATGCTAGATACAAACTTCCAATGCCATTCACACTTACTATTAGATAGTATAAAAATGTATATACTAACTTTCATGTACTCAAAAAATCTAAGATCGTGCAAAAATGAATGTAGGTTTATATATGCATAACTAACTCCATAAATTATTTTACATGATCAATGAAAATCAAAGAAAACATATAAAAATAGTTGTATGCATGTAATAAAGATGTATAGAAATCTATGTAGCATGATCCCCTCTGGGGGCCGAACAAAGAGCAAAACAGGTGGGATGGATTCATTACCCACCACCATAATAAGGTCATCTACGTAAACGTTCTTCTCTTGGGTGACCCATAACACAACTTCATGTACAAGAAATTAATTAAAATATTAAAGATTAAAGTAGCATTCTAGTACCAAATTAGACATAAATAAAAATAAAATTGAAAATGATAAATGTACATGTGTTAACTTTAAAAAATAAATAAAAACCATTTTTTACCATAACTTGATTAGTGAGTGGGGCATTTTGAGTCAACTAACTAACATCAACATTTTTCAAACTTCCCCCTCTATCCTAAAAATTAAAGTTTGTTATTCATAAATATTTTGTTAGAAAAACAGGATCGTAGAGCAATGACAATAAACAAGATGCAAATATAAATCACATAAAACACATTACAAGGGAGACACCAATATAACGTGGTTCACCCAAAATGGACTACATCCACATAGAAATTGTCAGTCCTTATTATTATACCATCAAACAAATGAAGGGATACAACCTGCATCACATCCATTGCAACTTCCTCTTCACTCTCTCACAGTCTCTCTCACACAATCATAGAGATCTTTACAATGCTACAATACCCAGTCGCATTACAATTCCTTCCTTTTAAAGAGCGAATACCATGGGAAAATACTATGGAACACCCAAGACCACAGGCCCATAAATCACGCATTATTGATCAAGTCATGACTATGAAATTACAACATTTTACAAGGCATTTTTTTTCGAAATTTTCGCTACGGGGGCGTTTCCCCCTAATCCTTGCCAAGGGGGCTCCCAAACTAGTCATTGCCCCCCCTGGGCCCCCCATGGAGACTATTTTTGGGGGGAAAACCCCCCCAAACCCCTTGTCATGGGCTGGGATCCAGACATGGCTAAAACACGACCTCTGAATAAGGAAGATTAGGCTCCAGAACCAACAATCTCCCACTTGGAGATCGATCACAGCAACTCCACCGATGTTGCACTTGCTGGACTATGTTATGAACCTTGGATCTAACAAATTTCTCATCTTCACCTTCATGATTGAAGGCCAACTGAAACTGAGCAGGAACTCAGTTTCTATCTGGTTACTACATTTGTCAACATGTCTGTAGGATTCTGGCTAGTGTGTATCTTTTTCAACTTCAACAGTTCATCTTCCAAAATAGACCATATGAAACAGTACTTTAGTTGTATATGTTTAGTCTTAGAATGGAAGGATGATTTCTTTGCAATATGAATGTCACTATGGGTGTCACTGTACAACCTACTATTCTCTTGCTTCTTACCCTATTCCTCCATGAACCTCTATAACCAAATCATCTCTTTACTAGCCTTTGTAGCAGCAACATACTCTGTTTCCATTGTTGAAAGTGAAACAACCTTTATTAGTTTCGAAATCCAATTGACATTGTTCCGCCTACAGTAAAGACATACCATGTGGTGCTCCTCCTGCGATATTTATCAGCTACCATATCCGCATCAACATATCCATGTAGAATAGTGTTTGAACCTCCAAAACATAGTGCATGAGTGGTAGTACCTCTCAAATACTTGAGAATCCGTTGTACTACCTTCCAATGTTCTTTACCTCGATTGTTCATATACCTTCTCACAAATCCCACTGCGTGTGCAATATCTGGTCTTATGCACACCATGGCATACATCAAGTTGCTAACTGTTGATGAATAGGGAACCTTGTACATGTAATCTATCTCTACCTGTGTCTTGGGACACATCTCCTTACTTAGTTTGAAATGGATGGACAAAGGTGTACTAATTGGTTTTGCATTCTGCAATCTAAACCTCTCCAACACCTTTTGTATGTACTCACCCTAAGACAATGTCAATTTGCGATTTTTCCTCTCTCTTTTTATTATCATACCAAGGATTTTCTTTGCAGCACCAAAATCCTTCATCACAAATGAATTAGTTAACTTCCTTTTGAGCACATTTATGTCATGCATGTTATACCCTGCAACAAGCATGTCATCCACATACAATAACAAGATAATATATCTTTTGTTATCTAGCCTCTTGAAATAAACACAGTGGTCAGAATGACATATACTATAACCTTGTTCTGTCATAAACCTGTCAAATTTTAAATACCACTGCCTTGGAGATTGCTTCAGGCCATACAAGCTCTTCTTCAACCTGCATACCAAATTCTCCTTCCATTTGACCTCATACCCCTGTGGCTGCTACATATAAATCTCTTCCTCCAAATCCCCATGGACAAAGGATGTTTTTACATCTAACTGTTCAAGATGCAAATCTTCTACCGCCACTAGACTTAAAATAGTTCTAATTGAAGTCATCTTAACAACAGGAGAAAATATTTCATCAAAATATATACCTTTCTTCTGTGCAAACCCCTTTACAACAAGTATGGACTTGTACCGCTTCTTTCCTCCATCTTCTTTCTTCAACCTGTAAACCCATTTATTCTACAATGCTCTTTTACCAGCATGCAACTGAACCAAATTCCAAGTCTGGTTTCTTACCAATGAGTCCATCTCCTCATTCATGCCTTGCCCCCACTTCTTTCTAGTTTCCACCTGCATTGCTTCTTCATAACATTTTGGTTCACCAGAATCAGTCATCAATAAATAATACAATGAAGGAGAGAATCGTTCAGGGGTCTACTTTGTTGATGTAATTGTAACTTCGGAATGTATTTCACATATATGTATATTGTATTCCTATAGAGATGTTATTATTCCTCTATACAGAAGTGTCGTCATTTATATTGTAAGTGTCGTAACTTATACTTGATGGGTTATTAGACCACCTTGATGGGGTCAGCCCTATATAATTCATGTGGGTTAAAGGGTTATTAGACCACCCTATTGGGGGTCGGCCCTGTCAACATTATGCTATGTGGTTAAGTTGAGGCCGACCTAGTAAAGGTTATTAGGCAAGTCAAGTCATGTATAAATAGAGTGCGGGAGGCACTCTATTTGATCATTCTATTCTTCACTCACACACTCATTAGAGAGTGGCACACTAGTGGAGGAGAAGAAGCCGCTGCTAGGAGGACTATCTCTTGTACTTGGGTTGTATCATTGCTCTATCTATCTCTGAGGAAGTTGCAAGGTTTTTAACCTTCTTGGTTTTCCCTAGTGAAACTCTGTGTCTCTTGTGTGCTTGCATTATTGTGTCCATGATTGATATGCTGTAGATATGCTGTACATGTTATTCTCTCAGTTAAGATCCTAGATCAGATTGAAATTTCTGAAAAACTAACATGGTATCACAGCTAGCCTGAAAGAAGGCATGGTATGGCATTTATGACACTTGTTGCACTTGCGAAGCTAGGGCTTGATATAGCAAAAACCATCCATTGTAGCACTTTCGCTATAAATCCATTTTAGTGAAGTTTCAGGATCTGAAAATATTACAGGTCGAAGATAAGATCCCCATGTACCTTGTGTCTGAAGGAGAGCCTCTAATTTGCTATACTTTCATATTTATGATCTGTACAATATATGGTTTATGCCTCTTCTAGATCTCAGTCATAAACAGGTGACCTAGGAAAAAAGGTCACAACTTGGGCAAGGAAGCTCCAAATGAAATTTTGTAAAAAGTGGCAGGTAGGGCACGGATTATACTTTCACAAGTCCAATTTTCAGAGGCCAAAATTGAACCAGTGACACGTGACACTCCATACAAGTTCGCTCTCCTGTTTTATCCCATAAACAGGTCACGTTGCGACATTTGGCACATCTCTCTCTCAGAGAATCCATTTGAGGTCAGACCTATGGGGTTGGAAAGATAACAGGTCAGGATACCACGGGCCAAATTTTCAGACCCTGTAGATTTGAAATTTTGGAGTTACAACAGAAACAATCAGGTGCATATTTTTGTCAAAACAGAATTGGATTTTGAGCACCTTCATTCATGGCTCCGGGAACTTAGGGTTTCGGAGAATGTTGGAATTTTTTGTATCAGAGACCACGGCTGGATGCTCCTCATCAAAATCAAAATTTAGAGACCAAGATCGAATTTTTTGGTTGGGCAGAAGGTTGGGCTTGATCAAACCCTAGTTCGGGACTTTGATCGGAAAAGTGGAAAATTAGGGCTTCTACAAAAGTTGGAATTTTTGAATTCTGTGACCATGGTTGGAAGCTCCTCAAGAAAATCGAAGTTTAGAGCTTTGGAGAAAACCTTTTGGTTTGGTGAATCTCTGAGAAAATCAAACCCTAATTCAGGGTCCTCCCTAGTGAATCTGAAAATCTAAAAGGCAATTTTGAGGGGTGAAACTTTGCATTTTTCAAATTCTGAGTATACCAGCTTGACCAGCTCAGAAAGGCGCATCTTTCTATCCTTTCAGAAGTTTGAAATTCAAAGTTTGAATTTTTAGGGTTTCTCTGACAAACCCTAATCCAACTCCAGATCCAGTTTCAGCAAATCAAAATGGATTGGGTTAATCCTAGAGGAGAATGGATTGGTCACCTGCATAAATGAAGAAGTTCATGTTTCAGAGGGAGATGAGGCTAAGACCTTACATAAGAAGATTACAAGCAATCTTGACAAGTATGACTTATCCAGGTATGTTTCAAGATCTGTTCATTATTAAGTTTATGGTATGTTTGTCTTCATTAAGGATAGTACAATCTTGATTAACTTTAGACTTGTCGTATCACCTTAATAAAATTATGAATGCGGATATTCATTGATTAGGGTTTTGACACTTATGATTGTACTAATGCATTGTGGTGTTGTATGAGGATGATGTTGTCCGCTAATATGAAAGGTACATCTAGAAAGACAAATCAAGTTCTAGGTCAAGAACATATGGCCATGGTGACATGAAGACAAAGACTCATCCATAGTCATGGATCACATAGAAGCTCTACTTACAAGGTATGTATAATTTGGTTCCACAATAGTTAACTTATGAGATATGCAGTTCACTAGCACAAGTCATTTAAGAGAACAAGAAGACATCATTTGGGTATGTTAGACATAACCAGCTAACATATTAATCCATGTATGTTTTTCCTATATAAAGTTAGAATCCTACCTTGTGATGGGATCTCTTGTATAAGTATACTTAGTATGATTGATAATGATTATTCATGAAGTTATAGGTTTGAGTAATCATGGGTTTAGGCATATTATGCTTCTTACTTTGATTGATGATATGACTAACCAGAAAAGTCCTATGGTCAAATAGGAATATGCATGAGTAAAAGAATTGTGATAAATTATCTGTGTATGAAATGATCTTGACCATACATGTTTAAGATTACTTAGAATCCTAATGTTTTTTATATTATTAAGATTATACTAATGAATGTATGTATGAGACCTCGAGGATAACACAATGATGATACTAGTAAGTATGCATATTAATCGAGGATGGATATAAGTTCAAAGAAAGGTAATCCAGTAAGCAAATATCAAGAGGGAGCACACTCCAGTAGTTCCTACAAGGAAGCAAATATTGAGAGGGATTCCACCCTACAAACAAACAAGATAAGTATTTGCATTGTCATTTCTTGTATATTTGATTGTTTAGATAATACTGTTCAAAGACTTAGGTTGTCTATTATGCATATTAGAATAATTGCATTAATGAACAATATACTACTAATATGCATGCAATGGGTAAGTGGCCTATGGTACTATACAACATTCCATTGCTACTTATCTAGAATGAAACCTCTTTGCTGACATGTTGGGAGTTGTGCACACTCTTAACCATGTCTTGGTAGAGATTGGAAGGCATCTAGAAAGTCACGGGATATGGATAAATGTTGTATTGAAGCATTGGCTAAGATAATTGCATGACTGTATGACATATGTTTTTATGCGTAATATTTTGTTATGAAAACTATGAGAAGTTTCTAATCATGCAATTGAATTTGACTTGTAGGAAAGATTGTGTATAATCACCTACAAAAGAAGGACTACAACATTTGTTCAACAACAAAGCTATCTATTGAAGAATCTAAAGTTCCCAGGATTCGGGATGTAGTGATGGAAGAATGCCATGATCGAGGAATACCAGTCGATCAAGAATGATGTTTGGGATGCAGTCCCAAGACCTGAAGGGAAGTCCGTTGTGACTTCCAAGTGGATCTATCAAATCAAGCATGCTGCAGATGGTAGAGTAGAGAAATACAAAGTGAGGTTTATAGCTCGTGGCTTCTCCCAGAAAGAAGGATTGATTATGAAGAGACTTTTGCACCTGTAGTCATATACACTTCCATCAGAACAGTACTTGCTCTGGATGTAGTGATAAAGTGGAAGATACACTAGATGGATGTCAAGACAGCTTTCTTGAATGGTGTAGTCGAAGAGGAAGTGTATGTGGAGGAGCCACTCGGTTTTGAGACACATGACAGGGAGTCATATGTGTGCAGATGGAATCTTCCTTGGACAAGGGAAGTATGCAGTAGAGATCCTAAAGAGGTTCGGGATGATGGACTGCAAGGCCATGGCCACACCTATGGCATCGAACTTGAAGCTTCTATGTGATGCTTCATCTGAGCTGGTTGATTCCACGATGTATCGTCGATGATTGGGTCCTTGATGTACTTGACGAACACTAGACCAGATATTTGCTTTGCGGTGAACACATTGAGTCAGTTCCTGACAGATCCCAGAGGTGTTCACCTAGTTGTTGTAAAGCATATTCTGAGGTACCTGAAGGGTACAATTGATTATGGGCTCAGGTATGATGCGAATCAAAAGTTTAACCTGCAGGGTTATGTTGATTCGGACTGAGTAGGCAGTGCTACAGATAGGAAGAGCACTTCAGGGTGCTGCTTCAGTATGGGATCAGGTGTGATCTCTTGGTTTAGCAGGAAGCAGTCTTGCGTAGCACTGAGTATAGCCGAAGCAGAGTATGTTGCAGCTTGTTTGGCTAGTTGTGAGGCAATATGGTTGAGGAAGGTACTGTTTGAGTTATTTGATCTCCCATTGGGTGCTACTGGTATTTTTTGTGACAACCAGAGTTGTGTGAAGCTGTCTGAGAACCCGATGTTCCATGACAGATCGAAGCACATTGAGATAAAATATCACTATATCAAGGATATGGTGCAGAGAGGAGCAATGAAGCTCCTGTATGTTGCGACAGATGAGCAGGTTGCAAATGTGTTGACGAAACCACTATCCAGAGTGAAGTTTGAGTACTTCAGAGAGAGGCTTGGTGTTCTTCAGATAGAATATACTTCGAGGAAGAAGTGATGGGACACATCTGCAGGAGCCATTCCAAGCATGGTGAGAGGAGGATCCTTCCCATGGCTGTGGATGTAAGCGTTGTGTAATGAGCATCAGGACGATGCTCCAGTTACTGCTTTGTATGATCAGTTGTATCATGTATTTGTATATGCATCATGTTGGATGCTTTGTATGATCAGTTGGATCGTGTATTTGTATATGCATCATGTTGGATGCTTGATATGATCAGTTGGATCATGTATTTGTATATGTATCAGGTGGATACATTGTGTATGATCGGGTGGATCATGTATGATTATATGTATCAGGTAGATACTTGGTATGCATCAGGTGGATGCATTGTATGATCAGGATGATCATGGATGACGAGCTTCAGGATGTTGCTCCAGATGATATGCATCAGGATGATGCTATGATGATGATCAGGATGATCATATGTGATGATATGTATCAGGTGGATACATTGCATAATCAGTTGGATTATGTGTGATGAGTTCCGAAGACACAGATGCACATGGGATTTTTGGACATGGTTGTAGATGTGTTCTCCCATGGTGGCGATGTAATTGTCGGCCTTTTTCGACATGGTGGTAGATGTGTTCTCCCGTCATCATGATGTAATTGTTGGAGCCATTATCACATGGTGGTAGATGTGTTCTCCCATGGTGCAGATATAAGGGCTTGGGCCATTCCAACATGGTTGAAGTGTGTCTTCCCATGGTCATTGATGTAAGAGTTGTGCCATTCGAGCATGGTTGAAGTGTGTCTTCCCATGGCTACGATATAAGTGTTGTCTCATTCGAGCATGGTTGAAGTGTGTCTTCTCATGGCTGCGATATAAGTGTTGTGCCGTTCCTAACATGGTTGAAGTGTGTCTTCCCATGGCTATGGATGTAAGTGTGATGCCATTCTTGCATGGTTGAAGTATTTCTTCCCATAGCATAGATATAAGTGTTGAGCCTTTCACGGATGGTTGAAGTGTGTCTTCCCATGCCGATGATTGTAAGTGTTGTGTGATGTGCATCTGGGTTGTGCTTCGTGAATGATGTTATGATCAGTATGATCATGAGTATCAGGATGATACTATGTGGCCGTGGACAGGTTGTGCAGTGGCATGTAAAAGGTCCTGGGAGATCCGATAGGTTGATTTGTGTGCTCATAATCAGTCCTGGGATGCTCTTGCGAGGTTTTGTGATGCACGTAATAATTCCTAAGGATTCCACAGTATGGCCAGTGATGATGAAGACCTGCAGGTGGTGGGCCTACATCCAGCATGAAAAAGGGCTAGCTCTGTAGAACTTCCTATGACAAGTAGTTCAGAGATTGATTGAGATAGCAGCAACAGTGACGATGACGATGATTCGATGTCGATGATCCAGTGAGGATGATCCAGAGAAGAAGACTTATGCTAGCAGATCTGTGTCGAGAAATACCTTCCTAGTTAAGAGGGAGTGTTGATGTAATGTAACTTCGGAATTTATTTCACATATATGTATATTGTATTCCTATAGATATGTTATTATTCCTCTATACGGAAGTGTCGTCATTTATATTGTAAGTGTCGTAACTTATACTTGATGGGTTATTAGAACACCTTGATGGGGTCGACCCTATATAAGTCATGTGGGTTAAAGGGTTATTAGACCACCCTATTGGGGGTCGTCCCTCTCATCATTATGCTATGTGGTTAAGTTGAGGTCGACCTAGTAAAGGTTATTAGGCAAGTCAATTCATGTATAAATAGAGTGCGGGAGGCACTCTATTTTATCACTATATTCTTCACTCACACACTCATTGGAGAGTGGCGCACTAGTGGAGGAGGAGAAGCTGATGCTAGGAGGACTATCTCTTGTACTTGGGTTGTATCATTGCTCTATCTATCTCTGAGGATGTTGCGTGGTTTTTCACCTTCTTGGTTTTCCCCGGTGAAACTCTGTCTCTTGTGTGGTTGCATTATTGTGTCCATGATTGATATGTTGTAGATATGTTGTACATGTTATTCTCTCAGTTAAGATCCTAGATCAAATTGAAATTTCTGAAAAACTAACATACTTAACCTAGTAGATCTTCTAACACTTGCAGGAGTTTGAGTTACCTGTTGTTGTTCTTGATTTTTTGGCACCTTTGGAACTTCATTTTCTTTGATTTCATCAAGCACCATGTACTATGTGTTTTCCTTTTCATGTTTCTTTCCCTGCAACTGATCTTTATACATGACCTTTTCATTGAATACCACATCTCTACTCCTAATTATTTTGTTGTTTTCATAATCCCATAAGCGATAACCAAAAGTATTAACCTCGTATCCAATAAAGGTACATTTCTTGGATTTAGCCTCAAGCTTTGTTCTATTTTCTTTATCAATATGGACAAATGCTTCACAACCAAAAGTTCTAAGAAAGAATTAGTTTACATTTTTACCTATCCATGCCTCTTATGGAATACCACCATCCAAAGCACTTGAAGGCCCTATGTTTATTAAGTAAACAACAGTATCTACAGCATCTACCCAAAATTGTAAGGGCATCCCTGCATGCAATCTCATACACCTTGCACGCTCCATGATTGTTTTGTTCATCCGTTTTTACACACCATTTTCTTGTGGTGTTCATGGGACTGTATTCTCTCTATGAATCACATGGTATGAACAATAACTATCAAACTCCTTTTCGTAGTATTCACCTCCATTATCAGATCTGAGACACTTCAACTTTTTTCCTGTCTCATTCTTAACTAAAGCTTTCCATTTCTTAAAAGAAGCAAACATATCATATTTCTATCTAATGCAATAAACCCAAGTTTTTTCTAGTTGCATCATCAATAAAAGTAACATAATAATGAGAGCCACCAAGATATTGTACCTGAGTCGGTCCCCATATATCTGTATGTACAATCTCTAACTTTTAACTATTCTTTTGTTTCCCAACCCTAAGAAATCTAATTCTCTTTTGTTATCCATAAACACAGTTCTCACAGAATTCCAAACTTACCTGCTTCAGATCTGGAAGCAACTTCCTTGAGTGGAGAATCGGCATCCCCTTCTCACTCATGTGGCCAAGCTATGATGCCACCATGTTGTATTTTTTCTTGTGGAAGCTAAAGAGATAAAATAGACAGTATTATGAGGACATAAATACAACGTACCTATCATGTCTCATTTTTCTATCACCATTGATTGTTTAGTGATCTTCCACCACATTTCTCCAAATGTAGATAAACAACCACCATCTCCCAACTACCCTGTTAAGATTAGATTTATTTTCATAGGAGGAATATGCCTTACATATTTCAACATCCATTCACCATCATTTAACTTTATCCGTACCTTACCCATTCCAACAATTTTACACAGTTCATCATCACCCAATAAAACATGTCCAAAATCGTCTGAAACATAATCATGAAAGAATTTCCTATGGGGTGTAGCATGACATGAAGCCCCTGAATATACTACCCAGTAATCACTAGTATTATCTAATGCAAGAATAAAAGCATATCGTAACACATCACCTACTACATTTGCTTCATGATTAGTCTCGTGTTGTCCATCTCCTTTCTTCTTTAGAGATCTACAATCTTTCTTTCCACAGTTCCAGCACTCTATCTTTTCCAATCTGAACTTGGATCTACCCTTCCTGGACTTGTTGTGATTACTTGGGATCTTTCCTCTCTCCCTTTGTCTTCCCCTGCTCTCCATGGTCAATGCATTACTTGATGTCTCACATGTTATTTTCCTTCGCATTTCCTCGCTAAGAATAACACCAACAACATCATCAAATTTCAAAGTGTTTGAACCAGAGACAGAGTTACTTACAGCCATGACCAAGTCGTTCTAGATTTTTGGAAATGAACACAAGATTAGAAGAGCCGTAACCTCATCATCAAAGTTCACTTTTACATAACTTAGCTGATTTGTAATAGTATTAAATTCATTTAAATGATCAACAACAGATCCACCTTCTGACATCTTCATATTAAATAAACACTTCATTAGAAATACCTTGTTGGAGGCCGAGGGTTTTTGATACAGCTTACCCAATGTGCTCATCAGACCCTCTGTTGTCTTTTCTTTTGAAATATTGAAAGCCACTGATGAAGCCAGGAACAGTTGTATTGTTCCTAGTGTCGTTCTATCAAGAACCTCTCATTCTCCGTCCTTCATAGTCGTCGACTATTTTTCTTTTCCTCCCAATGGTAGGAATAGATCCTTCTGATACAAATAGTCCTCCATTTGCATCTTCCATAACTAATAGTTTTGGCCATGAAATTTCTCGACCTTAAACTTTCCTTCTTCCACCATTGCTCCCACTCGAACCAAGAACCCTTCTTTCCTACGAGTTTATCTATCAAATTGAACTTTGACTCTAATACCAATTGTTAGAAAAACAGGATCGCGGAGCAATAACAATAAACAAGATGCAAATATAAATCACATAAAACACATTACAAGAGAGACACCAATATAACGTGGTTCACCCAAGATGGGCTATGTCCACATAGAAATGAAGGGATACAACCTGCAACAAATGAAGGGATACAACCTGCAGCACAGTCTGATGCAACTTCCTCTTCACTCTCTCACAGTCTCTCTCACACAATCGTAGAGATATTTACTATGATGCAATACCCAGCTGTATTACAATGCATTCCTTTTAAAGAGAGAATACCATGGGAAAATACTATGGAACACCCAATACCATGGGCCCATAAATCACCCACTATTGACCAAGTCATGATTATAAAATTACAACATTTTACAAGGAATTTTTTCCCAAATTTTCGCTACAGGGGCGTTGCCCCCGAACCCTCGTCGGGGAGGGCGGGGGGCTCCCAAACTAGTCGTTGCCCCCCCCTGGACCCCCCATGGCGACTATTTTGGGGGGGGAATCCCCCCCAAACCCCCCCATCATGGGTTGGGATCTAGACACGAATGAAACACGACCTCTGAATAAGGAAAATCAAGCTCCACAACCAACATATTTAATATAAAGTAAATAGATTAAATTATACTTCAAGGGATAATTAAATAGTTGAATATTTAGTACTTGTGAAGTCACAATATCTAGAATATCACCAAAGAGTGAAGAGGAGAGTCTCCCCATACCCAAATTCTCTAGTGATGGGAAGGGAATCTTTGAACAATATTCAAATTTTAGAAAAAATTGTTCAAATAACTTTAGATATAACAATTGATTAAACATTTCTAAAAGTGTCCATATAATTATATATGTATATCTAGGCAAATGTACCTATATCTTATTGTCCAAGTTCACACTCATTGATACCCTAAATGAATGTCATTCAACATATGAGTGAATTACAATTAATGAACATGGACAATTTTCATTCTCACATATCTCTTGACAAGGAAACATTTGCATTTAATAACCAAATTATCTTAATAAATGAAAAATTAATGAACTTTAGCACATATCAATCCCATGCCCTCTCCTTCATGGGTGAGTAAATCTTGCCACCTATCTCAACATCTCTTTGTGTAGGCCATGAGGTCTTCATGACTCATTGATTCTAACTCCATGTCAGATCTAAAAAAATATGCATTGTGGGACTTGATTCCAACTTTTTTTCAATTCAAACCAACATCAATCCCCACAAATTTTGTATGCAAGCTACCATCTATGACAACCCTATCCTATCAATCAAATTCAAAGGTAGCCTCCATCTCTGAGCGTAAAGTTACCACCCTAGGTGGGTAAGATACTAGGGGAGGCAACGGACGAGGTAGAGTAGGATCTCAAAAGGCATCTCTTGATTATATGTTCAACTTTTTCCAACGTTGTAGTATTTTGATGGAAGGTTTGTCTAATAAGGCTTCGTGTTCTGGGAAAAATCTGCATAAACAAACCTTGCAAAATAATGTGGCGCCTCATCATTCCATGGAAATATTCCATATGACATGAGGAATTGATCATAAATATGATGAGCGATGTGAAAGTGTTTGAAAAATTGAACCTTCGGCATCGCTCTTTTAGGTTCTTCTTTAAAATTGAACATAGATATCATCTATTGTTTAGATATTTTGCCTCTATATAAATGCATTTATCATTGTCCATAACCGCTCACTTGTGTCTCATCCTCAATTAGATAAACTCATCAATGGTTGGCCCAATATTTTTATAAACATCAATAAATGAGCATAGAGGGTGAAAACAATCTCTTAGCTCTGTCAACTCTCCTCAAAGAGGTCCAATTGGTCAAGGTTGCCTTTCAATTTTACATGGTGGGTTGTGCAACACTAAAGAGTCAATGAAAGAACATGATCTTTCCAAGGAAGATCATCGAGTATATCAAATGAATAGATCGTTATGGGAACATAATCATGCCCTTGCTAAGCATTGGCCTTATGTTGATTTTGGCCCTTCGATTGAGCACTACCCTTGGAATGAGCACCACCCTCTACATCTCAACTTTCATGACCTATATTACAAATAGATAATAATAAAAAATAGAATATAATTATTTTATGTGTGTCTACACAAAGAGAGAGAGAGAGAGAGAGAGAGAGAGAGAGCACACACAATTCTAATCCATTTATAATATATAAGTAAATTTTAAAGAAATTACCTACCGTAGATGTTGGGTGTGGTGGGACCTGTACATTCACTGACATGGGAGAATTTTCCATGTTTAGATTATGATCCATATTCCATGAACAATATTCAATGAGCGACAAGACAATTAATCATATTCCATTCACATCCAATCCCACCTATAGATGGATGTGCATTAATCATATTCCATTCACATCCAAGCCCACCTATAGATGGATGTGCACTCTTATGAGGCGACCAACTCAAAATTAATTTGGTAAGGATATTTCTGGAATGAGGACAAAGAAATTATTTCTATGATAGAACCTTTGTAAAAGTGCTCATGTACTTTAAATTTTTCAATGTTCATTTCATAGTCCAATTCCATTAATATTTGTTTTTTTTGTTTATTTGGAAATTCCTACTCTAGAATGTATATCTGATTTTGATTTCAAGTTTGAATGTTTCATATTTCAAAATGGTTGATGGTGGCAAACCCACAATCGATCACCACAAATGAGGTGATGGATCTAGCCAATAAGGCCATGAAAAGAGGATATGGAGATGAAGAGGCTAAAAACATGCATCTTTAAGAAATTATTCTTGAAAAAATGGGATAGACAATTCCATTCTCCCTTAGTTAAGTTAGTTTATGGAAACAAAAACTTCCCATTTTTAATCAATTTTTCACACCACACTCCTATCATATATGAGATATTGTATACCTAAAATTTTGGACATATAATCATCTTTATGCATTTTATGGGCATATATATATATATATATCCAAGTCAAACTTTTGACTCTTTGCATCATCGATTAATTTGTCAACTTGTTGAATCTGGTAGTTAGTCCAAAGTAACTCCACCATTTCCCATACCCGCTACTATGTGTATCTCCAAATTTATTATGGCTAGTTTTGCCAAGGTTTGATACTTGTATGTATTTACATAAAAGTATGAATATTCTTTCAAAAACTACTATCTTCCTGACAAAATTTGAGGAATCTAATCATACCTACAATTTTTAAATTTGAATAAAGAATTGGCTTGTGATTTAAGAGAAAATGTCAGTGGCATATTTAATTCCTAAGAAAATGCCAATGACATATTTCCTAGTTATGGAATGAGATGCTTCAAGGTCTTTTTCAGTTTATGTTGATAACACTTTCCTAGGCCAATCAAAAGATTATATGCAAACAAAAGTAATTATCACTCCAATGATTGTGTTTAGCTTGTATTTCCTAAAATGATGATGGTACATTTGTGATATTCTTCATCTCATTTGAAGTTTTTTATCAGCTAAACCCACAGACATATTTCAATAAATGGTTATCACCAATGAACAAAATTGAAGTCATCATTTCCTGTCAAGAGCCCCCTAGCCTATCATAGAAAGGCATAAAATTATTTACTATGCAAAGGAAAATTATAATAAAAAAATAATCTATCAAATATGAGCCTAAGATTATTTTATATTTTTTCAATTGAAGGGTAAGGAAACATGTCATTCTTTGTGTGTTCTTTCCCTTTACTCATTATTAATGCATTATACTATAGAACGAGAACTCGACCGAGTTCTCGTTTTTTTGGAGGTCACATTTAGTAGTTGTTCTTACCCCCATTTAGTAAAGTGGTGCTACTGGTAGCACCCTTTTTTTTGCTAAATTTACAACTTCTTTGAAACCCCGTCCAATGCCCGTTACAATCAAAATCGTGAATCCACCCTCGAATCGAAAAGCGGTGCTACTGCTAACACCTTTTTTCATTTTGAAACCATGTTTAAAAAAAAATTAAGACATCGTTGCAAAAACAGGAAACAAGAAGACAATTTTAGCCCAAAAAAAATTAAAAGAAGACAAAATGTGACAAATTTTAAAACTTTAAAAAAAAAAGACAAGATCATAGATCAAATTATATATATATATATATAAGAAACAAAAATCGTGTAAATAACTCATGTTTTAAAATAAAAAAGTGTAAAAGTATTTTTGTAGCACTAATGTTGAAAAAAACAAACAATAAATCCTATGGGGCGTAGAATAGAAGGTGAATGGGTGTACTATTAACGCACACCTTGTGTTAGGTCACCAGTTCAAAACTCTGTGGGTATTAGCTTACAAAAACTAAAAATAAAAACTAAAAACTAAAAAACATAACAGCAAACAATAAATAAATGTGAAAGGGGGAGGGGGGGGCGATTTTGAAAGTGGGGAGTGGAGGAGAGGGTGAGTGGGTAGTGGGGTAGGCAGGGGGGTGCGTGGGGAAGGGGGGATGGGGTTGGGGGTATGGATTGGAGGAGAGAGTGGATAAAGGGGGGTAGGGAGTGGTGGCGCAATAGGAAATTGAGAGTGGTTATAAAGTTCGAAAGACTCCACCAACAAATGCCTCTAAGAAAAAGCTTTAAGAATGCAATGAAAAAGCTAAAAATGCAATATTGAGTGGTCTAGGAGATTCAAATTTTACAAAATTCATGTAGTGTAAATCAGAAAAAGAGATATGGGACAAACTCCAAAATATATATGAAGGGGATCACACAGTAAAAAAGGCAAAACTACAAACTCATAGAGGATAGTTTGAAAGCCTCAAGATGAAGGAAGATGGAAATATTGCAGCTTACGTTCTTCGTGTAGATGAATCCATCAACACCCTAAGAGGTCTTGAAGAATGAGTTAAAGAAGCAGTAGTTGTACAAAACTTGTGTTGAGAACTTTGCCCATAAGGTTTGATTCCAAAGTCTCAATCCTGGAAGATAGAAAGGATCTTGACAAAGTTACAAGGGATGAACTGCATGGAATTCTCACTGCTTATGCCATGACAATTGATAAAGAAAACCCTTCAAGGAAGGAAGCGGCCTTCAAGGCTTCAAAGAAGACAAAAGGAAGCAATTAAGAGTCAAATAAGAGTTCATCCGATGAATATGATGATGAAGAAGCAAACTTTATGAAGAAACTCAAGAGAGGTCGTGGAAAATACAAAGGTAAGTTGTCTTTTCAATGTTTTGAGTGTGGTAAGATAGGACACTTTGCTTCTAAATGTCCTTATAAAGAAAGAAGTGACAATGATGATGAGGAAGATCATAGTAACAAAGCAAGGAGGAAGATGTACAAAGGAGGCAAATTTGAAAATAAGAAAAGGTTCAATAAGCAAAAGAAGAGTCTCTATTCTAAAGAAGATGGCAGCTCGTCAGATGAAGATGATAGTGACAATGATACAAGGGATCTACTCTTCATGGAATTAGATGAAGAACTTGAAAATGAAAACTCCGAAGATGAAGTGAATGCTAAAGTAGACTTTGAAGGGAATACTATCAGTACCTTAGATGAATTGACAAACGTAAGAAAGAAGAATAAGCAATTAAAGGAACAACTATTGAAGTATGAAGAAGAAGTGATTAGATATCAGAAAAAATCAGCTAGAAGAAACAAAGAGAATAGAAGAAGAACTAACAAGACAGTTGAAAGAAAGGGAGAAGCGGTGTGTGGAATTGGAGGCTAAAAATGTTTCTTTGAGAAAGGAACTGCAGATAGTGAACACCCAATTAAGTTATCACCATAGATTTGGCAACAACACTAAATTATTAAATGAAATCACCAATAGCCAAAGACCATCTTCTGACATGTCTGGATTAGAATATGTACAATAAAATGTTAATGAAGATTCAAGCTCAATGGTACCTAACCATGAAGCAGAAACAAAAAGTTATGCAAATGTGCTCAAGATTTCTATCAAAAGGGAATACAACAATCTCAAAAGGAGGGGCAATCAACAATCATCTCACATGAACCAACAAGTTGTTCCACCTCCTCTTATTACCAGGTATAAAACTCTCTTTTTGGGTCATTGTTATTTTTGCAACAATTTTGGTCATAAAGTTGTAAATTGCAAAGCATATGCAAAAGATGATTTTGAGAGAAATAGAAATTCCCATAAACACGCCAAGAGTAGTCATGTGAGTAATGAAATCAAAAATTCTATGGAGTTGTGGATGGAAACCTTAATTCTTTTGGTCCCTTGAAACTGGACATTGAATGCTACCAATGTCACAATGTAAAAATCTGACAACTCAGCAAAATGTAACCAATGATTTGTTTTCTAATGGCATGAGAAAGATCATACAAAAGTTTGGCAAAGAAAGACAGAAAAACCAAGCCAAGAAGAATGTGATCTAGCCTTACATTCCCAAAGCAAAAGGGGTCACTGGTATATTGATAGTGGCTGCTCCAAACATATGATAGGAGATCAGGACAGATTCTTAGATCTTGAAAGGGAAAAAGGAGGCAGAGTTTACTTTGGATATGATGGATGAATGATGTCTCTTCCAAAATTCTTGGGAAAGGCATAGTGAGTCTTGGGAGTGAAAAGATTAAAGCAGAGAATCTATTGCTTGTTGAAAATATGAAGCATAACCTTCTTGGTGTCAATCAAATGTGTGATCAAGGGTACATCCTCGCTATTAACTCTAAGAAATACAAAGTAAGGAAGGAAGACTGGGGCAGATTGGTAGCAACAGCATCCAGAACTCCAAATAATATGTATAGCTTGGATGAAAGAAAAGAAGAAAAATATTGTATGGGGCAAGTAGATAAAAGTTGGCTTTGGCACAAAAGAATGGATCATATAAATTTTGACAATTTGGTAAAGATCGGCAAAAAGCAAGCAATAAGAGACATACCAAATATTACAAAGCCGTCAAAATTTGTTTGTAAGCATTGTTTACATGGAAAACAAACAAGGACAAGTTTCAACAAAACCCTTGCAGCTAGTACACACTGATCTTTGTGGACCAACGAGAACAAAAGATCTAAATGGTGAGTCTTACTTTATTAGGCTTCATTGATGATTATACTAGAATGGATTGGGTCTATTTTCTCAAAAGAAAATCAGACACTTTTGAGATGTTCAAAGTTTTTAAAGAAGCAGTTGAGAATGAAACTGACTTAAAAATTAAGTGCCTGAGATCGGATAATGGAGGTGAATACACCTCAAATGAATTTGAGGAGTTTTGTGAAAAACATGGAATTAGGAGACAGTTTTCAACTGCTAGGACTCCACAACAAAATGGAGCAGGAGAGAGGAAGAGAAGGACTGTGCAAGAAATGGCTAGAACAATGTTGAATGTCTCTAAATTGTCTAATATTTGTTGGACCCAAGCAATTCATACTGTTGTCCATATTTCAAACAGGGGACAAATCAAAGTTGATGGGAACAAGACTCCCTATGAACTCTGGAAAGGAAAACCAACAACCGTTAATCACTTTAGGGTGTTTCGAAGCAAATGTTGTAAAAGAAATTATGAAAATTTGGGAAAGTTTGACTCCAGGTCTGATGAAGGCATCTTTCTTGGCTACTCCTGTAGAAGCAAGGCCTATAAATGCTACAATTTGAGGTTAAACAAGATGGTGGAAATCCCAGATGTGAAAGTAGATGAAACAATGATGCATAAATCAAAAAGACAGTGGACATGGATGAGGATGATCAGCCAGCAGTTGAACAACAAGTAGAAGAGCCACAAGAGGAAGAGAAACAAAGAGAAGAACAAGAATAAATTGGAAGACCAGATACAAAGGCTCCTTCTACGTATGTTCAAAGAACCATTCTGAGGATTTAATCATTGGTGATAAAAGTGTAGGTATACAGACAAGAAAGAGGAAATTTGATAGCACTTCTGAAAAGGTATTCTCTCCGTTGTCCAAAATAGAGCCAAAATGTTTTGAGGAAGCTAGAACTGATAAACAATGGGTTAATGCTATGGAAGAATAACTTAATCAGATTGAGAAAAACCAACTTGGGATTATGTTCCAAGACCAAAGATGAAAACGTCATTGGCAATAAGTGAGTTTTTAGGAACAAATTGAATGAAAATGGGCAGGTAATCAGAAACAAAGCAAGACCGGTGTCCAAAGGGTATGCTCTAGTTGAATGAATAGACTTTGAAAAAAAAATTTCTTATGTAGCCAGAATAGAAGAAATCAGAATGTTCTTGGCTTATGCATGCTCCAAAAATATCAAGGTATATATCAAATGGATGTAAAATCAGCATTTCTAAATGGATAATTAGAATAAGAAGTTTACGTAGAACAATTAGAAGGTTTCCTACTGTCAGAAAATAAAGACTATGTCTACAAATTGAAGAAAGACCTGTATGGACTAAAGCAAGCTCCTAGAGCTTGGTACTCAAGGCTAGACAAGTACTTGCAGCAAGAAGGATTCAGGAAAGGTAATGTAGACAACAATCTCTACATAAAAGTTGAACATGGGAATATGATTATCATTGAAGTATATGTTGATGACATCATTTTTGGAAGTGATGATGATAGATCAACCCAAAAATTTTCCAAGGACATGTAGAAAGAATTCGAAATGTCTTTGCTTGGAGAGTTGACTTTCTTCCTAGGACTCCAGATATCTCAACTAGGTGAAGGTATTTTTATTTCTCAAACCAAATATGTTAAAGAAATGTTGAATAAGTTTGTGACATGGAAGATTGTAAACCAGTATGCACTCCCATGATCACTGGTTGCAAGTTAAACAAAGAAAATGAAGCAAAGGAAGTAGATCAAAAACTTTTGTATGTGACAACCTCAATACCAGATGTTATGCAGGTTGTAGGACTGGTTGCAAGGTTTCTGGTAGCACCTAAAGAGGCCCATGTTCAAGACGTAAAAAGAATATTCAGATATTTGAAAGGAACCTCGAATTTGGATTATGGTACCCACGAGGTGATGACTTGAATATGATAGCGTACATTGATGCAAACTAGGTAGGAAGAATAGATGACAGGAAAATCACAAGTGGAGAAGCATTATCTTGGGAAATTGTCTAGTATCCTGGTTGAGTAAAAACAATCCTCGATCTCCTTTTCTACAGCAGAGGCATAATACATTGCAACAGCAGCATGTTGCGCCCAAATTCTTTGGATGAAGAAAAACTTGAAGGATATCCGAGTAGAGTACGATCAACGTATTCTAATTTTGTGTAATAACACAAGTGCAATTATCATTTCCAAGAATCTTGTAATGCACTCCAAGACAAAGCATATCCCTATCAAATATCATTTTTTGAGAGAACAATTCGCTGAGAACAATGTCAAGTTGGACTATGTCGCCACTAAGGAGAAGATTGCAGACATTTTCACAAATCCTCTTCCCAGGGATATCTTTGAGTATCTTAGACATAAATTGGGAGTAATTCCCACTCCTCATTAATTTGCTCTAGCCTCATCAAAGTCGAAAGCTATGGGAACACAGCAATGCTCGGGAGTAGTAAAAGGAATTGACAAAAGAAGATAAGCATTCAGATAGGGGGAGAAACAAAAGAAGAAAGAGAAGCATGATTCCAGGGGGAGCATCCCTTTTCCATTGATGTCAAAGGGTGGGGGATTGTAGATACTGCACGGGGGGGAGATTGCAGATACTGCGCAGAAACATAATTGTGCACCAACATAATTACGTGAATACAAATAAAGGTTGCACAACAACATAATTTTCTAAAGGTTTAGCAACAACATAATTGTCGAAAGGTTTCCATCAATGACAAAGGGGGATATTGTTGAAAATATTGATGTCATTGATGCCAAAGGCAAGGAAACTAAAGATAGATATTGCAACATGAAAATTATTGGAAATATTATTTTTAAATGCCCAGTTTGGATACCCTATCTTTGAAGGAATTTTTACTCTATATACCTAACTCAAATTGGAGTATATATTATATGGTTGGAAAGCTTGTTCTGATACCTTTCCAACAGTATATGGAATTCCCTCTAATTCCATAGGAATGAGAAGATATGAAAGAATTTGAGAAGGCAACCCAACAAGAATGTTAGGTCAGCCCTACCGAGATATTGTACAATGTTATGTCAACCTAGAAAATGATTTAACACTTGTATAAATAAGTGGAATGCTTTCCTCATTTGATCATCCATACAAGCAAGTATGGAGCTCTAAAAAGGTGTGCGATTCTAAGGAGAAGATGAATTTTTGGGGGTTCTTGAAGATGATTTCTTGGGTTTTATTGAAGATGTTCTAGATTCTTGAAAATGCTTTTGAAGGCTTTCTAAGGGGGGAGAGGCATACCTTGTGAAGAGGAAGGGATTTTTTATTGCAAGTACTTCTTTGGTTAAGGAATAATGTAGGTACTATGATGGATGCGCAGTCGTCAGGGTTATCTTGTGTAATTTAGAGTGTGATAGTGTGACAAAGCGTGACAGGAAATTTGGTGTGCATTACAGAAGCTAGGGTTGTCTTGTGCAAAGAAAAGTGCACAAAGCAGTGTGCGACAGAGCAGAGTTCGTAGAGTAGATTGTACAAAGAGTCTGTGACATAGAAGAGTGTGCAAAGTAGAGTGCAACAGAGCATAGTGTGGAGAAAAGAGTACAACATAACAGCGTGCATAGAGTAGAGTGCGCAAAGAAAAGTGCAACAGGTGAAGTGTTGCGCAATACATCATTACAGAATTCAAGGAGTTGGTGCTTCCTTCTATTTGGTGCTAAAGAATCTAGGGGGTTGGTGCTTCCTTCTATTTGGTGCTAAAGAATCTAGGGGGTTGGTGCCTCCTACAAGTTGTTGCTTGTAAACTTGGGATATTGGTGTCTTTAGCAGATAGGTATCTACAAATCATTGTAACCATTGTTTATAGAAAGAACATCTTCCCATGGTTTTCTCCCTCATTGAATTTCCACGTTAAAATCTTGTGTCTCTTGTATTATGCATTTTTGTTAACTATTGCTCAATGTGATTGAAGGCTAATGTGATTGGTAAACAAGGTCTGAAATTTAAAACACATCTTATACAAATTCACCCTCCCCCACAAGTATAGATGGATCTTCCAACAAGTAGCACCTCGCTACTCTCGGTGCAATTATTTAAATTGGCTAAAATCAACTACTACTGCCATACCAAAAAATGTCATCCATCACAGCCAATACCTGAATGTAAATTCAAATCCATCTTAATAAGAAACTATATTAATTTCCCCAAGCATGGCTAGTGCTTTCAAGGACTTCATAAAATACCTCTATCATAATCAAGAAAATGTATGTTTTATTCCCCAAAGCAAAAGCAAAATGTGTTCATAAGGATCTAGTTTACAAAGATTTGCAAAATGTTTTTGAGCTTGTGTTGGTTTGAAACGTCCCCACTAAGGCGTATGTTCCAATATTTTGACTATGAAGCATCATATTAAATATAGGTGCTTCTAGGATCATTTAAATGATAGAAATAAAATAATTGTATAATTATATATCTCTCTCAATTTGTGATATATTGCTCCAATGTTTCTTTTATGCCAACTAACGCAAAATAGAATTAAAATATATCTCACCTTAGATCATGTACCGATGAAGCACACTATCATTGTCACCATGGTTATACTAGATAATTGGGTGATCAAATAGCAATTTTATGAACTATTTTTAGGGAAACTTCAAAGTCAGTTTCATATCATTATGTTTCTCATTTGAAAACTATACAAACTAAAGCAGCAACACTAATCACATCTCTAACCATCTTACTACCACAGAGTTTCAAATCATCTACACAGTAAAACAATAAGATTAATATGTCCTTGGAGAAATTTATAATAGAAAACCATTTTGTGTTGTTGTTTCTAGCGGGAATATATTTTTTCAAGAGTGCTTGTTTATGTTACAGAACACGATTTCATATATGGTATTATTTGTGTCATTTCCCATCATGTTCACATCGTCAAGCAAAGTTGTTCCTTGAGCTGCCAAGACACTTACAAATGTACATAGGTGATGCCTTCTAATCTCTATTATTGCTCCATTATGCCCTATTTATTCTGCATCACTTCCAATCACAATGTAGGAAGATATTTTGATCAACCAAGTTCAACAACAACAGTCACAAAAAAATGGTTTAAGTTGTTTCATGTGGTTTGTGCTTATGGTTTGCTTTGTCTAGTTTTCCTTTCATTTAGGGATTCATCAACTTTGTAGTATTTTAGTGTTGGATAAATCTAGTTTTTAGCAGTGATCATTTGCAATACTAGTGTTTAAGAAAATGAGTTATCGATGATCAACATCAGTGCCCAACAGCAGAGACTTCGAGGTCGTCCTTGAAAGAAAAACCGATCCAATCTCCATTCCAAAGACTTTGAAATCAACTAAATATCTAGGTGCAAATCTGGATGCTCCTAAATGTTCCTAATCCTTTGTATCTAGAACAGCAAGTTCCACATTATCCTCTATCACTAAAGGAGAATCCTGCGAACTGAAGGGTATCACGTCCTAATCAACATGAGATACAATTAGAGTATATGGGATTGAAGTTGTACTTAACTCTATGACCTTTTGCCATGCATGATGTAAGTCTTGAGTGAGCCATCTCGTCCTCCTATAATCTAAGACAGGTGTAAGCATATCCACACTTAATATCACCTCAATTCCCTTTGAATCCAACTCATCTCGAGTCTCTGAATCATTCTCTAGAACAACTTCCATTAGGGATTCCTCAACTTCGTAGTTTTTAAGTGTTGGTTAAATCTTGTTTTTAAGAGTAATCATTTGCAATACCATTGTTTAATCAAATGAGTTATCAATGATCAACATCAATGCCCAAGAACAAAGACTTAGGGGTCAGCCTTGAAAGAAAAACAATCCAATCTCCATTCCAGTTTCAAAGTCAGACTTTGAAATCATTAACATCCTTGGTATCTACACCATATTTGGCAAGTAGAGGGAATGCGCAACCCCAATAAGTAGATTGTTCTCAGGGTTAGGGGCGATCTACAAAGGTTACAAGCAAGTAATTTCCAAAAATCGATGGAGCCTATCTTGACAAAAGGTTTCTTCATGTGCATTACCATGAAATTATGAATAGACCTTCCACACTCGTCACAACAAGCAATACAAAATGTACAAGCCCATCACTCTCTCACTCTATGGTTTGTTTGATTTTGGCAACTTTCACTGGTGCAATCATAAACAAACCTTGCATTTTCGCATTTAGGGCAAGCTTCCATATCAATTGTACTATCATCATCTTATGAAAGCGAATAATAGCGACAGTTAGGATAAAACTATGGTTTTACTGATTGAGAGTTATGATGTAAACCACCATCCAAAAGGTATTTCAACTTCCCAAAAAGGTCATCAATTCTCAGTTGCTTCAACTGATTATGTTGCATTCTCTGTGTGCTTTGACGTTTTTGACAATGTCATCTACGTTTAATCTTGTGCTGCCTGGAAAACATGACTTTGTAAGATTTGTACTAATGTCCAGTTCTTGCATCAGCCCATCATTTGTAATTTTCAGGCACTCCACTAAACTCAAATTTAGTAAATGACCTTGAGACCTTGCAGCAAGTTTCAAGAGGGCATCATTAATGAGTCTTTCTCTTAGAGGATGCTCCACATGTATATTTTGCCACATAAGAGAATCATTTTTCACTGCTCCACAGAAATAAGATCTTGCAGGTCGAAATACTAAAGGGTTTGAAAAAAGCCTGTCATGGGATTCTCTTCACTGCAACCTTCCATACTTCCCAAAACAATCTTAGCTTCACCCTCATCAATCTGGCAAGAATCATAGTATGCTCATGTCTTCATAGAAATATCTCCCAAAGTGGTGTGCCCTCTTCAAATATTACCAATGTCATCCCTATTTTCTTGCGGGGTTCTCTTGTCATCTATCATTACTTCTCTAGCGGTCTCGAAAGTAGATCTCCCAAACCAGTCGAAAGATATGCCAAAACGGCTTGCACTCGATGATAACTATAATTGGTGTGTATGGGCCAAAATCAGGTGTATGAGATCACCATGAAATATCGTAAGTCTTTGAAAACCCTAGAATAATCTTTGATGTGCTTTTCCAAAATCATATTTAGAATTTCCTCACATCTGCATGTAATAGATTTTTTCTGCACTAGGAATCTGTCTTATTCATCCCACTCCATCAAAATCTTTTTGTCAATACTCTTTTCCTTATAGGTTTTAACCACCCATAAACAACACAATGATTTACCTATTGCTCATCTTACATACTTAAATCTTGTTTGCTTGTTCATGCACCGACTAGGTGCAACTTCGAACAATTCCATAAGTAAATCATCTTAAAACATTTGAATTGTTGGCTTGATTATTTTATGTAGTGTATATAGGAACAAAGATTAACTTTGATATGAAAATATTGAATATCATGGCCAGGAATCCCTTATTATACCTGCCGAAGGCCTGCAGGTATATTGTATTTGATATGCAGTCAACTCCATATTAGTTTTCCTTTTGACCATAAAATTTTTACTTTTCCATATAGTTTTACGATATTCGGTTATTTTGTTTATTTTTAAAAAAAATTAAAATTGATTTAACAATCATATTATTGGTTCATCACTTCGAAGCGTTATTGTGGGAGACCTGCTTGGTTATCCTAAGTTTTGGTTTAGAGGGAGGTGGAAGCATTTACTTAATGCATTT
This sequence comes from Larix kaempferi, assembly GCA_027924585.1. Lineage (NCBI taxonomy): Eukaryota > Viridiplantae > Streptophyta > Pinopsida > Pinales > Pinaceae > Larix > Larix kaempferi. The sequence goes on along the minus strand of BSBM01000687.1, from coordinate 7,920,076 downwards.
AATGCATTGATAGCCACCTCCTCTGTCTTCACGGCCATGCATTGACAACCATCGCCACTGCATTTCTCGCTGCCACGACTGTTCATGGTTACCGCCACAGTGTTTATATAAATGCATCATTCACTTTCACTTTTCCGCCCCTACTACACTGCTGCCACCACATTCACGTCAATGCCACCTTCCCTGCTACAACCGCCCTTGCCGCCACCTTCACCGGTGCTGTCACCGCCTTCCATCTATTCCCACCTCCCACCGCCTTCATTCCCACCAACCACCGCCTTCACCCTTTGCATATCACATTGCACACCCTACCTACGTTTGCTCCAAACGATCACATACGGAGACGGAAACATGGTTCCCAATCACCACCTCATAGAAGAAGAGAACATGGTTCCCAATCACCACCTCATAGAAGAAGCGAGCGTGGACCAGACAAGCCCAAAACTGTTCATGTTGGAGCTTATGATGAGGTATCTGGTATAAATACTGGTTTTTGTGCTTTCTCTGAATTAAAGCAATGGTATAATACCTTTCATCCAAAACTTCCTCCATCCTCCCAACAATCTTGGGAAAAAAGTACACCAGGATTTATGTTCCGCTTTAGACAACCCATAGTCACCCTATCCTACTCGACCCGCTGACTTTTGCTAGCAGACCAAAAGTCGGTTTTCCAACATAGAGCAGGGTGCTTGGACCCTATCTCAGACATTGGTGCCTTTCTTGTCTATGGCTTATTCCTTAGTGTTGCCTTCCTCCTAATTGGATCCGGACAAGTCCACATCATGTGTTAACAGCCGCTATGACGCACGGGCTGGGGTTTCTTATGCTTTCTTACCCCTAACGGTACCCTTGACAGTCTCTGCCTAGAGTTGGTTGGAGTGGGACAAATTTCCCCTAAGTTGACATCAGTGTGTGCCTCGCTAGAGCCAGAAGGATCTAACAGGCACTGTACGTTGATGGGATGGCGTTTGACATAGACAAGCATATAAAACCTTAACCGATGTCTTAAAAGCCTTTACAGCAGCCTTTAAGGCCTTTACAACTGTCTTCCTCCTAATAGGATCCGGACAACCTCCACGTCTTGATTTGTACCCAGGACGGAAAGGCTGGGTTCGGAGGGCCCTAACGGTACCCTTGACAGCCTCTGCCTAGAGTTGGTTGGTTTGGACAAACATTTCCCTTAAGTTGACATCAGTGTGATCCTCACTAGAGCCTGAGGTATCATCACCTAGCACTGTACGTTGATGGGAAGGTTGAAACCCTTTACAGCTGCTGGCGGCCTCCATTGTCGACTCTCGAATTAAGTTCATCACAGCCTCCTCTAGAGGCCTTTGACAAGCTTTCCCATAAAGCCTGGAAAGCCAGACACATCCTTGGGCCAATGCAACGTTAAGGATTCTGCCTTGAACCCAGCAGCTTTGTCCTGACGTCTAGCAGACTTCTTACCATCAAGGGCCACAAAGGACTGCTTATCGATATGACCTTATCGAGTTCCAACTTTCGATATGACCTTATCGAGTTCCAGAAATCACCTCAGCAACCAACACATATTATAATAGTCAGCAAAAACCAACATATTAAGCAACCAACACATATTAAGCAACCAACAGATATTATAATACTCAGCAAAACAACATATTAAGCAACCAACACATTTGATAATACTCAGCAACCTACTCATACTCAGAAGAAGGGGCAACCCATCCCAGGTTATGAGATTTCCCAAGTTCTTAGATTTCATTAAAGCCTCAATTTCTCATTCAGAGCTTCTTCGTTCATCACAGCCTCCTCTAGAGGGAGGCCATATGGAAGGAGCCCATTTAGATTCAATAAAAAATCATTTTTTTCAATAAATTTTATCTTAAATCTTTATCTTAATCTCAGCATCATTCTAAGCCTCTTACATAAAAAGCAAATTAACATCAAAAAAAAAAAACCTCTAAATTTGGGATGAAAAAAAAATGGCATGGCTTTTAAAGTCCTTTTTTTCAATTAAAATCTTTTTTTTAACTTAGAACTTAACTTATACATCTATCTTAACCTAAAACTAAGTATAAACATCAATCTGAAAATTATTAACTCATCATTAAACAAAAAAAAACCCATTTTTTTGAAAGTTCAATATAGAAAAATGAAAAAAGTATGAAAAAAGTGAAATTGGGTCTGCAATACATCATATTCAATAAAAACCTATTTTTTAACATAAACCTCATGAAAACCTCTGAGAAAGTAGCCATCAAATAGAACACATAAATCCAATAAACTACATCTAAATATACCTAAATTGACACCTTGTATAACCAATATATTGAAATACCACAACCCTCTATGCAAGTGTCCATATGGACACTTGCATAGAGGGGTGTCCATATGGACACTTGCATAGAGGGTTGTTGTATTAAACATATAGGGTTGTGGTATTTCAATATATTGGTTATACAAGGTGTCAATTTAGGTATATTTAGATGTAGTTTATTGGATTTATGTGTTATGGACACTTGCATAGAGGGGTGTCCATATGGACACTTGCATAGAGGGTTGTTGTATTAAACATATAGGGTTGTGGTATTTCAATATATTGGTTATACAAGGTGTCAATTTAGGTAAATTTAGATGTAGTTTATTGGATTTATGTGTTCTATTTGTTGGCTACTTTCCCAGAGGTTTTCATGAGGTTTATGTTAAAAAATAGGTTTTTATTGAATATGATGCATTGCAGACCCAATTTCACTTTTTTCATACTTTTTTCATTTTTAAAAAATGGGTTTTTTTTGTTTAATGATGAGTTAATAATTTTCAGATTGATGTTTATACTTATTTTTAGGTTAAGACAGATGTATAAGTTAAGTTTTAAGTTAAAAAATGGATTTTAATTGAAAAAAAGGACTTTAAATGCCATGCCATTTTTTTTTCATCCCAAATTTAGAGGTTTTTTTTTATGTGAATTTGCTTTTTATGTAAGAGGCTTAGAATGATGCTGAGATAAAGATTTAAGATAAAATTTATTGAAAAAATTGATTTTTTATTGAATCTACGAAATTTGTATGTTTATTGTATTTTTTAAACTTAGCTTCCCAAACTAATGATGCTAATCGTATTGCAGAGGTGCAATTGCAGTGGTGCTCAAGTATTCCACGAATCCCAGAACATGCTGCAACACAACCTAAAATATGAACAAAATCTCTGATGGTATGGTTTCTCACCAATATTTATGTTCATATTTCCATTGTAAGTAGATATATTTCTAAAGTCGCTAAAGTATGTGCAGTGAGGTTTTAATATTTTTCCAGTAGCAACTACAATATATGCAGATAATGCAAATTCAGGAAAATGATGGCGTTTTTATTTTGATGCTTAGCTTGTGCAATTACTCATGACCTACCATACAGAAAGCATTATACACAGTGTAAATCCACAGGTTGCATTTTTTATTTTTCTACTCAGCTTATGCAATTGCTCTCGACCTCCTACATAGAAAACATTAAATAGACCTGGAGAAGGCAACATTTACCATCATGTTTACCTTGCAAGTAGGAAGTTATGCCCTGTGGCTCTCTGCTACACGACGGATAGGGTTTCGCAAAAGCTTGCTATCGCGGGCGCCTCCAGGCCATGGCCAGATGTTCCTTCTCCTTACATCGGCGTGAGATAATGGTCCCCCTTTCGGAGGCGTAGACATTTCCTTCTGTAGTAGTTTTTCGTAGATTTTTTGCAGGTTTCATATGGAAGTGATCACCATCTGGCTTTGGTATTTCATTATATTCATCTAATCACCAAAGAAAGTTTTGGAATTTCCTTCTTTTAACTGGCCCTTTCACTTGCACCGCCAAGGGCAAGGTAAGCAGCACCAGGACCAGTAGCTTAGCAAGTTTTTTAAGCAGTATATATGTTTATGAACCAGCTTTCCTTCGCATAGTTCCATATCCTACAACATCAGTAGCGTAAAGAGCCAAGGTAGGCCTAACCAGGTGCAGTTCTAGATACAGAGATGGTTAAAGCAGTCGGTGAAGCTGTAGCAGTTTTTTATAACGCATAAGTTTCTCTATAAGCACCACCAGCAGTAACAGAACCTGTAGTAGCGCAATGGCTTCACTTACCATCTGTAGACATGACGGCATCCTTTTGCTTCAGGCAGGAACGTGGCAGGTGGTAGGTCAATCTGTTAAATATCGCGTCGAGGTGGGGTAAAGCAATGCAGCTTGCCTGGCAAGGTTCTTTACCTGGATCGCTCAAGCTTGTCCGACTGGCTGTGTCTGTATGGCCTGAACCTTCATTCAGCACTGAAACTCTATATTTGAATGTGGTGTAGGTTGATGTCTTTATCTTTTGAGATGCAATCAATAAAAACAGGTGTAGGTCAGTTTGTTGTTGTCTTTCCACGGGAGCAAAACCGTCCATTCGATCCAGCGTAGCCAGCCATTGAAGCGAGAAGACCAGCCATCTCATCCAGCGCACATATTTAAACAAATTCAAAGTTACAGCTAATCATAAGTTACGGATAGTACAGTGAGTTACGTCTAGGATAGTACAGGCAAATCCTCAGGCCTAGGGCTACTCCTCAGGTATAGGACAGATGGAATGGTACAGATGGAAATCACATGTGTAGAAGAGTGCAGTTGTGCATGGCCATGGCGTGGCATGCATAGGAGTTTTTTATAATTCCAATTAACACTCGGCCATGGCGTGGCATGCATAGGAGTTGTTTATAATTATAATTAACACCGAGTCCGATCTTGTAATATTGAGAATTCCAAAATAAACATTCAGCTATCAAGTACTTGAAAATGTTATAAAAATAGTTATATATTAAGCAAACAATCTTTACTAATTTTCTCAATTTGTAGTTTTAATTACTCCTTGTAATTCATTTATTTCTTAACAAAAAAATCAACAAAACCATTATTTTAGTAAAACAATAAATACAATGTGTTGACCTTTCTGTGAAAGTAAAGGCCCATAAGAGCAGCGACAACGACGCAAAGAATTAAACCAATCCAATATTCAACAACTGATCCAATTGAATGAAAACATAAGTTATTCTCTCGGATACTCTTGAGAACATCCAGGTCTCTTCAATAAACAACAATTCTCTTGTCTGAACATAACAGAAGCATTAAATCCCAAGACCATCCTTGTATCATATCTCCTTGGAAGACGATCTGATTGACTAGAAGACATATTTTGACCATCCTTGTATCATACCTCCTCGGAAGACGATCTGATTGACTAGAAGACATGTTTTAATTACAAAGAAGATACTCTGAAGCCTTGTACGTTTTCTCTTTAGCATAAAAATAATTTAGGTTATTATATCGGTGGATTCAAGTGTTGTGTGAATGAGGCATGGCATGTCCCACAAAGTGCATGCCTTGTGTGAACCATAACCCACAAGCTATGGAAAACAATTGGGCAAGTAACCTTAAGCTCTTTCACATGAATGGAAAATGGCAAAGCATCGACAAAGCAAACGCAACTACCATAAAATAACACATATACCATACAATAACACATGAATGGCAAATGGCAAAGCATCGGCAAAGCAAACCCAACTACCATACACTAACACATATACCATACAATAAGACGTATCAATTTTATGCATGTGTGATCTACATGCATGCATTTCATTTGCATTATTTTCAAATTGTCCATATCAATACATATTAATTAAGATGCTTTGACCTACCAATCGGCAGGTATCCGCTGCCATGCAGCGTTGTTCAATTATATGCTTATTGGTTGTGTAGACTTCATAACTGGGCTAATACTACCTTTCCTATGAGAGAATTTTGTAATGTCTCGTTTTATTGACATAATAATATCCTCAAATTAAATAAAAATTAGGGAAAACAGTGTATCGAACATAATACATTTTAGAAAAATACAAAAAACATTTCAAAATAAACCCTAAATTCTTAAATGGGCTTGCCTCCAGAACTTTCATGGAGTTCAAATAATACATGTCTAGAGGTATAATTCTCTTGCAGCAATAGGTTTTTCAGAGTTTAAAGCAAAATGCCCCCAAATGTTGATTTATTATTTAGTCACAATGATCTAAACCTTAACATAATTCACATAACATACCATAGACAACTTTGATTATCCATAAACATAACTAACACAGCAAACATCCCAAATAAATGCGTAAAGATATGCATCAAAAATTACAAAGGCAAAACTTATGCTTCTAAGGCAAAAGCACTCATTTTAAATAATAGTTAGAATGTATATCTCAATATTCAATAACCTTCTCTTCCTTATATCAACATAATCCCTCTAAACAATCTAAATAGATCATCCTTTCTTATCCTGCCAAAACTTATCTTCAACTATCTTCTTGCACAGTTACATTACAATCATCTTTTATTTATATCTTATGGTTGCTTACATTAGTCATTCTAATGACTAGCAAGCAACTCTTAGACTTGTCTTGATCTTGAATTAAAGGCTAATTGTCCACAACTAGTTGTTACGCCCAATTAATATCCAAATCCAAGGGCTTTTACCCCAAGAATTCCACCATCTTGTGGGTCAGCTTGTCCCCACACTTTGCTAGTTAATCACTTTAAAAGTGACTCAATGGAGACAAGTTAAGTCAACGCTATAACACACACCCACAACAAACACCCTAGAGGCCAAAGCTCTTGCCTAGTATTGAACTTGCAACTTTTTAAACCAATGCAACTTTTTAAACCAAGTAATTGTAGTGAAGACTCATATTCAACTCTATCAAAACAAAACACTTTAAAAGTGACAATATAGCAACAAATTGAGTCATGATGCATTGTAACACATGCAACTAACTAAAGACACTAAAGCTCTTGCTCAAATATACTTTACTAAAGACACTAAAGCTCTTGCTCAAATATACTTAAAAGTGACTATATGGCATCGAATTGAGTCACAATGCATTGTAACACATGCAACTAACTAAAGACACTAAAGCTCTTGCTCATGTATTGAACTCATGACCCATTAAAGCAAATACTTCAAGCAAAGTGCCATAACCAACTCTATTGGCAAATTACTTTAAAAGTGACTCAATGGTGAAATTAAGTCACGATGCATTGTAAAATGTACTAGTAGTGAACTACGCACAACGATTCCGTAGGAGGCCAAAGCATTTGAACGAGAATTGAACTCATGACTTGTTGAACCAAATACTTGTAGCAAATGCTCATAACCAACTCTACTAATAAATTGCTTTAAAAGTGACTCAACGACATCAAGGTAAGTCACAACAACATATAACACAAGAATTCAATGGACTAAGCACAACAAGCCCCCAAGAAGTCAAAACTCTTACACTATTAATATATTAAACAAAATACTTGTAGAAAGGCTTATAACCACCTCGCCATCGAATCACTTTAAAAGTGACTCAATAGTGACAAGTTAAGTCACGACAAACTATAACACACAACGGCGACAAGTTAAGTCACAACAAACTATAACACACAACAGCAACATGTTAAGTCACAACAAACTATAACACACGATGGCCACAAGTTTAGTCAACGAACTATAACTCACACACCTGATGAACTAAGAACGAGAACCCAAAATGTTGAAGCTCTTGCCCAAGGGGTTTTGAACTCCTAGCTTATTAATCCAAATACTTGTAATTAAAGCTCATAACTTACTTCCCCAACGAATGAATTTACAAGTGACTCAATGGTGGCAAGTCACAATGCACGTTAACACACACACCCAACAAACTATGCGCTCTGAGCTCCTTGGAAGCCAAAGCTCTTACACAAGTATTGAACCTGAAACTTATTTAGTGAAAATACATGTAGTGAAGGTTCATAGCCAACAACGCAAATCATTTTAAAAGTGATTTGGTAGCAACTAGTTAAGTCATGGTTCACAACAATACACACCCAACAAACTAGGCACAAAGGACCCTTGAGAGGGTAGATCTTGAACAACTTATCAAAGACCCGTGACAAGATCGATCTTGAACTCGTGCCTTATCAAACTAAATACTTGTAACTAAGCCTCATAACCAACTCCCCCAAGTAATCACTCTATAAGTAATATGATGGCAACAATTTAAGCGACAACATATTGGACACAAGCATCCAACCGACTAAGCACCACCAACACCGTAGGCCAAAAGCTCTTGCCTAACTCATGACTTGTCCAACCACCAAATATTTACCTAATATTAATAGTCGATACTCGTAACTAATTCCGTCGATATATCATTTTGAAGAGAGATGGAGTTGAGAATAGAACGCACAGGGATTGATGATTATCTACGTATAATAAGGTTTTGTTTATACAGCTCTAAGTTAGTAGTAGAGGTTAACAATGGGACGTTTCTCAATGACTTCCTTTACTGAATCTAGAAAATGTTAAAAGTTTATGGAACTTAAACATTACTGAATCTAGAAAATGTTAAAAGTTTATGGAACTTAAACAATTCTCGAGGACCAAAACTTTGTTATCTAATTTGGAATAACAAAAATAACTCAACATCCCTCCTTGTAAAGTTTCCAAAATAAATTTGTCGAACTTAAAGAATTGTTCTTCTCGAGGATCAGAACATTGCTCATTATCCCCCTTGTAAAGTTTCAAAATAAATTATATATAAAGAAAAGGAAAAAAGGTTCGAAGGCCAATGAACTAAATAAATCTACGCATCCACCCTGGTCAAGGAACTATAGAATAAATTTCACAAATTTTCAATCAAAGCATCGCCATGACTTTTCCAAAGAGATGTCTTCCAATACTATATTTTGTTTCAGGCCAAATTTGAGTACCCAAGAACTGGAAACAACAGATGAACATACTAGGCCTATATTAGTGTCCCCTTAATCGTGAAACACAGCCCCATGGCTCCCTTGCCTAGAAGAGACGGGCCACCTGAGCCTATCACTTCAATGGTTACTAAATTATAATCTCTTGTAAAAAGAAACTTGGATTTAATTCAGTGAACTTGCAGAATCATCCTTGAGTATTGCTTGTTCTGTGGCATTGTTAGATTTGACAGTGCTATTATTAGTCATCTTTAATTGAAATTGGACAGTGGGGTTTCTGTTAGAGATAATGCTTTCATTAATGTATCTAGATTTGGTTTGAGATTTGATAGCGTTGTTGGAGATTGTTAAGATATTATCTCAACCTATCTCTCCAAGATTGAAGTGTGTTGTATTTGAGTTTGGAAGTAATATATACAAATATTGCATTGTGTGAATTATCCGTGTAATGTCTGCTCTCTCAAATTCTAAGTTTGGTATCAGAGCCAGTCTTGGCTTAACTCCCTCACGGGAGGGCCTAAGGAAATGACACGGGAGGGCCTAAGGAAATGACAGAGCTATGAAGATATATTCGTTGTACTAGTAGCTTCGGGTGAAATGAGATTAGATTATTATGTGTGTTTCCATGTGTATCATTTCGCAGATGTGTGAGAATTGTTGCCCTTTTTAGATTGGTATTATTGCCTATGCTGTAGTGCAGGGCGTGAAGGAGAGAGGAGCCATCGCTGAAATGAGCTGCGTGTAGTCCTGGCAAAAGGAGTTCGATTCGCTCTGCACATTGGTGGAGTTTGAAGTTATAAATAAGAGATTCCCGATGTGAATTGAATTCGCCTGTCTAGAGAACAGCAAAAATCACACCACTCATCTTTTAGTTTGGTGGTTTATCTTCTACAGATCCATGCTAAGGAGGAGCCTACACAAAGAACAAATCCGCCGATGTAGAGAGATCGCTCAGCTGATGGGAAAGAATGTGTTTTATTAGCACTTCATTAATGATACAATTAGAAATTTCAAATAACAAACAGTCTCCGGCCATTTTCTGTACCATTTCAGCTGGTGTAAATTGATCATAACATGCAAAGCTGCCCGTAGATCCAGATCTAAGTCAATATCACTCTTCGGAAGTCTGTTCCGATCTATCTTGCTCGGCCCCTTGCGACCAGTGGAAGCACTGCATGCTGATGGCTGTATCTGTGTACAACTATCAAGATCCTGAATGGTCCGCTGCTCAATATCATTATCGCAACGAGTTGAATACCGTCTACAATTCAAGGGCATGGAAGATGTGCTGTTGTGTGTGATCCTGTTGGTGTTTGAATTTCTTCAGATGCAAATCTGTGGTGTGATATGTGTCCGTTCATGTGTCTAGTTGTGGGTGTGCAATTTTATGTTGTAATGTGTGCTATTTTCCAAGTATAGTGTGCAAAAATCAAATGATGCAGAACCACAAAGAACAGGTCAATTAAGTTTATTATATGCTGATGTGATCCGTCATGCTCCGGAAACATTAGTTACAGGTTGTTTTTAATAAGGTCAAGCTGATGTGACTCGTCGTGCTCCAAGAGCGTCAGTTATAGGTTACTTTTATGTAATATTTTATGTGTGTGAAGGTCACTTGTATGACTAACTTCTTGATATGTTCTGTATCTAGAGTGCTCTCATAGATCACTGTTGAATTCAGCAAGCTATGTGTTCGACAGATTGAAGTATCTCCATCGATCAGTCCAGTTACTTGGCTACTTCTTTGGCAAACTCAGCCAGCTATGTACTTTGACATAGTAAAGTATTCAATATTGTTCAATATTGTTAGTCACTACAATTACTTTATTGATGGTCAGAAGCGGTTGCAATTTAAATGAGTCAAGTGGAAAGCTCAAAGTTGTGGAGAAGAAAGAGCATAAACCGAAGATTTCAGAGTGGGTGTAAGTGTTGATTAAGACCAGTCAGGCAATTTCTGTTTTGCAATTGTGTTTTCTAATGTAAGCATTAAAAAGGAGTGTTAAGCATTAAAAGGGAGTGTTAGAGATAATGCTTTCCATTAATGTATCTAGATTTGGTTTGAGATTTGTTAGGGTTGTTGGAGATTGTTGAGATATTCTCTCAACCTATCTCTCCAAGATTGGAATAAGTTATATATGATAACACTTATATAAGTGTGTTGTATTTGAGTTTGAAAGTAATATATACAAATATTGTATTGTGTGAATTATCTGTGTAATGTCTGCTCTCTCGAATTCTAAGTGTTTCACATCAAACCAGCGCAAGTCACTCATCGTCCTTGAAACATCATACTGAAATAGACCTTCAAAAGAGACGATTTGAATATTAATTTTGGTATGGTCTATAAGAAACATAACGAGAGACTTTGGGAAAGGCCATCAAGAAGCCCTGGCCTTAATTCATTATGACATTTTCAAGGTATGGAGAATGTTAGTTAATCCCGAATTCCACAACCATGAATGGACATAGGAATAGAGGGAGAGACGCTTCCTTTTAAGTTCTTGAAAGGTCCTCGAGCAATAGTAATTCCAAAACGAGCTGGCATTGAAACAATGGATACACCCAATACTCAAAATCAATTTATACAAAGTTGTGAGTGGAGGGAAGACTTAAAATGACACCACGAGTTTTCAATTTTTAGAAGCTTAAATATATTGTTGAGCCAAATGTAAGACTAACTGGTGGCAAATAATAAGCTCGATCCTTGAATTGAGATCTGCCTTCGTCTCTAATGATTAAAAGTTCTTCCCATGCAACCCACAGCGATTAGTGCCTATCCCATCCTTTGATGGGTTGACGATTAGACTTGGCCTTGGGGCCAGAATTTTCCTCTTAATGTTAAAGGCAATGCTTTAAGTGATTTATCATCGAACTCAAACTAAAAATATATATATATCTTCCGCAAAACTCTATATGCATGTGTGTTATATTGTTAAACAGAGGAATGGAAAGTCGCCTTTTATGTCAAAAAATATGGGCAGACATGTGTCTTTTGTATGCATGTATAAAGATGTACACCAATGATGTAAGACATGTTTATGTTCAGCATTTTAACCTTACTGAAAGATTTCAATAGACTTCTATTTCTATAACAAAGTCAGCCATGGTAAATCGAAGGCATGTCTGAGATAACAGAATGGCACACAGCTATTAAAAGGAAAGGCCCAAAATTTTGCAGCTGGATAAGAGAACAAAGACCTACAATCTTAAAGCTGTCAAAAAGCATCCATAACATCCATCAAAAGAGCGGATTAAGCCCCTATCTTGAGACAGATATTAGTTATTACAACATTAAAGAAGATTATAGGTGCTAGACTGGATATAACTTCTCTTCATTCTCTCGTATCACCTAGGCCAGCCGGGAAAGATATGGACTCTGCTCGGTGTCTATAAAATGGACACTACACCCTGCTGATGATGAGGGCTACTTCCAGTCTTAAGAACCCAAATAACTAATTGTTTGTTTACACCATAGTGCTTTTTTATATTAACATTCAACACAATAACACATTTCGCTTTTGAATTTGAAGATAACTGATAGTACAGTTTGATTCTCATTGGAGCAGATAACTACATTGACAATGGATATACGTTAGTGATACTCCCAAGAGGTCAATCCTCTTGGTTGAAAAGAAAGACAAGCGCAACGATAAATGAGAAAAAAGATCATATAACCCAAAGTTTAGATGTGGATGGCATTTCAGTATGAAAATGTATGGAATAAACTCTAAGAAACTTCAAAACGGGACACCAGAATTGTTTGACTATATCAAGTTTACATCCAGTCTCAGGCATGATTGCCCATCCCTGCTGAACATGCAATCCTAAAGATGGATACAAAATTGCACTAGTTTAAAAAGACTTGAAATAATAATTCAAACTTCCACTGCATCTTAAAGGTCGTGAACTACCAAACCTGCAATAAAAAATAAAATAAATAAATAAGTACCACTTTAAAATCAAAGCATTATTCAAGCACAACAATAGAATTTAACTTGAAGCCAATCAAATAGAAACAGAAAATAAAATATGAAGTAAATTCTGATTCCTTGAAGTCATTGGCAACAGCAGAAGGCTGAGGTCAACAGGGCAGTTAGCTTCAATAAAAGCTATTACTGAACAAAGTATGGTTGGGCATTGGACCTCTCACTGAACTCTATGATTAGAGATCTTTCTAGTATTGCTAGACACCAATGGACGTAGCTATTAAAATTGTGTTCATCTAACTTTTTAATAGTTTGCACAAAAAATTTCAATGAAATATAGCACTAGTAACCCTCCCACCCACCTGACAAGGCAGGTACTCACACACACAAACACACAGGTATGGATCCATGGCAAATAATTTCCAAAATAGTTTGTTGCTCTTGTCATCCTCAAACCAGTTTAATTTATATAACACTCGTGAGTGAGTGCCTTCAATTTTTTTATTTTTTCAACACCTTGCAAATATATTGTCAACCAAATCTTTGGGATCAAGTAATCCAACCTGATCGATGTTATAAGGCTCATCCAGATAACCAATTTCCATGGATGTTATTTTTCCTAGAGACAAGTAAAGCAATGCATGAATTTCCAGAATTGGTTCCCAATGACAGGAGTCAACAAGCCTCTACAAATGGAAGCTAGCAAAAGCAGCCAAATGCAGGGATCCATGTACATGCATAACAGTGTACATTAGTTTTCAATATATAGTACTAGTATGAACCCATGGCAAACAATTGCCATGATCATGTTTAACCAATATTATTTTCAAATTATTTTACATTATGTAGTACTTTCTTGATAGTGTGCCTCTATTTTTCTAAACCAGTATAGACCCATCTAACTCCGGTTCTACAAAGCGACGAGAGGGATCAAATCTGCAAACCTTTCACCACTAAACTACATCACACATCCCTCTCACCACTATGCTACAACACATTGATGCATGCATTCTTTTTTTTATGGGACATAGAGACACTTCCCCCCACCCGGGCTCCACTATGTTACAACACACCGATGCATGCATTCTTAATTTATTTATTTTTATGGGACAGTCGGACACTTCCCCTCCACCCGGGCTGTAGAAATGTGCCTTCTCAACGCAAAAATAATTTTCATTTTTAGATCAAATCTTAGGACTGCATTTCTGGCCCAAATATTGACTTGTAATATCACTAGCATGGAACCATCTTAACCCCAGGTATATTAAGCACCGAGAGGGGATCAAAAATCTGGATAGGATAAATAAATCCCAGGTTAAGATAAATCTATGCTAAATTTTTTACACTTAATAAATCCCATGTTAAGATAAATTTATGCTATTTTTTAATTTAATACGCTCGATAAATCCCAGGCTAAGCTAAATCTTTGCTAGTGCCAGGTTAAGATAAATGTTTGGTAGTTCCAGGTTAAGATAATTTTTTGCTAGTTTTTTTAATTTTATATGCTTGATAAATGTCAGGTTGAGATAACTCTTTGCTAGTTTTTTATCTATTGCATGTACCTTGAACAGTTAAGAGGACAAGTTCTTACCCCTCATGGGCGATGGGGCTGGAAAGGTACCAGTAATCTCACTCTTGCTTCAAGTGTTTGAGAGTGGGGCAAAGTGCATCCAAACATTTTGTCAAGTGGATCTAGCTCGAGTAGTTGTGGTTATGTTAAACTCATGATGAGTATATCGTTGTCAGGGCTTCGAGCCCTGTTGTTGACCTGCCCTTGTGCCCTGAAGAATCTAGGGTTTACCCTAGGTACCATCATAGAAAGTACTTGAGAGTTTTCATTTAGCATTGAAACCTAGGAGAAAAAAATTAAAAAGATATATATATCCCAAGGGGTTAGTTCAACCAATGTTGTCAGCCATTTGGCTAGTTCCATGCCAGTAGGTGCATGATTTGAATCCCCTAGGTTAGGCACACTACTCTGTGCCAAAGGGTTTATTAGTGATGCAATTCACAAATGTGGGGACGCATCCAATATATATATATATATATATATATATATATATATATATATTCCAAAAAAAAATAACTTCCAAGTAATTTCCCCCTCTTCACAAGGGGGAGGACAATATTAACCGCCCACAAAAACAAGTGGCCAGTAACCCCAAAGGAGGATGTCCTCCAATTGACAGTGGAAGAAGGACCAGCATTAACTGCCAATGTATACGAGTGCCTAGTCACACCCGCAAGAAGTGGCTAGTAACCCCAAAGGGGGCAACCTTCAATCAGCAATGGAAGGAGGCAATATTCACAGCATTAATTGCCAATGTATACGAGTGCCTGGTCACACCCACCCGAAGCGGCTAGTAACCCCAAAGGTGGGGCAACCTTCAATCAGCAACGGAAGGAGGCAATATTAACAACCAGTGTGCAGAAGTGCCTAGTCACAACAAAGGACTCAGTGGAAATGGATCTCATGACCTCCCATCACCACTGCACCTTTAGTGATATTATGGCCAAACCAGCCAAGCCATCCCTTGGAGACACCAAGCATTACACAAAGACACACACGGGAAGCAACTGACATCTCCCATGCTCAGGCTGAGGCACTCTTATTGTCTATTGTCAACTTTCTGTCCTTGAATTCACATAAACTATTGTTCATATACCTCCAGATATCTTGTGTCCAAAATGTTTTGCAATATGGAATTGTTTAAACTGCATGCACCAAATCACGCATTACTCCACAAATTGATAAAAGCATTATGAATCCTAGTTTATATTAATATTTTATTCAAGCTCCTGTAGTAAAACCAACCCAGGTTAGTGTCAAGTAAAACTTATTCGTTTATAGTAATTAAAATGTTTATAGTAACAGCATAAGTAAATAATTAATTAACTAGTGGTGACAGAGTGCTTCTATTAGAATTAGTACCCAAACGATTTTAATCAATTAAAATTTAATAATAAGTTGATGATTTCCTAAGGATGTAGACTCTTCAGATTTAGGCCAAGGCAGATACGGTGGCACTATGCTGGGAGAGGTAGTCTATATAAACATCGCATCGCTCATTAATTTGTTTACATTGATGCTTTTTCCAGAAAAATAAATGAAATCCAAGACATGCACGAGCATAAAAGTACTCATGATCTGCTTTAGACTCTTCTTCAGATCTTTATAGTGCTTGTACATAACATGAAAGAGACTTTGAACACAGATTTATATTTAAAAAACAAGTCCACGATTAATAATGAATACTCTTAATGTAGGGCTACATTCAACTCAAATTATAACATATGGGTAGAATAGCATGTGAGATGGAATCTACAAAGAAACAATCCAGTAGAGAAACAAACAAACCTGGTGGTAGAGACTGCTTGAGCTTGTCAGCCTTCTCAGAGTCAAAGACGCACAGAGTGTAAAGATACTTCTTACACCTGACCTTGAACTTCACTACATTTTTACTTCTCTTGATATTCACTGACCGTGCATCCTTGCGACGGGCAGTCAGAAGAAAATCTTTGATCTCGCTTATTTGTTTAGGCTACAACAGAAAGAGATGCATGTATCAAATTAGAACTTGTATTTCTGCTAGCACATTTTAGAAAAGCATATCAAGCAAAATAAAGATGTAAGGATAAACTTCAGCAGGTAAGTAGCAGCTAGAAACACTGGAAAAGATAATAGCATACTGTCACACTCTTACAATCAGCTCCATAAATTGCCTAGTTTTCCAAATTACTGCCAACATATCTACCAAATATGTTTTTAGATAGAGACTGATAACTGAGCTCAGAAAATAATTAATACCATCTACAACGCTCACAAAGGCTAGTCCAAAGGATTAAGCTAAACCAATATATCATATCAGGTTAACCCAAGTTTCCTCTAGTCTAAGTTGTTTGAAAAAACTGTTATAAAATATAATGCTAGAAGTTCAAGCCCTAAGTTACATTAACAGTTAAACAAAGTCAGGACTGGTTAAATTAATGGTGATTATCTGATAATGGGGAAGGAAATCCATCAAATCAGGCCATTGTGGATTATGTGTTTGCTGTATCAGCATTTGTCCTAAGCATTATTTTAACTAAATTTTTTTCTTTTGCCAAAGGGCAGCTCCTTTCATCTTTGTGAAACACTCAAATGGTTGAAAGGAATGTGCTATACAAAAAGGAGAACCCCTGAAACACTTAAAGTGAATATACAATATTTCAATTTTCTCCAAAAACAAGGATCAAGGTTGTGCTAAAACTTTGTAGCATGGACTCGTTAGATTATCAAGGAAAAGATCCTACATCTACTAAGACCTGAAAGAATCACGACAACTGAATGCATGATAATCACAAAATTTAGACCAAATTTCATGTATGCATTTTATAAACTCTGTTCTGTTCAACCTCTTCTATGCTATATCTTAACATTTTATGGACTTCAGTCATTGGTAAGACATTCACATGCCGAATTGAAGACTCATGGCCTACTCTCAACAAGCCTATAGAATAATTGAAGTTGTTTGAATTCCAAAATTATAGTACTTCTACTAGTCCATTGACTCGAATGATAACTTTTAGTCCAAATACGATATGATCCAAGTGATTTTGAGGGATTCTTTGACTAACATAATCTTTTTTTCAGTGATATATATATCCCAGAAAAAGACACCGAGTACTTCCCCTTATTCTGAGGATGGTAGCCAAGGTAAACCAGATTCTGCAGCAGCTCGAGGCTTTGTCAACAAAGAGTTCAAAGCCATTACAACAATATATTCATTAAGAGCTCAACATGTCACTTGTGGATTGAACCTAAGTGGGGAAGATAACAGTCATTTCTCCCAACCACCCAAACTAGACCCAAGTGACACTAACATAACTTGTGGTAATTGAACCTAGGTGGGTCCCCAATGGTAGGAAACGTGCTTCCACACCGCCGGATGTCCCGAAAACTTGGAAACTCCATTGGAAACGTCCCCCACCACATCCCAGTTAGAAGGAAACTCAAGGAAACGTAGAGGGGGACATTTCTTTGGAAAAGGGAAATGTTTCCCTCCTAAAAATGGCATCCCCGTGTTTCCTTTGACTGTTTTTGACCAAAAAATAAAAAAATAAATAAAAAACTAAATGATAAAGGACCAAACCATCCACTGTTTTCCTTCTCTAGCCTCAATTTCATTTCGTCATTCAATATGGTTGTATTTTCAATTTTCGCTTATCAGCTATAGCTTATATATCAACGACTTATACTCCAACTTTCAATTTTTATGCATTTTAATATAAATTTTGCAATTTCTAGCAGGATCCCCTATGTTGAAGACCCCGATGTCAAATTTGAGGTTTCCTAAAATTTGAGGGACACTTATAGATAGGTCACTCCTACATTTCCTTGCTCCCACATCACCACGTCCTAGAAACTTGGTGGAACATTGCTATCATCCCTCCTTCAGATGCATCATCCCCACAAGCTTTAGTTCAAAATAATGCTCCCCCTACAACTGACATGGTATAGCACATACCGATATGGTTTTTCAGTCAGACTGACATGATTCATTTTTTTATTACCGATATGGTTTTTCAGTCAGACTGACATGATTCATTTTTGTATTGTAGAATACTTCTTATATTTACAAGGACATGTTTACAGCCACACCCACATGGTTCATTGACTAAATGGTCTGGGCAATCCCAAGGCAATCATAGATGGCAGACATATTAGTGAACCAAAAGGCAATTTAATAAAAGTCATCCAAGCTCAATTAACATAGGATATACTCCATAATCACATGCCAAGAAGGGCTTTTGATTCCATAAGCTTCTTGTATGTTTCAAGAATTTTAAATGCAGGGCAAATAGGCTAGCCATCCAAACAACTATGAAGGAGGTCAGCTTCCAATGGATTAATCATCATTCCTTGCGCTTTCTCCAAGCCAACCTGCTCTATCACTACCCAAAATGTACAACTTAATTTTTTGACCAGAGAACACTTTAATTAGATGGTCATAAACACTTGCAAGTACAAAATCGCTAACTCTGCCAACAGCACAACCCCCATGTAAAATACTTAAAAGCAACTCGAAGCCCTAAAGATTGGATTTTTCCAACCATAAAGGGCATCTGCACATGCATGAAAAAACAGTAGCCTTAAAAGAATTTGTCAACCTCGATGAGAACAAACAGTATGGATTTGTCAACCTCGATGAGATTCAAGAACGAACAATATGCCTTATCAGTCAGACTGGCATGGTTCATTTTTTTTTATTGTAGAATTCTTGATATATTTACAAGGAAATATTTACAGCCACACCCACATGGTTCATTGACTAAATGGTCTGGGCAATCTTGAGGTTAACAGAATTGGCAGACTTGTTAATGAACCAAAAGGCAATTTTAAATTTAAGGGATTCTAACCACAAATAATCCGGCAAAAACTCATGCAATTCTCAAGAGGCTTGAACTTGCCCTCAAAAAACACATGCAACCTCCAATGCATTAGTTATCCAGATTTCTAATGAATGATAAGAATCTTCAAGAATAGAAGTCAGCCTAGCTCAATTAACATACATAAGACATACTCCCTAATCACATGCCAAGAAGGGCTTTGCTTTCATAAGCTTCTTGTATGTTTCAAGAATTTAAATTGCAGAGCAAACAGGCTAGCCAACCAAACAACTATAAAGGAGGTCAGCTTCCAATGGATTCATCATCATTTCGTGTGCTTTTTCCAAGCCAACCTGTGATTCTGTTTCCTTCTCTTTCTTTGTCACTACCCAAAAATGCACAACTTTTTTTGGCCCAGAAAACACTTTATTACATGGTCATAAATAGTGAACACTTTGAAGTACAAAATCGCTAACTCTGGTAACAGCACATAACATGTAAAAAGCAACTCAAAGCCCTAAATATATCGGTTTTCCAAAAAGAGTGCAAACAAAAAGTAGCAGCTCCAACAAAACCCTCAAAAACAATGCTTTTTTACATATGCTCCAACAAAAATAGTGCATACAGTACCCAAGAATATTGGAAGTACTAACCCAAAACTGACAATAGCCAAGACTTCTCTCTCCTCAACGATCATCCCTTCTATAGTTGAAATAATACTTATGTTTTGCAATGTCATCATTATCTTTTTCAAAACTTGAGTTTTGTTTAGAAAAAATCAGAACACTATGATGTATAGTCAAAATCTAAAAGAAATGATCAAGAATTATGTTTCTTCCTGCCCCTTTGTACATCTCTACATGTGGGGAAGCATGTAAAACTTGTGAATTAAATTACAACATTTTATTTCTTTAAAACATGTTCATTGACTATCATCTAGAATACTATTATCGAATTTGCATTCCAGCTAAATCAATAAAATGCATAAAGCATTCTGCTCCCAACTTGCAATTGGATAAATAGCTAAACCATCAAGTTGCAGATGCAATCTATTGCCTATGGCCATAATGCATAGATTGAATATGTCTTTGTGTGCAATACTAATAAGACTTTGTCAAGGAGGCTTAACTCACTAGCCAAACAAGTTTTTCCGGGCTAAACAAGTTGGGGACCCAACTCAGTAGCCAAACATTTTTTTTCAGGCTCAACAAGTCAAACCCATTGACATAACTAAGGTCTCATAAGTACTCTTGAGTCTTTTACAAAGCCAACAAGTTCTAATTGCATTGTGCATGTTAGTCAAGCCCTCCATAAATACCCAAAATTGGCACAAATGAACTCCTTCCAACCTTCTTCCCCTGCTTGTTTTAACCCACAGCTCACCCACAACTTAATAACTTCTCGAGTTTTTTTCAAGTTGAATCAACTTATTGACTCTTGCCTCAAAGAATTTTTGGCTGAGTCGAGTCTGGTGACTATACCAGAAACATTATCCTAAGAAACCGTAATCTTATAGCTCCCACCTACAGACATAATACAAAAGTTTACAAAATCTTTTAAAAAAAATCAAAAATAAAATAACAGAAAAGATGAAAATCTCGTAAGAAGAGGGTTTGGTTTTAAAAAATCTTTGCCTCCTCTCTAAAAAGAAAGAAGAATATTCATCAAGAGTTGCAATGGATTGGGATGTGGATCATGAAGAACCTAAGCAATTTTGGGCACATTTAATTGATCTAAGGGTGCCTCACCATATGGAAGTGGAGCAATCCTATAAATGTCCCCATATACTTGATAACTCCTCAATCATGAGGCCATTTTCTATCATATGAATGAGAATGATCACTTTGATGATATAGACCCTTTCTGATTGTATGCATTATGCTCAATGTTCTACCAAGTTTCCAGGATGCGGCAGCAAAGAAAAGCACATGGGGGACATGTCGAGACAACCCCCAAATTTTAGAAAAAATCATGGTGAGTGGGGGGACATCAATGTCTCTAAAATTATAAAAAATATATATAGAAAATCCCAACATAACAATTCATCCCATGTATATTCATCATTGTGCAATGCAAATACTAAATTCAAAATGGTGAAATGATACAAACATGATTCACCAATCACCATTGTTATTGCTCAGCTTTTTTGTTTTTTATTTTCTAAAGTTTTTTTTTAAGTTTTTTATACCTTTCAGTCTTGGGGGTTTTTGCGCCGAGAGGCGCTCTACAGCCCAGTCTGGAGGAGATCTTGTCAGTCGAGTGTTTGTAGAGTAACAAAATAATACAAAGTAAACAAAAAATAATAATACATAGAGCTTAGGATTAGGTGGCTCAGGTATTACACTCAAGGAGCTATTCAAGGAGAGGTTTGCGCTCGGCGATTAATAGAGCCTAGGATTTGGATCTTTTAAAAAAATTGGGAAAAGCTTTCCATAATGCGTCCCACTTTTTGAGAGGGAGAGCCCACAAAACCCCCATCTTGCAAAACAAGTCCTACACATGCAAAACATTTCACTGTGCAATTCACCACGTTTTGCAAAATGGGGGGCATGGCAAAAGATTTAGCCAGGCAGCCCCCGTCTCAGGGTTGTGGAAAGCATGGAGGGCACGCCCCCAACCCTGCAGGATATGTCCCCGTGGAACACCAATTATACCATATGGCTTAAGGTGGCAACAACCTAATATGTTGGGAACTTGTGTCTTGATCGATGTAATCACTTTTTAACACTAATATATCATGATAAATTTTGGTGCTGTACTAACCATCTTCTATGCTTTCAGTTCCATGGGGTTCTAATAGCTGCCTCAGTCTATTTAAATATTTGTTCAACTTTTTTTATTCTTTAGAACTGATTTTTTTTAAATTTTCCAAATTTTATAAAATATATGTGTATATATTACATCTTGCCCTGTTTCTCAAAATTTTGAAAGCGTTGATTCTAAAAACCATAAGCCGATATTATTCTAAAATATATTACCTGTTTCTCAAAATTTTGAAAGCGTTGATTCTAAAAACCATAAGCCGATATTATTCTAATATATATTACATCTTGTCCTGTTTCTCAAAATGTTGTTGGGTTAAGTAAATTACTAGAATTATTATTCGAAAAATGTTTGCACAAATCTTCCAGTCAAATCAAGCAGCAAAGGTCAGAAAAAAGTACTACAATAAACCGATATTTCTCAATCATTTTAAGTCTGGGATTGGCAGCAACAAATAGAAAAACACAAGTCCAAAGAAGAGATAAATTGTCGTCGCTGATGAACTAAAGAAAACACAAGGAAGAAAGATAGTGAATTGTTCAAAAGAGATGAAAGACTGCACGACCTTCTATTGGGACTGTGAAACAACCTAAAGGGACATAAATGGTTCTAAACCTAATGCATTGACAGTGTCCCATGTGATGCATTCATCATCGATTCTCACATTTGAGCGGATAATCGCGTTTACCCTCCTTTCAATCTGAAAACCAGATCTTTCTAAATGTTCAAATAAGCAACAGAGAGCTACGGATCATGGGTTTCTTCATACAGAGCAATGTGCCAGTCATTACAATTTTTCATGAACGAGAAGATCTCGCATTATTTCTTACAAGACGCATCTACTTGGCCAAATTACATTTAAGTTTCTAATTTTTTAAAGGTGTGGTCAGACAAAATCATACATCAGAAAGCATCACGGGACCATAAAACATCGGAAAAAAAAACGATACCATGGCTGCTGGTAACGGTGCTCTTCCGCCCTGGCGCTGCTTCGACTCCTCTCTGCCTACGCCTAACGATAGTGGAACAAGTTAGGGTTTCTCCGAGTTTTAAGTACGAATTGGGTTTTAGATATCAACGGCCCAGATTCACCTAGGGTCATGCTTCTCGTCTCCATTCTTTAGATGTTGTCTATGTGGATTAGGGTTCGAATAGTGTTGGAGGACCCCTTGAACTTCAAGGGTCGATCAAGCATAAAGTTTGAGGTCTCTGCTTTGTTTAATAAAAGGTTTATCTTATTATAAAAATCTTAATCTCATTTGTAGGAATTAGCATATCTTGCTTTGATTACCATGCCTTCACTTCACTATTGTTGTTACATTGTAATGTTAATATCTTGCTTTTTGATTACCATGCCTTCACTTCACTATTGTTGTTACATTGTAATGTTAATATCTTGCTTTGATTACCATGCCTTCACTTCACTATTGTTGTTACATCGTAATGTTAATTCTAGATAGGTTATAGTGTTACAAATTGGATTTTTTATTTTTGGTTATTGGGTAGTTTCTAAAAAAATTAAGTCATGTTTAATTAAATCGTCAACTTTTATTAGGGTCACGGTAACGATTAAGAATATGTGTTTCTTCCTAGGAAGTTATATGTTCAAATCTAAATGGGGATAGTGTATGTATACCTCTATAGACTTTAAGAGTTACATCGTTGTATAGTTATCCCAAAAACAAGGGGGTCTCATTCACCAAAATTGGTGTCTAGCTTGGTTGTGACCATAAAAATATATTATTAAATCATAAATCCCTGGACAGGATTGGAACCTTCGATACAAGGACCGAAATCCCCTGAAACACCAGTGAACTAAAGCACAAGATCATTAAGAGATACTATACCTTTCAAAGCCATGGGACCATGGGTCAATGTAATCGATATGTAAGTGAACTACCATTAATTAGATTTGATTAAAAACTATGTTCAACCTTATCCAAGGTTCAAGAGCACTCAAATAAAAATCAATTAAATTAAATATATTATAAAATAAAAATAGATAAATAAAGATTCTATAGGACATTGGAATTTAAGCTTTATGATCCCCGATGTAGGTAGAGAACAATGCATTTGATATAGCATTTATTATTAATTAGTTTGTTTTTCCAAAGAATCTTATGGCCAATGATCCAAAGTTATAAATATATGGATCCAAATAAAATTAAAAAACAAGGGATATGCCACATAGTGGATAGTCGCTACCTCAAAAAATTAAATGTTGCAAGGTTTGATCACATGATCATTAGTCGGTACATCTGTCACCTAGTGGTTTTGAATCAACTGCTAGTATAGGATCAAGCCGCAATAAAGCTTAGTGCTTATATGGTGTACCCTTGCCAAGGATAACAACATTTGAGGAACAGTTCATCAGCTTGCAAGATTGATAACTTGAATTACAAACCCCGATTGTTCTTCAAGTATAAGAGGCAAGAGGTTGTCTAATGAAACACAGGGGTTGACTTGCCTTTGTTGATCCCTTAGGCATTTAGCCATCTTAGAAGAAATGTTAACATCTAAAGTTGTTTCTTTTCTAAATGCGATCTCTGTGACTTGCTAGCCCAAAAATTGTCATGAGAAATTTCAGTAGAGGCAAAAATGATGCAAAGAGTAAGTAATTGTTGCTTGTTGGCCTATTTTTTGTGATCCTTTAATAGTTTTCTTTAACATTGTTTTTCATGAATAACGATATATCGTGTAGAGCCATGGAGGCAAAAAGTAAGTTGTGCATATCACATTTTCCAAATAAGTACAAGCTCCAAAATATTATCACAAAAGTCTAACAACTTCTAAAAATGAGGCTCTGACACTATAAGTATCGAAGAGAAACAAGTGACAAGCAATCATATTTACAAGGCAAAGAAACTATTGAATGTCCATTATTGCAAACAATTATCTTCGTCGCCTTTCCTTTAATGAATTCATAAGCAATGCATTAAATACATATAGCAAAAGCAAAATATTTGAATCCTTCATAATGTACTACATATGAAATTTGAATAATATAGCAAAAGCAAAATATTTAAATCCTTCCCTAAGTATAACATGGGAAATTTTGTGATATGACATTTTAGCCCACTGAGGAGGATGATGGAGAACTAGAGAGATTTGGTTCATTGGGAAGGCCATGGAAATTATGATAACATGCATGGCAGTGGCCTTTGACAAGGATCCCAAGATACATCATTATGGCAATTGGAAATTGGCAAGTAGGCTCATGCGGATTGATGGATCAAACAACATCATACCCTTCAAGTGTCATTGAACCACCTCTCGCTTTGTTTGTTCTAATAGATATTGCCACTTCATCCAAGCTCGACCCTCCTTTCATTGTTTCAAAGCCATCACAAATTTGCCAAGTGAGTGCCCACCATTGTTGGTTCAGGCCAATAGTAACCCACTAGCAATCCTCACTTCTTTCATGATCATAAGGCCTTACACCCTCCAACAAATACCATATTTGACCTTCTTCCAATGGATCTAATTCGAGCTCTTTCTTGCTAAGAACTACCTATTGCAGAGGATCAAGTGTGTCGGTCACATGAGAAGTAAAACCAGGACCACCCTCAGTGTAATACCCCCTGTTTAACCCTTGTAATGTATTAAATTAAATCATGTAAATGATGTAATATCATTATAAAATCATGGTGAGGAGCTCAAGGCCAAGGCCCCACCATCGATTTATTGTTCTGGTATTGGCAATTAAAAATAGATGCATGTGGATCGTGTGCTAGCCTAGCATGTTGGAAAACATAAATATGATGTAAATGTACTTTAATAAAAATACCCACAACTAGCTATGCAATGCAACAAGAGTATGGGGGCATGATTTTTACAAGGAATGGGGAGGGAAATATTCAAACCCTTGAACCCAATATTGTCAAGCCAAGTGTCAATCAGAGAACCCATAAACCATTAACTACCCATTTTGACTTATGCACCCAATCATTTAATTCTTCCAAGAGGTGGTTGAGGTAGTTATTATTTTGAGAAATGGAGAGGTATAGTTGTCCAAATTTCATGTATGGGCAAGCCACCATTTTGGAAAATCGTGTCTGTCTTCCTGGGCAAGAAAAGACCCACGAATTTGCTCCCTAACCCATCATTCATCCATAGGATTTGTTCTCTCATGCAGTATGGGCTTGCTTGGTGTTTTCCTCCACGTTTTTCTTGAGTTTTCCTTCATTTTATAGCTGGGAAACACGTTTTTGGTGTTGCGGAACGACTAGGAGGGATAGAAATTCGAATTGGGGGGTCCATAGAGGTCATTTTTTCCATTTGAATGCCCATATACATGGTGGGGATTCGATTAGTAGCTCCGAATTGTTGCTTTCCCATCTCAAGGGCCGTTTTTTGTGTGCCGCGATTTGGAAAAACCCATGGGAATCTCATTTTGTGCATCCCACAGTTAAAAATGTTTTCCCATGCCCAACATATGTGCCTTGTTGTTAGATGGATCCCTTGTTTTAGCTTGAACTTGTGTGTATAAGCAACCAAGAGTAGAGGAAGATTTAGAATTAGCTTGATAAACCAAAGATGATGGGGCTTTGGCTACCTTTCTATGCACACCCTGAAGAGCACTAGAAGAGAAGGTATGGCCTGAGGGACTGTGGAGCAGTGAAGGGGGTACTTCCTTGTGTTGGGTGTATAGGTATTGTGGGGGCCAAGCTAGTTAAAACTTGGAGGGTTTCCAATGGCTCTGTGGTTGAGCTCACTAGCTTAGCAATTCCTTCCTTCTACTGCCTTCACAACCTAATAAACCCAACTTTGGACTGGCTTGGCTGAGATGTGGTGTTCATTTGGCTATGCATAAGTCGTAGGTTCCCTTTCCTTGTGGAAATCATGTCGAGCTCGGGGATGGAAGTTGTGCTGAGATATTGATGAGCACAGTTGGCCTATGGCTTGGTGGAATGTTGCAGTTGCATAGCCAGTTGCTCAGGACAACATCATTTTAAGATAAGTATTTTGTTGTTTTTCATTATGCAATGTCTTCAATTGATGCATGTTAAATTTATGTTGGTAATTTCATGCTAGATGTGTGTGGTAGATTTTATTTCTGTTGTATATGTTATTCATGCATCTACACACATGCTTTTGTTTACATGAATTTGTTAATGATGAATGCGGCTGAGTTTTGAAAAGCACGGATTTAGTGTCACGTTCCCTCCCCTGAGTTGGATTGATGGGAGGGGACGTGACACTAAAAAACACAAGAAGGTGGAGTGCATCAAGAAACGATCAAGAGAAATGCATATGGAGATGTCAAATACGAAGGTAAAGGATATGGTCCTGCAACCCTTGTATTAAGCATTTATCAACAAATTCAGTAAAGGAGTAGAGATATCAAAGAAAGCATTGAAGGGTTGGGTGGGGGCAAAGTGGTTAAAAATGCTAAAAAATGCCCCAAAACTTCACTCTATCTCAAGGGGGTTTGTCACATTCCTATTAAAAAATCAGAAGAACAGAGATCATATTAGGATCAAAGGGTTGTACTTTCACAATGTTGCATGCTTATATATCAGGGATTGGATAACAAGTGCACACATGTATATCAAGGATTAGATATTGGGTTTTGACCGAGCAAAGGAGAGGATAACCAAGATTATGATCTAAACAAAGCTTCTAAATATTCCACTCTAATTCTAGACTCCAAGAATTCTCCAACATATAGGTGATAAAATTGGAAAGCATATAAAGATCAATCAGCAAATGTTGGAAAAGGAAAACATGTAAGTGGCAAATATTTGTGTGGAGAAGGACTTAAATGATGGGATCCCATAATAAATTAGTTAAAAGATGGCAGTGCTTGGACTTCATAAATGTATGTTTACGATGTTATTTATGCAAGGAGATTGAGCATCTGTAATATACATGTCCTTGACGATTGGTGGATGGTAAGAGATTGGAAGAACATGAAGAGGAGGAACATCGTACATATAAGCCCCATTTCCTCCTTGACGATGCCCGAATTCCTTTAGTAGATTGAACCCTAAGGCAAGTCCTAAATGACTTCAGAACCCACCACCTCGCGCCCTTCCACCTCTCAAACGATCTCACTTGAAGAATTCTCTAAAGTCCTTAAGAAGTTAAAGGGTCCCCAGGCATGGGAAGCCATAATATTAGAAACAATGATCCCCTATAACCCCCTCTCTAAACATGTCATCCCTCCTCCTAGTCCCCCCCCCAACCACAACACTTACCCCAAATCCCTTCATCTCTCATACCCCCTCATCCCCACCTTTTCCCCCTCCAGTCCTAACTTCATCCCATCCTGTAGAGATTGTGATGGGGAAGGGGAGATACTTTTGAAATTCATATCCCCGCTCTATTTTGAGACCTCATCCATTTTTGTCAATTTATCTTGAGGATGTTTCGAAATGATTCACTGTGTAGGATGGGAAAGAAAAAATTCAAGACAAACGTCAAACACGTCAAAGGAAATCTCATGAGATGATATTGAAATTCAACAAGGAAGGAAACACACAACAATCTGGGTGCTTAGAGCAATGGAAGCCCCAAAAGAGAGTTCCAAATACAAATTATGTTTCTTAATAACAGGGGCTTGGGATCGGCCCATAAAATTTGATGCTTGAAGAGACTCATGTTGGTACACAAACCCGATCTTCTTTATATTCAAGAAACAATGGTTTCATAATCAATGTGCAATAATTCACGCAAAAAGGCATTGTCATAATGGGATTTTGATTGTATTAGTGTTGATGGCTTGTCATGAGGAATAATGACAGCATGGCAAGGGAATTTCAATAGGGTAAGTAGCATAAAAGCCACAAACTGTGCATTGGTAACTTTATTTTCACAAGAAATGAATGGTAATATATATATATATATATATATATATATATATATATATATATATATATATATATATAGGGCCCTTCAAGATAGACAAGATTTAATGGATCAAGGAGTTCTAGAATCACCAGTCCTTATTGTAGGAGGAGACTTAAACCTCATCAGTTCAGATGCAAAAAAAATGGGTTCATAATACCAGGGTGGAATATTTGGTAGACTTCTTCCTAGAACTGTTCAAATAGGCAGATCTAATCGACATGGAACCTATATAAATTGCGGTGACTTGGAGCAATAAGAGAAAGGGTTTGGAGTATACAAGAAAATTAAAGGTTACATAAATTCTTTATCAGGGTCATATGTAGAGACAATTTTTAAAGGTTCAATTCAGAGGTTCGCCTCTAAGGAGGATCAAATCATGCAACAGTAACATTGGAACTAAAAATGACCCCTTCTCGACCCCCTATTGAGTTCAAATTCAACCCTCGCTTGTTCTTTCATCCAAATTACATGCAATGTCTCACCTTGGAATGGAGCCCAAAACAAGGCTAGGGGCATATCATGTTTCAATTCAAGGGAAATCTCACAAAAACGAAGGAGGCATCCAAGACATGGTGAGTGGATACTCTTGTGATGCAACGAGTGGACTAAAAAGGGTAGAAAAGGAGATGTCAAATATGTATGCCTATGTAAGCATGACCCCTCGCTCTTCTAAAAAATTAAAGGAACCTAGTCAATTATAAACTCAATGACAACATCTACTAGCATGGGAAGAGGCCTGATGGCGAATGAAAAACATAGCCATATGGCTCTGGGAAGGGGATAGAAATACAACATTTTTCTACAAACAGGTCACCACATGCAAAGCATATAATTCCTGTTGGAACCTAATCCATTGGGGTTAGGTGAAGGTGGAGAATCATCTCGGAAATCCAAGAGACTCCTTGGGAATATGAAACCAAGATTCATATGATTATATTAATCTGTATTCTATCTTAATAAAATTATGCTTTCATGCCTAACTTTCATTGTCTTTTTTTAGTCTTTATTTATCTACCCAATTTGGGATTCCAACAGTGGTATCAAAGTGCCCAGGTTTTGTCCTCCAGTCTGCCCTACCAAACCTACATTCTGTCATCATTATGGGATTTGTCCTACTCAACTTTGCCATATTCACTGGCTCTGCCATATTCTCTATTAGTTTTGATCTCTTCTTTGCTCATCTGCTTTTCAATTAGTTGTAGAATGAAATGCTCTTAGTAGAGTTTCACAAAGAACAATAAGTTCTCTAGCACCCTGCAACCATTGCCTCTCAAGTCCTAGATCTTGAATTACAAAAGCAATTTCCAATTCAAGTGAAGAAACCTTGGTCCATGCATCTTTACATGTTGCCTTTTCATTCTTGCCTTTTTTTACCCCGCTATAATTAATGACCCTTTTCAACACCTTTTTTTATTACAGCAGTTGAGGCCAATTCTTCTTCATGAGGTTGAACTTCAATTTGCCACTCTCTTTTCTCTTATTTCAAGTTGTCAAGCAGCTGCCTATGATTTCCTATAATATGCTTAAACCAAAAAATTGGTAGGAAAGATAGAAAATAAGAAGAATAGATGAAATAGATAACATGTTCACTTGCCTCTTCAAGGGGGGCAACCTCCAAGATCACTAGCTCTAAATACAATGACAATTCTTAACTCCACATTACATATCTTATTGCTCTCTATATAGTACTTCAATAGCCCCATTCTAACTAATCGTGGTCCCTCTATTAATGAGGGCCAACCACCTAAGGACCTTTAATCAATAAGGAAGGCCATTTTACATTAAACAACTACCTACTAACTAACTAATGGACCTTATGGTCTTGTACATAGATAAAGTAGGGGGGTTAGGGTAGGACCATAACATTACCACTTTAGTTCCTCCAAATATTTTGCATGAACTTCTTCAGATTTCACATAAACAATCTTCCAACAGTTTGTCTATCTGTATTCTATTGATCTGCGTTTCTTCGTACTTTGAAAAAGCACTGAGAAGGAAGTGTCAGATGGTATGAGGCCTCTCTGCTCCTACTGAATGAACTATCTATTAAATTAGTTATCTATCCCTTGATCTGCACCAATATGCCAATCATTTGATCTGCCTCACATCATCATCAATGATCTGCACCAGCACTGTGTGAATTGTTCTATAGTGACTTCAATGGAAACAACTTCAACATAGTGAATGCACTCTTCATTGGACTAAAAGACAATGTTCTAGTGCATAACATAACATAACGTCGGTGCTCGAGAAATTTTTTTTGATGATGAGAGCAAGAACATAATCGATCTTCTCTTGCATCTTCTCCTTCAATTTTTCTGCGAGGGTTTTCTCATCTATCATCATAAACATATGTGATACATTTTGTATGTGGCTCAACATGTACATTTGAACATGGTCCAAAGCCTCCAATTGTAAGTGAGATCACGCCTCTCCTACACATAAATTGAAGTGGAATACATTTGGTAGATTGCAATGGTGGTAGCTTGGAATAACAATGCCTTCAATGGTGGTGACTTCCATCATACAACTATTTAATGACAATGGCCTCTATAATCGATGGAATTTTGATGCATATATTCACATTCAGTGCAACGTATGGTGCATTTGATGAAACATTCCATATAAATATGTCCTCCTCAAAGTCAAGTCAAAGGTAAAGCTATAGAGCTTTTGCAAGTCAAAGGCAAGTGTGCATACCATATCAATATTGTTGTATCAAACTTGTTCACAATCATCCAAAAGTGAGAAGTCTTTTTTATTTATTTAAAAGACATACATAAAATCCCATGCTTGATACTTTTTATAAAACCAATTGTAGTAAGTCATTACCTTATGTCATTTTTATTAGAATGGAATATAAAGAGTTTTGTTGTGGAGTGATAAGTGGATTTAATTAATAAACATTAAAAAAATAATGTTAATTTTAAAGGAGGAATTTGTAATTAAAGGATTTGGGATGTTCACTTTGGCGAAGTTATGATTTTATGTAATGTCATTTTGGGAGTAAAATGTATTGGGTGCATTATTGATTGTATCCGACATCCTTTCATTTTATGAGTTGGAATCTTAGTTGTGGAGTCTTGCTGTGAAAGGGTGGAGTTGCAAGAAACCATTTGTATCTTTTATCAATACTTAAATGGCTTAAAGTGGAAGAGTATTATAGTTATTAAACACTCTAATACTCACCGATGTTGACGACACAATCTCAATCAACAAGAAAACTCTCCAATATGTACTAAATTGTTTAAAAGACTCGCAAGAGATAGTCGAATTTCTTAAACTTGAACCACAATTACAACATGATGAGATACACCAAAATAATCAACATTATGAACCTGATCATGTTAAGAACAATTAGTAGCTTGCACATTCAGTTACACATATTCAAATCAGTGATGCACTCCTAAAGAAAATGAAGATGAAGTTTGTCACACACATGTTCCACTTGCACTTTCCAAGCCCATCATGAAACCTTAGGAAGAAATCAACCACAACAAGCATAGAACCAGTCTTGGATGCGACAAGGAAATGAATTTCCACATTCCTAATTATTCCAAACCTATCCAGTTCTAGGGTGTTAGGTTCCTTCAGGAACGTTTATCCTTATATTTGCATCAAAATTTAAAATACTAACATTGTCATAGAGTTGGTCACGTGGAAGATCGTTGTTTTGATTTCCATCCTTGTAAGCATTGTGGAAAACACACTCATTATTTAGACAGATTCTTCAAACTGAAGAAACCTGCAAGAGAGAAGATTCACAATTGGTGGATTGCTTCTTGGCAATGTTCGTCGACAACCAAGAAGATATAAATGTCATATCGAAGAGTTCTTTCTCAACTGATGACACATCTTGTGATTGAAATATTTCCTTCTCCTCACCTTGTTCTTGACAAAGGGGGATTGATTGACAGTAAGAAACAAGCAAGCCTGAACTAGAGCTAGAGCCATATCTAGAACTTTGTGTCATTTCCATAGCCTTGAGTCAAAGACACCTAGCCAGAGTCAAAGCTGTAGCCAGAGCCAAAGTCAGAACCATGTTCCATCTAAGCATGATTTGCTTTGTGGTCTTCCTAAAACCACCCATTTAGTATAAGACATTTGCTTTTGCTAGACATCATTTTTTGGTGGTCCTTAAAGCACCATTTTCTAAAGGGAACTACTGAGCCTGTAATTATGATAGGGTTAGGGTCAGGTGAATACAAATAGTCATCTCGGAAGTCCAAGAGACTCCTTAGGAATACAAAACCAAGAGTCATATGATTGTATCATTACGTATTCTATCTCAATGAAATTATGCTTTCACACCTAACTTTCACTGTGTTTTTTAAGTCTATGTTTATCTACCCAACTAGACATTCCAACAATTCCATTTTGAGAATACCATCAAGGACAAATCTGCAACAATTTTGAAGATATCGGTGTAGTAGGGACTCTCCATTTCAAAGAATTGCAGACCCAACCAAAAATAGAACCTATGAGAAGTATGCTCTCAATGGTAGTTACCTTCCCAAACTAGATTGGGGAAGAGGAAAATAGGGCACTGAATGCATAGATTACATAAAAGGAACTTATGTAATCATCGAGGCCATCTCCATGTAGATAAATCATCAGGGCCAAATGGTTTTTCGGTGGAATTCTTCAAAGGATTATGGGATACCATTCACTCAAATCTCTTGTTGTTATCGAAGACCTCAAGAATAGAAGGTAAAATTAACAAGGCTTTCAATTTGAACTTCATAACTCTAATCCCCAAGGTCAACAATCCCATTCAGTTTGATTATTTTCACCCTATTTCCCTTTGGAATTGTGTGTATAAAATTTTCTTGAGCATCATAAGTCATCATATTAAACCGACCCTACTTTCCTTCCATATCTCTTAGGTGCAAATGGGATTTTTACATGATAGAGACATTCAAGATGCTATTGGATCAACCCACAGTGAAAACACTTAGAGATCTTTCATAACCATGATTAATCTTTCAAAATACTTCAACCAAGTAAGTTGGATCTATTTGTGTATGATCTTGATTCAAGTAGGGTTTTCATGGCCATTTGTCAAATGGATGGAAGCCCACATCTCTTTTCCATCAATAAGCATCCTCATAAATGGATCAACCTATCCTTCTTTTATTATTTCAATAGGTCTTCGAAAATGATGCCCACTCTCTCCCCTTCTTCTTCTTCTTATCACTACAGAGGAACTCAATAAATTGATAAAGGCATAGTCTTGATTGGGAAAAATAAAATGAATTAAAATATCATTATGAGCATATATCACACATTTGATGTATGTGGATGACATCCTTATGTTCAAGACTAGATTAACAATGGAAACCAATGCTTTAACTAAGATATTAGATCTATTATGCAAGGCATCAAGTATGGAAATCAACAAAGGAAAATCTTTGATCTCTTTTAGTCATGTTCCGCAATTTCAAAAAGAAATGGTCAAATCTCACTGGCATGGTTGGTTTTGATGGGCCTCATTCTGCATGGTGACCCGAGTTTTAACCTTGCAAGGTAGCCAGGAGGAGACACTTAAAAATCCAACCATGTTAAGGGTTGGTGTGGCCAAGGTCGGGTGTGATCCTCGGGTGATTTTGACGACTTAGATGCCTATGGGTCGTGGTTTCTTAGACCACATGCTAGTCCTGCAAGTCACATACAAACTAGCAAACAAAAAAACACACAAGGAAATGATAGTAACATTCCTCTCCTTTATTGTCCAAGGCTTTGACTTAGAGTTGCTATATATGGGATTCCAACTAAAATCAAACATATATGGAATAAGAGACCAAACATGGATGGTAGATAAGATTGATTCGATGTTCAATCATTGGACACACCATTGGATCTCACGTGCAAGAAGATTAATCTTGATACAAGTATCCTCCAATAAACTCCTATCTATTGGATGGTGTTGGCACTTATCCCAATGTATACCCTTGCATAGATAAATAAATCTCTCACAAGATACCTTTGGAAAGGAGCACACGATTTGAAATGTATGGCATTGATGGCTCAGGAAACTTTGGCACAACCAAATGGTATAGGGGGATAGTGTAACATCCCGAAAATTACCAAAAAAAAATAAAAATTAAATTAGCAATAATTATCAAGTCATTAATGCGGAAATATAAATTAAATAAACTTCTTCCCTAAGATAATTCCAAACTATGACACATCATACTTCCCAAGTAAACATGATACGGTTCATTTGCTATCAGATTTAAACGGATGCTAAACGTCTTGGCAACGGATCTTTTTATGATTATGCAAGGAATACAGTTTACAGATTTGCTCAATTTCTAAGTATAATTATATGTTGTTATAAGTTTGTACTATTATGATGATATTGATGTTGAGCTGACAGTTTGCTTGTGTGATGATGAAGGGGTCCTACGAGGTACCCCGGAGTTTACTTAGCTATGATTAGCTAAGGCATTTGAATACTATCTTCCATGTGCAGACCATAGGTAAGAAATTCTACGCCAACGAGTGTTATGAATACAAGTGTCTTTCAATTCAACGTCATTGTAAAAGTAGAATGTTATTTACTTCCTTACGAAACAAGATACTGAAGGTATGGATACATGGTTCGAGTTCTAGTTTTATGTACTGACATCCAAGCTCTTCAGTGATACAATTTTTATGTCGTCCGTGTGTTTTACTTTATTGCAATATACAATATCATGACTACTGTTGTTACTATTAAGTTATGATACCGTATCTATATTTAAAGCTGTAGGAATCTAATAGAAAATGATGTTTACGCTTTGGATCTATCATTATATCTTTTACTTACAGAACTTAGACTATTTTAAGTCCTGGATTTGTCCTTTGATTGCACGGTTAGTAGATGTAAGTATAGTGACTCGAGCTTGTACTAAGGACCTAACTTTAGAGTATATCTCGCCAATACTTAAACTTACGATGATACCATAGTCTTACACTATATGGCAATTCCTATGGAATTTATTGTGAATAGTTTCTATGTTATGAACTAGCATCATCAAACTTCATCTTATAGCTTAATTGAAACTCTAGAAATGAATTAAAATTAAATAGAATAATGTATGATTCTATGCATCTACCAAATACATTGATTATATAATTCCAATGTTACGATGCCTACGTTCAAACTTATATCAAAGGTGCACTAATTATTTGTAACGATGTGGTCTTACAATATGTAATGTTACTATTATGAAATGTTACGAGTTAAAATTCAATGGAGTTATGAAAACATTAGGTATGGACCATGCATTAAGGCTAATCAAAATAGTGGGTGATATTACTATTATCACCATACCTACACAACCTTCGAAATCCTATAACATTAGCACACAAAGGTCTAATATGCAATACTATGCTATTGATGGCAGGTGGTAATGCCTCGGTACTTGACATGATTTCCAATCTGGCGTTGACATGCTTTGAAAAACGTCGAACCACTTGGTGAGTGAAGTGGAAGCCACGGTGTGGGGTCTTCACGTGCTAGAGCTTGCAATGAGTGCCATATTGATCGAGCTATGCCATGCACAAGCTTTTTGGTCCACTTACCTGGCAGTGGGTAGATGCATCTATTAAATCGCATTGATTGTAATGCAGGTTTGGTTATCAATGTGCCCTCCTGGCAGTTGTACCACTATCGATCTCCCCAAGATCTCGAGCTGTGGGCAAACCCTAAACTTACAATGGTAAGTGATGGAGGAAGGTTTTCATGTTACCATTGTTACGCTCAGTGGTAAGATAGTGGAGCCGGCCGATTGCTGTAATGTAGGAGTGTTTGCTTTTTTGAGAGGAGGACTCCTCCCTGGTCTTGAACCCGAGACCTGTGTGAGATAGTTTTAAGGGTTGCAGGTTAATGCATTGTGCCAAAGAGCCATGCTACAGTCGTGGTAGCTGTGTAAGATTCTTCTATCAGTTGCTGAGAGTGATTTGAAGTTGGGGTTCGAGTTCTCCATGAGATATTGTCTTCTAAGTTTTGAATTTGTAGTACCGTTATTGCTATCAGGCCTCGTCGTCTTTTCTACTGGCGTGATGTGCTACTGTTTCGAGCTGCGATAAAAGGTAATTGTTCATGATAATGTCATAGTATGGTGTTGCTTGCTTGTTTTCTTGTATCTTCTTTGTTTTAACCCCATCGAAATGTGACTTTGCAGGTGCCCACTTCATAGGATTGTTTCGGTGCAAGCATGGGGAATGAAATATGTTGCGACTTCTCCTGGTAAGCTCCGGTGGTTCTCGAAACCTTGTAGGTGCCCTTGAGCATGGTGTTGATGGTGACTATCGTATGCTGAGAGTTGGAACTTGTAGACTTGTTTTTGGTGATGGCCGAGTGTTGAGTTCTAAGTCTTATTTGATGAATACGATACAGTGGATAGTCTTTACTAGTTTAAGTGGTCATTTGGCTCTTGATGCTTGGTTGTATTGTTCATTAAGAGCTTTGAAATCACAGTTTTTACATGTTATTTGATAAGGGTATAACCCTGTGTTTTCTGTAACTCCACGATCGTGTTTAAAGATTTGGTTGAAAAGGTTTAAGCCTTGCGGACTGTGGAACCCTAACAGGTTCGATAAATAACTCTGATTTATATTTGAATGGAAAGACTCATAACCTAGGGTTCTCTTGCACCTATGAACAATTGGTTTGATTTCGCAAACGAATGTTGTGCTTTTGAAATAAGAAAGAAAATAAATGTTATTTGAAAGGAGGAAGCCACATTGTCCTTTTTCTTTTATTTCGTAAAGAATCCTACCTGTAATTTTGATTGTTGTATGGCTTGCAACGTGCCTCGGTACCCGAAACTTAACCTGTAAAAAAGAGAGGGTATGATAATGTGAATGTCTTTGATGTTGTAAAAGGATTCATGCTAGGATTGTGGGCTATCGTCCGTTATTGACACTGGATCGTGCTTTCTGTTGAAGATGTTTTACTGCCCTGTAATAGTCTCGAAAAGCTTAGTTAGGGTTTGGAAATCTATAACTAAGTAACCTCATAGTGAAATGCCTAGGGTTTTTTCCATGGATGGCGTGATAAGAAATATGAACTGTGAACCCAAGACACACCTGGAATCATAGTCATGGGATAACTTAGGGTTTCGATGCTATTGCACGTGTAAATGTATCTTGATAACTGAAATCAAGTGGTAGTTAGTGAAGAATTGGCATGCGTTCAATTATAAAGATTTGTATAGGGAGTAGTTATTGCAGCTGCTAAAATACCTAGATTATGAATGCTTGTAAATATGAAATTTATGATAAAATATATAAAAAAAAGTGCATTTAAAAAAAAAGGGAACGAAAACGAAATGGAGAAGTATAGATCTGTGCAGTAGTAACATGTATTCTTCCCTAAATATAAAATAGGTAAATGCTATGTCTCAGTCTATATGATGTTGTACTTTTCTTACGTCTGTACTTATGTATGAAATGGGGACATATGAATCTTGTGTAGAAATTAATTCTTGCAGCTGCTATTATTCTTGAAAAGGCCCTTGCTAAAAAAACATGGAAAGTATAAGATTGATGTACATTTGCTTACTAGCTGAAAAAAAATAGAGTTAAAAGAAATACATAGAACCGTGCAGAAACGTGTTGTGTTTTTCTTTCCTGTATTAATTAAATGAATTCTATGCTGCGGTTGATGCTATACTGGAATGTTTATTGTGTTTTGAATATAGGACAGAATTCTGACAAGAACATTACCATAAGAGTCTAAAATAATCCTCTTAGCCTTTTGCTTACTAAATTTGGCCGATTTAATGCTACCTCTCTGTACTGGAGTACGATGCAGACTCAAGCATGGGGAAAAATGCAGAGGAGTCATTTTATCAGTCAAATAATAAAATTAGGTCAGAAAATAAAAATAGTTATTTCTACTGATCCTTAGTAAATTTTCTAAACCAGTTGCTGCAAAGATTCATATTTCTGAAAAATACAAACAAAATAAAGAAACTATAGAACCTGGTAATTATAGGAGAAACAAATCACTCAAGGAGCTTGTTCCACCCAACCTGCTCCTAAAACAACCAAGATGCCTGACTTAGGACCCCTGAGCCTGTTCACTGAACCACCAGGAGGAAGAAACTTTAGAAGCTTAGGTCCTCAATCTTGCAGCAGCAAGTATTTTTCCCTGTCTTACAGACTTTGCAGTCAAAGAGACCTGCACCAGCACCTCTGGTTTTCCTTCCTCATAAATAATCTGCAGACTTACAATTGCACTCTCACATAGCCTCCCTAATTCGAATCTCTCAGTCATCACCTGATGCACATAAGGAATATTTCTGTAGAAAATATTGTAAGAGCTGCCTGCTCAATTCGAATTGCCTTATATAGGCTGCCTAGGCCTTTTTAGTAGTTAACTGGTCATTAGTGAGCTGCCTGCTCACCTCCCTCCACCTAGAGGGGGAATGCCACAAATTTAGGGGTAGTTGTCCCATAACCAACAGCTAGTGGTAGAGTGCAAATGTTGCCATCTGTCCCATGCCTTCTAGCAGCTTCCATTCCTCCTAGTGGGTCAGTGAACACTCTTGTAACAACTTTTTTGAGTGTTTGTCTCCTGTTTTAATTTATTAAATAAAAATAATGAGTCATTACAGTCATCTTTGACCAGATTTGGTCATAATTACAAAACTTTGTAATTATAAATTAACAGAAAGTATTTTGCAAAATAAAATAAATATCCTCAAAATTTGGGTAGGTGACAGATAGCGAATTAAACATTTGAAGATTTCCATATCTGCTTTGGCATTAAAGGGCACTTGAAAACTCACAAGTAGAAGGGGGATTTGGTAGGAAAATATTACAACATAAATGCCTTGCACTAGCTTCCTTTGAATATTGGTTAGAAGTCCAAGCACAAAGCTGCAAGGGGGGTCAAATTTTTGGAAGAATTTAGTACAATATTCCTAAATACTAATAGATCAGTTATGTTAGGAAGTGGGGAATGGCTCAAGGGTATGTATTAAAATAGGTAAATGGGAAGGTGAATGCTTGGAATACTTAATGCATATGCAACTAGTGGATGCATCAAGAAATATGAATTTAACATTCCTCATACAGATATCTAAAGGAACAAGTTGAATGTTAGAATATGTATTAATGAATTGTATGGTATTGTAGGTGAAATATCGTTAAAAGACATAAATAACTCTAAAATTATAAAATCGATTTATCCCACATGCATCATGTAATTAAATCTCTTATAACATTCTCTATATAAGAGAGGTGGAAAGTTATTTATCCCTCATGTGTTATGGGATGTAAATATTCCATACCTCTTGGTATATAATAGAGGTGAAGGAGACCCTTTTGGGTATGTTGTGATATATTGTAAAATCGCACATGACATGTTGTGTATGTCATTTGTACACACATGATTATGACATGATGTGAAGATGAATAGTGATGCATATGTGGAGATGCCTTGTCTTGTAAGATGGATATTTTTGCAAAATAATGAAGACCAAGCCTTCCGTGGATGTTTCCCCGTTTGGGGTTTTACCATGTATATCTGGTGTATTGTTTCGTTGTTCCCATGTTTCTTGTGCATACATGATTATTGTTGATTGTATGGATAGAAGGCTAGATTGGTAGATATTTGATATTGATTTACATGTTAGTGAAAATGTATTTTTGTGTGTTACGCATATTCTCAATATTCTAACATGGTATCAAATTTGGTTCTTATGCTCTACCTTCTTCGGTAAATTCTTAGATTTTTTTTTCAAGTAACAAATTCTCATATTTTTCTTGAGCACTTCATATTTTGTAGATTTTTCAACTGATCTATAATACTCAAGTGATAGTTTTTTAGATTTGGTCCTTCTTCTACATGTTTGGAATTTTTTTTTTCAAACCCTAACTCTTGTGGATAGATGTTTAAGGTAAATTTGGGTGGTAATTTCTAGATTAATTTATGAAACTTTCTATGCATATTTTGAAGAAGAAAAATTGCATATATGAGTTCCTCTCGAAAAAATACTCAATTTCAGAAGAAAAAAAATCGGAGTCCAGAAAGTGGAGATATCATTGATTTAAAATCAACTATTTTCCAAGTTTTTGGTGATGGTCGTGCGGATTGCATAGCGAATATCTTTTAACAAAGTGCCCAGATATCTATTCCATCTACAAAGTTGGAAGCAAAATGACTACTCTAGTTCTGAAAACAGGTTATAATAAATATTATGAGCAATATTGATTGAGTTATGGTCATTTTAAGATTTCAACATTGATGAGAAATCTTCAATTTATTTATCTCTTATCTTGAAATTCTTGTCATGAGCTTCTTGTTCTCTTTGCATTATGGTTTATATTCTTAATTTATTCATCATGATTATAGAGATTGTTTGTTATTTATCTCTAATCTTCTTGTGTGGAAGATGGTTAGACATTTTCAGGGGCATGGATCTCTAGTATGATAATGATGACATCAAGAAATGAACTTATGCTTGGGACTTAGTTGCTCGATGGCTATATTTTCATATCTATAAGTGATATAATTGTTTTATTTGATCATTATTTTTTGCTCAGTATTATAACACAGACTCTCTATTTTAATACTAATGATGTTTCTAACATGGTGTCATACTTTGCTCATTATTTTACCTTGGTATCTTATTATGCCCAGTCATTATATGTTGTTGTCGACCCTTGTCGTGTAAAAGAGATTTCATATGCTCGTCTATCTTTCATATGTCATGTCATGTATTTTTCCTATGTAATTATGGGCTTATCATGTTTATTGCATGCTTTACTCTTGGAAGTTCTTTTGTGTAGATTAGCTCTTTATTTACTTCACTTTCTCCATATGGATACGCGTGAAGAGTTGTGGGATAGCGTGTTTCTGTCATTCCTTTCTATCTTAAGCACCTGGTTGTGGTTATCTCTAGTTCTTCAACATTGTTCCTCTTTTTTCAGCTTATCCTTGACAGAAACAAAGTTGAAACCTTTTGTTGTCCGAGATGGTTGATGTTAAGCAAGAATGTAATGCAATCATCTACCATATTATATCACCATATTCCAGTAATAATGTATGAAATTAACTTCCATCTTCTACGGTAAAGTCATGATGATTATTTGTGGGACAAACATTTCGATGGATAGACCATTGGGGTCTTATATTTGTAATTGCACCAAGAGTAGCGAGGTGCTCTACAACCCAGTATGGGGAGATGTTGTCACGTAAGTTGTAGCGTAATGTACCCAAAAAAATTAAAAAATTCATGTCGGCTCATAAAATAAAAAAAGTTAAAACTAAATAAAAAGTAATTAAAAAAATCCATGTGTGCTCATAAAATTAAAAATGAAAACCAGATAGAAAGTTGTTAAAAAAATTCATGTTGGCTCATAAAATAAACAAATAATCTTAAACCCCGATCTGTCAAGCACCGAGAGGGATCAAATTTCATGACATGTAAATTTTTTTTGGACAAGTAAAAAAATTACACCTCAAGAAATATGATCACTCTTTTTTTTTTTTTTCCTTGGAAAAAGTCGTAATTTTATTTCATTAATGAACAAAATTACATTCTGCACATGTAATAGAATCTCAGAGATCCCTACATTGTCCACATATACTGTCCATATGACTGTCCAAACAGTCCTCCGATATCCGAGTACATATGACAGTCATAGATGAATATGACTGTCTATTGTCCCTTACATAGAAAATGACATATATCACAAATCTGTCTCACAAAAAATCAGAAATATAATTCTGTCCATACAGCTTGATACAGTCCACAATGATAATGTATGACAATAGACCTCCTAATCGAACTATATCACTGTCTCAAAAAAAAAGTATCCATTCAGCAAAAATAAATTTCTGTCCATACAGCCAATAAGCAGCACAGTATTAAAAAGTTTTCTAATTCTCCATACGGTCCACAATGTCCCCAAAGAAAGGCCTGTGTATATAGCTGTAGATGCCTTCGGTGGAATGAATCGTGATCCTCCATGTGCCAAAAGTCATAGATTGATTTGTCGCTTCTTTAGATAGTAGGTCAGCCATCCCATTTCGCTCCCTGTAGACATGTGTGAATGTAATACAATTAAAAGCCTGTTTTAACCGTAATACCTCCTCCAATATTGGTGAGAGTATCATCACATGACATTGTGTAAGCTCCTTGGCCCATTCAATAACAATCAGAGAGTCTCCAAAAATCTGGAGTGTTAAACAACCTTGTTCAAGTGCGAAAAGCATCAGTAGCTTAAGTGACATAAGTTCAGCGTAGTTATTTGAACCACTCCCCAAACCAGCCATTATATGAAAATAATGGGACTCTGATTTGTGAAGAACACCACCTCCACCACACACCGATTGGTGGTTAATAGATGAGCCATCAAAATAAGCCCACGGCATGGATTTATCTATTAATTCCATGCTCACAGGTCTGATGCTAATCGCTTTGATAGATGACTTGTAGTGTAGAATAACAGCCACCGCTTGTGCCACAACCTACTCCAAAGGGACCCGACAATCCTGAAATATGATCTTGTTTCGAGTGATCCATATGCCCCAGGCGAGAATACAGGGGACAGCC
Source organism: Larix kaempferi (assembly GCA_027924585.1). Lineage (NCBI taxonomy): Eukaryota > Viridiplantae > Streptophyta > Pinopsida > Pinales > Pinaceae > Larix > Larix kaempferi. The sequence goes on along the minus strand of BSBM01000687.1, from coordinate 7,876,843 downwards.
CGAAACGTTGAATGCTTGAGATATGTCCACCACAGCTGAAAGGCGTCAGGAAAGTCCACTCCCCACCATCTCACATTGAGCGCCAGGTGTTTGCAAGTGTCGGCCCATACAGCTTGAGTAAAACTACAGTGAACAAAAATATGTGAATTTGTCTCTTCCGCTTTCCTACAAAGAGGACAGAACCCCGGCCCCTGGGTGAAACGCTTCTGCAGAATGTCCCAAGTCGGTGCCTTATTTTCCAATATAGCCCAAGAGAGTAGTTTTGCTTTCCCCGGGCACTTTAGTGTCCACAGATGTTTCCACCACCACACCAAATCCCTGTTATGTATATTCACATTCAGCTGAATATATCCATGTTTAGGGGTGTATTTACCAGATGGATGGTGTTCCCAGATAAGTTCATCAATCCGATTTGTAAGGCGAATATTAGTGTATCTTAAATTCCGAATATAATTCTCCCAATCTCCAAGAAAGACATCTGGAATCTCAAGATGCTGTGCAGAGATCCACCCCTGTTGCCATAGAGTGGATGATCCCGGTTGTTCAATATCAGCCAGAAAGTGACAACCTCTAGCTGCCAGAAAATTCCTTAAGGCCGCCGGTAGGACATGTCCACCTCTACAGCCTACCCAAGGATCCAGTCCAATACAAGTGAATCTCCCATTGCCGATTCTCCACACTAATCCAGACCCAATCAAATGAAAATGCTGCACCACTGCTTTCCAGACCAATGAGCAATTTGCCCGCGTCTTATTGCCCTGCCTAATCCAATCGAGAAGAGTTAAAGAAATATGATCACTCTTGGTGCTTGGTAGATCCGACTTTAAGATGGGTCTATGCTGGTGTAATCTTCAATAGAGTTCGTTAGTTAAGAATATTTTATGTTGGAAACATTTCGATGGATAGATCTGTGGATCTTGTATTCATGATGAGGTCTATTATTCTTGCATCTTTTAGCTTGGTTGTGAAAATTGTTTTCTTGGCACATATTTCGATGGATATGCCATTCGGGTCTTGTATTTGCAATGTAATATTCGTGATGGATAGATATGTGGTTCTTGTATTCATGATGCGGTCTATGGAAGATTTCTTTCAACTATCAGTTGGGTTACAGGTTGCGATGATTGTCTGCTCGCCACATTTTTTGTTGTATTGGCCATACACTTTTGTGGTGTTCTGCAACAGTTCATTGCATAGTTTGGTTGCACTGAGAGTAGAAAGGTGCTCTACAACCCAGAATGGGAGAGATGTTGTAACGCGTAACGTTGTGTAATGTTATGTAACATGACGTTCCCATATAAAAAAATAAAAATAAAAATTGCAAATGATGTTGACTCGATAATTAAAAAAAGAAAAAAATGAAAATGCAATATGGGGGAGATGTAACTCATAACGTTGTGTAACATTATGTAACATGTTGTTCCCATGTAAAAAAAAAGAAATAAATATCCAAATGATGTGGGCTCAATAAAAATTATATTATATTTTAAACTTAAACTTACATATATCAAGCAACCATAAGGATCAAATATTTTGATGTGTAAATTTTTTCTTAATGTGTAAAAAAATTAAGGTAAAAAAGTGTACACCTCAAGAAAATGGATCCCTCTCCGGGTTTAAGATCAATCTATGTTGGTGTTACAAAAAATTAAAAGTAATTAACAAAAGTCATGTCGACTCATAAAATAAAAAATTAAAACCAAATAAAAAGTAATTAAAAAAATCCATGTCGGCTCATAAAATAAAATTTTAAAACCAAATAAAAAGTTTTAAAAAAATCAATGTTGACTCATAAAATTAAAAAAATAAAAACCAGCATAAATCCATCTTAAATCGGGATCTATCAAGCATGGAGAGGGATCGAATTTCTTGAGGTAATTTTTTTTGGATGTGTTAAAAAATTAAGATTAAAAACAAATACACCTAAATAAATTGGATCCCTCTCGATGCTTGATAGATCCAAGTTTAAGATGGATCTATGTTGGTTTAGGTGCAATTTCATGAATTAGTGAGAAACAATTGTTATCTTCATCAAATCCATGAGGTGAAGTGTGTTCTTATTCGCATCTTATGGGGCATTTTGGAAGTTGTCATCGAGGGGGATGTTAGTGTGATGCCACCTTCCTCCACTTGTATTCTTCCTCCTAGTCATCATTAAGGGGGAGTGTTAGAATATGTAATGATGGCTTGTGTGGTATTGTTGGTGAAATATGATTAAAATGCATAAACAACTCTAATATTATAAAAGAGAGCTATCCCACATGCATTAATTAAATCTCTTATAACCATTATTTATATAAGAGAGGTGGAAAGATATTTATCCCACATGTGTTATGGGATGTAAATATTCCATACCTCTTGGTATATAATAGAGATGAAGGAGACCCTTTTGTGTATGTTGTGATATATTGTGAAATCACACATCACATGTTGTGTATGTCATTTGTACACACATGATTGTGACATGATGTGAAGATGAGAGTGATGCATATGTGGAGATGTCTTGTATTGTAAGTTAGAGATTTCTGCAAAATAATGAAGACCAAGCCTTCCGTGGATGTTTCCCATTTGGGGGTTTATCACATATATCTAGTGTATTGTTCTCTTGTTCTTATATGATTATTGTTGCTTGTATGGATAGAAGGCTAGACTAGTAGATCTTTGCTATTGATTTACATGTTAGTGTACATGTATTGTTGTATCTTATGCATATTCTTAATATTCTAACATTGAAATAGGTAATCATGGGCATCAACGTTGGATATTGGGTTGCAAGGTATAGGTGGAACTCAATGGACAAAGTTCACAAACTTATTAATTCAAGTAGGTATTGAACTAAGAGAGGAAAATGGTAAACTCCTTTGGGAAACCAATTCAAAAAATGGTAAGTGTAGTGTCAATCTAGGTTATAGAGGGTGATTCCCAAGCAAGGAGTTGGAAGATCACTAGTGGTGGCAGGGGCTATGGAAACTAGAAGGTCCTCCAAAAATAATCTTACATGTGTGGCTAACCTTAAAAGTGACAATCCTCACCTAGGACATGTTAAGAAGAGGTTGGATAGGACCAAGTAGGTGTACAATCTGTGGGGAACACGAGGAATCATTAGGCATATGCTCTTTCATTGTCATTTTGCAAGAATATTTGGGAGCTCTCTTGTGGCCTCAACAAGTCAAGGGTCATCTGGTCCGAGGAAAACACATTAGAAGCATTGCGGCAGTGGATCTCATAAGTAGGAGATGAACGCAAGGCATTAGAATTAGAGGTAATATGGTTAATTTGTCTAACATGTAATGACATCAGTTTTATGAATAAGGTTCCAAATAAATATCCTCTTTTGTATTAATTAAAAGCTACAAAGTTCATAAATCTCAAATAAAAAAAGGAGAAATATATGAGATCTCTCTCCCACCCATATTTTGATGCAAGCATCCCAAAGGGTATTTTGATGGGGCTTCCTATGGAAACCCGAGACCCAATGGGGCGGGAGGATGGATTTGACTACCCTCTAGTAAAAAATCTCTTTCATATAGGGGATCTGTCATGCTACAAACAATAGAGTGAAACTTAAAACAATTAGCACCCTCCTCCAGTTGGCAATGAAAGTGGCAATAACCATGATTTTAGTATTTGGGGACTCTCGAGTTATCATTGGATGGATCAAAGGTGACAACAACAGTGTGGACATGGCACAGCAACCCACATTTGTCCAGTAAAAGAGGAAATATCAAGGATGCAACAAGTCTCTCTCACCCACATATTCAAAGAACTAAACCAGGAGGTCAACTGACTATCAAAATGGGCAGCCAATGGACATGAAGGTAAGCTTTTGGTGGAGCATGATCTAGAAGGGAGTTCCCTTCCAAATGCTTTAATTATTTTATTGAAATACCTATAGAGGTGAAACTATCTTCTAATATATATTCCTTTGTCACATTTTGTGAATAAATTTTGGGAGTTTTTATCCTCTTTTTGTAAATCTTGGACTAGTATGGGCCCTTTTCAAGCAAAATCAAGGATGCTTCGTGTTCGAATAACATAGGGTATTTCCAGAAGATTGAATATCTTAAGCAACTACTCACTCAAATAGATCATAGATCAACACATTGGTGTTTTACGTGGTTAAAACCCTTAAAGAGGGAAACAATCCATGACCCTAGCTAAATAGCAACATGAGGCGATATATTAAGCAAAGGAAAAATATTTTATATATGAATTTCTCACAATCGATCATCAAGCACATGACCCTCCATGCTATTTAAATAGAGATCATGGACCAATCAAGCGTTGAGCCACAAATCAATAGCCGTTAAGATTAAGGTGAAGATGAACCATTGGATCACTCCATGCAAATAACATATTGTGATCGTCATATAACATAAGTATAAATGCATTACAATGCATACTAAAGATACACAATTTACCTAAAGACACATTATACCAAGTTGAGCTTAACTAACTCCTAAGTGTCTAAATATACTACCCCCCCTTAAGAACAACTTGGGATAAGATTGAAGGATTTATAAAGGTGGCACAATAGGAGAAGGAAGGAGGCATTAGAGCCTATCCCCTGTTAATGATAAATTTTTGAACTCCTACCATAGGTCAAAGTTTGGGAAACTTCGCTTCTATAAGAGACTTGGTGAAGATGTTTGCAACTTGAACATTTTTAGGGCAAAAAAGCACTTCGATAACACAATCTTGAACAAGTTTTCTAATGAAGTGCATATGTATCACAATGTGTTTGTCGTGTTGATGTTGAACTGGATCTTTGTTGAGCTTGATGGCACTTTGATTTTCACACAAGAGGGTAGTCAGATGTTGCTACTCGAATCCAAACTCTGAAAGGATCTATTGAAGCCACAAGGCTTCGTGACTTGCATTAACCGTGACTCAATACTCGGCTTCTACTAAAGAAAGAGCGAGGGCTTATTGTTTCTTACAAGGCCGAGTTATATGTCCGAAATCAAGATTGAAAACATAGCTTATAGTAGACTTCAAATCATCAGGGTTGCCAACCCATTCTAAATCAATGAAAACCAACCAATAAATGAGTCCCCCATGAACTGTAATGAATCCCAAACTGAACAGTACCCGAATATTCTAAGGTATCCTTTCCAACGAGTGTCATAGGGTGTTTCCATATACTAAGCAACAAGAACGACATCAAAGGAATGATCAATGTAGGTATGGGTCAAGTACAAAAGACTACCAACTAATGGACAATACAAGGTAGCATCTACTTCAAGTGTAGTGCAGGTGGCAGTAAGTTTGACTCCATACTGAAAGGGAGATGGGGCTAGTTCACAATCATATATGTGAAAGTGGTGAAGAAGGTCACAATCAGACTTAGATTGAGAAAGAAAAATGTCTTCTTTGGTTTGCAAGACTTGGAGGCCAAGAAAATAATGCAAACGTCCTAACTTCGTCATTTCAAATTTCTTCTTAGGGTTGAATTTCACATGGATCAAAAGTTTGGGGTCACCACCAATAATAATGCGTCAATGTAAAGAACAAGGATTATGATATGGGTTTATACTTTCTTGGTATAGACATTAGGGTCAGAATGACATCTACAAAAACTAGTGTCAAAGGGAAAGCTATCCATGTTGTCATACCAAGCTCAATGAGCTTGCTTAAGGCCATAGAGAGATTTCTTAAGATGACAAACAAGGTTGGAGTCCTTTTGAACATAGCCAGGAGGTTGTTCCATGCAAATATCTTCTTTCAAATTCCCATGTAAGAAGGTGGACTTGACATCCATTGGATGGACCTCCTATTCATCTGAAGTTGTAAGGGCGAGAACAAGGCATATGGAGTTCATTTTGGTGACAAGGGCAAAGGTTTCATTGTAGTCAATTCCTTCAGCATGGGAAAATATGTTGGCAACTAACTTTGCCTTGAGTCTTTCAACACTTCCATTGGATTCATACTTAGTTCTATAAACCCATTTACATTTGACATGTTTTCTTACTTTTAGAAGAGGTACAAGATCCAAAGTATCGTTTGCGATTAAAGAATGATATTCTTCATTCATAGTTTCGTCTTAATTTGGATGGCCAAAAGCTTCTACAAATGTCTCTGTATCATGAGTCTTTCAAACTTGAGCCAAAAGAGAGGAGTTTGGATGAATTTGTGAACATGTTCGACATTGATCTCTAGGATCACCAACAAGATCACCAACTATTTTGCATGTTGAATAAACCCATTGAGGAAGCGGTTGTGCTAGTGTAATTGGAGGAAATTGAGCAAGCAGAGGTGGATTTTCACGTCATTGTCATAATAATAAGAAGAAACCAGAGTAGGAACACTATCAAAGAAGTTGGGAGTAGAAGGTGGCATACTTGTCGAATTAGGCTCGCAGGCCGAAGATGGCACAAACGTCCAATTAGGCTCGTAGGCCAAGAGAATTTCATGAAAATTAACATCTCTTCTAATAATAATGTCATTGAATTTTGGTTGAAGAACTCTATAACATTTTATATCTTAAAAAATCCAATAAATCTACACTTTTCACTCTTAGGCTGTAATGCTTTTCATTTTTTGTCGAGAATGTAAACCCATGCTTCACTTCCAAACACATGAAAATGGTTGACATTTGGTTTAATGTTATTCCACACTTCTTCCAATGTTATATCTCTTAGAGCCTTGATGTAAGTGTGATTGACTATGTAATTGGCACAATTGATGGCTTCGACCCAAAATTGAAGACTTAATCTCTTTACTTGGATCATACAATTAGCCATTTCCTTTAATGTGCGATTATTTCTCTTAACAAAACCATTTTGTTGTGGTGTGTAGGGAATATTATGTTTCATCTGAATTCCTTGTCCAATGCAGTAATATGTAAATTCCATGTTTACATATTCGCCTCCATTATATGTTCTTAACCTTTGTATTTGACGTCCAAATTGTTTTTTCTACGAGGGCCTTGTAGGCCAATAAATTATCAAAAACTTCACTCTTAAGTTTTAAGAAGTAAACCCAAGTGCACTTGGATAAGTCATCAATGAAAGTTAAGAAATACTTGAAGGTAGAAAAAAAACTGAAGGAAACGGACCACACAAATCACTGTGAACAAGCTACAAGGGGGTCGAGGCGTGCCAAGAGGCATGTTTTTCAAAATTGTCCTGATTATGTTTGTTGATAACACACCCAAGGAAAACACCATCTCTGCAAGAAATGGGAGGAAGACCACTCACCATTTTTCTGATTACATTGTTGTTGCAATGAGCAATAGTTTAAATGACCAAGTCGCTTGTGCCAAAGTTTGCTCAAGTCATTACTTTGAGCAATAATAATGAGGGAAAAGGTGATGAACCAAAGTTGTTGGATCTATACAGCTTATACAAGCTGGTAATATCATCAACAATTCTAGTTGTTAGGATATGCTTAGGATATTTGAAATCCTTGATTACAACTTGGTGAGGTGTAAAATCTATAGTCTTACCTTCACCATAAATTGTGATTTGATAGTCTGGCAACAAATTGCAGGAAATTCTTGGAAGGCATAATACATCATTGAAGTAACCATCATCTAGTTGAATTGTTCTAGATCCTACAACATTAAGAGATATGTCATCACCAACAAATATTTGTTTGGTGTTACATTCATTTAGAGAACAAAAAATGGTTTTATCCTTAGCCATATGATAAGATGCTCCATAATTAATGAGCCACTCATTAGAAGAAGAAGAATAAACATTAAAGGAAAAATTACAAGCAGAAGTGCATGTCCATGACAAGTAGAGTTAGAAGAAGAATCAAGGTTGATGTTGTGCTTCTCCATTATTGCTTATGTGGCTGCCATCTCCTTGAAACACTTATATGCCACATAACTATATTTCCTACAACAATTGCAATGGCGCTGAGTCTTCTTACCTTTTGATTTGGTTCCTTTGTCATCATTGGAAGGATGAGCTGGATGAGAGGGTTTGGGACCCTTTTTTTTCTTATTGTTGCGAGGGTGTTGCTTCTTGGGTTGCTTGGAAGTATCCTTTTGTTGTGCCATCAAGGCTTTGATAGATGTATCGACAGTGCTGATCACTCCGAGATGTAAAATCTTATCTTGCTCCCAAATTAAATAATCACAAAAGGATTCAAGTGTGGGGTCTTTATAAGTAGACCCCATAGCTTATTTGATGGAGTAAAAAGCAAATACAAAAACATAATAAGCAAACCAAGCTTAGAAAGAATATGATAAATACATTACTTTTATGACTTTTTTATGTTGCATTATTCAACTAAAGGTCTAAGGATTTTGTACCGAGATATATAGTCTTGAATTCAAGAGAAATCACTTGGATTTAAAGTAACCAATTGAGTTTCAAGTTGATGTCCTCGAATCTCACTATGTTTACCAAATACGGTTTCTAACTCTTCCCTAGCCGTATCTGGTTTGTCAATTCCTTGAAGGTGGAATCATAACTCATTAAAGATTGGCATGCCAATTAATCTACGAGATTCGTCACTTTTATTGTCCCATTTTGTTTTCTTGTCAGCAACAGTTTCTTTTCCCATGGTAATCCAGTAAAATCCCCTACATTATAGGACATCCCCCATACATGTTCTCCATGAGAAGTACTTAGCACCGGTAAGCAGGATATCACTTGGAGTGGCCATAGTAGAATATGCAGGTAATAAGGCTTCAAAAGCAAAAAATGTTGGTCTAGATGAAAAGATCTCGAAAAAATATGCAGATTAAAAAAATGGCACTGAAAACGGATTATGGACATCAAAGTTATGCCCTTCTGAAGAAAGACACAAAAAGGAACCAGGGAGCCACGTGGTAAGCAAAGGTTGATCCATGTGGTGATGGGAGCAAAAAAATGTAGTGAATAACTCCCCCCTAACTAACTTTTCCAATAAGCTCACTTTTACAAATAAGTTGCTTTAAAATAAGTGACCCACTTTTATAAAACAAATGGGAAGCATTTTTACAATGAGTTACTTTATAAATCAAAGTTATATGAACTTTTGCAAAAAGTAACAAAAGAAACACCTAAACCCAAGCCGTATTACTTATTAAAGTAACTTTCAACTAAGTAAGTTAAGCAAAATATTTAGTAATATTATGGAGGAGAATACATGTGTTATTGTTGTTATCGGAAGAGCGTACCTACCCATAAAACCTTACTTTTTTGTTCAAAAGACACTTTACACAACCACAAAAAAAAAAAAAAAATTTGAAACCAAAATTTCTTAGATTTGGGGTTAGTCCTTAGTTAGCTTACCTAGAAAATGTAAGTTTTCTCATTGTTTTTTGTTTATTGAGTTCACACAAGGCGCATGACAAAGAGCATATATAGTCAATAAAACTCTTTCCAACCTGTTTCCAATTTGTCGAGTTCATGCACAATACACAACAAAGAGCATCCACAAGTAAAAAAGGTGACAAATTGGGAATAAAAGCGAACACCAGGCTAAAATATGAAATAATATGAAAGATTTAAAAAAAATCCGTAAATGTAAACAATATACCTCTAGATCTAGTAAAATGGCCCTATCTCAGGAAAATGGAAACCTTTTGAGCAAAACAAAAAGTGTTTCCAACTGAGAGTAACAATCTGGACGCAATGGGATACCTCTCTTAGCCCATATATACACAAAAATAACAGAATCCAAAAATCCTTTGATGCACATGGTTAAACTAGTTCAAGATCTCGATCAACAATGGAAGTGAGACTTCATAAGCACTCTAATACCATGTTCAACTAACACAGGGTATTTCCAAAAGATCGAACACCTTAAGCAATCGCTCACACAAATATATCACAGATCAACACATCGATGATTTACATGGTGAAAACCCTCAAAGAGGGAAATGATCCACGACCCAAGCCAAATAACTACTTGAGGCAATATATTGAGCAAAGGAAAAATATTTTACATATGAGTTTCTCACAATCAATCATCAAGCAAATCACCCTCCATGCTCTTTAAATAGAGATCATGGACCAATTGAGTGTTAAGCCACATATCAACAACCGTTAAGATCGAGGTGAAGATGAACCAATCAAATCACTTTATGTTTAGAACATATCATGACCGTCGGATTACATAAGTGCAAATGCATACTAAAGAGACACACTTTACCTAAAGACACATTATACCAAGTTGATCTTAGTTAACTCGTAAGTGTATAAATATCCTAACATTTTGTATGGGATCCAGTGGCTCAAAGTTGTATATGAGTACACTTATAATAATATAATGACTAGACTTTTTTCATCTCAAAATATTAAAAATAAAAATAACTAAATAAATAATAGAGGAATTTTGGAAATGAAAAATAAAACTTTTGAATCATGGGCTAGACTAACAGTGAAATACCAATAATATCATCTCAAATCATGATGTTCATCCACGCAACAAAAATAAAGGCCTCTCTTAAGTTGAACTTTGAAGAATCCAAACAAATTAAGTGCATGGATAAAGAGAAGGAAATCTTTTTTTAAAAAGCAAATTGATGTGAATTGATTACGAAGGGTTCTTGCTCAAGGCAAGCAAAGACCAATAATGATTTTCTTTCCATGCTATTTGTTAATTCAATTGAGGTCCCATTCTTGGATCTATGGTGCAAAATCTTGAGAAAATCACCCAAGAATGCAAGGAAGGGGGTTTGTGCTATTAGATTTGTCTAGTTGTTAGATTTGTCAAGGTGATTGCAGACGCTCTGATGACACCTTGACATCCCCAACGAAAAGCTTGTTAATTATGAGGGTTCTTCATGCTAAACTTGGATAATTGGTTAATTGAACTATCTATTTTATGCTTAACCATATTCGACAACCTTCCACCTTATGAATACCTACAACAAGATCAGATTTCAACAAATGTTATACCCTTTCTCCATTTAAATCATATTCAAGGACAAGGGGATGATATTTCAACAAACACTTTGGATATCCTTGTTTGGCATGCCTCGGATTCATTACGTCCCAACAATGCACCCATTAGTTGTGTTTCTAAAGCCATTATTTAGAATGTAAAATAAGTGGCAACCTAGTTTCCATTTTGATGGGGTGGTGAGGCATAAATATATTTACATGGTAGCAACATTATTACACATTGTAAGATCACAACCACAGATTTCAACAAAGAATACCAAAAAACTTCCTTAAACTCTTGTGATGCAAATTAGGTGGGTGATATGATGGTTGTATGCCGATGATTGTATCGGTGGACACATTGTATTTGGATATAGGATGATATGCTGGTGAATGTGTTTATGAATCCTTATGTTGGTCTACAAGTCAAGGGAACTAGCAATATTTATTGATTAGTGATATGGTAAATCTTGATTTGTGATGTAGTATGGAATGATTTATATCTTGATTCAAAATGAATAGTGGATATACTTTTTTTTCCGGTTGAGAAGAAGAATCGGGTGAATTATAAAAATTCGTGACTTTGAATTATCTATGAGACAACCTATGGGACTACATTATCATCGATGTTGCACTTTCTAAATATTCTATAGAAACTCTAAATATGTTGGAATTTATATACTTTTACATCACAATAAATAATGAAATTTGCTTTGAAACTATTATTGTGGTGTGAAACTATTCATTGTTGTAATTAGCATTCCTATGAAATAAAACAAATAACTTCAAATTTGACATGGTGAACACCACAAACTTCCCCAATGATCCGATAATCAATGCTTGTGAATATTGCTCTCTAATTAATATGGACGATGCAACATATTCACGGGATAGTAAGTGCTCTAACTACACTCGTCACAATGAAGTCAATGGAATTATAATCAATATCTAACTAAATAGTTCTTTAATTACAATTAAATATCTCGGTGCTATCAAAATCACATTTGACATGAAAGACCAAAGTTCATATCACTATCATTTAATCAAGTAGGAATAATTTGGTTGTAATAACAACTCTCCATTAATAAAAGTCACAGAAATGGAATTGGAATTGTAGAAGACCATGTAATATTGCAATCAGTTTGGTGTTGACTTTGCATTAGTTAAGCATTTATCATAATTTTTGCCTTTTTCCCATTGTATAGCATTATCCAAAAAAAATCTTTATTTTTCTTAAATATTGAAATTGATTTCTCAATCATTCTATTGGTGGAGAGATTTGATGTCTTACTCTCGAGCAACAACTAAGCGGTGGCGACCTTGTTGAAAATATAAGATCGCATTTAATAGTTTGTCAGTATTGCATGTTTAAATTTCTTTGCATCAAAATTTGCTTCACACTTTAACTTTCTTTGTTAAGGTTGGCAGTTTAAATTTATGTGTGTCAACCTCTAGCCTCATTATCCTATGGCGTCATCATGTAGAAGGCATCATTATTGATAATATAACCGACTATTAATACCTGATAACATGCTATATATATTTGTGTGTAGAAGGCAAGTAAATAATATAACATTTCTTTTATAGTGCATAATATATTTTATTTTAGAAACATTTTAGCCACTTAAATTTTAATTTAATTACCTTTAATTTTACAATATTCAAATATAAAATCACACACTTAAAAATATTTAATTTAATAACCTCTGTTTGTCCAATAACCTAACAATTATTTGAAAACAATAAACAACATTATAGAAAATTCATTTTCATTTTAAATCTTTCCTACAACAAACCATTAATACTTTTGCTTTATTTTAATGTACCAATAATTAATCATAGTTAACGTATGCCGTTTTTTAGTCTCGTTAGGTGTCCGAATGTCTCTTATTCGTATCCACATAAAAACTCAAATTGTATAAAGTGATGGTCAAAGTCAAATTGGATCAAATTGCTAAAGTCAAGCGCAACATTCTTCCGCATTGATGTATTTATATTAAAATACTTGGAACGATTCAAAGCAGTTCATGACCTTCCAACGAGGGAGCGCAACTTTCACAACCCACGACCTCATGCTCAAACAATCAAATATAAGGAACCGGTTTCTTCAATGGATTCTACTCTCCCACTTTCAAATTCATAGTTAGTTACTATGCATCGCCCCCTTCCAATGTGCTTGGACTTTTCTTTTGCTTGTTGGCATTGGTAATCGTGGCACCACCAAATTCACCCACACTGTTGTAGCTTACACCCAAAGGATCATGAGCAGAGCGTTGTCCCATTCACTTCAATAACAATTTGCATTTCTTCAATTCCGATCTCTCCTCTACTTGCATGTTCATTGCACTCAAGAAGTTCGCTAGGGTGCTTCGGGCTCTCCATAATTGAATCTCAGTCCTACTCTCCACATTGTCCAAGCAGTGGATTGCAATATGAAAGAACTATTGGCAATGGGCAATTCTAGAGATCCGATTCTTTGCCACAATACATACATCAAGGAGACTAAGAGTGTCCTCTAGACATGTGTTTACCCACTTACTACAATCTTTATGTAAATCAAGAACCCGACGAATATGCAGGGGAAAGAGATCTTCTGCACAAGAATACATAGACAAACAGATGACATCCACGACTTGTTGTAGCCACCTGCACTCAAATACGAACATTTCTCATCTGAGCAAACAGATCTAAAGCTGTCATTTTACAACATATTGAAGTTATTCTCAGCATTTCTGTCAATGACCTATGAGGAGCCATCCCCTATGATACCAACAATAAATTAACCCTAAGTCCTCTATTGATGGCCTATGGAGAGCCAACCCTGTCATACCATTAATAAATTAACTCTACGACTTGGTGGACCTGACATCCACAAAGAATTAATTTATGACTTTCTCATTAATAACTGAGGTTGTGGAATCAACTATGTGGAAACTCTTTTTAGTTTCATTTCTTGGTGTTGAATCATATGGCATAGCTAGCTCACAGAATACAAAGGAACATTAGAGACAACAATTATAAATTCTAAATAAAAAAGCTGACAGAGCAAGTACCACTTTCACCTCTCAATTTTATTGTTTCCCTGTCTCTTTGTCTAAGGTTGTTTTTGTATTCATTAGACCATAATTTCATTAAAAGCAATCAAACCATTAGATTAATAACCATAATTCAACAGGCATTATTTCCAACCACCTTCCTGTTATAACTGAAAATGCTCCGTACATGAGCTTGTGGATACAGTTTACCAACGCGGAGCCATAAAGGCAGTACCTGAGACAAACAAAGCCAACCAACAACACTAATTTAAGTAGTTTTGTATCCTCCAAATCCATATCCATATCCCACTGCACTAGGTAACTTTTTGCAAAAGATGTCCATAAAAAATACGCACCTACATATGCTATCGCCTGTCCATCCAAGACGCACCTACTTGGAATCAACTGCATCAAATCAATCTACATAGATAGGAAAATATAGGGCTCCATCTCATAATGGAGAAGCATGGTTAGAAGATGCATCCAGGGCATTGATACAAGATGGGGGCATCACATATGGTCCAAGGAGAGGGCTCTAGGAAATCCTCTGCCCTACCAGCTTCTCTGTATGACATACCAAAAACATAGGCATAATCTCCATAAAAAGGTACGGGCTATGTCACTAGCACTCACAACTATACCTAGTAGATAAATGACACTCGCAGTTGTACATGGGGAATGAACAACACTCGTGCGGACGAGCTGCTGATGCGTCCTCTTTATTTCATATATGCAACAGGCTTGATGCTTCAACAACTTCAGGATCAGAAGCCTTAACAACGAGCATTCGGTAAAATCATAAAACCACCTACCGAATGAAACTACCGATGTTGATTTCCAATATATTTAGAGTCAAACTTGATCACTACCTAGCCCTTTATTGTTTTATTCAATATGTATGCCTTTTTGTATGACAAATTAATGTACAAATCATTTTACTTGCCATCGATTACATGGGTTTCTATTTATTACTTATTAGTACTTGCAATAGAGTTTTCCTTTCAATCTCATCGACTACTATCCCTACCATAAATGAGCTAGACTTTCTTTCAAACAGATAAAATTATATTGTCTACGTACACACAATTTTTTTTCTCATTTTACAACATATTGAAGTTTTTCTCGGTGTTTCATTTCCCCGCTTTGGGGGTATGCTAGTATAATTTATTTTCTTGAGATCACCACCACCTTGTACCATTCATGATCTTCTATTGTATTGTTTATTTTTTTGAGATCAGCCATAGTACTCTTACTTCATATCATTACTTGAACTTCCAATATGTTGGATGGTTTCAAGCAAAGCATACACATAGAAGTTTTCATGGTTGTATTTGTTTGCTATCAATTTCAATGTCAATCACCAACAACCTCACCTCACCCACCAATGAAAATGTGATGGTATTAGCTCGTGAGTTTTTCTAAGTTTTTATTTCTGTGTGATAAGATAAGAGTACTATTTGAATAGGAAATGTGATTTTTGCAGATGAATGAATGGATGTTTATCTTTTCTCTACTATCTATTTTTTTATTACATGCTACCAATATTGATATAGAGGCTACAAATCATATTAATTTATTCTTCTAAGAACCCTAACTTCTTTAGATTAGGATTTGGGTAGTTCAACCATGTAAATCTGCAAAGTTTTCCACACCTTTTCAAAACATTGTTCAAAGAGTTTAGAGAGTGAGGATCGGTACAAAACCATTCTAAACCACTCATATTTTACATATTGTTGGGGGTATTAAAATATACGTATCTAGTTAAGGTCCAACTATAATCAAATCATGACATTCAAGTATTGAACTCTTGGCATGTTAAATGTTAAAAAAAAACTAAATTATGGGAACCTAATTTGTATTGTGGGTGACTCAACCACTAAGGCCATGCATTCTGATAACTTAAGCATGTATTGTATATCTACCTAATCCATGTTCATAGTAAAACTTGTTACAATATACAATAGAAACCGCATAATTCCAATGCAAGAACTATGTATTCCTCGTCTTAAATAATTTATGCAATAATTGTGTATTCTATGTCTTGAACATATAGTTATTAACAAAGGGAAGTAAATAATATGTCCATTTCCAAAGCTTCATTGATCAATTCCTATTTCTTGTTCACAACACAACTTATTATAATATGTAATAGAAACCATACAATTCTAGTGCAATAACTGTGTGTTCTTTGTCCTAAAATATTTATGCATTGCAATGTTTGAACCTTCCATGGGAAAGGACATTATTGTCAATGAAGTGGAAACTTTGATAGTGTGGAAGAATCTTCACCCTCCAACCAAATTTGGTAGCATTGAACTCACCAAATTGGTTTAATTGAAATCCAAGATTTTGGTAAGGGTGAAGGCATATAATAAAAAATATTACATTGAAGTTTTGGAGGCTATCATTACTCATAACACTCAAGATAAAGATTGTAGATTTCAACTTTATTTGTGGTTATCGTAAAAACCATTCCATGCATACAACTACATTTCAAGAACTCAAAAACATAAAAGGGCAAAGAATATAGAAACAACAAGTTCTTGTAAGATCTCAGAGCACACAAGAAAAGACTTACAATGGATTTCTTATAGTATATTATACATCCATTAAGCCACATAACAAGAGGCTTGGAATTAGAGTTGTGTGAAGCCTCAATCAACCAATAGAGTAGAGTTACACCCGTTACACCCTCTTTCTTGTTCACTGGAATATGCCCTATATTCCAACGTCTTGGTTGAAAAAGACTTGTGGTTACCCAAAAAGCTCCATTACTTTGTCCATGACAATGGGCTACACATTTCCATATTCACTCAAATAAACAATTGAAAACACAAGATAGGGCCAAATCTCTTTCTTCCATCCCTTATATTATGAGTATAAAACCAGTAGGTATCATGGAATAAGATCATTGTGCATAGTGCTTGGAGAAGCCACCGACTAGCACATGAAGCAATCAACCATCTGATTATTCCCATTAAGGAATAGGTTTCTTAGATAGGTTAATGTCCCTCAACTTGAAGTTATAGTACACTGTTGTTGATTGCTAGAAAAATAAATATTAGTGGGATTAACACAAAACCCTAATGATGAGGGCACATTGCCAAACAATAAATTATCATGAAGCCATAAACTAACTATGGAACACATTGCTCCAAATTCAGGGACTTTGCTAGTAAGATCAGTTGTGCTCAAATTTATATCTTGTAATTTTGGGAGGGAAAAATACATTTTTGGGTATGGTACAATTGAGGTAATTATTGTATAGATTGAGAAATTAATTAAGCTCTTTTAGCTTACCAATATGTAAAGGAAATATAGAATGAAGGGAATTAAACCCTGAATCCAAAATCATTGACTCCATTAAGTTGAACAACTCTGTGGGAATAAAACTTGAGAAGTGACTATCCTCCAACAACAAAAATTGCAATCTGCTGCAGTTAGAAAGCCCAGGCGAGATTTCTCCTAAGAGCAAACTGTAGTTTATGTCAAGTAATAGAGTGCCCCTCACCTCTCCTAACTCAAGCTCCAATTTACCTTCCAAGTTTAATCCCAACATATTCATCCTCCTCAATATAATTCCATCTCTAGAAGAGAAGAAGAGGTTTTCGATCTCGAGACTTTATTGTTGACATGCAGTTCTATGTTGCAAAGAGGAAAGCAAAAATGAAGGAGCGATTTTGCATTTGGGGTTCAACACATAAATGATGAAGTATGCTCTAGGACATTTGGGAATGTGACCCTTGCTTAATGCAACATACTATTTCCGAAGTGTCCTGCACGCAACCATACAATATAGTGCTACATTGAGAAAGCCACTGAAAGTTTTTGTAATTGATGTGTATTTATTAAAATGAATAACTAGTAAGTCTACGGGAATTAAAGAGAGTTAGGGTTTCATAAACTATTGTAATTTACCTACTTATCAACCAAGAAAGCAATTTCCTAACACATTTGGTGTCTCAACTATAATATGTAGAAATAAGAGAGCCCAGGAAAGATTTATCCTAAAAGAAAATTGTAACTAATGTTGAGTGACACAATGCCCCTCACCGCTCCTAACTTGGGCTCCAATTCATCCTCCAATTTGAATCCCAATAGATTCATCTTCCTCACTAACTCAAGCTCATATTATCAACAAGGCATGTGATCTACTATAGTTAGAGAGCTTGGGTGGGATTTATCCCAAGAGTAAATTGTGGCTCATGGAAAGTGATATAATGTCCCTCACCTCTTCTAACTCAAGCTCCACTTTACTCTCCAAGTTCAATCCCAACATATCCATCCTCCTCACTATAATTCCATCCTAGGAAGGCCAAATGAGGTATTCAATCATGAGACTTTGGTGTTTTGGTTGCAAAGAGCAAAGAAAAAATGAAGGGAGTGATTCTACATTTGGGTTCAACACATAGATGATGAAGTATGCTCTAAAATGCTTGGGATACTTTTTTTTTTAACAGAAACAGAGGAGTTTATATATACATATATAAAAGGTTGTGCACAGCCATTCATTACAAAAATTGAGCCAACATTCTGCTTCAGTGAGAGGGAAAATGCAGAATTTGCTGGGATTTTGGCCCTTAAAGTCTTTACTTCTTGTCTTCCTGAGGGTTCTGTTCATTCTACTGGGATATACCCTTACAAATTGTTTACATAGTAAAAGGCAAAAAAAACATTTAGAAGATGAAATTCAAAGGAAACCTGTGAAGAGAACATTTTCCAGAATTTCTAAGAAGAGAAATTATCTGTAATTCTGCTACAGAAAAGAGGCAGCCTCCAACATTCCTTGATTGACTGATGGCACTTCCTGAATATGACTGAACTGGGTTTTGCTGATGAAAACAAAAAGGTCTTCTTTGATGTTGTCAACCTTCCCCAAAAGATCAATGGTATTCCTGTCAATATCGTCCAGACGAGACTCTACACAAGAGAGGCGAGAGTGTATATACTTGAATTCCATATTCTGCTCTTTGTTTTGGTCCACAATGGAGCAAACAACCGAATACGTTCTGCTCAAATAAACCTTAATCTCCGAGGTAAGCTGACTGAGCGTGGAAATAGCTTGCCTAATCCCGTCCATGTTGCTGAGAGGCGAGCTGCTGTAGGGAGGTTCTTCTTCGAGAATTTGCCGAGGATCGAAAGCAGAGACTGAGAGGCTCAACTGCTTAAGCTCAGGACCGAGGGAGAGAGAGTTAAGCCGCTCCATGCTTCGAAACGAAGCCCTAAAACCTCCCTGCTGCATTAAATGCTTGTGCGTGGGAGCTTTAATGCCCATGGTGGAGGCACATGGGTGGTGTCGTGTCATTTGAAGGGAGACGCGGGCAGATGAGGCCGGGTGCCCACAACGAGGGGATCGTCCCCAATAAACCATAGGGAATGGGTTTAAACTCATTATCCAACTCCTCAAGGAATGAACTTATACTCCAATACTTTGTTTTGCAATAATTGACCTTTTTCCAATGTGGCTCCAATGTTAGCAAGCCTGTCAGCTATGGAATTAAGACTTTTGAGAACATGGAAAAAAAGAGTGTCGGTGGGAAGAGAAAGAAGCTCGATTCTTTTTCAAAAATTTTGGCTCTTAGATCTTCTCGAGGAGCCATTCCTCATAGCTTGAATTACATGCCTGGAGTCTCCTAGGACCTGTAGCTTTCCCACGTTTAAGGAGGAAGCTATCTCAAGTGAATGATGCATCACCAACCATTCTGCTTCATTATTAGTTCTTGAGCCTAATCCCCAGGAGAAGTTAGCAACTTTTCTTCCTCCGGGATAAAAAATAATCCCCCCCGCACCTGCCTCCCCTGGGTTTCCTTTGGAAGCCCCATCGAAAAAGATTGTATATCTTTCTTGGCTTTTCCACCATTTGTTGAAGGTCTGTTTATCTTTTCTTATCTCCCATTCATGTAGGATTGGTGACCTTTTGGACTGAAGAGAACTCTCTTTTGTAAAGTTTTGACACCACTGAAATTCGTGCCAGCTTAAGGCTTCTTGTTGCTGGATGCTATCCCCTTTGCTCTCAGAGATTCTGAGGTGAGAGATATGATTTTATTGGCTATTCTGTTTTCTGTCTTCCTTTTTTCTTCAAAAACTCGTTGATTTCTTTCCAACCATAGCTGCCAGCATATGTTCATTGGGAGGAGTTTTAGAATTCTAGATAATGTTGGTTTGTTCTTTCTTCCTCCCTGAAGACCGTTGGTCCACTTTTCCATCATTTGCTGAGTTTGCTTGGGGATTGAGATGACATTTGAAAGAGGACCAAGAACCAAGTTCCAAACTTGTTTGGCATAGCTGCATTCAAGAAATAAGTGCTGAGAACTTTCTTCTGCGTTTTGACATAGATGACATCTAGAGGGACCTTCGATTCCACGGAGCTTTAGATTGTCTGCATTCAGCTGCTTGTTATGTGCCAATATCCAATAAAAATAATTGATTTTTGGGATGCTGTCAGGATTCCAAACTTTCTACCAAATTGTTTGGGCTGGAGGATGATTTGAAGTAAGGAGATCGTATCCAGCTTTGACTGTGTACCTTCCAGCTTTCCCCCATCCTCTAACATACTTAGCTCTGATGCTTATTGGTGCTTTCCCATGCAATAATTGAAGGTAAACTTTGTAACTCTCAGCAAGATTATCTGGTGGCTCCAAGATTTTCCAATCCTTCCACCTCCCTGCAGACGTCCAGCTTGCCATATCTGCCAATTTCTGTATTCCTAATTCCTGAAGCCAGATCTTGACATTTTGAATTTCATGAATTTCCCCTAAGGGACATTCTCCATTAATGCTTCCTTCCATATGTTGATTTTATTCCCATTACCAGGTATCCAATACAGATTGTCTTTTATTAGTCCTGCTGAAGAGTGTATTAGCCTCCATATAGCTATTCCTTTTTTCTTTTTCAAATTGTTCAGGCATCTTTGTCTGGATCCCCTAATATACTTTTTCCTGATGGCCTCCTTCCACCACTCTTTTTTACCTGTTATCATTCTCCAAACTATTTTGGCTCCCAAATCCTTGCTCATTGTTGCTGGGTCTCGAATTCCTAGGCCCCCTCTTTGGCGTTTTTCCTTGACTATTTTCCAATAAACTAGATGAAATTTCTTACCCTGAGTTTTCCCTCCTTGCCAAAGGAACTTTCTGATTTCCAAACAGATTGAATTAGTAACAGAGATTGGAGCCAGTAGAATGGCACCAGTGAAGATTGGAATAGAGGAAAGTACAGCTTTGACTAGAATGACTTTACTTGACAGATTTAACCAGCGAGTCCCCCAGGAGTTTATTTTGCTTTTGATTTTTTCGAGAATGGGAAGCCAAGATGAAGAAGTTGCTTTTTTGTGGGAAATTGGGATGCCCAAATACTTAAAGGGAGTCTAGTCAAAACAAGGTTTACAATCCAAAATATTGGCTAAATTCCTGAGTTGAAGGTTGCTACAATTCCAGCTGTAGATATTGCATTTTTGACTGTTTGTTTTACCCCCGGACACCCCCAGGAAGAGGGTTAAGATGAGTTTAAATCTGGAAGCAATAATGGGAGAGGCGCTGCCAAGTAGAATGGTATCGTCTGCAAACTGAGCATGATTTATAGGAGGGACATCTTTGGCGATTACAATTCCAGGAAGTGAGCCAATGTCTTGAAGATTGTTTAGTTTTCTGCTAAGTGAGTCTGCCATGATAACCAAAAGACAAGGAGAAAGAGGACAGCCTTGCCTCAGTCCACGGGACATGTGTAGGAAGGATGAGGGTCTGCCATTAACAAGGGGGGCAATCCAGGGAGAACCGATGCAAGCTTTAATCCAGCTTATGAACTCTTGCTCAAAGCCAAAATTTTCCATGACTATGAAACGAAAATCATGTCTAACTCTGTCAAAAGCGTTTGCCATATCAATCTTAATGACCATACTTGAATCTTTCCTTTGAGTGCTTGAATGGATAGCTTCTTGTACTAGAAGGATGTTGTCATATATTTTGCGCCCAGCAATGAAACCTCCTTGATTTGGAGAGATGATTCGAGAAAGAAGACCCTTGATTCTATTAGCAATGACTTTTGTGAGGATTTTATAGGAGGAATTACAAAGAGAGATAGGCCGATATCTTCCTATAGTAAGAGGATTTTTTTCCTTGGGGATAAAAGCAATGAAGGTGGAGTTGGTAGCTCCCCCAGTTCTTTCTCTTTTCCTGGTCCAATTTAGCATTCTGATGAGGTCTTTTTTTAACCAGTGCCAGCACTTTCTGTAGAAATTAATTGTAAAGCCATCCGGGCCGGGAGCTTTATCCAGATGAAGAGACCAGATTTCCTTTTTAACTTCACTTTCAGAGATCCGCTCCATTAATCTTTTGTTATCAGCCTCAGAAATGAGATTGGGAATTTCCTTGCTCATTTGTTCCATGTCTTCTTTGAGAACAATGTCATTGTTGCTATATAATTTTTCAAAATGGGCTTTGGCTTCTCTTAAGATAAGATCCTGTCCTTCAATTTTCACTCCATCCTCCTTTGTAAGGCTCTCAATGTTATTCTTCCTGTATCTCTCCTTACATTGGGCATGAAAAAATTTGGTGTTTCTGTCTCCTGCTTTTAACCAAAGACTCCTAGACTTTAATCTCCATTCTTCCTCTTCCTTTTTGGCTGCTTTCTGAATTTTTTCTTCAAGATCTTTTTCATCCCTGAGCATATCTTCAGTGATTGAATTGTGCTCCATTTTAAATTGATGTTTTTTCTAAATCCTTTTGTAAATTTTCATGTTCCTCTCTAGGTTTTATGTAATTCTGTTTCACCCAGTTTTTTAACGTGCTTTTCACCAACTTTAGCTTTGATTCCCAGATATAACCCGGGGATCCAGGGATGAATTGCCTCCACATGGCTATCACCTCTTCCATACAACTCTCATTTTCAATCCAGGCAAGATTGAATCTAAAAGGGAGGGGACCTAGATTCCAGGGGGAGGAGAAAAATAATGATATGGGTCTATGGTCGGAGACTGCAGATGCAAGAATATTTGAATTTAGGAGCTTAGAATTGGAGAGAAAGGAAGTACTTATTAAAAACTTGTCTAGTCTGGATGCTATGTAGTTTGGTCCTATTCTTTTGTTGTTCCAAGTAAAGGTGCCTTACTTGGGTTTGATGTCAATAAGGCTCCAAGGGGTGATCAAGTCTTCCATTCTTTCTCCGTAAGGGTCTCTGACTTTGGACCCCCCTTTTCTCTCGGCTGCTGAGATAGTGACATTGAAATCTCCAGCAAGAATGCAGGGGAGATCAGCAAAACTATGATTTAAACCTATTAGCTGGTCCCAAAAAAACTCCTTCTGCCCATAGACGGTGGGACCATATATGTTTCCGACCCAAAATTTCCTGTTATTTGATATTTCTTTGAGTTCAATAAAAATCCAATGACGATTTGAAAAAGATGCATTACTTTTATACATACCCTTATCCCACCAGGAGATGAGTCCTCCAGATGCTCCTGAGGCGCTCACGGCATTCCCTTCCCCGCTGGGCCAAACTTGTTTCATGAGATTGATGCTGTCCCCCTCTTGCATTTTAGTCTATTGGATCAGAAGAATTGATAATTTTTCCATTTTTTTAATTCTTTTGATTGCTTCTGCTTTTTGCTTTCTGCCTAATCCTCTGCAATTCCAAGAGACTATTTTCATTATTTCTTTGATGGTGGAGGACCTGCTTTGTCCTTCCTTTCCTCCTGAGCTCCTTGTTGCTGCTTCCCATTAGAGATTATTCTTACATGCTGATCCAGGCTGGTTTGCTTACCCACCGCCTTTTCTCTAGCTGCTTCTTGTTCTCTTATTGTTTTATTGAATCTTCTTCCTTTTTTACCATAGGTTCCTGTTCCTCTTCTTTGCTATCTGAAGTTTCTTCCTGGAAGAGTTTTGCTTTTGCTCGTGTTATTGATCCTCCTGAGTTTAATGATGACTCTATTTCTCCAGTTGTGTGCTGTTGCGCAGGAATGATGAGGTCCTCTTTTCTAGAGTTGGCTTGTTCCTCATTTTCTTGCTGCTCCTCTGTTTGCTTCTCTTTCTCCTGCTCCTCATCGCCTTCTTCTATAGACAGAACTTGAAATTTGTTTGTGTTCTCTTTACTTTTCACTGGAGATTTGGAGGCTGCATTTGCATTGGACTTTCCCCCTTTTTTCCTTGTGACTTCATTCCATTCCCCTCCTTGGGTTCCTCGTCTTCTGGAATTTTTCTTTTTGGGCATAACCTAGCAAAATGACCGTATTCATGACAAGCCTTGCATTTGAATGGTATTTGCTCATAGTCAATTGTTTTTCTATGACTCCATCCGTCCATTGACAAGTCTATAGCTTCTGGTAACCCCTTTTCTAGATCTACTTCGACACATATTCTTGCGCATGAAAACATTGGAGGTTTTGGCTCAGATTTATCTATGTATTTCCCTAATGAGTTCCCGATGGCTCGAAGATCTTCATCGTTCCAACAGTGCAGAGGAAGATGGGGCCGTTTAACCCAGACTGGAACTGCTGTTGGGATGTCTTTCTCCGGATCAAAGGAAAGGTCCCATTTGTTGAGATACATTCCTCTTGGCCCAATGAAGTAGGGGCCATTCCTGAAAATTAGATCTCGGTCCTCCTTTTTTTCGAAATAGAAAACAAAGAACCCCTTGCCGCAAAAAATTTGCTGAACTTCCCCTTGGATTAAAGGTCGCCAATTTTTGTTGAGCCATGTTTCTATTGAGCGAGGTGACAACCATAGACCCGTGAAATGACCGACTAATCCCTTTTCAGCTAACGCCACAGCCTTGCATTTTGAAGCTGTTGATGTCAACTTGACTTTTGGAACATCCGTTTTTTTCACAAACTTGGAGTCATTCGGGGCAGACGATTTTGGGTTAGCTGGTTGAGAAGCAACCAACGTCCTGAAGCGATCCAAGATGAGGGGCCGAACTCCATCTGAAGCTGCGCACCCAGGATCCGGGGGAGGATCCATGCCAAAAACTGCTGCCTACTATCAGAAACCCTAGCCGCGTTTTTTTCCTTAGTTCTACCAAGATCGCTTGGGATACTGACCCTTTCTTGACACAACATATTATTTCCCAGGTGTCCTACATGTAACCATACAGTCTAATGTTGTACTGAGAAAGCCATCAAAAGTTCTTGTAGTTGATGTTCTCATTATTGATGTGTATTTATTAAAATGAATAACTAGTAATTCTAGGAGCATTAATGAGAGTTAGGTTGTCATAAATTATTGTAATTTACCTGCTTATCAATTAAGAAAGCAGTTCCCTTCCACCTTTGGTGTATGAGATGTAATTATAATTGTTTATTTCCATTTCATGCATGATTACATTTTATATCTATTAAAATTACAAATAATACATTATAATTAATCTAACTTGCATTAATATGTGAAGTACATAGCTCAACATAGCCTCAACTATAGTGTTTGTGATGTAATTATAATTGTTTATTTTTATGTCAAACATATAATTTGTTTGCTATCTATCTACAATGAAAAAGAGTCAAATGTAATTAATCTAGTTTCTATTAATAAGCACACAGTTTAACATATTTTTAACTATGGCATTTGTAATGTAATTACAATTGTTTATTTTAATTCACAAATATAATTATATTTTTTTTTCTAGGGCAAGCCACAGGCAAACTCCCATGCACTTTCCCTCATTTTGAGGATTACCCAAGGTAAATCTTAAATTCTTGAAAGCACAAGGCCAAGTTAACAATAGGGCTCAAATCCATCACATCAATATACTCATAATGAGTTCAACATGTCACTTAAGGAAATATAGATTGGGAGGGGATGATAACACTCCATCCCACAACCACACAAGCTAGACCGAATTGACATCACACATATAATTATTTATGCTATTTATGTTAGGAGATGAACTCAATATCTAGATCGATGATATTCTTCCTATAGAGTACATGAATAGGCTCACATATTATTCATATATTCATGAGGGGTTGGGGGGCGTGGAGTGGCCAAGCCCCCCTACCTACGGGTGCAAGGGAAAAGGCCCCGAGGTGAAAATTTCTAGAATCTTCCAGTGTATTTTGGTTCCTTCGGGAACCCTTTTATGTATTCTATAAAAGGCAAATGATCTCTGACATTATTGCACAAGAAATCATTGTAAATGTTCTGTCGGAGTAATAATAAAATATCGAAGCCACCATCACCTTGTGGTTTTACCTACGCATAGTTAGGTTTCTGCATAAATCTCATGTTCTATTGTTATTATTGTTTGCTTTTGCTTTTTATATATTTTTTTACATATGGTATCAGAGCCCAGAAAACTCGTAGACATAAGGTTTTCTATGGTTGCAAGCTGCAACAATGATAGGAGGTTTAACTAAGTTCAACATCAAGAATTTTGATGGCACAAATTTCTCCCTATGGAAGATGAAGGTGGAGGATTTAGTGGTTCGGAATGACCAAGCCCTAGCCTTAAAAGGGGTTGTGAACAAATCGAGCAGCATGAAAAATGAGGAGTGGATAAAGCTGGACTAGAAGGTAATTTCTACAACTTATCTTTGTTTAGTAGACTTTGTATTGTTCAATGTTGTTGAAGAAAATATTGTGGAGTCCCTTTGGGGAAACTTGTGAAGATATGAGACTAAATTAACAACAAAAAAGGTTTTCCTAAAAAAGAAACTTTATCATCTAAGGTTGAAGGAGGGTTCATCTATAGCAGATCATCCAAACAAGTTTAATAACTTGATCAATAAAGTAGCCTTGGTTGGTGTAAAGATGGGGGATGAGGATAGAGCATTGATTTTACTATTTTCCCTCTTGGATACCTATGACCATTTATTGATGACCATCACTACCTCATCATCAATAACTCTAAAATTTGATGATATGATAATCGTTTTGTTGGGAGAAGAGTTGAGGTGAAAATCATTGATGGAACCCTTTATTGGTGAAGCCCTATATATGAGAGGTCAATCAAGCGAAAAGGGTCAACAAGGTAGATCATAGTCCAGATGATGCAAGCTAAAAGGGAATTACTAGAATTGTGGGAAATCAGGGCACTCAAGGAAATATTGTTGGCATATGAAGAAGGAAAAGAAGGATGAAAAGGTAGCTAAACCATTATTTGAGGCTAGCACAACAGATTCATAAGAAATGATAGCATGTGAGGCTTTCTACCTCATTCACAACAAATCTCCTATGCTTAGGTTTTGGACTTAGCTACATCTTTCCACATGTCTCCACATAGAGATTGGTTTGTCAAATTTCAACCCTATAATGGTGGGATGGTCTACTTGAGTGAAGATCATCCTTTATAAACCGTGGGAAGAGGAGATTGTTGACCCAAAAATATGCTTGGTCTTAGCATGATATTTTCTAGTGTGTATATTTTCCAAGTCGGTAAGAAGGTTGCCTCAATCAACTTTCGAAACTCTAGTTCCAGTCAAAGAAAGTTTTAGGAGTCATCCTCATATAACTCTTGCCACATTAAAGAGTATCAATGGGTCACTTTATGGGGTTATTTAAGACATTTAGTGAATAACGAGGCACATAATGAGTATTAATGGTCATTAGCTCACCTTGATGAAGTGCAAGACAATTTCATTGGTTGGCTTAGTAGATTGGTTAGTCTTGATTAGTCCTCCCGCCCTTAGTTTGGGTTAGAGTGCTAATCAAAATCAGATTTGATTTTAATTATGGGAAAAGACAAAAATATTGAATTAGTCCTCCCGCATTAGGCCCAACCCCCTTTTCCCTCTTAGAAATTTTAGAAATAATTGGATTGAATGCTATTGCAAAATTAAAACAACCAAGCCATCCATGTGACGAGCTCAATACTTGCTTTCGCAAGCCTGTCTCCTATTAAACAAAAATGAAACTATCTTATGATATGTATATGTATATATCATAAATACTGTTGGGTAACGGATTTGTCCCTATTTTCATTACTTATCGACACCTATTTCATCCATCTTCTTCCTATTATCGCCCATTTATCATTCCATTTTCCATCCATTTGCTGTAACTGCTCGAGAAATGCCATATTAATCTCATTGATGCTTTAGTGGTTAATCATGATTATTTTCCTTTATTTTTTATGAATTGAAGATTATTATGCATAATTTTACTAATGATGGTTTGTGGAGTGATTTTTCATATTAACAGCTGTAGAACTCATGGTTCAAGCCTCCAAAGTTGGCATGCTAGCACACGTCCACATGGATATTCATAACATGGTTTCATTCCTAGCATTGATTATGTGGATTTGTGATTTCAATCCATGCCCAAGTCCAACATGGCAGCCTCCAACTCATGATCGAACGGTTCCAACCAAAAATGTGTGCCAGATAAGAACACATTGATTTGCATTGCGATTTGCGGGCAGATGAAGAAGAATATCGAAACTCTGGGACATGGGTTTTGTGCCTAACGACCTCAATTACTTGACTCACATGGAAATCGCCAAACAAAGCCATGGTTTGAGATATACAGCTGGTTCTCTAAACATGTATTTCCCATATTTGCAGTTACGACCGTGTTTCAAATTAGCAAATTTGTTAAAACAAATTCCAAGTTGGGAATTCGGTTCCTCATCCTTATGAAGGATTTTTATGTATAAATATGTAATAAATCTCATGGGGAGGGGAAGGAGAAAGCAATATTATGCTGTAGGATTTGATCCAGACTCGGTTGTAATAATTTCATTCTGATAATACATGCTGGCAGTTTCTTAATTCTGGAGTTGTAGACTTTCATTGAGGAGATCCAGCTCTGCTCAGTGGAGGAAGGGCCCTCTTCCCTGAGCAGATGCTGATAGTGTTGATTGTAAGTGTGCTATTGTGTAGATTTGTTTATTATTTAGTTCATGCTTTCATTCATTAGATTTATCATAGTTGTTTTCCTGTTAATTCATTTTGATAGATCGTTGGCCAACATAACACTTCTTTTAGATTTATGCAATTAGATCTTGCTTCATAAGAATTGATTTTGTTTGAAGTGTGATTAGATTTACAGTTTGGTTTCATGAATAGGTTTTAGGTTTGATTTCTTTTTAAGAAGGTGTGATCTAATTTACAAAGAGTTTCAATTTCATACCAATAGATCAACGGTGTCAGGTAGAAATTGTGCTTGCATAGATCTTGCACGATAGCTTTGAAATAAAAGACTTCCTCGGGTTGACAATTTATGTTCTGGTAGTATTAGCTGTTTAATTAATTAGACAATTAATCTGCCCAACATTTTGGCGCCATTGCCGGGGAAGTTATCAATGGTGCAAAAGTACATCTGACATTGTTTTGTAGATGCATTGTTAAAGTAGAGCATGTAGGATGCGTGGTTGTTTTTCATTTGATTGAATTTGCAGGGTGGTGTGATTTCCATTTTTGCAAGTGTGTGTTATTTCTTTTTTGCAAGAGTGATTTTATTTATGTAGCTAGTTTAATTCATTGTTCAGATTGTAGTTAAATTTTGGGTGCTATAAGAACCCCCCTTCTACTAATCCAATTATGAAGACAAGATTACCAGCAAGATGGATTCAAGGATGAACATAAGTTTGGAAGAAATCTTTCAAATCCTAGCAGCTGGGATTTATTCTCTTCAGGAAGAGCACATCTTGATAGCAGTCAAAAACTTATCCACCTCTCCAGAAGTGAAAGAGGAACCAACACTCCATGAGTCACATATATCTAATGGGAAGCAATCATTCGAACCTGAGATCGAGGAGACCGACGAGGAGATGCAGTGTGATCTAAACCAAGAAGGGAATCAAGAATATCATAGTTCTATTGAAAGATGGTTCCAAGTAGTTACCAGGTCACATCATTATTTCATTCTTCCTTCCTTATTTGTATCATATTATTCCCCGCAGCTGGTCTCTCACACTCTCATATGCTTTAAATTACATTTTTCAAACTCGAGTGTGAATATGTTTACAATCCTATTACGCATGTGGTTACATTGGAAATATGCATACACTTGAACAATTTTTATATTTCCAAGTAGAATAGGGAAGGATAGAATAACAAAATAAAACCATGCTTTTGTTTTTAGTTTTTATTTTCAATAAGTATGCTCTCTTCCTGCGCCTTGTTGAGATCTGGAAGATCAGAAAGTAGAAAGATAAGGAATGGCTATGAGATGTTTTCAAGAATTCTTTGGAATTGTTGACTATTTGAACAAAATTCTTAAATCATTTTTGTCTTCAATTTTCAAATTTAAATTGTCTCTATTTGTTACAAAAATCCTTCCTGAAAACAAAATTACAATAATTAGGGAAGGTGGTAAGAGGAAGGAAGCATTGGTGAATGAAGACTCCATGGGAAAATGAGCCAAACGATTATGGAAACCTTCAAACTTGAAACTTGTGTGATCATCATGGTATGTGTTTAGTTTTCATTTCTATATAACACATCCATAAAAATACACTGGCTTTATTTAAAACATTATATCATTTTTTTAAGAGTTGCAGCGGCTGCTGCAACACACTGTGTAAATAAATCTAGGCACTCAATGCTTGAAATTTTTGGGTATGAGCGTGTGTTCTATTGAAATTTATATCATTAAAAACATTCACCCTATTCTGTTCACTTTTTGGGAGCCATATTTAATTTATTGTATTTTTGTGGCATTTTGGCTTGAAAGTTTTACTGAAACACAGTCGGGATAGTCCGTTTTTGGGAGACCAAATGGACTTATTTTTAAAACCTGTTTACATCTCAAGTAGCCCTTTGAATCTAGTTTCCAAAACAATTTGAATTTTTGAGATTGGGCATCAAATGAAAAAGTTATTGTCACAATACTAATGGGGTGTCAAGCATGTAGCTTAGGAACATAGATGGGACAATCACTTTTTGGATGCCTTATTGGATATATCTTGCAAACATGTTTCATTAGTATATTCCCCTATGAATCTAGTTTACAAATCAATTTGAATCACTCAATTCCGATATCGTACGAAAATTTTATGATCAAAATACTGTCTGCCTATCACAAATCAACATTTTTAAAACTCAGTTTCCTAGACTGTTTGACCCATGCATTCTTATTGGATTCAAAACCTGTTTCTATTGGAGATCCCTACATGAATATACTTTCATCTCCAATTGGAATCACGTCAATCCGTTATCAAAAGAAAATGTTATGCCTAAAATCGTGACTGTTGGTCTAGTCCGGAATTCGAAAAACACCTTGTCATACAGGCTGTTACTGAGCAAATTTGGAATATCATCACATATAATTTTTAAAACTGGTTTCTAATGGAAATATACCTATAAATTAATTTCATTTGGATTTGGAATCACTCAAATTGGACGAGGAATGAAGAATTTATGATCAAAACATTGTTAGTGAACCCAATTGGTCATCGCTCTCCCACAGGTATAAATTGAATTTGCTTTGTTCATTTTTCTTTGGATTTGTTTTATAAGTAATTGCTTGTTGTTTTTTTCATAAGTATTGGGTGAAGAGAGACCAATCACCTCTCTTCTTCCATCATCTCATGTTTTATTGCAGGCAAGTGCTAGGTTTTTGCAGGTCCTTGGAAGAAGAAGGTCAATCCATGCACGAGTAACTCTTGAAGACTCTTTCTCAATTTGCAAATGGATTGAGCACATAAAAAACGGAGAGATTGATGTGAAAACCATACAGATACCAATGTTTCCAAAGTCAAGTTCCATTGCTACATGCCAAGAATCCTTTTAAGACGACATTAAGTTCATCACACATGTCATACCAATTGCTGCCAAAAGAAACCTCTCAAGAAGCCAATTGTGCTATGACATATTCATTCACCCTCCTCCTTTCAAATCTCTAAAAAATCCATTCATGTCTAAGTCCCATTTTGCACTGCTTACGTAGTCAACCTTAACCTTTTTATTTGCTATCACTACTACATCACGACTTCACATATACTTTCCACTTCTGAGTTTCATGTTGGTTCTATTTTTCACTATGATTCTTCACAATCATTTATTTTTACTGGTATTGGATGATGTGGAATTCATTAAGGTCCACTTTCCAATGGTCTTGTCCCATCGATTCCAACACATCATCTGGGATCGAGATTAGAGTTTTCTAGTGCCCTGGGATCTGTATGAATCAATGGCATATTTCCTTGTTGTTAATCATGGGGATTCATCGATGCCTCTTGATCGAAAAATCTTGCAGGTGACTCGACTCCAACACATTCATTCGTACCTGTCAAGATGCACTAAGGTACTTTAGAGCTCACTATCATCAAAGGTGAGTTGCTTCACATTGGTTAATGACATACATTAATGGCCGGTAATCCAATGACTTCTTTCCATGCTCTACTTCAGCACATTCATTTGCATGGTAAGAATTGTACCTTGTTTTTATAGTAGTTGAAGATTATGTGATCTAATGGTTTCAACAGTGACTTGCAGCATCATTTGTTCGAACAATTGTGTAGTTTTTTTTCATTTTCTTCCAGCAGTTAGCAGTCTTACATGCAGCCAGCACAACAGAGTTCGGATCAGATTCAACCTCAATTAGTTTCATCTCTCATACACATCTGTCTCAGCATCAGATCCGCCTACATTGCATCAACATCAGTACATTGATGCCAAACAAGGATTCCATGGAGGTAAAACTTGAGGTAAAATAGTATGAGTTTTTGATTTATTAAAAGTTTAGGAAAATATCATGAAAGCCATTAAGCATTATCCCCTTCCATTATCATTTTCAATTCTTTTTCCATTTTTCAAGGATATAAAAAGCCTTCAGTTTTGGGGGAACACCATGCCAATACCTCCCTTATCCATCCAATACCTCTCTTATCCATCCATTACCATCTCCATCCATCTTTAAACCTCCACCTCATGCACACCCAATTCTTGAGTCCTTCCCAACATCTACATCCTCCTATGTTCAAGCATGAGAAAATGATATACTGCTGCCACACAAGAACCAGCAGGAGGAACACAAGGCATTGTTGTTGCTTCATGAGAACCTACAACAGAAGAAGTTATTGTGAACAAAGATTAAGTTGAGATTACTCTAAGCCCCCACATATGGATCATCATGGACCTCATGGTTTCCTTTTCACTCAAACATACACCAGAACATGGTATTTTGCTTCATAATTTTATGGTCATATTATTGCTTGAAGGTTGTTCTTTCCAGATTTGGGAATTTGTATGCATGTGGGCACTACAAATCTTCTACGGCTGCAAATTGAATCATACATTATGCTCCAACTCTATTATCAGGAAATGATGCATGAGGACATGCTTTGCATTCAGTTTGGGGGAGAAGGATTATTGTGCACTCTATGATATTTTCATTACTGAACATTCAATGCATTAATATGATACACGCAATATTATTTTCATCCCTAGATTGAGGCGGATTACAATCTAGTTGATGAAGTTAATGATTATATCATATGTTGCGTGTTGCAAAAGTGCATATGTTTACAAGGAATTAAGTGAAGATAAGGCATAGTCCACAAGTGCATGGGTGTTCTAGCACTGAAAGAGAAAATTGCAATTGTCACTTTCAGACCAGCAGGTAAAACAAAATTTCAGTATATGTTCAAAATTTAGAGCAACACGAAGATTTTGGCAGATATAAATGAGTTGGATCATTTACCTTGAATGGAAGTGAAATCAGATTGAATGTTGCAGCATGTAGGTAAGACTGTTCTTTCTTTTACAAGGGGCAAGCTCTACTACAGGAAAATCCAAGTGAGGCAGATCACTGGTTGAAATTGCAAATTATTGGTAAACTCAAAATTTTACCAAATTTCCATGACAATCCTATATTTCCAAGATCTGATTTGCAACTCGATCAATGGGTATTCAAAGTACTTTGGAACATTATGTTTTTGTTGCCTTCATGCAATAGAGAGAAGATTGAAAATTCGTTGTGGTTGCAATAGGGTTTGCCATACCTCATGGGTTTTTCAAATTGGATGTATTAAAGGTTTTGATTACTGGAACTTGTGTGCAATTGATTTGCTGGTTGCATTAAGCAATGGGTTGCAGATCTTAAACCATTTATTTGCAAATACTATGAGCTAATTTCCTATAGCATCTTGTTTTCTTTGTCAATCAGTGCCACTATTCTGGAGATGAATATATTTTCTGACTTGCAATTATTGGATTTTTCAAGCAACAAAAGCATAGTGGACAGACAAAAGCTCTCCTTAGTTTTCATTTATGATGGTAGAATGGATGAGAGTGTCTTATCCAACAACCTGAATGCACACGAGTATAAAACATAGACACGAGTTCATGTTTTCTTATTGTCCATGCATTTTTCTTCATACACCTCTTGGTATTTTGTTGAGATAATCAGAGTTGAATTGGGCCTTTGAATTCTGCCAAACAAATTCTATGATCTATAACTGCAGGCTGAATTTCTTAGAAGGATGACAAGATTTGATGTTTGTCCAAGCGCTCTCTAAATGGTGAGGACAGATTCAAAGCTAAAATTCACAGGTTTGCGCTATCTTGAGGATACTTTGAAGCATTCATAATTGGTACACCAAGAATGAACAAATTAAATTACATATGATGCTGGGTTGAAGGCACTATTATACAAACGACTTGTGAATTTGGGATATCAACAATATGTTTCTCTTTTTGCCATAATTTCTCTTGCTAATAGTATGGCTGAGCTTTTGTATGGAGTTAATTTGTCTTATTAAAGGATTGCATGCTCAGTTTAAACCAAGAAAATCAATTAGTGACCTTCAAGCTCAACACTTGATGTGGAATCTGTGATCAGTGGGCACTTAGGACATCAAAAATCATGATGGCTAGTTCATGTTTTTATTCATACACGTTTTTTTAAAAAACAAGACAGAAATTGAAGTGGGCATATCTCCCAAACGATGATCTGGGTCTTCGTGAAATTCGATGAGTAGATGCACCAAGGTAATATGAACAATCCCTCAAAGTTGTAGCAAAACTGAGTTCGTAATTTCTGAGAAATCAAGCATAGTCACCTACAGCCATTTTGTCTATATCTCGAGATTCATGCATCAGATGGATTTGATTTTTGGTGAGTAGAAGCACTGTGGGAAGAGAAATATACTCACCAATTTTCAAAAAAAATTACTTCACGGATTTCAAAAAAATGACCATCATCACCTACAACCAATTTGCATTTTTCTCGAAATCTGTGATGTGGGTATCTCTTATTTTCAGTGTGGATATGCATTGGACTAGTAAAAACTTCCTTGCAAAATTTCAGCCAAACCCAGTTTTTATTTTTTGAGATATTAGTTCAGAAAGTTTGTTGAAACATTGGCTGTAACTCCGCCAAACTTGCCATTTTTTTTGCTGCAACTCCACCAAACTTTCCCTTTTTTCAGCTGCAACTTTGCCAAGCTTTCCTATTTCGCAGCTGCAACTCTGCCAAACTTTCCCATTTTTCAGTTGCAACTCTGCCAAGCTTTCCTATTTCACAGTTGTAACTCTTCCAAACTTCTCCATTTAGCAGCTACAACTCTGCCAGACTTCTCCATTTCGCAGCTGCAACTCTGCAAAGCTTTCCTATTTCGCAGCTGCAACTCTGCCAAACTTCTCCATTTAGCAGCTGCAACTCTGCCAAACTTCTCCATTTCGCAGCTGCAACTTTGCCAGACTTTCCCATTTCGCAGCTGCAACTCCGCTAAACTTCCATTTTTTTGGCTGCAACACCGCTAAATTTTTCGCCAAATTCTCTGCTAAAGTTTTTGCTAAATTTTTCACTAATTGCTGAAACTCCATCAGAATTGCTAAAGATCACTTGAGGGCTATTTTTGAAGATTATCCTTTCATGAGAAATGCAATAACCATTGTTTGAAGGAGTTTCAAGTATTATTTGGAAAGAAACGTCATATTACATTGACATCATCAGTGAGAAAGTAGAGTGGTTTTGGTCACTATGCATGGTAAAATGAAAGCAACAATTGAATGAGTCCTTCTAGTTTGGATGCTACATAGGTTTTGGGTTGCATGAGGACATGCAACAAGTTCAGTTTGGGGGAGATGTTGGGTCACGGATTTGTCCCTATTTTCATTACTTATCGACACCTATTGTTGGCTGTATAACTGTTCTTGAGGTTTTCTAGAAAGACCCAGGTTCTGCGCGGTTTAAGGAACCAACAAAACCCCTTTTCACCGGTCCTTTTGGCAAAAGTCTGCGAGCAGACTGAGGTCTCACCTGAGGCGAAGTTGATGGGAAGGTTGCGGAATCAGGTTTCCACAACGGGGTGATGCGCGCTTCAACAGACTGGTGAGCAACGCGCTACAGGACTTGCGCTGTGAACTGGGGACTGCGTGAATTTCTCCTACTTCGCGGTTAACACTTAGACAATAACGCATCCAAGGGCTGCGTGGCTCGGAATATTGACTTGATAGCAGGACAACGCAACTTAATATTGCGCTTCCTCTCTAATGCTCGCACAGTCTAATAGACTTTACTTGATGTAAATGACATATTCAACAAGCATACTAAGTTATGTATTTAGCTGACTTATGTAATACGACGAACTGCAAAGTAACTGCGCACTTCCGGTGATGCGCTTCGAGGAATCACGCCATACATTCTTCGCTGATTTAAGTGTTACCTAAATAACTCATGCATTCATTGTATCCAACATTACTTGCATCTTTAACATTCACTCTTATGTGTTCAACACTTAGCATCTTATTCCATCATTCATACTTATGAATATTATACATGAAGGAACGATACATTCACTTATACACAAGAACTTAACCATTCCTCAAAGCAAACACATATAATCAATTGCATAACATAATGATTTAACATGGTTCACCCCTAGGATGGGAGCTACGTCCACAGGAACTATTGTTATATTATCAATGGGAAGGGTACAAAAGTTCCAGTTTGCGCACTTAGCTGTAGACTCTCTTCTCTCTTCAGCAGGTCTCTGCGCACGCAGCTTGCAGAGCCTTTTTACAAAATGTATCTCAACAGAGATCAATGTTCATCTACAATCAACAACTTATCGAAGATTCAACCCTTTCCCTTATAAAAATACGCCCTTTTATAAATCGTGCTCGTAGGTCATGTCTTTACAATTAAGTGGGCCAAAACCCTAAGGTTACCCAAAACTGGCGCGGTTACCCGCCGACTCGGCCTGTCGCAGTCAACAACTGCTCCACGCGCTTCTGGACATTTTGCTGGAACACTCGCAGCTCACACGCCCTTTTGACAGCCGCAACCTTCATAAAACGGTTATACTACATCATGGGGTGTCGCTTTTCGTCCTTCTGGCCTGCCTGTCGCTGTCGACTTCGTGGCTTAGCTTCTAACTGTTTTCTGCCACTCCAACTGATAGGTCGCTTTCATTTTCCTTCACGCCGCTCCATACCCACTCCTGGGAATCACGGAGGCGCTTACTCAAACATGTCGCTTTCATCCGCTCGACCTTTCCTTATACTCTTTACCCAAAATAGGTGCTCTGCTGGAACTGAGCGGTGCTACCACTTCGCAGAACTAGCACTTAGTCGCACAGTTCTTACCTTCTGAAGCTGCGCTGCGATGTAACTTTGCAACTCCCCAAAACTGTTTTGAAAAAATTGCCTTCATCTGAGCTACGCTGCAGCTCCAAAACTGTCTTGCACAAAAATGCCTTACTTGGGCTTACCCAACACCAATTTCATCCATCTTCTTCCTATTATCGCCCATTTATCATTCCATTTTCCATCCATTTGTTGTAACTGCTCGAGAAATGCCATATTAGTCTCATTGATGCTTTAGTGGTTAATCATGATTATTTTCCTCTATTTTTGATGAATTGAAGACTATTATGCATAATTTTACTGATGATGGTTTGTGGAGTGATTTTTCATATTAACAGCTGTAGCACTCATGGTTCAACCCTCCAAAGTTGACATGCTAGAACACGTCCACATGGATATTCACAACATGGTTTCATTCCTAGCATTGATTATGTGGATTTATGATTTCAATTCGTGCCCAAGTCCAACATGGCAGTCTCCAACTCATGATTGAACGGTTCCAACCAAAAAAATGTGCCAGATAAGAACACATTGATTTGCGTCGTGATTTGCGGGCAGATGAAGAAGAATCTCGAAACTATGGGACATGGGTTTTGTGCGTAACGGCCTCAATTACATAACACATGTGGAAATCGCCAAAAAAATCCACGGTTTGAGATATACAGTTGGTTCTCTAAATGTGTAATTCCCAGATTTGCAGTTACGGCCGTGTTTCAAATTAACAAATTTGTTAAAACAGATTCCATGTTGGGAATTCGGTTCCTCATCCTTATGAAGGATTTTTATGTATAAATATGCAATAAATCTCATGGGCAGGGGGAGGAGCAAGCAATATTATGTTGTAGAATTTGATATAGACTCTGTTGTAATAATTTCATTCTGATAATACATGTTGACAATTTCTTAATTCTGGAGTTGTAGACTTTCATTGAGGAGATCGAGCTCTTCTCAGTGGAGGAAGGGCCCTCTTCCCTGAGTAGATGTTGATAGTGATGATTGTAAGTGTGTTATTGTGTAGATTTGTTTATTATTTAGGTCATGCTTTCATTCATTAGATTTATCATATTTGTTTTCTTGTTAATTCATTTTGATAGATCGTTGGCCAACATAGCACTTCTTTTAGATTTATGCAATTAGATCTTGCTTCATAAGAATTGATTTTGTTTGAAGTGTGATTAGATTTACAGTTTGGTTTCATGAATAGGTTTTAGGCTTGATTTCTTTTCAAGAAGGTGTGATCTAGTTTACAAAGAGTTTCGATTTCATACCAATAGATCAACAGTGTCAGGTAGAAACTGTGCTTGCATAGATCTTGCACGATAGCTTTGAAATAAAAGACTTCCTTGGGTTGACAATTTATGTTCTGGTAGTATTAGTTGTTTAATTAATTAGACAATTAATCTACCCAACAAATACTATATATATATATATGGTGTTTTCCCTATTGAAATAAAAATTTTGTTTGTGGGACAAATCTGTGTTTTACTCTGTGTGTTTTGAGGTTTTATATCATGTTTTTTAAAAGGATATTTTTCGTGGATCCCTTTAGGAGAAGCTACCTGTAAATGAAAAATTAACGCAGAAGTATACAAGTAAAATGTGTTGGTTCACCCTCCCTACTAAAATTGATGTTAACCTCAGCAGGTATGATGGCAAGGAGACCCAACCATCACCCAATTCATGGGTTATGTGCCTTTATCCTTCAAATCAACTGTCGTGGTACTAGTAAACATGAAAAAAGAAATACAACTACAATTAATCTATTCACAATAGTCCAAGGAATGGGGTTGATGTCCTTTACAGGCTGGCAGAGCCACCATGTGCAAAAGGAGCATCAACTGGTTCCTAGGTTATCAAGTTAGAATTTAAATCCTACTTGAAAAAAATAAAACCTAAATGATATGTAAAAATGAAATTACTCTAAACTAAAGAAAATAAAATGAAATATGAACAAATACTTTTTTTAGTGTTAAAAAATTGAAATATTTTTTAAGTATCTTCAACTTATCAAACTTAATCAACCAAAGAAAACTAAAACGAATATGGAAAAGTTTTTTTTTACATGGATGTATTGTGTTTTAGGTTGTTGCCACGATGGCTTCTTTGCATCAAATAGGTCTTTCAATGGTTCCTTGCCACTTAAGGGAAGCAACTGGGGAAATTGGGTGATTTCCCTAGCAATTCAACAAAATTTTTAGCATATATTTATAAACAAAACCATAAATTTATATCATAATACAAACATGCAACAGGGAAAAACAACCATCAAGGTGGTTGTCCTAAAAAGGTAATCAGACCAAAATTGCCATTTTACCTATATAGGACAACAATGGTTAAGAACAAAAACAGGGAAAAAAAGGAAAAAGAAAAAGGCAAGGGAAAAGATCACTCCAACTAGCAAAAAAAGGGATCCTTAAGGCTGCTTTAGCGGGCTCCTAGACCTCCTTGTTGCTAGCTAAATCAAATAAGTACCTTTCCTCAATAAAAATCTACACAAAGATAGCAATTATATGATAAGCAACAATTGTTAGTAAGCAATAATCAACATATTAAACCACTAGAGTCAGTCAGCCAAGACGCCTAGCAATATGGAGGCTAGTGATCACCACTAAAAGCTCAACCACATTGTTGGTGGAGGAGCCAATTGACTCCGCAAATATGTGGAGAATGTCTCCCTTGCAGTTTCTGAAGACTCCACCAATTCCCGAAGGCCCCGGGTTTCCCTTGGAGACCCCATCAAAGTTTAGCTTGATAAAGGGATCTAAAGGGGGGACCAGGTTGAGGGGATGTAAGCCCTTGGAGGAGAAGAGGGGTTGGTGGTGCCAATGTTAGAAATGCGCATGGCCCAAGCATGGAGAATGAGTTGCTCCTGAGGAGGACCCTGCGATCCGAGTCCGCCCATTGCTTGAGCTGAAGATTTTCTTGTAAGTTGGACTTTATGAGCGAGAGGACCAAATGAGAGGGGAGAGTTTCATTCTTGAAGATCCTCCTATTCCTTTCTTTCCAAATTTTTCAAAGGGCTAAGCCAGGGAAAAGAGTCCCGAGCTTGTTGAGGAAAGGGCTAACGAACGGGTGGCGATGCCAATTTTGGATGGTGTCAAGCAAGTCGTCTCGATTTCTGTTCGAGCTTCGAAAGAGATTCGCCCCCTAGTCCCAGACCTTCGAAGCATAAGGGCATTGGTTTAACAGGTGCTCCATGGTTTCGTCCGACATATTGCAAAGGGGGAATCTGGAAGGACCCTGGAAGCCTCTTTTGCGAAGTTGGTCCCAGGTGAGGATACGCCTGTGTCCGATGAGCCAAAGGAAGGTTTTGACTTTCAGCCATAGGTTCGAATCCCATATTTTGTCCCAAATCATGTCTTTTTGCTGATAAATGTACTGTTGTGCCAACCAGGAAGCTTCTTTAACAGTGAATGAGCCTTTAGGTTGGTGACTCCATCGCAATTTATCATGTTTATCTTGGACAAGGACTTTCCCGAAGCTTAAGTTCTCCCAGAAATTGTTCTCCCCATGAGTTGCTCCTGAACCTACCCATTTCGCTTTTGGAAGCTAGGTTTTCCATTTGCAAGTGGGGGAGGGCTGAGACCAGTAGTGAGCCACTTTCATTTTGCCATCTTGTTGCATTTTGGTTTGCATGTCTAGAATATTTTCTTTGGATTGCATAGGAGTGAGTTGTTGCCATGCATCTTCCCAAAACAAAGCAGATTTCTCGTCTCGGATTTCCCAAAAGTTGTGGGCACGGATGAGATCTTTTTGGGCCTTGGCCGAGTTCCATATTATCGATCCTTCAGATAATTCCTCAGTTCTGATCATATCTTCCTACCTCACTTCCCTTACATACTTATCTCTCCAAATTATAGTCCAAGGCAGGGTTGGTTCCGTGATACATATCCACCAAAGCTTTGCACAGAGAACCTGGTTGAGAGTGAGCGGGTCTTTGAGTCCCAAACCTCCTTTATTTTTATCCAGACATATAGTTTTCCATGCCACAAGGGGCCATTTTCTGTTTAGAAGGGCTCCTCCCCATAAGAAGTTTCTCTGCATATTGTGGATAGAATTTAGAATGTGCTGGGGTGCAACCATGACATAGAAGAGGTATAACGACATGGCTTGGAGGACCGATTTTAGTAGAATGAGCCTGCCTGGGAAGTTTAGAGCTTTGAAGGTCCAGGAAGAGAGTTTGGATTCAAGCTTGTCTAGAAGGTCCTTCCAGGAGGCATTTTTGAGCACTGAGTCAATGAGGGGGGCACCGAGAAATTTGCCCGGAAGGGAGCTCTTTTGAAAGCCCAGAATTCTGGTAATTATGAGTTGGATAAGGATAGGAGTATTGAAGAAGAAGATCTGGGACTTGAGGTTATTAATGGACATGCCTAAGGCTTCCCCGAATATTTTTAAAACCTGCTTAAAAGATTTTGCTTCTCTCATAGAGGCGTGCCCCATCATCATGGTGTCATCCACAAACTGGAGGTGAGAATGAGTCATACCTGAGTCGTCTAGCTTGAGGCCATGTATCTGGTTCGCGAGAACCTGCGTTTTGATGTATTTCCCAAGCACCTCAGCTAAGATGATGAAGAGGTAAGGGGAGAGGGGTACCCTTGGAGAATACCTCTGGAAGAAGAGAAGGTTGCTGAGGGGGAGCCGTTGATGAGAATGGAGAAGAAAGCAGAGGAGACTAGGGTTAGCACCCAATTGACCCAACTGGTGGAGAAGCCAAAGGCTACCAACATAGCCCGAAGGAAATTCCAGCTTATTTTGTCGAATGCTTTAGACATGTCTAACTTTAAGAGCATCCTAGAAGTGCGAGAGGTCTTGAGGGAGAGGATTGCTTCATGAGCTGTGATGATGCCGTCAAGAATTTATCTTCCTTCCACATAGCCCGTCTGCTTAGGAGAGATGATCAGGGGGAGGATTGGTTTTAGGCGGTTGGAAATGATTTTGGTGATGATCTCGTAGATGACATTGCAGAGGGAAATGGGTCTGATATTAGAAGGTTCGGAAGGATTTTCGGTCTTGGGGATGAGAGTTAATAAAGTGGCATTGAGGGCAGGAAGGATGATCCCTGATTTTCTATAGCTTTCAACAACTTCCCAGACATCATGTTTGATTATGCTCCAACAGGCTTGAAAGAAGTTTGAGGTAAAGCCATCAGGACCAGGAGATTTTCCTAATTTCATCTCCATAACCACTGTTTCAACTTCATTGAGGGAAATATCTTGGGATAGGTTGCAGTTTTGTTCCTGCGAGATAAGATTGGGTATGTGCTGAAGGATTTGATTCAGAGCTGGAGTTCTGTACCCCACTGGTTCTTTAAGAAGATCCTTGTAGAAGTTGATTAATTCATCCTCAATTTCCTCCTTGGTTTGGAGATGGTGCCCTTGGGAGGAGGTGAGCCCGGAAATTCTGTTAATCTGCCTTCTTTGGAGCATGGAGTGATGGAAGAAATTGGTGTTTCATTCTCCCTCTTTAAGCCATTGAACTCGAGACTTCTGCTTCCAAAGTTCTTCCTCTTGCTGGTAGCGAATATTGAGCTGCTCCTGCAGGGTAGACTCTTGCTGTTTGAGCTCCATCGTGAATCCTGTATGG
Source organism: Larix kaempferi (assembly GCA_027924585.1). Taxonomy (NCBI): domain Eukaryota; kingdom Viridiplantae; phylum Streptophyta; class Pinopsida; order Pinales; family Pinaceae; genus Larix; species Larix kaempferi. Next base: position 7,833,941 of record BSBM01000687.1, on the reverse strand, counting down.
ATGGCTTGCATCTGAATGCAATTCAGTTGGGTTTCCAGCTGGTGCTTATCCTCGAAAATGTTTCCAAATTCCGTTTTGTTCCAAATCTTGAGTTGAGTTTTTAAATGCTTGAGTCTTTGTTGGAATCTATACATGACCTAACCCTCTATGTGATCAGAGCTCTCCCACCACTCCTTGAATTTGGTCATAAAACATGGGTGGGATAGCCAAAGATTCTCAAATATGAAAGGTCTTCTGCTGTGGGCTCCTTCAAATTCCAAAAGTAGACAGATCAGTCAGTGATCAGATCCAACTGCAGGGAGAATGGTGGCAGAGATATTAATTTGAGTCTGAAGGAGAGAGGAGGAGGTTAGGAAGCGATCCAGGCGGCTAGCCACTTGTCTATCCCCTCCTATTTTGTTGTTCCAGGTGAACAAGCCATTGGTGGTTTGGATATCAGCTAACTTGAGATCTCGGATGAGAGTTTGAGAGCTCCACTGTCTCTGTCCAGTCTTCTGATTCCTCCCTTTTTTCCATAAGGGATGAGATAATGTTAAAGTCACCTACAATTATCCAATTCTGGGAAGGAATTCTATTATGGAGCCAGGTGAGGTGCTTGATGAAGTTGATCTTTTGATCCATTTCCTGAGGTCCATAAACATTGGTGAGGAGTCCTCCATGGTTGGTTCCCAAAAATTTGAAACATCCAAAAAGGGTGTGCTGGGAGGAGAAGAAACCTTCGATTTGCAGGATGGTGGGGTCCCAAATCAAGGCTATGCCTCCCGCACTACCTCTGGCATCTAGAGCTATGACTTGCACTTTTTTCCAGACCTTAGTAACAAATTTCTAGATCTTTTGCTCCGAACATTTAGTTTCTTGCAACATAATTACGGCAGGTTTCTCAGTGAGAATCCTATTTCCTTGATGTTCCAGGAAATGAGTTTTAGTTCCATTTAAACTGAGGGGGGGGGGATGAGTCTCTAAACTGAGGGGGGGAAATGAGTCTCTAGGAAAGATCTTTGTCCTGAATCTACTAGGAAGGCCCCTAGTTCTTTAATCAGTTTCCTGTTGGATTTCCTACCTTTTTAGGCATTTCACTTTGGATCTTAGGCATGTCCCTCCGTTTTTGTTGCTTCTTGATCCTTAGATTCTGTTTGCTGTGGTCATGTGTGGAAGCTTCTGCTTGTCCCGACGGAGTCCTATTCCTTTGTATATTCCTGTAAAGATATGCAAAAAGCTTCAGCTAGTGGGAAATAATGCATTTTGTGTCCCCTTTCTTTTTGGCATCATACCAGACAGAGAGGTCTACTTCCCCTAGTTCCATATCTTCTCCATCATTAGGGTCACCATCCTCGACCATCCTTTGGTCCATTTCTGCTATCAAGGCTAGAATCTCTTCCCGGGAGAAAGAGGGTTCGAAATCTTTCAGAAGTTCCAGTGGTGAAATCCGGATGCTCTAAAAGGGCTAGAGGGATATTCTTCATTACTACTTCGGGGGTATCTCCTTCCTTGGGATCCAAATTTTCAATTTCAGAGAGAACCGAAAAGGCATTTTGGGTCAGAGCCTCCTGAGGAGGATTAGGGTTTTGAGTCTTTTTGGGATGTCTGTGCTTGTTCCTGGCCTTGGTGAATCCTTCTTCATCTTTCTTTTTTGTGTGAGAGGGGACCCGTGGTTTAGCATTTAAGGGGCATTCCTTAAAAGATGGCCGTGCTCGTGACATTTCCTACAACGAAAAGGAATGTGCTCATAGTCTAGAGGTTGGATCCACTCAGAATCTCTGTGACTAAGGCAAAACGCTTCAGGGAGAGCTGTTGAAATGTCCAGCTAGAGGCAGATTCTTGCAAAGAAGGTGTACCTTCCTACCGGGGTGGCATCCGATATTTGTACAAAGGTGCCCATAGTGTCTCCAATTCTCGTGAGTGTTTTGATATTCGAGAACTCTTGTGGGAGGGAATAGAGCACAATCCAGACCGAGACCACTTTGAAATCCTCTTTCTCTAGGAGAATTGTTCTTTCCAGTTACGAATATAGAGCCCTACAAAATGGTATAAGTAGGGTCCTCCTTGAAAGATGCGATGCTTGTCTTCCAGATTATGAAAAATCACCATGAAAAATCCTTTTGAACCCAGTTTTAACTCGCATTCTTCCTTGGGCTTCCACGTGCTGAGAATCCATCCTACCAGATCTTTTTCCGTAGGCCATATGCCTATGAATTTGCAGATAATTGTGTGGTCCTACATGAACTGTATTTGTTCACTGACAAGAGTGGAGGTGATTTCATACCATGGGATTTGCAGGGTTTTAGGTCTGCATTCAGGTTCTTCTGCGAAGCCTCATCTGAAGTTGGTTGTTTTGACGGCTGAGCAGTCAAGGGGATCGAGGCTTCCAGGGGAGAAGAGCCCTCCCCTACTCCTCCCTTCCCTTTTGAATGAGAGCTAATCGACGTGGGTGTCGAACCTGCAATAACTAAAGGTTTGGCTTGGGGGGCCTTGCGTGATAGGATGGAGCTGAAGGAGGGGTTCCTCCTGCTTCCACTACTGGCCGCCATGGAATCCAACAACACGAGCTACAATACAGAACCCTAGAGAAGCCGAAACCCTAGCGCATGGGAGTTGCAGAGCGTTTTCAGAGTTTAGACCACCTCTTGCTTTCGAGTTTTATCTTTTCATTTGTGGTTCTCTTTCCAATATTCTACTTTTCCTCCGCCTTCTTCATCTCCTGCCTCTTGACGTTCTTTTATTGCACCCCAAGGTGCAATTGCTAGTTACGCATTAAGGAGTTTCACAAATGGGAAGCGAATTCCCTAATTTCTCTTTGTATTTAATGGTAGCCATCAGATTGACTTTCCGACAATTGCAAACAGATGGTCCGTCGATTCTCTATGCGGCACCTGCACCACCTACCCATCGAATTGAATGTGGCAGTTACGATGGAATGAATGTGACAACTATGACTTAAGTGTGGATTGGGTGTTGCCAGTGCTCCCATCGAATCCATTTAATGCATATACTAGCAATTGCACCTTGGCGTGCAATAAAAGAACACTGTAATGTAAAGTGAAACAAGTATATGGAATAGCATAATGTTGAAATGTGTATCAAGTAAATGTAAAAGTTGAATGTAAAAATCTGAGAGTAAAATGCGATTACATATATGGAAATGCAAAATAGAGCAAAGATATGTAGTTTATAGACAACAATTTGTTGTTTGTTGAGCATTAGATCCTGCACATGAAAAGTAGAAAAGTTGTTAGGGAGAATTGAGAATTGGGAGAGAGCTTGAAAGGAAGTTAAGGAAAATGAAATAGTGGAAAAAGAGAAGTACCTACATATAGAACGTAGTTAAGGGAGCTCCATTGATTGTAGTAATGTCTCTGCAGTTTTCCTGACCTTGACATGTGGATTATCTTGCATTCGTTTGTATCGATCAAAGGAAAATGCTGGGGAGATGTGAAGATCCTTAAGAGAAGGGACTATGGAAAGTGTAGTGAAGGTCAGAAATTGACACTCCATTGTACCAATGTCTATTGTAGCCTTTGGTATGTCATGCCTTGAGATTTATGTATTGTCAATGCCCATGCCATTTTACATGGGATTTGAGTACGACCCCCCCCTTTGTATAGGAGGAATTGGTAGAAAAGTAGGATTGGTAAAAAATGATGGCATATTGTAGGAATACATTATATAAAGGATTTGAGTTTTGTGCTTGCTAGTGAAAGTGGAATTTGTATAGTAGTTGATAACGAGGTTGTTTAGTGCAATGAGCAAAAGTCATTTGTGGTTGGTAAGTAAGTCCAAAGGTTATACATGTATTACAAGAGGTACAAAGGAACATTGAGAGTTTGACTCTCAATATTCCAAAAAGTAAGCTATGAGCCATGATAGATGAATTACAAAGTTATGTGGTAATAGTACTACTAGGATGGAAGTGGCTTAAACATAAGCTAGTTATGGTCATCCTATGTTATTGGTTTGAGAAAACTACTTCCTTTTCATATCGAAAGTCCAAGGGTTGGTTTCTCTCTTATATATAAAATCATAGTGATGTATCATAAAATTAATTTTAAAACCAGAATTACTAAATAAATTGTAAGAGTTTTAAAAAACATACCATTATACACATTAAAATATTATTTTGAATAAAAAATGATTTATTTTTAAAAATAGAAGGAAAAGCCATATTGTTGTTGAGGTTATATCTAGACATTCAATAATAGTTTAATGGTTCTAAATAACGCTTTGCTATGGGCATGAATGATGACGAGATAGATTTTTAACTTAAATAAATAAAAAGATGTGAAACACACTAATGCCAAATCAATGTTGCCAACGTAAATGAAAGTCGTGCCCTATTCTTAACCACACGTACAAACATTATACAATTTTGAAAAAGGTGATGCAATTAGCTTTGCGAGGCAATTCATTTGGGATTTAGTGCTTTTAGTCACCACAATAGACAAATATGAATTGTAAATAAATAACAGAAAATCTTATGAGAGGGGACATATATGAATAGTAAATAAATAAGACAAAAGCTTATGAATAGTAAAAGTCATTGTCCTATGTGTTGGAAGTTAGGTCAACATAGAAAATATATCTAATCTTCCCATTCATGTATTTGCTCAAGTTTCCTTTTTAAGGAGTTGTATATTGCACAAAAGGAGAAAGTAAAACCTTATGATAAAAACCATATATAATATACATATTTCTTGATAATGAGTCATGTAACGTGAGACCCATAGGATTGGATTTGCACGATGAGGATTCCATTTAAGGAAAGTCTAAGGATCCTTCCCGGGGTAAGTCATCTACGTGACATGATAATTTTTTAATTGGATGATATAATATATAAGAATTGTTTTTTCTATATTATGGAGAGAAAACAATTACCTCTCAAATTTACCTTGATTCATTTTCATTTCGGTCTGTAACTTGCACCATTATAAGCATTACTTATTACATCTATAATATGCTATTTACTGGAGAGTATGCTCATCCAAAATAAAACCATAGTTGACTGACTAGGCAAAGAGCCCCGATCCCACCGTGACCAATAGTTTTTTTTGTTCGGATATCCACATCATCTTTTTCAGGATCTTGCATGCAATTAGGGTTTGCATGCATTTTGCATGCATCCCAGTCACCAGGTTGATGCCTCCAGCACCTTAGCCACCTTATTCTAGCACCCGGGAGCCATTTACTTCAGAGTTTTAGCCCTCCTAGTCTGGAAGGTGCCCACTTCTCACCTACTGCTAGAGAAGGGCGCACTTCTTCACCTACCACTGCAGTTCCACTTTAGTTACACTCAGTTAGCTCCGATTCTCCCTGATTTGAGGCTAGTTTCACTCCCGACTGATTGTTTCACTTCCGTTGGACCTCCAAATTGACTAGATGACTTGTTCTGACTTCAGTTAGCCTCCCATGCGCCCCCCACTGAGCCTCCTTCCCTTAATCAGTGCTACACACTTCAGTTACACTTGTTACACTCAGTTAGACTCAGATTGATACCTGGATGACTGGTTCTTGTGCATTGATGACCACCACCGATTGATGATGAGGAATCCTAGTTGGAGTCAAGCTACTCCATTCAGTGATTCGAATGACCTCCTTAGGAAATTCGAATTGCTAAGTCATTGTGACAGTATTCTATTGTAATCATTCACCCTTACTGGGATATTGAGCACTGCTGCATGTTTTGCACAGTTTTGCACCATATTTTCTATGTTCATCTGTTGTGATTGATTTACTTGTTCATTAGATCTGCTGTGACTAATTTTACATGGTATCAGAGCCATTGCAGGGACAAGATCTCTTTTCTACAGGTGTTTTTACAAGAATATTTGAGTGAATTGCTCAAAAATTGCAAAAAGTTTGGCATGAAATATCTCAAGGGCATTCACTCCTATGCATGCAAAGCTTGAAAATACTTCCAATACCACTCCAAAAGCTTGAGTTTCCACATAATTCCTGGATCTGATACATTGGACCCATTCAACATTGTTTGATCTCCAATCCCAGGTGTGATGCAACTCTAAAAGGGTGGATTGTTCGACCTCATTGTTCTTGGTTTATTGTGATTTGCAGGTTATTGTCTCCATCATTTGCATTCGCTACACTGTGCATGCAAGCTCCTCTACATCAGTGTGCACTCGCTCCTAGCAATGGAATACTCTTCTTCAAAGCCTATCCTCACCCCATTCAATTATTTTGATTGGAAAGATGATATGGAGATCATATTACGTTCAAAAGGTTACTACCGAGTCACTCTTGGTCTTGAATTGGAGCCAAACAATCCGTCAGATAGAACCAAACACCACAACAAGCTTGATGAAGCTTATGGTCTTCTTTGTCTCTCCATCTCCAAAGATCTTCACTTCCATCTCAGCGGATTGAAGACTCCAAAAGCTATATGGGAGCAACTTGAAACACTATTTGGCAAGCAGGACGAGCTTCGGGCTTTTCAATTAGAGAATGAATTGATTGCTCTTAGTCCTGAGAATTTCGAGACCATTAATGAATTCTTCACAAAATTCAAGAACTTGAACTTGCAGTTGAAGAACAGTGGAGTTATCAAAGAGGATAAACAATTGATCCTCTCCATTCTCAGCAAGCTTGGTAAAGATTATTCGGTATTTGTCTCTACTTTCAATTCCGGTCGGCTAACTACCCCGAATTGGAAGATGCCTACCTTGAATGCCTTCATTGAGTCCGTCACAAAAGAGCATGACAAGTTGATTCAAATGGGGTCCATAAGCTCCAAAGATTCAGCCTTATATGTTCAAGGACCCAAGATCTCGAATGGAAAAGGAAAGCAAAAGAAGGAGAAGCCCAAATTCGAGCCTCACAAGCAAAAAGAGAAAGGCAAAAAGACCGATGCACCATCCAGTTCAAAGTTCAAGCAAAAGGGCAAAGAAGGTAACCAAAAATCTAAATGTACCTATTGTAACCGTGGCTTCCATCCGGAAAGTTCATGTATGAAGAAGACTATAGATCAAATGGCCCTCCTTTTGGAAAAGAACAACATAACTCTTCGTGACGGTGCAAGGAAGAAGGATAAGAATGATGATCATGAAAGAGGACAAGCACTCATGGCAACGATTTCGAAGCCCACTACTCTCTTGATAGATTCGGGTGCATCGAATCATATGGCTGCAAATATTGATTCTTTTTCTTCATTCGATCCAAATAGCTCCATCCCCATCCATTTGGGAGATGAATAAAAAATTTCTTCAAAGGGCAAAGGTATGATTCATGTAGATCATGGAAGCTTTCAAAATGTTCTCTATGTGCCTTCCTTGGCTTCAAATCTTCTTTCTGTGTATCAAATGACACACACTGGTGAACTGAAGCAAGTTACATTTAGCCCTAATACAGTTGAAATTTCTGATATCAAAAGTGGAAGACTCGTTGCAATCGGAAAGGCAAACCACACTGCAAAATGTTATGAGTTTTCACACTTTATTCCGCTTGCAAAGCCCACTGCTCTTCGCACACATGGTAATGAGGTTAGTAGGCTTTGGCATGAAAGATTTGGACATCTTAATTATAAACATTTGCTACTGCTATCAAACAAATCCATGGTAGATGGTCTTCCACAACTTCGTTCCTCGAAGGGAATATGCACTGGTTGCATCATTGGGAAGCACCCCGAGCACAGATTCGACCGCGGCAAATCTAGCAGATCTTCTACAGTTTTGGGATTGATCCATTCTGATATCAGTGGTCCGCTGCCCCATATGTCATTAAATGGTTCAAGGTATGTTTTGAAATTTATTGATGGTTTTTCCCGCTTTACATGGGTATTCTTTCTCAAAAACAAGTCAGAAGTGCTTGGAAAATTCAAGGATTTTAAGGCTTCTGTTGAGACCACCACTGAGAGCAAGATCAAAGCTCTTAGATCTGATAATGGTGGAGAATATATTAAGTCCGAGTTGCTGCAACTTTGTGCCCAAAGTGGAATTCAGATCCAACATACAGTTCCCTACACACCCCAGCAGAACGGTGTAGCGGAAAGGAAAAATCAGTCACTGAAAGAGATGGCTACATGCATGATTGAATCAAAAGGTTTGGCTGCAAATCTTTGGGCTGAATCAATCAATGTTGCTTCATACATATAGAACCGTGTTCCACATTCATCCGTGAAAGGTATGACTCCTTTCGAAGCATTCTTTGGTCACAAACCAGATGTGTCAAATTTGAGAGTTTTTGGCTCTACTGCATGGGCTAGAATTCCTTCCAAGAAGAGACGAGCTTTGGATCCACAAAGTATCGAGTGCATACTGATAGGATATGGGGAAGAATCAAAAGCATATAAACTCATGGATATTAGATCCAAAAAGTTATTCATAGAGCGCAGTGTGCAATTTGAAGAACCGTTTCAAGAATTGCAACTAGTCGAGGAAGAGACTGCTGATTCACCGCCTTCACCAGAAGAAGATCCGTGCAGCGATAATGAAGGTATGAGTTTTGATATTTCTGATATTGTAGGAGCATATGATGATCATGACATATCAGGTTCAGAATCTGACCATTATGACCCTCCTCAGTTACCAAAGTGGGCCCAAAACACTCTTCAATCTGGTGGTTCGAACCTTGGAAATCCTGCTGATCCGAGACGAACAAGAGCAAACTTTCAAAGAGCAGGTATGGATCTTTCTATTTCAGATCCATTACTTCCTGAGATTTGTTATTTGATGGCTGGTTCAAATCCCACATCATACTATTCTTCCCACCGAGATCCGAGATGGCAAAGTGCCATGGATGAAGAGTACAGTTCTCTTCAAAAGAACAACACATGGGAGCTAGTTTCTCTTCCACCTGGAAGAAAATTAGTGAAGTGTAAATGGGTCTACCGCATGAAAGTTGCTGCTGATGGCTCTATCAGCAAATACAAAGCAAGGTTGGTGGAAAAAGGTTTCTCCCAAGTCCAAGGAGTGGACTACACTGAGACCTTTGCACCGGTTGCAAAGATGGATTCCATCCGCCTTGTTTTGGCTATTTCCGCATCCAAGCACTGGGAAGTGCACCACATGGATGTGAAGAGTGCATTTCTACATGGAGACCTTGCTGAAGAGGTATATATGCAGCAGCTAGAGGGCTACACATCAGATCCATCATTAGTTTGCAGATTGAAGAAATCTTTGTACGGGTTAAAACAGGCCCCAAGAGCTTGGTACGCAAAGATGGACTCCTTCCTTCTTTCTCAGAATTTCCAAAGATGCAAATCTGATCCGAATGTGTATCTTCAGCAAGTTAAAGGTAATTTGTTGGTTATTGTACTTTATGTTGATGATCTTCTCATTACTGGTAGCACTCTTACTTCAATAAACAAGCTAAAAACTGCCTTAAATCTAGCTTTTGACATGAGCGATTTGGGCTTGCTGAGTCATTTTTTTGGGCTTGGATATAGCTCAAAATTTTGATGGGATCACTATATCTCAGCAAAAATACGCTTCTGACCTGTTATTGAAGTTTAATATGGCTGAATGTAAGGCAGCCCCATTCCCATTCCTCTCAGGAATCAGTCTCGAGGAGGGAGATTCTACACCGCTTGCAGATTGCAGTATGTATCGACAGTTGATTGGTTCACTACTTTATTTGACACACTCAAGGCCTGATATTTCATATGCCGTGAGTGTCGTGTCAAGATATATGCAGCAGCCACATGAGCTTCATTGGCGAGCAGCCAAGCGGATCTTGCAGTATGTGCAAGGTACAAGACAGTTTGGCATACATTATGCTGCAGATTCTGAGCTTGATTTCATTGGTTTTACTGATTTAGATTGGGCAGGTGATAGCATTGATCGGAAGTCCACTTCCGGTTATGTTTTCATGATTGGTCATGGTGCTATTTGCTGGTCCAGCAAAAAGCAAGCAGCCATTGCACTTTCTTCAGTAGAGGCAGAGTATCGAGGGGCAGTCAATGCCTGCATTCAGGCAGTTTGGTTGCAGGGTATTCTTTCCGAGTTTGGTTTTGGTGGCACTACTTCGACTGTCCTATTTTGTGACAATCAAAGTGCTATCAAGATCTCCACAGATCCTGTTCAGCGGCAGAGGACCAAACACATTGAGATTCATATGCATTACATCCGACAGCTGGTGCATGATCGCACTATCATTCTGCAATATTGCCCTACTGATGAGCAAATTGCAGACATCTTCACCAAGAGCTTCACTGAGAAGAAGTTCTCTTACCTCCGTTCACTGTTGGGGGTGAGTTCCATCATGGTGGAGACAGATTGATTCATTATTATGCTTTAGCTTGAGGGGGGGCTTTCTTCCCACTGGGTTTTCCCTCTTTCCTCACTTAGTTTATTTTCAGCATTTTTTGGATTATTGTATTGGGGTGACCTTTGGTCTTAGTTACCAGGGCCCCACATTATTTTTTGCACATCATAGTCTAGCTTGAGGAGGGGTGTTCGGATATCCACATCATCTTTTTCAGGATCTTGCATGCAATTAGGGTTTGCATGCAAATTCTAGGGTTTGCATGCATTTTGCATGCATCCCAGTCACCAGGTTGATGCCTCCAGCACCTTAGCCACCTTATTCTAGCACCCGGGAGCCATTTACTTCAGATTTTTAGCCCTCCTAGTCTGGAAGGCGCCCACTTCTCACCTATTGCCAGAGAAGGGTGCACTTCTTCACCTACCACTACAGTTCCACTTCAGTTACACTCAGTTAGCTTCGATTCTCCCTTATTTGAGGCTAGTATCACTCCCGACTGACTGTTTCACTTCCGTTGGACCTCCAGATTGACTAGATGACTTGTTCTGGCTTCAGTTAGCCTCCCATGCACCCCCCACTGAGCCTCCTTCCCTTAATCATTGCTACACACTTCAGTTACACTTGTTACACTCAGTTAGACTCAGATTGACACCTGGATGACTGGTTCTTGTGCATTGATGACTACCACCGATTGATGATGAGGACTCCTAGTTGGAGTCAAGCTACTCCATTCAGTGATTCAAATGACCTCCTTAGGCAATTCGAATTGCTAAGTCATTGTGACAGTATTCTATTGTAATCATTCACCCTTACTGGGATATTGAGCACTGCTGCATGTTTTGCACAGTTTTGCACCATATTTTCTATGTTCATCTGTTGTGATTGATTTACTTGTTCATTAGATCTGCTGTGACTAATTTTACATTTTTTACCAATCTACCTTTTCTTTTTACCAACCTTCTCACCTACACAACCTTTGTTATTGGACGACGGGCTTGGCATGGCATGGAAACTTAGAGCATTTGTGTACTATCTTTCTCAGCTGAAATAAACTACTTATTAGTGGCATAGGAGAACCACCAGTGCTGGGATCACGCATGGAAAGGAAAAAGATTTGTTTTATTAAAGACTTCCCGAGGTGCATAATAATCCATACTCTTGGCATTTACAATTTTGCCTCCATTTTTCTCGTAACCGTGTCTTCATGCATGTTCATTCCAGCCGGCAGGTGGCACAAGAATCCATAGCCGTGGCATGCAAAACAAAAATAATAGCTACAGAACGGCTCGTCAATGCACGGAATCGACCACCTGTTCACTGCAGGATTACAGATGTTGTTGGGTATCAGGAGATTGGTGGGTGCCAATGGCAGTACGAATAAGGTGAAACCCCAACGCAACCTCAGACACCTAGCTTACTCGTAAAGGATTCTCAGCTGAAGAAATATTTGCTTGAAATCAGTCTCATGGAGCAAATCGTACAACAGGAAAAGGATATGATTGAGCGGCTCTCCGATAGGAAGACTCTGATGTCGGTGTGGGAATTGGCCAAGGGAATTGAGTATCACGAACCTATGGTAACTGGCTGGAATCCTCCCACCGCAATACACCACATGACTGAGAAGGAATGCGAGGCGGTGCGAAAACAGTGGCATATTCTGGTCGACAGTGATTCGATTCCTCCTCCTATAAAAAATTTCATGGATATGAGGCTTCCAAAACCGATTTTGAAGAAGCTTAAAGCCAAAGGAATTGTTCAGTCGACTCCTGTGCAGGTCCAAGGTCTTCCTATGGTACTTACGGGAAGAGATATGATAGGTATCGCGTTTATGGCCTCTGGGAAAACTCTGGTCTTCGTTCTACCTTTGATTATGGTTGCTTTGCAGGAAGAGGTGTCTTGGGGAAAAAGTCCCAATTTACCCTCTCAGTTGATTATTTTATATTATTTTTGTTATAATTTTAAATTGACATTTTATAATTTCAAATTGACATTTAAAAAGGCACGTCGGCCCGGATTTGATTTTATTTTGTAAAAGTGAGTGTGAAAGGATATAAATCACCTTTCCTCACTTCATTTTTAACAACTTATGGGATTATACTCTATTTTCTGATTTCCGACCCTCCTTGGGCATTTTGAGGGATGCACACTTCTTGAGGATGAAAGTACAAGCTAGTTTGGGGATTGATCTTTGAAGTCTTTTGTTCTTGCACTTTGCTTGGGTAATGCTAAGAGTTTTTTGCTTGACACATGCACAATAAGGTATCTAAGACTTTCTATTGATGTATTTTTGTTAAATGTTGGATCTATGCTTATCTAAGGTTGAATGGTAGTTGTTAATGCTGCATTTTGCCCTAGTTAAGTAAATTTTCAGTATTTTGTTTCCTTAGCAAGAAAAAGCTTGAGCTTTAGGTCTCCAAGGTTTGTATTGGCCAAACTTCTCTCAACCAACCCTAGAGGTTGTTGGAGGAGTCCTTGGCTTGTCAAACTTGTCAAGTACCATCTCAAGGAGAGGCTTATCCTCTTGGATTCCCTAAGGTGAGGTTGGATTACGTAACAAACCCTAGGTTGATCTTCTTCTTTTAACCAAATTTCAGAGTTTGGATTATTTTGTAAATATTATACTTAGCTTAGTTTTTTTATATTTTTCATGTTTTATGATAATTTTTATGCATTTTTGTAATTTTTAAAAGTTATAAAACCCTAATTTTCTGTGTTTTTAACCCTAGCTGTAGTTCTTAAGCTACCTACGATTCCCTCCTCCTTTCTCTATTTCCTTCGCCCTCTTCTCCAACCTCCTCGGCCTCCTTTTTAGCCCCTTCGATGGCCCCTTTATCCCCCATCTGAACCTGATCCCTCCTTCCTTGCTTCTCTTCCTACCCTCGAACTTGCTCTACCCGTGGCCATTATCCTGTCTCCTTATCTCTCCACTTCTCCCTTTCATTCCCTCCACCTTTCCTCTTCCCTCTTCCTCTTCTTCCTTCCTCCTTTCCCTTGCTTTTTCATTTCTCTCCTCCTGTCACGTCCCCATTGACCTCCTTAGGCCACGGGGAACACTGATATATATATATTTAAACTGACTGAATACACACGCAGTCGAAATGGTTTGGATTCGCAATCTGCAACCCGCAATCCCCAACAACGGATCCGCAATCCATAATTGCGGATGCGGAAGTGAAAGCTCCATAATCGAAAAGCTTGCCTTACCACAATCAACAATCCGCAATGGCGGATCCGCAACCTACAATCCGCAACGGTGGATTCGCAACCCGCAATCCACAATTGCAGATGTGGAAGTGCAGAACGTCAAATTCTATCCTTCGAAAGGGTCGCTTCCGCAATTCGCAATCCGCAATTGCGGATGCGGAAGTGCGGAATGTCTAAAACGTAACTTCGACCTCTACATTTCCGCAATCCGCATTACAGATGCGGGTATGGGGAACCATACCCCCGGAATGGTAACTTCCCCACGATCTTCTGAGGGGCATAACTTCCTCACCTTTGGTCCAAATGAGACAAGTTCGGTACCATTGGAAAGCTCTTGGAGAGCTCTATCCAATGGTGAAATACCTGCCCCATATGAGCAATCCTACCATGTCAAATTCCTCACTGAAGTTTTGTCCATAACTCCACTTAAAGATTTCCAACCCTCTTCTTACCATGATCTTCCTTCCACCTGGCCCGCAGAGGGTTTCTGAAAACACCTCCAGGGCATTCCCCTCCTTCCCAAGGATCATATGTTATCATACAACTCATTTCCAAGTTAACCATACACATCATAACATGTAAAATGAATTAAGTTAGATCTAACAACAGATCTATCACATGCAAGACTTATAATGCATTCAACTCATACAATACCATGATATACATATAACATTGAACTTATCCCTTTACTCAGGCTTGCACCTGAATTCATGTCAATCGAACTCATATAAACATGCATTCTACCATTTCATAATTGAATCATAAGCAACCAGTTCATAACAATGAAACACCCTAATTTAACATAACAAGAAGTACTTATCTTTTAATTTTTGACGCTACCAAGCAACTGGCTAAGTGAGAGAAACGTTCCACCCAACCTTAGATCTCTGTCCATCCTGTACTCTTTCAGCTGAGAGATCACCCCCGAGCTGGGCTATGTATCCCCTAAGGAGGGCTGCCAGGTTCTCTCACAGTCAAGGTTCCATCCCAAGGCTAAGCCAATCTGTAGTTGGGTTTATCAAGCATTCCAGGGCACCTACCCATGCTAAGCCAACTTACAGTGGGTTTATCAAGCACTCAGGGACATACTGGTCATGCTAAGCCAACTTCCAGTTGGGTTTATCAAGCATGCCAACATTAGTACAATCATGCCATGCCAGCATACCGTTGTGTTTATCAAACATATCAGACAAGCTGATCATGCTAAGCCAATCGACAGTGGGTTTATCAGGAGAACAGGGACAACAAGAGAGGCTTTGCTAAGCTAGTGAGCTCAACCACAGAGCTGTAGGCATATCAAACTCAACAGAATTGGCACCCACATTACCTACCACATCCAACACAAGGAAGACCCTCTTCTCCGCTGCACAGTCCCTCAAGGCCTTGTCCCTTCCAGTGCTATTCCAGGATGGGCATAGAAAGGTCTAGTCGCTAGTTCTCTGAGACTACAACCTTCACTGGGTTTATCAAGCAACCCAACCTTCTTCCACAGTTAAACAAGTTGACTCATTCCCCACTTGCGAGCAGGGTTCTACTCCGCAATCTATCCTCTGCGATCCAATCCCAGGTTCTCACGGTTTCTCTGCACTGTTCGGGATTGTAGTTTCCTCACGGGTTCTTACCACTCTATCTCCGGTAGAATCAGTATGCACATGCAGGTTCTATGGCTATCATTCTCTGGTATTTTTCTATTTCACCGGAAAACACGATTATCTTCAGATTTCCATCCCCCGGATTGGGTCGATGTATGTAGAAAATGTATGAGCAAGTTTCTCAATTTTGGGTCGATGGATTGGGCATCCCAAGTTCCTGCATGGATGATGAGAATGAATAATGAATGAATGAATGTCTGTTTTCTTCCACCATAGGTAGTCAAAATCGATACTGCGAGTTCCCAAGCGATTGAGTGTCTTTTCGGACAAGAAACCAGAGTTATGTTCCGCCACACGAAATCGCAGGCATGCTCCATACTCCATCAGCTTTAGCAGCAAGGTTCTCAACCACCTTCTGCAACCGCATTAATGTTAGCAGGGAGTTCAAATGGGTTCACGGTCAGACATGTGGAAACATGGCAAATCAATCCCATAACCCCCTCACCCCTCCCTAGTGGATACACGTGGCCCCTTCTCATTAGTTGTCTCCTTAGCCAACTTCTTGGTTATTTATTCATTAATAATAATTACATAATTTACATTTCTTCATGGTTTAACAACCCATGAATAATCAAACTGTCCAAATACTTTCCTAAGCAATAACCTTAAACATCCACTAGTGGGGCCTTGGCCTTGAGCGCCACACTAGGGAAAATATACACACTGCGTATACATAGTATTTACATCAAATCCAAATCACATTAAAGGAAAATTGGGGTATTTGTTGTAAAGATTTCTTCCTACGGGTAAGAAGAAGCCCCCTTAGGATAAAGCAAGATAGACTGACTCTATACTATGACAAAAATGAAACAAATGCAATCTTGAATCCTATATTAAACAAGCATTTCAGAGTTTCTGTATTGAAGAGAATGAGAGAAAGTAACTCACCTTTCACTCTTGATGTTTGTTTCGCTCGTCGTTCAGATCTCGAAGTCCTCGCGATGAAACTGTTAAGATCAGAAAATGCACAAGCATATGCAATTCTCCAAGATCTCTGAATCACAATTCAGAATCCAAATCTAGCTAGATACAAATCATGAAATTGAAACACAATCAACACACATGAATTGGGAAACAAGACAAGTTAACTTTATTACAACTTGAAGATGCTTACAATGGTTGCTTGATGTCCAATCCAACTTTCAGCTCCAAGTCTTTCCTCTAGCTATCTCTGCAAAAGTCTCAAGATCATAGGTTGATGCCCCAAAAGTCCTCCCTTTGGCCCATGGAAGGCCTCTCCTATATAGTGTTTGGAAGGGTTAACCAAAAGGAGAGTAAAATGGATCTAATGAGTGTTTAGTGGATCAGACCTACTAAACAGAGAGAGGGGTTGGGATTGAATCAAAGTTGGTAATCCCAAGAAAATCTCTCGAAAGGTGAGATCCCAAGATCCATGGCAAAAAGTCTAAAACAGGATTGTCGTGCCCCTGGGTCTGAGCATAATGCGACATTGTCGCGCCCCAGGTTCGGAGCATAGCGCGGAAACCCTAATTGTCGCGACTCAACAGATGTGCAAAGCGCGATAATTTATGCAGATTAGGTCAGATTGGGTGACACGTGGCAGATAAGATGTTGTCTTCGGTATTCAAGCAACAGACTTGACTCCTGGGTGCCCAGATGAGACCAAGGAGGGTACAAGTAATGTATAATGACCATTAAGGGGAAGTGTCGTTTAGGTCACTTGGTGTAAGTATGCGACACTAGGGTTTAGGGTGTAATTTTGAGGTATAACAGATGCCTCCTAAAATGTGAGGTCATAAGAGACTCATGTCTGGAAGACTTTATAAATATTTTACGGAGATAACATCGAGGAGAGCAACGAGGAGATGAAACATAAACAAAATGTCAAATATACCACCAAGGCAGGCATTCCCATTCTAAAAAACAATTGACTCAAAGCATGGCTGCCGACCAATACATTGCAGATCCATGAGTACTGAGATGATATAGACTGTAGACAAATCATGGCTACTATGAACAATCGTAGATCCATGAGACAATAATGACACAACCACGACCAATACATAAGTGGATCTGTGTGACAATACAAGAGTGAGGTCTTCCACATAATGACTAGGTGGAAACCTGATAAAAAAATCGCCATCGCAGCCTATACGTAATCAATATATAAAAAGGTTTCCAGGGTCTTCTACCCGATCCCAAACGATACGAATCTAGCCATGTGATTACAAGGTGTTGAAGTCGAACATGGTAGAAACCATTTGATTACCGGTCAATGATGTGAATCGTTAACAAATGCGATGGAAATCACCAATGATGACAATGATCCCCAAGGTATCTGTAGTACATCTCAACTAAATGCGAATAGATGAGTTGATGTTGAGCACTCGTGATATTATTCGATCAGAGGTCAGTGATGGAAACCTACTGTCGAATACGAGGAAACCTGCCATTGAGGCATGCAGGTACCAAGGTATTGATGGTTGACTCCTAAGCCTAATTCTTGTATAGTGATTTGGCGTCGATAGGGATAGACTCGTCGAAGGTGGGCCATAGTGATTCCCACATCATCAACATGAAATCAGAACGAGAGATAGTATGTTACAATGGAACAAGAGAACATGTATTGACACAACGAAAGACTTGACATAGTGCACGGCTTAGAGTAACGCAAACCCTTTGAAAAAATAACGGCATGAAGTAGAACCTAGTAGCAGGGATTATAGATAGCAGAGAACAAACACACGACGAGTAGGCTCGTGGCCAAAGAGAAGACTCGAGATGATGACCATAACTCAGCAAGAATAGATAAATACCCAAAAGGATACAAGGGATAGACGCATGCCATGTTCAAAGGTGACAACTGACAAGCTGCCAACAAGATAAACTTGACTCATTTCCCATTTTCCCCCGACATGATGGACGAGTACCTCTTTTTTGTTTTACGAGCTTGAAGAGGATAACAGATGCTCGGTATATCTCATCTCATAGATGAGTCCGATCTCACATGTTTTACGAACCTGAGAAAGGAGGGGTTCGTCCCAAAGCGGGCCCTTCGATGTTGAATTTCAACGAATCCAAGGAAGGAAAAATCTATAGTTTTTCACATTTAGGGAGCCTGAAAAACTTAAAGAAGGATCCAGAATGTACTTTTTCAAAAATTTAGTCCCTTAGTCCCGAAAAAGTGTAAAACAATTCCTGAGAGAACTCTCCTAGTCAAAAGTTGATTGAGGTATACATTTCTCGTAAATAGTCTAGACGGGCCGAAAAATGGGTAACCTATCACCGAATAGACGACCTTTCAAATACTTTTACAAGTGTGAAAGAGACAAGTGCACTTGGCAGTGTTTTCGTAACGAGGGAGTCTGAAAAGAGCTTAAAGAGAACTCCTATGGTATTTTTCGTAAATTTTTAATCATTTTGGTCAGAAAAAAGAATAAAATAATACCAAAATGATACTTTTCTCATCGTTTTACGAGCACGAGTAAAGTCGACTAAGCTCGACACCATTTACTTGATTTTAACAAGCATGACACGGGTGTGAAAAAGCGCTTGGAATCTTTTTCAGGTTTTAATCCAGAGCATGAAAAAGATAAAGTCAGCTCGAATGAAGGTCAAAATAGTGATATATCGCCAGTGTGAACAAAGTACAGAGATCCTGTCAAAAATGGTTTATGAAACCTTGGAAAAAGATATTAGTAATGTGAAAAATTTGACCTAAAAAGATATTTTAAATAAAATAATGAGCAAAAATATAGTCATGCAACTTATATAAGCAAGAGGTAAAAATAGAAAGTTACCATTCTAACTTGGCTATTTTGCTCATAGAGGGATTTTTACCTATTGAAGGGCAAAAATTCAAGTGATCATATGTGGAGATCCAAGGCACCAATCCGACAGTTGTCTACGCTAGGTAAGAGCTCTTAAGCTCCTCTTTCAATTCATGTTCTTATTTTTTGATTTCTCATCAGTTTTGTAATATTTTGAGGAAGCCCTAGGGCGCTTTTTTCGCACCTGGAATTTCCGCACCCCTCCTCTATCGGGAAGAACAACAATTTCCTAATTATCGCATTGTGGCTTTCTTCAAGGGCACGGAAATTCACAGTTTCCGCGTGGCCCGACAATTCCCAGGCGCGATAATCGCGGAAAAATGAAATTTTTTCTTGATGTTTCCTCATGTTTGACATGAAAGCAGACTTCCAGTTGTTCATGAAGGCTTTATTTGGTTTTTGCAGGAATTTGCATCTCATTTGAGGCAAAATGGTTGATTGGAAGGAAAGGGAACATGAAGCTGATGATCAGTTGGCTGCAAATGACCAAGTGACACTAAATGCGCCACGGGCATGTGGGTTGCTCAAGTTTTTTAAGACCAAGGGTATTCAAAAACAAGGAAAACTTCTGACTCACATAATACAAATGTGGGATACTGACATTCAGGATTTCTGAGTCGGAGAGCACACCCTCGAGATTGAGCTCGTGGATATCTACTTTCTCACTGGCCTCTCTAAGAGAGGGGCGTAGGTGAACCTGACGGGGCACAGGGCCTCAGAAGAGAGTACAAGTGACTTGATTGTTCGTTACTACAGACAAGGTTCTTTAAAGAAAAGTGGAAAAGTGGCCATCAAGGATGTGATAGAGCTTCCGATGAGAACCATATTGTTTGCCATAAAACAGGCGGCGGGTAGTGTGAGCCCTCATCAGGAAACCCGAGGGAAAATGACCCTCGCTGTAGAGTGTATGGCACCGACTTTGTTCAACTGGTGTGAGGGGGTGTTATCCAACCTCAAGGAACAAGTAACCAAGTGTAGAAATGGAGATACTAGCCAATTTGGGTATGGGAGCATCTTAGTCACCTTCTTTTTGGATAGGGTGCCATTGCTGCGTCCATAGGTATCCATGCCTATCTGCCCTATGACCGAGCCTCAGATGGGTCGATGGAGTGACTACGCAGGACGGCTCAGGGGACCACAAGTGTTAGCCTTCGGTGAGGATTTCTTCTCGTGGCTCAAGGAGAAGATCATCATGATCGAGGACTACCCCTACGAAGGGGTGGATTACCGAGAGGACATTGACTTGGCACTGCCCGATGATGAGGACTGGGACAACTCAGGTATATGACCTTCACCAATGTGTTTTTAACTTTTATATATATATATAATTTTTAGTGATTTTTAATGTGTAAAAAGATATAATGTATGTACATGTGCATGACGCAGATCGTGGACCAAGGAGAACAGCGGGCTACTCACCGCTGCGCCGAGGTGGGGTCCAGCATCAGGCCGCTGCTGAGGAGGAAGAGGAGGATGAAGAAGAAGCAAGAGATATCCTAGATGTAGAGTGGAATCTTGAGGGTTTGACCTTTGGAGTTCCTTCTATGAGGATAAATGACGTCCCTCTCCATCTCCAGCGGCATACTGTGGGTGTGCCTAGGCACATCATCCAACTCCTCCGTAGGGTGGCTAGAGTTGTGGTATGCTACCACGAGCAATGCGAGGAGTGTTAGCCTTCAACGAGTAGCTGTGGTATGGGGCTTCTTGCTGTAGTCTCCTTAGACAGTAGTATCTTCTTTTTGCGGCATGTACACGATATGTAGGCCAGAGAGCCAAATTTTGTATGGGAGGGAATCCCAAATTTTGTCTTTAGACACATCTTTATCATATGTATTCAAAAAAACATTTTATATGTGATAATATACATGTGGACTTATTTCTATGATTTATTCATTTACAGTGGATTGTGTGTTTGATTTATAATGTAATTTTTTTTATGTATGAGCTAGATGCCAATCCAAAATGTAGTTAGCCAATGAGTCAACTACAAAATTGAATTTTCTTGGTATATGTTGATATGAAATGTAATCAAAAGATCGTTCCAAGAGGCGTACCCTTCTAAATAAGCGAAGTAATATAGGATCACGAACAGTGTAGACACGGTTCAGATGGGACACCATGAGTTGGGAGTCTAGAAAGATTGATAAGGAGTAGATTCCAAGGGAAGAAACTTCAGTTCAGAGTCCGATGAATGCATGGTACTATGCAATGTTGTTGGTTGTGGGGCCCAAGCAAGTGCCTCCTGAGGATACCAACTTGCGAGCAGGAGAATAGATAACCCATTCTACGGAAGCAAGGTTTCAGGTGTGTCGGCTAGCACCATCCGCGAATCCGTAGTAGATAGACATCTGTGCATAGAAGCACAAGTAGAGGTAAATGAGGATACATGAAATAAAATCCATGCACACACACACAAAACGAATAACTGAAAACAAGCTAAGTACATTATGAACAAGATGTCTCGCGCAGGATAAACCTACACGTAGAAACGTTTTAGGTACAACCCGTTGCGGGGCCGCGCCAAAGGTGTACCATCACAGTCGACGAGCTCGTAATCTCCTTTTTCCAATACACATTTTATAATGAAGGGACCGTGCCACATGGACTCTAGCTTGCCTTTCCCTAGTTTGTCATGCATTTGGTCGTATGTGAGTACAAGGTCACCTTCGTTAAAAATCCGAGGTTGAACGGATTTGTCATAATATGCTTTGACACGTTTCTTGTGGGATTCGTTAGCTAAAGCAGCATCGTGACGGGTTTCATTTAGCTTGGCTAGATACAAAAACCGTTCCTCTTCAGAAGTTGTATTGGGAAGTATCTCTATGGCTATCTTCAGTGACGGGATTTCACATTCAATTCGCAAAATGGTTTTGGCTAGGCCATAAACTAGTTGGAATGGTGTGAACCCGATAGCTCTCTTCACTGAGGTTTGGTAGGCCCATAATGCCGAAAAAGAGAGCTAAATGCCAATTGGACTTATGAGTATCCAGAATGCGCTGAATCATGCGCTTCAAAACTTTGTTTATGGCTTCGACTTAGCCGTTGGCCTGTGGGTAGTATTGGGTTGAGTTTTCATGACGAAAACCGAACTTGGCACTCAATTCTTCAATCATATGGTTCCTAAAGTGGGAACCATGATCGATCACAATAGACAGTGGAACTCTGAACCTAGCTCTGATGTGGTTGAATATGAATTGCGTTGCTGTTTTACCATCTTCCGCAAAAGTAGGCATCGCTTAAGCACATTTTGTGAAATAATCAACAGCTACTATGACATAGCTATGCCCCCCGACTGAAGTGGGCTTACATTGTGTGAAATCGATGCCCCATTTGGCTAAGGGGCCGACGACAACAACAGGGTGAAGTGGAGCAGGATGCGAGCGTTTCTTGCTATGGAAGAATTGACAGGGTGGACATTTCTTAACCGTTTCAATGTAGTCTTTGAAAATCGAGGGCCAAAATTATCCCACTCGTAGAATCTTTTGGGCCGTAGCCATCCAAGAGAGATGACCACCACATGCTCCAGAGTGGCAGTGATTAAGAACGTGTTTAGCCTCGTTCAAAGTTAAACAATGTTGAAGAACGGTATCGACACCACGGCAATAAAGGGTATCATTGATGATGAGGTAGTACTTGGCATGATGTCGGATGCGTCGACGTTCATCGCGGTTGAGTTCGGATCGAAAACGTTGGGTTTGGAGATAGAGTATGATATCCCCATACCATGGATCAGACGTGCCAATGAGGAACAATGATTCAGCAGGGAGAGAATTGATGGGCTCTGGTTGCTCAGTGTCACGGGGCAAAGTACAAATCATCTCTACGAAGACCAAAGATTTCTTGGATTTTGCTTGGAAAATTCCAAGTCAAACTCTTGAAGGACAACAATCCAATGAGACTATTTGCCCCCAATCGCTTGGCATGTGAGGATGTAGTACATTGGATTGAAATCAGTGATGATAGTGGTCTGCCGGAGCAAAATGTAATGGCGGAACCTCTGGGCAACAAAAATTGTATCCAGAACCAGCTTTTCAACATGCGAGTAGCGGGTTTCGGAGTCGAGGAGACTCTTACTAAGATAATAAACGACATGTTCTATTCTGTTGGCGTCTTCCTGGACTAACACCATGCTGATGGTGGAAGTGGAGGCTGCGAGATATAAGATGTAATCCCGTGTGTAATTGGGGGGTTGAATTATGGGACCCTTAGTGAGGGTTGCTTTTAGATTATCAAAAGATCGTTGGGCTTCGTCGTCCTAGAAAAAGGGGATGTTCTTTTTCAGAAGCCTCATGTAGCCTTTGGTGATCTCGACAAAATTGCACATGAAACGGCGTAGAAAGTTTGTGTGCCCTTGCAAACTTTGAAGTGCTGGTATGTCTGTGGGTGAAGGTAGAGCTAGAATGGCTTCTACCTTCTCTGGGTCTAAATGTATACCGTCCTTGGATATTATGAATCCCAATAGTTTTCCGGCTTCGACACAAAAGACGCACTTGTGTGGATTTACACTAATATTGTAGTGGCGAAACCTAGAAAAGATGGCGCTTAAATGATTTGGGTGATCATCTCGAGCCTGAAAATGGGTGGGGAGGTCATCAAGATATGGTTTGACAATATGTTTAATGTTGTGAAATGCGTATGACATCGCCCGTTGGAAAGTTGCCCCAACATTCTTGATGCCAAAGGGTAGCTTTCGGTACGCAAAGGTCCCCCATGGGAAAATGAAGGTTGTCTTATGCTAGTCGACGGAGAGTATCTCTATCTGATTACAACTGGAGAAGCCATCCATGAATGAAAAGATGACACTCTCGGCACAATTATCGATAATCTGGTCAATAAACAGAGTTGGATAGTTGTCTTTTGGACAAGCTTTATTCAAATCTCGGTAATCGACACAGAATCTAATCGTACCCTGTTTCTTTGCCACGGGAACGATATTAGACACCCATTCTATCAACGGGACAGGATAAATAAAACCAACACGCAAAAGTTTTTCAATTTCTGCTTTGATAGCTGTTGTCTTGCGGGGATGAATGGGCAGAAGTTTTTGACAAACTGGTCAGGCACCAGGAAAAGTTTGGATTTCATGGACCACGATGGAAGGGTCTATTCCTGGCATTTCTTCATAACTCCAAGTGAAAACGTCGCATAATTCTTTGAATAAGGCAGTATAGAACTCCACCTCAGTGGGAGTAAATGTCTTGCCTATGTGAATATTTTCCACAACACCGGGTTTCACTGACATGTTAATAGGAGTAGTTGCCATGATGTTGGCCAAGTTTCTTTCGGAGAATATATCGTCGAATGAAGTGGGAAACTTATGTTTAACAATTTCAAGTGAATTGCTGGATTTGGTGTCTTGCTCATTTGCCTGGATAGTAGGGAAAGAAGACCGATGATGGTAGTCTTCCCAGGGTGGTTCATCGACGCACATAACCTCCATAATTGATTCGTCGAAAGGAAAAATCAGTGTGAGAGTATCTATAGGTGGTGACGATGAGCCAACCTCAGACGAGAGCTATGCCACGGCTTGATACGTAGTAGGATCGACCCAATATGTGGCTGACTGGATCGACTGATAAGTTGTGAGGCTCCTGTTTAAAGGCGTGGAATTACCGTAGGTTCAAAGCTTTGTAGGACCCGGTATCGCCCAAGAATCAACAGATCCATTGGATGGGGTGATACTTGACGATATCATGTTGATGGAATGTATAGGGGATTTGAGCTCCGGGAATACTCCGATGAGGGAGGAATCCTTCATAAGACCAGCATCAACGTCTTCAAAACGGTACTGGGACTGACCTAGCAATGGGACATTGTGGGTGGAGTTCGAATGAACATTTGGAGTACATAAGTCTAAATGATCTATAGTGACAATCTTCCCTTGATGAGGAAATTGTACTAGTCGAAAGACAGAAGATGCAATGGCGGTCATGGCGTAGAACCAGTCCCGGTCAAGTAGAAGATTATAATCCAATGGTGCATCTACGACTTTGATGTGTATAGATATTGTCTTCACCCCTAGTTCTATGCTAATCGTAGGAATGAGTCCGTATGGTTGAAAACCATGTCCGTCAAACGCTTTGAGAATAGTGGGAGAAGGTGTAACTTCAGGTGAGCCTATGGCTCTCCAACAAGTTAAGGAAATGATCGACGTGGAAGCACCTTCGTCTAAGACGGTGCGATGAATGTTGTTTCCATGGATTTTTGTTTGGATTTGGAAGGATAATTGGTAAGAAAGCCCAGGTTTAAAATATTCCAAGTTAAACATAATCGTGTTAGAAGTATCTGGGTCCACTACCCCCAATGCTGAAAGTAAGGTCCTGCGCTGCGTGGGGTAGTGTTGGAGAACCTCGAGAGTCGACATCACGCATGGTGCTTGAGCTAGGTCCTCAACAATATTGTAATTTTGGGCTGCTTGCGCGTTAGGATTAAATGTCACCTTTCGGATGGTGCCCTTGGGTGGGTGTAGCACTGTATCTATGACAAGTCTCTCAATGTGGAGATGACCATTAGGGGGAGGGATGATAGAAGGATCTTCAGAAGTGGACTTGCCGTTGGCTGTCTCTGGTTTGTTTGAAATTGGATGGGTATCGTATGTCCTTGCTCAAGTGGATATATGAATCTCTTCGTTACTCATCATCAAAATCTCACGGTTTGCAGATGTTTCTCCATGGGGTGGGTTGTTCAAATTGCCCCCTTGCGGGGGATCATGAGTAACCATCTGTTGCTGCTAATGGGGTAAAGGATCGGTTAACACTGGCGGGCAGGAGGATTCTTTAACAAATTTTTGACTTCATCCTTGTAAGGACAGTCGCATGTGTAGTGATCTTCCTGGAAAATCAGGCAGGGAACTTTGCTTTCCGACGTGGTTTGGGATCGTTGTTGGTTGGTTGCGGCTTGGGGTTCTCCTGTTGGTTAGAAGATTTCTTGGATTTTCCACGGTTATTCTTCTTCTTTCCCCCTGGATTGTTGTGATGTGGATTGAATCGTGTTCACCTCGGAGAAAGGAGCAGGAGAGGTAGAAGCTTTGGGAGCAGCCTAGGGT
Organism: Larix kaempferi; assembly: GCA_027924585.1. NCBI lineage: Eukaryota > Viridiplantae > Streptophyta > Pinopsida > Pinales > Pinaceae > Larix > Larix kaempferi. The sequence continues at coordinate 7,808,043 of BSBM01000687.1, read as the reverse complement.
GGAGGGGGGGGTAGCAGTAGCTTGCTACCCACTCGGTTTGGTGACAGGCTGAGCCTTAACTGAACCGATGATGCCGTCAATGGGGGGTTCAATGGTAGGCTTTGTTGGATCAGTAGTTGTGCGGGAGGCATGGGGAATAAGCTCGTATAAAGTTCCATATTGGGTATAAACCAAATCCATATACTAAGCGCAAGAAATCGCTTGTTTCTCCATGACAAGTTTGCCCATGGCAATATCCCTGGCGATGGGAGGCATAAATGACTTTGTGAACCAATCAACAAGTAACTGGTCCAGATGGGTGCCTTGATTAACCTATGGCATCGACGCCACTCATGAATAGGATCCGAGATATGTGTAGAAGTGGTTCGACATAATGAGGTTAACAGGTCTATTGCAGTCTCGTACCAGATGGGGAGCTGGAAATGTGTCAAAAACTACATGGCTAAGGTATTGAAATTGTGAAAGTAGTGTTGTGGCAGCTCGATGTACCATTTTGCTGCCGTATCGGTGAGGGTACGCTGGAAGAGCCATAACCGAATGGAGTCATCCATCAATGAGTTCAAAGAACACCAAAGATGGAAGGTCATTACGTGGTTCTTGGGGTCTTCCCTGGGTTTGGCATCGAACTTGGGAATGTCCGATGGTAGTTTGGCTGGGATGGGTGGCCAATGTGGTTCATGCCATATGGGATCATTAATAATCCTGGACAAATCAGGCAAGTATAGCGTGGCCAGGAAGGGAAGTTGGCGATTGGGTTGCGGGAATGAGCAGTAATTTTATGGCGTAGGGATGCCCGTAGGACCCTGCACATCATACTGCTGCGTATTGTACCCATACATGTTTCCCGTGGGATACTGTTGGAAGTTTTGAGGGTAGTAGACCATCTGGTTAACCGGTTGTGTGTTCGAAATCATGGGATTTATCGTCTGATTCGGAATCACAGTAGTAGCCAGTTGTTGAACGTTCTGCTGAGTAGGGATGATGGGTATAGTACCATGGGGTTGTTGCGTCCCATGAATGTTTCATGTTCCTTGTTGGGGTATGGTTCCCTGGGATTGTTGCGTCCCGGGAATGTTTCCGACACCTTGATTGGGTGGAGGATTTACTATACCAGGTTTAGGGGATGCTTGAAAGAATGGTGTCCATGGAATATTGGTTCCACCCTGATGAAGAGGTGGAGGCTGAAGAGGTGGGTTCCATGGAGTATTCGCGGCTGAAGGATAAGGGATGCCAGAGTTCAAGTTGGGGGGTATGAAAGGTTGAGTAGGTTTCCCCCCAGCTTAATTCTAGTTTCTGAACAAAGAGTATCCCCCACTCTGTGGGATTTGGGATCCCCAAGAAGGAAGAGTGTGTGATGAGGGATGGTGAAAATGGGGTCCGGTTGGGATACCAGCATGAGTTTGTCCGCTGCCAGGTGAATTATACGTGCCCAACTGAGAATATGGTGCTGATTGAGAGGGTTGTTGAATGGTACCAGTGGGGACGTTAACAAGTGGCATTCCTCCAAATGAAGGGCCTTGTTGAGCTGATGGAAAAGAAGGAGGTGTTTGTTGAGTGGCCCCTCTTTGAATGGTACCAAGGGGTTTCCCTCTAGTAGATGGATTGGATGGTTCGGTTGGGGGAGGTTGGTTACTAGGGCCAATGTTCCCAAGAGATGGTTGTCCTCCTGCAGGTGGGTTTGATGGTCCGCCCGGAGGGGGTTGGTTATTGGGATCAATGGTTCTAGTAGACGGTTGTCCTCCGGAAATGGTGTAAATGGTGGCCAAAGGTGTACCTTTGGTCAGAGTAGATCATCAAACAGTACGGGTAGAAGTTCTTCCGATACTAGCAAGGGGGGGGTAGTGTCAATTGGCCCATAGCACCAAAGGTGTCTATTTGTGGGGGGGGTCTTCCATACGTTTCAAGTGGGGATGGTGAGAACATTGGGTTATCCCTCATAACGGGCGTGTCCCTTGAAGGTATACCGAACATATTGTGCAAAAGCAAGTGTGGGGAATTTAACCGAGGGGTATCAGGCGTCACGTTCATGGGGACTTGAAAAGTATGAAGATCATCGAGGGCTGGGCCCGAATTTGTATTGCATAAGGTGGAGGCGAGGTAAAAAATGCGAGCTGTCCGATTGGGGTCCGTAAAGAGGTCGGGTATAGTGAATTCTGAGGGTCCATATCCGTCAGCATCGGAGTGATGAAACTCTGTGCTAGACAAATATGGGGAGCTCGGTAACTAGGAGGACGGGTGGAAGGGGGTATTGGGAAGCTGATGAGAGCATTTGCTCTGTATCATGCCAGAATTGTTCTGATGCTAGAGAAGAATTAGCCAGACTAACCATACTGGATTGGATAGACGCCATAATCTCTTGTCCTGAGGGGAGATCGGGGAGGGACACGGTGAATGGTATATTGCTAGAAGAACCCATTTCATGAGTGTGAACACCTGATGGTGCAGTGGTGATAGGCAGAGGTTCCACCTGGGATGTAAAAAAGTCAAACTTAGGTTGAAACGGTGTGGTAGGTAGTTCATTTTCTTCAATAATTTCAACGTATCCGTCCGAGACTCGAATCAACTCTGACGTGTCTTCGTCGGATCCTTCAATAGTTCTAACAGATCCCTCAGGAACATCGTAGAAAGTGTCTGTTGGCAGGGTAGTGCTAGCCTCTGGGAGGGTGATGACCTACGGTATAGCATCATGTGCAGTACTAACTTCAGTAGCTAATGTGTTGTTCACTGTGGGAGGAATTTCTGTAATGACAGTGGGTTGTGGGACAACTGAAATCTCAAGTATATTACTGGTTTCAGGGACTGTAAGAGGTTCTGAGATGGTGCTGTGAGTTATAGGTACAAAAGGAACTGAAGATGTAGTACGAATAGGTGGTGGAGCATTCCCTCGACCAGCCCTGCGGCCGACAGGGGAAGGAATACGTGATGCGGGCAGACCGGAAGTCCATGGTGGTGGTGGTGGTTCAGGGTTTCGTCCTTGATTCCTCTGTGATCGTCATTGATTAGCCATAATGATGGGAATACAAGTTTCAGGGACAGTCTCATAGAAAAGAACTCAAAAACCCTAAAGCAGCCGAGTGTGCAAAAGGGGAGCTGGAAAAAGGCAAGGCTCAGAGGCCAAAAAAGCAAGCTCAAAAAACTATACTGAGACCGGTGTCAGAGTAAGCGAGCTAAAACAAAGGTGTCCAGAATGCCAACAAGCAACACTAAAAAGAAAAAATGACCCTCTAAGAAGATGAAAAAGCAAGCAAAACCTCCTAACCAAGAGCTGGAGACCTAAACAAGTTGTATCCTTCGCAAGGTGATGAAATCCAAGTCAAACAATACAAAATGAGAGACCAATAATGGAAGGATATCCCTCTACCGAAAGGGATCCTAAGTAAAGAGCCCTAGAAGAAAAGTCACTAAGCTACCTCGTTCATGGCACGCCGTAGAAGGATACTGGCACTTCTGCCTTATCACCGTTGTATCACATATACAATGGAGTACAAGGAAGACAATGGATTGATATGCCTTAGGCGCTAAGTGGAGTGCGGTATTCCGCAAAGTTCATCCGGAACCAATCCTCGCGGCTTACCCCCAAAACGACGGGAGGCCCTCTCCACAAACTGGTTGATGACAGTGTCAATAAATACTAGAGGATTTTAGCACCCTAGAGGACAACAACTATGTCTCAAATGAAAATGACAAGGGGGAATTATTTGGATGCCTATCCCTGGTGTCCTACCTAACTAACAAATTCTTTTTCTCCTCAAGTGAGGATATAGTGTGTTGAGTTAGGGAGTGTAAATTTTAATGGTTGTATTACCCAATCGGGTAATAGAAGTGAAACTTGTGGTGTTATGACGACTCAAACCATGCAAATGAAGATGAATCGAAATGAGCCTTTCTGTTCGATGTAATCTAGCTAAAGTAAAGGGGGAGTTCTTCGATCATAATGCATGAACTTTTTCAAAAGAAATGAAAAAACCACTCCAAAAAAAACTTTTTGTTTTCTTTTTTAATAGGCCAAACTAAAGGACCTACTTTCAAAATGCAACTGATCTACAACTAATGGCACTTCAAAATGAGTAAAATTATGTGACAAGCAATAATAATCGATTCACTTCCTAATGTGCAAAATTTATAAATTTGATCTTTTCAACAAAAACAAGACAATGTTTCAAAAACTCTTTCAAAATTGATTTTTAATAACAAGAATGGAAAGTTATTGCTATAAGAACAATGTAGTCTTGAAAACCATATAATCAAGGAAGGACAAACAATAGAAAAACTTGATTATCATGAAAGGACCAAGCCAATGCAAGAATAATGAGGAGGTGATCAATATGGGTGTGGTGCCACTAACTCAAGAAATCAAAGCTCGAAACAAATAAAATCAAACCACAAAAGACTTGCAACTTATTGAAAAGTGACAATGTATGAAGACAAGAGACAACAGGTAATGAATAAGTAGGTGTGGAAATGACAATGCCCATGAACCCAAAGATGTCCAAGGTGTCTACAAAACTTCAAAAAATGAAATGCAAGCACTGTACTGTAGCTGAGCATGTTACAAAGGTTTGATAAATATCAGAGCAACAACCAAAAGCAGAGAAGTCAGAAATTGACCAAGAGTAACCAAGCAAACTGAGAAAAAATCCTTTTTGCAGAGATTTCCGCGTGGCTGTAGTCAGCCCAAGCACGATAATTATGAATTATCGCGTTCTGGAAAGAGTATAGGTAGCGACAAACTGGTAATTGTCGCTCTGTAAGCAATGGTAGGGGCGCGACAAATCTCAGAAAAAGGATAAGGGAGGGAATTTGAGAAAAGTTGACTTTTCAAGGGTTTGCCAACCCAAAGGACTCACTGATCATTGACATAGGTCTGAAGCAGAGGGGAGGAGAGTGAATGAAGGTCAAAGAAACCAACTTTCGCAACTGGTTTGAAAGAAGAGCAAATTCACAATCAACGATGAATGAAAGTAAAAGAACTCAAAACAAAAGGGGTTCAAACTAGCGGAGTCACCAGTTTTTGTTGTAGATATTTCTTCCTATGGGTAAGAAGAAGACCTCTTAGGATAAATCAAGATAGACTAACTCTATACTGAGACAAAAATGAAACAAATGCGATCTTGAATCCTAGATTAAACAAGCATTTCAGAGTTTCTGTATTGAAGAGAAGGAGATAAAGTAACTCACCTTTCACTCTTGATGTTTGTTCCGCTCATCGTTCAGATCCCGAAGTCCTCGCGATGAACCTGTTAATATCAGACAATGCACAAGCATATACAATTCTCCAAGATCTCTAAATCACAAGTTAGAATCCAAATCTAGCTAGATACAAATCATGAAATTGAAACACAATCAACACTCATGAATTGGGAAACAAGACAAGTTAACTTTATTACAACTTGAAGATGATTACAATGGTTGCTTGATGTCTAAGCCAACTTTCAGCTCTAATTCTTTCCTCTATCTATCTCTGCAAAAGTATCAAGATCATAGGTTGGATGCCCCAAAATTCCTCCCTTTGGCCCATGGAAGGCCTCTCCTTTATAGTGTTTGAAAGGGTTAACCAAAAGGAGAGTAAAATGGATCTAATGAGTGTTTAGTGGATCAAGCCTACTAAACAGGGAGAGGGGTTGGGATCGAATCAAAGTTGGTAATCCCAAGAAAATCTCTCGAAAGGTGAGATCCAAAGATCCATGGCAAAAAGGCTAAAACAGGATTGTCGCACGCCTGGGTCTGAGCATAACGCGACATTATCGCGCCCCAGGGTCGGAGCATAGCGCGACAACCCTAATTGTCGTGACCCAACATATGTGAAAATTGCGATAATTTATGCAGATTAGGTCAGATTGGGTGACACGTGACCGATAAGATGTTGTCCTTGGTATTCAGGCAATAGACTTCACTCCTGGGTGTCCAGATGAGACCAAGGAGGGTACCAGTAATGTATAATGATCATTAAGGGGAAGTGTCGTTTAGGTCACTTGGTGTAAGTATGCGACACTAGGGTTTAGGGTGTAATATTGAGGTATAATAGTATTACAACTCCCTCTCCCTTAAAATAACACCATCCTTGGTGTTCTAAAAATTGAACAAAAATGGGAATGCCTCTTTCATGGTATCCTCCATCTCCCACGTGGCCTCTTCTGGGATAAGGTGCCTACATTGCACCTTTACGTGCTCTATGGCCCTGGTCTGGAGCAAGGTGACTTTCCTGTCGAGGATGCATAAAGGCTCCACCTAGAACTCTCCCTCTGGTTCCACCTGTATCACATGCCAATCAATGATATGATTAGGATCATGTACATATTTATTAAGCAAGGATATATGGAAAACATTATGAGATTTCATGTTAGCAGGTAATGCAATCCTATATGCAACTGGTCCTATCCTATCAAGGACTTCAAATGGCCCACAATATCTTGGTTCCAACTTGGCACAACTTCCCAACTTCATGGAACTCTTCCGTGGTTTCACTCTCAAGTAGACATGATCCCCAATCTGAAATTCCTTATGCATTCTTTTCATATCTGCATAACTCTTCTTCCTGTCCTGTGCTGCCTTCAAATTTTGCCCGATCTTCACAATCTCCTGCTCCATCTACACAATCATTTCTGGTCCAAGCACTACTCTATTCACTGGGTTTTCCCAACTCACTGGAGTTCTACATCCTTTGCCATACAACACTTCAAAAGGACTCATCTTCAAAGACGTTTGATGTCCATTGTTGTAAGCAAATTCTAACAAGTGTAAATAGTCTTCCCACTTGGATGGATTGTCCATCACATACATCCTTAACATATATTCAAGGATCTGATTTACTCTCTCAGTCCGACCATATATCTGAGGATGATAGGCTGTGCTAAACTTCAACTAAGTCCCAAACTATTGGAATAGTCCTTCCCAAAAATTGGATGTGAACTTCGTGTCACGGTCTGAAATTATTTCCTTGGGAAATCCATGCAATATGAATATCTCTCTCATGAAGATATCTGCAATGTCATTGGCCTTGGGGGTGGACTTGACTGGAATAAAATGAGATACCTTTGATAGCTTGTCCACCACCACCATGATTGAATCATGCTTCTTCACTGTCATTGGAAATCTCGTTATAAAATCCATAGAGATCACTTCCCACTTCCATTCTAGAATGGGTAATGGCTGCAACAATCCTGCTGGATGTTGATGCTCTGCCTTGACCGGTTGAAACTGATGACATCTAGCAATGTACTCAGCTATGTATTTCTTCATACCATTCCAAAAGTACTGCATCCTTACTGCTGTTATAGTCTTATGATATCTTGGATGTCCTGAGTATGGTCTCTAATGTATCTAATCCATCACCAACTTCTTAAAATCTTCACTGTTTGGAATGTATAGTCCGATGTTTTGATAAATGAGAACATTACCCTCACCCAACTGATATCTTGCATAATTCTCTCCTATAACATTCTACTGCAATTTCGTTTTGATCTAAAGGTAGAACTCATCACTATCTTGAGCCTCTAAAATTCTTACCTTCAAATTTGATTCACACCTACTTATTGTGGCAATATGGAATTTTCTACTGAGTGCATCAACAACATTATTCTCCTTACTCTTGACATGCTTAATTTCCAAATCGAACTCACAAAGAAACTCCATCCATCTAGTTTTCTTTGCATTCAGATTTGGCTGGTCAAACAAGTATTTTAAAATCATATGATCAGTTATGAGCTCAAATCGTCTTCCCAAGAGATAATGTCTCCATCTCTTGAGAGCATGTACTATGGCTTCTAGCTCTAAGTCATGGGTGGCATAGTTCCTTTCATGCTCCTTCAACTTCCTCGACTCATAACAAATTACCGACCCTTCTTGCATTAGCACTCCACCGAGTCCTTTAATGCAAGCATCAATGCATACCATAAAATCCTTACTCGGATCTACAATCTTCAAAACAGGTGCACTAGTAAGCAACTTCTTTAACTGCTGGAAACTTTTTTCAAATTTTTCTGACCATGTGAATTTGATGTCCTTCCTCTGCAATGAAGTAATTGGATGGGATATCTTAGAGAAGCCTTCAATGAACCTTCTGTAGTAACCCGCAAGGCCCATAAAATATCTGACATTTGTTGCATTCCTTGGAGTGGACCAATCCATGATGGCCTCAATCTTCTTTGGATCCACTACAATGCCCTCTGTTGATATAATATGCCCCAAATACTGCACCTTCTCTTGATAGAAGTTACATTTACTCAACTTAGTATACAACTAGTGCTCCCTAAGGACTTGCAATACCATTCTCAAATGCTCATCGTGTTCTTCTCCATTCTTGGAATACACAAGGATATCATCCAAGAACATAATCACAAACTTATCCAAGTACTTGCTGAAGACACTGTTCATGAGACACATGAACGTAGTAGGTGCATTGGTAAGACCAAATGGCACCACTGTAAATTCATAATGACCATACCTAGTCCTGAAGGCTGTCTTATGAATGTCTTCTTCCTTTATCCTTACTTGATGGTACCTAGACCTCAAGTCAATCTTTGAAAACACTCTAGCTTCCTTCATCTCGTCAAACAAGTCATCAATCCTTGGCAAGGGATACTTGTTCTTAATTGTCACTTTATTGAGCTGCCTGTAATCAATACACAGCCTCAATGTTCCGTCCTTCTTCTTAACAAACAAAACTGGTGCACCCCAAGGGGATACACTTGGTCTGATATATTCCTTGTCCATTAGTTCCTGCAACTACATCTTCAATTCTACCAACTCTGGTGTGCTCATTCTATAAGGAGCTTTGGAGATGGGTGCTGCTCCTGGAACAAGATTAATGGAAAAGTCAATGTCTCTCTTAGGTGGCAATCTCGGAACTTCATCTGGAAACACATCTTGAAACTATTGCAATATCTAGAAGTCTTCTATCCTTGGTCCTTTGTCCTCTACTAAGTCTGATATATGCACATCATATAACTGACAACCCATTTTATAAAACTTCCTCAATTGCAGGGATGAAATTTTCCTTAGTGAAACATGCTTTGGAATTCCTTTAACCAACCTTGGCTTGCCTTCATCATCAAAGAATTCCAGTGCTTTCCCATAACAGTCCACCTTTTCTCTATGCCTCTCCAACCAATCCATTCCAATTAGGGCATCATATGATCCCAGTGGTAAGACACTTAGTTCAACATGCCTAAGGAGTCCATTCAAATATATATGACACTCCTTCACTACTTCACTTATCTTCCTCTTAGTACCGGTGGCTAATTGAACTAGCCAAGCCTTATCATGCTTTACTTTACCAAGAGAACAATTTTCAACTACCTTAGGAGACACATAACTATGAGTAGACCTTGGATCAATTAAAACAGAAATAGGTTGCTCAACAATCTTACCTGCAACCTCCACCATTGTTGATTGATGGTATGCTTGATGGTCATATAGTGCTGCGTAAATCCTAGGTGTTGCTCTTGCCATGTCCCCCACTGTAGATTCTCCACTAACATTGTGCAAGCTCCTGGGGTTCTTCCTTGCAGTTGGGAAATCTCTGAGCATGTGGTTTTCCCCACAACCCCAACACTGAAGTGGCCCCTTTGTTGTTCTATCCACTGCTACAGCTGGCTTGAATTCTCTTCTCATTTGCTGGTCTTGTGGAAATATTTTAGGCTGATTTCTGAATGGTGTTTTGAATTCAACTTTCTTTTGATCAAACCTTCCCTTGGGTTTACCTTTCCACGTTGGCTGCGCCTCTACTTTACCTTTACTCTGCTCATAGCAATACTCTTCCATTCTAATGGCTTCATCCAAGCTTGATGGATTTACAAACTCTATTCTATATTTGTAGTTCTGTGGTAGACTACCAAGGAAGCATTGGATCTTCACCCTTTCATCATTGATGTAGTCCACATACCTCAATAGTTCCAGAAAATTATGAACATGATCATCCATGGTGTTCTGTCCTAGTCTGATTTCATTGAACTCTTTTCTTTTGCTATCATAATACCTAGCTGATAGGTACTTCTTCTGGAATTATCTCTGGAACCTTTCCCAGCTGATTCTTCTTTCACTGATTCTCTTCACTTGCATGAGGTGATCCCACCAAATAAAATCTCTTCCGCTAAGGTTGTAGATGGAAACCCTAGCCTTTTCATTCTATGAATACTCATGCATTCTGAAGTACTTCTTAATTCCAAGAATCCATGTCTCTGCTTCTTGACCTTCTTTGCTTTCACCATCAAACGTGGGAGGCCTTGCCTTCCTAAATTCACCATGTGGAATTCCTCTATTCCTCTTTCTGCCCTTACTCTTGCTGGAAGTGCATTTCAGGATTCCCTAAGAACCCTCAGAATCATTTGCCCTGCTAGAAGAAAACTTAGGGGAGGGTGTCTTGTGTCTTCTGCTCATAGATCCCCTTCTAGGGCTTGGAGTTCTTCTCTTAGAATGCCCCCTAGACTGACTTTTTGCATTCCTTTCCTCTCGACCTTCGTGGCTTGGGTAAGAACCACCGTTTATTCTTTGCTGCAAGTCCGTAAGACTCTACAAAATGGCTACATTGAGTTGATGTTTCTCTTCTTGCGCTTTCAACATCCACTCATTAAAGCTTACCATAGTCACAACCAAGTTTGGGGGCATCACTTGCTCCCTTCTTCCATCAAAATTGGCCTCCGTATGCGCTTCTTGCACATTCTCACCCAGCACATCATCTTCTGGTCCAAACGGGTCCTGCACATCATTTAAAGTGACCATTCTTACACCTTTCCATGTGTTGTCCCACGATATGATGCATCTCACGGCTGCTGCTATCACTGTGCATATAAAACCTATCTATTAGACTCCACAAGCATGTAATGAAACTCTACTATACCCATTCAAACCTGGAACCAATCATTTGAGCAATTATTTAATTAAACAAGTTCATCAAAACCACGCCATGGGTGCCTCTCTCGACCAATACTTCATGCACGATTCAGCCCAAACAGCTCCAAGTGTTGCAACTGAAGCTTTGATACCACTCTTTCACATCCCCACTGGCCTCCTTAGGCCACTGGGAACCCTGATATTTTTATTTATTTTTAAAACTGACTGAGTACACACATAGTCGAAATGGTTCGGATCCGCAATCCGCAACGGCGGATCTGCAATCTGCAATTGCGGATGTGGAAGTGTAAGCTCCATAACATGAAAGCCTGCCTTCCTGCAATCCGCAAGGGCGGATCCGCAATCCGCAACGGTGGATCCGCAACCCGCAATCCGCAACCTGTAATCCACAATTGCGGATGCGGAAGTGCGGAATGTCGAATTCTATCCTCCGAAAGGGTCGCTTTTGCAATCCACAATCCGCAATTGCGGATGCGGAAGTGCAGAACGTCTAAAATGTAACTTCGACCTCTACGTTTCCGCAATCTGTAATCTACATTGTGGATGCTGGTATGCAGAACCATACCCCCGCAATGGTAACTTCCCCACGATCTTCTGAGGGGCATAACTTCCTCACCTTTTGTCCAAATGAGACAAGGTCGGTACCATTGGAAATATCTTGGAGATCTCTATCCAATGGTGAAATCCCTGCCCCATCTGAGCACTCCTACCATGTCTAATTCCTCACTGAATTTCTGTCCATAACTCCACTTAAATATTTCCAACCCTCTTCCTGCCATGATCTTCCCTTCCACCTGGCCCGTAGAGGGGTTCTGAAAACACCTCTAGGGCATTCCCCTCCTTCCCAAGGATAAGATGTTAGCATACAAATCATTTCCAAGTTAACCATACACATCATAACATGTAAAATTCATTAAGTTAGATCTAACAACACATCTATCACATGCAAGAGTTATAATGCATTAAACTCAAACAACACCATGATATACATATAACAATGAACTTAGCCCTTTACTTAGGCCTGCACCTGACTTCATGTCAATCAAAATCATATAAACATGCATTCTACCATTTCACAATTGAATCATAAGCAACCAGTTCATAACAATGAAACACCCTCATTTAACATAAAAAGGAGTACTTATAGTTTAATTTCTGAAGTTGCCAAGCAACTGGCTAAGTGAGAGCAACGTTCCACCCAACCTTAGATATCTGTCTAGCTTGTACTCTTTCAGCTGAGAGACCACCCCCGAGATGGGTTGTATATCCACTAAGGAGGGCTATCAGGTTATCTCACAGTCAAGGTTCCATCCCAAGGCTAATCCAATATGTAGTTGGGTTTATCAAGCATTCTAGGCCACCTACCCATGCTAAGCCAACCTACAGTGGGTTTATCAAGCACTTAGGGATATACTGGTCATGCTAATCCAACTTCCAATTGGGTTTATCAAGCATGAAAACATCATTACAATCATGCCAAGCCAACATACCGTTGGGTTTATCAAACATATTAGACAAGCTGATCATGCTAAGCCAATCGACAGTGGGTTTATCAGGCGAACATGGACAGCAAGGGAGGTGTTTCTAAGCCAGTGAGATCAACCACAGAGCTGCAGGCATCTCAAAACAGAACTGGCACCCACATTACCTACCACATCCAACACAAGGAATACCCTCTTCTCTACTGCACAGTCCCTCAAGGCCTCTTCCCTTCCAGTGTTATTCCAGGATAGGCATAGAAAGGTCCAGTCGCTAGTTCTTTGAGACTACAAACTTCATTGGGTTTATCGAGCAACCCAACCTTCTTCCACAATTCAACTATTTGACTCGTTCCCCACTTGTGAGCATGGTTTTTCTCCGCAATCTATCCTCTGCGATCCAATCCCAGGTTCTCACGGTTTCTCTGCATTGTTCGGGATTGTAGTTTCCTCATGGGTTCTTACCACTCTGTCACCGGTAGACTCAGTCCGCACATGCAGGTTCTATGGCCATCACTCTCTGGTATTTTTCTATTTCGCCGGAAAACGCAATTATCTTCAGGTTCCCATCCTCCGGATTGGGTCGGCGTATGTAGAAAATGTATGAGCAAGTTTCTCTCTATGGGTCGATGGATCAAGCGTCCCAAGTGCATGCATGGATGATGAGAATGAATAATGAATGAATGAATGTTACGAAGCTCCGAATAAGTTAGAATCGTGAACGAGGTGACATTGGATCACTTTTCTTATTTTTACTTATCGGAAAACTAGCCCTGTTAGTTTGCCCGGTAACACTACACACACATTAATTTTTTAAACATGCACACAACATCATTAGACTTTCTATGACTATTTCCACGCCGCAATTTATTTCATCGAACTTACTAATCTTTGTCAGTCTTTTGAGGTCATCTATTGTCGTTGCTATAACAATTTCATCGGAGTGTCGTGGAAACTACGACATTGCCACATCCGCAATCGTTGCTACACCAATTTCAATGGAGTGTCGTCGAAAATACAATGATATTACATGACATTGCCAAAAACATTTCGTTGGTGTCAAACATATGGCAGTTGGTTGGAAATATCCTCCTCATTGCTTCCAAAATTGTGTAGGATTCTTGAAGCGTACACTGGAATTGTTACCTACTTTCAACAAAACATTGCCAATAAAACGTCGAACTACGTACGAAAATGTAGTTGTGAATTAATTTTATATATATATATATATATATAATTATTTCCTTTGCTTGGTTGGTTTTTTAAATTCCTTTGTCCCTTTGCCGGTTCGTATTTCCATAAAATTTTGTTTATTCCTTTCATTTCCTTTTGTGGGGTTTGACTAGTATCTTCCTCATTTTGATACCACTGGATGGATCCTTTCGTGTTAGTTTGTAATGAGGATCCCAATACTTCTTGACTATATCCTATCAATGGATCACGTTTGGAATTCTAACCTTTGTTTTCTCTTTTATTTGACATTTGGCCTTTCATTTCTACTGAATTCTAACCTTTGTTTTCTCTTTTATTTGACATTTGGCCTTTCATTTCTACTGAACCATGTTTCCTGGGTGACCTTGGCATAATTTGTTGGAGTTGTTTCCTCTTATTTATTTTCTTCCTACTATTATTGGTCCCCGCCAAGGCCGGGAATATAGCAATCAGTTGGTCATCTATAAACTTAGACTCTATATTAATCCTAAACAAATTCATAGTGCTTCTAAATGTTTTGCAATATTTATATATTAAATTTAATATTTTAAAAATCTCAATTATTTTGTTGAATATTTAAAATTTGTTATTCCTATTTTATGATTGGCTAAAGACAATGCAGTGACAATTTACCCTTGACTAGATGTGAAATTTTAAAAAATAAATAATAATTTAAAAATTATAAATTCATAAAAAAGCCATGACTTGCCATATGTTGTTTGTACCACTGTTTATTAATTATAACAATGATGTATCATAATTTAATAAAAAACATTGAATGCTCTGCCATTATTATCACAATATCTTGGCCACTATTGACATGACATAGTTGTGAGTTGGTTTATAGGGAAATGTGTTGTGCCATTGAATTTCTACTTCCACAGGGCTGCGTCTACTTCGGCTCCATCGCTTAGTAAAAATTTCACAAATTCGTCGACAAGGCATGATACAATATGTGGAAAGTACAATAACCTTTAAAAGAATTTATTATAGTTAGACTATGAAATTATTGCACCGACAGGTGCTCTACAGCCGAGTATGGGGGAGATGTTGTAACGTTTTTTCCTAACAAAATAATTAAAAAAATTCATGTCGGCTCATAAAATAAAAAAATTATGAAAAGTATTTAAAAAAAATCCATGTTGACTCATACAATAAAATATTTTGAAAAGTAATTAAAAAATCGATGCTCGTCTATAAAATAAAAACTTAAAACTTAAACCCAGATCTATCAATCAAGAGAGATCAAATTTCTTGAGTTTAAATTAAAAAAAAAATACACTTCAAGAAATTGGATCCCTCTCGATGCTTGATAGATCTCGGTTTAAGATGGATCTATGCTAGTATAACCTCAAGTACAATTGCAACTAATAAAGTTTAAACTATGTATTATGCATGTAACATTGAATGAGTCGAAAACAATATTATATTGGATATATTTTTTTTAAATTAGTAATATAAATATAATTTGCTTTTTAAATGATTTAAAAAAAATCATGTTTCAAATTTTGTATGGAAGAAGAAATATGGGTAAAGACCATTTTACAATGGTCGTCTTTTATTATTAAAAAAAAATACGAATTATTCATATAATCATGTGTTTTTTTTGTAATTGCGTCGAAGAGGTGCATTCTACAGCCCAGTAGGGGGATGTGTAACTCCTTCCGTGCTCATCTTGGAGCCAACACGCATCCTTTTTAAAAAATAATAACATATTATAAAAAATAACATGTTGACTAAAATTAAATTTAAAACATTTACAAAGGCATATATATAAAACTACACAAATTAGATAAATTAAAAAGCTTCCTCAACATTTGCACTCTAAAAAATGGTTTGCACCTCGAGAGATTTGTGTTGGTTGTGGAGCTTGATCTTCTAGATTCAGAGATGTTATTCAGTCGTGTTTGTACCCCAGGCTTACTGTACAGTCGTTCCCCCACTTTGGGGTTCGGGGGTGAAGCCCCTGAGAAATTTTTTTTGGGGCTGTTTTCGCCAACAGTTTTGCAGACCCATGGTTTTGGGTATCCCGTGGTATTTTCTCATTGTATTTCCCCTATAAAAGAAAGACATTGTAATACGGCTAGGGTAAGATGTATTAGGTATTATGCATTGTAAAGATCTCTGAGATCGTGAAGAGAGACTGTGAGACAGTGAAGAGGAAGTGCAGCGGATGTGCTGCAGGTTGTATCCCTTCATTTGTTGGATGTTATAATAATAAGGACTGGAAATTTCAATGTGGACATAGCCCATCTTGGGTGAACCACGATATATTGGTGTCTCTCTTGCAATGTGTTTGTGTGATTATATTTGCATTTCTGTTTATTGTTATTGCTCTGCGATCCTGTTTTTCTAATAATTTGATCCCTCTTAGTGCCTGGTAGATCCACTTTTAAGATGGATCTATGCTAGTTTAAAAATATAGATTAATCTATACCTCGGATGTAGACATAAAGCCATCCATGTCTAATCACATGTACTTCTTTATCAAGCAACGATGATAACGGAAGGAAATTAAAAATTAAATACAGTGGATCTTGCTTTGAAACACAATTATATATTAAAAATTATGATTATTTAAAATTTATAAAATATTTACCATATTCTTGGCACTTAGCCATGTCCCTATCAACATCATACATACCCTTTGCTATATATATATTACTTAGGTCATCATCTCGTGGGTTTGATATTAGTAAGATACATTTTGTTTTTTATATACATTATGTTGATAATATTTTTATTTATTTATTGATATAATTAATTTTGATTTTATTTTAAGAAAGTGTTACATTTTCAATATAATTGTAATTTAATAATTACATTTTAACAACTTAATTATAATTACTCTTTCCAAATTAATTTTATAAAAATACTTTATTCTAAATGAAAACAATTTCAAACCATTTATATAAAGATTATGGACTATTTCTCATTTAAATCGGCTATAATAAAATTATCCATAGCAATAGAAATATTTGAAAGAGACACAAAAATTATTATAAGAATGATATTTAAAATAAAAGATATATAAGAAGGATATTTAAAATAAAAGATATTTACATTCCTTTTAAAAGGATATTTACATTGGATGAAACAACTTTCAATCTTTTATGCTTGTATCAATCTTCTTTGGTTGTGATTAAAAGACAGTGAGCATTCTAAATCCATCTATTAAACAATTTATTAAAAACAATCTAGTTTCTTCAAATTGGTAAGCTTATATTATGATTATACTATAGTGTGAGTATGCTTATTAATCATTGAAATTATTTATATATTTCTTTGGAAGAATGATATGTCTTTATTATAACTAACATTTTTACTTATTTTAATATACATGCACATAATTAGTTGGCTTTAATTACAATTTATTCAAACAAAAAATAAGTATAATCTTTAGGTAGGGACTAACTCTTTTGCAGTTATTACATTTATTTTTCAATGTTTCCTTCATTTTTGTATTTTTGTGACTTTATTTATTTTTATTTTCTATTTGTTTTGATCACTTATGTGTTTTTATCTTATTTTGAAAATTGAACATCCTTACATTTTCTTCCTTTTCAAATAATTTCATATAGCTTTTCTGTAGGACCCCTCTCGTTGGGTCCTCACGAATTGAACCTGAAACTTAACAACTTGATACAAACATATTAGCTATCATAATTTACAGGAAAGATAAAATAAATAAATGCATAACTTAGCAATTTAAAACAAAACATAATCTGCAACCAATTCATCTTGTCCATTGTTGTCCGCGTCTCCCATAAGATCCCTCCAGCAAAGCTCATTTGAACCATAGGCGAAGCAACCATTAGCTTCGCCACCCAACCATAGGCTCATGCTTTCAGTCGCATGGCCACCCCTGATCTTTGGGTCGTAGAGCTCACACACAACAATTCGAGAAACTCAGCTTAAGGCCCCCCCCCCCACCAAAATTTCTAGCCAAACTCTCAATAGCAGCAAGTCATGAGGCAATTCAAAATTATAATAATCATCCAGGATCTGGGTCCTTTACCCATTTTCAAAGCCTTCATTTTAAAGGAACATTCCATGCGACACATGTCCCTTCATGCATAAATATATATTTTATTAAATTTCCAATTTAATAATACTCACCCATCCATGTGTCATTTTTTCTAGGAATTGCACCAACATTCCCAAGTTTACTCATGTTTGTCCCATAGATATTTTACTTAACTCCTAGTTTTGAGGTGTAGGTGGAGTTGACTAGGTGTCCATGCTTAGGATTCTACTTTGCTCCTAAAATAAGGATTTATATTATTTTAAATGCTCAAAATATTCTTTTATGTGCAAATGCCTAAATAACACTTAATATTATTTAAATGCCAAAGTAATCATTTATGTGCAAATGCCTAAAGTACTCAAATGCATTTCTAAGTAATGTTCTAGGTGCAAACTTATATGTTTTTATGCAGTTAAGTTTAACAATCATTTTCACTAGGACCCCGATGCCGCTTCGTTGGGCTTCCCTGTTCCTTAATTTCATTTCTCCGACATGGCACCACTCCGTTGGGTCCAGTCATTCGCAGTTTTCATTCTTCGGTAAGGTACCACATCGTTGGGTCCTTGCATCCACTCTTTCCGTTCTCGACAGGGTATCGCACTGTCGGGCCCTTCTGTCGTCATCCTTTCATTTTGACTTGTGGGAACTTCATGTAGGGATTTCAGGAGCTGTTACCTTCCATCCTCCGTCTACACACTATTAGGGACTAATGGCGCCGAGGAGTGAGTCCGTTCTCACTGCGCGCCCCCCCACTCGTACGTGACCAGTTCCATCGTGGCCCACCTCGTATGCCCTCACGCTTTCCTCATGAGCAAGTGGATCAGTGCTTATCTGCTCATGCGTGGTATTTCGTCGGAAGTTGACATCGTCGTTGCTCTCCCTGTGTGTGATTTATCCATACTCTATGACCCTTCATATTCCTTTATGTGTCCATCGGTGAACTGTTTCACCTATCGCTACACATATTTCTCACAAACATATATTAGTAGTACTGTCCTCAATAATCATCATTTGATTCATAAATCTGCTACTTCGTTAAGCATTTATAATTTACTCAAACATTACTTATTCATCTAAACAAACATGCATTTCGTCAATAATTACTTTCTTCGTCCTCATCACATGATCAATCGTATAGCTAGTCGTTAAGCATCATTCATAAGCATATTTTCCATAATCATAGTTAATCGTTAAACACATGTAATCATTCATTTACCTCAACTGTCCATATACACATACTCAAAATAAAATCAAAGAGTTATTTTATTAATGTTTCAATCAGTCGGGTCACTCAATAGGTGCCCTCAATGTCTACAGTAGACTAGGGACACTACATTTTCTTTCTCCCCATTTTTTGTCACATCATCACCATATGATACATAATGGGATTCAAACAAACTAGTCAACAATTTTGTAAAAAACTCTTCATCTTCCTCTATTGCAATTTTTGTAACTAGTCAACTTCAGTTGTCATAATCTTCTTTGAGCATCACATTTATGGTTTTATTTTTTTTGTGACTTCACTCACATCCTTACTTCCATTAAGTGCATCCCTTATCCAATTAGGAGATGGTATTCATTGAATTCTAGAAGGAAACTCTTCATTCAATGTTTCTCTTTGCTTGACACATTCGTCTTCTTACAAATTACTAACATGTTCAACTGCATACCTACTTTTTTCAAAATTCAGATTTCTACCATTGATTGTAGCTTTTTTGTCTATTTGCAAGTTGTTATACCATAGAACGCTTCATTATTCACCTAGAAAGCAAGTCATATTTGCTTCATGGACTCTTCGATCTTCAAATTTTCAAGATAATGTTGTGTGCCTTTTCTCAATGTCCATAGCTCTTCTTAATATGAACTTTCACAATACCGGAGAATTTTTATCAAATGTTTCCATTATCTTCAATTTTTCTACTTCTATTTGAAGAGTGCACTTTCTTTATGCACCCTTGACTTCTTAAATTCGATGACTTTTATTGGACTTCCCCTTACACATCATTGCATATTCCTCTAAACCTAGACCATGGATCGACCTTCTTCAATTCTAAATGTAACACTTCTTCAACATAGGATTTACTTTGTAGTTACTGTTGTGTTAAATAAATATCAATATTTTGGTTCCCTTCTGTTTTTCTTGAACATAACCTAGAAATTTATCTTCATGACCTACCCCATCTTCTTCACTCTCCATGACCTATCCTATCTTCACTCATTTTGTGTTAATGGTGGTTCATTGTTGCTTCTTGAACTGTGATTCTTATTAATTGCACATTTGTGAACCATACCAACTTCCTTGTATCAAACCCTTCATAACCTTCAAAGGTATCTTTCACAACATTTCTTTTGCTATTTTATTTAATTTGATTTAAAATCTTAGTTCTCCCATGTCATCATTAGTTTATGTATCAATAGTTTCATAACCTCTAGGACTCTCTTCATAAATGTTGTATTCTAAACATGTAAAGATAATAATTGCATTTTAGCTTTAGAACAATTACAAATTCTCAATTGAACCTCTAGCTTCATCTTCTCTTCTTCAACACATATTTCATTTTCACCTTTTTCTTTGGGAAAACATTCTATTGTAGAATCTTCCTTATCTCTTCCAAAGATTTCTTAACCTCTTTACTTTCCTGATATCTTGTAATGCAATATGATGTGTATATGCATCCTCTCATCTTCTGTCTTTTGGTGGTTACTTCCCTATTCTGCTTTTAGTTTTAGTTGCTTGAATGGTATTCTAATTAGTTCTTCCTTCCCTTTTTATTGTTTCCTTCTTTTCTCGCTCGGGTTATTTATTTTACTCGTGTTGTTTACTTGGCATATTTCCATCATCTTTCTCTTGGTTCAACCTCACATGCCACTTCCCATTTTGTGAGGTATACTTTTGTATTTTACATTCATTTGATCATTCTCAAGGTTCTATTTCTTGGCTTTCGTGTCTTTTCTAAAATATCTTATTTTATTTCTCATCATTTTGATTTTTTTATTGTACTTCCTTCTTGTCACTTCTAGATTTACTTTCCTATCATGTTTTCTACCCTTCCCCTTTTGTTTTGATTTTTTTTCATAGTCATCAAATCATGACTTCTTTTTTTTCAAGAAACATTTTCTAACTAGTCTTGCTTGCTTTCATTGAGAGCTTTCCAACGAACCTTGAGATATTTGATCTTATATGTAAGTTATGATGGTTGGTCACTTCTATGTGGTAATATCGACATTTTTCCAAAATATCCATGTCAACCTCTCAGGATCTCGTGAATGGGACCACCAATAGGTATAGTATTCCTTTCTGGCTTGCATCATATTATGGAAGGGTTCTTTTGACCAAAAATTCTAGTACAACCTCATCGGTTCTTCCAAACCATCCTTGATAGTCACCATTTCTTATGCTTCCTTTATTGATTTGTTCTCTTATCAGGGATCGAGGACATTTCTTATCCCATGTCTCCCTAATGGTCTTATCATTGTCCATGATGTCAACGATGTATCCCACCCATGTTGTCGTGGGTTGTGCTACATAAAAAATTATGTGGCTTTTGGTGTGAAATTTCCCTAGTATTGTTATTTTCCACATGCTCGATAGCTTGAATGCGCCCAATCCTTACGAAATCATCAAACCTTATTCTATCCATCAAGAATCTTGGACCTTTTGTTGTCATTTTCCTATGATGGTTCATCCAAGCTTATTTATGATTCCCTATACAAATTGTTATTATCCGTCAAAACACTTTCCATCGAGAATCTTGAACCTTTCCCTATATATTTACTCTATGATGTCTTTTCTAGGCTTGTTTATGATGTCTTTATCCAAACTTTTTCTAACCCTCGAATCACCTTCCATCAGGAATCTTGGACCTTTGCATGTCCCTTCACCTTCCAATGGCTCTTCTAGGCATCTTTCTGATGTATTTTCTAAAAATATTATAACCTTTGGATCATCTTCATTGAGAGTCTTGGACCTTTGCTTGTCCCTTCACCTTCTGATAGCTCTTCCAAGCTTGTTTCCAATGTCTTGTTTACACTTTTTATGACCTTTAAATCACCTTCCATCAGGAATCTTGGACCATTTCTTGTCCCTTCACCATCCAATGGCTCTTCCAATCTTGTTTATGATCTCTTGTCTACACTAGAGGTCCTTCCATTGGACCAATGGATCTTCCAAGTTAACATTCGATAATAGTCATAAATCTACATCGTTAGGAGAACTGTGCCCATCCATTGGATCACCTTCCATCCAAAATATTAGACATTTTATTTTCCTTATTAGCATTGATATCTTCTTTGAAGTCTATTTCCAATTGCAATTCATTCAACCTCTAGACACCCATGATTTCTTTGTTTCAAGGTGCCCCCTCGAGAGTTCACTATGGAGCAACTAATGTCCCAATTTTCAGTGACTTCTCTCAATTCTCATAACCAAATCATATCTCCATAACTCATAACAAAAAACCAAACCATAAGACATATCTCATGATCAAGAAGTTATAATTGAGTCAAAATCTAGTCTTCAAATGGGGAAAAGTCATTTCCATTCGACCCTTCTCTTGTTGCATGACCTACAAGAAAAGTTGTATAAGATTTTGAAGAGCATGACCAAATCAATGTTTTACCTTTCCACATACAGAGTTTTCTCTATCTAATGCCTATTATCCTCTATCCTGTCTGTGATGGATTTATTGTCTTCTCTGGTACTTTTCTTCTCCATTTGCATCATAATCGTTCCTATGTCCTTTGTGGAGTTTGTTCTATCTACCTCCGACATTTATCTGGAAAAATGTCACATAAACTACACATATGAATCAAATTTCCTATTGGTGGGTTCTTCAATTCCACTAGATAAAAGTGGGGATTTTCCAATCATATAATTTTATTGCCATCTTCTTAAATGGTCCTTGTACAATTTGACTTAATCCTATAAGTAAGCCAAATTGTACTTCTAACACTTTCCACCCTTTATCAAGTGAGTATCTTAAAATATTGCATTTCCAATGCCATAATATTTTAGTGGAGTTTTCCAGCTTGTGAATAGTCTTCTCGGCTCTATTTTTTATCACCCTATCGGTTTAACTCATCCTTAGGGTCCTTGTGCATTGAACTCATCATTATGTGTATATCTCATCTCAAATAGTTGTGATATTTGTCAATTGACCAAAAAGGAAAATAATCCAAGATAGCTACCAAATCTAATTATCCTCTCTTCACCTAAGCATGCATCTTCACCATCAATCATGGTTAATGAGTTTAAAGATATTAATAGTTACTTAAAATTTCAACATAACTAGTGTTTAGCATATGTAAAACATGATATTTGTAATTAATCTTAGTTACTCTTCTTTTTTTATTGATGTGAAATTAATCTTGTCTTTGCTTCAATGCCATTAAAAGAGCAATGAATCTCTTACTAAAATATTTAAATAGGCTAAAATCAACCACTACCACCATAACAAAAAATGTCTTTCATCACAACCAATACCTAAATGTAAATTCAAATCCATCTTGAATAAGAAATTGTATTAATTTCCCAGCATGGCTAGTGATATCAAGAACTTCACAAAATATATCTAACATAATCAAGAAAAATATATGTTTTATTCCCCAAAGCAAAATGTGTTCCTAAGGAGTTAGTTTACAAAGATTTGCAAGATGCTCGTGGGCGCGTGTTGGTTTGCAATGTCTCCATTAAGGTGTATGATTCAACGTTTTGACTAAAAAATACCCTAATAGATATAGGTACTTTTAGGATCATTTAAATGATAGAAATAAAATAAATTCTATATCTCCCTCAATTTCGATCTATTGCTTCAATGTTTCTTTTATGTCAACTAACCTAAAATAGAATTAAAATATATCTCACCTTAGTTTGAGGATTAAAGTCTGGTTCTCGTCAGCGTTGGTGGAAGTTAGTTCGTGTAAGGCGCGAAGTAAGTCCCGTTGAAGGCGCAGTCGGTCGTGTTCGGCAGCAGCACAGTGTGTTATTCTGAGGTCGTGACTCTTCGAAATTTCCAGGTTTCATCTTTTCAATCCTCTTATCTTTCATTTACAAAATGGATTCTTCCAGCAAAAATAGTTTCTACTTTTCCAAACATACAAATGCATGTAGAGAGAAACATACAAAACGATGGTCATGATAAAACAAGTACTTGAACAAAACTAGTTCTGATTCCCTATATGATACCAGAGTTGTGTCACAAGAATATAATCCTCAACCCAATTGGTCTTTTCCCGAAATAGATGTTGAGAAAAATTATGAACTCCCAATGTTTAAATTTCGTGTTGTTCAGTTATTTCGGTTCACTTCAGTCAATATCCCAATCGCAGTAGGACAGTCTGTCTACCAGGTTCCACTTATCAAACAAGCTGATGTTGAATGGGGATTAGAAAATGGTTTCAAGTATATCCATATAGGTTTAATACAGTTTGGTGTCAATCCACTGCTCCGACACGGACTTAATACTTCTTGTTTAACTTGTGTTCTTGATTTTAGGTTGAATAAATTTGAAGATGCTTTGTTAGGCGTCTTTCAAAGTCCCTTAAAAAATGGTCCATCTTGGTCATCCCTGGTCCCTAGATACCAAATCTCACTCACTGATCCTTACATCAATGAGTTTTGGAAAGCCTATATCCAATTCAATGGCTTTGATGTTGCTCTGCAATCTCATATTTCCCAATTGCATTCTACCATATGTATTCAGTTTGTATCCACTACCATGCCAGTCATTAAACCAAAGTTAACCAAATGTGCTCTTCGGGATGGGGCAGTAATAGGCCCTGGTAATACTACACCTTTATAGCTTGGCTTCTCTCAGGTCACATTACCTGAAGAATGGAACAACACCTACCAACCATTATCTCAGAAGTATCCTGAACTACACCATTCCGGTTCCAAACAGCTAAAGATAGTTCAATCTACTTATGGTAGCACTAGTCTCCGTTTTGGTCCTTCTTAGTCATTTGGTGTATCCATTTCTTCTCCTTCACTTCTTGGCAGAACTATGTCACAGGTTGCTAGTTTACAAAGAATAATTCCACCATGTATAGAGGTTCATCCATATGATCCACATATGCA
Organism: Larix kaempferi; assembly: GCA_027924585.1. Taxonomy (NCBI): domain Eukaryota; kingdom Viridiplantae; phylum Streptophyta; class Pinopsida; order Pinales; family Pinaceae; genus Larix; species Larix kaempferi. The sequence goes on along the minus strand of BSBM01000687.1, from coordinate 7,783,400 downwards.
TCAACATCTCACCAGTCATAGTTTGCATCCATCTACATCATGCAAATTATGTAAAGAAAAGAATACTCAGAAAAAAAAAGAAAAAACATTTTAGTCAATAGATAGTCATGCATCCACTGTCTCTGTACATAATGGTCAACACTCAAATTATCCTGAGTGTTCATCTCTCTTTAAAGACATGAAAAGCTTCTCTTTTCCAAGAGAAAAGCCAGGACAATTAGTTCGATTGTCTGAAAGAAGACTTGACACATGAAACTCAACTCCTACTTTCAAAGAAGGGAGTTTACAGGAAGATCTGCAATATGTTAAACTTAGAAGTCCAACAGATCCTGAACCATAAGAAACAATCAAGTTACATAACTATGCAAACTTTCAGTATGTTTGCATTGCTCAGAATCTTGAAGATGTTGCTCGAGATGTCTTATAGCTCAAAGAGCATCTACAAACCTTGCATGCTTCAATAGATCATTTAAATGATGCTCATACAAAAAGATACAATAAGTTGGTTGACATTGAGTCTAAATTAGACATCATAGCTAAATTTGTTAACAATCTCCAATCAACTATTTCTCAGCCTCCCTCACCTCCAAAGTATATTCAGATTGATAAGGAAGGCTACAAATTCAGATATCATCCTGACAGTTCTAGTTCTCAAAAGTATTTGAAGCAATTTAGTTCTCATCAGTTGCAAAGAATTCAGCAAGGCGCTGAAGTAGACAGAGAAAAAATTGAATTAATGAAACAGAGAATTGTTGAACTAGAAATTCAAGAAAATGAAATGGAATCATCACATATTTCTTTTGATTCAGATATGGGAGAGTCCTCTTCTCCTAACCCTGGTAAAAGGTCTCGAGTTGAAACAGTTTTCTTTCAGAATCAAGCTTGAAAGACTAAAGGCCAAGATGAATTATGTCTTGACTAGGACATAAACACTAGCCCCTTGAACTGTGAATTCAGCTGAATTGTCACTCACTTCCATTGGCAAATTCTTTTTAACAAAATCATGCTTAAGGAGGACATCTGCTCCTGTGTCTAAATAGTACAGAGTTACACATGTTTTAACCTTTCCTAGTAGAATAGGAAAGTCTGGAGCAATAAAATCAATCTTGATTAATTCTTTATTCACATCGCGGAAATGGATCTAAGTAGGTTTCCAAAAGTATGTAGGGATGGCTTTATACTTACAACAATTGCTCATGGCACCAGTGTCTACATGAGCATCAAGCTCATAGAGCTTATACCCTTTTGTCTTTATTCCTATTGGTATGACCATATGATCACCAATACTCTTTTGCTCAATAACTGTATCAGAGGGTTGTACTTCCTATACTGGATAAAAGCTGTGATCTTTCTTCATAGTGAGATGTATATATTCAAAATTTATCTCATCTAACTGGTGTAGAGAACTCTAGATGCTATTAGCTAAAGAAGCTAGTTGTTCTCTTTCTCTTTTAACTTTTTCTTCAAAGTAAGTAATTCTCGCTAAATGAAATGACTCACCTTGATCATGTGGGAGCTCTTGCCAATCCTCTTCATCAATACCAACTTCTTTGAGTTTCTGACTTGGCAATTTCCTTTATAGTTCATCTATTTTTTCTTTCATCCTTCTTCTTATTATGACTAGACCGGGAGAAAGGTTGGCCTTTCTTTCTTGTCACATACCCACCCGTGAACCCAATTCGAGTAAGGGAACATGATGCCAAATTCTGGGCTTTCACATAATCTCAGATAGATTCATTAGAATCATATGAATAAAAATTTTGTGTGTAGATGCAAACAAATCAAGCATGCACAACATAATTAAACTATCCACACACATTACTCATGCATACATCATATCAACAGTCACCAAATTAATGCATTGCAGAAGTAAAAGACATAGATAGAGAAACACTTATCTTTATGGTGAAATGGTCCCAAACAGCTAGCTATGTCGCTGCAACGTTCCACCCAACCGTAGGCCAGTTGTGTTCATCAATTATCTCAACACATCTGCCACCCCCGAGCTGGGAATGATTCTTACAAGGAAAAGGGGACATTCCAGCTCATACACAGCCAAGTAGTCAATGCATCTAAGCCAAGCCAGTCCACAAAGAAGAAAATGGTTTCTCCCACAGATATATAAGCATTCAACAGTCAAAACGGTCTCAATGGAACCCCAATTCCATTACCCTTCTTCCCCACTTGTATATAACACAAAAATGCCCTTCTCCCAGCTGAGAATGAAGGAAAACACAGACAAACATGGCTGTAAAACGCCCAGGTAGCTCCAAACTCGTGAGAGAGCCAAAACTGGTTGAGGGTTAATGGATTGGGGAGCAATTCATGGCTCTTTTCTTGCCCAAGAAGCAAAACACGATTTTCCATGCAGGGTGGCTTTCCCATACTCGAATTTGGACAGCCATACCTCTCATTCCCCAAGACATTAACTACCTGAACCAACTCTAGGGAGAAATCAATGATTGGGTACAAAAGTCAACATGGGTAGTTGAGGGTTTGATGGATTCTCTCATTGACACTTGGATTGACTTGATTGGATCCAAGGGTTTGAATGTTTTTCCTCCCAATTCCTTGTAAAATTATGCCCCCATCTCTTGTTGCATTGCATAGCTAGTTGTGGGTATTTTATTAAAATGCATATTTACATGATATTCAAATTTTCATTATGCCTGGCTAGCACGTAAATCATATGCATCAATAAATCGATGGCGGGGCCTTGGCCTTGAGCTCCTCACCATGATTTTATAACAATATTACATCCTTTACATTTTTAATGCAATAGGGTCAAGACGGGGATGTGAGATTCCCCTCCCCTTGGAATAAAACTGTCCTTGGTGTTCCAATACTTAGGAATAAATACCCACTTTACACATATCCAAAAATTCACAAAATGTGGCAGATATATCCTGCGTTCATCTCTTTACTTTGAAATTTCAAGATCAAGTCCTTTGGCTTCCACAAGCCACTCCTACTAGCTTCGATCTTCCAGCGTTGCAGGTGGGCATTGCTCCACAACAATCCCTTCCCTTTATTACCCTTCCAACTGATCTATGAGTCTGGAATTTCATGGCTACCTTGTTGTCCTGGAAACTATTTGAGGAAGATTTTCAGCCAAAACAAATAACTTTTGGTCTACTGCCATGGCCAATGTGCACAACTGGTTCTCACTAGCAACACTTAGTTGGTAACAGCTGCAACCACTGGCTTCAATTTCTCACCTGTGAGACTCACCATGGCAATTCCTGTTAGGAAAAGCATAACACAATATCAAAATTAGTCAATTATTTTCCCAATTGACTTGGAACATCCATGCTTTACTCATGAGACTTCCACACATTTCATGCTTTCCCAACATACACATGAACTCATTCATGTTCATTCTTTCACAGGGGAATAGCTATTTAAGCATTCACAATTCATTTCAAGCAATTAAACACAATCTATTTTTATCTATGACATGCATTCAACAATCGTTTGTTTCTAAGATGCATCAGTCAAAAGGAAAGAGAATAGTAAGAGTTTCGCCCTCTTAGTCTTTTTCCAATCCGGAGCTACACCGCCATGGTGGTTTCACGCTCCTTAGCCTCTTTCACTTCAATGTGAATGCTAACTTGCCCTTTCTTGGCTACGACGCGTATTTTCTAGGGTCTGTCTGAGGATTTTTGACTAGGGAACCCTTTCCCATTGTTGCTTATAGAACCTTTGGCTGCTAGGACCCACACATGTCCACTAGCACCATCTTTCATTACTGCTCACACTGAGCTCTTTCGGACGATCACATGTTAACATGCATCCCTATGATGCCTTCATAGTCCTTTTTCCAACAATACCTACACTCAAACATTGAATCAATTCACATGTTCAGTTTATTCTTATAGGGTTTATTTATAAACAAGAGTTTAAGAAATCATAAACAATTTATAGACACATGTATATTCATAAGCAAGAAGCTGCAAGATAACCAAATACTTATCTGTATTGGATGTCTTCACTTTATTCCACAGGATCCTTCTTTGCTTTCCAAGCATTGGTTTTCCTGTGGATACAATAATGAATGTTGGGCTAGCATGCAGGCTACTCCACAACCATTCAAATAGGCAATGCCATGCCAGTACGCCGACTAGGTTTTATCAATTAATTAAGGAATGTTTGGCCAGCACGCCGGCTGCTCCACAACATCAAGTGGTTAATGATCCCACCAACTATTCTCCGAATTTATCGAGCATCAGTTACTCTCTGGATTTACCAAGAATTTTAGCGCCTAACCAGTTACTCTCTGGATTTACCAAGAATTTTTGCGCCTAACTAGTTACTCTCCGGATTACCAATAACTTATAGTGCACAACCAGTTACTCTATGGTTTTACCAAGAATTTATAGTTCTTTAAGGGTCCTTGCTTTCATGCAATGACCAAGGTTTCCAACAAAGAAACAATAGTGTATCAACTTAGCTGTTAGAAGACTTATACTTGAAATCTTTGTTATTCCAAACAGAAAAATAAATGAAAATGAATACTTATCTGTATTGTGCATTTCCTTTCTGGTCCACAGGATCCTGCTTCGCTTTGCAAGCCTTGGGATCACCTATGGACTTGTTGGATGTTTGGCTAACACGCATGTTGCTCCACAACATCAAATAGTTAATGCCCAACCAGTACACCTTCATGCCGACTGGATTTACCAAGCATTTGTGGTGCCCAACCAGTCCCATACCTGGTTGGCCCTCTCCATTGCCGAGCCAGCACATTCATCTGGGTCATCGACCAATGGAAGGAAACTGCACCATTGACCATTATAGGTCAATGCTCTACCACTCTGCCTTAGGATTGCATCAGCCTTTCACACATGTCACAACCCTTCATGCGCATAACAATTTTTCATCCACATAAGGATGGCATTCCTTCTCCCGGGTAAACCAACAGTTCCCTTTAGGAACTCTATAGGTGACTTTCTTGACTGTAGGCCAACATGGCCCCACAATACCCACAACATCCAATCAAATAATGCCAAACCAGTGCATCGACTGGGATTATTAGGCATGCAACAACCCTTCATCAAAACCTCCACAACAACCATTCATTATGCTTTTTCCGTGTGTAGCACCAAATTGCATCTGTGTAAGCTGGTAGCACAAGAAGGATAAGCAAGCTCATCAGTATTGTTGTCCCAAAATTGTAAACATATTTCATAACATTCACTATCAAGTATTGAAACACCAGGAATGCGTCCATTCCCTTAGGGTGTAGTCAATATTGACAACCCTATCATAACCCAGCATCAAAAAGGTGTGCACTCCCTTTCGGATGTGATTCATGTAGGCCCTAATCATACTCAAGCAGTCTGAAGTAATAATGGAATAATAAAACATGCTCTGCATATTAAATCTAATAACCAGACATGTATATTCTGAGTTAGGGTTACAAAATACTTATCCCTTTTCAGATGTATCTTTCCTTCATTTGCGAATAATGGGGGCTCCCTTCTCTGAGTCAACAGTACTTCGGTTTGCCACCCCAATCTTTTCACGTTCCATAACCCACACATGCCTTCTTGGCATAATTTTACTGTCTCACTCACATGGTTTACCCACATGCAGTTCGGCTGAGATATTATCAACATTTACAATGGCGTTTAACCCGAAACCCATTTCCAAAGCATGGGATCCTTCCCATCTAGTTTGGCTTCTGCAGGCCATCACACATGGTCTTCCTGCAATGTGTCCTCCTGGCACACTTATCAAATAGCCAAACAATTAACAACATTTAACAATAAAATTCAAATCTGATTGTTCCATAACCAATCAATGTCATTAATAATTAAATTCAACATGAATTTACAACTCTGTCTCCTACAGAAATTGTTTTGTTTAACCATGAGGCCACCCTCATCTCGTTTGGTTCTTGTAAGTGGTATCACTTTGTCCATGATGGTTTCACCCTTGCTACCAGACATGAACATCCACCTACAACATGTCCCCTTGACACAATTTTTATATAAGCCAAACGGTCATTAGCAATTATTAGCAAAATTTCAAATCTGAAATCTACAAATCTGTTTTCCTACATAAATTAGATTTGCAACCATGAGGTTATTCTCATAAACTTAAATCAAACACTTTTCAGATTTGTTTCATGCATAAGTTACAACCATGAGAACCTTCTCATAACCTTTGGCTTCTATACATGGTAGATCCCGATCTTTACTATGGACTTATCCTCGTTGCCATACACAAGACTTTTCTACCTGAAATCTGAACTTCAATCAGCCAAACACGTTGTGAGTATCTATGCATATAATCCTTTCATTGCTACAACAGCCACTGAAGTGATCTCAGAATTATAACACTCAATAATTCAAACACCTTCAACTATTAACATTTGAAATGCAATGAAATATATATATATCTATATATGCATCATTATCACAATAAAATTGCAAGACACAATCTCACTATTCATGCAATTTAAATAAACTGTAAATACTCATTACTTCACATTCCATGCAACTCTGTCCTTCCAACAGAGTGCTCTGGTAGCCCATCTCATGTCTACCTTCTTCATGCAATCATTCTCCTGCATTCACAGCAGCTCATGAAATGGTCTCAGTATGAACAATGGTTCACAATTTCATCGATTATCTAATTGCATTGAAACATATATACATATCAAAACCATGCATTCACACAATGCATCTCAACATGTGCACCCGCACATATGCATGCACATTCACAACATTTACATAATATTTTGATGTGCATTCACTTAATGCATAACCCCTCAATACGACCTTGCATTAATCCATGAATAATATGCATTAAGCATATTATGGCCTAACCATGGCTGTCTCATATGGCATGTACTACCACAATATGACTATAAGTATTTACTTTCTTTGGTTGTTAAACTCACAACCAATATACACAAATGGTATGATGCAATTTTCATATGAATGCATTGAGGTTTCTAAGAAACTATAGGGTGTAAGGCTCCTTACCCTTACTTACCCGCACCTCACCATACTTGGTAGGTTGGCATTCACATTCAGGCACTCAATACCACATGCAACCAAATCAACATAGTTTAAACATAGTGGAAGGGATCTTACCAAACCCTCTTTCCACATTCATGCAATTAAGCACAAATACCATTACCTGTGTGGCTGTCATTAACATCGCTTGATGTTACCTGATCAGTTGGCCTCTTACCAATGCTACACAGTCCTTTTTCCAACCTCATGATCACAGATTTGTTGCACCATCATTTCCTCATAAGGTTGTTGGTCATATGCAACAATCACCATTCACATCTTTAGCCATGCTTTAGTTGTTTTTGGTCCTATAACCAATGCGAACACAACTAATTATTAGCATCCACAATAATTATCTTAAGTGGCTCATTGCATATGTAAAACCTCACTATTTTTAACAATATGCAATATCATATACATTCAAAAACATTTTCATATGCATTGTGCAATGTTTATTAATATGCCATCTAGTGCATATTCATTTCATCTATTTAATCTTTTGCATCTTCAGGTATGCTTCTATGGCCTGATTACTACAATCAATATCAACAACATTAATTGTCATCAACCATAGGGAATACCATTAATGGGCTATTGCATGTGTGACTTCACTACCTTTACCCATATGCAACATTATGCTCATGCATAAGCAATTCACATGCAGTATGCAATGACTCTTTAATCATTCCCACTAATTCATATGCCTTTAATCTGCTACTCTCTTGCATTTCCAACATTCATATGCCATAATTTTCAGTATATAAAACTTAGGAAATATAAATACAATAGCAAGAGAGGAGTTAAGGAATTCTCCCTTTCCAATTCCTCATTATGACATGGAGTTCTCCTCCACATCATAGCTGATCCTTTTCTTGGCTTTCCTACCAAGCATACAAGTAATCATTAGCTATGATCTTCTCATGAATTAGCAATTCAACATATACATACACGTAATCATTCATTCTTGACATTTTTCAAATATGCAATTCTTATGCTATAAACAAAAATAGTTTAAGGTGAAGAATTTCCCTCTTATCAACATTGCCTTGCTGCTCCAATTGCTCTTCTGCAATGCATATTACAGCCAATTACTCTTAATAAGGCTTCCACAACCTTCTATGCAATTCCTTCTTCTCATCCCAAGCATAGAGAATGCATTTAACACTTTCAACCATTGTCTTCGAGGGACGACGGGGGTCAAGGGGGCTTGCCCCCTTGTGGCACTTGACATTTTTCAACTTTTGGAACCTAAAAAATCTCATGACATTTTTCAACTTTTGGCACCTGAAAAATCTCCTTGGAAAACAGTTGATATTCCCTGTTTCGGAGCAACTCACCGAGTTCTTCCGACTCGTTTTAGAACAACTCGCCGAGTTCTGCCGATCGGTGGACTCGCCGATCTCCTCCGACCCGTTTCAGGCCAACTCATCGAGTTTCATTGGTCGACGAACTCATCTGTCTTTTTCGACCTGTTGCGGAGCAAATCGCCAAGTTCTGCCGCCGAAAAACACTTAGAAAAATCTTCCGCCATTTCGGGCCAACTCGTCGAGTTCTGCCGCTGAAAATACTTAGAAATTTTTTTAAAATTTTCTTTCTTTCCTCGGCACTTCCTCAACTTTGTCGGCGCAACTCAGCCAACTTCGCCGACTGTTTCAGCTCCATCCAGTGAGTTTCGCCGATCCATTTCAGCTCCACTCAGCAGTTTCGTTGATCCGCTTGGTGACTTTTTCCCCTTTTTTGCCGAAATTTTTCCATCTTTTTGGGCGAACTTGTTAATTTTTTGCCGACTGCTTCGGCCCAACTCGGTAACTTGAGCCGACCGTTTCAGCGGAACTCAAAATATTGCGCCGAAACCGACTTAGCAGAAAAACTAAAAAATACTTAGAAATTTTTTCTTAATGTTTACTGCTGAGCAGGAAGCATACTTACCTCTGCAAGCTGTGATAGGTAGCCCATGAAGGCCCAATGCTGCAACCTTTGCTCTGATACCATTCTGTCAAATACCTACCCGTGAACCCAATTCGAGTAAGGGAACATGATGCCAAATTCTGTGCTTTCACATAATCTCAGACAGATTCATTAGAATCATATGAATAAAAATTTTGTGTGCAGATGCAAACAAATCAAGCATGCACAACAGAATTAAACTATCCACACACATTACTCATGCATACAGCATATCAACAGTCACCAAATTAATGCATTGCAGAAGTAAAAGACATAGACAGAGAAACACTTATCTTTATGGTGAAATGGTCCCAAACAACTAGCTATGTCGCTGCAACGTTCCACCCAACCATAGGCCAGTTGTGTTCATCAATTCTCTCAACACAACTGCCACCCCCGAGCTAGGCATGATTCTTACAAGGAAAAGGGGACATTCCAGTTCATACACAGCCAAGTAGTCAATGCATCTAATCCAAGCCATTCCACATAGAAGAAAACGGTTTCTCCCATAGATATATAAGCATTCAACAGTCAAAATGATCTCAATGGAACCCCAATTCCATTCCCCTTCTTCCCCACTTGTATATAACACAAAAACGCCCTTCTCCCAGCTGAGAATGAAGGAAAACACAGACAAACATGGCTGAAAAATGCCCAGGTAGCTCCAAACTCGTGAGAGAGCCAAAAAATGGTTGATGATTAATAGCTTGGGGAGCAATTCATGGCTCTTTTCTTGCCCAAGAAGCAAAACGCAATTTTCCATGCAGGGTGGCTTGCCCATACTCGAATTTGGACAGCCATACCTCTCATTCCCTAAGGCATTAACTACCTCAACCAACTCTTAGGAGAAATCAATGATTGGGTACAAAAGTCAACATGGGTAGTTGAGGGTTTGATGGGTTCTCTCATTGACACCTGGCTTGACTTGATTGGCTCCAAGGGTTTGAATGTTTTCCCTCCCAATTCCTTGTAAAATCATGCCCCCATCTCTTGTTGCATTGCATAGCTAGTTGTGGGTATTTTATTAAAATGCATATTTACATGATATTCGAATTTTCATTGTGCCCGGCTAGCACATAAATCATATGCATCAATAAATCGATGGCAGGGCCTTGGCCTTGAGTTCCTCACCATGATTTTATAACAATATTACATCCTTTACATTTTTAATGCAATAGGGTCAAGACGGGGATGTGACATTTCTTCTAGTTCTTCAATTTGTTTTCTTATTGCAGAAGTGGAGAACATAATACATTCAAAGACTAAACATTCAGTGATAAATGTATGTTCACCATCGGAGCTATCAGAAGAATCAATGGATAATTTCCTGAGGTTATTTCTGCTTCTGTATCAGAGTCATAATTATCTTTAGAGTCATGGATTGAAAATCCTTCATCTTCTGATTCTAATGACTGGACTAAATCCCATTCAGAGCGATCGTATTTTGTACTGAATAATTCATAAAGTTTATGCTGCAACCTTGTTTTCTTTTCTGGACAATAGTTTTCCCAATGTCCTGTCTTGCCACAAACATAGCATGAAGATTTCTTCAAAGGTTTAGACCTTTTCTTGAAAACAAATATGCTAGGTTGTTGTTTCTTCTTGGAAGAGAATTTGGAAGATTTCTTTGGAAAAGATTTAGATAATTTGGAAGAATGTGAGAGGGATCCACCACGCTTCCAAGTGGAACATTGGAAACAAGAGTAAGAAGCCTTGGGAGGTTTGGGCTTAAAACATCCATAATTAGCAGTCTCCCTAAACTGCTGACAGGCCGAAGAAGAGAGGAATACTTGTTTTTTCAGAATGTTGTGTCTTCATGAAGACACATTCTTTCTGGAGGGTTGTGAGAACATGATGGTGAATACCTGCTAGGGAGAGATCTTCAATCTGGATGCGGTTGTCACTGAGATATCTGGTGACAAGCTCTGGAATCTTATCAAGCAATGATGCTAAATAATGCTTCAAATAGGAAATGTTTTGATGGTTTGTGATCTTGTAAAGAATGGATTGCATTGTGCAAAATATTCTTGTAATAAATCAATATTGCACAATTTTTGGGTCATAAACATTTGACCATGGTGTGAAGCATTTGGAGGTCTGGCTCCAAGAAATTCATGAGAAAGAGCTTGAAACAATGTTTCAAGAGGATCAACATCCTCAAGAATATGTTCTTTTTATGTTGCTGAAAGCTTTTCCCACCAAAGCTTAACAATTCTTGTGAAATCCCAAGTTAACTGAGTAGTTACATCTTTCCATGTAGACTTAGTATCGAATTTCTTTTGTAGTGCTCAAGCATTTATTTTCGGAAATAAATCCAGAACTTCGTCATGCTTCATGCAATCTAGATTAATGATCAAAGTATTTCCAAATCCTTTGGAGAGATATTTGGAATCAAATTTAACTTCAACATTTTTAAGCTCATTAGTCCGTCTGACAAATGGACTCATGTTTCTATCTTGACTGACATCTTGTCCTTTAGTATTTCGAGCTTGATTCTGAAAGAAAACTATTTCAGCTCGAGACCTTTTACCAGGGTTAGGAACAAAGGAATCTCCCATCTCTGAATCAAAAGAAATCTATGATGATGCCATTTTAATTTCTTGAATTTCTAGTTCAACAGTTCTATGTTTCATTAATTCAATTTTTTCTCTGGCTATTTCAACGCCTTGCTGAGTTCTTTGCAACTGACGAGAATTGAATTGCTCAAATACTTTTTAGAACTAGAACTATCAGGATGATATATGAATTTGTAGCCTTCCTTACCAATCTAACTATACTTTGGAGGTGAGGGAGGCTGAGGAATCGCTGATTGGAGATTGTTGACAGATTTAGCTATGATGTCTAATTTAGACTCAATGTCAACCAACTTATTGTATCTTTCTATATGAGCATCATTTAAATGATCTATTGAAGCATGCAAGGTTTGCAAATGCTCTTTGAGATCTAAGACATCTCGAGCAACATCATCGAGATTCTGAGCAATACAAACAACCTGAAATTTTGCATAGTTCTGTAACTTGACTTTTTCTAATGGTTCAGGATCTGCTGGACTTATGAGTTTAACAAATTGCATATCTTCCTGTAAACTCCCTTCTTTGAAAGTAGGAGTTGAGTTGCCTGTGTCAAGTCTTCTTCCAGATAGTCGAACTAATTGTCCTGGCTTTTCTCTTGGCAAAGAGAAGCTTTTGATGTATTTAAAGAGAGATGAACACTCAGGACAATTTGAGTGTTGACCATTATGTATAGAGAGACTAGATGAAAGACTATCTATTGACTGAAATGTTTTTTTCTTTTTTATAAGTATTCTTTTCTTTACAGAATTTGCATGATGGAGATTGATTCAGACTATGATTGGTGAGATGTTGATGCATATGTGGATCATATGGTTGAACCTCTATACGTGGTGGAATTCTTCTTTGTAAATTGGCAAGCTGTGACATAGTTCTGCCAAGAAGTGAAGGAGAAGAAATGGATACACCAAATGACTGAGAAGGACCAAAATGAAGACTAGTGCTACCATCAATAGATTGAACTATCTTTACCTGTTTGGAACCAAAATGGTGTAGTTCAGGATACTTTTGATATAATGGCTGGTAGGTACTGCTCAATTCTTTAGTTAATGTGACCTGAGAGAATCCAAGCTGTAAAGGTTTAGTATTACCAGGGCTTACTACTACCCCCTCCTGAAGAGCACGTTTGATTAAATTTGGATTAATGGACGACATGGTAGTGGATACCAACCGAATACAGATGGTAGAATGCAATTGGGCAATCTCAGATTGTGGAGCAACATCAAAGCCATTGAAATGGATATAGGCTTGCAGAAACTCATTGATGTAAGGATCAGTCATGTACCGACGAAGCACACTACCATTATCATAGTGGTTATACTAGATAGTTAGGTGATCAAATAGAAATTTTATGAACTATTTTTAGGGCAACTTCAAGGTCAGTTTCAGGTCATTGTAAAACTATACAAACTGCAGCAGCAACAATAAACACCTCTCTAACCATCTTCCAATGTTTGACTACCACAGAGTTTCAAATCATCTACACAGTAAAACAATAAGATTAATATGTCCTTGGAGAAATTTATAATAGAAAACCATTTTGTACCTATGTTTCTAGCGGGAATATATTTTTTCAAAAGTGCTTGTTTATGTCACAGAACACGATTTTATATGGTATTCTTTGTGTCATTTTCCATCATGTTCAAGTGGTCATGCAAAGTTGTTTTACAAAGTTGTTCCTTGAGCTGCCAAAACACTTTTGGCACTTACAAATGTACAGAGGTGATGCCTTCTAATCTTTATTATTGCTCCTCCGTGCCTTATTTATTCTTCGTCACTTTCAATCACAATGTAGTAATATATTTTGATCAACCAAGTTCAAGAATATTGCAACAACAACAGTTACAAATAAATTGTTGTACCGAGTAGCAAGTTGTTTTACAACCCAATATGGGGGAGAATATTATGTAACATGCCATTCCTATAAATAAATAAATAAAAATGCGGTTTAAACAAAAAAAAGAATATATTATATTGATTTCATATTAAACTTAAACTTCGATATATAAATCATGTGATCAAATATCTTGAGGTTTAAATTTTTTCTTAATGTGTTGAACAAAATTTCACCTTAATTGAATCCCTCTCGGTGCTTGATAAATCCGATTTTAAAATGGATATATGCTAGTTTAAGTTGTTTCATGTGGTTTGTGTTTATGGTTTGCTTTGCATAGTTTTCCTTTCATTTAGGGATTCATCAACTTCATATATTTTTAGTGTTGGTTAAATATTGTTTTCAAGAGTGATAATTTGCAATACTAGTGTTTAAGCGAACAAGTTATCGATGATAAACATCAGGGCCCAAGAGAAGAGACTTCGGGATCAGCCTTGAAAGAAGAACCGATCCAATCTCCATTCCAGAGACTTTGAAATCAACTGAAGACCTACGTGCAGATCTGGGTGCTCCTAATTGTTCCTTATCCTTCGAATCTGGAACAACAAGTTCCACATCCTATGAACAAAGGATCTCACATCCTCATCAACATGAGATACAATCAGAGTATATGGGGTCAAAGTTGTACTTGACTCAGCCTTTTTCTATGCATGATGTAAGGCTTGAGTGATCCATCTTGTCCTCCTATAATCTAAAGTAGGTGTAAGCATATCCACACTTAATCTCACTTCAATTCCCTTTGAATCGAACTCATCTCAAGTCTCTGAATCAGTCTCTAGAACAAAAAATTCCATTAGGGATTCATCAACTTCGTAGTTTTTAAGTATTGGTTAAATCTTGTTTTTAACAGTGATCATTTGCAATACTAGTGTTTAAGCGAATGAGTTATCAATGATCAACAATGGTGCCCAAGAGCAGAGACTTAGGGGTCAGCCTTGAAAGAAAACCGATCCAATCTCCATTCCAGAGACTTTGGTATCTACGCCATCTTTGGCAAGTAGAGGGATTGCACAACCCCAATAAGTAGATTGTTCTCAGGGTTTTAAGAGCACAGGGGCGATTTACAAAGGTTACAAGCAAGTAATTGCCCAAAATCGATGGAGCCAAAAGTAAGGCAGAAATTTTGATAATGTGTACTTAGTATTTACCATAGGCAAGCCCTTCTGGTTCTTGGTAGTTGAGAATCTCACACGCAGTTGGAACATAGGATATCTAGACAAAATGTTTCTTCATGTGCATTACCATTAATACACCTTCCACACTCATCACAACAAGCAATACAAAATGTACAAGCCCGACACTCTCTCACTCTATGGTCTGTTTGATTTTGGAAACTTTCACTGGTGCAATCATAAACAAGCCTTGCATTTTCACATTTAGAGCAAGCTTCCATAACAATTGTAATTTGTACTATCATCATCTTATGAAAGCGAATAATAGCAACAGTTAGGATAAAACTATGGTTTTATTGATTGAGAGTTATGATCTAAACCGCAATCCAAAAGGTATTTCAACTTCCCAAAAAGGCCATCAATTCTCAGTTGCTTCAACCGATTATGTTGCATTCTCTGTGTGCTTTGACATTTTTGGCAATGTCATCTGCATTTAATCTTGTGCTGCCTGGAAAACATGACTTTGTAATATTTGCGCTGATGTCCAGTTCTTGCATCATCCCATCATTTGTAATTTTCAGGCTCTCCACTAAACTCAAATTTAGTAAATGACCTTGAGACCTTGCAACAAGTTTTAGGAGGGCATCATTAATGAGTTTTTCGCTTAGATCTATCATTACTTTACTCTAGCGATCTCGAAAGTAGATCTCCCAAAGTAGTAGAAAGATTTTCCAGAACGACTTGCACTCGATGATAACTATGATTTGGTTTATGGACCAAAATCAGGTGTATGAGATCACTATGAAATATCGTAAATCTTTGAAAACTCTAGAATAATCTTTGATATTGTTAGTACTGGAGTTGTACTTTAGTTTTGCCATGTCTTCTTTTCTTTTTCCTTTATTTGTTCACCTTTTCCCTAGAATTTAACCATAGTATTTAGAGCATGTTTTTTGTCTTGTTTATATTTCTCATTTACATAATGCATTTTCTAGTTAATGAATTAAATTTGGCTCATACTTATTAAAATCTTTCTTTATGTCTTCAAATATGTGATTTCACATCATTGCTAACTTATCTTATGGAGATTTATTAATATTTTCTAGCTTTTGTGATTTGACACATTCCGACAGCGTAATCAATGGAGGTTACACAGATTGGCATTGTCAGAACGATGAATCATGAGAATTGGTGGCTTGACGCTTGTCTCGAAATCATGCAATAGCTTTTAATGAAAGATTTTTCTCGTGATTTATATCAAAAGCGATTGTACTTCTATCAAACTCATGATTAAGTCCGATAGAATGAATTTAACGTGTCATGGTTTTTATTTAACTTTGCCCTAGTTTTATGATTTCCCTGGCTATGATAGTTTAAGACATCTATTCTTAGTTTGGTTTGAGCTCGTTCCAGATAATTGTGGTTTAAAAAGTGTCTGGCAATGGAAATATGAAGCAAAATGGTAAACTATGTAGATTCAATCCGGTTAACACGAAACGGGAAGAAGAATTTCCCAAATGCGCTAATCTTTTTATGGATGCATGTTGGTATTATTTCTTTGAAAGAGTTACAGGCTATAATGTTGAAGTCAGGTCTTTTGCTCAGAATTACTCGAGTTCATCCATCAAATTCTAGACTTTAGATTTTGAATTGATTGAGGGCTCAGTTGCAGAGGCAATGGGACTGCCCGTCGAAGGGGATCGGTGGTTCAAGAAACATCCATTTGAAATATATTTGAATTTGTATTTGCTTCCTGGGTATAAGACTTTGGATTGGAGTAAAGGTATACATTTGAACAAGGTAAAACAGGAATGGAGAGATGTTCTGGGTATAATACAGCGCTATGTCACCTGTGAGGTTAGGTTCGCTACAATTTATAGATATCATCTCAGATTCCTCCTTCATGTGAATGGGAAATATAAATTGAATTTACCATATTATCTATTTAAGAGCCTTGTCAAAATGGCTACTAGAGTCAAAAGTCATCCTGATCACACAAACTAGTCAATTTTCCATCATGGGTTAGTTAAGTTGCTAGTGTTAACCGAGCTCAGAAAGCAGAATCGTTCTTGCCAGCATTTTATATTTTGTTCAGGCTTTGAACTGAAAAAACCTGAGGCTCAAGATGATCTAAAAACTCAAATTAGTAAAGAAGATACAAAAAAGTTTGTCAGTAAGAAGAAAAGTCCTCATATCAGACGCAAAATTCAAGGAGAACAAGGTACTTCCAGAAGGCAGAGGAGAAGGGTAGAACAAGAAGCAAATCCAACAGAAAAAGAGTTCAATTCAGAGGATAAACCAGTGCTAAAACCAATTCAAGAGAATGTACATAAAGAAGAGACTCTTGTGTCACGAAATGAAGTTGCATCTGCCCCAAATACTCCTAGTGACACAAAATAAAAGACAACAGAAATATGTATGACTGAAGATCCTTCTTCCAATGTGGAAGCTCTAGTTACTTCCTCTTCAGAACTTCAAATTTCTAAATGGAGACCCAAACCAGACCTAAAAATAGACTGAGAATGAACATGAGAGTTGTTTTAGATCCTCAATTTAAAAGGGATGTAGTAACCACTATTGAAGATTCTTCAAGTGAAGAGGATCCCACAATCAAGAATATGGAGCAGAATTTGGCACAAACTTTAGAAGAGACTGAAAAGAGCCTAAAAAACTTTCTAGAGATGATTGAAGGAAATTATGAAGCTAATGATGAGCAAAAGGTTCAGAATGTTGAGATTGGTATGAGCTCAAAATATACCAATTTGGAAACTTAAACAAAGGATGCTAATGCACATAATATAGAGCAATTATTCAAAGCCCGGGAAAATTTTATTATTGAAGAGCAAGTTGAGGTTACTCCAAGCTGAAATAAAGAAAACATTGTGCATCAAACACCAATCGAGACAGTGTCAGAAATTCAAGTTCTCAAAAAATCGTTGCAACATTATAAATATCAAAATGAATATCTCAATGATTCCAATCATAAGCTAATGTAGGCTAATATAAGGCTAAGGGAAGACTTAGAAGAAGTCAATGGTCATTTTCAGGAGCTAATAGCAGCTGCAAAAGAGGCTCTGAAAAGAAAGAAGATTGTTCGGCAACAAAATGAAGAGTTAACAATGAAAAATAGATAACTTCAAGATAAGGTCCAAGTAATGGAAGCAGAACATGCTCGATTGCAAAAGAGATCCCAAGAATTAGATGGACTTACTATGTTGGATGAAGCAACTCGTCATATCTAGATTTGTTCGATTTAAAATATCTCATAATACATCTGGCAGTCAAATTTTGAAATGACTCATGTGATCTATCTTATCAAATGAATAGGTGGCATAAACTATGATAAGATGGCATATGCTCGAGTAATTAGCTTTGTTATATTTATAATATAGTTATCTATGTAGATCCTTTTCTATTTTGAGCACATTCGATCCTAATAGTTTGGATCTGAAAATAGTTTTAAAACCCTTGTATGATTATAAATGTGGGAACAAAAATAGTAGAGGTGGTTGGTTTTTGGAAAAGGGTAAGAAAGCATTAAGCTTGTTCTACAACACAAATGTCTTGGTTCTTTGTAAGCTTATTTGAAGACTGTATTTTGGAATGAATACAATATATAATATGAACTAGTTTTATTCATTATCATAGTAAATGCATATGATCAGTTTGATTACCCTGCTTATGATTTCATTTTTTGATAAAGTGTTTATCTTTAAAGGCTCCTAAGTTGGTGTGCTTTTACTATATTTTTACATGAATATTTGGAGATAGTGTATATGCCATATATTAGATTTTAAATTTGGTTTATGTTATTATTTATATCATTTTCACATAGTCTCTGATCTTGTTTACTTATTTTATCATCACCTGTTGTTGATTATTTTTCTTATATTTCATTACCTTGATCCTCATTCTTTCCTATAACTTATAAAATGCAACCACTTTCAGATCTTTTTTATTTTATATGTCTGGGATTTGCACTTATGTAGTCTAGGTACAAACTCCAGTGCAAACATCTTTTGGTGCTGTTGTCGGGGACGGAGAAATGAAAGTAAATTTCTTCCCTGGGTATTAATATCTTTAGGTCTGATTTTGAAGGCTGAACAAGATCAATACAAATTTGTAGACTACATTTTCACCCGTGCTTCAAAAAGTAATTGTGGCTCCTAAGAAGATCGGGACTAGGGGAAATCATTCATCTCCTTTGCATTTATGGGTTTCAGATCCATACAATATTTTGAGGGAATCCAGACAAAAGTTCGGTTCTACATCATCAGGTAGATTTCAGTATTCCTCAGCTCCAGAAATACCAGGTGAGTTGGATAAGATTTTTCCTTCTTCAAATTTTTCAACTTTTGAAGAAGAAAGGAAGCAAGATTTGTATGTTCAGGAAGCAAGATTTTTCCTTCTTCAAACTATTCCTGAGTTTTAGAGTTTAAATCCTACCACTCGAGTTTATAATTTTGAAGTCTATACTAATCCTTTGTCATCCAAAAAACTAAAGGAAGAACTCCTAAATTTTGGACAGTTTGACTTCCTAAAACCTCAGTTGTCATCTTATACACCTCTCACTAGTAAAATTCCAATTAGTCAACTAGAGGTTAAACTACCACTTTCTCCACAGACTCAGATTGGTCCAAATATGGTTCGTCTGCCCACTAATACAATGGATTCCATAATGCTTTCTAGATACTCCCCATTAGTTTTACTTCAACCTCTTAATGCCCTTCCTATAGGTGATTATCAGAAATATCTTCCAAGGTTTAATGGCCAAGGTGAGATTACAACAAAAGAACATTGGAATGCTTATTTTAGTTATGCTGACAATCAAAATATTGAACATCAGGATATTTGGATGCGAGTATTTGTCCAAATACTGGATGGGGAGGTGAGGAAATGGTTTAGAAAATTGCCAGCTTATTCTATAGATGGTATTTCCCGTGGGGGGTAGCTCAAGTGGTTCTTTTGAAGTTGTGAAATTGGTTGTGAATAGCAGGTCATGTGTTTGATTCCCCTCAACTTGCATTGTGTGACATGACTCGGGCCTTGTGGTTGCACCTAGGATTATAGTGGTAGCGATATTGGACCCCTGGATCCAGTGTAACGCGAGTACTAGTCCAATCTTCGTTGACGATTCCCCTAGTAATATATATATATATATATATATATATATATATATATCTCTCTCTCTCTCTCTATATATATATAAATGGGATTGAAGCTTTGGAATAAGTTTTTATGAGACAGTGGGGAGATCCCAAGGATTATCTTTATTATATAACTGAGTTTGGAGCTTTGAAAAGAAAACAAGGTGAGATAGTCACTGATTTTACCAAGCATTCCAATAAAATGTATAGTAAGATCATGTTGGCCGGATTTTTTGATTATGGCCAACTATGGCGAAATAACCAATACAAGGCACTTAACACAACCCCCGATATGTTTGGATTAGCTAATTCTCGCAGGTTTTAGGTCCCGCTACCTTTAAATTTGTGCTCTCAAAAGAGTCTTAAAATGTTTTGTATTTATGTTATTTGACTAATCTAAATTAACCTAATTATTAACAACTTCTAAACTATAATGTAAAAACAAATATAAGAAAACCTAATTTTAACTATCTTGGCCAAGAGCAAATATTAAGAATTAAGCTTGTTATTTTGAAAAAGATAAATGTCTAAAGCAATGTAATAATTCAAAAGAAAAACCTTTAGAATTAAAACACAACTTTGATGCAAAATAACTATCAATTATAAAACCAACAAAATCATAATACAAATTATCATTAAAATTATGAATATATAACTGTCACAAAGATATCAATTTTGCACAATCCAGAATTATGAGAATATAGATAATAACCCTCTAACAAGATATTTATATCAGATAAATATTCAAATTAGAAGGCTTTTAGATATAATGTTAAGACTAGATTACTAAAACATAGTTATTATAATACGATCACAACATTATATAATCATAGACTAGACTTGTTAATGCTCGAACACATAAAGATTATCAAAGCTTCATAGCAAAGTATAAGCAAATGATATATATATATATATATATATATATATATATATATATATATATATGCAAAAGAGATCATAATGGAGTTGATTAATAATATCTATATATTTGAAAAACCAAATCAAAAGATACCAGCTTATCTAATATGTTCATAACAATGCAACCATAATAATTTCTCACAGTAGAACTATTTTCAGAATTGAAAAAACTTGCAACTCTAGTATTGGCTTCTCCTCGTTTGTACTCGAGCTCCTCAGAGAAATATTTTATAGAAATTAGGGAAATAATTCCCTAAAAATATACAGAGTATCCCCCAATTGTTGCAACAGAGAAACATCACGGAGCATTTAGAAAAGATAGCTTCCTCCAGTTCTATCACCACATCTCCTCTATGTTATAAAAATATTACAAACATATTTCAAAATTTAAAAGAACAACAGTTCTCCAATTCTGTGGAGACTTCTCCCCTTCCTCATACCTCCGAGGTCAAATTTATACCAGTGAAAAATAGTGGGAAGGATAGGATCAAATCCCCAAACCTCTGGTTCGTTCAACTGGATGCCAAACCGACTGCAACCAATTTCTGGAAAATTAACCTCTGTTCGGGCACGAATTTCTCCAAAAATGTTGAGATATTTCTAAAACCGCCCACAACCAAGGGTAAAGGAGTCCATTTGGGAAGTGGGTTTTCAATGGTTTAGACAGATTCTTATTAGTTTTCCCGTAATCATCCATGCAAAACCGTCTCTCCCTATTGGTGATAAGGTGAATTAGTGTGATTATAACATATATACAGAAAGGTGATAAGGTGAATTAGTGCGATTATAACATATATACATAAAGAATTTTATTTGAAGTTAAAATGGGCTTTTTTTATTCATCTTTGGCAATTGGGGTTATCTTGTAAAGAGAAAAGGCTTGGTCGACTACTTATTACAGGAAAATGGGCATTAAAGAAATAGGTCATAAGTCCATAGAATGTAAGATTAGAGTCTACATAAAGACTTTCCAGGTAAACCATAACTATTTATGATTGTAATACAATGCTCTCCTCTATGTGTATAAAGATGGTGGTCAACACACCAGCTTGTCCTATGGTCTATACATATAGTCACGATCTCTCTTTTGTCTTCGCAAAAGATTGCTCTTTCTTTATTGCCCTGGTTACTCTTTCTTTTTTAGACACAAACTCTCCCTGAATGGGGAGTGGCGCTTGGGGTCAAGACATGTTTCTAAAAATTCCCATGTAGGTAAACATAGGGTTTCATCAATTTTGAAGTTAAACTGCAATCAATAGTTGAACCAATAGTCCAACTTATTGAAAATAGAAACACCCAAGTGGATTTGGAGCAGTTTTATTGGTGGGATTGGTTTTAACACTTGAAAAATTTTATATTTATTTTAACAAGTAATTTATTCGTGATTGAAGTTTTAATGAATATTAATAAGATATTTTATCTTTTATTTTTTATTATCTTCTTATTAACAAGATATGACAACATACTTTTGACTATGTTAATATTAGCGAGAAAGATAATAATACGATTTAAGAACTAGTGGTATGGTTGTGATTGGTAAGGTGATGTGGCGCTCTTGTATGGGCACTATAACATATGTCGCAAGAGTAAAACATCGATATAATGACATCTAAATTTGACTGCTTATGATTAACTTAATGCAAAACGACTCGATTAGAGAATTGTTTTTCCTTGGATGTGTATATTCATTCTTTTAACCAATTATTTTTACTTTCAAAGTTCTTTTATGATTTTGAAATGAAAGAAAATTTACTCGAGTTAGAAATGGAGGGCTATCAACTTGAGTGCCTAACATAAATATTTCAACATTTAATTGATTTATTTAGAGTGCTATTTCTTTTTAGGTTTTCTGTTTAGATGTCTTTTATTTTTATAATGATGTTTTTTATAACTCAATATTAACAAGATGTGCACTCTTTTTTTTCTTTCTTTCTAAATATGGACTTCACCACATAGAATTTTTAAAAACTTTCTTCCTGTATTATCTATATACAAATATCGTTGCAGAATTATAGTCAAATATATTGACTTCTCGGATTTTGTCAATCTCCAAAATTTCGAGATGAGGCACGACCCATTTAAATGGATATGATGGATATGATTTGGTTTTAATATTCACATGTCTACATTTATGTTGTTGAATAAGAAATATGTTGATGGATATGATTTGGTTTTAATATTCACATGTCTACATTTATGTTGTTGAATAAGAAATATGTTGTATCTTTCACTTAGTTTGAATTTTTTTTATAGGCATTAAATGTGATTATATTAGTTTACTCAATTTAGTTTGTTGAATATTTGTTAGTATACCTCTTTTCCTCACTGTATCTATTTTTAAAATGTTTTTTTGTCATGTCTAATAAGTAATGTATGTTAATTAAACTTTTATTTAAAAGAATACTGAGAACATGGTCAATCCTACAATTATTTAGATTTATCATACTTTTTTTTGTCTCTTTCATGTGTCGTGAACTATGTTAGCCTTTTCCAAAAATTATCTATTTATTGATACATCTTATATATAGTTTCCCATGCCCATGTTTTCACTCTTTTGATTGCTCGTTTTTTTCTTTTTTTCAACATCATATAAACAATACAAACTTGCACGCTTTCTATATTTGTTTTTTTATACTTTTTTCTTTTCAATCATGATACTTTTTTCTGTCTTTCATGTTGGTTGTGGAGCCATATCTTCCAGTCCCATAGATGATATTGTTTCAGCCGTGTACCCCACCTTGATATGATATGCAAAAGGACTATACACTCGTTCCCCAACCTTGGGGTTCGGGGGCGAAGCTCCCGAGGAAATTTTTTGGGCTATTTCGCCAACAGATTACGGGCCCATGGTTTTGAGTAACCCATGGTATTTTCCCATTGTATTTCTCCTTTATAAGAAAGACATTGTAATACGGCTAGGGTTAATGTATTAGGTTTTATGCATTGTAAAGATCTCTAAGATCATGAAGAGAAACTGTGAGACAGTGAAGAGGAAGTGCAATGGATGTGTTGCAGGTTGTATCCCTTCACTTTGTTGGACGGTATAATAATAAGGACTGGCAATTTCCGTGTGGACGTAGCCCATCTTGGGTGAACCACGATATATTGGTGTCTCTCTTGTAATGTGTTTGTGTAATTTGTATTTGCATCTTGTTTATTGTTATTGCTCTGCGATCTTGTTTTTCTAACATTTCAAAACATTATGCCTCTCCAATATAATCCTGCACATTTTCTCTTTGTTCGAGATATACCTACTTAACTTGATCCGGTTTGATGAGGCTTTTTTGTACAGAACTAATGTTTTTTTTTAAACATTGTTTCATGCCTTCTCTGTTTGTGTCCCTTTCATGTTGAGTTTGTGTCTTCTTTGTTGTTCTTTAAACAATTTGCAAAACAACTTCATTTTCCCTTGTTATGTCCATTGCACCTACCACACACAAAACACAAACCTTGTATTTTTCCTTTTATATTATTTTGTGCTCGCTCTTTTCCTCTTTCACCTTCTCCTATTTTTGCATGTCACTTAGTATTGGTCATCTTATGCTTCTATAAAATCATTTACTGTGTGACGAGGTTTTCAATTACCTTCCAATAATTAAGAAAGCAATCAAAAGGTGTTCATTAATTGGAAAACCAGGGGTTCTCTAAAATTTTGAGCTACCAGACAAGATATACGTTGGAAACTACAACTTAAGCTGGTTTATAATACTAAAGTTGAGATTTACCTTAAGTATCAGAACGACGAGAGACTAAAATCCTGGAAATAGTGCTTTTAACTAATCTTGAATAACCTTACCAATAAATGACAGCAAACCACTAATTGCATTTAAGGGAGATTCATCTAAACTCTCAAGTGCACAAAAAAAAATGTAGAAAGCAACCAACTACTATAGGTCTAGAGTTCAACCTTCCAAAGGAAATGAAATCAATATTCACTAATTATAATTGCAGAAAGAGAACCAATCGATTACTTACTCTAACTAATCAATCTACTAAAGAAAACTACCAATTAACAAATCATTCATAATAATACTTAAATAAATAATTTGCAGGAAATTAATGATTCTACTATCTACAACAACTTAACAATTTGAATAAAAGACGGGTAGCTACATAGATCATCTATTGCTACCACGATAATTTAATTATCGATTCTGAGTTCATAATGACTTATTAAATCTCCTATTCCATCTTTTGATCCGTAATTAGAATTCCAATCATCAGTAATAACAAACAAACCCAATGCAAAGATTTGATAAACTATGAATAAATAAAACATAACACTCTGTAATGTCCCCATTCAATTAAGGTTATAACAAGAAAAATCCATCAATCCTACTAGTTCCCTAAGGAGGATGGAGACATTGGGATTTGCAATAAGGGAGCTATTAAGTGATGTTTAGACATTAGAGTGGAATAAATATTTAATAAAGGATCTAATTAAATAAATGCAAGAGAAAATCAAAGTGGCAATTGATCATGAAGACACATGGAGGTTGTGGGGCCCACACAAGCTAGAATTTCTGTGCCACATGGCATCCTCCTCTTGCAATTTCGAATCCATGGGAAGCCTAATCTTCTTGGGATGATTTAGGAGGCTCATACACTTGGCCATATGCATCATAGGTCGAGTTTGGATGGAAATGTAACTCCTAAGGAGAAGGGAGAGTCAAATGAGGAGTCATTGGACACTTGGACTAGATTCCATAACCTATATGACAATAATGATGAAGATGCTATGACACTTATGACAAATTGCAGATCTGATTGCTGACATCTGACCATTATGACATTTCAGGCCTAAATATAACATCCAAGAAGGCGCTCATGGGAGTTGGGGAAGCTCAATGGGTTCCTATTCGAATTGGTGAAAGGTGGAAGGCTTGGAAAGGGAGAACACATGGAAAATCTTGAGCCCCACCCTAATTCAAATTGGATTGGAGTTTATGGATGGATTGAGAACCTTAAAAGTTTAAGGATGTTTATAAAATGCAGGGATCAACCAGGAGAAGAGCTTTTGATCATTTTGAGAATTTGCATTTGTGAAGAGAGCTAGTGGAAAACTAGTCTACTTGCCTTAGCCAATTTCGAGAGTGAAAGATTCCCATCCTAGTTGGTGTGTGGAAAGGCCACTCAGAACTTTCATGGGAGATTTAATGGATTTTTTATTTCCAGGTATAAGGTATAGGGCAGCTCGTGGTTTCTTCTAATGTAGCTCACTCCTTTAACCATTTCGAGTTTTCATTGCATATTATTGATCCTTGAGGAGAGGCGCTTTTGGTGAGATATTGTACTATTTGGGGGAGATTATAATGACCCATTAATTTTTTAATATGAATTAAATGCTATGTTATTCATATTCAGAAAGTTTCAGGTCGATATTCCAAGTGGAAATGTATAAATCTGTTTTTTAATGAACAAATGGTGCCATTTCCCCACTATCTTGATGTATAGCAATGAAATAGTGATGTATTCGAATGGAAGAACATTTATATGATGTATTTATGATTAATGAATTGTCATTAATGAGATACACAAGTTTCATTTTCAGTACTTAAGCATTTGGAGTCAGCTTGCTCAGTTTTCTACTATTTGAAGAAGATTTAATGCCATTTCCCCCAAGGTCGAAACTAGTGATTTTGTAGCTGTTGGGAGAGGGTTATAACAGACTTCACAAACTGAATAATGTTGCACATGAGAAATTAATATTGTTAATTAGACATCCTCTACCTCTGTTCATAAATTCGAGTGGGTTTGGAATCATTTGGAGAGCCATATTCAGCATTTACCCTGGGGGGATTTGAACCCCAAATTGCTAGTAAAATTCCATACATTGGTCATAATAATAGAGGGGTTTGAAGAACTATTTTCATCGTCCTAAATCATCCCTGAACATCATAATCAAGTCCTAATATCATTCATACACCTTCTCTGAATATTTGGGAGCATTTGGAGCAATTTGGAGACCTAGACATCAAAACTAGTCAAAGGTCGAACTAGGGAAAAAGTGAAAAAATTGTCATTTTAATAAATTTATTAATAAGGGACAATACTAGTGGTATCAGAGCATGATCTTAGAACCTGATGGTATTAACAAGGATCCAAATAAATAATCCACCACCCTTAGAACCTAAAGTTGAAGAGGAAGTAGTAGGAGAAGAAGAGTATATTGTTGAAACCATGCCTAAGAATGGAAAGGAAACCTCAGAACACGAGGATGAATTTATTACAATCAAAAAACCTTTTTTTGAATACCTTTCAAGTGGCATCAGAGACATGAACAAACAAATGATAAAATGATTCGAATTGATGGCTAGCCAACTTGGGAGCAAAGGAGTAAAAGGAGGCAGCAACAGTTCACATGCAAAAGAAAAGAAGACAATAGGTGGGCATATTTTCTCAAGCACAGGACCCCATAATATACCTAATGAATTTCAGAACACACCAAGGCCTGCTGCACCTAAATTTATTGTTCCCAAAGAAGAGCCTAACACCCCATTTGACATGGATGATTTGGTAAAAGAATGGGAACAGTTGAGTGAGGATTGTAGAAGGCCTCTACCATTTGACCAATACTTTACTGTCTCAAACAAACTCAAGAAGAGGGAGGATAATAGGGATCTATTCCAAAACAAAGAATTAAATTGTGCTATTGGTAAAATGCCACTTCCTACTTTTGATGGTTCCTCTCAAAGTTCTGCTAACACTTGGTCGCAAAAACTAGATGTGTATTTTCAGTTGAATCCAATGGTGGAAGAGGATGCCTTAAAAATGGCAATTTTGCATCTAGAAGGAGATGCCAATGAATGGTGGTTCCATGGTATGAAAAATTTGGGACATGATCAGGTTACTACCTATGGAGAATTTGTTGACAGGGCGTTAGAGAGGTTTGAGCAAAAAGACCCAGAATTACCTTTCAAAGAACTAGTCCAATTGAAGCAAGTGGGAACTCCTGCTGAGTACATGTTAGAATTTCAAAAGTTAGAAGTCAAGGTGGATGATATATCTATGGGAAGGTTAGTATTTCTATTCACTGAAGGTTTGGATGAACCCTTAAAAGGTTTATTTAAAGCACATAAACCAACTACATTAAGAGATGCTATGAGCTTGACTAGAGATATCCAAAATGTGCTTCCTAGAATAAGATTTCCTCCCAAGCCTGACTTCAGATTTGAGAAGAAACCTTGGAAAAGAGATGCATCTGATAAGAAGCCTTGGTAAAGAGATTCATTTGAAAAGAATAATAAAGAAGGACTAAACAGGGAAGAACTTAGAAGAAAAAAATTGTGCTACACATGCTTTCAACCATGGGCACCAGGGCATAAATGTACTAAGGGAAAGGCTCAATACATCAAAGCATTTTCTGATAATGATGAGTATGAAGGGGGTATGGATGAAGAAGAAAATATTTCAGATCAATAAGAGGCATATGAGAAAGCAGAAGAAGGAATACAAAAGAAAATCAACCCTCACCTGACAAAGCAAGAATGGTAGTACTTTCAACAGTGCTTCATTATCACACTATTCGGTGCAAGGGTGTGGTACTAGGACAAAGAGCTTCAGTTTTGGTAGATGGAGGAGCCACACATAACTTGATTGATGCAAACATGGTGGAGAGAAGGAAGATACCTATTGAACCATTCGATGGCTTCACAGTTGTCATTCCAGGCCACAACACAATGGAGTGCAAAACATGGGTTCCAAAGCTGCAAGTCACCATAGGTAACTATACTTTTGTTGATAGCTTTTATGTGGTTGATGTTGCTGTTACTAATGTGGTTTTGGGAGTGCAATGGCTATACTCTATAGGGGAGAATACAATAAACTATCAAATTCTTGAGATGAAATTTCAAGATTCGAAAGGAATACTAAGGGTTGTGTTGTTGGTACAACAACCCCCCCTTTTATTTTTTGAAAAATATTGGGGCCCCTCCTCTTTTTGAGTATGTTTGCCTTAAAAAGTTTTGCAACATCTTGGCATCCAGTGACTTAGTTTCTTTTGATCTTATTTTTCCTTAGAATTTTTAAGTTTCGTCTTTTTGCCCCTAGTAAAACTCAGTCTTTCAGCCCGCAACGGCGGAAGCTCTAAGTTAACTTTGCCGTAATAACGGAAGAGTAATCCCAAGTCTTCCGAAACAACGAAAGAGAAAGCCAAGTCAAATCGCGACGGAAAAGTTATCACAAAGTCTCCGAAAAAGCGAAACATTTACTCAAACGAGCTCGCGGCGGAACAAACTTGTCAAATCCTTTCGCTACGGTGAAAGATTTCCTATAACCCTTCTGCAAACACCGAAAACGCATCAACAAGTTCTTCGGAGAGACTCGTCTCTTTCTTCCGCCCCGCAAACTTTGGCATATTTTCAGAAGAACTTGGCCAACTTTCCCGCGAAAGCGGAAACGCTTGCTTAAGACTGCCTCGATACATGACTTATTCGCGGAAGCTTTGACACAACTTCCCTGCAACAGCGAACCATTTTTATCTTTTCTTCCCGCGTGGGTCGGAAGCGTTAGCATAACCCTCCAGCGTTTGACGATCGCATTTATTGAAAAGGTTTCGACGTGACCCGGCCGTACGCAGGCGTAAGACCTGTTTAATGACATGCAACCACCGAATTAATGGACCACATGTACCAATCTGAATATATAGGGGTGAAACCCCGTTGGCATTTCATTTGTTTTCATTGCCCGAAGGATTTTTTCCGTTCCGTTCGAACAACCAAGTGCGTCCATTGTCGTCTGAAGGCATAGATTCACACACTACTTGACAATCATTGGCGCCGCGCTTTTCTTTTCCAGGTAAGTTCATTCTAAGGCCTGGTTATGATGTTTGTTCCTATCTAAAAGTGGTTTGATCCATATTTTTATTCTATCTACGATGTTTTTTGGAACAATCATGCCTAGCATCGACCCGTAATGCACCCAATTCAGAGTACTATCCGGCCAAGTCTTTTTCCTCTTAGCCACAGTTAATCCTAGGGACTTTCGATTATCCAAGGTCGTTCTGGTATTGCGATTGGTCTCTTCTACCATTAAATAGCAATAGAGCTTGTTCCTCACAGTCTCGGATGATCTTTTTACTCCCAACCTAAGAAGCGCTTCTTCAACAAATCTAAGCATGGACGTAAAAGGCCTTAAAACTCTTGCATTTTAAAGTAATTAGAAAACGATGCAAATACCCGTCACCCGCTAGACCTTTTCCTGCCCTTTCTCGTACCTAATCATGGAAGTCTCCGATTTTGAAAAATTTAAACCTTTCGCGCTCGCATGCCAGTAAATGTTGGTTCCCAAGGACTTATGTACCTAGACCAGCCTTTACTCGTATGTTGTCATAATCCTTGATCACTACATCAACCGTAAAAGTAAATTAATTAATGCTTTCACAAGTTTTTTTTTTAATTGATATGTGAAGGGAACATGTTCAGGAGTTTTGGTTGAAATGAAGAAATTATCTAACGGACATTAGTTTGGTTTGTCAACATCGTGACATGCATGCTTATTCACGTTAATTGTTGAACAGGATTCCCATAATGGCTAAACGTGGCAAGATGAGAATGAAGGTGGTCGATGAAAGCACCAAAATGGAGACAATGTTCCAAGACACCAAATGTACTACAAACGTGCCTCCGGAAGTAAACTGGGTTGATGTTTACCATATGATAAGAGATCAGGACTTTCCTAAAGCTCTCCTTGAAGAAGAATGATTATATCAAAATATCCGGAACTCCTATGTATCCAAAGCGTCCACACGTCTAGAACTCTTCCCATGTTCAGAGGTGATCGGATGGGTGCTGCAGCATGCCAACACCGAAACTAGAGTAATAGCAGATAGCACGGGAAAGGCCTTTGCATCGTTTCACCCGTATTACATCTCGATAGCCTACAAATTACCCAAAGCACAACAACGGCTTGATGATGCATTGTTGGCAGAAATCCATATGGATAATCTAGACATGGTAAGAAGGTTGTTAATTTCAGGCAAGCAATTCAGAAGAAAAGACAGTGAAGAATACGAAGTCCATAATTTGAGGCCTCCCTTCAGACTGATTACTCTCATGCTAAAGCAGAATCTTGGGGAGACCCGATGGGACGATGTTCATGCTGCAATGGGTCCCTATCATCCACTATGTAGCCTTCAAAGGGACAATCTTCAATTGGGCTAACATTCTCTCAGACAGCCTGACATCAACAATAACGATGGCTAAAGAAGGGTTGGTAGAAAGGAAAGCAGAATTTTATATGGCTTCATATGTCATAGATTGTATCGTGGAAAAATGTCTTTTTCCCAAGTTGGGATGCATGTGGAGCTCGGCAGAGGGCCCGGTGTTCATAGCCTACAAGATATTTTGGGCTCAGAATTACAAGAGGGATTATAAGCTCATTTATGAGGAGTTCATTATGCCCCTTTATCAGTTGATATTTAATGAAGAACCCAATTGTCTATCTGAAAACCCCATGGAAGCCTTGGAAAAGTATGGCGATTTCTATTTTTCTCCAGAAGATACCTACATAAGAATGTACGGAGGTTCCAAATCCCCATATATTCTCCCAAGGTATGCTACAGATTACATAGTCCATAAGGAAATGGTGAGGCAAGTATTCATTGATGGGATGGGTAACACTTTGTATAAGACCAAGAAAGCCACTTTTCCCCCCTTACCCTTTTATTTTGGGTCCTACAAATTTTCAGGAATTGCAACTATGAAAGAGTTTGTTACAGAACTGAGGAGTTTTCATTTCGGAGAGAGGATTTCTCACAGGAATGATCGACAGGGCAAAATTGCACAGCATTGCAAAGAACTCTCCACTCCCTATGAATATGCCAACTTTTATGATCCATAAGAGGATCCATACAGGGGAATCAACAATATGGCTGAGCTACAGATTTGTCAGGTGGACAAAGGAGGGGCTAGCTCGAGCTCCAAGGCTTTCTCGAAAGAAGAACTAAGGCTTTTGGAACAAGCAAAGAAAATCCAAGAAGATAAACATAGAGAAGAAGAAAATTTGAGGGTCCAAGCAGCCGAAGCCGAGGCCAAGAAGAAAGAAGAAGAGGAAGAAAGAATTAGGCTGGAAATTAATGCTAAGCAGGAAGAAGATGAAAAAAGAAGGAAGGAGAAGGAGGAAGAGGCACAGAGGAAAGAAGAAGAAGAAAAGAAATCCCAAGAAGAGGTTGACCCCAAAAGCCCAGATCTGCAAAAATTGGATATGGGCTGCCCCATAAGAGATCTACCCATTGTTCCTTTCACACCCTATAAAGGCAACAAAGTTTCTAATTGGCAGAACTTTGCTTACAACAATAAGAGAAAGACCATTGTCAAAGAGACAGGTTCCAAATTGAAAAGGCCTTTTCGGCCAGATATCATCACCACACAGGAAACCACGGTCATGCGAAACACAGAAGAGGCTGCCAGGATCCTAGCATCCATCTCCGTAGCCACGGTTACAACAACCGCAGACAATGTTAACATACTGGGAGATAGGTTGGATGAAGAAAAGGAAAAGGCACAACAGCTTCAGGAAGCCTTGGTCAAAGAGCAGAATTACACAAATCTCATGATCGAGAAGAACAATGCTCTAACATCTCAAAAGGAAGAATTAAATAAAACACTCCAACAATTGGAGGTAGATAGGAGATCTCTGGCAGTACAAATAAGAATATTAGAAGCAGAAAATGCAGAGCTTAAAGGTAATAATTTGAAGCTCGAATTGGATAAATTCGACAATCTTCAAGAGGTAGATGACCTGAAGGAGCACATTGAGAAGTTACAAGGAGAAAATGAATCGTTGGAGCAACAATTGGAGTTGGAAAACAACAAAATGGTAGACATCAGCCCCTTCCACAAGCAAGCTTGTGGAATACTAAGAGAGACCTATGGAGTCCGAGAACTCATAGCAGAAAAAAATATAGACTAAAAGCAGTCATGACCAAAGTCAAGGAAATCAATGTTGAAGCTACCAGGATCAGGAGGAAACACTCACGTATCAGTGGGGAGATTAAAAAACATAGTGAATGGAGAGAAGGGAAGTCAAAGTTCCCAACAACCCTTCCCCTTAAGTCTGTTGTTGAATACAAGGAAGATATATGCACCCTAGAGTATTCTACAGACTGCGGAGTAAAGTTGGCCTCCGTAACTTCAGCCACTTATGAGAAGTGCAAGACTGTGTACTCTCGAATCCGGACCACCCAGGAAAGCTGCCAAATAGCCATGCCCCAAAGGATAGAAGAGTTCCCAGATAAAGCACAGTATTTAGCTAATCTAAGTTTAGAGGTCCAGGTAGAAAGTGAATATGTGCAGAAGCTGGACACCTTAACAGCAGAAGATCTACGCCAATTTATCAGCCAAGTTGCTGTTCATCAACACAGCCTGGAAGAAAGCCTCCAGGTCACTGCAGCTGAAATAACCATCTTAGTAGAAGAGCTGACCAAGCAAGAAATATATCTCAGATTTATGAGTCCCCTGATTGGAACGAATATTGTAAGGGACACAAATCACTAGGGAATTCATATAGCAGAGGTGGAGAAGGCATTAGCAGCCAACCAAGCTACCACATCGGAGAGTGGCCTAGCCATTGCAGTAGTGTAAGAAGAAACCCCAACAACGCCTCAGGACCCAAAAGAGTTGACTCAGGGATAGCTTGCGTCCACCGACGTGCCTCATGAACGTTTATTTTTGTATATACCTGTGGAATATTAAATGACTTGTAATGTTTAACTCCCGTTGTTGCAAAATATTTGAGATATTTCTCTTATGTAATATTCAGCACTACAAGACAAATTAGGGGAATATAAACTGTTAGGGTATAGGTGGCAACTCTGGGCATATTTTGTAAAGCTATATATAGCTGATTAGAAGGAGAGATGAGGGACTTTTGGCAGGTGAAATTCTTTTTCTGTATTGTAAAGGAACTATTTCTGCTACATTAATGGAAAATCGTTTTGGCCTATGGAAGCTGGCACAACTTTTGCTTAGAGTCCTGTCGATTAATTGCTTAATTATTTCTGCATTTTCGTGCATTTCTTGTGAGATCTTTCCTAGCTCTTATGAATTAATTCTTTGTTGTGAATGGTTTCATGTTCTTTGCAAAACTTCTGTGTTAAATGGGTAATTGAATGCACATAGATTTGTTTTTCCCGCATGCATTTAATATAGGGCACTTGCATATCATTTTAAATATAAAATACATAACCGGTGGATCGCGCCGCAACCGGTAAGACAAACAAATCTTTAAAATCCACGGTAGCCGGAACCGTTAACCGGATGGATTCCCCACATCAAACAGTGAGTGATCTAGTTGGGATTGCTTACTGGGGAGAATCCCTTGCTGATTGATGCAGTGATATTTGAGGCATCAACAGTTTTTGGCGCTAGAAGGAGGGCCACCAGTTCATGGCTAGCGGGAAAGATTCTTTTGTTAGTAAAATTTCCACTGAAAACCCATCCGCAACAGTCTTTCCAGAATTTCCAGATCTTGAATCAAGAAATCAAGAAGATCCTAACCCTGAAACAGAACAGTCGAAAATAGTGTATGCTATCCCTTTTGAAGAAGTAAACCAATTTAGGAGACATACCCATTCTTATGTGAGAAGTCTCAGAGGACTAACCACAGTTCCTTTGTTACCCAGAACCAGAGCTCCTCGAAAAAATCCTCAGTGCACGAGAGATTCCGTTCTTGTTCAAATTCTAGAAGAATTGTTAAATTTATCTGTAGAAGAGATCACTGAACCTTTTGACGAAGTTAGACCAGAGACCCCCACAGGTCCAGAGCAACACCCTCCAAGGGATACTCCCCTTAACTCACCATCACACTCGCCACCACGCTCTCCCCCGAGAGCCATGGTCGTACCTCCATGGAGAGCCAGAGGGGCCTTAAACGTAGTTGGACCATTCCATAATTTGCCTAAGAATCCAGAAAAGGTTTTGCCTAAGTATGACCCTAGCAAGGGAATTTCTGCTGAAGACCACCTTGAAAGTTTTTATTTAGCTCTAAATATTTTAAATGTGGAGCACGAGGACGTGGTCTGTCGTCTTTTTCCTTATACTTTCAAACCCAAAGTATCTTCCTGGTATTTTAGTTTGCAAGCTGGTTCGATAACAAGTTGGGAATATTTTCAGAAATGCTTTCTTAAAAAATATGGCAATCAGAAAACTGTAGCTACTCTCATGAAAGAATTATTGTCTATGAGAATGGAAAAGAATGAGAAAGTCCAAGAGTTTAACGAGAGATTCACAATGCTGTTAAATAATTTCAGTGACGCAACAAAGCCTGCTGAGGAATTCTTAGTAGAATATTATACAACAGCTCTTAAATCCCCGCTTGCAATGTTCGTCAAGAGAACAAAAAAACCTACCCTAACAGAAAATTTTGAAGAAGCCAAGAAGGTGGAAGAAGAACACGACAACATAGCGAAACATGCCTTAGATATAGAGGGTAAGCCAGTGGTTGTCAAGAAACCTTTCTTGTTAACCAGGGATAAGGAAGAACCTGCACTAGATTTAGAAAATGTCATAAAAATGATGCAGAAACTCTCCAACAAAATTTTAGATCTAGAAAAGGACAAAGCAGCAAGCTCTTCGAGACCTCCTTTTAAACCCTTCTATAAAAATAAAGAAGACAATGGACAGCCAACCCTACCAATCAATAATTTTGCTGTTCTTAATCTGAATGAAATAGGGATGGACCACTTCTGCACTTTTCACCAAGAACAACACTCAGAAAAAAGCTGCCCACCATGGATCAATTCGATGAGCTTAGTAATGAAAAAGATGTTAGATGAGCATGTGCCTGAGCAAGCGAACCCTCAACAAGAGCAAACTCTTGACAGTGAGGAACCAACTCCCGATACTACAATGATTCTTTTGGATTGGACCCCTGCCCAGTAACTGTCTTGTGAAGAGTTTGCAGACGAAATACAAACAACATCTGTTAACATCACCACCAAGAGTAAAGCCCCAGTAGTCGAACCAGCAGTAGAATTACCTAAAGCTAGGTCTAACTAGATATTGAGATGGCATATATCTGTTGTTCCTCCCCAACCCAAAACAAGATCGGTGGTTTCCCATACGGTGACTAAAGAACTGAACTCGGAAAGAACTAAATAGTCCCAAGCTCCTTCAAACAAAGTAGAAAATCAATCTATGACTATGAAAGGATGCAACATGAGCTATGATATAATCGAGGATATAAAAAAACGAAAGCTAATATTTCTATTTTCGATATGTGTATCTTACCACAGCAAAGGAAGAAGTTGATGGAAGCCTTAGATCCGCAAACAGCTGTCCCAGTAGAAAACACTGAGGAAAACCCAGAAATTAACGAAGCAAGTATCGGCGGAAAATCAAAATCTCAAACTCTTCCTTTCCTCTTAACCTTTGAGATTTTTAATCACAATGTGCACAACTGTTTGGTAGACTCGGGTGCTAGTTCGAATGTCATGCCTTTGTCAATTTGCAAAAGGATTAATGGACAGCCTATCCCATCCCCATCTCAGATCATACAACTAGATAAGACTGTTGTTAAGGTTATTGGTGAATTAAAAGATGTACTCATTAGATTGTCATCCGATCCCAGAGTGTGTCAATTCATTGATATAATGGTGGTCGATATTCCCGAGGCATATGGTCTAATCTTGAGTGGGGACTGGTCTGCGAAACTTAATGGCTATTTTGCAACAGATTGGTCTCATCTGTGGCCGCCATATCAAAATCGTCAGAATCAGATTAAGATATTGAGGGAGCCACATGTGAAACAAAATGTTACTCAGATGGATGGAAAAAATGAAGCAGTGGCCTTTTCGTCCTCAGTTTTAGGAAATTACTTTTTGGAAATTGAACCTGGAAACTACAAATCAGAAGAAGTTAACCTTATTTCAAATAGACAGCTTGATCTCCTTCAGTTTTCGCAGGCTGATGATATTGACTGTAATATAGTAGATTTAGTCATTAATTTAGACAAAAATCAAACTAACTTAGTTAGAAAAGAAAACATCTGTTGGACCCTTTACTTTGATGGCTCCAAGACACTGGAAGGATCCGGAGCTAGTTGCATTTTAATTGATCCTGATAGAAATAAATATTTTTTATCATGCAGGTTAGAGTTTGAATGTACTAATAATACCGCAGAATATGAAGCTCTCATTCACTGTTTGAAGAAAGCCATTGGTCTTAATGTTAAGTTTTTGAAAGTATTTAGTGATTCTGAAATTGTTGTTAGGCAAATAAGAAATACGATTCATTGTCTTTCGCCACATTTAAGAGGCTATCAAGCAGAAATCTGGAATTTAATCTCGTGTTTTGATGCTTTTAACATTAATTCTGTCCCAAGATTACAAAACGCTGCAGCTGATCTGTTAGTTACCTCCGCTTCCAGATTAGTACCCACTAATAATAAATGTTCTATTGAATTAATTTTTAGGCCTTCTGTGCCAGACAACATCACAAATTTCAGAGTATTTGTTGACGACGAACAGATCATTAGTTTCTTAACTAATGAGGATGCTTTTCAAGAAGCCATCATAGAGGAAGAAGAGCATGACTCAAACCTACAAAATAAAGATACAGTGAAAGGAAACTTTATGCCCAAAGGAGTAAGAACGCTAGAGGCCCTCTTCGATTTGCAAAACAAATTCAGGAGACCTGTGAATGCCAAAACCCACAGCTCAATCTTGCAATACGAGTTGATCAATTTGGGCATAGAAGTTGAACCGAAGTATGCCAATTTGGGAAAATGTTGTACGCCGGCGGAAAGAAGTAGATTCATTAAAATTTTTCAGCAATATAAAGATGTGTTCGCTTGGACCTATGACGATCTGAAGACATATGACACCCGTATCATTCAACACGTAATACCTATGAAAAAAGGAGTCAAACATTTTCAGCAACAGCTAAGGAGAATGCATCCAACGCTTGAGCCTCTAATTCAGAAGGAACTAAAAAAATTGTTGGAAGCCAAAATCATTTTCAAAGTTCGACATTATGAATGGGTGGCTAATCTAGTCAGTGTGCGGAAGAAATCAGGAGGAATCAGGCTATGCGTAGATTTCCAGAACTTAAATAGATCTTCCGATAAAGACAACTATCCGGTGCCCCCGATGGAACAGATATTACAGATGGTATTAGGATCATAACTCTTTTCCCTACTAGATGGTGTTTCTGGTTATAACCAAGTGCTAGTAGTGAAGGAAGACCGACTCAAAACCACTTTTCGCACAAAATGGGGAACCTTCGCATATCAAAGAATGCCTTTTGGCTTAATTAATGCAGGAGTTACTTTTCAGTGAGCCATGGACATTGATTTCCGAGGACTAGGAGGTCAATGTGTGATAGTCTACTTGGACGATGTGACAGTCTTCTCCAAGAAAAGGGAAGACCACGTCTCTCACCTAAAACAAATCTTTGACCGTTGTAGGAAGTACGATATTTCTCTAAACCCTAAGAAAAGCATTTTTGTTGTTCTTGAAGGAAAGCTTCTCGGGCATATCATCTCCAAGGAAGGAATCTCAATAGATCAGGAAAGGATTCAGGTTATCAATAAGATTCCCATGCCCCACAACAAGAAGTCCATGCAATCATTTATGGGGACCATAAATTTTGTCTGAAGGTTTGTGCCAGACTTCGCCCAGATCGTTAAACCTTTGCAACAAATGGTTAAGCAGAATGTACAATTTAAATGGACAGACTTGGAAAAGGTTGCATTCAAAGAGATCAAAGCTGCTATAGCCAAGGCACCGTCCTTAAGAAGTCCATATTTTGATAAAGATTTTATAATGTATACATTCACTTCTGATGACTCTCTTGCAGCTATGCTTACTCAGAAGGCGGAATCAGGAGATGAATATCCAATTTCTTTTATGAGCACTGGTCTGCAGGGCGCTGAACTGAACTATCCCGTGGTAGATAAACAAGCATATGCAGTCTTCAAAGCAGTAAAACAGTTCAATCCATATATTCTAAAAAATAGAACGAAAGTCATAGTCCCTCTTCCCGCTGTCAGAACTCTTTTCGTCCAAAAGGAATTGGGAGAAAGAAGAGGGAATTGGGTCACTGCTCTCCAGGAGTACAACTTGGAATTCAAGCCAGCTAGCATTATTAAAGGTCAAGGCCTATGCAAGCTACTCACTCAAAGCCAAATTGACGAAGAACTAGATTGGAGGAATGAAGCCGAGCTGAATGTGATAGACGTATGTCCAATTTTCACAGCCCCTGAGTCTTGGTACAGAGACCTAGTACACTACTTACAGTCAGGTTACTTACCTGAGCATTGGAGTCCGAAGCAAAGGAGAGCCCTCCGTCTTAAATCAACAACTTATCATATCATTGAAAGAGTACTATTCAGGAAGAATTATGATGGCATTTATCTCAGATGTTTAGAAAAGGATGACGCTATTAATGTGGTCAAAGAACTACATGACGGACCTGCTGGAGGACCTTATTCCGGGGACACTACAACCCACAAAATTCTCAGAGCAGGGTATTATTGGCCTACTCTCTTTAGAGATTCCCATGCCTCTGTCAGAAATTGTGATGTTTGCCAAAGAAGCACTAGAAAGCTACCTAAAGCAGCAGGCCCTTTGCAGCTGATGACCATTACTGAACCATTCGAGCAATGGGGCATAGATATAATTGGGGAAATAAACCCCAATTCTTTGCTGCAGCACCGGTACATTCTGACCGCTATAGATTATTTTACAAGATGGGTAGAAGCTATTCCCCTACAAAAAGCTAACGAGGATACAGTCATTAACTTCTTGGAAGAAAACATCATAACAAGGTTTGGGGTTCCAATTTCTCTTGTTTTCGATAATGCTCCATATTTTTCATCAATAAAGATTAATGAATTCACATACGAAACAGGAATTAAGTTACATTATTCAGCCAATTACTACCCTCAGGGAAACGATTTAGTTGAATCAACCAATAAAAATCTCATCCGCATCCTAAAAAAGACCGTGATCGAAAATCAAAGAAGCTGGCACACAACCATCCCTATTTCCCTATGGGAAGACAGGGTAACGCCTAAAAATGCCTTAGGAGCCTCTCCTTTCAACCTAGTCTATGGAAAAGAAGCCATTCTCCCTTTGAATATATTACTCCCATCATTGAAGTTGGCCCAATCCTCCCGAGGTTCGAGCAGTCAAGCCCTACAGTCCATGATTGACACCCTGCTGAAACTAGAAGAGTCACGGGAAAAGGCTAAGGAACGGTTTCATCATCATCAAGACATAGTCAAACGATGGTAAGGGAATGCACACAAAGTTTTAGCACTTATGGCTTGGCCCTTATCAGATTTTTGAAAAAATTGGTCCATCAACTTATAAGGTGAAAGACTTACAAGGAGAGGAATTGAACCTCCCTCTCAATGGTCTCGCCCTAAAGCAATACTTTGCGTGATTTCTGAAAGGTTCTTGTACATAAATAAACCTCTGCTTCTCTGTTTTGTTTTTGTCTTTTCTTTTCTTTTGTTACCTCTGGTTTGTCAGTCAGCTTAATCCATTTT
Source organism: Larix kaempferi (assembly GCA_027924585.1). Classification (NCBI taxonomy): domain Eukaryota; kingdom Viridiplantae; phylum Streptophyta; class Pinopsida; order Pinales; family Pinaceae; genus Larix; species Larix kaempferi. Next base: position 7,743,296 of record BSBM01000687.1, on the reverse strand, counting down.
CTTTTATTTTTGCTTTTGAGTAAGTTTTTAGGTCCATTACTTGAAATAAAACCAAAACTCCAATTATGGTGTAGCTGAATGAAGAAAAATCCAGAGAACTCGGAAGGATGGTCATAAGAATCCCATCAATAGAGATATGCATATTTGTAACTTTGTCTTTAATGATCGGTCTCCTAGAATGCAGTGATCCTCTTTCTTGTTGGTCAAAATAACCCTTGTCAAATAGCTACGATCTTGTATTTCCTTTTAACTATCTCAGGGTGTATTTCCTTTTAACTATCTCAGGGCCTTTTTACTTTAACATCAGTGGCTGTCTCAAGAAGTTAAATATGGCAGGACCCATGGAAAGGAAACATGTCTTACAGGTACATGGTATTTAAATGATCCCATGTTGCAAGCAAAGCCAAAAGGCATATCTTAAAGAGTCTGGTTTCCAGAAATCCTCGCCTCAATTAAAGCATGGTCGAGAAATTAAAGTGAACTCAAGAAAGCTGAAGGGAGTTATCTAATAAATCAACCCAACAAAAGTTCTTCTCCGTCCGTCAAACATGAAATCTAATCTTCTATTCACACAAAAGGACATTTTGGATTGAATAACTAATATCGAAACATAGAAAGCATGAGAAACTTATTTCTGGAAGGCTCAAAATGGCTAAAAGAAACATCCAAAAGGATGTAAAAGCATGGGAATGAGGAACAAATGAATGTCCCTGTGAGATTTTTTCACGATCCTATGGAGTCCTATACTATTTAAACTTCTAAAGGACAGTTTTCTTTTAATCCCACAATTCGACCCTTAGAGAGTTTTGAAGAAAACTGAATCAACGCTACATCTCTCCCTTTATCGCCATCACAATAAGAGTGATCAATGCGTTCTTCGAAATTGAACTACGGAGACATCTGAGTACATATGTAATCAACACTTTGAAGGTTTCTTGGTTTCCAGATGAGTTTTGCTTCAGAGATCTGTGTTCACCAACGAATTGCCATTTGTTGTTGGTACAACAACCCCCCCTTTTATTTTTTGAAAAATATTGGGGCCCCTCCTCTTTTTGAGTATGTTTGCCTTAAAAAGTTTTGCAACATCTTGGCATCTAGTGACTTAGTTTCTTTTGATCTTATTTTGCCTTAGAATTTTTAAGTTTCGTCTTTTTTCCCAAGTAAAACTCAATGTTTCGGCCCGCAATGGCGGAAGATCTAAGCTAACTTTGCTGCAATAACGAAAGAGTTATCCCAAGTCTTCCGAAACAACGAAAGAGAAAGCCAAGTCAAATCGCAGCGGAAAAGTTATCACAAAGTCTCCGAAAAAGCGAAACGTTTACTCAAACGAGCTCGCGGCAGAACAAACTCGTCAAATCCTTCCGCTACGGCGGAAGCTTTCATCTAACCCTTCCGCAAACGCCGGAAACGCATCAACAAGTTCTTCGGAGAGACTCGTCTCTTTCTTCCGCCCCGCAAACTTTGGCATATTTTCGGAAGAACTTGGCCAACTTTCCCGCGAAAGTGGAAACATTCGCTTAAGACCGCCACGATACATGACTTATTCGCAGAAGCTTTCACACAAATTCCCCGCAACAACGAACCATTTTTAGCTTTTCTTCCTGCGTGGGCCGGAAGCGTTAGCATAACCCTCCCGCATTTGATGGTCGCATTTATTGAAAAGGTTTCGACGTGACCCGACCGTACGCAGGCTTAAGACCCATTTGTTGACATGCAACCACCGAATTAATGGCCCACACATACCAATCTGAATATATAGGGGTGAAACCCCATTGGCATTTCATTTGTTTTCATTGCCTGAAGGATTTTTTCCGTTCCGTTTGAACAACCAAGTGCGTCCATCGTCGTCTAAAGGCATAGATTCACAGACTACTCGACAATCGTCGGGGTCGCGCCTTTCTTTTCCAGTTAAGTACATTCTAAGGCCTGGTTATGATGTTTGTTCCTATCTAAAAGTGGTTTGATCCGTATTTTTATTCTAGCTACGGTGTTTTTCGGAATAGTCACGCCTAGCATCGACCCGTAATGCACCCAATTCAGAGTACTATCCGGCCAAGTCTTTTTCCTCTGAGCCACAGTTAAGCCTAGGGCCTTTTGATTATCCAAGGTCATTCCGGTATCGTGATTGGTCTCTTCTACCATTAAATAGCGTTAGAGCTTGTTCCTCACAGTCTCAGATGATCTTTTTACTCCCAACCTAAGAAGCGTTTCTTCAGCAACTCTAAGCATGGACGTAAAAGGCCTTAAAGCTCTTGCATTTTAAAGTAATTAGAAAATGATGCACATACCCGTCACTCGCTAGACCTTTTCCTGCCCTTTCTCGTACCTAATCATGGAAGTCTCTGATTTTGCAAAATTTACACTTTCCGCTCTCACGCGCCAGTAAATGTTGGTTCCCAAGGACTTAAGTACCTAGACCAGCCTTTACCCATCTGCTGTCATAATCCCTTATCACTACATCAACCGTAAAAGTAACTTAATTAATGCTTTCACAAGTTTTTTTTTTAATTGATATGTGAAGGGAACATGTTCAGGAGTTTTGGTTGAAATGAAGAAATTATCTAATGGACATTAGTTTGGTTTGTCAACATCATGACATGCATGCTTATTCACGTTAATTGTTGAACAAGATTCCCATAATGGCTAAAGGTGGCAAGAGGAGAACAAAGGTGGTCGATGAAAGCACCAGAATGGAGACAACGTTCCAAGACACCAAATGTACTACAAACGTGCCTCCGGAAGTAAACTGGGCTGATGTTTACCGTATGATAAGAGATTAGGACTTTCCTGAAGCTCTCCTTGAAGAAGAATGCTTATATCAAAATATTCGGAACTCCTGTATATCCAAAGCGGCCACACATCCATAACTCTTCCCATGTTCAGAGTTGATCGGATGGGTGCTGCAGCATGCCAACACCGAAACTAGAGTCATAGTAGGTAGCACGGGAAAGACCTTTGCCTTGTTTCACCCGTCTTACATCTCAACAGCCTACAAATTACCCAAAGCACAGCAGCGGCTTGACGATGCATGGTTGGAAGAAATCCATATGGATAATCTAGAAATGGAAAGAAGGTTGTTAATTTCAGGCAAGCAATTCAGAAGAAAAGACAGTGAAGAATACGAAGTCCAAAATTTGAAGCCTCCCTTCAGACTGATTGCTCTCATGCTAAAGCAGAATCTTCGGGAGACCCGATGGGATGATGTTCATGCTACAATGGGTCCCTATCATCCACTATGTAGCCTTCAAAGGGACAATCTTCAATTGGGATGACATTCTCTCAGACAGCCTGACATCAGCAATAACGATGGCTAAAGAAGGGTTGGTAGAAAGGAAAGCATAATTTTATATGGCTTCATACGTCATAGATTGTATTGTGGCAAAATTTCTTTTTCCCAAGTTGGGATGCATGTGGAGCTCGGCAGAGGGCTTGGTGTTCATAGCCTACAAGATATTTTGGGCTCAGAATTACAAGAGGGATTATAAGCTCATTTGCGAGGAGTTCATTATGCCCCTTTATCAGTTGATATTTAATGAAGAACCCAATTGTCTATCTGAAAACGCCATGGAAGCCTTGGAAAAGTATGGCGATTTCTATTTTTCTCCAAAAGGTACCTACATAAGAATGTACGGAGGTTCCAAAGCCCCATATATTCTCCCAAGGTATGCTACAGATTACATAGTCCACAAGGAAATGGTGAGGCAAGTATTCATTGATGGGATGGGTAACACTTTGTATAAGGCCAAGAAAGCCACTTTTCCCCCCTTACCCTTTTATGTTGGGTCCTACAAATTTTCAGGAATTGCAACTGTGAAAGAGTTTGTTACAGAATTAAGGATTATTCATTTCGGAGAGAGGATTTTTCACAGGAATGATCGACAAGGAAAAATTGCACAGCATTGCAAAGAACTCTCCACTCCCTGTGAATATGCCAACTTTTATGATCCATAGGAGGAACCATACAGGGGAATCAACAATATGGCTGAGCTACAGATTTGTCAGGTGGACAAAGGAGGGGCCAGCTTGAGCTCCAAGGCTTTCTCGGAAGAAGAACTAAGGCTTTTGGAACAAGCAAAGAAAATCCAAGAAGATAAACGTAGAGAAGAAGAAAATTTGAGGGTCCAAGCAGCCGAAGCCGAGGCCAAGAAGAAAGAAGAAGAGGAAGAAAGAATTAGGTTGGAAATTAATGCTAAGCAGGAAGAAGATGACAAAAGAAGGAAGGAGCAGGAGGAAGAGGCATGGAGGAAAGAAGAAGAAGAAAAGAAATCCCAAGAAGAGGCTGACGCCAAAATCCCAGACTTGCAAAACTTGGATATGGGATCCCCCATAAGAGATCTACCCATTGTTCCTTTCACACCCTATAAAGGCAACACAGTTTCTAATTGGCAGAAATTTGCTTACAACAGGAAGAGAAAGACCATTGTCAAAGAGACATGTTCCAAATTGAAAAGGCATTTTCGGCCAGATATCATCACCACACAGGAAACCATGGTCATGCGGAACACAAAAGAGGCTGCCAGGATCCTAGCATCCATCTCCGTATCCACGATTACAGCAACCGCAGACAATGTTAACATACTGGGAGATAGGTTGGATGAAGAAAAGGAAAAAGCGCAGCAGCTTCAGGAAGCCTTCGTCAAAGAGCAGAATTACACAAATCTGATGATCGAGAAGAACAATGCTCTAGCATGTCAAAAGGAAGAATTAAATAAAACACTCCAACAATTGGAGGTAGATAGGAGAGCTCTGGCAATACAAATAATAATATTAGAAGCAGAAAATGCAGAGCTTAAAGGTAAGAATTTGAAGATCGAATCGGATAAATTCGAAAACCTTCAAGAGGTAGATGACCTGAAGAAGCACATTGAGAAGTTACAAGGAGAAAATGAATCGGTGGAGCAACAATTGGAGTTGGCAAACAACAAAATGGTAGACATCAACCCCTTCCACGAGCAAGCTTGTGGAATACTAAGAGAGACCTATAAAGTTTGAGAACTCATAGTAGAAGAAATATACAGAATAAAAGCAATCATGACCAAAGTCAAGGAAATCAATGTTGAAGCTACCAGGATCAGGAGGAAACACTCACGCATCAGTGGGGAGATTAAAAAACATATCGAATGGAGAGAAGTGAAGTCAGAGTTCCCATCAACCCTTCCCCTTAAGTCTGTTGTTGAATACAAGGAAGATATATGCACCCTAGAGTATTCTACAGACTACGGAGTAAAGTTGGCCTCCATAACTTCAACCACTTATGAGCAGTGCAAGACTGTGTACTCTCGAATCCGGGCCACCTAGGAAAGCTGCCGAATAGCCATGCCCCAAAGGATAGAAGAGTTCCCGGATAAAGCACAGTATTTAGCTAATCTAAGTTTAGAGGTCCAGGCAGAAAGTGAATATGTGCAGAAGATGGACACCTTGACAGCAGAAGATCTACGCCAATTTATTAGCCAAGCTGTTGTTCATCAACACAGCCTGGAAGAAAGCCTCCGGGTCACTGCGGCTGAAATAACCATCTTAGCAGAAGAGCTAGCCAAGCAAGAATTATCTCTCAGATTTATGAGTCCCCTGATTGGAACGGATATTGTAAGGGACACAAATCACTGGGGAATTCATATAGCAGAGGTGGAGAAGGAATTAACAGCCAGCCAAGCTGCCACATCGGAGAGTGGCCAAGCCATTGCAGTAGTGCAAGAAGAAACCCCAGCAATGCCTCAGGCCCCCAAGGAGATGAATCAGGGATAGCTTGCCTCCACCGGCGTGCCTCATGAATGTTTATTTTTGTATATACCTATGGAATATTAAATGACTTGTAATGTTTAACTCCCGTTGTTGCAAAATATTTGAGATATTTCTCTTATGTAATATTCAGCGCTACAAGACAAATTAGGGGAATATAAACGGTTAGGGTATAGGTGGTAACTCTGGGCATATTTTGTAAAGCTATATATAGCTGTTTAGAAGGAGAGATGAGGGACTTTTGGCATGTGAAATTCTTTTTCTGTATTGTAAAGGAACTATTTCTGCTACATCAATGGAAAATCGTTTTGGCCTGTGGAAGCTGGCACAACTTTTGCTTAGAGTCCTGTCGATTAATTGCTTAATTATTTCTGCATTTTCGTGCATTTCTTGTGAGATATTTCCTAGCTCTTATGAATTAATTCTTTGCTGTGAATGGTTTCATGTTCTTTGCAAAACTTCTCTGTTAAATGGGTAATTGAATGCTTATATTAATCTGAGCTATCTTGGACGATCTTCTTTTCTGCTATAAATGCTCCTTTCAATTTAACAGCTATCTGTGGAATTTTTGGGTGTATTTTCCAGTTTATTGCCCATTCTTTAAATCTGCTCCTTATAAGGATAGGTAATTTAGATTAAATCATATTAGCATAGATTTGTTTTTCCCACATGCATTTAATATAGGGCACTTGCATATCATTTTAAATATAAAATACATAACCGGTGGATCGGGCCGCAACCGGTAAGACAAACAAATGTTTAAAATCCACGGTAGCCGGAACCGTTAATCGGACAGATTCCCCACATCAAACGGTGAGTGATCTAGTTGGGATTGCTTACCGGGGAGAATTGCTTGCTGATTGATGCAGTGATATGTGAGGCATCAACAGGTTGTGAGAGGGAAGCACACCTACCCAAATCAAGTAGTGACTTCCAATAGTATGAGATCTATAATGAAGCATGGAGACATAGAATGGGCTGATGAATGTCATATCACATCTCCCAAGCCAAACATAAAGGTTGTTGAACACCCAAAGGTGATAGAGAAACTATTGCAAAAGTATGAAACAGTTTTTAGAGATCTTCCACATGGTAGACCACCTGATAGTGGGGTTGAGCACAACATTGTTTTGGAGGAGGGTACTTCAGCCATTCAAATACCACCCTATAGACATACAAAAAAATTCAAAGATTAAATTGAAAAGGCCATCCAAGAACTCCTAGAGTTGGGACTCATTAGACCAAGCTCTAGCCCTTATGCTTCTTCAGTAGTGTCGGTAAAGAAAAAAGATGGAACCTTAAGGATGTGCATAGACTTTAGAGCCCACAACAAGAAGACAATCAAGAATAGGTATCCTATTCCTAGGATTGACGAGCTCATGGATGAGCTATTTGGGGCCAAATATGTTTCAAAAATTGACCTTATATTAGGTTATCATCAAATTCAAATGAAGGAAGAAGATGTGCAAAAGATTGCTTTTAGATGTCATTATGGCCACTTTGAGTTTCTTTTTATGCCTTTTGGACTAACTAATGCTCCAGCCACATTTCAAGCATGTATGAATAAAATCGTTTGCAAGAAGCTTAGAAGGTTTGTTTTGGTTTTCTTTGATGAGATTCTCATTTACAGTAAAACTTGGGAAGAGCATTTGCAGCATCTAGAGATTGTGTTGAAAACTTTGCAAGAACAGTCCTTGTTTGCTAAGATGTCTAAATGTAAATTTGGGATGAAGGAACTATTGTATCTTGGGCACATTATTGGTCAAGGAGTGAAAGTACACATGGAAAAAATCAGGGCTATCTTATAATGGCCATCATAAAAAAAACATCACAGAATTAAGAGGCTTCATTGGAATATGCACCTATTATAGAAAGTTTGTGAAAGGGTTCTCCAAATTGAATTCTCCACTCATTGATTTGACTAAGAATGATGCTTTCAAGTGGAATGAAGAGGCTGAAAGTTGCAGCCTCATGAAAATATTTACTCCATCTATGACAAAGAAATGTTGACCATCATGCATGCGTTGGCCAAGTTTAGGCAATACTTGGTGGGAAACAAGTTTGTGGTGAAAACTTACCACAATAGTCTAAGGCACTTCCTCACACAAAAGGATCTAATGAAAGACAACAAACGTGGGTAAGCAAGATTCAAGCTTATGATTTTGATATTGAATATGTGAAAGGAAAGAATAACATTGTAGCAGATGCATTATCTAGAAGACCTTCTTTTTCTCTCATGGATATTGCCAAGGATTGGAAAAACATGCTATTAGTTGAGTATGCCAAAGATAAATTTGCTTGTGATGTATTAGATGGAATCAAAGAGGATGATAAATACAGGATTTTGAATGGGATGATATACTATAAGGGCATAATTTATTTGGTTCAAGATTCAAAACTCAAGTACAAAATTTTGCAAGAAGCACATGATTCCCCACTAGTTGGCCATCCGGGGATCTTCAAAACTTATAGGAATTTAAGGCAAAGGTTTTTTTGGAAGGGGCTAAAGGAATATGTTCAAAAATATGTGAATGAATGTAAGGTATGTTAGCAAAAAAAATATGAACTTACATGCCCAACTGGATTATTGCAACCATTTCCCATCCTGGAGCAAAAATGGGATAGTATCTCAATGGACTTCATCATCGGTTTGCCCAAATCTTTGGGTAAGGATTGTATATATGTGGTAGTGGATAGGTTGAAAAAATGTGCTCATTTGTTTTCTATTACATCATCTTTTAGTGCTGCACAAGTGGCTGATATTTTTTTCAAAGAAATCTTCAAATTGCATGGGCTCCCCAAGAGCATTGTAAGTGATAGAGATAGTAAATTCATGGGTGCTTTTTGGCAAGAACTTTTCAGATTGGTGGGCACTCAGTTGACTCCAAGTACAAGATATCATCCAAAAAATGATGGACAAACAGAGAGGGTGAATCAATGGTTGGAAGGGTACCTAAGAAACTATGTGGGAGAGCAGCAAAAAAGCATGGGTAAAATGGCTACACTTGGGTGAGTTTTGCTACAACACCACTTTTCATATGTCAATAGGGATGTGTCCTTTCAAAGCATTATATGGTTATGATGAAATCAACTTTGTTGAAATTATATTTGGTGATAGTAGAGCCCCAAAAGCTAAATATTGGGTGGAAGAGAGCCAAGAAATTTTAAAGCTTTTGAAAGACAATTTGTAGGTTGCCCAAAATCAGCAAAAACAATATGTAGATAGACATAGAGAAGAAAGGAACTTTCAGATTAATGATTTAGTATATTTGAGGTTGCAGCCATATAAAAAAACATCTCTAAAAAAGAATGGAGCAAAAAAGCTAAAACCAAGATACTATGGCCCATACAAGGTAGTTCGAAAGATTGGGGAGGTAGCATTAGAATTAGAACTTCCGGAAGGAAGTAAAATTCACAATGTATTTCATGTTTCTTGTCTCAAGAAAGCTCTTGGTCAGCAAATTGTCACTTAAGAAATAATTCCTCCTTTGGATGATGAAGGTCAGCTCATACTTGTTCCCGAAAATATTTTGAAGACAAGGGAAAGGAGATTGAGGAGCATAACTATAAAAGAATGCTTAGTACAATGGGAGGATCTACCAAGTGAAGATGCCACATGTGAAGAGGAGAATATTTTGAAGCATCCAAATCTGAAATTGCTTGAGGACAAGCAATCTTGTGTGGGGAGGACTGTAATATCCCCATTCAATTAAGGTTATATCAGGAAAATTCCATCAATCCTACTAGTTCCCTAGGGAGGATGGATACATTGGGATTTGCAATAAGGGAGCTATTAAATGATGTTTAGATATTAGAGTGGAATAAATATTTAATAAAGGAGCTAATTAAATAAATTCAAGAGAAAATCAAAGTGACAATTGATCATGAAGACACATGGAGGTTGTGGGGCCCACATAAGCTATAATTTCTGTGCCACATGGCATCCTCCTCTTGCAATTTCGAATCCATGGGAAGCCTAATGTTCTTGGGATGAGTTAGGAGTCTCATACACTTGGCCATATGCATCATAGGTCAAATTTGGATGGAAATGTAACTCCTAAGGAGAAGGAATAGTCAAATGAGGAGTTATTGGACACTTGGACTAGATTCCCTAACCTATATGACAATAATGATGAAGATGCTATGACACTTATGACAAATTGTAGATATGATTACTAACATATGACCATTATGACATGTCAGGCCTAAATATAGCATCCAATAAGGCGCTCATGGGAGTTGGGGAAGCTCAATGGGTTCCTATTCGAATTGGTGAAAGGTGGAAGGCTTGGAAAGGGAGGACACATGGCAAATCTAGAGCCCCACCCTAATTCGAATTGGCTTGGAGTTTATGGATGGATTGAGAACCTTAGAAGGCTAAGTATGTTTATAAAATATAGGGATCAACCAAGAGAAGAGCTTTTGATCATTTTGAGAATTTGAATTTGTGAAGAGAGCTAGTGGAAAACTAGTCTACTTGCCTTAGCCAATTTCGAGGGTGAAAGATTCCCATCTTAGTTGGTGTGTGGAAAGGAAAATCAGACCTTTCATGGGAGATTTACTGGATTTTTTATTTGCAGGTATAATCTACAGGGAAGCTCGTGGTTTCTTCTAATGCATATCACTCCTTCAACCATTTCTAGTTTTCATTGCATATTATTGATCCTTGAGGAGAGGCACTTTTGGTGAGCTATTGTACTCCTTGGGGGAGATTATAATGCCCCATTTATTTTTTAACATGAATTAAATTCTCTGTTATTCATCTTCAGAAAGTTTCAGGTAGATATTCCAAGTGGAAATGTATAAATCTGATTTTTAATGAACAAATGGTGCCATTTCCCCACTATCTTGATGTATAGCAATGGAATAGTGATGTATTCGAATGTAAGAACATGTATCTGATTTATTTATGATTAATGGACTTTCATTAATGATCTACACAAGTTTTATGTTCAGTACTTAAGCATTTGGAGTCATCTTTCTCAATTTTATACTATTTGAAGAAGATTTAATGTCATTTCCCCCAAGGTCGAAACTAGTGATTTTGTATTTGTTGGGAGAGGGTTATAACAGAATTCACAAACTGAATAATGATTCATATGAGACCTTAATATTGTACCTTAGAAATACTCTGCCTCTGTTCAGAAATTCGAGTGGGTTTGGAAGCATTTGGAGAGCCATATTCAACATTTACCTTGGGGGGATTTGAACCCCAAATTGCTAGTAAAATTTCATACATTGGTCAGAATATTAAAGGGGTTTTCAGAAGTATTTTGATGGTCCTAAATCATCCTTGAACATCATAATCAAGTCCTAATATCATTCATACACCTTATCTGAATATTTGGGAGCATTTGGATCAATTTGGAGACCTAGACATCAAAACTAGTCAAAGGTCGAATTAGGGAAAAAAGTGAAATTTTTTCCATTTTAATAAATTTGTTAATAAGGGACATTACACACTCACACACCAATTCTATCTAATGAACTCACACATAAATTGACTTATGCAATTATGATTACAATAATCTCCTATCCACCATAGGGGGCCCTGCCTTTGGGGATAGGGGCTAAGAAATCCAATCACTCACACCACACCAATACTATTGACGCATTGAATAGAAGCCAACAAAAACAGACTTCCATTGATATGAAAATGAGTTATAGATGATCCACAATGTTTGTCAATGTTTTTCTAACCTCCTCGAGAGGAGATTATGAGTTCTTATACATCATAAATCTATGGAGAGAAATAACAATTCAATATCCGCGATCTATAGTTACAACAGAATGCCAAATATAGTGCGCCATTCTAACTTGATTCTCCTATTATTACATAGACCAATTCAAGCAATTGATGTTGTGGACATAGGATCAAATCTGATGATGATGATCTCTGAACTAACATGATCCTATTTGATGCGAGATAATCGGGAGTAGTTACAAGCTAATTCATCAAGTTGCAGAACGTTTGAAGAGATTTCATAGATTTCCCAACTAGTTGCAGAACCATTGCGCTTGGTTCTGTTTCTCAAAACTAGATGATCATGGAACTTCAGATCCAGTTGTTTTCATGTTGTAATAATCCCACGACTCTCAGATATTAGGAATTAAACTCCCTGGTCGATGTCCCGTCGATTCTGCATCCTTGCAAAATAGGTTCCGCAACTCCTGCAAGCTTAAATATCTTTGCAGCTGCTTCTGTAGTACTTTATGTAGCCTCCAAAATTGTAACATACAACAAACCTAAAACACCACAATATTTTAGGCAATCATAAGTAGCATAACCATATCCCAACACATCAGATAAATAACAAATATTCAAGGAAACATGATCACTTCATACCAATGATAAGACTTGCAGATTGTCCATAAAATATATCAGTGTAGTTATGGAAAGAAACCAAAGATATACGAAAAAGGTGACAAAAAAGGTGTCTAAGGATGTCATATGCACAACCCTTCACCATGTCCACACAAATCCTGCATTCTCTTCACTATACCAAGTTGGATTGCTTCAGATTGATGCGGCTTTTTGTACAGAACTAATGCCATTTTTTAAAATGATTTTTCATGCCATCTCTACTTGTTTCCATTCCATGTTGATTTTATGGATTTGTTTTCCCCTTTAAACAATGCAATCAATATCTTATTTTTCCCTTTCCTCTTCAATATCAATTCACCTTCTGTGCACACTTCTCAATCCTTATATTTCCTTTTATACTATTGAATTCTCGTTCTTTTCCTCTTTCGCATTCCTCTATGTTCACATTTTAATTAGTAGTTGTATTCCTATGCTTTCTTTTAAATACTTCTCTTACTTTACTTTGTAATTGTTTACATTTGTTCCCCCTTTTTCTTAACTCTACCCTTCCACCTACAGGCCTTCACTTTTCTATTTACTATTGCGTAAAAAAATGGCCACCCCTCTGACTGAACATGACATTTAATTGTTGTTTGTGTTGTCCTCCAACATGAAACCATTCCTGCAAAATTGTTGGTGTTGAGCAAATCAGATCTATCTACAACTCCATCATGCGCTTTCATGCTACAATCTCTAATGGGATGCACATGCACCACACCATGCTTCCGAGGAAGTTCATTAATGCCCTCATTGCTTCAGGAACACTTCCACAAGGCTCCATTATACAATTGAAGACATATAAATGTGCATCTCTTGGCTAGTCACTACAAGATTCGACCACAAAATCTGACGAGAAAATTCGACGACATCCGACAAAAAGGTCTGTGTCGTCGGATTTCACCTTCAAAATTATGAACTTTGATGATTTTTTTAAAAAATAAGTGAAGGATCCGTTGGATATCCGACGTACCTTAGATATTCGGCATCCCTTGGATATCCGACGTCCCTTAGAAATATTGATCAATTTTTAATAAGGATATCCGGCCTAATCTTAAGCCCGCGGAGGTCGGATATCCGATGGCATCGGATATCGCAAGTAAAAGGTATTGAGTTCCAACCCCTAAGTGGTCTTGTTAAATGGATAGATTAACTATGTTTAGAAGAATAAAAAATCGATGGGATGCATACCTTTCCAAACACCTTGGTTTGGTGTTTTGGTTAAGGACTCCTTTGCATAGGTAAAAGATCGACCTTACTTCAAACCCCTAAGTAGTCTTGCTAAATCATAATAACTTTGTTTGTAATACCCCTATGTGCATATGACCATATAGTGTAAATATATGGTAAGTGGGTAAGTGCATTATATTCTAATTAATGAAATGAATAATAAAATAATAAATAGGTGCACTTGGGGTTAAATCTCCATGTGAACACCATGGGGGAAATGAACCAATGAGAGGGGCAGTAGTAGAAATCCATATAAAATATTATTTAATTTTTTATTGCTAAGTGTCCAACTCCATAACCTTGTTAAGCTCTTGTCTATGTCCAAAGCTTCTGAGGTGGGGCACATGTTTCCCATGCAAATCGAATTTTCATATAATCCTTTGAACTCATTTATCAAAATCGGATTTTTGTCAAAGTAGGATTGCTATCATGAGTTCCAAGGATTATATGAGTTCCAAGGATTATCATGATAGCAATTGAGCTTGAAAATAGTGACAATCTATGTAGGGACTCGAGAGTCAAAACTGATCGAAAGAGACATTGTGATTGTGACTGTTTGGATGCACAGAGATGATGAAATTGTTGTACACACTTATGACTATTTGGATGCGCACCTGTTGATGAGTTTGTTTGATTGTGACCATTTGGAGGCATAGACATGATGAAATTGTTGTACTCACTTATGACCATTTGGATGTTGGCATGGCGTTGATGAGTTTGTTGTGATAAATAATATCTCATGGTAATTATGAACAAATCTAATCATCGCACCTCCGAATAGTCATATAGTTCCTTTCATATAGTACGGTCCGATATCACACTAGTAGTGCCTCCCAACTCCCAACGGTCATGTTCTCTCTTTCAGTCCATTGTCCATCAAAATAAAAATCAATCCTACGGAACAAACGTCTCTTTCAATCCATCGATATTTTGTGGCCTGCTTTTTCATCTATTTTTATATGTTAGAATATTAGGTTTTATACACACTCATTTGCATACATATTATATTTATAAATAAATAATAATACATAAATACTAACTATAAAAAAGACAATAAATATAAATACAAAAAAAACATAAAACAATAATCAACAAAACTAACCTCCCTTGAGAACTTACCTCCCTCCCAGCCCGTGTGAACACATTTCACTTACCTCACCCTACAAGAACTTCCAATACTAGAGGTCGCAGAGGCCATCACTGAGGAGGTCATAGAGGTCACCGATGCAGTCACAGAGGAGGTTGAGGAAGTCATGGAGGAGGTTGAGGAGGTCATACTGGAGGTTGAGGAGGCCGCAAAGGAGTTCGAGGGTTCCATTTGCACAAATAAGAAAACAATAGGTAAGGTATATCTCGATTCATTGCAATCGTTTTCTGTTACATTCAAATTAGAGTTTTGATAAAATCTCCGGGTTTAACTTCGTGTTGTTATTTGCTTGGCAAGTGAATGATGGCTTTCCTCCTCTGCGTGGCTTCCTAACTGATTCCCAATACCCTTGACTTCGTTGGAATTGCAATTGGTAAGTTCAGGGTTTGCCAACCCTTACCCTTTCCTCTCGCCTCTTATGGAGTGGTATTCTTAATGGATGTTTAGGAGGAACTGCGTGAATCCCCTTTTGGGTTCACTAAAACTTCTTGCAGTTCCTGGAAGGTTGCCGTTTGGATGGACCATTTAATGAATGTAATAGTTGACCATTTTGTGGTTATATGAAACTGTAAGCCTCTTTAAAGGAGTTATGAGCTCATGTTGTGTAAATTTGGGGTTTTGGGGAATTGATACAGTGACCTGCGTTTTTCTATTGAACCTTGAACATGTATAAAGCATTGTGGAACCTCCATGTTTTCTTTATGAAGTTTGTATGGTTAATAATCTCTCTGTCCTCGGTGTTTTGGCTATCATTGTTATTTGAATAATATTGAAGAACGTGTTGACAGGGGAAAAACACAACCCTGATACTAGTTTAACTATAAGCCTGAGAAGTGTAAATTCTAGTTCTTACTGTTGCGTTGTCTGGTGGTTGAAATAAGTAGACAGGATTAAATGGGCCTCTGCATATTTTTCTTTATGATCCTCAGTTATATTTAGCTTTGTGTTTTGATTTCTATGGAAAAATGTATGGTGATGCCCAGGTCTGCATCCTACATGTAATATCATTGTTCTATTTCCTTATGCAATTGATTTGGTAATTAAAAAGGCCTCCTAGATTTGTATGATGATTATGGTGCCTCTGTCCAACTTCTAGCTTGTTTAAAAGGATGAATCTATAGCTTTAAAACTATGTATTGACGCGTTTTTGGGTTTGCACAATTTACTCAGAAAATTGATAATGGGATTCGACCCTGTGACCTGCAGATTGATATGCTAAGAGGAATGTAAATAAATGTTTGAGTAATAATTCGCTTTCAATTTCTAATTCACTCAACCAATGTCTCTGTCTGCGTCTACGTGCTTAAATGTCAGTGGTTTTTGGGTTTGAAGGAATGGTAGAATTTATTGCTATGATATTGTAGTGTAGCCTGTGATAAATGTTTAAATGAATGGGTGGGCCGAGAAGATCTCGTGGCAGGCTAAGCTTTACGATTTTTCCTTGCTGTTTAGAAACTTTTTCTGAGGGTTTTCAACTCATAACCCTTGGCATAAGACCTCAAATGATGATTGTTATAGACCAAGGTTGGGCTGGGTCGACATAAGGGGTAACTGCTAATATTTGGAACCTTCCAAAACAATGAGATAACTCCCTCTATTGTGTGAGCATATCTTAAATCTGACTCCTAGAAGATGCGCTTAGACCTCACTATGTTTTGGTACAGGACTACTATGGAACTGTAGGCTGCTAATCCAAGTCTGGGTGTTGTAGGAGACCTTACTGTTGAATGGTTAGGGCCCCTATTTAGGTCTAATAAAGTGCACATAATGTTCTCATACCTGTTGCACATACCCTTTCAACTACAGGCCTAAAAAATGATGCTTTAATGGCTTCCTTGGGGATAATATTGCCACAACCAAATCCAAATGAATACAAATATGCCCACATATGACATTTATCCTCACTATAATTTTCCAGAATGCCTTCTAGTATGCCCATATTTAATGTATGGCCATATTTATTACTATGGATTGTACGGGATTCACAATGAAAGGGCCCACTGCTGTCACAAATAAGAATTTCCCATTATGCTCATAAGTGTTGTATCTTATTGTCTGAAGACTATGATCAATAGCACATGTGGACACCCATACCAAAAGGGGGGTAATAGGCCCAAATATGGTAGTAATCCTGGTACAAAATGGAGGTTAATAGGCCCAAACATAAGAATTCTGGTAGAGTGCATTTTGTAAACAAATGCAAACCAATCTACCATGCAATTTACTCGACATAAAAATTCCATTGAAGACAAGAAGGAAAGTTATAAGATGTAGGTCACCATCTCTTAATTGGTTATTTCTAAGGTTATAGGGGGTATCAAGTGTGTCTTTTTGAGGATCATGCCTTCCAATTTTCTGAATCTTATTCAACAAGTCATAGCTAGAAACATCTGAACTCTATTTGGAAACAATAAGGTCCTTCACTTTCTTGCCTGTCCTTGGAATTTGGAAACAATAAGGTCCTTCACTTCTTTCACTGAAAACAACAAGAACTTACCTGTCCTTGGAATTTTCGGTGGCTGCTAGGTTTACCAGTAGATTCGTACCCCCATCATATCACTTAATGGTGTTGATTTTTTCACAACTTCAGTAGATCTTGCATGCTTTCCACCATAAGTATAAGCAACTTTTCATGTATCTTAATTATAAGGAAAATATGCTCCCTGGCTTGATCCAGACTGTGTCATTGTTCTTCATTATTGCATTGAAATGTTTCTTCCAAGTATCAACTAAGATCCTAGCCTTCCTCTGAATCTGCTGGCGCTTTTGATTTTTCAAGTGGTTTACAGATTTTCCACCCATACATGTCTTCAAAGCATCAAAATCTACAGGTAGTCTATCAAGAGCACGCAAGCAACAATAACAACAGTGCTTCGACAACTTTGTCACCCTCCTTTGGTATTTCTGCATCTCCAGTATTTCATTTTTGGGCTTCTTGAAGTCAACCATCCAAAACAGGAAAGCACCCGAGCTACACAAATTGGTTGTGATAGCCATCTTGATCGGTGGTTGCAATCACACCTACAAGGGATGTACACCACGAAGCCTCAATTCCTTTCTTACCATCACCACTTCTAAGTTTCTGACCAACTGCATTAGATGCACAAGCTTCCCAACATTTTCTGAGTTGATGTGGCTTCCATCTTTGTCAATGATTCTAGCAAATTTTATGTTCCTAATGGACATGGTGAAGGAAAATGGTCATAATAATAACGACATATGTGTAGGTTGAATTGAAATGCTGAGGGGAATTGGGGTAGAAGGAATCTCTATTGGGTTGTGGCAATTGCTGTAAGGCTTATTTGGGGTCCATCAACTGCTCAATTTGTTGTCGCATACTCATATGTTCCGATAATTGACATCTTTTAGTCAAATATAATTGTTGCGATAATTATTTTGTTTGTGGAAACCAACTTGTATGCACTGGGTTGCAGCACTATAACTGTTAGTAGCTAATGTCATTCCTCAAATTTAAATTACAACTTAGCAAACTATTTTGTCATTTTGTTTGCAGACTATCAGCTTGTATGCACTGGGTTGCAACACTCTATTAACTGTTATTATCTATTGTCATTCCTCAAATTTCAATTATAGCTTGTTCATATTTCTGTGTGCCCTAACTTATCATTCAAAGTACTTTATTATTTTTTCAACATAACTTTTCATATGTTTTGCATAGTAATTATGATTTTACGTGTCTCTCACTTACTCCACATTTTTCTTATGTTTTGCAGAAAACATATAAATGGATATGTAAAGTTGACGTCGCACCGCCATTTCTTTCGCCACCCACTCTTGATTCATTCTACATGAATTTCACTATGTAACCGTCTCAGATTCTCACTGGGTTTTCCCTCAATTAGTTTCTCAATTTAGTATGAACCACGCCCGACGTCCGAGGAGTGTTTCCACTGGCCCTTGAGTTTCAGCCTGGCAACGGTGGGGAAAAATCATGGTGAACTATGAGTTTTCCATATTGCAGCAGAAGGGAAACATAATACCATGATTCCCCTTTCCTTACAAACCTTCGTAGTGAACTATGAGTTTTCCATATTGCAGCCGAAGGGAAACGTAATACCATGAATCCCCACCATTGCCAGGATGAAACTCAGGACCGTTGGAAACACTCCTCGGACGTCGGGCGTGGGTCATACTAAATTGAGAAACTAATTGAGGGAAAACGGAATGAGAATCTAAGATGGTTGCATAGTGAAATGCATGCAGAATGAATCAAGGGTGGGTGTCGAGAGAAATGGTTGTGGGACGTCGTATGAGAGGAAATGGCGATGGGAATTGATTAATAAGGTCAAATTAAATTCGCACGGTGGTAATAAACTACACTTGTGTCTTCCATTGTCAGCTGCACTTCAAGCTTGAAGGTGGTAGCCTTGGGACTAGACATAGGTTTCAGGTTTGAATTTCCTCAGTTTAGTTCGTACCTTATTATTTTTTCGATGCAAATTATATGTTTTCTTTAATTTCCTTTGTCAGGACGCAGAGACAACCATAAAATATTGTATGTGTCAAGATGCAAAGAGTACGATGAGACAACAAGTGTACTTTTAGGTAAGAGATGGTATCAACATTGAAAATGGTTTCCATCCAAACCTATCAAGTGTACTTTTAGGTCAACTGTATTCTTGTCTCCGAACTATAGCAATTGTTTGGCCATTTTCACCCTGTAAATTGAAGGATTCTTGCAAACACAAAACACTATGTTACGCGAACTTCTTTGAGGGCTTTGTTACATTTGCTTCTAAGATCTTTCAGGGCTTTGTTACATTTGCTTCTAAGATGGTACAGGGTGAAAATGGCCAAACAACTGCTACAGTTCGGAGACAAGAATACTGCTGACTTAAAAGTACACTTGATAGGTTTGGATGGAGCAAATTGCCATGGAAATCCTCTTTATCTTCATTCTCAAGTTTTGAGAAAATCAAAGATATATGAAACGATACTTTATGACTGTTCGTCTTCACAGGCGCCTCTTGAAATCAAGGTAAGAGATGGTTTAATGATTCAGTGTAGTAAACAGTTATCTTTATTGAATGTTAGTTTTTATTGAATGAATGTGTTCATTGAATGAATGGATGGTTTATTGAATGTTATCTTTTATTGAATGAATGTGTTGATAGAATGAAACATTGGTTTAATGGCTTTTAGCCTTTATTGAATGAATGGTAGATGTTTGTTTATGATGAAATATGCATGAATTTGCATGTAATTTGTTTTTCAAGTGCATGCATTGGGTATGGGGAATTGAGAGTGATGTGAGGGGGGGGGGGCATAACAGCTTCCACCTTCACGTGGTTGGCCCTGTTCAGTAGAGAATATTAAATTATTCTCGAAACAGAGAGGAGCTCAATGAATGGAAACGATGCTGCCTTTCTACAAACCACTCCCATGTCATCTAAATTTTGACAATTTCTTGGAGCTTGTTGTGATGTTTGGTTGCTCCTGATCATAACCAATTTCGAGTTTCCACAACTTGAAAGGCTGAGTAAATGATGCACTGGAACCAATATCTTTAACCTTCTCTTTAAATTCCTTGGAATCTCGTTGAGAATATTTCAATGAGATATGTCTCAAATCCTCTAGATATATTTGAATGAGATAAGTCATGTGCAATTAGTAGCATCATACAAATCTTTTGTAGTTTCCACCAAACAGTTTTTAGAATCTCCATTTCCCTATATTGGATTGTATAAACAATTTTTATTGGAAGTCAATGATGTGAAGAAGCAATTATAATAGCTCTTGGAGAAAGGAGTCATATATATAACTCAGTGTTTCACCTTATGGGTTTCCTATCATCATAGTGCTTAAGCAGGATGAATGTTTGTGAATGTGTACTGACTACCGAGTAGTGAATGAGATAACCATCAAGAATCAATATATATTTGCCACATACTAGCCCTCCTCTACAAGACTTCATTTCTAAACAACACTCAATGGCATGGATCTAGAACCAGAAACCAAGCAAAGTTTGATTTATGCATTGATATAGAGAGGTGGCACTAGGCACACAATATGGAGAAACAATGACAAATTAATAGTGTATTTTTTTTTAAAATTACCTAACGCCGTTAGATATCCGACTCTAAATATGAAGATATCTGACGTCCATGCCATATCTCCAATGGCAACAGACGTCGAAGCTCAACCTTTTTCAATCCGGCGAGTGGTTGGATACCCGACGGCAACAACTTAGATATTTGACGAGTTTGCTATAGGTTCGATGGAAAAAGACGTCGGATAGAAGCCCTTCCTAGTTGTGCTCGGCATCGGCGTTTCGACCTTGTATGGCGTCGGTTAACTGATGAGGTATGAGCTGTCGGAATGTATCCGAATTTGGACCGATGTTAAAAAAAAACTGAGGTTGTCGGATAATCGACCACAAAATGTAGAAAATTTGACTTTTAGGCCATCGGATTTTGGGTCCAAAAAACCTAGTGAGTGCATGTAAGCTTCATTGTTCTTCTACTACTACTTTGTAAATACTTCTCCATTGCATACAAACCATTATTTCTTCATTTTCTTATTTCATTTTTCCTATCATAGGCCTATCGCACTATACGACCTTGAAGTCGTCGAATCTTCTACAACATTGGTTGGCCATCCTACTGCTCTCTCCCACCCTCCTATTTTTGAAATGACCATCCCATCTTCTTCAACAAAAGAAGCACCTCACAAGAAACAATGCATGCTTCTTGAAATTCCTTCTTCATCCATTGTTTCAACCCCCATTCCTATCAACGCATTGAGCCCCTACAAATCTAACTTGTCCATAAAGGGACGTGTTCAGGAAAAATCTACCCTTCTCCACTTCAACAACCAAAAAGGCCCCAGGAAGGTGTTCATCTTTGACTTTGTTGCTATGGACGAGGGTGAAAGACACATCACTTGATTTAATGATTCTACTGATGCTCTTTATGGTCAACTCTTCCTTGACTATTTCTACCTCATTTCCAAAGGCAATATCAAACCAACAAACACGATGTATAGCCATTTGAAAAATGATTGGGAGATCTTCTTGCAACCAAATTCTATAGTTCAACATTTCCCATTGGAGAGCATTCTGCTTCCCTAGATGCAATTCAACTTTAAAACAATCAAAGAAACCAAATCCTCCATTGTCGACTCCATTGTTGACATCATTGGTGTTGCAACAAACACATCCCCTACCACCCCTATACATAAGAAAGATGGGCCTGTAACTATAAAGAAAACAACATGTCAGGCTATAGCATGGATGTTACTTTGTGGGGAGAACATTGTCATGTAGAAGGAAAGGACCTGGCTAACTTTTTCTATGAAAATGTCCACCCTGTGCTTGCAATAAAGGGATTTCATGTAGCTGAGTATAATTGTAAGAATGTTGGGACTACTTCCAAATCTATCATTCTTATATACCTTGATATACCTGAAAATCATAGGCTCACACAATGGTTTGAAAAAGAAGGCTTCCACACTTCATCCCCATCCTTGACTACACGATATAAAAATGTTCCTAAATAGATGATAAAGAAAAGAACCCTTCATGAAGTTGCAAACATCCAACCCTTTGAAAGAGATGAACGGGTTTCTGTAAAGGCTACCATAACATAGATTGTTCCTGATAGCTTCTACTACCTTGCCTGCCCTTTACTTGTCGATGGAAAACAATGCATGAAAAAACTCATCAACAATTCTACCAATGGTTGGCATTGTCCCAAATGTGAGTCTGATATGTTTGAATATGACTACAGGTATTTTCTTAAACTCACACTTTAGGACCACACTGCCTCTCTTGACTTTGTCACCGCGTTCGAAGATGCATCCGTTGAAATCCTTGGTATCATTGCAAAGGATCTACACTTGCTTTCTTTTGATCCTTCCTCCATCAAAGAAATATTTTCCAAGGTTGAATGCACATAGCTCTTGCTCACATTTTGCATTAAAATGGAGACTTTTAGGGAGAATCCTCAATTGAAGATCATCATCATGCGCTCCAAACATCTTGAATTTGCAACTGGCAACATGTAACATCCCCACCCCTCATTTCGACCAACAGGAGAGGACATCAACTAAATTGGTTCTCTAAATTTTTCCCCATAGCCATAATTGAGAATTCATACAACTAAATGCATGTGCAAACATGGAAATAAAAACACATAGCGGAAATAAAATTGATGCACACACACATAACATGCAATTTCAAGCATAAGTGTCACAAGCATATAAATAAAAATCATTGCACATCCAATACATAAGAATACTTATATTTAAGCAAATAAGATCCAAGCAACTGGCTCTGTAAGAGCGATTTTCCACCTAGCCATAGGTACTCTATCCAGCATATACTCTTTTTGCTGAGATGCCACCCCCAAGCCAGGCTATGAGGCCACTAGGGAAAAGGAAACACCTATAGGCTTATATCTCTCAATCCACAACTCACTCTACTCTCTATGCTTATCCAAAAGCTCGAGCTGAGCTCTACGTGGGTCTCACTAAGCCATCACAGCCATGACACTCCTTCCAACTGCCCCACACAACAAAAGGAAGGAATTTCCCTTCATTGATCTAAAATTCCCTTAGGAAATCCATCCCTTACAATGCTTACCAGTGTGTGCAGTAAGATTCCAACCTACTGTATGCTAATGAAGAACCTCTTGCAAGGTTAATCCATGGCTTCTCAAGAGCCCAAAAGTAGCAGAACTCAATGGGTAAAGGCTCCTAGGCTTTCCAAACCTCCATGATCACCTACAACCATCTATTTTCCCTTCCCAAAATGCGGTTTTTGTCTTCAAATTCGAATTTCCGAGTTAAACACAGTCTGGTAATGGTCATGAACAATAATGGAAAACTCTACGTAGCCTAGGAACATGCATGAGAGAATGATAATGATCCAAAGAGTGTTGACTCTAAGGATATGAGGTAAGGGTGAGAAGACAATTGACATAGCTTCTGACCATAGAGGAAATATGACCGCTGACAACTAACATAACTGTCACAACCCCCATGCTTCAATAACTACATGAAGTGACTTTTCTCACCAACCTCACATATGTAATCAATGATTGGGTTTAATAGTCAAAAGAAGGTAATTGGCTCATTTAAGGCACATGGCTGATTTTTGATGAATTCTAAGGTCGACACTTGGCAACATAGGAGTTGGTTTTCCCATAGTCCCCCTTCCTCTTCCCTTCTGGTGGAATCATAGCCCCTCTAGTGCTCCTTATACATCCATCTTGGACCATTTTATTAATTTACAACATAATATTTACGTACATTTCAAATTGGCATGATACGCCAACCATATGGTCCAAATAAAAATATATACATCATACATGCCTAGCCATTCACTAGTTGGGCCTTGTCCTTGAGCTTCACACTAGGAATCCATACTAGCATATTTACATTATTTACATAGTTTTGAGTAAATACATTCAAAGTCAAAACTAGAGGTATTACAATCCCCTCCCACTTGGAATAACACCGTCCTCGGTGTTTTCTCAAAATCAAAACAAAAGGGGTATGCCTCTTTCATGGCATCCTCCAACTCTCACGTAGCCTCATCGGGACCGAAGTGCTTCCATTGCACCTTTATCTGTCTGATGGATCGGTTCGAGAGCAATGTTACCTTCCTGTCTAGGATGCATAGTGGCTCATTTGGAACTCTCCCTCGGGTTCCACCCGAATCACATCCCAATCAATCACATGGTTAAGATCATGTACATATTTCTTAAGAAAAGAAACATGAAAAACAGTATGAGCTTTAGTACTAGTAGGTAATGCAATTCTATATGCAACTGGTCCTATTCTTTTAAGCACTTCAATTGGCCCACAATATCCTGGTGATATCTTGGCACAACTTCCAAGCTTCAAGGAACTCTTCCTTGGCGTCACTCTAAGGTAAACATCATCCCCAACATTGAATTCTCTATGCATTCTATTCTTATCTGCATAGCTTTTCTTCATATCTTGGGATGCCTTTAAATTCTGCCTCGTTTTTGCAACCTCTTGTTTCATTTCCTTAAGCAATTCCAGCCCAATTATATTTTTGTTCACTGGATTATCCCATGTCACTAGCGTCCTACACTTGCTTCCATATAAAACTTCAAATGGACTCATGCCCAATGAAGCTTGCTGCCCATTGTTATATGCAAATTGTACTAAGTGTAGGTAATCTTCCCACTTGGATGGTTTGTCCATGACATACATGCAAAGCATGTCCTCAAGAACCGGATTTACTCTTTCACTTTTTCCATCTGTTTGCGGATGGTCAGGAAGTGCTAAAATTCAGCTGTGTTCCCGAGTTTGCAAAAAGACTTTTCCAAAAATTTGAAGTAAATTTGGTATCTATGTCTGAAATTATTGCCTTAGGCAATCCATGCAATCTGAAAATTTCCTTCATAAAAATATTTGCAATGACATATGCTTTATAGGTGGATTTAATTGGTATAAAATGTGCTACCTTAGACAATTTATCCACCACAACCATGAAAGAATCATGTTGTTTCACAGTTATTGGAAAACTTGTAATAAAATCCATGGAAATTATTTCCCATTTCCATTCCGGAATTGACAAAGGATGCAACAAGCCTGCTGGGTGTTGATGCTCAATTTTAACTTGCTGACACTTCATGCATTTAGATATACACTCAGCAATATCCTTTTTCATCCTTAGCCAAAAATATTGCTTCCTAGCTGTAGCAATTGTTTTCTGATTTCCCGGGTGAGCAGAATATGGCATTTTATGGATTTCATCCATAACAATTCTCCCCAAGTCTGCCACATTTGGAATATAAATTCTATTTCTATAAATAAAAATTCCATCCTCTTCCAAATGATACCCTTCATACCTCTTTTCGAAATTCCGCTACGGAAATTTTTCTTTTATTTTCACATACAATTCATCTTCAACAAGAGAATTAACAACATGTCTTAAATATGATTGGAAAGTTGTGATGGTTGCCACATGCATTTCATGCACCTTTCTGCTGAGTGCATCAACCACTTTATTCTCTTTTCCTTTTATGTGTTTGATTTCAAAATCAAACTCACATAAAAATTCCATCCATCTAGGTTGCCTTGCATTTAATGTTGGCTGCTCAAATAAATATTTTAGACCACAATGATCTGTCTTCAATTCAAATTTTTTGTCCATTAAATAATGTCTCCACATTTTTAAAGCATGCACTATGGCTGCAAGTTCCAAATCGTGTGTGGCATAATTCTTTTCATGCTCCTTTAATTTTCTAGATTCATGACACAACACATGATGTTCTTGCATGAGAACTCCTCCAAGTCCCTGTTTACATGCATCTGTACACACCACAAATTTATTTTCTGGGTCTTCAATTTTCAGAATTGGAGCACTTGTAAGAAGCTTCTTCAACAACTGGAATCTTTCCTCACATTTATGTGTCCATTCAAATTTCATTCCCTTCTTTTGCAAGGAAGTGATTGGGTGTGCAACCATGGACAATCCTTCAATGAATCTTCTATAGTAACCAGCAAGACCCATAAAAGATATCACATCTGTCACATTCTTTGGAGTTGGCCAATTCATAATGGCTTCAATCTTTTTCTGAATCTACTGATATTCCTTCTTCTTAAATAGTGTGACCCAAATAATGAATTTTATTTTTATAAAAGTCACATTTGCTTAGATTTGCATACAACTTATTCTCCCTTAACAATTGCAAATCCATTTTCAAATGTTCTTCATGCTCCTCTTCATTCTTAGAGTAAATAAGAATGTAATCTAGAAAAACAAGAACAAACTTGTCCAAGTATTTGTGGAAAATACTATTCATGAGACACATGAAGGTAGATGGCGCATTAGTGAGACCAAATGGCACCACTACAAATTCATAGTGTTCATAACTTGTTCTAAAGGTTGTCTTGTGAATTTCTTGTTTCTTGATCCTTACCTGATGGTAACCAGACCTCAATTCAACATTTGAAAATACCCTTACCTCTCTCATTTGATAAAAAAGATCATCAATTCAAGGTAATGGGTACTTGCTTTTCACTATCACTTTATTCAACTGCCTATAATCAATGCATAACCTGAGTGTACCATATTTCTTTTTCACAAACAATATAGGTGCTCCCCATGGAGATACACTTGGCCTTATGTATTTCTTTTCCAATAATTCTTGCAATTGCATTTTTAGCTCCAACAATTCTGGTGTGCTCATTGTTACGGAGAAAACTTCCTATGGCTTGGGGTAGACCACAACAGACAGCTGACTACCAGAAATTAACTCAATTCTCAGTGCTATGCTATATAAATGACAATGCTAAGATAATGAAGAATATAACCAACCTCGATCCAAACGTTTGATGTAAATCCCTGCTGGAGCTTTCAACCCGTGCACTTGACCCTGCAAATTAGTCTTGACAGCCAATGTACAACAAGCGCATATAATATATAAATGATATTAACATCATCAATAGCAATGGTCCATGATATTATAAGTAAATGCAACCCAATGTAATATAAACAACATTCACAACATTAATGGACGAGAATATGAGTATTTCTATTAATAAATAACAAGAAGTACAATGTGATACGACCTCTTGTCGGCAACCAATCTGAACCAAGATTTGGGTCTCTCCACTTGTGCCTCCACCACTTCAATCCTCCATGGAATGACAAACTCAAACTATGATAGGAGTTTGGAAGGTGAACATAAAGGGTTCACAACTACAAGGATCAATGAGTGTAGACTCAAGCTAGGGCAAAAATCCACTAGAGTTCTCTTGCTCTCTCCTTTCTCCTCTCGTCCATATGCCATATGTTCTCAATATATAGTCCTCCCAAAGGTAAGTGAAAGGACACATTGAGGCGTTACTGGGTAGATGGATGGACAAAGGTCACCCTAAGACCTCTTTTTGGGAGTAAAAAGTAATTAACTAGTGATTTTACCATTTTACATGCTACCTGTGGGCTATAGTGATGCAGCTCGCAGGTACGCACACTGAAGTGATACAACAAGCGTATAAGGAGAAAAAATAGGAAAAAGATGTTCCTGAAGGACATAAAGTGCCTTTGAGTCAGTGAAAGGGATCCTGAAGGTCAAAGAGTGTTGATGCTCACAAGGTGGAAAATAATGTTGTAACAGATGCCCCCTAATGTGTGAGGTCAGAGAATGATGCTACGATGGCCGAAATACATTATAAATCTCAGAAGTGGAATGATGGAGACACAAGTGGAAGGAGCAGCTCACTCGTCATAATACAATAGTATCCCTGAATACATGTCGGTATAGTACAACAATATGATACAATGGCCATGAATAGGTAGTACATAATGAATATCTGTCATAAATGATCATAGCCATGATACCTCTACAGTCAGATATGGTCTCCTGTTGAAAAGGAAACAACTGGTGCAAACTGGAGGTACAAACTACTGATATTTGAGAGGTGATATCTCAGATGTAAACTCATGATCATAAGTAGCATATTGAATGCCACTATCTCCTGGGGTCTTCTACACAAGTCTTTGATGGTGCAAGTCCCATCAAGTGAATAAAGGAGTTGAGGTCGAACCTGATGAGACACCGTCTGATTACTGGTCAATGATGTATACCGTTGACAAACGCGAGATAACCCACCAATAATGAAAATGGGCATCAAGGCAAAGAGTAAAATCATCAAAGTGCAAATAGATGTGTTGAAGTCGAACACTAAGATGAATCCATCAATCAAGGGACATTGATGTATTCCCAAAACAGTCGATGGCGAGAGAACCTGCCACTAATGATTGCAAGCCTCAAGGTACTCAACTGAACTCTAAGTCTCAAATTTTGGAATAAATGGGTTGAAGTCGACGGAATGAAACTCGCTGGAAGGAGGGCATTAAGGAATCCCCCATCAACCAGCACGAGGTACCAGCTACGCTGAAAGATTTGGAAGAACTCAGGTGAAACAGATTGACTCAATAAGGATGGCCGACATGCAATAGTCAAGAGATCTGAGGAGTGGCCAACTCTGGTTTCAGGACTTCCTTTGAATAAGAGCATGAGCAGATGGATAGACTGAGGCAGCATAGACTCGATATAGACTGTGCGATGCAGGAGGCATCACAAAGGGCTCCATAATGACTAGAAGCTTAACCAATCGGTGGAGTAAACTGAGAACCGAGTACAACTCCTAAGGTCCAGCTATAGTCCTGAATGATTATGTATGGAGTGGAATAAATGCTCTATTTAAAGGCGACACAACAGCTGCTAACTAGAAGTAGTAACCATAATCCCATCCGGATTTTTGGAATATTTGATTTTTTGGTATTTTTTATATTTGGAAAAGCTTGAAAAAGAATAAAATTGCTTATAGTACAACAAGTGAGGGAACGAGTGTCAAATAGTGCGCAGACTAGTCCCAAGCAATGGAACATACCTATGATCAATGCAAGGAAGCATGTGCAGGATGTGGACACTCGGGGGGGTGTTCCCTCAGGGTCAAAAGGTCATCAAATTGTGAAGGGAAAGTGTAAGCTCTGCAGGGCTTGACAGGGAACAATGCTCAGGCACCAGGATAACAACTGAGTAAGAGGGAGCCGGAACAAGGCTCAAGCAACAAGAAGGATGATGCAATGCAATCACAACTTGATATAAAAGGGAGTCCTTTTTTCGTAAAGTTAGTCTCCTCACCCGAAAAAGTGTAAAACAATGAGAGAAGAACTCTTCTAGTCACGTATGACTAGAGTATACATTTTTCGCAATTAATCCAAAAAGGTCCCGAAAAATGGGTAAAATTATACCTAAGTGGATGTCGCTTCAAATCCTTTAACGAGTCTGAAATGATAAGTATACTCAGCAATCTTGTTTGATTTGACAAAGTCTAACAAGGGCTTAAAAAAGACTTTATAAAAATCTTTTCCGTAAAGGTTTAACGAGCCCAAAAAAGTAAACTCATGACTTCCTTACTGTTTTTAATGAGCTCAAAGGAGAGATGGAAGAATGCTCATAACCTTCTTACTGTTTTTAACGAGCTCGAAGTAAAGGTGGAAGAATGATTGTAATATGAGCAGACGAGTGTCAGGGACATGCGAGACTAGTTCCAAGTGCATGGAACAAAGCTATGCATAATGCAAGGAACATGAGAAAGATAAGGACACTCAGGGGGTGTCTATGAATTCGGATGGAAAAAGGTTCAAATGCATCATAACAATGGGGAGGCCTAAACCTATATGCAAGGTTCCGAATATGTATGCCATGACCGAAGCAAATGTCGAAAAGGACCAGTAAACAAGTATAAGTCCAACTAAGAATCCTGTCTCCAAGAAACATAAGTACCAAGATCATCTCTAAAACATACGTAAAGAAAAATATGATACAAGTCACTGCAGTAGAAACATTTTCAACTTCACTATTGCTAACCTCAGACAACATGTAGGTAGAGGTAACCGCTAAAGGTGCCATAGTACCAATACCTGAGGGATCAAAATGATCATCTTCAAAATGAAGAGCAAAGATGAAGGATGTGAAAGAATCTGCGAGAGCAAATTCATCATCACGGGAGTTGGAAATTCTACAAATAGAATCAAACTCTTTAGGAGCACTGATTTGCGGATCTATAGGAGAGCTCAAAGACTCATCAGATTCAAAATTCAAACCAGGGCTGGACGAGACTGTGACTGGATCCAAATACAAATGGGTGGAAGATTGTATTCTAGATTCATCTTGTTCAATAAGATCAAGGGTAGGAGGGGAATGAGATCTATGATAAATATTCCCCCACGTCTTGTCATCACCACTCATGGCCTCAGTAAAAATCTCATCTAAGGGTAAAATACCATCGAGGCAATCATGTGAACAAGATGGGTCGACTGCACACGTGGGAAGCATAACAGGATCTTCTTCTCCTTTCCGTGAAGAAGAGAGATTCGGCTCTACAGTGTCTTGTTGAATGTCTTGAGAATCAAGCTCGACTTTAGACAAGGGCATATCCATTATGATGTGCAAAACGTCTCCATATGGGTAACTCATGGAAGGTGGCTCCCACAGATCACTAAAATACGATGTCCGGAAAGTTACATGATTTAACGAGGAAGGAGCATCATCAGAGATGGTTCCAATAAAAGCAATGGGTGAAGGGAAATCATAAGATCCCATCAATGAGGGGTACAATTCAACACCCATGTTCCCAGTTGCCGGCTGAGAATCCGTAACCTGTGGGACTACTAATCCCATGGATGCTGTGGGAGAAGGATTAACGAAATCCAGCTCATCGATGGTCACTATCTTGCCTTTATGCGTAAAGAAAATAACTCTAAATATAGTAGATGCGACATCTTTCATAGCATACATCCAATTCCTACCTAGTAGAAGGTTGTAGTCGATGGGCGCATCAACCACTTCGACTTCAATAGGCACAGATTTACCTCCCAAGCGGACAACAAGGGAAGGGATAATCCCATGCGACTTAAATGACTGACCGTCAAATGCAGTGAGCATGGTCCTAGACATGAGTAGAGGAGGAGAGCCAAGAGATTTCCAACAAGCTAAAGACATCACTAATGTGGAAGCACCTTCGTCAACCATTGTTCTCTTAACAAAATTCTTAAGGCACTCCACATGGATTTGAAAAGCCACGTGGTAAGGTAAGTGAGGTTGAATATCAGTAGTGTCAAACTTGATAACGTTGGGACTCTCCCCATCCTGAACTCCTAATGCACTCAAAAGGGCATGCCTGTAAAACTTCAAGAGCCAACATGGCACACGGAGTTTGGCCTAAATATTCTACAATGGAGTATTTTTGGGCGGCTCGAGCATTAGGATTATGTGTAGAGCGCTTGAGAACACCTTTCGGTATCTGCAGCATAATAGAGGGCTTCTCGATATGCAAGGAATTATCAGGAGGAGGGGGAGGCTCATTCCCCATATTAGGTTGTGGTGCACCATAATCGCGCTGACGAGTAGCAACACTAACCTCCGATTGGACCATATTCACGCATCCATAAAAACTAGTATTGGAAGAAGACGTTGGAGTCTCATTAGGTCCATAACCAGCGGCAGGAGCATGCGAAGCCATGTTTTGATGATGATGAGGAAGGGGATCCTTCAACACAACTGGGCTCTGTGCCAAATGCTTTGATGCTTCTTCAATTCGAGGACATAAGTGAGTAAGATGATCTTCCTCGCAAAGCTTGCAAGGAAATTTCACCTTATGTCTAGGTTTACGGTCCTTACCAGCATTTCCTCCTTCATGAGGAAGGTTGGCATTCTCCTTACGAGGGGTATTGCGATAAATATTATTGTTCCCATTTTTTCCACCCTTACAGTTGTTTCTCCCCTTCTTCTTACAACCAGGCTGCTGGTTACTCGATGGGTTCGTCGTTTGCACAGAGTGTACATCGGACGATGGGGTGGAAGTGGACAAGATGTGAACCTGTCTAGGAGTAGACTGGTTAAGCGACAAATTTTGCATTTGATTAGCCACCAAATCTATAGGGCGAGTACTTACAGATCCCACAATGCCATCGGCATGTGGTCCAGGAACTGTCTTGGGCTCATGTCATGTTGGCGGTGCGTCAGGGATAATGTCATATAAAATGCCAGACTGAGAGTACAGTAAATCTAACTGTTGGACTTTTAAGATGGCTTGTTCCTCAGTCATAATACCGGACATTGAAACGTCCTTAGCAATATATGGAAGTAGAGACTTGAGAAACCATTCCAACATAAACTCTGGAGGAATGTTGGCTTTCACTAATCACTTCCGTCGACGCCACTCTTGAATGTGGTCATAAATATGTGTGGCCTTATTCTGACGAAAGGTAGACAAAAGTTTAGTATGAGTATCGTAACGAACCGACAACTGGAAATGATCCAAGAAAACCAAAGCAATCTCATTGAAACCCCTATACATGCCCCTGGGAAACTCAACATACCACTTTGTGGCTGCCCCCGTGAGGGTGTGTTGAAATAGTCATAATCTAACGGAATCATGATTCAACAAGTTGGAAGAGCACCACAGGTGAAACATTGTGACATGGTCACCCGGATCCTCACCACCTTTCCCCTCAAACTTAGGAATGTCCGAAGGGAGCTTGGTAGGGACCAGAGGCCAAGCAGGATCTTGACACACCGGATCATTTGTGAGCTTCGAAAGATCCGGAAGATTCAGACGTGCAAGGAATGAGAACTGCGGCTGTAAAGCTTGATTATAAGTTCCCATAAAAGGTTGATTGTAAGAACCCGAAGGATAAGACAAACCGTAAACTTGACCATGACCATTAAAAGGTTGATTGTATGGATCTGACGGGCCATAAGTTTGACCATGGCCATAAGGTTGATAACCTCCCCTGACCTGACCCATGTGAGAGTAAGTAGGTATATGTGCATTTTGAATACCATATTGAGGTGGGTTGTACTGATGGCCAACACCGACTGTATTGTAGTAAGGGTTGCCACCATAATTATGGGGCATATACATGCTATTCGTAGCGAGAACCATGTTGTAATGACCCTGATTATAAGGTATGTTCCCACCCCCTATGTAAGCATTAGGATTAGTGTGAGCAGTCGTGTGGTGACCATGAGCATGAGAGGTATTCCCAACCCCAACATTGGTGTTACTAGTAGTAGGAATGGTGGCATTGTGACCATGAGGATAAGGTATATTCCCACCTCCTACATTAGCATTACTAGTAGCAGCAGTAGACATAAAAGTATGCGGTATATGTCCGCCCCAGTGATTGGGAGGCGCATTAACATTCGCGAAATTGGTCCTAGGTTGACGGGTAGCGGCATGTGTATTTGGTGGTGGATGGCAAGTCGTGTTGCGAACAGTGTTCCTATTAGGTTTGGTAGTCATAGGAGGTAGCCATATTCCAACATTGGCATTGTTAGGAGGAATGTGACCGGTCCCCTTACTATGTGTGTGAGTGGACAACGTGGTGCCCCTGGTGAGGGTATTTCCCCCAGTGGGTGCAGTGTTGCTAACACCATGACTAGTGCCAACATGACTACCAAAAGCAGTGGAAGGATAACATGTGTTGTAATTAGGCATACCAAAAGAGAATGGGGTAGGATTGGTCGTAGGGCCTACATCATCATTTAACTCTGGCATCTCGTAACGGAAATCATGTGGATATGAAGGATAAAATGGGTTGTCCTCAGGTGGATCCGGAACAAATAAATTAGGTTGGATCTCGGATGGATCCGGACCAAACAAACTAGGTTGGGTCTCAGGTGGATCACCCCCCCATGCCTCCCGAGGAGTAGGGGTGTCTGAAGTGTGCTCAACTCTACCCGATGGAGTCATAGGGATTTCTCCCGTGTCAGAGTGTGTAGTCATGATGTCTAGGACATATGTTTTGTAAGAATCAAAAGAGTTGGAGGGAGCCCACCGCGTCCCCTAGAAACACAGCGTGAAAGCTCGGTAGGATGTAAACCAGCCAATCAATGGGATCGGTGGAGAGTAGGAATCTGCGCCACGATATCTCCGGAGAGACTATAAAATCACAGCGTCCCCTAGCGGCCAAACTATCGATAAAAAATAGTAAATCAAGAGCACACACCTAGAGAAACTACAACCAAGAGCAGACAACAGAGTGGCTAAATGAGCTCCCGACACTAGAGCCAGTATGTCTCTTCTAGGAGAGGCTTGAGACTCCCAAACTGTAGCTGAAGGTAACAGAATCAACTATAGAGGTTCCCAAGCTTCACTACGTGCACAGGATCAAGTCCCTATACAACGGAAACTGTGTTGTCCAACCCATATCTGACTCAGGATATGAACAGTATAACCACTGCAAGCACCCCGTGCGATACCTAGGTAAGCAAACTATGGTCACCGCAGTATAACCAATGCTTAGGGGGACAGTTGAAAGTGGGATTCGTCGTATGGGTAGGTAGCTAAGCTCGAAGCACAAGAGGACGAACCTTCGGTACCCCCAGATACGAACAAATCCTCGAAATATCTCCCACGTCCAGCCGGTATTGGAGGGCTATATCTGCAACCAACCTCCCGTGACATCGTGCTTAACTATGGTATGAGTAGAGCTTCATGAGAACACTGATGTATACCATGGATTTCACCACTCCCTGGTCAGACACATAGTGTTTTGTCTAGTAGTCTTGGATTGTTTACTCACAATGATCTATTCCAAGACTCTAAACCTATGCTAGTTGGTGTACCTTATAAATAAAATCATTCTAATCAATTTTAGATTAAGCGTTAATTTTAATATCTATGGTTACTCAAAGGATATGACCATGAAACTAGTGATGTATATGACTCAATAGTATGCAAAATCGTCAAACTCTAGGCTCATCTATCCAATAAAAACAATGCCACTAGAATGAAAATCAACCAACGGTTTCGAAATAAAAATGCAACTCTGTTATATTTTCAATGCACAAGTAGAACCTAAATGAAAGCAACAAGCACTCAATGCAAAATGCAGTACATGCAAGTAAATTTTTTTTGTATTTTCACTTATAAGCAAAAGGAAAATGCAAAACTATGTTTTTTAGTATTTTTCAATATAATGAAATGAAAAATGCAAGCAAAATCCTACTATCCAGTTAGAGAAATGCAAGGGAGATCACTCAGACAACCTAACAGATCCCAAATAGTAAGACTCAACCAATGGAATGAGCTTACAAATTAAAAATGGGTAAAAACCAATGAGGCTCAAAACCAAGAGAAAAGAGGAGTTCTAGTCACAAACAAGGCTTGGAACAGTCAGGAACAAGGCCAAGGAAGACTCGGGAACACTCAGAACCAACCCAACAACAACGAAAGGCCATAAAAAAATCACCCCCAGAGTTGTACGCTACTGTTGAAGGAATACCTACGGGTACCCGTGGGCTATAGTGCAGACAGAAGCGGGTAGACGCGAGCAGAACTAGGCTCACCCACGTACAGGGAAAAGCAAATGAGCAGAAAAAGAGTCCAATGGCTCAGAAAAAGGGTGTTTTCTATAGAGTATCCTAACGGCCAATGAATGACATAGATACTCAACACACAACAACTCTAAATAAGGAATAATGCCTAAAAATCCCCAAAAATGGATGTTATCCCCACCGGAGTCACCATTTCTGTTACGGAGAAAACTTCCTATGGCTTGGGGTAGACCACAACAGATAGCTGACTACCAGAAATTAACTCAATTCTTAGTGCTATACTATATAAATGACAATGCTAAGATAATGAAGAATATAACCAACCTCGATCCAAACGTTTGATGTAGATCCCCGTTGGAGCTTTCAACTCGTGCGCTTGACCCTGCAAATTAGTATTGACAGCTAATGTACAACAAGTGCATATAATATATAAACGATATTAACATCATCAATAGCAATGGTCCATGATATTATAAGTAAATGCAACCCAATGTAATATAAACAACATTCACAACATTAATAGACGAGAATATGAGTATTTCTATTAATAAATAACAAGAAGTACAATGTGATACGACCTCTTGTCGGCAACCAATCTGAACCAAGATTTGGGTCTCTCCACTTGTGCCTCCACCACTTCAATCCTCCATGGAATGGAAAACTCAAACTATGATAGGAGTTTGGAAGGTGAACATAAAGGGTTCACAACTACAAGGATCAATGAGTGTAGACTCAAGATAGGGAAAAAATCCACTAGAGTTCTCTTGCTCTCTCCTTTCTCCTCTTGTCCATATGCCATATGTGATCAATATATAGTCCACCCAAAGGTAAGTGAAAGGACACATCGAGGTGTTACTGGGTAGATGGAGGGCCAAAGGTCACCCTAAGACCGCTTTTTGGGAGTAAAAAGTAATTAACTAGTGATTTTTACCATTTTACATGCTACCCGTGGGCTATAGTGATGCAGCTCGCAGGTACGCACACTGAAGTGATACAACAAGCGTATAAGTAGAAAAAATAGAAAAAAGATGTTCCTAAAGGACATAAAGTCCATCTGAGTCAGTGAAATGGATCCTGAAGGCCAAAGAGTGTCGATGCCCACAAGGTGGAAAATAATGTTGTAACAGATGGCGCATTAGTGAGACCAAATGGAACCACTACAAATTCATAGTGTTCATACCTTCTTCTAAAGGTTGTCTTGTGAATGTCTTCTTCCTTGATCCTTACCTGATGGTAACCAAACCTCGAGTCAACATTTGAAAATACCCTTGCCTCTCTCATTTGATAAAAAAGATCATCAATTCAAGGTAATGGGTACTTGTTTTTTGCTATCACTTTATTCAACTTCCTATAATCAATGCATAACCCAAGTGTACCATATTTATTTTTCACAAACAATATAGGTCCTCCTCATGGAGACACACTTGGCCTTATGTATTTCTTTTCCAATTATTCTTGCAATTGCATTTTCAGCTCCAACAATTTTGGTGTGCTCATGCTATAAGGTGTCTTAGATATCGATGCAGCTCCTGGCACAAGATCAATGAGTGTAGACTCAATATAGGGAAAAAATCCACTAGAGTTCTCTTGCTTTTTGCTTTCTCCTCCCGTCCATATGCCATATGTGCTCAATATATAGTCCTCCCAAAGGTAAGTTAAAGGACACATCGAGGCATTATTGGGCAGATGGAGGGCCAAAGGTCACCCTAAGACCGTTTTTTGGGAGTAAAAAGTAATTAACTAGTGATTTTTACCATTTTACATGCTACCCGCGGGCTATAGTGATGCAGCTCGCGGGTACACACACTGAAGTGATACAGCAAGCGTAGAAGGATAAAAAATAGGAAAAGGATGTTCCTAAAGGACATAAAGTGCCTCTGAGTCAGTGAAATGGATCTTGAAGGCCAAAGAGTGCTAATGCTCACAAGGTGGAAAATAATGTTGTAACAGATAGCGCATTAGTGAGACCAAATGGCACCACTACAAATTCATAGTGTTCATACCTTGTTCTAAAGGTTGTCTTGTGAATGTCTTCTTCCTTGACCCTTACCTGATGGTAACCAGACCTCAAGTCAACATTTGAAAATACCCTTGCCTCTCTCATTTGATAAAAAATATCATCAATTCAAGGTAATGGGTACTTGTTTTTCACTATCACTTTATTCAACTGACTATAATCAATGCATAACCTGAGAGTACCATATTTCTTTTTCACAAACAATATAGGTGCTCCCCATGGAGACACACTTGGCCTTACGTATTTCTTTTCCAATAATTCTTGCAATTGCATTTTCAGCCCAACAATTCTGGTGTGCTCATTCTGTAAGGTGTCTTAGATACTGGTGCAACTCCTGGCACAAGA
The DNA here is from genome assembly GCA_027924585.1 of Larix kaempferi. Lineage (NCBI taxonomy): Eukaryota > Viridiplantae > Streptophyta > Pinopsida > Pinales > Pinaceae > Larix > Larix kaempferi. The sequence continues at coordinate 7,705,602 of BSBM01000687.1, read as the reverse complement.
TCAATTGTGAAGTCAATGTCCCTCTTGGGAGGTAGTCTTGGCACTTCATCAAGAAACACATCCTTGAATTCTTGAAGCACGTGATAGTCCTCCAATTTTCAAAATTCATTTTTTGTCTTGTCCAATATATGGGTTGCATACAATTGACAACCCTTCCTACAAAAATTCTTCAGCTGCATGGTTGAAATATGCCTAACATTAATTTTCTTTGGAATTCCTTTCACAACCCTTGGGTTTCCTTCATCATCAATGCACTCAAAACTCTTGTTGTAGTAGTCAAGTTTAACTCTATGTGCTTCCAACCAGTCCATTCCAATGAGAATGTCATATGAACCAATTGGTAAAATATTTAGATCTACACAAGTGGACAGTGCACCCATTTATAATGGACATTTATACACCATCTAACTAACTTTTCTCTTGGTTCCTGTGGCTAGTTGAACCAACCATGATTTACTATGCTTGGTTTTCTTAAAAGCACAGATCTCAACAATTTTAGGACTGATATAACTGTGAGTAGATCCAGGGTCAATCAAAATAGAAATAGATTGCTTAGCGATCTTACCTTCAACCTCAACCATAGTTGATTGATGATTTTCTTAGTGTTCCTCTATGGCTACATAAATCTTAGGGACATTCCTTACCATTTGACCCATAGTTTCAAATTCTTGAATGTTGAAAAATTTCTTTGCACTCCCATTCCGATGTGACAGTTCCTAAGAAAATGGTCCTCTCCACATCCCCACAATTGAAGTGGCCCTCTTGGCTTATATCCTGTTATGGAAAAAATTGCACAAGTACACTCTTCCACTTGTTGAGGGGCTAAGCCTTGTAGGTTTATTCAAGGCCTTTGTCCTTGGAGCCCCTTTTGGATGGTTGGTATTCCTACAAGTGATCATGCAAGAGATTGTTGGTGTAGTTCACATTCAAACATGAAAATATTGATGAAAATAAAATAAAAGAGATGGGGAAAAGATGCAAACTCCAACAACAACCAAAGGTATGCTAAACCACTCTTGTATTGTCCAATGGAATAGTTGTACAACACCTAGGAGGTGAAGGCTTCAAGGGAAGCCAACGATCTCCCTTAGGGAGGTCTTTCTTGTCCAAACTAAATTCTAAGTAGGTGGAAAAACAATGGAGAGAAACACTTGCCCCTTGATGGTAGGTGGAAATCAAGCTTGTAAATGCTTACAATGGTAGGAAATGGTGGGCTATGAGGAAGATCCAACTCAAATCTAGTATCATAACGTTGCTCTAATTTCTCTCTACAAAATGCATGCCAATGGATTTCTTTTATAGGCCAAGAGGTGGCCATCAAACAACTAGATCCAAATGTGAACTCTCCTCCTTCATGAACTAGTTCCAAGGTACACAAGGGGGGTTGATTAATGCCCCAAGTGTGTGAGGAGCCGAATTGTGATCATTGGGGAGGATTGAGTCTTTAATGCACCGCTGGGAGTGAGTGGTCCCACCATTTTGACAGTACCACGACTATCAAAGGAAAATCCATGCGGCTGTAGCGCAACCATTGTTTAGGTAACCCACACTATAACACGGGTCAACTGCGTAATACCCGTGCTACACTTTGTTTTGACTGTTTTTTGGCACTTATGGACTCATGTTGTGTTTTGGATCTATTGAGGGTGCATGTGGTGAGTGCATTCTTTATGTTGATGATGCCTTACTGGATGAATCGCCGAAATGTCGCATGTGTGCAACTTTTAGGCGTTAACAAATGCCCCCCGATGTATGAGGTTCAGAGGGTACTGTAGAGCCGATAATGAATCATGTTTTATGTTGTTTCTCTCATGTTCTGTAGGACAAAGCATATGTGGAAAAAATAAGGTTCTCCCATGGGGGAAGATTGTTGGTGACGACCATTGGAGCTGTAATAAAGAATATTTTTTATACAAACAAGGCGTGGATACCCATGCTCGTGAAATGTTGTCAAAGTGATTACAATGAGAGCGGACCAAGGTGTCAAATCTACTTATACTACTGGGATATGGATGAAGGTGGCTTCGATCCACTTTTTAGTAAATTCCCCAAGAACTCTTGTGGAATATTGAAGAAGTGGAATTGCTAGTGACCATTATAAGCCCATTGGGGTGGGGGACCAGACTAATATGTAAATCTTCTTGAGAGCGTCACTATACCAAATAGACTGCTACCATGATTTCCAAATGTGAACACTGATACATTCAAAAGTATGTTTCCCCCTGATGTGATGATGTGTTAACGTTGAGCATAGGGGAAACCACTTAGTTAGGGAGCCCTAATGAATCTCCCTACTAAGTTCGAGGTGATCCCTTATAGTGATTGAAATGGATCCCAAGGTACAACTACAACTACTGCAATTCTCAGAATGTAGTGTTTTGACGTCGACAAGAGCTGAAGTACATGATAAAACAAGAGTCTTATCCTGAGAACCAAGATGATATTGTAACCGAATGGTGGACTGACATACTTGACACAAGACTGGTTGATAAGCGTGAGGCTCATAAATTCATTTGATTGATGTCAATATGGGGAGTGGATAACGATAACTTTTGTTTCGGAATGACACATATTTAAACGGATGGAGACAAACTGTAAATTAAAGGGCTTTGATGGAGACACAAAAGAAGGGTAATGGTAACCGACAAAACAAATACTGTTGAACATATGGAGACTCAAATACATTGATCAAAGGCGACCATGGGTTGCTGCCAAAATAATATGGTGTTCTCCCAATGTGAGGTGATGGGGGAACTGTTTGTAAATAAAGAATGTTGGTGGGGTCCCCACAATTTTGGGTGTGTCGGGGAACTGATTTATGATGGGTGGAGTCACCACGGTTTTCAGTGGATCGGGAGACACTTTCCAATGATGAAGTGAGGGATAACTTGCAGATGGAAAGATGAGTGCCCCATGAAACGATGCCATGTAGTGTATACATGTGGGATAACTGAATAGAACTAGTTGCTTCTGAGGGTGGGGGCCCCATAGGTGTCTTTGAGAGGGTGATGATACGAAGAATATAGAGGAGGGTAAAGTGCTCATGAGGTATGAGTGGGATTTGTGAATATTCCTCGTAACATGGGCAGAGGAATCTGAGGTTGTCTACTCAGGGGAGTAAATGCATAACTATAAAATGATAAGCTAAGGGGTAATATTTTGAAGCTGTATCAGATTCCTTGGAATTGTGGGGGATCGACATCATGGGTGTCAATTGATGACAAGGTGGGGAATGGTGTGCATACCCATGGGGGGACATGCTATTTGCAATGATGATGTTGATGGCACATGAAGACTGGGAATGAGGGACCTATGGTTATCAACGGGAATACTAGTGAATGCATTGTAAGCAGAGGGAAAAAATTTCCTATATGCCATTTTTGGAATGATACCTGTGAGACAATCCCGACACTATTACTAAGCGACAGAGTTTTGTTCTTATAAATGGAAAAACAGGTGTCTCCTTCATGTCTCGGTCGTAATCCTGCACATATGGCACACATACCTAAGTGTAGTAAAGAACGTGACCAAGGTATTGACAATGCAAAAATAATAACCATAAACATAGCGCACCTTTCCTTGATGTTTAGGCAACATGCGATCGTTGTGGGGGATCCAAGTATTCATCAGAAGATGATAGGAGAATCAACATTGATGGTATCCGGTAAGGTACATATTCCTTCCTCAGTTTGTAGTGTTTGTGGGATTATATGGAGGGGTTGTAATTGACCTTGTAGTCTCATTAGTTCGAGATGTGCTTCCCCTTCGGCGCGCTAAATGGGGCATTGAAAGGAGAAGTGGGTGGTCTCTCCATAAGATTGGAAAGGTCTTGGTACGCGTGGGTGGAAGCGTTCTTGGTCTTCTTGTGTGTTGATTTTCTCCATTATGCATGTGATGTCGCTAGGAGGGAGAATATGTGTGGAATTCCCATAGGAAGAGCATTCATCGTGTGGCAGTGTTGTCATAAGATTGGATGGTTCTTGCGAAGGTATAGGCTCTATCAAACTTTTGTTAAAGAAATGTAACTGTGAAAGATATTCTATTTATACTTGTCTATTGTATTATTGTATTCCTCCTTCAGGAGATGTCATTGATGTAATTAATAATGTAAGAGTCATTGAAAGAGTCAATGTAAACCCTAGGTCTTATGTCAGCCTAGAAGAACCCATAAAATATTATTATATTATGTATTTGAGAGGCCGACCCAGTCAATTAGAAGAAGTCATCCCAGTTGGAGAAAATTCACCCCAACAGAAGAATATAAATAGAGGAGGAGTCTCTCATTTGTATACACTCAACTCACTCTCACAAGTTCACCTAGGAGAGAGAGAGAAGTTTGCACAAGTGGAGGAGAAGCTGATTTTGTCTTGGGGTTTATCTTTGTACTTTGTGAATTATATATCGAGGAATATTTTGTCGGGGTTTTCTCCCTTTTGGTTTCCCCGAGAAAAATATTGTGTTCATTGTGTTTTTTTGCAGTGCTTGTATTTCTTTGAGTGATAGATTGTTTAATGTTATATGCTAAACAAGTAAAAAATAACATGGTTTCAGAGTAGGCCTGAAAGAAAACATTGTGCAGCCTATGCAACTGCAGAAGCCAGGGCATCTTGTTCCGGGAGCTTCCTCCACAGATCAACTGAAAAAGAGAGTGCATCTAACTCGCCTCACTAGGGTGCATATTTTTGTCGAAGCAGATTTCAATTTTGATAATTTTCATTTTGGGTCCCCCACTCCATCCCGGGAGAACTAGGGCATCAAGTTTTTGGATCATCTGCTCACAGAATTGGGAGAAGGAGTACTTTGCTCAAATATCCTTGAGGAGGCAAATTTTCTCATCCAATCAATTTTCCAAAATCCCGAAGTTGGAAAATTAGGGTTTCTCTGACAAACCCTAGGTCAAGGTAGAAGCAGTTTTCAGAAGGACAACTTTTCTGGAAGTCTCAAATTTATTCTATTTCCATTTGAAGTACTCATTATATCAATATGAAAATCAATGCCAAGCTTGATGAGAAGCTTGAGGGAGCTGAGAATTTCAAGGCATGGAAGTATAGAGTCATGCTCATCCTTGAAGAACATGATCTAGAAGATTTTATAAAGGAAGGACTTACAGAACCAGAGGGAGATGAAGCTAAAGTAAGGCATAAGAAGAATATGGTCAAGGCAAAGAGGATCATTGCCGATTCTATCAAAGATCACTTGATCCCTCAAGTGTCTTCAAATAAGACTCCAAAATAAATGTTCGATGCCCTGACCAATATGTTTGAAGGAAAGAACATTAATAGGAAGATGACCTTGAGAAATCAACTCAAGGGAGTGAAGATCTTGAAGTCTGATTCCATGCACTCATACTTCTCCAGAGTGTCCCAGATAAAATAACAACTAGAAGCTATTGGAGACATGGTAGAGGATGTTGAAGTTGTGATGACCACTTTGAATGGTCTGCCTAGAGACTGGGAACCATTTGTTCATGGCATTTGTGCTAGAAATAAATTGATCCAATTCAGTCAGTTATGGGAAGAGTGTGTACAATAAGAAGAGAGAATAGCGGTAAGAGAGGAGAAACTAAATGACAATGAAGATCAAGCTTTGGAAACTCATGCCAAAGATGGAAGGAAAAGGAAGAACGATGTACGTTCCCATGAGGACTCTCCAAGAATATCTCAAAGACCTCAAAAGAATAAGAAGTTAAAGAGAGACCCATCTTCAGTTGAATGTTACTCTTGTCGCAAGACATCACACATTGAGAGATTTTGTCCACTCAAATATGGACATCATAAGAAGCAGAAGAAGAGATTTCATGTTCATGCAGTGGAAGATAGTGAGTATGATGAAGAAGTAAAAAACAGAGAAGATGAAGACTCTAGTGAAGAATATGTTCTAATATCATCCCTCACTGGTTCAGTATCTCATGGAAGTGATACTTGGCTAGTAGATAGTGGAGCTTCAAAACATATGACGGGATACAAAGAATCCCTCTCACATCTCATACATAAGGAATCTCCACACAAGGTAAACCTTGGAGATGACTAGCAATATCCCATCAAAGGAATGGGAGAAGCATCTTACAAATTGGACTTTGGAAAGTCCATGAACATGAAGGATGTACTTTATGTTCCAGGTTTGAAGAAGAACCTTCTATCTATTTCAGCATTAGATAAGAAAGTTTTTCGAATTGCATTTATAGATGGTGAAGTTCTTATGTGGTCAAAGGGAAAGACTATCAATGATGCAGTAGTCATTGGAGTAGAAGAAGGAGGAATTTACAAACTGAATGTTAAATTTTGAGCATTAATTCACAATACTCTAGGATATTTACTGAGAGAATAACATGTACAGAACATGTACAAGCATGCCAATCATCACAAGAAGCAAAAGCATGAGATACAATAGACACACAGAGTTTCTGTGGGGAAAACTCTAAGGTGAAAAACCCCACAACTTTCTCAAAGATAGATAGAGCAATAGCTCAACCAAAGTACAACCAAAGTACAAGAGATAGACTCCTCTTAGTAGTTGAACCTCCTCCTCACAAGTGCGCCACTTTCTGAGTGAAGGAAGAATGAGTTTCTGAGTGATCCAAATAGAGATCTCCCGATCTCTATTTATACTTGTCATGTTTTCCCAATAACCTTATGGGGCTGACTTGTCTAGATAGGTACAATAACTTCATATTACATTATATCGGGCTGACCCCTTATAAGGTGGTCTAATAACCCATCGGCAAGTTAACACACTTGTGACACTTGTCAATACAAATGAGAACACTTCTGTATAGAGGAATAATACATCTCTATAGGAGTACAATAAATATATAAATGAAATAAATTCCGAAGTTACATATACATCAACACTCCCTCTTAACTAGGAAGGTATTTCTCGACACATATCTGCTAGCACAAGTCTTCTTCTCTAGATCATCGTCATCAATGCATGTATCATCGTCATCATCACTGCTGCTGCTATCTCAACCAATCTCTGAATCTACTCGTCATAGAAAGTTCTATAGAGCTAGTTTTTTTCATTCTGGATGTAGGCCCACCACCTGCAGGTCTTCATCATCAATGGCCATACTGTGGATCCTAGGATTGATTACGTGCATCAACAAAACCTAGCGCAGAACATAGGTTCTTTTACATGTTGACCTTCATAAAACCTACTTAGAGCATACCAGGATGTTACGAGCACACAGCTCTACCTGTCTAGATCTCGATAGAGCATTCGAGGATGTTACGAGCACACTGCTCTACCTGTATAGATTTTAAAGGATCTTTTCTATGTGAACTTTCGCAAAACCTACTCAGAGCATCCTAATGCAGACTATAGGATCTTGATAGATCAACCTAGGATGTTACGAGCACACTGCTCTACTTGTCCGGTTTTTAAGGGATCTTTTCTATGCGAAACTGTAGCAAAACCTACTCAGAGCATCCTAGCGTAGACTATAGGATATTGATAGAGCAACCCAGGATGTTACGAGCACACTGCTCTACCTGTCCGATTTTTAAAGGATATTTTCTATGCTACCTGTAGAAAAACCTCGAAAGAGCATCCTAGCACAAACTATAAGATCTCCCAGGATCTTTTCTATGCTACCTGCACAACCTGTCCACGGCCACAGAGTATCAAACTGATACTCACCATACATCATCACATGATCAACCTGATCATTATCATAGCATCAACCTGATGTGTATCATCTGGAGCGACATCCTGAAGCTCGTCATCTGTGATCATCCTGATCATCATAGCATCAACCTGATGCGTATCATCTGGAGCGACATCCTAAAGCTTGTCATCTGTGATCATCCTGATCATCATAGCACCAACCTGATACATATTATCTGGAGCAACATCCTGAAGCTCGTCATCTATGATCACCCTGATCAAACAATATATCCATCTGATACATACATAGTATCTACCTGATACATATCATAAATGATCCACTTGATCATACAATGCATCCATCTGATATACATAAGTACATGATCACACTGATCGTACAAGTATCCACCTGATACATACATAAGTACATGATCACATTGATCATACAAGTATCCACCTGATACATATACAAATACATGATCTACCTGATCATATCCAGCATCAACATGATGCGTACATATATAGATATAAATGATCCAACTGATCATATCTAGCATCCAACATTATGCATACAGAGCAGTAACTGGAGCATCATCCTGATGCTCATCATCCAGCGCTTACATCCACAGCCATGTGAAGGATCCTCCTTCCAACATGCTTGGAATGGCTTCAGCAAATGTCTCCATCACTTCTTCCTCGAAGTGTCGTCAATTTGAAGAACACCAAGCCTCTCTATGAAGTACTCGAACTTCACTCTGGCTAGTGGCTTCGTCAGTACATCTGCAATCTAGTCATCCGTCGCAACATACAGGAGCTTCACTGCTCCTTTCTACACTATATCCCTAATATAGTGATATTTGATCTCTATGTGTTTTGACCTGTCGTGGAACACCGGGTTCTCAGACAGCTTCACAGAACTTTGGTTGTCACAAAAGATACCAGTAGCCTCCAGCGGGAGATCAAATAACTCAGACAGTAGCTTCCGAAGCCATACTGCCCAACAACTAGCCAAACAGGCTGCAACATACTCTACCTCGGCTATACTCAGTGCTAGGCAGGACTGCTTCCTACTAAACCAAGAGATCACACCTGATCCCATACTGAAGCAGCACCCAAATGTGCTCTTCCTATATGCAGCACTGCCTGCCCAATCTAAATCAACATAACCCTATAGGTTAAACTTTTGATTCGCTTCATACTTGAGCCCATAATCAACTGTACCCTTCAGGTACCTCAGAATATGCTTTACAACAATCAGGTGAACACTCCTCGGATCCGTCAGGAACTGGCTCAATGTGTTCACCGCAAAGCAAATATCTGGTCTCGTGTTCATCGGGTACATCAAGGACCAAATCATCTGGTGATACATAGAGATATCAACCGGCTCAGATGAAGCATCACACAAAAGCTTCAGATTCGATGCCATAGGTGTGGCCATGGCATTGCAATCCATCATCCCGAACCTCTTCAGAATATCTACTGTGTACTTCCCTTGTCCAAGGAAGATCCCATCTGCACTCTGCCACACCTCCATACCTAGAAAATAGTGCACCATCCCCAAGTCCTTCATATCAAACTCAGCAGCAAGCTTCCTCTTTGTATCGGCAATCAATTTTCATCTCCTGTTACAAATAGGTCATCCACATACAGGAGTAGAATCACAGGATTCCCTTCCTCAACCTTGTAGTAAAGGTTGGAATCTGCTTTACTCTTGGTAAAGCCCAAACTACATAGGAAACTGTCCATCCTACCATACCAAGTCCTCGAATCTTGTTTTAAACCATACAAGGCTTTCTTCAATCTGCATACATATGACTCCCTGTCATGTGTTTCAAAACCGAGTGGCTGCTCCACATATACTTCCTCTTCAACTACACCATTCAAGAAAGCAGTCTTGACATCCATCTGGTGTATCTTCTATTTCATCGCTGTAGCCAGAGAAAGTACTGATCTGATGGAAGTGTACCTGGCTACAGGAGCAAAATTTTCTTCATAATCTATTCCCTCTTTCTAAGAGAAGCCACGAGCTACAAATCTTGCCTTGTATTTCTCTATGCTACCATCTGCAGCATGCTTGATCTTTTAGATCCACTTGGAAGTCACAACAGAATTCCCTTCAGGTCTTGGGACAACATCCCAAACATCATTATTCATTATTGATTGGTATTCTTCGACCATGGCATCCTTCCATTCTTTCTTTTCCGCTACTTCTTCATAACTGGAAGGTTCTTTGTTTATGATGTCACGGAGTAAAGCAACATAACTGGTATAAGATCTAGTTCTCTTCTTTGCTCTGTGTTCTTCTTCTGGAATGCCATATCTTTCTGCATCTTGAATGAGCTCTCTAGACCATGCAGGTTTCCTCTTGTGAGAGTTATTCTCACGGGGTGGATCTACAGGTTCTTGCGGATCTTCAATTTCATGAACTATATCTGGAATTGCATCAGTCATGGTAGTGTCTTGAAATCTAGTTTCCTTAGGTTCTTCATAAACTTCAACATGTGTCTTCCTTGATTTGATGAATGCTGAGTTTTCATCAAATGTCACATCCCTGCTAACATCAATCTTCTTGAACTCTGGAAAGTATATTCTGTAAGCCTTCAAGCTTTCACTATAACCCACAAAGATACCCTTCTTTCCTGAAGGATCTAGCTTGGTTCTCTTTTCCTTTGGGACATGAGTGTATACTAGACAGCCAAATATTCTGAGATGGTTGACTTTAGGTTTCTTACCAGAGAAGATTTCTTCTGGTGTCTTATTGTCCAATATCTTGTGGGGTGTTTTGTTCTGCACATATATAGCTGTCCTAGCTACTTCTGCCCCTACATGCATAGGTAGATCCTGATCATGCAGCATTGCCCTTGCTGCTTCCATGATTGTTCTATTCTTTCTTTCTGCAACTCCATTTTTTTGTGGATTGTAAGGAGCAGTCAACTCCCTCTTAATCCCTGAATCACTGCATAGCTTCTTGAAGTCACATGAAGTGAATTCTCCACCATTGTCGAATCTGAATATTTTTATCTTCTTATCACTTTGGTTCTCCATCAAGGTTTTGAATTCCTTGAACTTATCCAACACTTCATCTTTGTTCTTCAAGAAGTAAACCCAAGTCTTCCTGGAGAAGTCATCAATGAAAGAGACATAGTAAACATATCCACTCAGAGAACTGGATGACATCGGACCACATACATCGGAGTGGATAATCTCCAAGATATCTTTTGTCTTGCTTTCACTGCTTGGAAATGCCTTCTTTATGTTCTTTCCTTTTGCACATCCTTTGCAAACACCTTCATGCTTGGTCTTAATTTCAAGAAGACCTTCTACAGCTTTACTTGCAATTGGCAATGCTCTATAGTGCATATGTGCAAGTCTTCTATGCCAAAGTTCACTTGGCTCTATGGAATCATGCACCATGGCATGTTCAGGTTTTCCTTTCAATTTATACAATCCTCCCTCTTGTTCTCCAATCACCACTGCATCATTAATAGTTTTACCCTTTGGCCACATTAGGACTTGGCCATCTACAAATGAAACCCTCATGCCTTTTGCATCCAATGCAGAGATGGCGAGTAGATTCTTCTTGAGCCCAGGTACATAGAGAACTTCTTTCATCTTCAAATATTTTTCAGAATCTAGATTGTAGGAGGCTTCACCACTTCCTTTGATAGGGTATTGATAGTCATCCCCAAGTTTCACTTTATGGGGTGATTCATGTTCAGATAGATTTATAAAAGATTCTTTAAACCCAATCATGTGTTTGGAAGCCCCACTGTCAATTAACCAATCGTTACAACCATGAGATATAGTACCTGTGAGAGCAGAGATTAGAACATACTCTTCTTCACTTGATGAGTCATCATCATCACTTTCTGCTCTAGCTTTCTTCTTGGGAGGTTCATCATCCTCAGCAGCATGAGCATGATATTTTCTTTTGCTGTTCTTCTTCTTCTTATTGAAGTTGTTGTTGTTGTCTTTCTTCTTCTTGGGACAGTCTGAAGCAAAGTGTCCTCTCTCATTGCATTCAAAACATCGAACATGAGATATATCTTTCTTCTTGTGATGAGGGTGAGAATGTTTCTTGTTATGATATCTCTCCCTCTTAAAATTGCTCCCCTTGGTGTGAGTTGTGAGAGATTGATCTTCATTCCCCATATTTTATTCTCGGGCCACAAACCTTGCTTCTTCTTGAGAGCATTCCTCCCACAGTCTACTGAAGGAGACCAACTTCTTTCTTGCATAGATTCCTTGGATAAAGGAATCCCATGACCTGGGTAGGCCATTTAGTGTGGTCATAACAACTTCACCATTGTACACTACTTCATCCACAGCTTCAAGTTGTTCCTTGATTTGAGAGACCTTGGAGAAGTAAGATTGAATGGTCTCTCCATTCAACATCTTGACCCCTTTCAATTGATTCCGCAGAGTCATCTTTCGATTTATGTTTTTCCCTTCAAATAACTTGGTCAGGGAGTCAAACATCTCCTTGGGTGTCTTTAGAGATAACACATGTGGTATGATATGGTCTTTGATAGAATCAGTGATGATTCTCTTTGCCTTGACCCAGTTCTTCTTATGCAATACCTTAGCCTCTTCATCCTCTGGGATAGGGACCTCAGAGCTGATGTAGGGGTCCAATTCATTTTCTTCCAGGATTAACCCAATCCTATAATTCCAGGCTCGGAAGTTATCATCCCCTTCAAGCTTATCCTCAAGCTTGGTGTGATGAGACATCTTAAAGAGTACTTCAAATGGAAATAGAATAGATTTAGGTCTTACCACTTGTTTTGCTGAAAACTGGATTTGGTCCCGGATTAGGGTTTGTCGAAAAAACCCTAAAAATTCAAAAAATGAATTTCAACTTTTTGAAAGGATAGAAAGATGCGCCTTGATGATTTGATCAACTTGGTGTATTCAAAATTTGAGATCTGCCAAGCTTCACCCTTCATAAATGCCTTTTAGTCTTCCCGGGTTCACTAAGGAGGACCCTAAATTAGGGTTTGATATTCCTGGAGATTTACCCAGCCAAAAATCTCGATCCAAAGCTCTGAACTTCGATTTTTCCAAGGAGCTTCCAGCTATGTCTTCAGATTTCAGAAATTCCTATTTTTTTGGAAACCCTAATTTTTAGGGCCAAATTTGAAAATGCTCAGAATTGAATTCTGATTGGACAGATAGATTCTCCTTGATGAGTAGAGTCAATCTACTATACTGATTTTCCAAAATCTGTGGAGAGAAACCCTAGTTTCCGTCACTGCATAATGTCTTCTTCTCAGGTTAGCTCTGATACCATGTTAAATTTTGAGCATTAATTCACAATACTCTAGGATCTTTACTGAGAGAATAACATGTACAGTATATTAATGCATATCAATCATAACAAGCATGTCAATCGTCACAAGAAGCAAAAGCATGAGAGACAATAGACACACAGAGTTTCCGTGGGGAAAAACCTAAGGTGAAAAACCCCACAACTTCCTCAGAGATAGATAGAGCAATAGCTCAACCAAAGTACAACCAAGGTACAAGAGATAGACTCATCTTAGCAGCTAATCCTCCTCCTCACAAGTGCGCCACTTTCTGAGTGAAGGAAGAATGAGTTTCTGAGTGATCGAAATAGAGATCTCCCAATCTCTATTTATACTTGTCCTGTTTTCCCAATAACCTTATGGGGCCAACTTGTCCAGCTAGGTACAATAACTTCATATTACATTATATCGGGCCGACCCCTTACAAGGTGGTCTAATAACCCATTTGCAAGTTAACACACTTGCGATACTTGTCAATACAAATGACAACACTTCCGTATAGAGGAATAATACATCTCTATAGGAGTACAATAAATATATAAATGAAATACATTCCGAAGTTACATATACATCAACACTGAAGGGTCATGCAGATACATCATTGATGACCAAGACCATGAGCCCTTGTTAGATATGGCATAGGATACTAATTCATGTACACTACAAATCCTTACCAATAGTAAGTAAGGTGGTGAATGGACTACCAGAAATCCAGGTTGATCATGAAGGAGTATGCAAAGGATGTGCTCAAGGAAAGAGTACGAAGAATTCATTTCCAAGCAGCGACAGCAAAGCGAAAGGTATTCTGGATATTATTCACTCATATATTTGTGGACCTATGTCCACCACTTCACTAAGCGGGTATGTTTACTATGCTTCTTTTATTGATGATTACTCCCACAAAACATGGATTTTTTTTTGAAAAATAAGAATGAAGTCTTTGAAAAATTTAAAGAGTTCAAGGCTCTTGTAGAAAACCTCTCTGAAGAGAAGATAAAGATTCTAAGGACAAATAATGGAGGGGAATACACTTAAGGTGATTTCAAATATTTCTATAAACAAGCAGGGATTCAGAGGGAGCTTACTATTCCCTATAATCCACAACAGAATGGTGTAGCTGAAAGGAAGAACATAACTATCATAGAAGTAGTGAAGTCCATGATCCATGATCAAGACTTACCCATGCATCTATGGGAAGAAGCAGCTAGAACCGTAGTATATGTACAAAACAAAATCTCTCACAGTGCTCTTGGAAACAAGACCCCATACGAGATGTTTACCAGCATGAAGCCTAAAGTTAGCCATCTAAATATATTTGGATGTATAGTATTTATCCACATTCCAAAAGAAAAGAGATCGAAGTTGGAACCTTCAGGAAAGAAGGGAATATTTGTGGGCTATAGTGAGAAATCAAAGGCTTACCGTATCTACATCCCAGGATTCCACCAGATTGAACTCAGACGGGATGTTACATTTGATGAAGACACAGCCTTCAACAAATCCAAGAAGACTCATGAGGATGAATGTTAGTTTTTCATCATTTAATTAAATATGATCTAGGATCTTAACTGAGAGAACAACATGTACAACATATCAAACACAAGAGACAAGAGACACAAAGCATTTCACCGGGGAAAACCAAGGAGGTGAAAAACCCCACAACTTCCTCAGAGATAGAATGAGCACCAATACAAAGATCACAAAGATCAAACCCAAAATATAGATGTCTCCAATAGCTACTCCTCCTCCACTTGTGCGCACTCCTCTCTCTCAACTATGCGAGTTGCATGAGTGAGTGAATGAATAGAATGAGAGAGTCACGCTCTCTATTTATACAATGACTTGACTTTCCTTTAACTCTAACTAGGCTTACCTCCCTTGGGAGAGTCTAATAACCCATTACTACTTGTCATTGGTTTGACCCCACTAGGGTGGTATAATAACCCTTTAACTCATACAGGGCCGACCCCACCAAGGTCGTCTAATAACCCATCAAGTATAAGTTACGACACTTACAATATAACTTGCGACACTTGCAAATACAAATGATGACACTTCTAATTGGAGGAATAATACATCTCCATCAGGAATATAATAAAGTACAAATGTAATACATAGAATATACAAGTGAATATATTCCGAAGTTACAAATACATCAACACTCCCTCTTAACTAGGAAGGTATTCTATTGACACAGGCATCAATATATATATAGGCACAAGTATTCAATTCTGGAGTTGGATCATGGAGCATCATCATCACTACTGTTGTACTCATCATCTCGATCACTGGTGCTATCTCTCAATTATTCTCATCATAGGAAGTTCTACAGAGCCAACCCTTTTTCATGCTGGATGTAGGCCTAGACTCCTGTAGGTCTTCATTATCTCTACGAGTTGGCCATCTTGTGGAATCCTCAGGGCTGATTACGTGCGTCAACAAAACCTCGAAAGAGCATCCCAGGACTGATTACAAGCTTACTTCTCAACCTATCGGATCTCCCAGGGAAATATTACATGTGACCTCCACAAAAATTTAAAAGAGTGTCTTGCGATCTGCAAGATCTCTAAAGAGCATCCCGGGACTAATTACGAGCTTACTTCTCAACCTATCGGATCTCCAGGATTGATTACATGTGGTCTGGAAAAACCTCGAAAGAGCATCCCAAGACTGATTACGAGCTTACTGATCAACCTATCGGATCTCCCAGGGAACTATTATATGCCACGGACAAAACGTCAAAAGAGCATTTGCAAGATATCCCAGGGAACTATTATATGCCATAGGAAAAACCTCGCAAGAGTAACTGTAAATCTCCCAAGGTGCTATTACATGTCCCTCCAAGCAAAACCTCGAAAGAGCATTTTCCAGATCTCCCAGGAATTATTATATTCCATAGGAAACACCTCGCAAGAGTATCTGCAAATATCCCAGGGCAATATTATATGCTTATCGCACAAGCTGTCCACGGCCATGGAGTATCATTTTGATACTCATGATCAACCTGATCATCCTCGCACGAAGCATCATCCTGATGCTCATGACCATACTGATCATCATCATACAATACATCATCCTGATGCACATCAGCATCACATGATCATCCTGATAATCATCATACAGTACATCATCCTGATGCACATCATCATCACATGATCATCCTGATCATCATCATATAGTACATCATCTGGAGCATCTTCCTTATGCTCATCACACAACTCTTACATCCACAGCCATGGGAAGGATCCTCCTACCACCATGTTTGGAATGGCTCTTGCAAATGTGTCCCATCACTTCCTCCTTAAAGTATCTTCTATCTGAAGAACACCAAGCCTCTCTCTGAAGTACTCTAAATTCACTCTAGCCAGTGGTTTGGTCAACACATCTGCAATCTTCTCATCCGTCGCAACATACTGGAGCTTCATTGCTCCTCTCTACACCATATCCCTGATATAGTGATATTTGATCTCGATGTGCTTCGACCTATCATGGAACACCGGGTTCTCAGATAACTTCACACAACTCTGGTTGTCACAGAAGATAAAAGTAGCATCCAACTGGATATCAAACAAATCAGACAGTAGCTTCCTTATCCATACTTCCTCACAACTAGCTGAACAAGCTGCGACATACTCTGCTTTGGTTGTACTCAGTGCCATGCAGGATTGCTTCCTGCTAAACCAAGAGATCACACCTGATCCCATACTGAAGCAGCACCCTGAAGTGCTCTTCCTATCTGCAACAATGCCTGCCCAATCTGAATCAACATAACCCTCCAGGTTAAACTTTTGATTTGCATCATACTTGAGCCCATAATCAACCGTACCCTTCAGGTACCTCAGAATATGCTTTACAACAATTAGGTGAACATGTCTAGGATCCGTTAGGAACTGGATCAATGTGTTCACCACAAAGAAAATATCTAATCTCATGTTTGTCAGGTACATCAAGGACCCAATCATCTGACGATGCATCATGGCATCAACCGACTCTGATGAAGCATCATTAAATAGCTTCAAATTCGATGCCATAGGTATGGCCATGGCCTTGCAGTCCATCATCCCGAACTGCTTCACGATCTCTATTGCATATTTCCCTTGTCCAAGGAAGATTCCATCTGCACTCTACCACACCTCCATCCATAGAAAATAATGCATCATAACCAAGTCCTTCATCTCGAACTCGGCAACAAGCTTACTCTTCATGTCGGAAATCAACCTATCCTCATCTGTCACAAACAGATCATCCACATATAGTAGGAGTATCACTGGATTGCTTTCCTCAACCTTGTAGTAAAGGTTGGAATCCACTTTACTCTTAGTAAAGCCCAAGCTAGACAAGAAGCTGTCTATCATGCCATACCATGTCCTGGGTTCCTGTTTCAAACTGTACAAGGCCTTCTTCAATTTTCACACATATGACTCCCTGTCATGTGTCTCAAAACCAAGTGGCTGCTCCACATACACTTCCTCTTCGACTACACCATTCAATAAAGTTGTCTTGACATCCATCTGGTGTATCTTCCACTTCATCACTGCAGCCAGAGCAAGTACTGTTCTGATGGAAGTGTATCTGGCTCCATGTGCAAAGGTCTCTTCATAATCTATCCCTTCTTTCTGGGAGAAGCCACGAGCCACAAACCTTGCCTTGTATTTATCTATGCTACCATCTGCAGCATGCTTGATCTTGTAGATCCACTTGGAAGTCACAACAGACTTCCCTTCTGGTCTTGGGACCACATTCCATACATTATTCTTCATGATCGACTGATGCTCCTCGATCATGGCATCCTTCTATTACTGTATCCCTGATCCTGGGAACTTCAGATTCTTCAATATCTTCAATATGTAGTTTTATTGAACTTCATCGCTGGAACAAATGTCGTTGTTTTTCGAAACAAGTCTCTCTTGTAGGTGATGGTACACTGTCTTTCCTACAAGACAAGTTCAATTGCATGATTAGAAACATCTCATAGATTTCAGTACAAATTCTTACACATAAATACATATGTCATATAGTCATGCAATTATCTTGGCCAATGCTTCAATACAACATTTATCCATATCCCTTAACTCTCTAGATGCCTTCCATATCTACCAGAACATTGTTAAGAGTGTGCACAACTCCCAACATGTCAGCAAAGAGGTTTCATTCTAGATAAGTAGCGATGGAATGTTGTACAATACCATAGGCCACTTACCCATTACTTGCATATTAGTAGTATCTTGTTCATTAATGCAACTTTTCTAAAATGCATAATATACATCCTTAATTTAGGAACATAAGTATGTACATGACTGAACAACATCATTTAAGTAATCATATATATAGGAAATAAAAATTCAAATACTTATCTTTGTTTGGTTGGGTGGACTCCCTCTCAATATTTGCTGCCTTGTAGGAGCTACTGGAGTGTGCTTCCTCTTGATATTTGCTTCCTGGATTATCTGTCCTTGAATTTATATCCATCCTGGACCACTATGCATGCTTAAGCGTGCACTAGTGTCATCATTGGGTCATCCTCAATATCTCATACATAATCATACATTCATTAGTATAATCTCAATACTATCAAAACATTATGATTCTAAATAATCTTAAACATGTATGGTCATGGTCATTTCATACACAGGTAATTTCTCACAAGCGTTAGTATTAGGGATGACTTCTTTTACTCATGCATATTCTTATTTGACCATAGGACTCTTCTATTTTGTCATATCATCAATCAAAGTAAGAAGCATAATATGCATAAACCCATGATTACTCAAACTTATAACTTCATGAATAATCATAATCAATCATACAAAAAAATACTTCTATAAGATCCTAACACAAGGTAGGATTCTAACTTGATATAGGAAAAACATACCTAGATTATCATGTTTGTTAGTTATGTCTAACATACCCAAACAATGTCTTCTTTGTTCTCTTCAACGATTTAGAGACCTTGTGCTAGTAACCTGCATATATCATAAGCATTGTAGAACCAAATTATACATACCTCGTAAGTAGAGATTTTATGTGATCAATGGATATGGATGAGTCTTTGTCTTCATGTCACCATGGTCATATGTTCTTGATATAGCACTTGATTTGTCTTTCTTGATGTACCTTTCATGTTAGCGGACAACATCATCTTGATACAACACCACAGTGCATTAGTATAATCATAAGTGTCATAACCCTAATCAATGAATGTCTTCTATCATTCACATGCATTCATACTTTTACTAAGGTGATAAGACAAGTCTAAAATTAATCAAGATTGTACTAACCTCAATAATATGAAGACAAACATATCATAAACTTAATCATGAACAAATTTCAAAACATACCTGTATCTCCTCAAGTCATACCTGTCGGGATTGCTTGTAGTATTCTTATGTAAGGCCTTAGCCTCATCTCCCTATGGATCTAGAATCTCTTCACTTATGTGTTAAATTTTCAGAATTTACTTCAATCTGATCTAGGATCTTAACTGAGAGAACAACATGTACAACAAATCTACAGTATATCAATCATGGACACAATAATGAAAGCACACAAGAGACACAGAGTTTACTTGGGGAAAACCATAAAGGTAAAAAACCCCAATAACTTCCTCAAAGATAGATAGAGCAATGATACAACCAGAATACCAGAGATAGTCTTCTCCTAGCAGTAGAGCCTCCTCCACCACAAGTGCGCCACTCTCCAAAGTGTGAGTGAGAGAATAGAATGTGTAAAATGAGAGAGACACACTCTCTATTTATACACTAACTTGACTTGACCTTTACTCAACTAGGTCAGCTTCAACTTAACCACTTAACATAATGCTGATTGGGTCGACCCCCACTAGGGTGGTCTAATAACCCTTTGACCCACATGGCCGACCCCCAATAGGGTGGTCTAATAATCCTTTGACCCACATGACTTATACAGGGCCGACCCCAACAAGGTGGTCTAATAACCCATCAAGTATAAGTTACGACACTTACAATATAAATGACGACACTTCCGTATAGAGGAATAATAACATCTCTATAGGAATACAATATACATATATGTGAAATACATTCTGAAGTTACATATACATCAACACTCCCTATTAACTAGGAAGGTATTTCTCGACACAGGTCTTCTAGCCTCTGGATCATCGTCACTGGATAATCATCATCGAGTCATCGTCATCGTCACTGCTGCTACTATCTCAATCAATCTTTGAATCTACTCATCATAGGAAGTTCTACAGAGCCAGTCCTTTTTCATACTGGATGTAGGCCCACCACTTGCAGGTCTTCATCATCACTGGCCATACTGTGGAATCCTCAGGACTTATTACGTGCGTCACAAAACCTGGATGCAACATCCTAGGATATTACGAGCACACAGCTCTACCTGTTGGATCTCCCAGGAGCACATTACATGTGACCCATCACAAAACCTGGATGAAGCATCCCAGGATGTTACGAGCACACAGCTCTACCTGTCGGATCTCCCATGAGCACATTACATGTGATCTCACCACAAAACCTGGCTGAAGCATCCCAGGCTGTTACGAGCACACAACTCTACTTGTCGGATCTCCCAGGAGCACATTACATATGGTCCACCACAAAACCTGGCTGAAGCATCTGAGGCCTTTTTCATCCTGTCCAGATCTCCCAGGAGCAGATTACATGTGGTCATGGAAAAACTTGGCTGAAGCATCTGAGGCCTTTTTCATCTTGTCCAGATCTCCTAGGAGCAAATTAAATGCCATAGGACAAAACCTCGCAAGAGCATCTCAGGATATTACGGGTACACAACTCTGACCTGAAGATCTCCCAGGGCACAAATTACATGTCCTCCGAGAGCAATGTCTCGA
The DNA here is from genome assembly GCA_027924585.1 of Larix kaempferi. Lineage (NCBI taxonomy): Eukaryota > Viridiplantae > Streptophyta > Pinopsida > Pinales > Pinaceae > Larix > Larix kaempferi. The sequence goes on along the minus strand of BSBM01000687.1, from coordinate 7,684,842 downwards.
AAGAGCATCCCAGGCTGTTACGGGTACACAACTCTGACCTATAGGATCTCCCAGGCATGCTCATCTGCACAACCTGATCCACGGCCACAAAGTATCATCTTGATACTCACCATACATCATCCTGATGTACACATGATCATCCTGATCATCATCACTGCATCGTCCCAATGCATGTCATCTGGATAAGCTCGTCATCCACGATCATCCTGATCATTCAATGCATCCACCTGATGCATACCAAGTATCTACTTGATACATATCATCATACATTCTACCTGATCATACAATGTATTTACCTGATACATACACAGATACATGATCTACACAATGTATCCACCTGATACATATCAACATACATGATCTCAGTATCCACCTGATACATATACAGATACATGGTCCAAGCATCCAACATGATGCATATACAAAATACATACAAATGATCCAACTAATCATATCCAGCATCCAACATGATGCATACATACATAAATGATTCAACTAATCATACCCAACATCCAACATGATGCATATATATATAAATGATCCAACTGATCATAACAAGCATCCAACATGATGCATATACATATACAAAGTGGTAACTGGAGCATCGTCCTGATGCTCATCATCCATGATCCTCCTGATCATCATAGCATCGTCCTCTTCAGATCATCTCATCGTCCATGAAGCACAGCCCAGATGCACATCCTCCAACACTTACACCACCGACATGGGAGAACACATCTACCACCATTCGGGGAAGGCTCCAACCCTTACTTTTTCACCATGGGAGAACACATCTACCACCATGTGAAAAATGGCTCAGCAATTACATAACGACCAAGGGAGAACACATCAACCATGTCAGAAAAGCTCATGTGCATCTGCATCTTCCAGACTCATCACTTCCTTTTGGAAGGAACCTCGATCTGAAGTGCACCAAGCCTCTCTCAGAAGTACTCAAACTGCACTCTGGCCAACGGCTTGGTCAATACATCTGCAACCTGCTCATCCATCGCAACATACTCTGCTTTGGCTGTACTCAATGCTACACAGGATTGCTTCCTGCTAAACCAAGAGATCACACCTGATCCTATCTGCAGCACTGCTTGCCCAATCTGAATCAACATAACCCTGCAAGTTAAATTTTTGATTCGCATCATACTTGAGCCCATAATCAATTGTACCCTTCAGGTACCTCAGAATATGCTTTACAGCAACCAGGTGAACACTCCTCGGATATGTCAGGAACTTGCTCAATGTGTTCACCGTAAAGAAAATATCTGGTCTTGTGTTCATCAGGTACATAGAGGACCCAATCATTTGACGATACATCATGACATCAACTGGATCAGATGAATCATCACACAGAAGCTTCAGGTTCGATGCCATAGGTGTGGCCATATCCTTGCAGTCCATCATCCTAAACCTCTTTAGGATTTCTACTACATACTTCCCTTGTCCAAGGAAGATTCCATCTGCACTCTACCACACCTCCATGCCAAAAACAAATAGTGCATCACCCCCAAGTTCTTCATCTCGAACTCGGCAGCAAGCTTTCGTTGTATGTCGGCAATCAATCTATCCTCACCTGTTACAAATAGGTCATCCACATACAATAGTAGTATCATTGGATTTACTTCCTCAACCTTGTAGTAAAGGTTGGAATCTGCTTTACTCTTGGTAAATCCCAAACTGGATAGAAAGCTGTCTATCCTACCAAGTTCTGCACACATATATGACTACACCATTCAAGAAAGCTATCTTGAAATCCATCTGGTGTATCTTCTATTTCATCACTTTTATATTTCTCTATGCTACCATCTGCATCATGCTTGATCTTGTAGATCCTCTTGGAAGTCATTACAGACTCCCCTTCAGGTCTTGGGGCTGCATCCCAAACATCTTCATGATCGACTGGTACTCCTCGATCATGGCATTCTTCCCAGATCCTGGGAACTTCAATATTTTCAATAGATAACTTTGTTGCTGAACAAACGTTGTAGTCCTTCTTTTGTAAGGGATGGTATACGATCTTTCCTACACAACAAGTTAAATTGCATGATTAGAAAACATCTCATAGTTTTCAGAGCAAATTCTTACACATAAAGAAATATGTCATACAGTCATGCAATTATCTTAGCCAATGCTTCAATACAACATTTATCCATATTTCGTAACTTTCTAGATGCCTTCCAATCTCTACCAGAACATTGTTAAGAGTGTGCACAACTCCTAACATGTCAGCAAAGAGGTTTCATTCTATATAAGTAGCAATGGAATGTTGTACAGTGCCATAGGCCACTTACCCATGTATATTAGTAGTATAATGTTCATCAATGCAACTATTCTAATATGCATAATATACAACCTAATTCTAGGAACATAAGCATATACATCATTGAATAACATTATGTAAGAAATGACAATTCAAATACTTATCTTTGTTTGGTTGTTGGGTGGACTCCCTTTGAATCTTTGCAACTCCATTCTGATGTGGATTGTGAGAAGTGGTCAACTCCCTCTGAATATCTACATCCTTGCAGAAACTATTGAAGTGTGCTCCTTTGCTTTCTTGCAGGAACAACTGGAGTGTGCTCCCTCTTGATCTTTGTTTCCTCGATTACCTGTCCTTGAACTTATATCCATCCTTAATCACTATGCATGCTTATTAGTATCATCATTGTGTTATCCTTGAGGTCTCATACATAATCACACATTTATTAGTATAATCTTAATACTATCAAAACACAATAATCTTAAACATGTATAGTCATGATCATTCACAGATAATAAACATTAGTATTCAAGGTTTCAGGGAAGTCTTCTTTTACTCATGCATATTCTTATTTGATCATAGGACTCTTCTGATTAGTTAAATCATCAATGCATAAACCCGTGATTACTTAGACCTATACCTTCATGATTCTTCTGGTTATTCATATTATCAATTATGGTAAGAAACATAATATGCATACAACCATGACTATTCAAACCTATGACTTCATGAATAATCATTATCAACAACACAACAGTATAAGATCCTAACACAAGATAGGATTCTAGCTTGATATAGGAAAAATACACATGGATTAGCATGCTAGCTAGTTATGTCTAACATACCTGCATAATGTCTTCTGGTTCTCTTCAGTGACTTGTGCTAGTAACCTGCATGTCTCATAAGTTAACCATTGTAGAACCAAGTTATACATATCTCGTAAGTAGATCTTCTATGTGATCCATGACAATGGATGAATCTTTGTCTTCATGTCACCATGATCATATGTTCTTGAAGTAGAACATGATTTGTCTTTCTTGGTGTACCTTTTATGTGTTAGCGAACAACATAAACCTCATACAACATCACAATGCATTAGTACAATCATCAGTGTCAAAACCTTAATCAATGAATATCTTCTATTAAGGTAATACGACAAGTCTAGTAATTAATCAAGATTGTACTATAATGATATGAAGACAAAAATATCATAAACTTAACCATGAACAGAATTTGAAACATACTTGTATGAGTCATACCTGTCGAGATTGCTTGAAATCTTCTTATGTAAGGCCTTAGCCTCATCTCCCTCTGAGACAGAAACTTCTTCACTTATGCAGGTGACCAATCCATCTTCTTCTCGGATTAACCCAATCCACTTGATTTGCAGGAACTGGATCTGGAGCTGTATTAGGGTTTGTCAGAGAAACCCCAAAAATTCAAACTTTGAATTTCAAACTTCTGAAAGTATAGAAATATGCGCCTTGATGAGCTGATCAAGCTGGTATATTCAGAATTTGAAAACTGCAAAGTTTCACTCCTCAATTTTGCCTTTGAAACTTCCGGATTCACTGGACGTGACCCTAAATTGGGGTTTGATGAATCCCACTCTTCTTACCAATCAAAAGGTTTGATCCAAGGCTCTAAGCTTCTATTTTTCTGAGGAGCTTCTAGCTGTGGTCACAGATTTCAAAAATTCTCATTTTTGCAGAAGCCCTAGTTTTCCACTTTTCTGATCAAAGTCCCGAATTAGGGTCTGATCAAGCCTGGCCTTCTGCCCAACCAAAAATTCTGATCTTGGTCTCTAAATTTTGATTTTGATGAGTAGCATTCATCCATGGTCTCCAATTACAAAAATTCCAACTTTATCCAAAACCCTAATATCCGGAAGCCATGAATGAAGGTGCTCAAAAATAATTCTGTTTTGACAGAAATATGTACCTGATTGTTTCTAGTGTAACTCTGAACTTTTCAATCCACAGGGTCTGAAACATATTCCTGAGATAGCCTGACCTGTCATCTTTCCATCCCGCCAGGTCTGACCTCAATTGGATTCTCTGAGAGAGAGTTATGCCAAGTGTTGCAACGTGACCTGTTTATGGGATAAAACAGGAGAGCGAACTTGTACAGCGTTCCATGTGTCATTGGTTCCACTTCAGCCTTTGAAAAACTTTCCTGAGGTAGTACAGTCTATGTGCTACCTGTCACTTTTTATGAAATTTCATTTGGAGCTTCCTAGCCCAAGTTATGACCTTTTTTCCAAGGTCACCTGTTTTTGACTCAGATCTGGAAGAGGCAAAAACCCTATATTGTACAGATCATAAATCACAAAGTACAACAAATTAGAGGTTTTCCTTTGGACACAAGGTACATGGAGATCTGATCTTCGACCTGTAAAAGTTTTAGATCCGAAAACTTTTCCAAAATGGATTTATAGAGAAAGTTCTACGATGACTGGTTTTTGCTATATCAATCCCTAGCATCGTAAGTGCAACAACTGTCATACATGCCATATCATGCCTTCTGTCAGGCTAGCTCTAATACCATGTTAAATTTTCAGAATTGACTTCAATCTGATTTAGGATCTTAATTGAGAGAACAACATGTACAGCAAATCTACAATATATCAATCATGGACACAATAATGCAAGCACACAAGAGACACAGAGTTTACTTGGGGAAAACCATAAAGGTGAAAAACCCCAATAACTTCCTCAGAGATAGATAGAGCAATGATACAACCAAAATACTAGAGATAGTCTTCTCCTAGCAACAGAGCCTCCTCCTCCACAAGTGTGCCACTCTCCAAAGTGTGAGTGAGAGAATAGAATGTGTAAAATGAGAGAGACACATTCTCTATTTATACACTAACTTGACTTGACCTTTACTCAACTAGGTCGGCCTCAACTTAACCACTTAACATAATGTTGACTGGGCTGACCCCCACTAGGGTGGTCTAATAACCCTTTGACCCACATGGCCGACCCCCAATAGGGTGGTCTAATAACCCTTTTACCCATATGACTTATACAGGGCCGACCCCAACAAGGTGGTCTAATAACTCATCAAGTATAAGTTACGACACTTACAATATAAATGACGACACTTCCGTATAGAAGAATAATAACATCTCTATAGGAATACAATATACATATATGTGAAATACATTCCGAAGTTACATATACATCAACATTATGTAGGTGTCCAATTCATTCTCTTCTAGGATTAACCCAATCCACTTTGATTTGCTGAAACTGGATCTGGAGTTGGCTAGGGTTTGACAGAGACACCCTAAAAATCCAAACTTGGAATTTCAAACTTTTGTTTGGACAGGGAGACGCAATTGACTGAGGTGAGCAAGCTGGTGTGCTCAGATTTTGAAAACTCAAAAAATCGACCCTCCAAAAATGACCTACGAATTTCGGATCTGCAACTTCTCTAAAATCTGGTTTTCTGGTCAAAATCCCGAACTAGGGTTTGATAGAGCCAGGGGTTCTGCTCAACCAAAAGTTCAATATTGGGCTCTAAACTTCGCTTTTTCTGAGGAGAATCCAGTCGTGGTCTCAGATTCCAAAAATTCCAACTTTTTCAGAAACCCTAATTTCCCGCAGCAGTGACAATCTAAAAATGAAAGTGTTCAGAATCCAATTATGTTTTGACAGAAATATATGCCATATTATTTCTGATGTATATCTGAAATTTCGGATCCTTAGGGTCTGAAACTTTTGTCTTTGGTAGAATGACCTATCATCTTTCCAACTCCATAGATCTGACTTCAAATGCATTCTCTATGAGAGAGATATGCCAAGTGTCGCAACATGACCTTTTTATGGGATGAAACAGCATAGCGAACTTGTACGGAGTTCCACGTATCACTGTTTCAACTTTGGCCTTTGAAACTTGGACCTGTGAAACTACAGTCCGTGCCCTAACTGAATTTTTTTACGGAACTCCATTTGGAGCTTCCTAGCCCAAGATATGACCTTTGTGCCTAGGTCACCTATTTAGGGTTGGATTCTGGAAGATGCATAAACCCTAACTCTTACGAATCATATCTCACAAAGTACAATGAATATGGGGCTGAGATTTGGACACATGGTAATTTCATATTCGTCCTGTAAAAGTTTCAGATCCCGAACCTTTGCCAAAACGGATTTATAACAAAAGTTCCACAATGACTAGTTTTTACTAAACTAAGCCCTAGCTTCCAATTTGTCGCAAGTGCAACAAGTGTCGTAAATGCCATACAATGCCTTCCTTTAGGCTAGCTCTGATACCATGTTAGTTTTTCATCATTTAATTCAATATGATCTAGGATCTTAACTGAGAGAACAACATGTACAACATATCAAACACAAGAGACAAGATACACAAAGCATTTCACCGGGGAAAACCAAGAAGGTGAAAAACCCCGCAACTTCCTCAGAGATAGAATGAGCACCAATACAAAGATCACAAAGATTAAACCCAAAATATAGATGTTTCCAGCAGCTATTCCTCCTCCACTTGTGCGCACTCCTCTCTCTCAACTATGCGAGTTGGATGAGTGAGTGAATGAATAGAATGAGAGAGTCACACTCTCTATTTATACAATGACTTGACTTGCCTTTAACTCTAACTGGGCCGACCTCCCTTAGGAGAGTCTAATAACCCATTACCACTTGTCACTGGGCCAACCCCACTAGGATGGTCTAATAACCATTTAACTCATACAGGGCCGACCCCACCAAGGTGGTCTAATAACCCATCAAGTATAAGTTACGACATTTACAATATAACTTGTGACACTTGCAAATACAAATGACGACACTTCTTATTAGAGAAATAATACATCTCCATCAGGAATACAATAACGTTCAAATGTAATGCATAGAATATACAAGTCAATATCTTCCGAAGTTACAAATACATCAACAATGAAGAGGAGCATGAAGCTCCTAGAGTTACAGAAACGAACAGTGTACTCGAAATAAATGTTGAATAAGAACCTATTCCAGAGGATCATGACATGACAAAACCTTAAAGACATAAGGAGACACCTCATGAGGATAATTCACCGAAGAGAAGACCAGCTTGGGCACAAGAATTAATACAAGATGCAAGAAGGTATGGTGCCCCATGAGGAACCAGTAGAGAGAGTAAGAGACCAAGGCCATACTCCAGTTATGTAGCCTTGATGTGTAACCTTGTTGAAGAGGAACCAACATATTTTGAAGATGCAGTAAAGAAGAAGGATGGTTGGATACTATGAATGAAGAATACCAATCCATCATCAAGAATGATGTTTGGGATGTGGTACATAGACCAAAGGACAAGTCATTTGTTTCATCAAAGTGGATCTTCAAAACAAAACACTCAACAGACAGAAGCATTGAAAAGTACAAGGAAAGATTTGTATCCCCAGGGTTCTCTTAGAAGGAAGGAATTGATTATGAGGTGACCTTTGCTCATGGCCAGATATACTTCAATTAGAACCATTCTTGCCTTGGAAACCAAGATGAAATGGAAGCTACATCAGATGGATGTAAAGACGACGTTCCTGAATGGGAAGATAGAAGAAGAAGTATATATTGAGTAGCTTAGAAGGATTTGAAATAGACGATAGAAAGTCACATGTATGTAAACTGAAGAAAGCATTGTACGGGTTGAAGCAAGCACCCAGAGCATGGTATGGAATAATTGATAGCTTCCTGATGAGCTTGGGCTTTACCAAGAGTAAAGCAGATTCTAATATTTATTATAAGATTACGGATGATGAACCTATGATACTACTATTTTATGTGGATGATTTGTTCACGACAGGAGAAGACAAATCCATCATTGAATGTAAGAGAAGGCTTGCAACATAATTTGAGATGAAAGACCTTGGTATGATGCATTACTTTCTAGGTCTTGAAGTATGGCATTTTCCAGATGAGATTTTCCTCAGTCAAGGAAAATACACAGTTGAGATCCTGAAGAGATTTGGGATGATGGATTGTAAGGCCATGACTACTCCGATGGTGACAAACTTGAAGCTCTTGAATGATGCTTCATCATAGATAGTAGATGTCACCATGTATAGACAGATTATTGGGCCATTGATGTACTTGACCAATACTCAATAGAATATATGTTTTGTTGTGAACACATTGAGCCAGTATATGGTGGAGCCCAGGAATGTTCACTTGATTGCAACAAAACATGTGATGAGGTACCTAAAAGGTACGTTGGATTATGGACTCAGATGTGCTTCAGATAGTGAGTTCAGGTCGTACGGGTACACAAACTCAGATTGGGATGGAAGTGCCAAAGATAGGAAAAGCACTTCAAGATGTTGCTTTAGTTTGGGATCGGGCATGATCTCATGGCTCAGTAGAAATAAACCATGTGTTGCACTCAGTACAGCAGAAGCTGAATATGTAGCAACTTGTTCAACTTGTAGCGAAGCAGTGTGGCTTCGCAAGATGTTGGCAGGATTGTTTTGATGCAGAGATAGATGTGACTGACATACTCTGTGATAACCAGAGTTGCATCAAGATGAAAAAGAATCATGTGTTCCATGATAGATCGAAGCACATTGAGATAAAATTCCACTATATCCGGGATATGGTGCAGAAGGGAGCTATAAAGCTCAAGTATGTTCCTACAGAGGAACAAGTTGCTGATGTGCTGACTAAGCCTCTATCTCGCATATAGTTTGAATACTTTTGAGACAAGCTTGGTGTGGTCCAAAGGGACCTCTCTCGAAAGAGAGAATGATAGTTTCAGTTCTTAGGGAACTGATGCATGTCAAAGGATGATGGATGCCTGTCGAGGGATGACAGATGCCGATCAAAGGATGATTGAATATCAGTACTTGCTGACTGATAGAGTTCCTTTCCTTAGTTGACGGATGTTGGTTCAGGGGTGACTGAAGATCAGTACTTGCCGACTGACAGAGTTCATGTCCTTAGGTGACAGATGTCGGTCCAGGGGTGATTGAAGTTCATTACTTGTAGTGTTCCAGCTAACGATGTTGTTGATCCAACAGAGGACGTTCTACCTGATGATGTTGCTAATGATGATCCAACAAAGGATGTTCCAGCTGACGATGTTGTTTATCCGACAGAGGATGTTCCAGCTAACGATGTTGTTGATCCGACAGAGGATGTTCCAGCTGATGATGATCCGGCAGAGGATGTTCTAGCTGACAATGTTGTTGATCCAGCAGAGGATGTTCCAGCTGATGATGTTGCCGATGATCCATCAGAGGATGTTCCAACAGAAGATGTTGCTGATGATGTTCCAGCAGAGGATGTTGTTGACGATGTGTTGGCTGGATTTTCTGACTATGGCCAACACAGAGAGAAAACCCACACAAGTCGCTTACAGCAGCTTCCGGTGTGCTTGAAATAACTAACTATTGCGGGAACAAAGGCCCCGCTGCCTTTTGGGGAGAGTTTCACAAACTAATGATATGAATTACTCAAATACAATAAAAATGTAATCTAACTAATATGAAATCCAAGAAACTAATCTAAGATGGAATTTTTAATGGCTAAAAACACACATATTTACCAGCCACTAAAACACACAGGTTTAATGGCTGCTAAACTGTAGCTTTCCGTATGAAATAAAAACTAAAATTATTTCTATGCTATCCTACAAGGGAGCATAGTTAATATAATGATCAGATGTATAAAAGAATAATGATATTACTATCTTACTAAAACAAAGACAAAAACATAGTAATATGTTTGAAACACTAATATTTTCAGAATCGGGAAACGATATGACTTCGATCCTAAAAATATGTTTATACATCAAATTCTACAACCATTTAAAGCAACGAGACAAGAATATCAATATGAATAAACTCATTTAGAATACATTCAATTAAGTAAAGAAGAACAATCTTACAAAATATAATTGAATGTTTGAAATGATCACAACAGAGGTCGATGGATTTCACTAAATGAATGGTAAAAACTCCTGATTTGCTCTTCTGGAATACAAAGGTTACGAAAGAATAGATACAGGTTACAGTAGCTTGGTGAAAACCCTCAGTCACTGTAGAGACCTTTCCCCATGCCCATACAACATTCTACATCAATCATTCAAGCATCGATTGACAGGCAGCGCCTCCAACTCTACTCTTCCAAATATCATTTACATAAAGAAATAGAGTAAAAGAACAGAAATAAAATTCTCTTCTCTTCGGTTCATGGAGACCCCCCGGTTTATGAAGCCTCTCCCTTCTTTACTTTCAGAGACAACTGAAACTAGAATTTGCAGAACTCAGAAAGAAAAATATCTTTAAGCGCTGTGGAGAGCTTCCCCTTGGAAATCGAAAATACTGCTCCTTATATAGACAAACAGGTTTGGATCTGCTCATTCTGGCATCGTTGAGGCATTATAATGGCCTCAACGATTCCCGCGATCAGGTGTTCCTTTATCTTCTAGAATTAGTTTCCTTTTAACACTTAACCCAGCAGGGAGTAGATGGACCGTAACTTCGCCACTTTCACTCTTAAACCTGACTGTAAATGATATAACGTGACGATATCCTTCTAGCTTCATGAACCTGCATCAAAATAAGATTGCAGATTAACGATATGTATAAAAGAAGTAAGATCAATAAAAATAGCCAGAGTGCAATAATTCTTTCTCAATTGGAAAGCATTTATAGTTGGAATTGTTTATGCTTCCAAAACCCTCACAAATAGCTCAAAACACCTTTACTTTTCAAATTATAAACTTGTTAGCAAAAGATAAACTTTGTAAAATCCAATGATGCACGTGGATCATTAAAGTTTTTACCCAGCTTTTAGTTGAGGTGAAAATGAAGAAAGGGCATTAATCTCCAAAATTGATTTCTCACTATCTTCATGGAGAGATTAAAGTGCATTATGTTACTAAAAACTTTTTCTCCAAAAGATATAAAAGTATTTCCCCTTTTAAAAGCCACATATAGTGAAACTATGCACTTTATTTTTCAAATTCTCCAATTCATAAAAATGTCAAACTTTTTGAGCCAATGTTTCTTAAAATATTCAAGTGGGTTGAACTTCTTTACACTTTTAATTAAATGATAAAATAGAATCAATGAAATATTGAAAATATGAAATTCTTAAATATTATGATATAAACATATCATTTGATAAAAAATGTTTATGATCATGTGGTATATCAAATTCAAAGTAATTCATTGAAAATCTTTAAGCCATAATAGTTTTTCTTAATTAATGTTTTTATAAATTTGGCAAGAAGATAATCACACTTAAAAAATAATGAAAGTAAATGCTTAATAAATTTGAATGTTTACTTAATTAAAAGGTAGATTGATTTGAGTAAGTTTAAGCCCCAATAAAATTATTCATACTTGACAAAAGATCAAAATTATGAAAGGTAAAAATTAAAATTTCAGATCTTAATAAATTGAATAGATCATTCAACATCAGAATTAAGAACCCAATTCAACTTCTTAAAAACATTTACTCAAATGATCACAGTGTGTCAAAGTGCTAGTTTAATCAATTTATGCATTAAAGGCCGAGGGTAGGCAAGACTAAGGAAAACATTTCGTGAATCCAATTTTCCCAAATAGAGGTATTGAACTGACTTGGATAAGTTCAAATAAGAGCATGTGAGTGCCATTAGAAAACCAAGAAGTCAAAACAGAGATCAAACAGATCACCAAATCCCTATTTTATAAAATCCAAGCCAAAGAAAGAGAAGCGCGAGAAGTCAAGTATCCAAAAGAGATCATCAAACAACTAAGTAAATCAAGCAATGCAAAAAGAAAATCAAAAGCACTAAATATTTACAAAATTTACATGGGGGGCCCTTTATTTTCGCAAAAATCAAGGGGAGTTATTGGGGTGCCAACACGATGATATAGAGGATGCTGCTGATGGTGATACTCCAGCAGATGATGATGATGATGCAGATGGAGATATTCCAGCAGATGATGATGATGATGATGTTCCAGCAGATAATACCCCAGACATATGATGATCCAAAACTTCCTATAACATATAGAGATTCACAAGTCATTTGTGAAGCTGTTGATGCTACCCGCATAATACCTTCCTAGTTAAGAGGGAGTGTTAAAGAAATGTAACTGCGGAAGATATTCTATTTATACTTGTCTATTGTATTATTGTATTCCTCCTTCAGGATATGTCATTGATGTAATTAATAATGAAAGAGTCAATGTAAACCCTAGGTCTTGTGTCGACCTAAGAGAACCCAGAAAAGATTATTATATTATGTATTTGAGAGGTCGGCCCAGTCAGTTAGGAGAAGTAGGCCCAGTTGGGGAAACTTCACCCCAACGAAAGAATATAAATTGAGTCAGAGTCTCTCATTTGTATTCACTCAACTCACTCTCACAAGTTCGCATAGGTGAGAGAGAGAAGTTCACACAAGTGGAGGAGAAGTTGATTTTGTCTTGGGGTTTATCTTTGTACTTTGTGAATTCTATATTGAGGAAGATTTTTTTAGGGTTTTCTCCCTTGTGGTTTCCCCGAGAGAAATATTGTGTTCATTGTGTTTTTTTGTTGTGCTTGTATTTCTTTCAGTGATAGATTGTTTAATGTTATATGGTAAACAAGTAAAAACTAACAACTTTATGCAGCTGGTGCAACTTCTGTAGGAGGGGCTAATGACGATGCCGCTGATGTGGTGACCACATTAATGGATGTTGATTCCTAGTTTAAGAAGGGGGGTTCCTCAATTGTTACTTGATTGAGACGAAATGTTTCCAATGCCTCTCGGTAGTGAGGGAGTTCGAGGAAATGGTGCGTATAGTGCCCATACTGAGCGCATATGGAACATTTGTGCTTTGTACGCAATGTTTTGGACTTAGATGTGGGCGAGGGAGGTGTGCCCCCTTTTACTATCAGTGGAGCATGGGTGATGATAATGGGAGTGTTGAGCAAATTCCTTAGCTCCGGTAGAGTAGGACATAAGTTGGTTGCGTGGCCTTGTTGCCCGCAAAGGGAACACGAAGGTGTTACCCTTTGAGTGGGAGCATTGATCATAATTGGGGATTTAAACTCCAGATGGTTGATTCCCCCTGCTTTAGGCTTATCCGTTTCTACTAAATTGGATGTAGGGTTTGGTAATAGGGTACATTTCAACTTTGGTTGTTTGGTGCCCCCATTAGAAGTCTTAGCAATGGCCGATTGTGGGGTAGTTGTGGTTTTCATAGGTTGGGTTACCATAATTGTTTGTGTTATTAGCCTTGTATCCATAGGAACCGTCACAGGGACAAACTTGTAATGGGCAACTGGTTTGGAAGCCATCTTTGGGAAGGGTGGTTTAAGGTACCACACTGGGATTCCCAAAGTTAGCCCAGGCAAAGTTAACTAAGCCATAACTAGTGTCTCTTGTACACCTGTGGGAGTATACAAGAAGGGGATTTGAAAAATTGGTGGCACCAATGGAATCAACGTTTATTCAATGCCATGAATAAGCAGTGGTGTTGATGACTGTGTTGAGGTGGAGGAGGCTCCATTTTCAGTGGTGAAGATTGTGCACATTAGGCCATCGGTAGATGTAGGGATCTTTGGTGGTGGTTCTGAATGCTCTCCTAACAAATTGGAGTCCTTGTACATAACGGGAGCGATGTCAGCATATGGTTAATCATCGTCGAGTATAGTTGGTAGGATGTTGTCGGGATTGCTCATGGTATTAGGGTCATAGTAGTTAAGTTGGTCAAGGGTAACTACTTTCCCATTCAAGGGAAACATCATGATATAGAAGATTGAGGAGGATACCACTTTCATGGTGTACATGTAACTACGCCCCAAGAGGATGTCGTAGTCGAGCTCAACATCGATTAATTCAATATCGATCATAACCATCTTGCCCCCCAACTCTATGGGGACATTTTGGTAAAATACTCTTGGTTGGGATGGTCTCCCATCATACACGTGAAGATAAATAGATGAGGGAACCAAATTGGGGGATCCTAATATTTTCTAGACTTTTACAGACATAATGCAAATGGATGCCCCTTCATCGATGATACTGTGATGGATCATGACGTTTTTAACCGTGACTGGAACTTGAAATGTGATTGATGATGGCAGTCGCGGGTCACCTTTGTCAAGATCAATGGTCATTATGTGCGAGTGAGATGGGTCGACTGCACTGAGTACATTGAGTAATTCTTTCCGTTGTGGTGGGAAAGACTATAACACTTCTAATGTGGACATAGCCACAGGGGATTGATCTAAGTCATCCACAATGTTGTAATTGTAGGTGGCTTTCATATGGTGGTTATTAGGGGTACGCCTTATTGGTACTTTCAAAATCTGTGGGATTTGTTCGGTATTCGGGCATGGTATTTGTAGAGGGCCCCCCAAGGGGATAGGAATGTCTTCCACTTGGGAGGTGGAAGGCCCATCATAACCCTTGGCTTGCATTTGGAGGTTTATATCCAACGTATAGATATTTTGGAAAGAGCCATCGCCAGGTGGGCGAGGATCTTGTTCTTGTGTAACTGCCCCTTGATTGGAGAAGGGTTGTTGTAACACTATTGTTTGTGGTTGGGGAGTGTTGGCACGGGATAAGTCCGCAGGAAGTGCGGAAGCCGACAGGTGAGAAAGGTACAATCTGCGAACCATCTTTTTGATCTACTTTGTATCCGCAACATGGTGTATTGACTGTTTCTGCGAGGTTCATTCCGCGGGGTTTTAATGAATGCATGAGGATGTTAGATTATGGTTCTATTTATGTCTCTTTCTTTGTCTCTATGCGATGATGAATGTGAATGTCTGCAACATGTTTAACACTTTGTGGGTTTAATGATTATTGTTTATGCAAATGAGTAGATTGAATGTGTTGTTGATGCTTATTACATGTTGAATCTGTGAATGGTCTAATGTGAAAATGATGAGTTGGTAGTATGATGCGAAGGTCATAACCTCTGGTTTCTGCGATAGTGATATATGTGTGAAGCATATCCTCAAATCCACTATGGAAACTTGGTTATTGCAGCCCCTTTATCCATCTCGGGTGAGACTGCACTTGCTTCGCAAGTGTTGTTGGAAAGGGTTACACCTTTCCGGGCAGGTGTGTAAGGGAGTTTGGGTTGGTGTTTGTTGGCGACAGTGCGAAGTGAACCCCTATCGATAGATGCTGCATCAACAAATGGTTATGTTGAGGGATGAAATGCCATTGGTACCCCAAGTGACGTTGCAAGCTTTCGACAAATGGGAAGTAGATTTTGTGGGACCCATCAACCCACTTGGGAAGAGAACCGGGTCGCGCTACATCATCACTGCGACTGATTATTTGATATGATGGGCGGAAGCTACACCAGTGAGGGATTTCTCAGCTACGACTGCAGTACAGTTCCTTTTCGACAATGTGATCATCAGGTTTGGGTGATCCAAAGTGTTGTTAAGTGACCAAGGGACTCATTTTGTTAACTAGACAATTGCAGCAATGATGGAAGAGTTTCATATCCAGCACAAGAAGAGTACCCCCTACCACCCTCAAACGAATGGGATAGTTGAGGCATTTAATAAGATGTTGGAGCATGCACTCACCAAGGTATGCAATGTGAATCGTGATGATTGGGATTTAAAGATTTCGGTGATACTCTGGGTGTATCGCACCACATGCAAATGATTGATCGGTCAGACTCATTTCAAGCTCGTTTACAGATAGGAAGCAGTTATGCTAATGGAGTATATTGTACTAAGTGTGTGCATTGCAGCAGCTATAGGGATGAGCGATGATGGCGCAGTGGAGGAATGTTTGGCCCAACTGGTACAACTCGACGAAGATCGGTTCATCGCAGGGTTCCATTAGAAGGTGGAGAAAGACCGCCAGAAGGCTTGGCACGACCGCAATATTAAGCAAAAGCACTTCCAGCGTGGAGATACAGTGTTTTTGTATGACAGTAAGTTTGCGAAACACCCAGGGAAGTTGCAAATGCATTGGTTAGGAGCATACATCATAAATTTTGTCACCGACGGAGGTGCGGTGCAGCTACAAAGCTTGGATGGAGTATTGTTGCCTAAGTTGGTCAATGGGAATAGGATGAAGCCCTATCACCATGATCCAACATAGAGCGGTTGAGTGCCAGAGGTTCTAAAAAAAAAATAATGACAAAAAGTGGAAGCCGGGCCAGCCGGGTCGCTTGTCAATACTTCGCATGATTGGCATGCAAGGAGTCAAGTCTGAGCATGAGTGAGCATGATTGCTGCGGATCAGCTTCACCAAAAGACGACGCAGAGGTATGATGACAGGATCAGAGAGTTACACTAACAGATTTGCAAATGATTTCAGAATCAAGCATCAAGGACACAACGATTAAGCATAAATACAGGTGCAGAAGGTGAGCTGAGTAAGGAAGTGTTTATCAATAAGGAGAAATTCATGTTGCAAGTTAGTCAGATAGAGAGTTGAGTGAGGAATTCCAAGGAAGATGTGGAAATGATCCATTTCATTTCGTACGGCAACACCCCAAGTGCGCTGAGGGCCAGAATGACGAGTGTGCATGAACAACCAAAGAAGGAAGTAGTGCAGACACTCGGGAGGAATAGAGACGAGGTCTCACCCAATATGTCTAAGTGCATGGTAGTAGTTAGAAGATACTTGGTCCCTATGACCACCATAACGCCAAGGGCGGAGGCCCCTTGGCCCCAGTAGTAGGAAGTCCATGGTGCGAAACAAATGTACCGGAGCAGTCATCCTGTTTCACACCTTGGCAGCATCGATGGACTTTTCCCCAGTATGGAATAAGCACAAAGTGCGCCAGAAGATGCAGAGGAGGTAGATGATCAAGGTTTCCAGAGACTGGAGGATGATTTCAAGAAGTACATGACAGTGAACCAGAGATCGACGGATGAGTTTGAGAAGTACACAACAATGAGCTCCCGACGACAATAACAGTTTCAGAAGTGTAGCACAGCAAAGGATGAGGACAAAACAACAGTGTCTAGCTGAGGTGGCTCGAGGGAGAGACACAAGTTTGTGTTGGGGGCCTGTTGGCACGGGATAAGTCCGCAGGAAGTGTGGAATCCGACAGGTGCGAAAGGTACAATCCGCGAAAGAAGGACCATTCACAGAATTCGAGGAAGAGTTAAATTAGTTAGAATTGGTCATGTAGGCCATTTTGTAACCGAATAGTAGCATATAAATAGAGTAGGATTGTAATCCTAAGGGAATCCAATTTTTTATCAATCTTTCCATCTTTTTGATCTGCTTTGTATCCGTGACATGGTGTATCGACTGTTTCTGCGAGGTTCATTTTGCAGGGTTTTAATGAATGCACGAGGATGTTCGATTATGGTTCTATTTTTGTCTCTATCTCTATGCGATGATGAATGTGAATGTCTGCAACATGTTTAACACTTTGTGGGTTTAATGATTATTGTTTATGCGAATGAGTAGATTAAATGTGTTGTTGATGCTCATTACATGTTGAATCTGCGAATGTTCTAATGTGCGAATGATGAGTTGGAAGTATGATGCAAAGGTCAAAACCTCTGGTTTATGCGATACTGATATTTGTGTGAAGCATATACTCAACTCCACTGCGGAAACTTGGTTCCTACAGCCCCCTTATCCATCTTGGGTGAGACTGCACTTGCTTCGCAAGTATTATTGGAAAGGGTTACACCTTTCTGGGTTGGTGTTTGTTGGCGACAGTGTGAAGTGAACCCCTGTCGATATACGCTGTGTCAACAGGGAGGATTCGTTGCCTGAGGAGGGTTCATCACCATCTTCTTTTTAGCTTCCACCAACTGTTGGCAGTCGGGGAGAAGAAGACAATGATGTGTGTAGTGACCATAATCGCCGCAAATGGAGCAACAATAATTGGTTCTCAGGGGATTGTTCTTCCCTTGTTTAGGGGGGATTGTTAGTCCCTACATTTGGATCACCCATATTCTGGTTTTGCTGGGGAGGGGGATTTCTCCCTTGCCCCGGCTGTTGGTTCTTCCTGTTCTTACATTTATTCTTCTCCTGAGTCTATGGATTCTGGGGGTTTGCAGTGTTCAATTGCTCAAATTATTGAGCTTGCTAAACATAAGTAGGTTGAACTAGGTTAACCCCCATGTGGGGGGAAGGCTGTTGACTAGTTGGGCATGGGAAAGGGTAATACAAATTATATCCCGACGGTGGGACAAATGCCATTTGCGCTCCGTAAGAGGTGGATGTAGGAGTGATTGGCACCAATGGCGATGTAGGTACTGTCATTGTTTGGCTAACATTTGGGTATGTAGGACTATATGGTCTATACTGTAATTTACCAACTGATGTTGTTGGTACCGGTGTAGGGGGTACCAACACAGGTGGCATGGATGGGTAATATAGAACCATGTTGAATGGTACCGACGTAGTGGGAGGAACCTTTCGTAAATGGGAAATGGACCCAATAAGCCCATCCATCGAATGTGACGAGCCCAAAGGTGTAGGATCCAACGACCGATGTCGCGGGGCATCAGGGAGGATTGTGTAAAGGTATCCGGAATGTGCATATATAAGGTCGAAATGTTGTGCTTTGAGAATGGTTTCTTCCTCACTTTGTGGCATGGAAGTGGAGACATATTTAGCTATGGTGGGTTGGAGAGATTGTATAACCAATCCAACAGAAAGGGAGGTTGTATTTCAATCTTGCATAGTGTACAACGTCTACGCTACTCATGGATATGGTCCGTAATGTGTGTAGAAGTATTTTTTTGAAACTTAGTGAGATTTTCAAGGCCTAGATCATGTCGAATGGGCAGTTGGAAGTACGTGAGAAATGAAGTGGCCAAAGTCGCAAATGTGGAATGAGTTCCACTTTCCAGGTTTATGTACCATTTTGTTGTTGTTTCGGTGAGGGTACGCTGGAAGAGGCGAAGCCTCACAGGGTCATCCACTATGTTGTTAGATGAACACCATAGGTGGAAAGACATAACGTGGTTGGAAATATCATCTCCCTATTTTCCTTCGAATTTAGGAATATTGGAAGGAATCTTGTCTGGCATAGTCGGCCATGTCGCATCATGAGCAATGGGATCATTTGTCAGTTTGGCCAAATCGAGTAGATTTAAACTAGCCATGAATGGTAAGGTAGGGATAATGGGTCTTGCCATTCTGTTTGGGATGTGATTTCCACGAGGGAGATACCCAGGTGGTGTTGTAAACAACTGTTGACCTCCTATGAGAGAGGATGGGTCAAAGGGAATTGAGGGATCTCTTTGGGGAGAAACCAATAGGGTACTACTTCCGATGGGGGACGAAGTGGTGTAATTAATAGATTCTCCAAGGGGAGACAATGTACCTAGCAAGATGTGGCCTCAACTAGATGATCCTATAAATGTTTCTTGGGAACGACCCCGGCTTGGGTTCCTTCTATGTGAACCATGAGAAGTAGGTGTGAAAACACCCCTTGAGAGAGGGGATAGTCCTTGTAGTCTACAAGACTATCTCAAGATGTTGTTTTGTTCCTCAATGGTGAAGGCTTTGTGTCAATATGAGAGTGATAGTGAAATAAACACAATTTGAACAAATGAAAAAATATGTCAACTACAACAGATGCAAAATGGTGCGATAAGTGAGTGATATGTGCAATGTTGGTTTTAGTGAATGAGTTCTCACATGTAGGTTCTTTTTATTACGCGTTAGTGAACTTGTAGTTAAAAATAAAATAAATGTAAATTTCCTAGAAGACCTAACGTCCTTCCTCTCAAATGTAATTGGGCCTCCCAAAAGCACAATTGATGGTTATAATGGTATCCACGCACCAATCGACTAGTGGATGTAACAAAGAGCTAGTTCTATCGGCGATGTGGCCAATGATCCAATCAAGAAGACTTGGAAACACCTCCCAACGGAAATAGCTAACTTGAAGAGTCAATTGCACTCACAATTTCTCCTTGGTGATATCCTAAGTTGGGCCACTAAGATACCTTGCATCAAGTGTGGATTAGTGGTTTGGCCTGCACGGTATAGTGTCGTCTCCGTACAACAAGTTGAGTGGCTTGTAGGGGAGAGAAGGGCAGCTATACCTCGACATTCACCTCCTTGGTCACGATGCACTTCTGATCCGGGTTCTCTTTTAACACTTGCTTATAGTAGAATTTTGTAAGTACCCAAAAGGACAACAATGTTTTGTTTCAAAATATTCCTAATGAAACTAGATTGGTGGGAATTAATGGATGCCTAGTTCAATCAATCCTACCTAACTAAAATAATTTTTTGTGACCTCTCGTGGAGGATTTTAGTTGGTTAAGACAATTACAATGTTGATTTTAAGGGGTTTGTATGTTTCACTTATGGAGTGTAAGAGGGGTATTTCACAATTCCTTCCTTTTTGATTCACCAAGATCACATGAAGTGCGAGGTGAAGAGCATACTTTGGATTGGAAGAGTCTTTAGGCCTCTTATTGTGTGCTAGTGGAGCAAACACATGTGGTAAAAAGAAAAAAAACAAATAATTATGTCGTCAAATTAACTAAAAGAGTAAATCGAGCAATATGTACTTTTAACTCTAAGAGATGCTCATGGCGCTTCACAAAATCGAATTAATCTACCTAATAGATGAGTGTGCAATGGAGGTATTTCACACTCACACTTTTTCTAATTCACCAAGCTCACATGAAGTGCAAGGTGAAGAGCATACTTCGGGCGACAAGTGTCTTTAGGTCCTTGTTTGTGTGCAAAAAGTGTTTTCTACACTAACAATACTACTAAAAACGTGTCAATTTGATGCATAAACACGAAATGGTCTTGAATACTAGTGACAACAATGGGGCCCGTTGAAAGCCTCAAAGTTGATTACCTAGTTAAGTTTCAAGAGATATGTACTCATTACTTCCGAATATTAGTCTAGCTGCACTAATTACAAAAAGATTAAGTAATTGGGTGAATTAGCCTTAATTTAAGTTCACTAGTAAGCAGAAATTGAGCTTCCAAACTAAGTTATGCAAATAAAAAGAAAATAAATAACAGTAGCGCGGCTAAACTAAACTTTGTCGTGCGTACCACGCAGGTTAATACAAAACATACGCATTGTATCGTAGGTAATACACTAATCTTCAGTGTGGGTGCGATGAGCATTGTAGCGCGGTTGTGGAACTGGTAACCTTCACTATGCGTGTGACTGTCAGAGTCGAATACGTGCTATCAGCGCGGTAGAGATGCTGGGAACCGCACGAATGCGGTAAAAAATAAGCTATGGCCATGATGGGGCCAAATTATGGAAGCAAGAGGTGGAATACCTGCTCTCCTGCAAGTGAACAACAAATGAACAAAAGAAATGAACAAAAATAATTATGGTCACCATTAGAATTGTTTTGGAAAAAATTGCACAGTTGCACTCTTCCACTTGGTGAGGGGATAATCCTTGTAGTTTGCTTCAAGGCCTTAGTCCTTGGAGCCGCTTTTGGATGGTTGGTATTCCTCCAAGTGATCCTGTAAGAGATTGTTAGTGTAGTTCACATTCAAACATGAAAATATTGATGAAAATAAAATAAAAGAGATGGGGGAAAGATATAAACTCCAACAACAACCAAAGGTATGCCAAACCAAGGGTATGCACAACACACCCCTCACCTCAAATTAACCATCGGTCACTTTATTAACGCGCAATGATTATGGGAAACCGATCTCCCATAAGATCTGATGGCCAGATCTCTTTCCGCCCACTATTAATTGTCGTGCATGTTTTTGAGGCACTGTGAACCGTGACCATTGATATTCCTTAGCGCTCGACGATCAGATCTTCATCCTTCCCATTATTCATCTTGGGTAACCTTCTACGCACGGGTCCGATGTGGCTGATCCACATCATACCTTTGGCTCACGTGGATCTTCCACGTCACCCGTCCATGTGGCATGGTTGGGGTTAAAATTTCGAGTTGCATGAAATTTTAATTGGGGAACAAGGGGACTATTGTAAAGTTGTGTCTGCCCCTTTCCCGTCTCTTGATAGAACCGTCTTCCACATAGACGTTTTCTATTTTCTACCTGTAACTACACATTCACGGCCCATACAACTCTGATGTTACAACCAGAAGCTTTGATACAACTTTGTAATGTCCCCACCCCTCATTCTGACTAGTAGGAGGGGACATCAACTGAATTGGGTCTCTAAATTTCACCCCATAGCCATAATTACGAATTCATACAACTAAATGCATGTTCAGACATTGAAATAAAAACACACAGCAAAAATAAAATTGATCCACACACACATAATGCAATTTCAAGCATAATTGTCACAGGCATATAAATAAAAATCATTGCACATCCAATACATAAGAATACTTATCTTTAAGCAAAGAATATCCAAGCAACTGGTTGTGTAAGAGCGATTTTTCACCCAACCATAGGCACTCTGTCCAACATATACTCTTTATGATGAGAGGCCACCCCCAAGTTGGGATATGAAGCCACCAGGGCGAAGGAAACATCTATAGGCTTATATCTCTCAGCCCACAACCCACACTACTCTATATGCTTAGCCAAAATCTCCAACTGAGCTCGATAGGGGTCTCACTAAACCATCATAGCCATGGCACTCCTTCCAATTGCCCCACAAAACACAAGGAATGAATTTTCCTTCATTGATCCACAGTTCCCTCAGGAAATCTAACCCTTACAGTGCTTACCTATGTGTGCAGTAAGAATCCAACCTGATGTATGCTAATGAAGAACCTCCTGCAAGGTTATTCCATGGCTTCTCAAGCATCCAAAAGTAGCAGAACTCAATGGGTAAAGGTTCCTAGCTTTCCCAACCTCCATGCTCACCTACAACCATCTATTTTCCCTTCCCAAAATGTAGTTTTTGTCTTCAAATTCCAATTTATGAGTTAAACATAGTCTAGTAATGGTCATGAACAACAATAGAAAACTCTACATAGCCTAGGAACATGCATGAGAGAACGAGAATGATCCAAAGAGTGTTGACTCTAAGGATAAGAGGTAAGGGTGAAAATACAACTGACATAGCTTCTGACCATAAAGGAAATAAGACAGTTAACATTTGACATAACTTTCATAACCCCCATGCTTCAATAACTACATGAAGTGACTTTTCCCACCAACCTCATATATGCAATCAATGATTGGGTTTAATAGTCAAAAGAAGGTAATTGACTCATTTAAGGCACATGGAATATTTTGGATGAGTTCTAAGGTCAACACTTGGCAGCATAGGATTTGGTTTTCCCATAGGCCCCCTTCCTCTTCCCCTTTGGTGGAATCATAGCCCCTCTAGTGCTCTTTACACATCCATCTTGGACCATTTTATTAATTTCCAACATAATATTTACATACATTTCGAATTGGCATGATAAGCCAACCATATGGTCCAAATAAAAATATATACATCATACATGCCTAGCCATTCACTAGTTGGGCCTTGGCCTTGAGCTCCACACTAGGAATCCATACTAGCATATTTACATCATTTACATAGTTTTGATTAAATACATTCCAAGTCAAAACTATAGGTATTACACAACAACTTACTTCTACATGAAATTACCAAAATGTGCCACGCATAAATGGATTTAGAAACATTGTATTCCCTTTTTTTTGTATTATTTTACTTATAGTTTTTTCCTAGTAAGTTTTTCCATACAGGCAAACAAACATATTCCACTTCAAATTACTATAGCTACAATGTTTACATTTGCATCTACTCTTATATACTTTCTATTTTCTTTGATCTTTATGTAGTATCCTAGGAAATATTTAACCCAGATATTAACTCAAGTTCAGAATTTTAAATTAAAATTACCTGTCCATTTTTTTAAACAATTCACCGAACAGAGCAGGAAGTCAGTGACGGGTAAGGAGACTTGAAACTGAGTTTGGTAAGATGAACTTTCATTTTTGGAATTTATATGGGACAATGTGCAGCAGCAACTTAGACAGTGGATAATTGGATCCTTTGTACAAAGCACAGAGACCATTTATGTTTCGGACATCAACTACCGCTGAAGCCTACCGCAATGCTTCCTGGGTACATCTGCATATACAAAGTAGATCGGGAAGGCTAAAAAGGTTTATAACATTCAATGGGTTTCTGGTTGTGCTCAAAATAATAAATAATCAGTCTTGGAAGAGTTTGCAAAGAATTGGGGCTTTTGGTCTCTCCTGGGATTGTGGAGCTAGTCTTTTTCTTAACTTTCCAAGAAAGGTCAAAAGGATTTCAAAATCTGATTTTTTGTACTGATATGGATATTGGGATGTGTCAAGGACCTGCTCCAACTGACGGATCAACAAAAGAGTGCACAGAATGAATTTTATGGGCAAAATGGCAAAACTAGTCAATTTTTGGTATTAAACTAGCTAGTCTTGGGTTTTTAACTGTAAAATGACTTGAAGGAATTAAAATTTCTGTTCTGTGCTATAATTCTGCTCTGATATAATCATTTTCAACATATATAAGATAATTATGGATGCAGAACACTTCTTTTCTTATTAATAAATTGTCTTCCCAAAGTACATGCCTCACAGGCTAATTTCTCATTACAATAGTGGGAGAAATGAAGAGAAGAATGGTAGTTTTACTGTGGATCTGCTCCCAAGCTTGATCAGGTCACCAAAAGGTCATGTGACTGTCATGGGATGCATTCTGAACTTCTATACTTGATAGGGGCGCATTCACTGAGCCAACCCTCTCCTTCAGGGAAAGCTCCTCCCACTTTAGCTGTCAATGGTAGAAGAATGTAAGAAGAGAAGGGGGATGATGTGTGGATCTGATATCTAGACATGTGACTCTCTGATATGCTACAAAACATGGCAGGCTGAACTTCTTGGAGATTCTGGGCACCACTCATGAGAACTAGCTCCTCCTTCTATCAATTTTCCTTCAAATCTAGCTGCTAGTCCACCGTAGAATTGTCCTCCTCTTCAAGATGACTGTAGATCTTCCTGGATGGAATAAGATGAATCTTATAGGCTGCAATACATGTACTGGACCTGCACAACACTCCTGGATAACTCACAAAGTCTTGGGGCACATCACCCAAGCAAACTCACTGAGGCACAACACTCAGCTAGAGAGGCTCAGAGCTCTCACACAAAAATTCTCAAATGATCAAAAGTCTTGAGATGAAGTTGGAAACATGAATAAATAGATGTAGTAGCCTCTTAATCAAGCCATCCACACATGTGGATGAGGAAGGGCGCCCTCCTTGTGGAAAATAGAAACTTCTTACTTAGAAAAAACTTTCCTTTCTTTGTCCTCCTTCATTCTTTTTAGCAAGTGCGCCCTTGTGAGCTTGCTTGGAAGTTGCTAAACTTTTTCTGATTGTTTTTCTTGTTTTTCTCTATTTTGATTACTTTCCATCTTTTCTGCTTTTCCTGATTTGGCTTGCTTTTGACAGTTTCCTTTTATTTGACTTGCTTCTTTTTTTCCTCCCATGTGTTCCTCGATTTTCTGAGTTTGCCACTTAGGCAAGATTGGCCCTACTTGCACAGATTCGACCTCCAATCCTTGACATCACTAGTTGCCAATATTATTAGCCACAATTATTAATAAAAATATTACAAACTCATATTCACTCCAAAATTCAGAGTTTAATTAATTAATTAATTAATAATTAATCAACCTCCATGGTATTATTGCCTCAAACTTACCCCATTAATTAAATTCTCATTTAATTAATCACGTAGACTTAGTCATGGGGTTAATAACCACATGGGGGCCCACCTTGCCCATTTAATTACCAAATACAACCTTAGGTATCTTCCATAAGGTAGTTTCCATACATGTTCATTAATTAAATAATTATTGCCTAGGTGTCTTAAGCAAAAATTACCCCATGGATCATAGCCAAAATTGGGGACATGACACTTTAAATTTTGTTACAAGCTATTGTTCATTTCCATGCTTTATGTTTTGTTGTCATTTTACTACAATGTATAAATTTCCCTTCGCTTTACCTAAATTTCCCTTAACTGCATTTATCTTCCAATATTCTTTTTGTACTCTACAATACTATTTTTTAGCAATACTTCCTTGCAAATACTTTTATTCATTTTTAACATGTGTTTTCCAAACAAATAAATTAATTTCCATGTTTTTCTTCTTCAGCTTATCTCTACAAAATCTGTATAAACATCAGAACATTGAAAATTTACTATTATTTACAAATATATGCCCTTCTCAGAAGGTGCAAAACAAAACAATTTTTTTGCCGTTTAATACATTCAATTGCAATTTTCCTAACGATCTTTCAAATTAACTTGTATTCCATTGCTTACTTCATTTTCTTTACATGCAACCACTTTAATGCATTTATCTACCTATGATAGCCATTTATATGTTCTTTGCAAATACACACACTTGTTTTTTCAATGTTTTCTACAAACACTTGTCATGCTTTGAATGCTTCTCTTATTTTATGTACCTTGCAAAAAAAAAAACTTTGATTGTTCTTCCACAATATTTATGTTCATCTCATTTTCACTCTCACCCTTCTTTTATTCCCCTTTGTTTTTACATGTCTTACATATAACATCCCTCTTATTATTTTTTTCACATTTAGGTGCCTTCATTCCTCGCCTTCATTTGGATATGTCTCCTACAAAATAAGAACATGCACGTGCCTACCATTTGGCTAACAAAGACCACATAAATGCGAATAAGCGTCATTTTTAGCATACAAAAAAAATTCCCTCACTAGCCATATGCCAGAGTCTCACATCCCCTCTCCAACTCCTGAAGCATCCCATCTTTTTGTTATTGCCCATGCTTTTCTAGAACAGATCCAACCAATACTACTTACGTCCATGCAAACAACAACTACTAGTTCACATGTTCATGTCGACCATCATTCATCATCACACTACCCTTCCACTTTTCAAACGAACTCTTCCATAAACAACCCAAACAACATCCCTCCACCCAACTCACTAGCCCATCATTTGCTTCAATGACAATACCATATCTCAAGAACAATGCCACTTTCTCTTGAATCTAGATAAGATACCATCCATCCATGTATGCTCAATATGTAGAGAATCCTATCATGGCCTTCACGTCCTCTTGTTCAAGGGACACCAAACATGTTCTAGATGTTCTTCTGAAAAACAATGGCCACCGATACTCCTTCTGGAACAACATGGACCTTGGAGAACAACCACTTGTTCTATATGTCCTTACACAAGTTGAAGAAATTCTCATTTCACGTGTCAAACTTATTTTGCAAGTAACCCATTCATGTGGTGGACAATACAAATATAGTGTCCATACAATAAGATTTCCACAAGACATTTCAACCATCCTCTAGTTTCTGCCTCTCCGTGTTGAAGACTTAGACATTTTAATTGTCACTCGAAAAACATTCAACCAACAATCCTATGATTGCACTGTCAACAGAGCCCATGTTATTTCATCCTTGAAATACAAGAAATCACATGACCCATATTATAAAGATGTCCACCTTGACCAAAATGCACTCATGGCTTTTCCAAGTCCCCCCAGTAATATTTCCCCTTTGCTTCGACATTCACACTTCACTACCCCCGATTCTACTTGCACCTCTGAAGATGCTCACTCTGACTAGACTAATAATGTAGAGCCAAATTCCAAACAAACTTCCTAGTTTGCTAATATTCTCCCCAATATAGATACAACAGTCCAACAAATCAGAAGTTTCTTGCAAGCACCTTCAACACCAACAAATTCAATGGAATGGCCACCTATAAGTTTGTCACCTATCAATGAATACAACATAGAGGGACATTTTTCAATGGCATTTCCATTGCTATTCCCCACAAGTGTTGCCATGTTCAAACAACCATGGTTTAAACTAATCGACCTGCATGAATACGCATTGCATCTTCTGCGTTACCATGATAGTAGGTTTGGTAGCCACCCATAGTTCTGATACTACCTTTACAATCTCATCACGTGTCGCCGTATCTAGGAAATAACTTCATTCTTCATTAAAAAAAACATTGAAGACAAATTCCCCACAACCATCATGAACTCAACGACCGCTTGGAACAAGTCCCTTCTGACAAACTCCCCGATCAACTCATGCGGTTTGGAGAATATCTCTGTGGAACACGATATTTCTGGAATAAAACTAGGAATGAATTGACATATATGATCTCCCATATTGGTTGTCCAATGTTTTTCTTCGCTCTGAGTGCAACGGGCACTAAATAGACTGACCTGCATGCAGTCATGTCTAGGAAAGTGCCAATTTTGGCAAGAAAGTACCAACAATGGTGAGACCACAATCTCCAACCCTCATCTTGCCTCATTTTACATGCACCATAGGTTCACAATCTTCCATGAAGAGATCTTGGTGAAACATCTACTTGCACAGGACTATTGGTATTTGGTATACTATTTTTCCAAAAAATGCTTAACTTGTCTTGCATTTATAGGTATGAATGAAAACGTAGAGGCTTTGCACATATTCATGGCTTCATCTAGTTATATGATGCACATGATATGGACAAGATTAAATGGGGAAATGCTGTTGAGATTGATAACGATAAGGACTTCTTTGATAAATACATTTCAACTTGGAACCCGCAAGAAACCCCTTGTTTCCCCCTTCTACCCTAAGTGATCCATGCTTGTTCTCCATTGAAGACATTCTAAAAACCTACCCTCTACATGACTATATAGAACTACTAAATTGCATATAATGACACTCAAAATGCACCGAAACTACATGCCTTAGAAAAAAATTCCCTTCTTACGCATGCCATTATAATGCGCCATACCCTTTGGAATGATCCTCTTCCCTTTTCATTGATGACCATGGGAAAAAAAAATAGAAGCCTACTTGCAATGATGACCGTTTAAATATCCATATCCCTTCAATCCTATCAATATGGTGCAAAATGTTGACTATTAGCCAATGTTATCCATACATGCCATTCAAGAGTACATCGCCAAGTATGCATCCAAAGCTGAAACAAAATCTGAAACATTTCATCAAATGCTTCACAAGATATTCCATGTTGCTCTGCTTCTTAACCTTTCGATTGTCGCTATTCAGAAATTCCTTTTCGAAACACTCATTCTCCATGACATTCACGATGACATTGGAGCACAAGAAACATGCCCTATGTTGCAAAAATTGCCTCTTGCATTTCACAGTCACACCTTCTCCCTAAATGACAACTGCAAAATTTATAAATTCATTTCAACATACACTCCCACATCCTTTGGATGAATTAAATTCATAGAGTCCTACCTCTTGTGCTCGACTATTCTTCACAACACCCCTCTTATAGAAGCTTCACGTTCTTGGTCATATGATGCTCACCGCAAAAAATAAAAATGAAATCTAAGAGATACGAAGCAATTGTTGCAAACTAGGACAAACTAAAAACTTCATAAGCTCCATAGCATGCTGATTGGAAACCATCTAAACCCATGTCTTCTTCCAAACAAAATATTGTTCCCGATGATCTACAAAACGCCCACTCCCATGGATTTGGATGAATGGGAGGTGCTCTCTCAACTCCACAATAGAAATCCCATGCAAATAAGTGACCTTGACATCCTAGGTCATTGTGACTTTGACATCAACCATAGCTGGAATGTTACTACCATCCCCTTCACCTTGCAAGAAATAGCCATAAACTTCATAAAAAACAATCGCTCACAACACCTCCTCCCTTAACCATCCTACTCCAATACACCAACTTATGAAACACTATCCCACACACAATGAAATCTCTCTCCATTGGAATCAAACACTCAAACAACATAGAAATAAATCCTCCATTACAAATGGTTGTACAAGGTACTACTAGCATTGGAAAATCATTCCTAATCTGTTGCATTACTAGTGAATCACTTTCCTTGAACAAAAAATTATGTCACAGACCACTCTTGCTACTTGATCCTACTAGTGTCGCTGCCTTCAATATCCAAGCATCTACTATCCATTCAACCCTTCATATTCCCATTAAGCAATTCATGCCTCTAGAAGGGAATTCACTTTCTAACATCCAAGAGGAACTTCACCATATCCACTACATTCTAATTGATGAAATGAGCTTCCTAAGACCAACCCTTTTCACCCACATTGATGAACATCTTCGAGAAGCATTCCCTCACCAAAAAAACCTCTCTTTTGGTGAGCACTCGATTATTCTCGTAGGAGACCTTGCACAATCTCTTCCCATTATGGACATTCCTTTATATGAAGGCTTCTCCCATGGAACTGCACTATGGTGCAGCTTCACTACAATTGTGACCGGTTCAACTGTTTTTTGCCAGCAAGGGAGCACACAAGCACATGCCACCTTCAGAAACATGCTTGACAACATCAGAAATGCAACGGCTACTTTGGAGGATTGGAACCTTCTCCTGTCTAGGATGGATTCCTTCTTTTCTATAAATGAGTTATCTACTTTCAAAGCTTCCATGCACTTATTTGAAACCAACCAGTTCACTTCCCTCCATAATAAACACATGTTGAAGTCTTTGCAAATTCCAATAGCACTCTTTAGTGTCGAGCACAACAACAACCACAGTCCATCAACAGTTAAAGATGACCAGTTGGAGTGTACAGTCTTACTTTTCCCAGGTCAACGAGTTATGTTAAAATCGAACTTGTGGGTTTCAGCTGGCCTTGTGAATGGATCACTTGGACAAGTTGTTACCATATTCTACAAAGATAACCATAAACCTCCATATATTCCAACATTTGTTGTTGTTAACTTAACCAAATACATTGGCCCTCCATGGGATCCAAATAATCCTACTTTTTTTCCAATTCCACCTATACTAAGTTGGGGGGGGGGGGGGGGGGGCGTACTCAAGTCCCACTTAAAATGGCATGGGATTTGACAATACATAAATCTCAAGGGATGACATTACCAAAGGCTACAATTGACATCGGTACAACTGAACATGAAGGTTTGACATTCATTGCACTTTCTAGGGTCCCTTCCTTGCAGGACCTTCACATCTCCCATGTGTTTAGCTTTGATCGCTACAAACGAATGCAAGACAATCCACATTTTAATGTAAGGAAGCACACAGAGGCCTTGATACGGTCAATGGAGCTCTCATAACTCCTTTCTATATGTACCCACTTCTCTTTTCCTCTACTACATATGTCAATACTTCCACCATACATTTCATGTTTACTAACCCACGTTGTTTTTTCCACATTCATTCAGGTTTATGTTCACTGCTTTTTCCCAGCTGTGTGATGACAAACTCCACCACTACCTTTCTATTTATGCTCATAATAGTTTCTCTTTATCTACTTCTACTGTTATTGTAAATACTCTACTATTATGACATTATGGAATCAACTTGAGCATTTATACAATTCTATTTGTTATTCTATTTTAACTTTTCTTCTTTCATTTGGCCTTCTCCTTAACCATGCTAAATTCATCAACAATATGACGTTCTTTTTTTCCACCCTAAGGTGCAATTGCTAGTTTGTTCCAATATATATTTGTGCATTCTCGTATACAAGTATATTCGTCTCACACATTTGCAACAAGATCAACCGGTCTTTGGGATAGTATCCCTAATTTTCAAGACTAGAATGGCTAGACAATGAATATGCATACTATTTGACATTTAAGTGGCCATTTGAGATAGTTAGATGCCTATGTTAAATTTCTTGGGTTTGCATAGATTTTTTGTCTGGGTTGGGGAGAAGGTTGTTGTTAGTTGATCAAAGGTTGTATAGTTATTGCCTCTGACTAGAGAACTCACTTTGTTGTGGCTACTATCATGAGACATTGTGTATATGTTGGCTATTATTGAGCTTATTTAAATTTAACTTCCCCATTTGTGTATTTATGGGTTATTTTGATCATATTTGTATTATGTTGCTTCAATTTTCATTTTAGATTAATATATGAAATTGTTTTTATTGTTATGGTTGTTGTGGGAATAGTTAATGTTGAATGAATGTATGGATATTGAATGTTAATGAAAGGAACTACTTTGCAACATGATAACCTTGTTTTGTAGACTTCTCCGCCCATCTAATGCCTTGGAAACACACCTTAGGAGAGACTTTCCTTATTTTAAGAATTGATAAATTTGACTACATACTACAATGCCATTTTTCAGATGCCTACATGGACCCTGGCCTACCAATTAGATAAAATAAATGGTTCCATTGATAGTACCTATCATGGGTATGGGGTTAGGAAAAAATGAGGGGAAATTCAATCAAGTATGATTTAAAGATTGGTTTGATGTTCAAGTTGATAGATGTGCAAAGCATAAATCCCATGAAGCCCACTCAGTTTAATGAAGCATAGATTAATTCAAATAGATATTGTTGTGTGACAAATTCTATGAGATATTTTAGCTAAAGTTTCCACTAAGATTATATGAATGGCCACGTAGACTGGAGGAGGATTTGCAATACCATTGGAGAGATGGAAGGATGGTTGAGTGGAACATTTAGAACTTGATAGCTCTGGAGTGTAGTGATCACCAAGTTAGTCGAGCTATAGTATTTTGGAGAAAGATGACACTAGGAGGGTACATTGTCAAGTATGCAGTTGAATTATACTAGTTGTACTTTAAAGATTAGGATTTCAAGGAGTTTCGGGGAATTTTGGTGAATGAGATACCTATATAGATCAAGATGTTGCTTGTGGAGGAAGAACTAATGTATTTTCTTTCACCCAACATGGCAATACAAATCCTTGCGACGAAGGGCAGATTTGGATGATGCCAATGAGGATGGGAGCTTGAAAGAACAAAGTACGAAGGAGGATGTGAAGTATAGAGGAGGATTTGAAAGGGCCATAAGTTATCCAGGTGGATGCTGGTGGCCACCCACATGTTCCATTGATTCCGAATGGTTCCACATCTCAGGAGTTTACTTTAGTTTTGCAAGTCCCAAACTTTTGCTACATTTTTCTAGTGTTTCCCTTGCATTTTTTGCGATGGAAATAGTCTTATATTTCCTAGTCAAACTCATATATCATGAGTTAGATCTGTAATGGTCCAAGAAATGCCCTAAAAGGAGATTGTAAGAAAGTTGAAACCCTGATAAGTTGATGTATCAACTAACATCCTCATGGCTTTCATTCCTATTGCCACATCATTTCTTAGGGTTAGTTTTTTTTTTATCTTTATGGTATTTTCATCATAGGGAATCAAACTTTATTTCAAAATGCACTTTTTTCCTCTTGTTATGTCTTCTTGTGAATTAGAGTAGCTAACACATCTCCCTTCAAAGATAAACTACCAACACTCTAGGTAGTTTGTATTGTTTTACAATTTAAAATATTTCTCCATTTCATTTATTTATAGAATTTGGGTTTTACTATACTATTGCACTCTTTACAATATATTTGTGTGTATGTTTCCATTTTATATTTCTACCTTTATTTCATTCTCTAAATAATTCAGATCAATGGTATCAAAGCAATATTATCTTTGTTGTTTCTCGGTGCATGTCCCCGACGAGGTATGAGTATCGAGAGTTGGGCCTTGAACTAATTGAGCTAGGGGAACGTTTCTCTTACCAGTCCAAGAAACCTCACATGACAAAAGAAAAGAGTGATACTGGAGTAGGATATTATATTAAGTTCTTTCTCAACGAATCCTTAGCACGCGAGAGGAATAAGATGATGGATAATTTTTCCTAGATCCTTTGACGATTGTCAATGGTGTTGGAGACACCTTCAACCAACAAGCATTTCACAGGTGCAAAACCCTTCAAGGTACAAGTTAAATTTTCCATTCCTTTATTTGAAGTCCAAATATATTAAAATGCTTTGGAGAAATAGTTAAATATGTTAGAGGGTTATTACTTTGTTTAAAAAATAAAAATATCACCTTCGCATTACTGAGTCCCTCCCCCATGTCAAAGATTAGAGGGATGATTATTGGGAAAGACATGCCGAAGATGAGTCTACAACATAGAGGAAAAAACCAGTTGGGTGACTTTTCTTGATGCCCTCAAGGAGGAATTTTTCCCTGTTGAAATCAATGATGATCAATACTTGAGATGGACAACCTTGCACCAAAAGATAGGCCAAATGATAACATAGTTTACCAATATATTTCACACCATGCACTTAGAGATGGGTATGAGAGAGATATTGGTTTTGAAGTACCACAATGGCATGCATATGTACATATAAATAAAAAGGACTTCCTACACATATCCTCACTAGGATCCACTTATCGATATGCCCTTAAAATCAAGAAAATTTTTAAGAAATAGTTTGGGTCTATGAATTAACCACAATAAAATCATGGTAAATGTATCCCCAACTCACACAATAAAGGATATAGCAAGGATAGGAAATCTCAAAACAACGAGTCCAAGCTGTAGGAATATAAGGGTAATGAGAAGTCGAAGGACACTGGAAAGTGATGTGAGTTCCATAATAGCCCCTTGCACAACATTAATAAATGATGCTCGAAGCAATCATTATTGTCCAAGCAGAAATCCTAAGGTTTAGAACAGGGCTCATACTCTGACTTAGAAACAAATAACATAAAGTCAATTGTTGATGCAGAACCCAGTACTACTGTCACAACTACAAATATCCAATAGCCAGAGGAGGCATAGGAAGGTGAGTGCCTCTTCCATCCACATATATGGGTAAATGGGACTTTGCAATATTTCATTTTTTATAGCAATATCTAGAAGAACCTAATATTGACGAAGGTTATTAGGAGACTACAACTACTAATAATGACGCACCCTTAGCCATACACCAATAGTTGCTTGATCCAGGGATGAGACATTTTCATAAGCTAGCAATGCCCCTTGCCCTAAGGCTTGACTCCCTTCATAGATGAGGTACTATGTGATGTTGCCCCACTTGAAGTTTGTGATGTTCTTTTAGGATAATCTTGTATATGGAAATGTCATGTTGTTTAAGAGTCTAGGCCCCATAGTGTCATTAGTACTTTGGGAGGTCAACTCTATAGGATACCACATGTAGTTCCAACTACCACAATTTCTTTGATCTCAACAAAACAATGCAAGAAGGTGATATCTCAAACTTACAAATTTGTCCTCTTCATGATTTGGTTAGATGGTGAATGGAATATTAATGAAACCACCACAAACTCTACACAATGTCTCTCTACACAACAAAAGTAGGTGGACAACATAGTGGAATAATACAAATATATCTTTGCTTCACCTACAAGGGTTCCCCTACAACTCCAGTTCAACCATTTGATTATTTTTATACCTATAAATCCTCTACTAAATGGCCCAGTATATAGACATTCCCTTCTCAAGAATGAATAAATCAAATGTAATATTCAAGAGCTCATCCAAAAGGGAAACATTTGACTAATCTCCCAACCTTGTGGGAGCCCAATTTTTTGGTGTAGAAGAAGGTTGGGACATGGAAAGTTTATATTGATTACATATATCTAAAAAAAATTATGCTTAAGAACTAATATCTAATCCCTCAAATTGACAACCATAGATTGTATGGCATACCAAACTCATCGATCATAGGTTAAGCTTTGTAACGGTCCAAGAAACACCCTAAATGGATTTTGTATGCAAAAGTTGCACCCCTATAAGTTGACAGGTCCACATTTATTTTGCCACATCATTTCCTAGGGTTAGTTTTTTTGGTCTTTAAGGTTTTTTCATCCCAGGGCTCATAATTTCCATAAGAGGCACTTGTGGCCTCTTGTAATTTATTCTTGTGAAACACATCTCTCTTCAGAGATAAGCTACTACCACTCTAGCTAGTTTGTATTGCTTTATAGTTCACATTATGTTTCCATTTCATTCATTTATTGAATTTGGGTTTTATTGTACTATTGTGCTATCTACAATATATTCATGTGTGTGTTTCCATTTTATATTTATATATTCATTTCATTTTCAAAATTATCCAAATCAATGGTATCTGAGCAATCTACTCTTTTTTGTTTCTTTGTGCATGTCCTTTATGAGATCTAGGTATTGGGATTTAGATATTGCACTAATTGAGCTTGAGGAAACATGTTATTTCTGGCCTAAGAAACCTCACATCGTGGAAAAAAGAGAAATGACAGAGTAAGAGATATTATTAAGTCGTGTTTCAGGAATCCCTATGCGACTGAGGAACGAGATGATGGATATTTTTGCTTAGATCCTTCGATGACAACCAATGATGGTGAAGACACTTTAACTAAACAACCATTTTGGAGGTGAAACACCCTTTAAGTTACATGTTAACTTTAACATTCCTTTATTTGAAGGTTAGATAGATGTAGATGCTTTGGATAAATGGTTAAATCTATTAGAGGGTTGTTACTCTATTAAAATAAAATTTGACACTGAAAGTATCACATTCACACTCCTTAAGTCCCTGCCCCATGCAAAATATTGCTAGGACAATTATTGGGAGAGATGTGTTAGAGATGAGTCTACAACATACAAGACAAACCCAATTGGGTAACTTTTATTGATTCCCTCAAGGATAAATTCTAGCTTGTTGAAAACTATTATGACTAGTACACGAGATGGACAACTTTGCACCAGGATGGAGACTAAACGATGGCATATGTTGGTTGGATTAATTGTCTAATTAATTAAACAACTGAAACTACCGGAACATAAATTATCAACTCGAGGAAGTCTTTTATTTCAAAGCTATTGTGCAAGATCTATGCAAGCACAATTTCTACCTGACACTGTTTATCTATTGGTATGAAATCAAAACTGATTATAAACTAGATCCCACCTTCTTGAAAATAAATCAAACCTAAAATCTATTCATAAAACCAAACTGTAAATCTAATGAGACTTCAAGTAAAATCAATTCTTATGAAGCAAGATCTAATTGCATGAATGTAAAATAAATGCTATGTTGGCCAACGATCTATCAAAAAGAAATTAACATAAAAGAAACTATGATAAATCTAATGAATGAAATCATGCAACTATGATAAATCTAATGAATCAAAGCATTAACTGAATAGTAAACAAACCTACAAAATAACAATCAACGCTATTAGTATCTGCTCAGGGAAGAGGGCCCTTCCTCCACTGAGTAGAGCTGAATCTCCACAATGAAAGTCTACAACTCCAGAATTAAGAAACTGCCAGCATGTATTATCAGAATGGAATCATTACAACAGAGTCTGGATCAAATCCCACAGCATAACATTGCTTTCCATATTCCCCCCAATACATCAAAATGATTACATATTTATACATAAAATGATCTCAAGAGAATGAGAAACCGAATCCCCAACTTGTGATCTGTTTCAACCACTTGCCAATTTGTAAAACTGTCCGTAACAGTAAATCTGGGAATTACACGTTTAAAGAACCAGCTGTATAGTTCAAACCGTAGCTCTGTTTGGCGATTTCCTCGTTTAGCAAGTAATTGAGGCCGTTGCGCACAAAACCCATGTCCCAGATTTTCGAGATTCTTCTCCATCTACTCGAAAATAGCGATGCAAATCAATGTGTTGTTATCTGACATGCGTTTTTGGTTGAGGTCGTTTGATCATGAGCTGGAGGTTGCCATGTTGGACTTGGGAACGAATTGAAATCACAAATCCACATAATTAATTATAAGCTGAAACCATGTTGTGAAATATCCATGTGGACGTGTGCTAGCATGCCAACTTTGGAGGCTTGAACCATGGCTGCTACAACTACTAATATGAACAATCACTCCATAAACCATCATTAGTAAAATTATGCATAAGAGTCTTCAATTCATCAAAAATAAAGGAAAATAATCATGATTAACCATTAAAGCATCAATAAGATTAATATGGCATTTCTCGAGCAGTTACGGCAAATGGATGGAAAATGGAATGATAAATGGGTGATAATATGAAGAAGATTGATGAAATAAGTAATGAAAATAGGGACAAATCCGTGACCCAACATCTCCCTTAAACTGAACTTGTTGCATGTCCTCATGCAACCCGAAACATGTGTAGCATCCAAACTAGAAGAACTCATTCAATTGTTTTTTTCATTTTACCATTGGCATAGTTGCAGCCGGAAGAGTTGCAGCTGAAAAATTGGCAGAGTAACAACTGTTGGTGTAACAACTGTGGAGTAACAGCTGCTGGAGTAATAGCTGCGGAGTAACAACTGCTGTATGGATAAATTTGGCGGAGTAGCAACTGCGAAAATGGCCAAATCTGGCGGAGTAATAGCTGCGAAAATGGCCAAATCTGACGGAGTAACAGTTGCAAAAAATGGCCAAATTTGGCGGAGTCATAGCTGTGCGAAAACTTTAGTGAAGAATTTAGCGGAGTCCCAACCATTTAGCAGAGAATTTAGCGGAGTCACAGCTGCCAGAATAGGGAAATGGACAATATTGGCGGAGTCACAGCTGGTGTTGCAGCAAACTTCTTGAACTAATATCTCCCAAAATAAAAACTGGGTTTGGCTGAAATCGTGCAAGCAACTTACTACAAGTCCAATGCATCTCCACACCGAAAATCAGAGATACCCACATCACGGGTTTTGATAAAAATGCAAATTGGTTGTAGGTGATGATGGCCATTTTTTCTCAATCTGTGAAGTATTTTGTTTTCTGAAAATTGGTGAGTATCTTCCTCTTAACATAATGCTTCTGCTCCCCAAAGCTCAACTTCATCTGATGCACGAATCTCGAGATATAGGCAAAATGGCTATAGGTGATGGTGGCCAATTTCTCGAAAACCGTGCATTGGATTGGGCTAAAACTTACCAGATCTGTTCTTCTTGATGTCATGCATTCCCTGTCCAAGTTTCATGAATATCCAACTTACCAATTGCAAGATATGATCAAATCAAATTCTGCACTAAATATGGAAAAATAATGTGCATGAGTAATATGAATGGCAAACTAGCAAGCATGATAAATCTTCTTCTCCCCCAAATTGAATAATTTCCATGTCCTCATGGAAGAGATGAGTTTTCAGCTAAGTTAAAAATAGCCATATCCCCTAAACTGATGATACATCATGTATTCATGTTATGATGAGACTCTTAAAGGCATAAAACAAGTTTTGATCTACACATTAATCATTCTCACTGTTATAAAATTTATTTGCAGCTGAAATAAACTTCACATCAGACCTTGAAAAGGCTGCTACAGGATTTCCATTATGCATGTATCAATGCCCAATTTTCAGATCTCAAATTAGAGTTATATCATTCAATCCAAATACAAGGTTTATTTTTGACATATGTCGAGTATGCAATATATAAGACAAAACATAACCCTGGTGCAATAACATTTGTGTTCTTCCATAGAGAAGAAATATTACTGTTATATGCAATGGCTACAATTGATAACTAAAACATCTTCCAATTATACCTTTAGCTGCCAGACATTTTCCATTTTGCTCTGATTGAAGAAACAACTCCCAATAACACTCAACTCTCCATTGTGTTATGCTTTGAAAACCTTTGCTCCAACAATTTTACATTCAGTGGCCTCCTTTTAAATCTGCTCATAACAAGCCATACTGCAGATCACCATTACCCTTAGAATGATATATTAAACCAATTTGGGCTTGAAGAGAATAAAATGTTGAGGCTGATGGTTAAGCTCAAGACATTCCATTAATCACATCTTTGAATAATCCATTTCAAAATCGAATTCCTTTATTCATATTTTCACAGGCTCGTTGTAATTTGATGCCAATAACCATGGACCAACTCTCACATCAAATTCTGAAAATGTAAATGAAAATCTGATAAAGTTGGGGTTTCAAAAACTAGATTGCTCATAATGGCTAAACCAATGTATGCATTAGTGGATGGTAAAGATGAGCCAAGGAACTCATACCCTTCTTTTATGGCAACATATTCATAAGCTAGAAATACCCAAAATCGTGTTTCCAAAATGCCATCATCATGCTGTTCAAAACATGATTGATATGCCATTCCTTATTTTTTTCAAATGTTGCTTCAAGGTCTGAATACAAAGGTTGATTGTGTTTGTCATTTTTGGAAGCAAGTAACCATGATGTTTCACACAAGATGGCCATGAATCAAGAGGCTAGAAAAGATATTTTAACAGTCCATTGTATGCAACTTATTTGTCATCAACTATGAGTGTGCCAACCCATTGAATGCATTTACCATATGTATAAAATGGTGGACAATCCGTATACCATATAAAATGTGGCTCTCAATAATGTTGACTTCTGAAGATGTGAACCATCATGTGTATCAATGAACCAAACAAATAAATCAAGGAAATCATACCTCTGTTTTCCACCTTGCTTGTATGATAGCATACTCTTGTGAAGGAATGGCTTCTACATCAACGTTTTATGTTGTAGATTCTTGTGGAGCCCATTCCTCTCTTTCAGTAGTGGCATTGGCTTGTGCATGTGTATCAAATTCTCTCCTTACTCTTGGTTCTTGTGTAGCGGCAACAAATCATTTTCTCATGCTTGGATGTTGGGAAGGACTTGAATTGGGTGTGCATTTTAGAGATGGATGGAGATGGTAATGGATGAATAAGAGAGGTAATGGCACAACATTTCCCCCAAACTAAAAGTGTTTTATATTTTTGAAAAAATGGCAAATGGTAAAGGAGGGAATAATGCTTAGTGGCTTTTCATGACATTTTCCAGAATTTTTAACAAATAAAAAACTCATGCTATTTTACCTCAAGTTTTACCTCCGTGGAATCTTTGATTGGCATGGATGGACTGATGTTTGCTGAAGCTGATGTAGGCCAAACTGTTGCTAAGACAGATGTATATGAAAGCTGAAACTGAATGAGGTTGAATCTGATCCAGGATGAGGAAATATGCAAGCTGACTGAAAACAAATGCTGCCAACTGAATGAAAAGAATACTGCTGAACTACTAGAACAATAAAAATATAGTCTCCATCCAATATCCACACCTATGTACAAGTTAATCCATGTGAATGAATGTTCTTTGAAGTCGAACATGGAGAAACTTCGTTGGATTACCAATCAATAATGAAAATTGTTAACCAACACGAGACAAATCACCAGTGATGACAATGAGCTATCAAGGTACAATAGTACAACCTGTTAGGTATGAACGTATGTGTTGAAGTTGAGTCACCTGCAGGATCTGAAAAACAAGAGACATTGATGTATTCCCTTGATCATCAGTGAGGAAATTTGCCATTGATGGATGTAAATTCCACGGTACTATGAATCACTCAAGTCTTGTTGCCCAGATAGTGTGTTGAGGTCGATGGGAAAAGACCATTGGAAGGTGGACCTTAATGAATTCCACATCATCCAATATGAGTACAAAACAAATGATTGTGAAGAACTAGAGATGAAATATTTTCTCTAACAGGTAGGCTTTATTGGTAAAATGAAAAGGATAGGGGGTGACTCAGCATGTAAGAGAGATGGGAGACATTATTCATGGGTTAGGTGTGAGTGGAGTGGATAGTATGGGAGTGATGAAATGGAGCAGAAGGTCACGGAAGTGATGGAATGGTGGAGGCAAAAAGGAAATGCATAGGCATATCATGGTGTTGGTGAATGAGGATGATGAGCATAATGTCGTCTTAAAAGGATTCTTGGCATGTAGAAATGAGACTTGACTTCGAAAACATTGGCATTTGTATGATTTGCACATCAATCTCTCCATTTTTTTTTATGTGCTCAATCCATTTGCAATTTGAGAAAAAGTCTTCAAGAGTCACTCATGCATGCATTGACCTTCTTCTTCTAAGGACCTACAAAAACCTAGCACTTGCCTGCAATAAAACATGAGATGATGGAAGAAGAGAGGTGATTGGTCTCTCTTCACCCAACACATATGAAAAAAACAACAAGCAATTACTTATAAAACAAATCCAAAGAAAAAAAATGAACAAAGCAAAATCCACTTTATACCTGTGGGAGAGCGATGGCCATCTAGACTCACCAACAGTGTTCCGATCATAACTTCTTCGTTCCTTGTCCGATTTGAGTGATTCAAAATCCAAATGAAATTAAATTCATAGGTATATGTCCCTTAGAAATATGTTTTTAAAATTCTATGTAATGATATTCCAAATTGCTCAGTAACAGCCTGCATGACAAGGTGTTTTTCGAATTCTGGACTAGATCGACAGTCACAGTTTTAGGCATAAATTTTTTGTTTTATAATGGATTGGCGTGATTCAAATTGGAGATGAAATTATATTCATGTAGGGATATCCAATAGAAATTGGTTTTGAATCTAAAAATAATTGATGGGTCGAATAATCCAATGAACAGTCTAGGAAACTGAGTTTTAAAAATGCTGATTTGTGATAGGAAGTCGGTATTTTGGTCATAAAATTTGCGTACAATATCGGAATTGAGTGATTCCAATTTTTTTGTACACTAGATTCATAGGGAAATATACCAATGAAACAATTTTTCAAGATATATCCAATAAGGATCCAAAAAGTGACTGTCCCAGCTCTGTTCCTAAACTGCCTACTCTTCCTCCAGTCAGTATTTCGACCATATATTTTTCGTTTGATAACCAAATTGAAAAATTCCAATTGGATTAGAAACTAGACTCAAAGGGATACCTTGGATAGAAACAGGTTTTAAAAATAATGCCGTATGGTCCCTCAAATAGGACTGTCCTGACATTGTTTCAACGAATCCCAATAAGCCCAAAATGCCACAAGAATCCAATAAATGAAATTTGGCTCCCAAAAAGTGACCAGAATAGGTGTGAATGTTTTTAATGATATAAATTTAAATAGAAAACACACACATACCAAAAATTTCAAGCATTGAGTACCTAAATAAACTTACACAGTGTGTTACAGCTGCAGCTGCAACTCTTAAAAAATGATATAATGTTGAAATAAAGTCTATGTATTTTTATGGATTTGTTATATAAAAATAAAAACTAAATACATACCATGATGATATCATAAGTTTCAAGCTTGAAGGGTTCCATATTCGTTTGGCTTATTTTCCCATGGAGTCTTCATTCACCAATGCTTCCTTCCTCCACGGGGGGTTCACTTAGTGAACTTGTTACATAGCACGATCGTTCGCATGATATTAAAGAATATTCCTAATTTCACTAAATATTGGAAAATTCCTCCTAAAATTTTATTGTTGAACTCCACTCCCAATATTCCTTTCCAATTAAGAAAACCCATAGTTTCCCCAGATATTGTATGTATCCATTTTTATCAACCCATTTTTAATACCCCCTTTATATCATATTATCAAGTTGTAACAAATAGGAACCCTAACACATCTTAGTATAAGCAAACATGATACTAAATAAAATAATAGTATAATGCTAATAATGATCCCACCAAGATTGCATGGGTGACTAATCAATTTGTAGCGTTGGATAATGGAAGACCCAATGAAATAGTATTGGGGAAGGAAAAATGCATAAAAGGAAACCTAGTAAATAGATCAACATAACAAAGAATGTAAAAGGGTGATAATCCAATAGTCAGTGCAATGCTTAGAAAAGATGAGAATTGCAGATGTTTCACACCACAACCTGTCAATCTACCAACTTTATATCATAAGTATAGCCATAGAG
Source organism: Larix kaempferi (assembly GCA_027924585.1). Lineage (NCBI taxonomy): Eukaryota > Viridiplantae > Streptophyta > Pinopsida > Pinales > Pinaceae > Larix > Larix kaempferi. Next base: position 7,641,193 of record BSBM01000687.1, on the reverse strand, counting down.
ATCTCATGTTTTCTACAATCTTAATAAATTAAACTCCATAAAAATTCAAAATTGAAACCCTTTCATTGATGGACTCCCCTACCTTCCTATCAAAAGAAACATCATTGATGTTTGAACCCAAATGAACATAGAAAAAATTCTCTTACTTTCCAATAACACCATATGATCATGTCCATAGCTTGCATTTGGGTCATTCACAAGATGCAATGAATTTCTTCCACTTCCTCTACATTTATTCTTGCAATCAAGGGAATTAACAACATTTAGTTACTTTTTATTGTATTATATGTAGTTTTTTTCTTTACAAGAGAGGGAAAAATCTCCATTGTTAGGTTTCAAGCATGCAATAGTTATAAAGATAAACCAATGGTGAAACTTATATGATACCATTTCATGGTAATGATAACACATAGGGTATGTAAATAAGGATTCAGATTGTCACATATGTTCATGTCAGTTCCAATAAAATATTAAGACAATGCCTTGCATATAATAATTGAAATTACAATTATGAATGTTCTGAATATAACTCAATCTAACAATTATTCATAACTTGCAATGTAAAAATGTTAAAGAAGAATACAAAAAGTTGAATGAAATAATTAGCCAAGAAAAATTGATCTAACTTTTCTTGTTTCCAATGAGCCAAGAAATATTATTCTCACTTTTCTTGGTTGTCATGGAGCAAGGTTTGATTGAATCTCAATACCCACCTAAACCCAAGCCTAAAAAATGAAGAGTTAGATCTTTACTTGAATGCCTACAAAAAATACATTACAATTGTTCAACTATGGAACTCCCAATCAGCTACATCTCTTAACTTAAAGGTGAAAAACAATATGACATCAATTCAAACCAAGCCTAAATAAGCTATTAAATGGGGATTTCTCAAGGCCAGTAATCCAAAGAGACTTCCATCGATATTATCATTGGGACACTTTTATTAGATTTATGCAAAACTTATGATCATAAGCAATATCAAATAAAAATGGAGGGTCCTTAAGTTTTAGGTGGGTATGAATTAAACCTAGGATTTGGAGCTATGAATCCATCCCACGATTTGGAGTTTATTCCTTAGCCCAACCAAATAAAAAAACCCCCAATATTTATATTACTACGTCAAATTAAAAACCCCCCTTGACCCCTTAATATGGTGCAATATATTTTTGAGGTTTGTAAGATTATTCAAACCCCCAATATGAATGGATGCGATATGATATTGCCTCGTTAGTGAACCCCCTGTGCCTTCCTCTTATCCACTTCCTGAAAAAGAGATATTAGTAATATGGGTGGCTCTTACTACACCATGTGTCCAAGAGTTCTTATTCAAAACAAAATGATACTATCTATGCATCCTAGATCTAAGTGAGAAAAAAAACTCAAATTTTATTTATTTACAATGTCCTACATTACTTGGAAATAACAAAGTCTTCTCAAGTGTAGGAGAATTTCCAATGGAGCCACTTTCGAAGAAATGACTAAAGTATTCTCATACTCCTAGCAGAAAAATATAACTTTATGAATGCTAGGATATGAGAGGTCAACTTCCCTTGAAATGATGGTGCCAAGAATTGGTGAAGTAAGGAATGATACTGTAGATTGATAACATATTGAAACTGAGCTTCAATATAGTCTTTGTTCCCTTGATTTCTCATGGTTGTTACACCATGAATCTCCTTAGTAAATTGATCTTCCTGATTGCATAAGAGATTCGAATCTAATGACGTGAAGGATGATTTTGGTTCCAATGTTCGTTCATCAAATTTGTTGATCTTGTTAACTTGTTGATGATCATAAGAAACTTCACTTCCAAGTCTTGGATTTAAAACATGTTCAGGCCTCGTATAGATTTGCTGCAACAGTGCACAGTCTTTTTGCAGCGGTGTAGGTTGTTAAGTTTAAACCAAATAGACTAGCAAGATCACTGAAAGAAACATAATCACAAGATAGACACAGAATTTACCCTGGGAAACCCTCATGGGGTAGAAAACCCAGCAAAGCTTTCCTCAATAAGATGATCAACCAAAATACAAGATGTGCTCCCTCCTTCTCTACCTCCTTAGCAGATCTCCCAGACAAGTGCGCTACTTTTCTGAGTTGTGCAAGTGTGTCTAATGAGTTCACCTCCTCTATTTATACTAACTCTCGACTGACCAAAATACCTAGTGGGGCCGACCTCTCCTGGAGAAGTCTAATAACCCCTAAAATATAAGATCAGGGCCGACCCCCACATGGTGGGTCTAATAACCCTAGTTACCACAAACCCTCGAAGGAATAATCATCTCCGAATACATGATAGGGTTACCTCGGAGGGATGAAACATCTCCGGAATAATAATCTACAAATTATAATATTCTTTGAAGTTACAATATTCAACATAGGTGAGGTAGAACATGAGGGAAATGTAGGAAAATTTTGCAGTTCAGCACTGTAAGCATACTGTACTGCTTTATTATGGTTAGGGTGGATGGTGGATTGGATAGGAAATTGTGTTGGATACCAAGGAGTTTGATGAGAAGATAGATGTGGGTGATCCAGAGGATTTGCTTGTGAGGATGATTTTGAAGGACTGAGTGGTGTTACAGCATGAGGGAAAGTGGCCATGTGATCATAAGATAGGCCATTCCAACCTTGTGGATAAGGTAGGTAAGAGTTAAATTGAGGGTGCAACAGCTGCCATGGTGGAGAAGTATTCAATGATTGAGTATGAGAGTAAGGAAATAGAGGGATAGAGTTTTGAACCATACATGTAGGCCACGGTTTCCATGACTGTTGCAATGACTTGGCTGCAACTCCCAGATCTCTTTGATATGTTTCTTTCATCCTTGGTAAGGAGGGACAACTATCTGTGGAATGATTCAAGTCACATATGCCACAAATTGTGAGACTATTCAAAGGACAATCTATTGCAAGATGTTTCTTCTAGCACCGAGGGCAAACTATTTCTTCAAATTCCTCATGCTTTTCCTTCACCCGCAAAACACCCAATTGTGAATTTAGTGAACCATTGATATCAGCATTAGAATTTTCAAATAAATTACTGATTTCAGCTCCCATAACTCTTGTTCTTGTAGCATATTTCAAAGATTGAAAATAAGGATTACTAGAATTCTTACCAGTCTTGAATTTTCCTCTTGAATACCTTCTACATAACTCACAAATATCATCATATTCTAACTGAAATACATCACCTATTCCCATCAGATTTAAGATTTCTAAAATTCATCTTGGATTCCCTTGAGTAGAAGTGCTTTTAAGGTCTCTTTCCCCAGTTGCCTTTGTTTTGATCATTGAAGGTTGTATTGAAAGCGCTCAACATATTCCTCCAAATTCTCTTCTTCTCCTTGTGTCATTTCGAAGATATCTTCATTGACCCTACAATAATCTTGGTATCTTTTCAAGAATACATGTTTCATGTCTTCCTAAGTTTATATACAATTCCCATCGAGGCACATGAACCATCGGAGGGTTGTTCCTTTTAGAGTAAAGGGAAACACATTCAACTTTTGATCATTAGAACAATAACCATATCCTCTACAAAGTACTTCAAATTGAAACAAAAATACATCAGGGTCTTCATTTTCCAAACCGTGAAAATTTGGTAGAACATGTGGGGGAATGATTTTCGTTGGTACCACTCCTCCTGAATCTCTGATGGGAAATTCGAAGGTAACAACTTCTGCATCTTTTTAACTTGCCATCTCTTCATTAGATTCTTCGTGTGTTATCTGGAGGCTCCTCCTTTGAATGTTCCTGTCAATGGGTTAGTATAATGGGTGGTGCTTGCAAGACCACTAAGGGGAATGATAAGATTTAAGCTCCAAAAATTAAAAATTAAATGAAACTAAATGCTAAAAAAGAAGAAGAGAAAATTCACACTCAAGGCAAATTCAATAAACTGAAAAGAAATCATGCAACCTACATGCTCTACTTTAAGAATGCATCTATAAAACAATGTCAGATGTACTTTTGCACTATTGATAACTTCCCCGGCAACGGTGGAAAAATGTTGGTTGGATTAATTGTCTAATTAATTAAACAACTGAAACTACTGGAACATAAATTATCAACCCGAGGAAGTCTTTTATTTCAAAGCTATCGTGCAAGATCTATGCAAGCACAATTTCTACCTGACACTGTTTATCTATTGGTATGAAATCAAAACTTATTATAAACTAGATCAAACCTTCTTGAAAATAAATCAAACATAAAATCTATTCATAAAACCAAACTGTAAATCTAATGAGACTTCAAGTAAAATCAATTCTTATGAAGCAAGATCTAATTGCATGAATGTAAAAGAAATGCTATGTTGGCCAACGATCTATCAAAAAGAAATTAACATAAAAGCAACTATGATAAATCTAATGAATGAAATCATGCAACTATGATAAATCTAATGAATCAAAGCATTAACTGAATAGTAAACAAACCTACAAAATAAGAATCAACACTATCAGCATCTGCTCAGGGAAGAGGGCCCTTCCTCCACTTAGCAACGCTGAATCTCCACAATGAAAGTCTACAACTCCATAATTAAGAAACTGCCAGCATGTATTATCAGAATTGAATCATTACAACAGAGTCTGGATCAAATCCTACAGCATAACATTGCTTTCCATATTCCCTCAATACATCAGAATGATTATACATAAAATGATCTCAGGAGAATGAGAAACCGAATCCCCAACTTGTGATTTGTTTCAACCAATTGCTAATTTGTAAAACCGGCCATAACAGTAAATCTGGGAATTACACGTTTAAAGAACCAGTTGTATAGCTCAAATCGTAGCTCTGTTTGGTGATTTCCTCTTCAAACAAGTAATTGAGGCCGTTGCGCACAAAACCCATGTCCCATATTTTCGAGATTCTTCTCCATCTACCTGCAAATAGCGATGCAAATCAATGTGTTGTTATTTGACATGCGTTTTTGGTTGAGGCCGTTTGATCATGAGCTGGAGGTTGCCATGTTGGACTTGGGAACGAATTGAAATCACAAATCCACATAGTTAATCATAAGCTGAAACCATGTTGTGAAATATCCATGTGGACATGTGCTAGCATGCCAACTTTGGAGGCTTGAACCATGGCTGCTACAGCTGCTAATATGAACAATCACTCCATAAACCATCATTAGTAAAGTTATGCATAAGAGTCTTCAATTCATCAAAAATAAAGGAAAATAATCATGATTAACCACTAAAGCAACAATAAGATTAATATGGCATTTCTCGAGCAGTTACAGCAAATGGATGGAAAATGGAATGATAAATGGGTGATAATAGGAAGAAGATGGATGAAATAAGTAATGAAAATAGGGACAAATCTGTGACCCAACAGCATAGTTCACCAAAATCTTCCATACCTTCTGCTTAAAGTTGGGTATTAGAGGCTTTGAATGAAACTTGGTCTTAAAGTACTGCAATGGCCTACATAGGTACATTTAAACATAAATGGATTTCCTAGGCATGTCCTCAGTGAGAATCTCTTATTGATATGTTGTTAGAATTGAGAAAAAATTTAAATAAAAGAATAAGTGAGAGTTTGAGTCACCAAGTGAACCACAATAGAAGCACTATAAAGGAAACCATAATTCATAGAAAAAAGGACTAAAAAAGGATAACCAACTTCGGGCCAACCAATCCAAGCTGCAGGAAAAAAACAATAATGGGAAGTCAAAGGACACTCGAAAATGGTATGAGTTCCACAAAGCTCTTAGAAAAAAATTGATAAATGTTGCTTAAATAAGTCAGTATTGATTGAGATTAAATTCATAACCTACTTTATATCCTTTATTAGAACCAAATAAGGGAAAGTAGATCATTAACCCAAAACCCAATCCTACTATCACAACTGCAAAGATCCAATTAGAATAGCCGAAGGAAAATTGAGCACCTCTTCTATTCAAAGATGTTAGAAAATGGGACTCCGCTACATTTCATTGTTGATAGTGGTAGCCAAAAGAACATGATCATTGTTGAAGTCATCAGGAAACTATAGCTATCAACAATGATGTGCCCCTAGCCATACACCATCAATTGGTTGAGCTAGAGACAAAACATTTGTGTTGGCCAGTCAGTAACGACCCCTACCCTGTAACATCAAGCCCTTCAAAGATGAGACACTTTGTGATGTTACCCCACTTGATGTTTGTGATGTTCTTTTATGAAAATTCTATGTATGCAAATGTCATGTTGTTTATGTGTCTAGGTCCTGGATCATCATTATTACTTTGGGAGGTCAACTCTATAGGACACTAGAGGTAGTTCTAACAATCACAATTTCTTTGTTCTTAGGAAAACAATTCAGGAAGGCGATCTCTTAGACCAACAAATTTATCCTCTTCGTGACTTAGTTATAAAATGAACATAATATTAGTGCAACAACCACAAAATCTACACAAGGTTTCTCTACATAGTACAAGCAGGTGGAAAATCTAGTAAAAAAATATAGAAATATATTTTCTTCACCTACAAGGATGCCTCTACATCACCAAGTCAAGCATTTAATTCATGTGATACCTAGAGCTCCTTTGCTTAATGGATTGTTGTAATCTATGGGATTACATGAAGTTACGAGTAGTCCTTGACATATAACAGCATAGAAATAAGATAATCGCATGCAGTCAGGAAGGAATAAAACATAAGTAATGGAGACACCATCAACAAGTCTTTATTTACAGATAATCAAGATTACAAAGATGATCCTCTTGTTCTAACTCACTAGCCTTATATATACAATTTTCATTTTGTTTTTCAGTTACATACTTTAAACTGCTTGGTCAGTTATCTAACCGACTCGACCAACTACAGGACTAGTTGGTCGGGAGGACCTAGTCGGATAGCCGACTAGGCTCCTCCAACATCTCCCCCACACCAAAATTCTTCTTCATCTCGAAGAGAACACGGAGATGTTGTGCACCCAAATTTTTTTTAGAAGTTCCGGGACTATGATTGTGATGTATAAGTGGCTCCTGGAGGAATGCAGTCAACACAAGCTTCATCGATAGTTGGGGCAGAGAGGGAAAGTTGCTCTTGGAAATCATCCCATTCAACTAGGATGGTGTTGATGTTGGCTGTCAAACTGGTCAGCTGCGACAACTGGATAATATTAACCAACATTGACTAGTTCAGAACTTTGGTCATATCAGGTCCACATTCTTGTAACTGTTTTTTAGTGACTCTCATAAGTTGGTATATTCTAAGGTGATTCGACCAACTTCTTCTTGTTCTTTATTTCCTTGTTGTAGCCACTAATATTCATCCGTCGGAGTTGGTCTTGTCACTAAAGTTCCATATGTATTTGTTCATCCAGTTTCTGAGCAGTGTCTAGATCCGCCGATTGCCTTTGAGCATAGAGCTGGGACATAATTGTTTGGTGGTTCTGTATGTCCACACAAACTTTTCCATAATATGAGTACCAATTGTTTAGAACAAGGGATGCTCTGGGTGCATGTAGTTCACATTCCTTAAGTTTGTTATTATATTCCACAAATGATTTAAAATAATCTACCATTAAGTAGCCTGCTTCATTCTATTGTTTCTTGATGATTTGTTCATGGGTACTGCCATATTTGTCTAATACAAAGTCAAAGAGGGCTTTGATCTTGTTGAGAGGCTTGTCGGGAAAATTTTCTAGTGTCTTCCCAAGTCTTGAATGTATTTGTTCTGTGCATTTGGTCAGAATTTCTTCTTGTTCTTGCTTGGCTGCTTTGAGTAACTTAGAGTTTTGTGCCCATCTCTTACTTCTCTCTTTAGTGGAAACTTGGATTATTTTATCAATTTCATCTTCTGGTACTGTCTCCGGTGATAGTATAATTGTACTCGTATCCTGTTGTGATACCGAGTTAGCTGCAAAAGTAATATTAGTGGCCTTCTTGTTCTTTTTATTTTTCTTAGAGGATTTCTTCTTTCTCTTGCTTTGAGTTGATGTTGTCTGATATTTGGAGGTAGCTTGACTGATGTGAGTGGATCCACAGACGACAGAAGGTTAGGGGGAGTAATGGGGTCCACAGATGGAGGAGGGTTTAGCGAAGGATGCAAGAGAGGGATCAAAAGAGAAGACGACAGGGTTGGTATAGGCGATACTAGCGGTGTTGACGAAGTTGATATGGGCATGGACAAGAGGGGAGTCGATGATGTTGGTGAGGGTATGGGATATGATAGTGGCAACGCCGATTGTGAAGGTAACGACGAAGGTAGTTCCGATAGGGATGCAATCGATATTGGAGGGTTGGTTATCACTGGAATAGATGGTTGTTATGACGACTTCCATTGCTTATGGAAGAAAGGGGTGGTAAATTGTCGAGGAACTCATTGATATTTTCAACTGAAGATGGTTTCGCGGGGGGTGAATTGGTAAGGATACTTGAGTCAACATAAGTTATTGGAATGCTTGGATTAGCTCCAGTAAGAGAGGAAGGTATCTGTAATGGTTGAGAAGGGATAAATGAAGAAATAGAAAACGGTGGTCGGGTCACATTAGAGAGATTTTGAGGTCAAAAAATGGCCTCCTAAGAGATGTACTACAAAAATAATAGATATATTAAAATATTATGAATTTGGGGTTTTATGGGGTAGGTATATATGACAAGTCACCTCCCACACTATTTTCTATGCACAATATAAATAACCATGGTTGAGTTACTTTTCAAAATTCACTAGAAATAAAATTAATAAAATAAGTCTACATTGATGTGACTAAAATTCATTGTAAATTCCCAAAAATTTATTGTCCTTTAGCATTTATTTGTCTTGAACTTGCAAATGAAATTAAATAATAAAAAACATTTTTAAGAGATATTTTTTTTAATTTTATGTTGACTTTTTATATTTAGTACTTTTTTCATGAATTTAATATAATGTAATTTAATTGAGAATTTATTTATATGTAAAATGTTAATAATATTATTATAATCCACATTGCATTATTATTATTATTATTTATTAAATATATTATTATTCTTTATTAGTTTGACATTATGTTATTAAATAGAATGGAGTGAATATATAATTTAAAATTAAAAACATAAAAATGATAATATATTATTTTATAAAAAAATGTGAAATGACTTTCTTTATGAATTAAGAGTACTTCACTTGAAAATGACAATAATATTATTTTATGAGAAAATGTGAAAAGACATTCATTATGAGTACTTTACTTGAAAATGACAATAATATTATTTTATGAAAAAACTATCATTATGAGTACTTTACTTTATGACTTAAAAGTACTTACACCACTACCTTGGTTAACTATGTGTTTTCATCCACCATAGAAAATTTGACAAATAAGCATTCTTAACTCATGCAATGCCACCTCAACCAAGGGGGATGATGTCATCTACTAGAATGTGATTGGTTGTTTTTTATAGTACATTTTCTTTGTTTTGAGGCCATTTTTTGACCTCAAAATTTCTCTAATGTATTCATCACTGACCGGATCGAAGGTATCTTGACTTTACCAATAGTTGTAGATTATTTGGGATTTGGGTCGACTGGGGTACGATGATCGGTTGAGGGGAAGTGCTAGCAAAATTTTTATGGTAGTAACAGGCAAAGGCTTCACGAAATTTAGGTGATTTTGCAAAATTTTGAAAATCAGGACTTACCTCAGGCTACATTTATTCTTGGATTCTACTTGGATATGGGATTGGGCTATCGTCTAATGCTTTGACCTCCTCAGTGGATTTTTTAGATGTTTCTGAATTTTTTTTCTTTAGTTGAGGCCCATGACTCATAGTGTGGATGTCTAGCAACTACGACTGCTTTGACTAGAAGTCTTTTTCAATTTGCATGTCGACTGATGTTTTTTTTAATGCCTTGACCAAGGTAGTCTGAGCCTGGTCTATGAGTTCTTCAATGTCATATTCTATGGGTTCAAGCAGGAGTTTCCTTTTATTCGAAGCTTGCCTTGTTTATTTTCCTTTCATCTCACGTTGGAATGTGAATATTTTGTGTGTGGATTTTGTACCTTCTTCCTGCAGTCGTGGGTCATTGAAGTTCGATACTTTCCCTTCCTTAAGAAGTGTATTGTTGTCCCCTTCATCTTCAGTCACCTCATCGCACAACTCCATGACTGGTTCTTTTCCTTTTGTATTAACTGGTACAAGAGAAAGTGGGTTCTTTGTTTCTTCCTCTGTACAAAATGTAGTAAGATATAATGTTATATCTCTTTGTTCTTATTGCTATGCTTCTGTTAATGGCTCATCAATTTCTAAGCATTAAGCTTTTTCTATAGAGGGGATAGGGTACACTGCATTCGACTACCCAGCAATAGATCAATAAATAGATCCAGAATATCAGGGTAAAAATTCAATTCTTGTGGATATCCACCAACGCCCTGCATGTACCATACTTTTGTATAGTCGAGGTTGAGCTTGATATATGCCCCCTATGGTAGGCATCGTCGGATTATCTATGTCACCCGCTATTGAGTGCATTTGGTCTTTACGTCCTGGAACCAATTTTCCAAAAATAATTTTTCTTTGTTTACCTTGGATTATGGTCGTCTGGACGAGAATATCTCAAAATTGTCCATAAGTGGTTCATGGTTACTAGAAAACTTTGTCTCGTCGACGGGTTTGATTTCAGCCATTACTATCCAGATTAGTAGCGACGGGAATCAAATAATGTGGGAAGCATCTTGACATTTGGCACAATTTTCTTTGATAAGCTAAGAGAAATGATTAGCCTAGTTGAATATTTTTGTGCCATCGACAAATTGTTTTACAACTTATAACATATCCAATCTTAAGTCGGAATCCTAACCTAAACTTGTCAAACATAGTGAAATAATAAGGGAAACCCATTTGTAATTTTCATACTGCACCTTACTAATAATTAGTCCTTTGAAATTTCTTCATGTCGATGATCCCGTAAATTCTTCAATAAGGGGTGTTGCATTGCTGGTAAGCGGTACTCGCGGTCCCTTGCTTGATATCCTTGTGATTGCACCTATAATTCAGTCCGTGATAGGAATGGCGTCATCTATCCATATTTTTTGGTTGTGATAGCGACTAATAATGAATTTAGAAATTATTTATTTGAGGTTGTCAAATGGTGCGAATAGTGGCACATTCAAATAAGACCGTGTTTTGGTTGTATTAAGTTTATGTGCCACTTCTATCCACTTCTTATCTTGAATTTCCAATGTCCGAAACTATGGATAGTGCTTTCTCCAGTAGGGTTCATCCAGATTTGCTTTCTTTATTCAGTGTATTCATGCTTCAAGAGGTGTCATTTGAGCTTCTTCTTGGAGAATATTGGATTTTATCTTAGCGGCTTTAGCTTTGGTTGTTCTAGGTGATTTCTTTCGGGCCATGGTTGAATGCTCCATAGGGTAAGTTATCTGGTTTTGTTCGGCATTGAAACTTACTGGTTCTTGCCCGAATGCGATTACAATTTGAATTTATTTGGCTATATTTATAGTTGATGTCTGGTGCAGCGATCACGATGGAGTAGGTGAGTGCTTCAAATGCAATTCTTGCGGGTTATAACTTTGATCACTTGATGTAGCTTGTAGTGGAATTTTTCTCCTTGCGTCGGTCGTCATGGTCAGTTGCAACATTTGAAATTCATGTCAGTGTCGCAGTCTATGTCCCATGTCGTCCGATCTTGGGCGTCTAGGCAACAACTTGGATGGTCACCTCAACATATGTGTTCTTTGTCTAGTTCCACTAAAATGATTGCTTTGGTACTGGTATCTTCTTCCATATTCACATGCTGCCTCTTCTACCCATCTAGTTTCCATGTTCTTGTGACTTTCATCAACTCTTCCAAGGAGTTCCATGCTTTAGTGATTTTTATAGGGTTTTAAGTTAATTATGTAACTAACTTTTTAATTATAACTGTTTTTTAATTAACTGTCAAACCTGGGACACGACATTTGACTAGTGATGATACGGTCACTAGTCGGCGTCGTGCCTTTTCTATATTCGGTAGCATTTTAGTCGTGCTCCATTCACAACATTTTTGAAGATGCTACCTTGTATGGTCTTTAGTCGCACTGAGCCATTGTTGTTTAGTTCTTCCATAGTATAGGGTCCTAACCATCTAGATTCTAGCTTTTTAGGTTTCCCTTTTATCCCACCGTTATATAGGAGGATCAAATCATTGACTGATATGTCTTTACATCGAATATTTCTATCGTGCCAGGATTTCTGTTGTTTTTTTTGGACGTCCTTATGGTGGATTGCAATCATACGTTCTTCTTCTAGTTTTTATAAGTGGAACATTCAGTCATTAACAACGTTTAACGCATCTAGATGTAACACTTGTGATATCGCGGAAGCTTGCTTCTTAAAATGTAGTGATACGACAACTTCTTGTCCATACATTAGTTTAAACGGCGTCTAGCCTGTTGATCTTTTATATGCAGTTTGGTAGGCTCATAATATAGCTGATATCTTGTCGTCCTAGTCGTCTTTGTTAATACTGCATATTTTTGTTAGCCCTTTTACCAGTGTTTTGTTGAATGATTTAACTACACCATTAGACTAGGGATGATATGATGAACTCTTATGATGGTCGATAATGAATTATTTAAGTAGCACATCAATTTTTTTGTTGATAAAGTGCATCCCCCGATCACTGATGAGGGTAAGAGGACATCCAAATATTGTGACAATGTTTTCATAAATAAATTTTGTTGCAACTTCACTTGAGCATGTTTCGACTGGTTCAGCTTCTACCCATTTGGTTACATACTCGACTGCAGTGATTATGTATCTAGCACATGTCCTCCGACCTGGGTTTGGAAATGGGCCAACGAATTTAATCACCGATATTTCAAATGTCATACTGGGGTTTATAGGGATGAGTGGCATTTCATGTTTTTTCAATGGTAGGCCCATGCGTTGGCATCTTTCGCATCTATTGACATATGTTTTACAGTCTTTGTTTAGAGTTGGCCACCATAATCTTGATTGTAAGATTTTTATTGTAGTTGTATCTGCTTGGTAGTGCCCTCCTATAGCTCCAGCGTGGTCTTATTCGATGATTGCTTATCTTTCATGTTCGAGTATACACGTACCAAGTATGTTGTCAGGTCCCAGTTTGTACAAACATCCACTAATTATGGTGTAGGGTGTGTCTTTCATTGCAAGGATTTTTTTTCTTTTTTTCTGACATCCAGCTAGTGCTTTCCCTTCTTGTAAACATTATGTTATTTCTGTTAATTCTGTTGGTACAACTTGGACTTTGAATAAATGTGCGTTGGGAAGCTCGTTGTCTATGACAATTGGATGTTCACCAGTCTCTATCCTTGATAAATGGTTGGGTTTGACATTTGTCTTCCCTGGTCATATGAGTATTTCAAATTTGAATTCTCTCAAAAATAAGATCCATCTACATATCCGACTGTGATGTAGTGGTTTGTTGAACAAATATTTTAATGCTTGGTGATTTGTGAAGAATATAAATGAATTAGATGACAAGTAATTTCTGTACTTTTACAATGCGAATGTCATTCCTAATGCTTCACGTTTGGTCGTGGAGTAGTTCCTTTATGCTTTGTTTAGCTTCTGACTAGCATATTCATTAGGGTGATCCATTTCATTGTCTCCTGGTTGTGCGAGGATGGCTCCGACGGTTATACCTAACGCATCAATGTGAACATGAAATTTTTTCAACTATTCTGTAAATTTGAGAATTGGAGCTTCTACAAGTTTCTTTTTAAGTAACTGAAATGATTGCTAACACTCTAGAGTCCACTAAAAGTCAATATTTAACTTGAGAAGTTATTCTAGTGGGAAGGTAATGCCGGAGTAGTACTTGAAAATTTTTCTATAGCATCATGTGTGCCATAGTAGTATTCTGACTTGCTTAGGGTTTACTGGGCTTTTAAGTCAAGGATTACTTTGATTTTCTCTATATCGACCTTTATACCTTCTTTGCAGAGCACATGCCCCAATAATATACCAATCAGTGTGGTGAAGATGCATTTCTTAATGTTAAGTTATAGTTGAATCTGTTTGCATCTTTCTAGCATCATACGTAGTCATTGTACATGCTCTTTTAACATTGTATATATTCTCCAGTCATCAAAATATATAACCATTGTTTTATAAATATTCTTGGAAAGCTTTGATGACGATTCTAGAGAAGATAGCTGGAGCATTCTTGAGGCCAAATGGCATAACTGTTGAGATATTGTAACTTCAAAGAATATTATATTTGTACTTTATTATTCCGGAGATGTTTCATTCCTCCGTGAAGATCTTATTGTATATCCGGAGATGTTTATTCCTCCGTCGGAATGTGGTAACTTGGGTTATTAGACTTCCCTAGTGGGGGTCGGCCCTGTATGTGTTATATGGGTCAAAGGGTTATTAGACCCACCATGTGGGGGTCGACCCAGTCAGTTATAATGGGGTATTTAACCTAATGGTTAAATACGAGCCTACATGTACTTGTGTAAAATACATATCAGAGTAGTGTATAAATAGAGGAGGTGTGTTCCTCATTATACACACTCACTCACTTGAGGATAGCGCACTTGTGGAGGAGAGGTATGCTATTGTGGAGGAGGAGATCATGTCTCAGGGTTTCATCTTTGTATATTGCTGGTCATCTATATTGAGGAAGCTTTGCTGGGTTTTCTACCCCATGAGGGTTTCCTAGGATAAATCTTTGTCTCTTGTGTTTATGCTGTGCTTGTTATTTCTTCAGTGATCCTGTATATGCTATTATTGTGAAATGGAATGTAATGCTGCTATTTTATATCTTAGCATATTAAATCTTAACATGGTATCAGAGCTAAACTAAAGGAAGGCAAGGTATGGCACTTACGACACTTGCTTTACTTACGACAATTTGAAGATTAGGGTTTTACATAGCAAAAACCAGTCATCGTGGAACTTTCGCTATAAATCCATTTCTGCGAAGGTTCAGGGTTTGAAAAGTTTACAGGTCGAAGATAACATCCCCAGGTACCTTTTTTCCAAAGGGAACCCTCAGATTCGTTGTACTTTGTAAGTTATGATCAGTACAAGTTAGGGTTTCTGCCTCTTCCAGATCTCAATCAAAATCAGGTGACCTAGGAAAAAAAGGTCATAACTTGGTCTAGGAAGCTCCAAATGAAATTTCGTAAAAAGTGACAGATAGTACACAGACTTTAATATCTCAGGAAACTTTTTCAGAGGCCGAAGCTGAACCAGTGACACATGGCACGCTGTACAAGTTCGCTCTCCTGTTTTATCCCATAAACAGGTCATGTTACGACACTTGGCATAACTCTCTCTCAGAGAGTCCAATTGAGGTCAGACCTATCAGGATGGAAATATAACAGGGATAGCTATCTCAGAAAAAGTTTTTAGAGGCCGAAGTTCAAACAGTGACACATGGCATGCCGTACAAGTTCGCTCTCCTGTATTATCCCAAAATAGGTCACGTTGCGACATTTGGCATAACTCTCTCTCAGAAAATCCAATTGAGGTCAGACCTGTCAGGATGGAAAGATGACAGGTCAGGCTACTGCAGAAAAAGTTTTCAGACCCTGTGGAGTAAAAACTTTGGAGTTATAGCAGAAACAATCAGGTACATATTTCTGTCAAAACAGAATTATTTTTGGAGCACCTTTATTCATGGCTTCCGGAATTTAGGGTTTCGGAGAAAGTTAGAATTCTTGGAATCGGAATCCACGGCTGAATGCTACTCAAAAAAATTGAAATTTAGAGACCAAGATCGAATTTTTTGGTTGGGTAGAAGACCGGGCTTGATTAAACCCTAGCTCGGGATTTTGATCGGAATGATGGAAAATTAGGGCTTCAACAAAAGTTGGAATTTTTGAAGTCTGTAACCACGGCTAGAAGCTCCTCAGAAAAATAAGAGTTTAGAGCCTTGGATCAAACCTTTTCAATGAGAAGAAGGGTGGGCTTCATCAAACCCTAGTTCGGGATCCTGTCTAGAAGATCCAGAAGTTTCAAAGGCAATTTTGAGGGGTCAAATTTTGGAGATTTCAAAATTGAAGTATGCTAGTTTGATCAGCCCAGCAAGACACATCCTTCCATTCATTCGGAAGTATGAAAGTCAAAGATTGAATTTTTACGGTTTCTCCAGCAAACTCTAATCAAGCTCCAGATCAAGTTTCAGGGGGAGTTGAGGCTAAGAAGAAGTCTCGACAGGTATGACTTAAGGAGGTTCAGGTATGTCTTGAAATCTGATTCTTGATTAAGTTCATAATGTGTTTTGCCTTCATGTTATTTATTAGTACAATCTTGATTAATGTTAGAATTG
The DNA here is from genome assembly GCA_027924585.1 of Larix kaempferi. NCBI lineage: Eukaryota > Viridiplantae > Streptophyta > Pinopsida > Pinales > Pinaceae > Larix > Larix kaempferi. The sequence goes on along the minus strand of BSBM01000687.1, from coordinate 7,624,955 downwards.
TCTTATCACCCTAGTAACAGTATGAATGCATGTGAATGATCGAAAACATTCATTGATTAGGGCTATATGATTGTACTAATGCATTATGGTGTTGTGTGAGGTTGACATTGTCTACTAACAAGATACAGGTACATCACAAAAGACAAATCAAGTTCCATGACCATGACATCATGAAGACAAAGACTCATCCATAATCTTTGTTCTACTTACGAGGTATGTATGACTTTGTTATATTATGCTTAACCTATGAGACATGCAGGTTCTAGCTCAGGATATCTAAATCATTGAAGAGATTGTTTAGGTATGTTGTACATAACTAAGCACGTATACTAATCCAGGTATGTTCTCCTATGTCATGTTAGAATATTACCTTGTATTGGGATCCCTTATATAAGTATACTTGGCATGATTAGATATTCTTATTCATAAAGTTAGTAATCAAGGGATTATGCATATTATGTCTTTTATCTTGATTGATGATATGCATGAGTACAAGAAGTCTTCCCTGAAATCTTGAATACTAATGTTTATTATTTATGATCATGACTATACATATTCAAGACTATTTAGATGTTTTGATAATGTTTATAATATACTAATGAATGTATGTTTGTGTATGAGATCATGAGGATGACACTAGTGCACACTTGAGCATGCACAGTGGTACAGAATGAATACAAGTTCAAAAGACATATAGAAGATCAAGCGGGAGGCAACCACACAAACATAAAAGATAAGTATTTGAGTTGTTATTTGAAATAGTAAATGATATTGCTTGTATGCATATTTGTATTCCTAGAATATATCATGTTGAGTGTAAACATTCATAGAGCATTGAACAGTATACTACTAATATGCATATGATTGGTAAGTTGGACAAACATTCTGTTGTTGCTTGTCTAGAATGAAACCTCTTTGTTGACATGCTGAGAGCTGTGCACACTCTCGATAGTATGTTCTGGTATAGATGGAAGGCATCTAGATAGCCACTGTATGCATACAGGATATGGGAAAGTGTTGTGCCAAAGTATTGGTCAAAATAGTTGCATAACTATGTAAATGATATCTGTATGCTTAATAGGTTATCATGTCAATATGATTTGATGATTATGAAGTATTACTAATCATGTACTTAATTTTGATTTGTAGGAAAGATCATGATGAATGATGAACACTGAACAAGCGATGGATGTTAAACAAAAAAAAAAGATTTTCAAATCAAACACACTATAGAAGGCTTGTGGCTAGAAGATTCTCTTAGAAAGAAGAAGAGAATCATGATGAGATGTTTGCTCCAAGTGGCTAGATAAGACCATTCTCTTAATGGTGTAATTAAAGAAGAAGTGTGAATCAGGTTCTGTATGGGTTCCCAAGATCGATAATAATTGATGAGAATACATGTGAGGATTGCATCATCCTTGAACACAAGTTCTAAAGTGAGCCGTAGACAAGTGTCTCCGAGAAAGAAGAGGGATTGTATCATCCTTAAACACTTGTTCTAAAGAGAGCCGTAGATGTATGTCTTCGAAAATGAAGTCCTTGGTGGACATGAGAGGATTGGATCATCCCTGGACTTCAGTCCAAAAGAAGAGCCGTAGACGTATGTCTTCGAGAATGAAGTTCTTGGTGAACATGTGAGGGGATTGGATCATCCCTGGACTTCAGTCCGAAAGAAGAGCTGTAGACATATTTCTTCGAGAATGAAGTTCTTGGTGAACATGTGAGGGGATTGGATCATCCCTGGACTTCAGTCCGAAAGAAGAGCCGTAGACGTATGTCTTCGTGAATGAAGTTCTTGGTGAACATGTGAGGGGATTGGATCATCCCTGGACTTCAGTCCGAAAGAAGAGTCGTAGATGTATGTCTTCGTGAATGAAGTTCTTGGTGAACATGTGAGGGGATTGGATCATCCCTGGACTTCAGTCCGAAAGAAGAGCCGTAGACGTATGTCTTCGAGAATGAAGTCCTTGGTGGACGGTTGAGGATTAAGTCATCCTTGGACGTGGTCCTAAATGTACGGTGGAGGATTAAGTCATCCTTGGACATGGTCCTAAATGAACGGTTGAGGATTAAGTCATCCTTGGACGTGGTCCTAAATGTACGGTTGAGGATTAAGTCATCCTTGGACGTGGTCCTAAATGTACGGTGGAGGATTAAGTCATCCTTGGACGTGGTCCTAAATGTACGGTTGAGGATTAAGTCATCCTTGGACGTGGTCCTAAATGTACAGTGGAGGATTAATTCATCCTTGGACATGGTCCTAAATGTACGATTAAGGATTGAGTCATCCTTGGACAGTAAATCCAGTAATTCCGAAAGGAAGGATAGTCCTAAATGAATTGAGTGGATTAAATCATCCTTGGACAGTAAATCCAGTAATTCCGAAAGGAAGGATAGTCCTAAATGAATTGAGTGGATTAAATCATCCTTGGACAGTAAATCCAGTAATTCCGAAAGGAAGGATAGTCCTAAATGAATTGAGTGGATTAAATCATCCTTGGACAGTAAATCCAGTAATTCCGAAAGGAAGGATAGTCCTAAATGAATTGAGTGGATTAAATCATCCTTGGACAGTAAATCCAGTAATTCCGAAAGGAAGGATAGTCCTAAATGAATTGAGTGGATTAAATCATCCTTGGACAGTAAATCCAGTAATTCCGAAAGGAAGGATAGTCCTAAATGAATTGAGTGGATTAAATCATCCTTGGACAGTAAATCCAGTAATTCCGAAAGGAAGGATAGTCCTAAATGAATTGAGTGGATTAAATCATCCTTGGACAGTAAATCCAGTAATTCCGAAAGGAAGGATAGTCCTAAATGAGATTGAGTGGATTAAATCATCCTTGGACAGTAAATCCAGTAATTCCGAAAGGAAGGATAGTCCTAAATGAATTGAGTGGATTAAATCATCCTTGGACAGTAAATCCAGTAATTTCGAAAGGAAGGATAGTCCTAAATGAATTGAGTGGATTAAATCATCCTTGGACAGTAAATCCAGTAATTCCGAAAGGAAGGATAGTCCTAAATGAATTGAGTGGATTAAATCATCCTTGGACATTAAATCCAGTAATTCCGAAAGGAAGGATAGTCCTAAATGAATTGAGTGGATTAAATCATCCTTGGACAGTAAATCCAGTAATTCGAAAGGAAGGATAGTCCTAAATGAGATTGAGTGGACTAATCATCCTGTAAATAGATTGGGATTGCCTCGTCCCTAGACATGGTGAGATGTCTTAAAGTGATAAGGACTAATCATGCTGTAAATAGATTGGGATTGCCTCGTCCCTAGACATGGTGAGATGTCTTAAAGTGATAAGGATTGATCATCCTGTAAGTTGATCTGGATTGCATCATCCATAGACATGAGAGTTGTCTTAAACCGAGAGGGACTGATCATCCCGTAAGCGGATCAGGATTGTATCATCCTTGGACCTATGTCCTAAAGTGAGAGGGATTGATCATCCCGTAATTGGATCTTGTGTGTTGCAGGGTATGCTGCTATTGTGTATACTTGTATTGATGATATGTATACTTGTATTGATGAGGATACTTGTATTGATGATATGTATACTTGTATTGATGAGGATACTTGTATTGCTGATGTGTATACTTGTATTGATGAGGATACTTGTATTGATGATGTGTATACTTGTATTGATGAGGATACTTGTATTGATGATGTGTATACTTGTATTGATGAGGATACTTGTATTAATGATATTTATACTTGTATTGATGATGTTGTTGATCGTGATGATCTAGATGACGATGTTGTTGATCGTGATGATCTAGATGACGATGATGTTGATCGTGATGATCTAGATGACGATCCTGCTGATCGTGATGATCTAGATGACGATGCTGCTGATCATGATGATCTAGATGACGATGTTGCTGATCGTGTGATGACGATGCTGATGATCATGTGATGATGATGCTGATGATTGTGTGATGACGATGTTGATGATCATGTGATGACGATGCTGATGATCGTGTGATGACAATGCTGATGATCATGTGATGACGATGCTGATGATCGTGTGATGAGGATGCTGATGATCGTGTGATGACGATGCTGCTGATCGTGTGATGACGATGCTGATGATCATGTGATGATGATGCTGATGATCGTGTGATGACGATGCTGATGATCGTGTAATGACGATGCTGATGATCGTGTGATGACGATGTTGATGATCATGTGATGATGATTCTGATGATCGTGTGATGACGATGCTGATGATCGTGTGATGACGATGCTGATGATCGTGATGCTGATGACGATGCTGATGATCGTGTGATGACGATGCTGATGATCATGAGATGATGATGCTGATGATCGTGAGGATCCAGATGCTGATGTTGCTATAGTTGTTCGAGTGCTGCAGAAGATAAAGACTCAGTACTGAAGATGTTGATGTTCCAGTATTGAATATGTTCCAGTAACTGCTTGAGTTACTGATGATGTTGAGAAAGCTTCCAATGATTTATAGATGTATCATGTATGATGTTGATGACTCCTTGCTCGTGCAGATGTTGTTATAATATCCTTCTCGTTAAGGGGGAGTGTTGAGATATTGTAACTTCAAAGAATATTATATTTGTACTTTATTATTCCGGAGATGTTTCATTCCTCCGTGAAGATATTATTGTATATCCGGAGATGTTTATTCCTCCGTCGAAATGTGGTAACTTGGGTTATTAGACTTCCCTAGTGGGGGTCGGCCCTGTATGTGTTATATGGGTCAAAGGGTTATTAGACCCACCATGTGGGGGTCGACCCAGTCAGTTATAATGGGGTATTTAACCTAATGGTTAAATACGAGCCTACATGTACTTGTGTAAAATACATATCAGAGTAGTGTATAAATAGAGGAGGTGTGTTCCTCATTATACACACTCACTCACTTGAGGATAGCGCACTTGTGGAGGAGAGGTCTGCTATTGTGGAGGAGGAGATCATGTCTCAGGGTTTCATCTTTGTATATTGCTGGTCATCTATATTGAGGAAGCTTTGCTGGGTTTTCTACCCCATGAGGGTTTCCCAGGATAAATCTTTGTCTCTTGTGTTTATGCTGTGCTTGTTATTTCTTCAGTGATCCTGTATATGCTATTATTGTGAAATGGAATGTAATGCTGCTATTTTCTATCTTAGCATATTAAATCTTAACAATAACTTTGTAGGAAAATGATCCAAATTCACAAACAAATGTAGTCTTATGTTGATATTCTTTTGTTATAGGTACCTGGCTATATCTTGAAAATCCGTCGGTGAAAGAGTAGCAGTCATGTCCTGCGACTTCATTAATAATTTCGTCAACGAATGGCATCAGGAAGGGATCAATGAGTGTGACTTTATTCAAACCACAGAATTTGACACAACTTCTCAGTTGTTTTTGGTCGTGTTTCTTTGGTTGCACTACCATTGTACTGGCCCATTCAGATTGTTTGACATGATATATGATTCATGTAGCTAGCATATTTTTATCTCCTTTTTGATAATATCCTTGTATTTATGTGCTAGTTTATAGGGTTATGTCTTTTCAGGTTTCACATAAGGCATGATATCAATTTTCATTTCTCCCATTTCATGAACTAAACCTTTCATATCTTTGTAGTCACAAGAAAATACATCTTGGTATTCTTTTAACAAGTTGACGATTTCAGCTGTTTGCTACTCTGACCAATAATCTCCAATTTTAGACATCTTAGATCTATCATCATTCAATATGTCAAACTCTTTCATTTTGAATTGTGCATCCATCCATTCCAGTGCTTTTGATCCAACAATATTCCGTTCCCCTTCCTTAAATTTTGTGAAAGATGATGGGAAATCATTTTGGTCGTCCTCCTCAATTTTTTCTTTGATTTCAATTTGTAACACTATCTTGATTGGTCATCGTATGTAGGGATGGTATTTTTTTCCATCGTAAGCTTTTCCCAATAGTGTTATTATTTTATGTATGCAGTCGTGGGGCTGGCTGACTTGTGGCTGTCGTGATCAGGTTGCATTTTTCAATTGGTCGAGTAGTGTTGTATGGCCTTGCAACAATATGTTCTAGTTGTTGTACAACTTCTTTTACACACTCTTCCATAGGTGAAAAGGGAAAATCTTTGATAAAATTATCTTTCAGGTTTTTCCATGTAAATGTTTCTCCTCGTGCCTCTTCCATTTTACACCATTTCCTCGGTAAATCATCCAACATGTTAAGAAATATATGGGACCATATTCTTTCATCTTTGTATCCGATTATTTTCCACTCTTTTTGGCATCTTTCAATGTGCTCCTCTAGATCTAATACTTGCACACATTTGGGTATTTTTGCTTGCGCCACTAACTTTTTTCCACCAAATATTTCAATAAAGTAGATTAACGCGACCGTCCATGTATGTATATGTGACTGATGTGTATCCCATCATCTAGCCGCTTGACCTGTGAAGGTTTCCAGCAAGCTTTGCAGTCGCCCATGTTCACCCACGTTTTTAGATACTTCTTCTATATGCATTATTGGTGATTCTTGTTCCTTATACCATAAAGGTGGGAGATTGGTCAATTTAGTATTAGTTGGTACTAGAGTCCAGTACTCCCTTGTTTTCTTTTCAAATATTTTTGGTATCATAGATATTTTGAAACATGTTCTTACCGATCTCCGTGGAATAACTTCTACCGATCAACAGTCTCTTGCATGTGCTTCATATTTTTCTATCTGCCAGTCGTATAGTTCAGAGTCAGAATTTTGTCCGACATACATTGGTGATCCCAACCGAAGTTCCCCATATTCATTTGTCTCAATCGAGTCTTCATGATTTTCCATTATCTAATATAGTCTCATTATATCTCCTTCATTTTCATCTGGTTCTTCCCATGGTTTTTCTTGTGATGGGTATATTTGTACAATAACTTTCTTTCCATCTCCTTTGATTTTTATTCAATCTTTTTCCAATGAGATGGATACATTCAGTTTTTAATCCCATGGTCGTTCGAGTAGTGCAGGGAAGGATTTTGTTCCTTCTTTGGGATCAATTATTTCAAAGTCAATTTTAGTTTGGATTCCCATTATTCCACTATTAGCATTTTTCCATACTCCTATGGGTTCAATCAATCCTTGGTCGGTGAGCTTAAGGTATATGCCTGATTCTTGAAGTCGTGGCTGACCTTGTCATTCCCATGTTGCTCTAGTCATTATGTTTGCTTTAGATCCAAAGTTGAGAATGACCTGTGAGATGCGATAACCATCGACTTCTAGATCGACGAGAGGGTCGATATCCATTTTTTCTTTCCGATTAAGGCTACATAGGTTTTTAGGTATTTTGTCATTGCTTGTACCGGCTTTAATTGCATACATCATATCTATTAAACCTGCAACAACTTCTTCCTTTTTTAATAACTACAGTAACTCATTTAAAGTTTATATTTTACATTCTTGTACATCCTCTTCTTTAGATAATTCTTCAAAGGTATTAGAAGTACTTTTGAAAATTTCTTTCTGTTGGTGTGGTTGAAGGAATTGATGCCTTTATTTTTAATCTTATCAACTTGGGATTTATCTTCTCCAATCTTTGTTCATTTTCTTGTAATAATATCCAAATTCTTATGATTCAAGATTTCATGCTTGGGTAAACTAGATAAAATATTAATATTATTTTTATTAATGATTTTTTCAAGCCTCATGGGGAAGTCTTCAAGAGACTGCTCCCCCACCCCACATTTTGCACAGAATTTGAGATATATTATATCCTTGCAAGGGCAGTCGGGACTCAAATGTTCTTCACTAAAACAAACAAAACATCTTGGTTTAGCACGAGTGTTGTTGAAGTTCCCTCAATTATTGTAGCGACCACGACCTCAATATCCTCCTCATTGGTTGTATCCATTTTTGCAGTGGTCGTTGTTTATGTCGTTCTCTCGACCTCTTTGATTGTTTTGATCGACGATTTAGGTTTGATATACTGTGTTATAATTATTTTTATTCTTCAATTTTTTTATGCATTCAGTTGTGGTGTGTTGGTTCGTCCGACATATTCCGCACCATTTCATTTTAACATCATCGACGTTGTATGGGAATTCATCTGTTGTGTGTGGCTCAAACCTTTCATAGATGTCACAAAAATACATTGTTTGAGCTATCTTGAAATTTTTGGGTTGTCTTTATTTTGGCAAGACTCTTGGGTCCTCTTGTATGTATCAGTGTTCTTCTAGGAGAGATATTTTGTCGTCTTGGTACTACCTTCGATTGTCGAGTTGACATGAGTATTTCATTTGTCCTTCATATGAACATGTCGAGCACCACAGGTCGTTATGTCGTAATTCTAGTTGTTGTAGCTACTTTTGCATTACTACCAACTTTCGTTCCAATATGTGATCGGTGTGGCTAACAGAGATATGTGCATTTGACTCGGCTTTATGTGCTTTTTGCAAGGCATCGTCATAAGTTGTAAATTCATATAAGCTCAATGGTGTTTTGATTCGTGGGAGTAATCCTGCAAGAAACCATTGAATAAGGATAGCTTCATCTATTTGTGATGGCATCTGACTGAGCAAGTATTTGAATCTTTTATCTTATTCCCATATATATTCGCCTAGTCTTTGCGCTATTTGTTTGAGTTTTTCAACAGCTAGGTGATTTATATCTTGTGTGAGGAAAAACTCTAGAAATATCTTCTTGATTTCTTGTTTGCTATTTGGACCATTTTCTATAAAGTTCATATACCAGGTGAGCGCTCTTTTTTGCAGACCACTTGCAAACATTGTTAACTCTCTATTTTCATCAGAAACGACATTAGACTCCCATACAATTTCACACAAAAACCAGTGTTTTACAGAGTCTTCATCCCCTTCATAGATAGGACACTACACTTGAAGAGTAGCCATACTAAAATAAGTATTGCTAGTATTACTTGAATTGGTATTATTTATGATACTTACTGATGACGATGACCTACTGACTGAAGACTGAATTTTCTCTAACTGGTGATCTACTTCCCAGGATAACTTGAATTCTTCTTCATACTCTATGTCAATTGGTTGGGGTTCCAACTGATCTTGAGCTTCGATAGATAGCATTGCTAGCAGGGGGGTACCTCCACATGTTCTGAGTAGAAGAGATGAAAACAATTCCTTGAATATTCCGGTGTAAAAATGATCCAATTTCCTTGTATCGGTCTTGAAATCATTAGTTGAGCGATAATGCATCCATAAGGGTCTAGTCGACTATATATAATGTTGCTACCAGGTATAAGGCCTAGGTCACACTTGAAAATTTATCTAACACTAGGGCCAGTCATCAAAATAATTGGTACATGATGGACATGAGTCAAAACATTAGGTATTGAAATGTGCAAAGCGTACGGGGTCAACTCCATCGCATGCAATCCTTTTCCCGGTGTCGTGTCCTCACCCTCTATATCAAATCGTTGAATTTCCTTCAACACAGGAGTGTCTTTTGGTAGTTTGAATCTTACTCTTGGTTTCTTCATGTTTTGTTTCCCTCATAATGGATTGGTAATGTTCCGTAACTCCTCTCTCTTTTGAAGTCTCCTTGAGTCTTTCGATTCTCCGAATATCCGTTGTCTGTTTAAAAGTGGCAATAGGTTTGTTTCGTCGAGGTGGAATTGTCTTCTTGGTGGCCTTCATTGTTAAATTCGTATGTCGGCTATCATCTTCTCTTGTCTACTCACCTTCACATGGTCGACGAACCCCCCATTTCCAACCTAAATACTAAGAATTAACTGCTGGGAATTCATGAAGTTTGTTCATTTGCTTAAAAACAATTCCCATTATCGTTCTTGGACAAAGTGCTCACAATATTTTTTCTTTTCTTTCCAATTTGAACTTCCATTAGGGAACAAAGGTGGTCATGCTTCTACTATGTGACCGACTCCTCTTTCAATCATAAATTTAAATAACAACCTAAGAATACTCACAAAGAATGATTTGTGGAAGTCGTTATAAAATATTTTCTAGATGTCGTCGAACGATGTCCTTCCTTCGACTGCTTGCTCTTCACAAAATTTGTCGCATATCTTTTCAAACCACTTATACAGGTTTGTTCGTCCCCCATTATTAAGTCTACATCAACAGTTTCTCATTGGCGCGGTCAATCAACCAATTTCTTCAGTTCATGGGGAACAACTTCGATAAACTTTTCATAAGTTTCAGTGAAGAATTTTTCTCTAGCACTTGCTAACATTAACTTGTTCCTTCTGGCATAGTTTTGGATATAATTTGCTATCTTTTTGTTCCACCACTCTCGAATTTCTACCTCACTGACCATTTATAGAGGTGTAATCATCTTGTATCCCAAATAGTACTACCAACAATGGAACCAATGTTGTAATCTATTGGATTACATGAAGTTACCAATATTCCTTCACATATAACATCATAGAAATAAGATAATCACATACAGTCAAGAAGGAAGAAAACATAAGTAATGGAGACAACATCAACAAGTCTTTATTTACAAATAATCAAGAGTACAAAGGTGATCCTCTAGTTCTGGCTCACCAGCCTTATATATACAATTTACATTTTATTTTCCAATTACATACTTTAAAATGCCTGGTTGGTTATCTAACCGACTCGACCAACTACCCAACTAATTGGTCGGGAGGACCTAGTCATCTAGCCGACTAGGCTCCTCCAACATGGCTCAATATACAAACACTCGCTTCTCGTGAATGAATAAATCAAATGTTAGATTTAGGAGCTCATCCAAAAGGGACACATTCGACTAAGATCCCTACCTTGTAGAAGTCCAATTATGTTGGTCTAGGAGAAGGATGGGACATAGATACTTTGTATTGATTTGAAACCTCAAAACAAAATCATATTCAAGAGTCGATATACAATCCCTTGAATTGACAACCTCCTTGATGAACTAAAGGGTTCCAAGTTTTTTAGTAAGACTGATGTTAAGTTAGGCTACCACAAGGTACCCATTGAGCAAGTTGATGTATGGAAGACAACCTTCAAGTATAAAGAAGACATTTTTGAGTCGCTAGTCATACCTTTTGGCTTGACTAACACTTTAAAAACATTCACAAGAATGATGGATGATATCTTGTGTCCATTCACAATTTCTTTCATGGTTTTTTATTTGGATGATGATATCCTAATTTTAGTAAAACTCAGGAAAAACCTTTGACCACATTCAAGAAATATTGAACACCTTTCAACAACACAAGATATATGCTAATCTAAAGAAATGATAATTTTCGATGCAAAGAATTTAGTATTAAGGATACATCATGGATGATCATGGCATGCATTTGGATCCAACTAGAATCCAAGTCATTCATTATTGGTCAGCCCCAAAAAATCTCATAGATATCTACAATTCCATGGGCCTCACTAAATTCTATCATAGGTTCATGTTTGGGTTCTCTCATTTCACTTTTCCCCAAAGCGAAGTGACCAAGGGTGGGCCAAATCCATGTTCATTTGGTTTGAGTTAGAATAGAAAGCAGTCAAATATTTGAAATTTCCTTTATTCGACACTAGTACTCACCCTACTAGGCCTACAACAAACATTTAAGATTGAGATAGTTGCTTATGATTATACTACTTGTGCAGTCATCACTGAGTAGAAACATCTAGTGGCCTATTATAGTGAGACATTCTATGATGCAGTTTACAGGTACCCTACCTATGACAAGTACATGTACTCTATTGTGCATGCCTATCATGAATGGAAGCATTACATATTAATGAAGGAGACCTACGTCCACACTGATCACAACCCCTTGTAGTTCATGTAGATGTAGGGAAAGTTACATAGTGATCACCATCATAAGTGGTCCATGTACTTACAACAATTCAACTTGGACTTCAAGTACAATAAGGGAAACATAAATTCCATTGCATCTTGCCTCAATCAACCTCCAGTTGTAGTGTTAACTACCATGCTTAATGGTGGTTCCCTGATATGTTATCCTATTACAGGTTTAGAGGTCAGGAATCCTACTTTAATTATCAAACCAGGAACCATGCAAACTTAAGAGGTTCTGGGCATTGTATGTGCAACTGCTAAGAGAGTTTTGTATGGTAGATTAATCTATGAATTTAGAAATGCTCCTAACTAGAAAACAAGTTGATTTACCCTATTCTTGAAAACATGAATATTTATTCTGTGAAAGCACGAAATCTAATTAATTAACTTAATGAGTTAAATTCTGAAAACTAGAACTAATATATGAAAGCATGAACTGGCTATTCTAAGAATCGATTTACTTGGAAAAGATTCGAACTCGGAAAGCAATAATCTATTTGATCTAGTAAAACAATAAAGGTCTATGCTATGAAAACAAGAGATATTACTCTAGAAAGCGTGCAAGTTTTAATCTAAGCAAAATTGGAATGCTTATTCTATAACCTGGAAATTGTTATGAACTAGTTTACGTAAATGACCTACAACACTACAAATTCCATACATTTAAACTACAGATACTGTTATTCTTTCCTACAGAAGAAAACAATGCATTTTCATAAATCAAATCTAATCCTTTACTTGATATTTCAACGTTCTAATTATCTTGCCATGCGTTCTAACCCACATATAAGAATCTAAATAAAACTTACCAATGATTATTTTAATGGAATTAAATATGCCAATCTATTGAACTAATCTTTGAACAAGCAAATGTGTGAAAATAATGTGTTGAAACATAAAACAAAAAACATAACTCCTGCACAACACCATGATGGGCCCCACCTCAAGGTGTATACAGGAGCTTAAGCTAAACTATAAACTCACTGATTTAGTGAAACACGATTCTTCCATTAAGCTGTTTGAGGATCCATATCAAAAGTACTAAAATTCATTGTTGAAACTCTAAGAAAATGTCTGAGGTAAAAACAATAAAGTATGCCTATCCCTCATGCAATGTGTGAGTCCCTATTTATTACATAACTTCAAAAATTATCTAAAATCGTCTTCTTTGGAAACCACAACATCAATCTTCTCTACATTTGTCATCCTTGAAAATCAGGGGAGAATGGTAGAGTTGATCTCGAGTTCTCCTTCATTGCTTCATGTGGTCAACTAGGACTGACCATGTTGAGCTTGCTTGTATATATATATATATATATGTAACCTTGGGAAGACGCTATTTGCCATCTTCAATGTTGCCATCGATCCTGCACTTATTTGCACATAACACCCAACCATTGGTTAAATCATTAAAAAGCATGCTAAGCAAAATAAATATTACCACATAACCATCATCACTTTATAATCAACTATAAACATATCCTAACCTACAGAAAAGATATATCTCATGCTAGGTTGCTGCTCTTTGTCAATAAAAAGGGAATCGGTAACTGCAATTGATACCTAAAATATGGTATTATCACTTCACTCTTGTGGACACAAGAGCTTTGGGTGGCCCTAATTATATGACAATGACCCTAACTTTGTTGTTACCTATCAAACACCGTGCGTAGGAAAATCGGTCTCAGAATTTCACCTCTAGGATGAACTTTTATTCCCTATGGACCACCACCTTTGTGTTCCTTCAAGAGAATGTGGGAAGTTAATTTGGGATGTGCATTACAAAGAAGTGGTAGGGTACTTCATCATGGACAAGAAGGTGGCAGCGTTGCAAAAGTGCTTATATTAGACAAATCTTCGATGGGACGTTGATAGGTGTATCATATCATGCACCACTATACTAGAGCCAAACCCACCATTAAGAAGTAGGGGTTGTGCACTCCTCTACCTACCCCATATTGACACTAGGAGTCTATCTCCATCTACTACATGTTTGACCTGCCTTCAACCAAGCATGGAAGTGATTGTGTGTTTGTGGTTTTTGATCAATTCTTTGAGATGGCCATTTTAATATCTTGTAAGAAAATCATCACATCATAGGTAATTGCTAAGCTCTTCTTTGAGCATGTTTGGGTTCATTTTGGGCTTCCAAATAACATTAGTTCAAATCAAGATAGTAGGTTCCTGAGTAATTTTAGGTCCATCCTATGGTCGATGATGGACACCGAGCTAACCAAATCAACTGCCTTTCTTCCCCAACCAATGGATAAACAAAGGTGGTCAATAGGTTGATTGTGCATATATGTTGATGCCTAAAATTGTTCAAGCCATCCACTCAAAGGAAACAATCCGATCCAAAGGTGTCAGGCAACATTATGCAAAATTCACCTTAGTCCTTAGACATTTAGTGTGACTATTTGTGATGGATACAAGGCCTCTATTGGTCGTGCATGGGTTTTTCTCCTTCAAAAGGAGGCTTGAATTGTTGAGAATCTAATCCTTAAGGGTTAAGATAAAGAAAAATTGTTAAAAGTATCTAGGAAAAACCTAACTAGTAGTTAGTTGAATCCAAAAAAGAAAACCTACTTGAAAAATATAAATTCTTTGACTTGATCTCTGATTCAAACATAATGCAATGAAACAATTAAATAGAAATCCTTAATTAATGATGACAAACACCACTAACATGACCTAGATACAAACATTATCAAGATGACATTAGTTTATGTATATGAAACCCAATGAGAATTAATATACTAAATAATAAGAAACTAATTAAATTCTACAACAATGTAATCAATGTCATATATTAATCAACCAGTCACAAAGGTATTAGCCATCAATAGTAGCAATGAACATATTCGAAATACCCTGTTCACAACATCAATTGATCAATGAACAAATCCACTAAATCCAATTTCAACCTTTGTAATCATAACAAGTCACAAAATATTTAAAGTATTTTTAGAATGAAAATGTTAAAACTCAGGAGAACAATCACAAGTTGAGAAAACTCAAACTCAAATCATGTTGAGGTCCAAAAATCAGAATAATCTCCATCTTTCATTATAGGCTTGTAAATCATTACATCACTTGTCCAAAAGATATAAAAAGTCCAACCAGGTCTGGTACAAGTACACTTCACTAGAGGTTCGACAAGGGTTTCCTCCTCCACCTCTGATTGCTAGAAAATAAATATAAATAAATAGATCGGATAGATCCACAAAATGTGCAAAGTTTTCCTAAACTCTAGGGATAACTAATCATCATGACTAGGACTAGTGAGATAATCCTTCCATTTTGAATACATTTCCCACATTTATGTGACATTAGGGTAATTAGCATGCTCTAGCTGGAGCTCATCCTTACATAGATAGGATCTAATCTCTTTGCTCTGAATTTTTGACCAAGTGTCTAAGAAAACTTGCAAAGTAGACTTGAAATGGATAGGGGTCAAAATGAATGTTCTGAAGGAAAACATATCAACTTGCGGGATGTTTCCAATTAGACTGGCTAATTGATCTCTCTGCTCGTTGAATTCAACGATTCTCAGCTTAGATGGCACTAACTCTGCCAACTCAGCAAACACGGGCATGCCAAGGGTTTCCATGTACCCATTAGTTAACATCCACTGTATAGCGCATATTTTCAGCCCTTTATCAATCATATGAAAATATTCATCACATGCAAGTTCCCATGATTTGACAGATATCCGAGTGCGCATAAGCTTGAACGCGTTAAGATGAGGAACAATTGTAGGAGCATTATTTAAATGAGCTTTCCATTCACAAAGTTTCTCTTCAGCTGAGTTTTCCTTCTTTATTTTGTCAACATGATCTACTAAAAGGTCAAATAGGTGCTCAAAAGAATTGAAATCATCTTAGACTTCATTTAGACCTTGGAAAAATAGAGTATGTGTTTGCCTTAAACTTTCATTAGTAGCAATGGATTCATCCTTAAATTCATGCACCATGATCTTGAAAAGAGAGAAGAAGCTTCTTGGTTTTTAAACTGCTCCATTTTCAATTTGATATCTCCAAGCATAGCGGCCTGCTCCATCGCCTTATTCTTTGCTATGACTTTTTGTTGTTTAACCCATTGAAGTTGGCTCTGTAGACTGTGTAATAACTATTAATGTTGATATTTCAACTCTTCAATATACTTGAGGAAATTCTCTTGCGGACATTCCCTTTATGTCTGTAACACAACCATATTGGCCTTCTCTTCATCAAGCATCTTGGTTAAAGTAGAGACAGATTCAAAGTTTACCCCAACGAAGGCTCCCATGTAAATATATATCTCAATGGCCTCGCTTCTTGGATCAGCAGTGGCTTGCTTCCGTATAATTTGATTTTCTACTATACCAACTACCATTTCTCCTTCACTGCTCCTTCTGGTGCCTTTCCTCATAACAATTTTGTGCCTTTTTCTAAAGCAATAATCCCCTGGCACAACAACAACATCTTCCCCAAAATAAACAGAGTCTTCAGTTGTTGAAGACAACAATGCAACAGTATTGGAAATAGGTAATGGTTGGATAAGAGAGGTGGTTTCTATTTGGGAAAGGTCCTGAGGTACTGGTAAGGTAGTACAAACAATTGTGATTATAGGAAAAAATCCTACAAGGGACTCAGTAGGATGGGAAGAGGAGGACTCAAATCTAGACTATAGGAGTGTACTGGGAACATTGTCCTCAACTAATTGAGTATCTTGATGAGGATTTTGAGTTTGTTGTGAGGTTAGAGGATCTACCGAGGTACTTGAAATATTCTCAGTGCTTGGATGAGTGGATGAAGTAGTAAGTTGTGCATTAGAATCCAAAAAATCAGTATGAGGAGGTGAAGTATGTGGTGAGTTGTGGGTGGAATGGGTGACAGGGTCATCTATGGAGGGAATTTCTGACAAATTATCCTTTAGGGAAGAATGATGGTTTGGAATAGATGGAATACCATTGGCAGCCTGTGTATCATCTAAAGCAGATGACTGAGTATGCAGGCTTGGACAACTGGGATTAGATGAACTACCTATGTCAATTGCTCTTTTTCTAAATCAAGAACATTATCAGTAGATTGTGAAGAGGCATGTTTTGGAATTGGTTTTGTTTGATTTTCAATTTTGATGTGAATCATAGGTAATAGATTAGGCATATAAATAGCAGCTTTGACATATTTAGTACAATGAATGGATTTACATTAAAGAATTTGTGTCCATTGGATTAAGGCATTCAGATTCTGAATAGGAGTGGAGGGTTTTCTAGCCGATACAGGTTGATTACCCTGTTGCTTATCCAACTGCTTATCTATTGCATATTTGGGTGGATCTAGGAGACCACTATATCTTTGCTAGCTACTTCCATTGATTCCTTGGAAACTTCCTACTTTTGTTGAAAAACCATGTTTCTCTCTTCCATTACCTTTATCTTTTGTTGTCTCTGAGCTTCATGTATGAGGATTCTCTAATCTGGATCAACTACTCTGCTCAAGACTTCTTCAAAACTAGATGCACCTTGATAAAGGGATTCATCATGTTCTTTCTCATGGTAATATGAAATCTTTAACTGTGCTTGAATAAAATAATCGGCTATAAAGCGCTTTGGATCATGCATTTTCTTGATTGCAAACCCTAACTTTAAATCATTCAATATTTTTGCTAGGATATAGGCATGGGAAGAGTTTTAAGCAACTATATGTCCCACATATAGAGGGAATTTTGGCCATGGTCTTCTTTTATGGGAATGAGAATGACCATGAACCCCATCAAAAACTGTCTGATAAGCTACCTCTGAAAGAACTAGTCTATCAAGGACAAACATGGGTAACAAGTGAACTAAATTACTCCCCCATATCCTAAGATAGGTAAAGCACTCTCAAGCATACCAATCACCCATTGGTGCCACCAAGGAAATGGCATCTTCATAAATCCTGGGAACATTCTTCTTAAATATGATAAAATATACAACACTAAGGAAGTTGTCACATATATCATAAACATAGGGCTTGTAATTTTCTTCCCACATGATTGAATAGTAAATATGGATAGGAGGGTTTTTCCAATTCATTGAAGGATAAGAAAAATAGGAACACATAATGTCTACCAAATATGCCGATAAGTAGAACTTTGGCTTCCTCGTGGCTCGATATTTTTTTGCTTGAGCAATTGCATCCATGAGGGTTATGGAAAAAAATTGCACGCAATTGAATATTTTCCCTGTAGTAACTATATGATGAGCTAGTGGGGCCCATTCCAATTTGAAATATGAACAATTGTTTGCACCATAGAATCTACATAGCAATATGGCCATGAGAAATTTGTATGGCTCTCTGAGCAGGACAATCTAGTACTATCTGTTGGGTTTTGATATGAAACTATCAAGGTCGTCCATCCAAGTCTTAAGAAGGACATCTACTTCGTACTTCTACTCAAAGGCCCTTATAAAATCATGTGTCAGTAGTTGTTGAGGGGGTTTTAGGGCATAAATTTCGGCGAAGGTGTTTTGCCTAAAGGAAACATAGAGAGTGTGATTGGAATCCTTGAAGGTGCAAGTAGGGATTTCTACGTAATCAATCATCCACTTTACCAAGTCCATGAAAGGCATAATAGTTGGGCGTGTGACAATGGCATGGAATTGAGACTCACTCATGTTCTGATAAATTGGGGCTTCCTCTTTGAACTTTGAGAATTCATCATTGTCGAATCTGATATAAATTTTGGCCCAATCCAAACACATGATATCGGAAACCCGTCCATTGGTATCCGAGTAAATGCCAAAATTGGGATCTCTCGGCTTCAATTCCTCCATTACATTCTTTGACTTGGTTTTGAGAGCCATAGTGTCTAAAGCATGTTCTACAACACATTATAAACAACATAAGCTATTTTCAATCTCAAAAAATCAAAATGAAATCTAAACGAAATATGAAGTACCTAGAGGATATCCAAACTAAAATTGTAGAGAGCGAATACAGGCCTTGTGTAAAAGCAGAGAATTTTGCTGCTCTGTAATTCAAATTCCAATCACGACAATGGTGAACCAAATTAAAAAATTTAACTAACTATGAGCTCCGTTAATACTGTTAACACTCAGAATTTCTCCCTTGGTTGTGGAAGGATAGTTCTAAGTAACTACTTCAAACCAGTCTTTAGGAGGAAAACTAGCCTTTTTCCTACCAAAGAGGGCTCTCTCAACAAATGAATACAATGGCTAGAGATGTTTCAAGATGATTGTGTTTTTAAAAATTGTAAGAGGCTGAAACACGTGGATACCATTGGGAATGGAGTCAAAAAAACTAAAACATTTAAGAATCAACAAAATTTAAACAATGATTATTTTTGCAAAGGCAAGGTAGTTATCTTTTCACAGACAAGTTCTTGTTTGGGAGACGATAATTGAAGAAAAAGAGATAGTCCATCAATATTAGGCACTGATTATAGATGAATCCAACATTGAATTTAGTGGAAAAATTGTGAAAACTTTGATCCAATTAAATCATAGCATAGTTACATGAATTCTGATTTAAATAAAATCTCATCAAAGCATGAAGGAAAACATAATGGAAAGAAATTCACTGGAATAACAAAACACATAAGGGAAGGAAAAATACAGACTGTAAATCAACAACACGGGAATCTTTACTCCTGAAAATATGCTCAACTCTGCTTGGCTATCTTTATTAAACTGGAAAGAGCTCGATACAAAATGTGTATTCTTCTCACGGGTTCCAACCCTGATTACATTATCAAAATTTGCTTTTATACATGAAATCTCATTGAACTAAACTAAACTGCCTGCTTTCTAAAAATAGGAAATCTATAACTACTTATTACATCTGTCACAAAACTAAATCTCCATAATCTTCAAAACTGCTGGAAAATAATTGTTCCTAAATGTCCTATTCCTGTTGCTTTTTTCTATGAGAGATTGATTTGGATGCCCTTCGAATGTTCAACTGCTTCCTTCATTTGTGGAACTAATTTCCTAAAAATAGAATGAAGATAACTTGCTTGAGTTCTGGGATTGATGAGTCTAATTCTGTCCCTGAAAAATGTATGCTTGGCCACCACACGTTCTAGCAACAGACGAGCTGGAAAAGGTAAGTCTTGTATTCTTCTAATTGCAGGAAACAGGTCCCAATATTTCTACGACAAATGACAAATGTTATGTCTTCACGTTTACTTGGCATTTTATACCCTACGAAAGGTGGTTTCACAGTGGTGGAAGGTGGTTTCCCTTACCACCTTCCCAACTTGCGAAATGATGTAGGGTTGACACGTGGAAGGTGGTTTGGAATTTCGCAACCACCCACCACTTCTGCTTTAGCATGCATGTTGGTGATGCGAAAAGGATGTGAGCCGTCGATCTGTCCACCAATTGATCAAGCGTCGTTGACCCTTTATTCCTTTTAACCCTTTTTAAATGGCTATTTCGGGAATTTCAAACATGTTATACCTTGCACTTATTCTCAAGCGAAACCTTTTCTCCACCATCGATCTTGTTTTTGTATTCAATCTGGACCGTTGATGCTTTTACATGATATCCTAACATATTACGCTCTTATTTTAGCTTTGCATTAACATTGCTAACGGTCATATAAAACACTTTACTTCGGAAGTTTTGATTCCTCCTATAAGCGCCTTATTTTCTAAGCTTAGGTGATATTGGAAAAAAATATTAAATCCGTTACTTCCCAATCAATTAGAAAAAATATTGTGCTAACAAATACCAATCCATTTATCAAATCCCAAATAAACTAGTCATGAATTGGTGGTTTAGGTAGTAATTAGCCATTAATTATCTTTGATTTTACTAGTTCTTCTGGCTATTTTGGCGCATGCGTGGGAAATATCGGCTTTCAATGTCAGAGAGAGAGTGCCAAGGTGGGCCCGCCAAGAATTTAAAAAGCCTGTACGTTGGGTCTCAGAAAGAAAATTGGCCACGAAATAAACCATATCTCGATATTCAAGGTCTGAGGTTAATGTGAATAGGCAACGTCGGCATCATAACGTAGGAAGTAGATCTGGAAAATAAATGTTTTATGTACTTACAAGGTCTGAGGTTTGTGGGATAAGACATCGGCATTGGAACGTCAAGGGAAAAATTGGGTGATAAACAAATTTCATCCCAACTTTTGAGGTCTGGGGATATCGCAAACATCGGCATTGGCATGTCGGAGGTAAAATTAGAAAGCTTAAATAGGTTTCCGACTTCCGACTTCAAGGATTTATGATAATAGGGACCTCGACATCAAGACGTTAGAAATATTAATGTCAACAAAATTGACATCCTGAATACCAAAGTCCTATTTTTTGCTTAAGCATGAAGATTAGGACGTCGGAAACATCAGAATAGGGCTAATTAAGTGCTTAGTTTGTTTTAGGTTAAATCCAACGTACTTATAGTGTAAGAATTGATGAAATTAACTTTGAAGTGAACTGCTAAAACTCCTTGAAAAAAGTAAACTAAGGAATTTAAATCTAAAGGGGGGGTCCCCACCTTTTGTTGAAAAAATATGGGATCGTTGTGGGTACAACAAGTGGCAGCTCACTAGGAAGAACCAATTCTCTATGTTTGATCAGCGTTGATACATGATTTTTCCAATTTTCTTAAAGTTTGGAGCTTAAGACGTGCTTGATTTCCACCTGTACATAATAAATCCATGAACTTCTTAAAAAAAAATCCAAGATTTTAAAGGAACAACCATCCTCCCCGAGAAGCCTTTATTCATCATTTTAAAAATTAAGCCAAGCATGAAAAGGAATTAAAGTATCAAAGAGTTACCTTTGTTAGGAATGATCAAGATAGTAGAATGAATTAACATAATTCCAAGCCGCATTTAAATATAATCCCAATATCAAAGGCATTTCCTTTGTTTCTAGCAGTCGTCCATAGCCTTGACATTTCCTTTTAACCCAATCTAGCCTCTTTGATCCCATCCATTAGTTATAAATGCATAGTTTTAAAACCTTGTTGAGGAAATAAGATTTATAGGAGTTAACTAAAGGCCATGGTCCTTGCTTGGTTACTAGCTGATGACAACACCATTCACATATCCTTACAGAAGTGAGCAGGTCGGCTCGTGATGAGACCTCCTATCCCACAACCTTGCAGCTGAGAGCCACTACCCTGTCTTGGTAACCAGCTGACGGTAATGTCAATCTGCAAGAATCTATGATGATGAATAGGTCGGCTCTTAATGAGACATCATGTCCTTTAATTAACACTTTAGGATTTATTTTCTCGTAATTTCTCATTTCTAAGGGATAAACCATAGGCCACTACCTTGACTTGGTGATCATCTATGGTAATGTCAATCATAAGTACCTACAAAGATGACAAATTGGCTCGTGATGAGACCTCTTGTCCATCAACCTTGCAGCTGGGAGCCACTACCCTGGCTTGGTAACCAGATATGGTAATTTCATCCTATAGAAACCTATGATCATGATAGGATGGCTCATAATGAGACCCCCCATCCTGCAACTAACCCCTTAGAATTAATTTATTTTAAAGGACTTTATTTTTATTAATCACATAAGAGATTACTTAATGGATGGGGAAGCATGACTAGAAAATCCTTAAGAGTGAGGGATGACGTAAAGTTGTTTCATGTTTACAACTTGTCACTGTGTATCATCCATCTGATGTTAAGGGAATTCTTTCCAGAGAAAACTCAATCTTTACTTGACTCCAATCTAGTTTCAAATTTTGGTTAAAATGAAAAATGGCCTGGAGAGGTTTGACAATCAATAAGTTGGCAAAGATAATTAAGAAGTCCATGGGAGAAATGATCCACATAAGGAGACCAAAAATTTGGCAGCGTGCCTATTGATAATCAGTAAACCCTTTTTCTCTTTGTTGACCTTTCAGGGAATAATAATAATAATCCAGTGACGCTTAACTACAACCACTTTATTAAACAAAATAAGAGAATAAAAACAAAACAAATAAAATGGAATAGGAAATGCAAGAAAACACACCACACTATGTACAAGCCTAACAAAATTGATTAGGTGAAATACTTTTTTCAAAATTTGGGCATTCATTGGATAAGTTTCAAGATAAACTTCCAGTGTTTGTAATCGAAATGTGCTAGGGCCTAGTTTTTCTGAAATAGTAAATGGCCCCAACTAAAGGTGTTGGAACTTCGTGTGTTCACCCTTATCCTTGCGGGATTTGTCCCATTTCAGAACCAGGTCTCCTACTTGAAAATCCCTTTGGGAGGAATATTTTTCGTCAAACCAGCGTTTGACAAGTTGTTGATGTTGATATAGCTTGTTTTTAGACTTCTCTCTTTCTTCCTCTGACTAAAGTAAATTATTTATTATGTGTTCTAGAGCAGAACAGTCATCCTTCTGGACAGATCTAGATAGTTGTAATGAAGGTAAAGCAAGATTAGGAGGTAGGATGGATTATTTTCCATAAACAAGGTAAAAGGGTGAATTCCCTATGGCAACCTTAGGGGTTTCCCTATTTTCCCACAGAGGATTGAAGAGTTGGGTGTGCCAATTTTTGTGATGACTTGCTACATTATTTTTTAGGATTTTAATTAAGTTCTTATTAGTGGATTCAACCAAACCATTTCCCTGGGGGTAGTATTTGGCTAAATATTTTACCTTTACCTTTGTCTAATGCATACTGATTAAGATCTACAAAACAAAAGTACAACGCATTATCAATAACCAAGAACTTGGGAACACCAAACTTGGTTACAATATTAGTTTCGAGGAATGAAATCACCTGGTTTGTGTTGACCACTCTGAGTGGAACTGCCTCCACCCACTTGGTAAAGTAATTTGTAGCAGTAAGAATATATTTATGTTGCAAAGAGGAGGGAGGACTAGTTGAACCGACAATGTCTAAGCCCCATTGTTGGAAAGAAGTGTCCATGATGACTGGCTAGAGTGGAACAAAAAATTTCTTTACTTTACCAGCGACCTTCTGGCACACTTCACATTTACGGGCAAAAGTGTGGGCATACTCAAACAACGTTGATCAGTAATAACCAACCCTTAAGATTTTATGAGTTGTGGTCTCACCTTCGAAATGACCACCAATAAGTCATGCATGAAATTCCATTAATATTATGTTAGCATCATTTTTCTCAACACATGGCAACATAACTCCATCATAATTTCTCCTAAAATGATCATCAATAAGTTGGTAAGGAGCCGTTTTCAATCTAAGTGCTCTCCTCTTTTTAGGTTCAAGATTCTCGGGAGCATAGCCTCTCGTCAAGAAAAATTTAATGTCAACGATACTAGGAGTTTGAAATTGCAAGAATAAAATAAATACGATCATCACTAGAAACTTCTTCATTGATCCATTTTGATTTATCTTCCCATGTGTTAGATGATTGGGATGCCAACTTGCATAATCCTTGAACCCTCACAATCTTCGTTGGGCTAATCTCTAGACCGTGCTCTTGTAATGTTGTCATCCAATGGGCCTATTTCTCTCCAAGTTATTTTTGGATCAGTATATTCTGAACCACTGAATAAGGGACAATGACTTTAGTTCGGGACTTGATGAGGTCAGGCCGAAAATGTTTGATTTCCTTATAAACCATGTAAGCTTGTTTTTCAACTTCTAGATAACTAATCTCATCTCCCTTGAGCATAGAACTCATAAAGGATATAAGGATTTCTTCCCCTTCATTAATTTGCTATGTCAAGACTACAGCATATGAAACATCAAAAGCATAAGTATACAAAATAAAATATTTTGAAAAATTAGGAGACATCAAAGTTGGAGCTTCAACAATAGCTTTTGTAATCCTACCAAAATATTCTTTTTGAATGGCATTCCACTTAAATACTGCATCTTTTTTAATACTGTCTTGTAAGGGCTTGCAAAACTGGGAATAAACCTCCTTACAAAATTGATTTTCCCTAAGAAAGTTTGCATAGACCTTTTCGAACTCAGGAAAATAATTTTAGATATTGCCTTAGTCCTTCCCAAGTCGATCATCATTCCATGTTTAGAAACAACAAACCCCAGAAACCTACCTTCAGTCACATCGAAAATCAAATTTTTAGGATTTAATGAAATTCCATATTTTCTCCATCATTCCAAAACCTGTCTTAAGTGCAAAAGATGATCGTTCATTTTATTTGAGAAAATGGTCACGTCATCCAAATATACCACAACACAATTATGAATTAAACCTATGAAAGCAATGTCCATTGCTCTCTGAAATGTAGCACTTGCATTTATTAATCCAAATGGCATCTTCCTATAGAGAAATTTCCCCATGGGGTTCTAAAGGAGGTTTTCAATTAATCTAGGTGGGACACCAACACCTGGTTGTACCCAAAAAAACCATCTAACAGGGAGAACATCTCATACCCGGATACATTGTGCAAAATATGTTCCATTGAGGCACTGAATAGTTATCATTTTTAGAGGCTTTATTTAAATTCCTAAAATCCACACAAAGACGAATGTCTCCATTCTTCTTTCGTACAGGTACTAGGTTAGCCACCCATTAAGTATGTCTCACAAGAAAAATAATCCTAGTGGCTAGAATTTTCTCTAGTTCTTTCTTGACTAGCGGTTCCAAGCTAGGATGCATATTCCTAAGTTTTTGTTGATAGGGTTTTACTTGGGGTTTCATTTGAATATTGTGTTGCATTATACTCATGTCAAATGTATTTAAATCATCATAGGTCCAGGAAAAGACATCTTTATATTCTTTAAAGAGCTTAACAAAAGTGGCCCTCTCAGCAGGGGTACATTCAGTCCCAAGATTAATATTATGGGGATTCTGTTTAGTTCCAAGATTAACCACTTGATAATTCATACAATAGATATTTGTTTTACAATTGGTAACCATTTTAAATTTGTCATGTAAGTCATAGAATTTATCAAGCTTGACAACTGATTTTGGGACCAAAGCAATGGGAGCGTTTACGTCTGATGTAGAATAAAAAAACTTATGCAAATTAGGGAGGGAATGTTTATGGGTATCTTCGCCAATGGCAATGTCTTTAAGGGTATCTTGGGCAATAAGGAAATCCAATACTTGTTGATTGTCATGAAAAACTGTCTAGTTAGTGACGTTATCTAGAATAGAAGGCTTATAAATTAGCTCAATTGAAAATGCATCAAGTGTAAAAACTTCGGGAGGCATTAACTTGGACGCAACATTTGCGAGAAAGTCAACATCAAAATTTTGTGATTGAGGTACAAAATTTATATTAAAATCCTGAAAATTATTAATTAAATCCCATACTTCCCTTTGACAATTTTTTAGATGCGTAGAAATACAATGAATTGAATTTATGACTTGCCTAACAATTATCTCAGAGTCACCATAAACTTTAATTACCTGCACTTTCAGGTCAATTTCCTTTTCAAGGCCTGTGATGAGTGCCTCGTATTCAGCTACATTATTTGTATATTGAAATTATAATCTACATGCTATCATGGTTTTATACCAGTTGGATCTATTAATACACATCCGGCCCTAACTCCTTCCTTAGACCTTCAATCGTCAAATAATAAGGTCCAATAGGTTTTATCTAATCTAAAATTAGTATTTACATTATATACATTATGAAGGATGGTTTGAGATGACTCTACCTGATAGAAATGCATAATATCAGACTGGTTCTATAATTCAGCATAAGGGGATATTTATGCAGGCAAGTTCCAAAAGAAAGTATCCATGGTGTAGTTTCTCATGTTGGGAGTCTGAAATAGGGCAGACTCGCTTGGATTTTTCATATCAGTCACCGTTTGTTTGAGATAAGGTTCTCCCTTGATTATGATTTTTTTTGGTTTCCCATTATATGGTAACCACAAATGTGACAAGTCTGTGGCAAAATAGCCCTTGAGCTTTTCAGACCAATATCGGCTCAGCCACATCCCATATGCTTTTGGGACATCGACCACCACAATATCGATAGTCTGATGAATCCTAGGGTCATAGGAGAGTCTGATTAGGAAATTTTTAAATTCTCCTACCACATTCACACTAGATCTATCCAATTGCACAATTTGTGTAAGTGATGGTTCAATATTTGCATTAAGTTTCTTACATACATATAAAGGCATAACATTTGAAGATGCACCGGAATCTATCATGCAATTGTGAACATTCCTATTAAAATTTTCGAATGATAACAAAAAAGGAGGTGATTGAGTTTTCTTTCCAATAGAAGACAAAGTCGGGGATTGATGATTACTTCCCCCAACAGGGATTCCCAAAGTATTATTGTCAACTACCTTGTTGGATATGAGACTATCTTGAACCTTTTCTTGAATTATTGGAATTTTTGTTAGTTCGTACAGTGAGATATTGGCTCTATATTTCTTTAACTCTTCCCCTAGATCATATTCTAGATTAGGCATGATTATTTGTTTTTGAACGGTGACCTTAGGGCTTGCAGAAAGATTCCTATTGGAATTAGATGTAGATGGATGATCTTTAGATGATTGTTCCTTCCCACAAATTTGTAAGGATATTGTATAACATATATTGTTTTAGGATCATCTTCTTCATAATTCCCTGGCAATTCTAAAAAGTAATTAATGGTATGGGTATGTTGATGATCTTGATTTTCAAGTAATTGCTCATGGTCTTCAGGACTTTCAATGAATTGTTTCACCCTTATCAAAGGGGGGTCGTGGACCGGTTAGCAGAGCTTTAAGAACAAAAAATAGGTCATCGATGTTCATCCCCTCTGAAGGATGCACCTGTTGATTTTGTGATGGTTGATAAGGTTTCCTAAACTATCCCTGATTAGATGGGCCTTCTCCTACATTCTTCTTGAGATCAATCACTTCGTTAGAAACCTACTATAAAACGTTTTGGAGACTTTCCAAATCCAAAGATCCTTGATCCTTTTTAGGATAAGTAGGCATGGAAGAGGGTTCTAGTTTCTTCTGAGGAGTTGTAGGTTGATCATTGTTAGCATCGAGATTACCCTTAGGTCTTAGCATATCATTTTCAACTAGAATAGCTTCACTAAAGGCTTCTTAAAGAGTGACTTTGTGTGACCATTTAACCTACATGGTTGCAGTGATAGGAAGAGCCTTTGCATAATATGCAATGTTAAGGTTTTCAACCGGCATGGATTCAACATGGATTTTATTCTTTAAGGTTATAAATATTTGGTTAAAGTCTTTAATTCGCTCCTTGTTGTCCATTTTCATGGTAGACAATTCCATGACTAAATCCTCTGGCATTTTATCATCTCCAAATTTCTCAAGAACGTTTTTTTCAAATTGACCCCAAGATTGGATGGTTTGAGGCTGTTGTGCAAAATACCATGCAAATCCCTACCTTCAAACGTATAAGGAAATAGTCTACATACTATGTCTTCGTGTTCAACGTTTCGCAATTGGATAGCCAACATAAATTTCTTAATGTGGTCACCTGCTGGGTGTTTATCATCACGATCAAATTTGGTAGAAAATTATTGGGATTCTTTGGTAAAGGGTTTTTTGTTCCTGGGACTTACACATTGTCTTGATCTAGCCAATGTCTATTCTGATTATGGGCCATGTGTCGATTTCTCTCTTGGTCCCTAGATTCGTCGGATGAACTATCAAAATGATGGTATGAGGAATCTCCCCCTGAACCACCTCTACGAGGAGTATGAGGTGGTGAATCCAATGGCGACAGTGGCTAACCTGATCCAAGAATTAAATCAGGACTATTTGGTGAAGAGGATTCACCAAACTGGGGATCAGGTTGAAATATTGGATTACTTCAGCCAGTTGTGGGATCGGGATTGGTCTGACCTTCCAGAATATCATGCAATGAACAATTGGGAGCACTTAACCATGAGAAAATTTCTAATGACAAACCAACTACATGGTTCTCAGTAGGTCTTTCAATTTTTTCAATATGAGGATCAATGCGGTGAGCCAATCGCTCCTCGAGCTTCGGACTTCTTACCAATTTGGACTGGGAACAGGCTAAAATATGTTGGGAATTCTCAATTAATTCTTGAAATTCCGAGTCTTCGGGAAAATGTGTAGAATCTACTTGGTCTGCTATGGGACGAGTCGAATGTGGAAGCGGAGTAGAAATAGACTCAGGTTGTGAACTCATGGTAACACTCATTGTATCGGGAGGGTTAGAACAATCGCAAGTTATGATAGGAGAACAAGTGGGAGGAGCTTTATTCTAATTTCTTTTAGCCATTAAATCATGAATGGTCCTCCTTCTAGAGCCATTTTTTGATGCCTGAAATTGTTCAATATTTAAATGCAAAGGAAACAATCTAATCTGAAAGTGTCATGCAACCTTATGCAAAAGTCACCCTAGTCCTCAATCGTTTGGTATGACTATTTGCGATGGATGCAAGGCATCCGTTGGATGTGTATGGGTTTTTCTACCTCAAAAGGGGGCTTGAATTGTTGAGAATCTAATCCTAAAGGGTTGACCTAAAGAAAAATTGTTAAAAGAATCTAGGAAAAACCTAACTACTAATTAGTTGAATCCAAAAAAAACTACTTGAAAAATATAAAGTCTCTAACTTGATATGATTCAAACAGAATGCAATGAATCAATTAAAGAGAAATCCTTAATTATTCATGACAAACATCACTAACATGACCCAGATGCAAACATTATCAATATGGCATTAGTTTATGTATATGAAAGCTAGTGAGAATTAATAAACTAATTAAATTATACAGCAATGTCAGCAATGTCCTATATCAATCAACCAATCACAAAGGTATTAGCCATCAACAACATCAATGAACATATTCAAAATATCTTGTTCACAACATCAATTGATTAATGAACAAATCCACTAAATCCGATTTCAACCTCTGTAATCATAACAAGTCACAAAATATTTAAAGTATGTTTATAATGAAAATATTAAAACTCAGGAGAACAATCACAAGTTGATGAAACAAGTCATGTCGAGGTCCAAAACAACATAACAATATTCATCTTCCATTATAGGCTTGCAAATCATTACATCACTTGTCCAAAAGATACAAAAAGTCCAACTAGGTCTGGTACAAGAACACT
This sequence comes from Larix kaempferi, assembly GCA_027924585.1. NCBI lineage: Eukaryota > Viridiplantae > Streptophyta > Pinopsida > Pinales > Pinaceae > Larix > Larix kaempferi. The sequence goes on along the minus strand of BSBM01000687.1, from coordinate 7,595,191 downwards.
TCACCAAAGGTTCGGCTAGGGTTCCCCCCCTCCACCTCTAGTTGCTAGAAAATAAATACAAGTAAGCAAATCAGATAGATCCACAAAATGTGCAGAGTTTTCCTAAACTCTAGGGACAACTAATCATCATGACTAGGACTAGTAAGCTAATCCTTCCATTTTGAATACACTTCCCACATTTCTGTGACATAGCGGTAATTAGCATGCTCCATCTGGAGCTCAGCCTTACATAGATATGATCTAATATATTTGCTCCAAATTTTTGATCAAGTGTCTAAGAAAGCTTTCAAAGTAGATTTGACATGGATAGGGGTCAAAATGAATGTTCTGAAGGAAAATATATCAACCTGGGGAATGTTTCGAATTAGTTTGGTTGATTGATCTCTCTGATCGTCGACTTCAACGATTCTCAACTTAATTGGCATTGACTCTACCAACTCAACACACATGGGCATGACGAGGGTTTGCATGTACCCATTAGTTAACATCCACTGTCTAGCACATATTTTCTACCTTTTATCAATCATATGAAAATATTCATCACATGTAAGTTCCCATGATTTGATAGATATCTGAGTCCTCATAAGCTCGAGCAGGTTAAGATGAGGAACAAATGCAGGAGTATTCTTTAAATGAGCTTGTCATTCACAAAGTTTCTCGGAGGATGGTTGTGCATTCTTTCTTTTGTCAAAATGATCTGCTAAAAGGTCAGATAGGTGCTCAAAAGAATTGAAATCATCTAGGACTTCATCTAGACCTTGGAAAAATAGAGTTTGTGTTTAACTTAAAGTTTTATTAGTAGCAATGACTTCATCCTTAAATTCCTGCATCGTGAGATTTAAAAAGAGAGAAGAAGCTTCTTGGTTTTTAAACTACTTTGTTTGCAATTTGATATCTCCAAGCTCATTAGCCTGCTCCATCACCTTATTCTCTGCTATGACTTTCTGTTGTGAAACTTGTTGAAGTTGGCTCTATAGACTGTTTAATTCATGTTGATGTTGAGCTTTCAACTCTTCATTCTACCTGAAAAAAATTCTCTTGCAGAAAATCCCTTTCTATCTGTAACACAACAATATTGGCCTTCTCTTCATCGTGCATCTTGGTTAAAGTAGAGACAGAGTTAAATTTTTCCCCATCGAAGGCTCCTATGGCAAAAATTGTCTCAATGGCCTTTGTTCTTGGATCAACAATGGATTGCTTCCATATGATTTGATTTTCTACTTGCCAAGCTACCATTTCTCCTTCCCTTCTCCTTTTGGTGCATTTCCTTAGAACAACCTTGTGCCTTTTGCTAAAGAAATAATCCCCTAGCACAATTACAACATCTTCTCCAAAATCAACATAGTTTTTAGCTGTAGAATCCAATAGTTCATAAGTATTAGCAATAGGTAATGGTTGGATAAGATGGTGGTTTCTAACTGGAAAAGGTCCTGAGGTACTGGTAAGGTAGTTGGAATAGTTTTGACTATAGGAAACTTTCCTACAAGGGGCTCATTAGGCTGGGAAAAAGATGACTCGACTCCAAAATGTAGGAGTGTACTAGGAACAATGTCCTCAACTAATTGAGTATCTTGATGAGGAGTTTGAATTTGATGTGAGGTTAAAGGATCTGTTGAGGTACTTGAAACATTCTGAGTGATTGGCTAAGTGGATGAAGTAGTAAGTTGTGCATTAGAATCCAAAAAATCAGTTTGAGGAGGTGAAGTATGTAGTGAGTTGTGATTGGAATGAGAGACAGGGTCATCTATGGAGGGAATTTCTGACAAATTATCCTTTGGGGAAGAATGATGGTTTGGACTAGATGGCATACCATTGGAAGTGTCACGTACCCACCTATCTATCCAATTCGTGGAAGGGAACATGATGGCAAATCCTGAGGCTTTTACATAAACTCAACCCATACATTTAGATTTTAAAGCAAAGAAATACATGTGTGCAGATGTAAATCAATTAAACATGCACAGCGGAATGAAAACCTCATCCACACACATTACATGATGCCATTCAATTTAACACAGCCAACAATTAATACATTTGCAGAAGTAATTACATAAGAAAATACTCATCTTGATGTAATGTTGTCCCAACAACTAGCTATGTCGCTGCAACGTTCCTCCCAACCGTAGGTCTCTGCCCAGCCTGTATTATTTCAGCACTCAGAGACCACCCCCGAGTTGGGCATGATATTTACAAGGAACTTGGGACTCTCAAACCCTGCACGGCCAAAGCAATGGATACCCATCTCAACCCCAACATTCTTCTACACACAGTATCTCAAAACTGGCATGGATACACAATTCAACCATGGATTCACAGAATAGGGTCTATGGGTTTTCCCCAAAACATGGGCACACCAAAAATGGATTGTGGGAAGAGGGAATCAACCCCAGGGAAGAAAACCGATTTCTCCCACAAATGTATGAGCATCCAGTGGACCAAAACGGACTCAATTAAACCCCAAATCGTTTCCCCTCTCTTCCCCACTGTTAGCCACAACAAAAACGCCCTTCCTAGCTAGGAAAACGAAGGTAAACACAGGAAATTCATGGAGGGAAATTCCCAGGAAGCTCTAAACTCGTGAGAGAGCAAACTGATGGTTGAATAATGGCTTGGGGGAAATTTCATGGCCCTTTACTTGCCCAAGAATCCAAACACGAATCTCTAGGAAGGGTGGCTTTCCCATACTCAAATTTGGACAGCCATACCTCTCCATTCCCCAAGGCATTAACTACCTCAACCAACTCTTGGAGAAAAGAATGATTGGGTACAAAAGTCAACATGGGTAGTTGAGGGTTTGATTGGTTCTCTCATTGACACTTGGCTTGGCTTGATTGGCTCCAAGGGTTTGAATGTTTTCCCTCCCAAGTTCCTTGTAACACCATGCCCCCATCTCTTGTTGCATTGCATAGCTAGTTGTGGGAATTTATATTAAGATGCATATTTACAATTACCATGCTTCATTAGCACATGGGTAGCATAATTTCAAATACTTTCCTCTTCTAGATCGATCATTCTCTAGTGGGGCCTTGGCCTTGAGCTCCACGCTAGGAATCATACATAATATGCATACAATATATACATTATAACCCAAAATATTACAAGGGTCAAAGTGGGGACGTGACAGGAAGCCTATGTAGCATCCAAATAAGATGACTGCGTATGCTCTTGGACAACTGGGGTTGGATGAACTACCTCTGTTGATTGCTCCTTTTCTAAATCAATAACATTATTAGTAGATTATGAAGAGGCATGTTTTGGAACTAGTTTTGGTTGATTTTAAATTTTCATGGGAACCATAGGTAATAGATTAGGCATAGAAACAATAGTATTGACAGATTCAACACAAGGAATGGATTTACCTTGAAGAATTTGGGTATGTTGGATTAAGGTACTCAGATTCTAAATAAGAGTGGAGGGTTTCCTAGCTAATACATGCTGCTTAACTTGCTTCTTATCCAACTGCTTATCTATTGCAAATTTGGGTGGAGCTAGGCTGACCACTATAGCTTTGCTAGTTGCTTCCATTGATTCCTTGGTAGCTTCTTCCTACTGTTGAAAAACCATGTTTCTCTCTTCCATTACCTTTATCTTTTGTTGTCTCTAAGCTTCATGTATGAGAATTATCTAATTTGGATCAACTACTCTACTTGGGACCTCTTCAAAACTAGATGCACCTCGATAAAGGGAGTCATCTGTTCTTCTCATGGGCATATGAACTCTTTTACTATGCTTGGATAAAATGATCGGCTATTAATTCCTTTGGATCATGCATTCTCTTGACTACAAATCCTAACTTTAAATCATTCAATATTTTTGCTAGGAAATAGACATGGGAATATTTTTGAGCAACTAAATGTCCCACATAAAGAGGGAATTTTGGCCATGCTCTTCTTTTCTGGGAATGACAATGACCATGAAATACATCAAAGCTACCTCTGAAAGAACTTGTCTATCAGGGACAAACCTGGGTAACAAGTGAACTAAATTTCTCCCCCGTATCCTAAGATAGGTAAAGAACTCTCCAGCATACTAGTCACCCATTGGTGCCACCAAGGAAATGGAATCTTCATAAAGCCTAGGAGAATTCTTCTTAAAGATGATAAAATATACAACACCGATGAAGTTGTCACATATATCATAGACATAGGGCTTGTAATTGTCTTCCCATAGGATTGAACAGTAAATATGAATGGGACGGTTCTACCAATTCCTCAATGGATAAGCAAAAGAGGCACACATAATGTCTACCAAATATGTCGATAAGTAGAATTTTGACTTCGTCGTGGCTGGAGATTTTTGTGCTTGAGCGATCGCATCCCTGCGGGTCATGGAAAAAATTTGCGAGCAATTGAATATTTTCCATGTAGTAACTATATGATGAGCTAGGGGGGGGCATTCCAATTTGAAATATGAGCAATTGTCTGCACCATAAAATCTACACAACATGGCTACGAGCAATTTGTATTGCTCTCTGAGCAGGAAAATCGGGTATTGTATGTTGGGTTTCAGTATGAAACTGTTAGGTTTGGCCATCCAAGTCTTAAAAAGGACATCTGCTTCGTAGTTCTGCTCAACGACCCTTATAAAATCCCGTGTCAGTAGCTACTGAGGGGGTTTTAGGGCATAAATTTTGGCAAAGGTATCTGGCTTAAAGGAAGCATAAAGAGTGTGATTGGAATCCATGAAGGTGCAAATAGGGATGTTTGCGTAATCAATCATTCACTTTACCAATTCTGTGAAAGGCATTACCATTGGGGATTCCTCTTTGAACTCTAAGAAGTCATCATTGTCGAAGATGCTATAAATTATGGCCCAATCCAAACACATTGTATCGGAAACCCGTCCATCACTATCAGAATAAACACCAAAATTGGGATATCTTAGCTTCAATTTGTCCCTTACAGCCTTCGACCTAGTTTTGCGAGCCATGGTGTCTGAAGTCTGTTCCAAAACACATTATAAACAACATAATCTATTTTCAATCTAAAAAAATCAAAATGAAATCCAACCGATATATGAAGTACCTAGAGGAGGTCCAAACTAAAATTCCAGAGAGCTAATACAGGCCTTTTGTAAAAGCAGATAATTTTTCTACTCTGTAATTCAAATTCTGAGCATGAATATGGTGAAGAAAAATTTAAAATTAACTAAGTATGAGCTCCGTTAAGAGCAAATACATTTATCATTAATTGTGAATAAACTAGTCAGGGATTGTTGGTTTAGGTAATAATTATCCATTAATTGCATTTGATTTGACTAGTTCTTCTGGCTATTTTGGTGCGTGCATGGGAAATATCGGTTTCTAATGTCAGAGAGAGAGAGTTGAGGTGGGCCTGCTGGGAATTTAAAAAGGTCGAATGTCAGATCTCAGGAAGAAATTGGCCACCAAATTAATGATATCTCGATTTCCGAGGTACAAGGTTAATGTGAATAGGAAACGTCGACATCGGAACATTAGAAGTAGATTCATAAAATAAACGTTTTCCCGACTTCTGAGGTCCGAGGTTAGTTGGATGAGACATTGGAATCGAAACATCGGCGGGGGGGGGGGATTTGTGATAAACAAATGTCATCTTGACTTATGAGGTCCGAGGAGATCACAAACATCGGCATCGACACATCGGAGGTAAAATTAAAAAGCATAAATAGGTTTTGCGACTTCCGACTTCTGAGATTTATGAAAATAGGGACCTTGACATTGGAAAGATTAATATCAACAAACTGACATCCTGACTCCTGAAGTCCGATTTTTTGCTTAAAATGAATCTTTGGACGTCGAAAACATCGAAACAGGGATAATTAATTTCTTAGTTTGTTTTAGGTTAACTCCAACGTACTTATAGTGTAAGAATTGATGAAATTAACTTTGAAGTGAACTGCTAAAACTCCTTGAAAAGTAAACTAAGGAATTTAAATCTAAAAGGGGGGTTCCCATCTTTTCTTGACAAAACATGGGATCGTTGTGGCTACAAAAATATCCTAAGAATGTACAAATCCAAACATCCATGCACATGGGATGAGAGGCTTCCTTATGTTCAACATAGCTACAGCAGGGTCTTTCATAGCTCTATTGGCCACAACCCTTTTTAGGTGTGTTTGGGGTTCCATCCATTAGCCTCTATTGATGTAGTTTTCCCATTTTAAATATAGACATGAAGAATCCTCCCATGATCAAACTAAGGTTGATAGGGAAACCAAGTTTTTTGAAAAAATCCAATATTTACAACAAGTTCATTATATTTTTTAGTAAGTCAACACCAAGTGCAAGCAATGCCATGATCAACATTGGATCCCACACGAGTTTCATGTGGGAGATAAGGCAAGGTTCCATTTTCGAAAATAATGCTTCATAAGAAACCATTAAAATATTTTCCCACTTTTATATGGGTCTTACACCCTCACCAAGGTTGTGGGTTAGAGTGATTTTGAATTATGTATTCCCCCTTTCCTTGGCTTTCACCCTGTATTGAATGTGGAGATGCTTTGACCATATTTTCCACCTCTCTTTGACACCTTATAGGTGGTCATGCAATTGTCTCCTACATATATTAATCCTAATTGCATGTATCATGTGAAAATATAATCAATCATGGTCACCATGATGAAGGGAACCCAACAGCCAAATGTTCAATTATGTCGGGTCGTCAAAGTAGGGTATTTTCTCCACTAGGGAAAGTGGATCAACAGGAGTCAGATTCAATAGAATTTTGTCCATTTAATGAACGAAATCAATGCAATGGGGACCATTTCTCCCTAATTGGGGATTAATGATCTAGGCAAATACTAGTGGCCACCCACCTATTCCACTAATTCAGAATGGTTCCACGTCTTGGTAGTTTACTTCAGTTTTCCAGGTCTCGAAATTTCGATGATTTTTTTGGGTATTTCCCTTGCATTTTTGGTAGTCTGCGTAAGCCACAAAATCAAAGAAATTCCATAAATGGAGTTTGTATGCAAAGGTTTCCAAACTCATATATCATGAGTTAAGCTTTGTATTGGTCAAAGGAATGCTCTAAACAAAGTTTGTATGCAAAAGTTATGCCCCTGGGATATTGACGTATCAATTAGCCTCCTTGGAACCTGCATTCATTTTTCCATATCATTTCCTAGGGTTAAGGTTTTGGTTATTTAGTAGTTTTGCATCCTAGGGCATCATAATTTATGTTAAAAGGAACTTTTTGCCTCTTATAATGTCTTCTTGAAAATTAGCATAGCCGACGCATCTTTCTTCAAAGATAAGATACCACCACTCTAGCTATTTTGTATTTCTTTGAAGTTTACAATCTTTTTCCATTTCATTCATCAATATAATTTAGGTTTTACTATACTATTGCGCTCACTGTAATATATTGGTGTGTGTGTTTTTATTTTATATTTTTTCCTTCATTTCATTATGTAAATAATCCAGACCAATAAGAGTAACATATATATTTGACCACTTGTGGGTAAACCAAATGTGAGCAGTGAGGAAATGAGAAGATGAGTTGCAGAAGGATATTAGTGTATAAAGGAGAAAATAAGTAAGGTTACAAGTATTGGAGAAGTTGAAGAATAGAGGTGAGTTGGCTAGCCAATGGTTGACAGATGGAGGATTGATGTTGGAAGGGAGTCCCAAAAGGAGAAGTTGTAGTGAAGAGATGTTGATGTGGTCTAATGGACATGCACAAACCAGATTGTGAGTAAATGTGGGGTGCAAATAGATTGGTTAGATACACTACATAATGAAGTTGCATTCAAAAAATGTTTAAACAATTAAGTGGGTGATAATATTGAAGTAGATGCACAAGATGAGGTGTTGACGGATGTACTTTGATTATTTGGAGAGGATGAGATTCCAATCATGGACATGATACAACCAAACGACAACAAAGTTGACTTAATGTCAGCCCCACCCCTTGTACTTATTAGATATAATATTGTATCACTAGAACAATATATTCGTAGTAGTTTTAGTTCACTTAGTAGTAAAACTACTTTTGGAGGAACAATAAGGAATAATGGAGGTAGTTTCAATAATACTGCAATTTTGAGTCTTTGGAATTATAGTTTGTCTCAAACCATAAATTAGAATTTGGTGAGTCGCCGTGGTCCAAGGGGATTTATTTTAATTCATAACTTTGATAGTCAAATGGTGGGTAACTAAGGGAATTCCACATTGCAACTACCATAATTCTTGGGTGAGGGTGATGTGGATGCAACACTAGTTCTTCTATGAAGCCACTTGGCATGAAAAAAGTAGCATCCTTGATCCTAAGATGGTAGAGTTCCAAACCACTTTAAGAGGTTAAGAACTTCAGTGGTACATAAATTTTGTGCAAATCACATGGAACGGTATGTGGAGGAACCTAGATGAAGTAAAACAACAATTTATTATTTAGTTTCAAAAGCCTAAAATGGACCAACAAGGTATTGCTATGTTAAAATACACTAAACAAATTGTTGGAGAATCTGCATGGGATTGTGATAAGAGGCTCATAGACTTGATGAGTGGATTGAAATATTAGATCCATGTTGTGAAACATCAGGAATAGTTTATCTAGGGACTTCCTCCCTTGACTCAAATTTATGACTTAAATGGAAATGATTTATGATCTATTAAAGCATTATTTTGGGTGTTGGAAGATGGACACTTGACTAAGAGGTTGTAAAATTCTTCTAAATAGTTGATTGAGGGAGTTGAAGATGACATGATTAATTTTAATTATCCTCTTCCTGAATGGTATACCTATCAAATATGAAAGAAGAAGAGAGTTTGGATAGGACATGAATTCAGATTATATGCCCAAATTGCTAGATACAATGTCAAAGATGTTATGTCAGATTGGGATATGATGTGAACATTTTGTTGATGAAGACTAGGGAGATGATGGGAAATCCATGATTGGTTTATTCCCCTATTCAGTTGTAATTGAAAATTAGTATATAATTTTTTCCATTGGTAGGCTAGAGAGTGTAGAACTTAACCTAGTTTGGGTCAAAACTATTGCAGACATTGAGGTTATTGAGGTAAACGACAAAAATAATTCATATCATGCTCTATTAGGAATTTAATTTGAATTTCATAATGTTGTTATAATCATATTAAAGAAAGGATAAATTTCTTTTGAGGTTGATGGCACTCGAGTGGCACAACCCCTTGACCCATACTAGGGACCTAGATACACAAAACCCACAAATGATGTGTTTATGTGTCCCCAATTGAACATGCTTACAAATTAACACCATTGATGCAGTATGAGTGTGTGGACCTAATGTGGAAATTTGTGATTTAAACTAATATTTTAATGTAATTCAGTGGATTGATTGAGTAGTTGTTTGGTTGACTGAAGGGTTTCGATTGATCAGATAGGACTGACTAAGTGATCCTAAATAGATCAATTATAACCAACCGGGTATATAAAAGTTAAAAAAATGTGGACTATCTAACTGAGTTGAGACCGACTTGAGTGATGAAGGGTGACTAAAACAACCATGTATTAAGGATTTTGGATATGCACTCATGTGTATAAATAGATGATATATGGATCAAGCTATATGATGAGAAATGATGTGAATAATGTTCTTTTGCTCTATGATGTCATAGTGATGTTATTAAACACCAATGAATCTTCTTGGATCTATTATTTGTATTTATGCAATACCCATATCATTTTTAACATGGTATCTTTCTCTAGGTTTTGAAGAAAGATACCATCCATAGTCTTCATATGATGCAATACCCATATCATTTGGAGACTATTGCATCATATGAAGACTATGGATGGTATATGTGCTCTTAAGAAGTCAAATATCTAGAAAGGTTTGACTTGTTTGGAATTGCGGATTTTTAATTAAGGTTATTTAGAAGTGATATGGATTTGAAGCATGAGCGTGTAGTGCTCAATGGGCACAACTATTGCATGTGGGCACATGGCATGGATATTTTGTTGAAGAGCAAAGCATTGTGACAATTGAAAAATATTATTGTTCTTGATATTATGGATAAACATAAGAAGTTGTAGGTTAATGGGAAGAAGGATGAAATTATGGCTTGACTGTACAAAATGGATACTCCAAACTTCAATAATTGAAAATATAACTACACAATTTATTGAACAACAATTGCATACAACCTAGTGTTTCACCTTGGGAGGAACTATCCATCTTTATGGAAAATAAGGATGGGACACTTAGGTTGTGTGCTAACGACAGGAAGTTGAACAAGGAACCCATTAAGAATAGATATATAATGATTGATGATTTATTTGATCAGAGCAGAGGATATAAATTATTCTCTCATATTTCCTTGAGCTTTGAATATTATCATATTTAGATTAAAGATGAAGACATATATTATACTACTTTTAAAAGACAGTATGCACATGGTTATTTTGTGGCACTACCATTTGGGTTAACCAACACATTGATTATGTTAATGTCTTTGAAGAATAATGTCTTCAATGAGTATTTCGACAAGTATTACCTTTTTTTTTAATGATATTATGTTATTGTTTATATCCAAAGAAGAGCACAGAGAACAATTGTGGCTTGTTGTACAAACATTAAAACACCACGAACTAATTGTTAAGTTGAGTAAATGTGAAATCTACTCAAAGCATGTTTGTCGTTTGGGATATGTTTTTTCTAAGGAATGAATTATAATTGATCATCAAAATATTGAAGATATTATGGAATGGCCTACTCGAAAGAAAATTGTTTTGAAGTGAGAGCATTCGTGGATCTCCTTGTTGGGATATTTGGACAATTATGAGTTAGGTAATATCTACTTGGTCTAATCATATGTCTTTGGTAAAGTGTGTTTCTTTAGTATGCATGTGGTTATCTAATTTGACAATCACTATATGTTTTGGACATAAAGTGATCTTACATTTCATCTTCTCCTCAATACCAATGACTATATTGATCTATGTCTTAGCCCTCAGTTGGTCCATGATCTCTATTTAAAGAACATGGATGGTCATTTGGTGGTGATCGATTGTGAGAAATTCATATGTAAAATATTTTCCTTTTGCATTAATATATGGCCTCAAGTGGTCGCATTGGTTGAGGTCGTGGACTATTTCCTTATTTGAGGGCTTTAAACATGTAATACACTACTATACGAATCTTTGATCTGTTTTGTGCGAGTGGTTTCTTAAGGTTTTTGACATGTGTTGAATTACCTTGTCTATTAAACATGGTATCGATGTGCTTATGAAGATTTGCTCATGTTGTTGATCAAGAGCTTGAACCTGTGTCATTGCATGTATCAAATTATTTCTATATTCTATTGTTTTTTAGCTTTTTTAGGCTCACATAACCATTCCATTACATCCAAAGCATTTTTTTTCTTCAGTTGGAAACCCCCTCTATCTCACTTGAGTAGGTCTTCATTTGTCCAATATATGACCATTTAATCAAATCTAAAAGGTATAGAGTTTTCATTACGGTTTTTAAATCCTTCTCATACTATTTTAAGTTTTAATATTTCAGTTTGTTTTTTTTGTTTATATGCATGGTTTTCTCTCTTTTTTAAAAAGGTATGCTTTTTGTCATGCACCTTGTTGCAAACTCAACATATAAAAAAGTTGCATTTTTTGGTATGTTAACCAAGATATAACCTTGAGATTATAAAGTTTCATATTTCATTTTCAAAATTTTACTTGTTTTTGTGTGCAGTTGTGTTAAAGTATTTTGTAGGAAAAATTAAGATTTTGGGGGGTAATGACACACTTTGAGGCAAAGAGTTAAAAAAATAAATCGCCTTTTAATGTATAACAATCGTTATATATTTTTCTTTAGCTTACTTGGTTCAATGTTACTCTATTGGCTTCGAGGCAAAGAGTTAAAAATAAATAAATCTCCTTTTCATAACAATTGTTATATTTTGCTTTAGATTACTTGGTTCAATGTTACTTTATTAGCCCCTGCCACGCAAGGAATATAACGATTGGTTGGTCATCAAAAAAGTTGACTTTAAATTAAAACTCAAACTAATTCATCATGTTTTTTAATGATTTGTAATATTTATATATTAAATTTAATATTTTGAAAATATAAATGACTTTATTGAGTATTTGAAATTCATTATTCTATTTTATGATTGGTTAAATACCATGAATTGACAGATAAACACATTCCCATTGTGCTCATGAGCAAGTTGCATCGGGACTAGGTTCTTTTTTATCGTTTCCATGGATGTCGGAGGGGGGCCTCCCCCTCCTCTCCCCCCTGAGCTAGCAGCTTTCAATCTTTTGGTCGCCTCCTGCGGCAAGCGGACAGGCAATCTGAGCCTTCATAAATTTGTGAATAAAGCCAATAGCATCCCCACAGTCGACCTTCCCGCAAAACGCCCATGCCGCACTGCCTTGAATATTGCAAAGCGTGGACTCATTGGTCAGTTTACAGGCCTCTGGCCTTCTCCCAAGGAAATCAACAGGTAGTTTCAGTGGAACTAGAGGCCTCTCGTTTCCGAAGAAATCTGGAATCATCTGGTAGGCAGAGGATACTATGACTTCATTTTTTATTCAACTGAAGATCGAGTCTTATTTTCCGGAACGGGCCTTACTTCTTGGGTCCCCAGGGGCTCTACCTGAACAAATGGACTCTGTATTTTGATCCGTCTCAGGATGTTCCTTCATCTGTTCCTGTCTGGGTAAGGCTTCCTCACCTCCCTTTACACTGCTGGAACCCGGAATCACTTGAATCCATTGGGAATAAATTAGGAAAATACAATGATAGGGCAGAATAGAAAGAGAAATACTCGTGCGCTAGAATCTGTGTTGAATTCGACTTGGAGATAGGCATTCTTGAGGCGATAAAGCTAAAGGTGGCTGACTGGTCACATATCCAAGCGCTCAACTATGAGCAGCTACCTTTCAAGTGCTGACATTGCCATGGCTATGGCCATTTTGTCCGAAATTGCAAGAAGAAAGCAAAGGAAGAATCTGAAAAAGAAAGAGAAGGGAAAACAATGGACACAAGTACAAAAGGTAGACTCATCCAAACAGGTTAGCAGAACGAAAGGAAAAAGAGGGATTACATGGCCTGGAGGGCCACCTCCTGGGAAGAAACACACTAAAGTTTCAACTGCATAAAATTCTAATGCATCCCAAAATCCATTTTTTTTTCCTGAGTACACCCAAAGAACAGATTTCACCTGTACTTGAAGAGGGTGAGGTGCAACGATCTAATGTACAAGTAGAGGAAATAGAAATAATCTCTGGACCTCAGGAACAACCTAGAATAGCTATTCTAGAAACCCCTTGCATAGATGCAGCCATGCAAGAATTCCCTGGTTCACCAGCAGGTGCCACATCCTCACCCACATATACATAAATGACCAAGAAGAAGCCGACAGAAACCTCTGGATCTTCTGAAGAAGAATATTTTGATAAAACCTCCAAACGGATAGGAAGGAAGTCTCTAAAGAAGTTTAGAGAAGAAGATGCGGAGAGATTAAAGATGCAAGTTAGTCAGTCCATAATTGAAATGTCAATAGGCAGAAATACGCAGGCTAGACCCCCAAAGGGAGGCCCCACTTCATCAACCTCCGGTAAATAATGCAGATTGTCTCTTGGAACTGCAGGGGGTTGGGGAATCCAATGAAGGCAGAAGCAGTCAAAGACTTATCTCGAATGGAACCTTCAAATATCCTCTTGCTCCAAGAGACAAAAATAGAAGAGGAAGCTCTTCTATCCCTAAGCAGAACAAAGTGGAAGAAGAATGCAGGAAAGGAAGTCAGCGCTCGGGGTACATCAGGGGGGATCGCAACATTATGGTCAAAGGACAAGTTCCTTCTAAAAATCTCTTTAGCAACCCAACATTGGATATACACAGAACTCCATCATATACAAAGTAAGATAACTCTGGCCCTTTTCAATCTTTATGTCCGAGTTAGCTTTCTTGAAAAAAAGGATTGTTGGAACTCTCTCTCAGATTTCATAAAAATATATACTCCCACAAACATCATAGTGGCAGGGGATCTCAACATAATTTTAGATCCCGAAGATAAAAAAAGGTGGAGTCTGGGGGAAGGACCCTTTGCATAACACAGTGGAAACATTGATCCATTCCTAGGATCTCCTTGACTTCAAACCTAAGAAATGTCGTTATACCTGGACCAACAACAGAGTAGGGGTTTCCAACATATATGCCCATTTAGATAGGTTTCTAGTTCAAAACTCCTTGCTGGAGGGAAAAGAAATAATCTCTTCAAAAAATTTGCCAAAGCTAACCTCATATCACAAACCCATCTCCTTGTTGCCGGAAGAAGAGGAAGATCTTGGTCCCATCCAATTTCGATTCAATCCTCTTTGGATCAAGAGGGATGGCTTCCTGGAAACAGTTACACAAGCATGGTCCCAACCTATAGTAGGATCCCCCAGCTATGTTTGGGAGCAAAAACTCAAAATCCCCAAGCTAGCCTTGAAAAGCTGGGCTAAAAAACCTCTCACAACTCCTACGAGCAGTAGAAAAGAGACATCGCAGATATTAGTAGAGATCCAGTTAGGAATGGAGGAAACTGAAGTCACCAAAATTTAGTTGGCCAATGAACATAAATCTCAGATAAACTCCTTTCTTTCTTTCCAATAGGAAGAGGAGTATTGGAGACTCAACTCTCGCAGCCTCTGGCTGAAAGTTGGTGATCGAAATAATTGCTTCTTTCATCGACAATGCAGAGCCAGACTTTCACAAAATCACATCTCGAAAATCTCCTCTCGATAGGGGGAAGTTATTAAAGGATACTCTCAAATAAAACAGGCTGCAGAAATGCATTTTCAGAAACTTCGTAGGGAGGATGGCTTAAATGATGAGGAAGTGGCTACAGATTTTCTGTCAAATATCCCCTCCCTTGTGAGTACAGAGATAAATGATGAATTAATGAATCCTTTCATGGAAAAAGATATTATGGATGTCATTTGGTCAATAGAGCCGGATAAAGCCCCTGGGCCCGATGGCTTCTCGATACATTTTTACAGAGCATGTTGGATTGCAATAAAACCAGATCTCCTCTGCATGGTAAAATCTTTAAAAAAAAAACAAAGTGGGAGGGTGCACCAATTCCACCTTCCTAACTTTAATCCCAAAAGAAGTTAACCTTGAGAATTTTGATAGGTTTTTTTGGTCGCAGCACTGTTCTAGAGGTTTTCCAATGTAGACCCAAGTACTTCGCGGTACAAAATACCAACAAAACCCCTATTCACCGGCCCTTTCGGCAACAGACTACAAGCAACCTGAGGTCTCACCCGAGGAAAAGTTGTGGGGGTGGTTGCAGAAGCAGGTTTCCACAACCTTGTGATGCGAGTGATTCAACTACTTAATGCGCAGCGCGCCGACAGACTACACAGCTGCGTTTGGTGATCGCGTGGAGTCTCCTACTCCGCGTCGAGTATTTTCAGGAACAAGGATATTGGCACCCTCAGTGTGTCCAGAGGCCGCGCAGTGGGGTTTATGAGACTTAATCACTTCTACTCAACCTTATTCAACAGCCTTTAAGCATTCATCATTACTTAGCTTGATAAACAACATAACTTATGCAAATATGTGAGATGTGCAGCGTTGTGAGCTTTGATACTGCGATTCAATCCTTAACACTTTAACTGTGTAGTTATCTTATCGATCCATTCATTCAAGACTTATAGGTGCTTTACTGTTTAATATTCCTCCCTACATGAACTACTTAGAATCTTATTCCATCCTTTCCACGGCGAATACAGATCACAGTAAACATATAACAAGCAATAATAACTTCATGCATGCACTGTAAGTAAATTAGATCACAAATTAATGGCAATCATACACAGCAATCACATAACACAATAGTTTAACGTGGTTCACCCCCCCGGATGGGAAGCTACGTCCACAAGAACTGTTGTTTATTTATCTTGGAAAGGGTACAACAGTTCTTTCGCCTGTGCACTCAGCTGCACACACTCTTCTCTTTCTCTCTC
Source organism: Larix kaempferi (assembly GCA_027924585.1). Classification (NCBI taxonomy): domain Eukaryota; kingdom Viridiplantae; phylum Streptophyta; class Pinopsida; order Pinales; family Pinaceae; genus Larix; species Larix kaempferi. The sequence continues at coordinate 7,579,259 of BSBM01000687.1, read as the reverse complement.
AAAATTAGGTCTCTGCGCACTCAGCTGCAGAGCCTTTTCAATATTCAATATTAATCGACAAAAATGAAGACTTAACATTAACCAACCAACAACAACAAAAACGAGAGATTAACCCTTTCCTTTACAAAATTGCCTTATTTATAGATCAAGACCCGTAGGTCATGTCTTTACATTTACAAAGGCAAAACCCTTAGGTTTACAATACTGTCGTGGTTTTCCCAAAACTGGACTACTGATATCTGGTAGCGGATCTTCTATTATATGCGCGCCAACATGTTTCCTGCGCCGAGCTGTTCCTTCTTTTCTGGTCGTAGATGACTGGTTCGAATAGTAGTAGTCTTCTGCCCGTTGTGATCAGTCACCTACCTCTGATCTGCACCTACCCACTGCTTGGTAGTTATCAATGATCTTTGCAAAAAATAGGTCTTCTGTGACCTAACCAAAATAACTGCCTTTATCCATCCATGCTCTACTTAGTTGGATCTTCATTGATGTGGCACATCGCGATGCTGTACTCCTCGTAGCACCAACCTCGCATGTCCTCCGATACTATGTTGCGCGCAACTTCGCAACATACCAAAACTTATCTCAAAATTATTCAAACTTAACTGCGCTTATCTCCGCAGTTCTCAAAATTCCTTCTATTCAAAAATGCCCCATCTGGGCCAAGCCCAACAGGTTTAGGCCTATATCGCTCTGCAATGCCTCGTACAAACTTTTAGCAAACAGGCTCAAGCCTCTTTTAGGGAAACTGATTTCCCCTCTCTAGGGTGGGTTTGTAAAAGGAAGGCACATCCTCGACAATGTGATCCAAGTGCAATAATCCCTTCACTCTAGCTTCCATAGAAAGGATAAAGGCATACTCATCAAGCTAGATATGGCAAATGCCTTTGACCGGGTTAAGCTCTCCTTCCTCTAAAAAGTCCTTCTCACTTTTGGTTTCAGCCCTGAGTTTGTTAGCTTGATTAAATCCTGCACAGATAGGCCATGGATAGCGCCCCTTGTAAATGGCAGACCAACAAATTTCTTCCAAGCTACAAGAGGTCTCCGCCAAGGGTGCCCTCTTTCACCCTTTCTCTATATCTTAATGACTGAAACCCTAAGTATAAAGCTATCGGCTGAAAAAGAAGCGAGCACTTTACTAGGGATCAAGGCGACAAGAGGAGTGGACCCCCTAAACCATGCACTCTTTGCGGATGATTCGCTCCTTCTGGGAGGGGCCTCTCTCAAGATAGAAAGGACCTTCAATTAAATTCTTCAAATTTTTTGCATAATATCAAGAGATCTGATCAACAAAAGAAAAATTGTTGTCTATGGTTGGAATACAGACCACCCGACAATCCTTCACATAGCTCATTCCATGGGATTTTCTGGATTTGATAGTTGGGATAAGATTAAATATCTGGGCCTACCATTAACTTTGGGACCAAACACCCCTTCTCTCTGGCACGAAGTTCTAAGTAATATCAAAACAAAAATAGTGTCTTGGGGAGGCCATTGGCTAACAAAGGTCGGGAAGCTCATTCTGATAAAGGAAGTCCTTTCAGCTATTCCCATCTTTCAATCCTCCCTCCTGCTCACCCCCAAGTCTATTATGGACCAGATTTCCAAGTTACTTCAAGACTTCATCTTGAAAGGAGGAAAAGGAAATTAGAGTAAACTTCACCTTGTAAGTTGGGATATAATTAAAAGACCAGTACTAGAAGGTGGTCTGCAGATCCGTGACCCTGGCCTGCCTAATGTGGCCCTGGGAGGGAAAATCCTGTGGCAATTGTTTGCAGACAGAAGTCATCCGGTGATCCGGTGAGTCATATTCTGTGGAAGAAATATCTAAAGGGAGGTTCTCTGAGAAATTTAAAAACAGAAAATACTCCTAAAGGCACAACAACTTGGAATTTATGTCAAAGAGGAATAGACCTTCTCCAGCAACACCTTTACAAAACCCTGGCAATGGTTTGAAAAATTTACTGTGGGAAAATAAAATTCAAGGGACTCCCCCTGTAGCCTCCTTAGAGTCTTTAACTGAGATCAAGCTTTGGCTTTTCAATAAAGGCTTCCTTCAGCTCGCAGACATCTGCTCATGGGATAGCAAAGGAAATTGGTCAACATGGACACTCCTGGAAGTGCCTGAACCCCTTCTCCCTCAAAAGACTATGTTAATATTAGCATTTTTAGGCCTATCCCCTGTCCACCGCTCTATCAAGGATAAGTGGGGGTGGGGAAAGACTGGCACTTATACAATAGCTCAAGGATTCCTCTCTCTTCAAGACTCTCAGGCCCCCTTACACTCCCCTATGCTCTGGAAATCAGTCTGGAGTCCATACGGTCTCCCCAAGGTGAACTTCTTCACGTGGATACTTATGCACAAAAAAACTTTGACAGGAGAAAACCTGAGCAAAAGAGGGTTCCATGGACCGCATAGATGTTGTTTATGCAACTCTGCCTCCGAAACTTCAGACTATCTATTCGTCGATTGTGTCTTCACCCAATCAGTTTGGGATCTTGCTCTTCAAGGATTGTAAGTGTCTGTCCCTTCTTAAACAACAATAGTCCCTATATACATCTCCTGGAAAGCTTGATATCCATGAAAGAGATCCAAAAATACAATATGGAACAAAATATGGCAATCTCTTCCAAAATACATCTGGTGGAAAATCTGGTTGGCAATTAGGAATGACTGGGTTTTTAACAACAGGCCCTCGACCCCAGTGATGGTGGTAGCCAAAGCGAAAGCGCTTTTGTTGGAATATGTTTGGATGTATTCTCTTGATTCCACATTAACCCCAGAAGAGTCCTTGTGGCTAGGATCCTGCACGCCCATGAAGAGGAAGCAGGCTCTCAAAAAGCCTTTTACAACTCCACATTGACATTTGCGTTCAACAGAACAGGAGTTTTTTCCGTGGTGGTAGAGGCATTTAATTGCCACGATCTTCTTTGATGGTGCATCCAAAGGGAACCCAGGGACCGCAGGTGCAGGAGGTTCGATCCTTTCCCCTGACAAATTGCATGAATCTCGTTTCAGCTGGGGCTTAGGAAAAAGCTCGAATAATCAAGTAGAAATCTATAGTCTCTTAAAAGCGTGTCAGCTCACGAAGGATATTGGATACAAGGAAATTCAAATCTTTGGAGATTCATAAATACTGATTAAACTCCTAAATTCCGATGATCACTTCAGCAATCCCTCTTTGAGCAAAACTCTACAGCGAATTTGAATTGTAATGAATGAATTCAACAAGGTTTCTTCTTATCATATACTGCGAGATCTAAACAGGCAGGCAAACTCTTTGGAAAATCTAGGATGTCTTCTGTCTTATGGAATCTTCAGCTTGAATGGCGGTCCCATGTCGTTTCATCCAATTCCTTAACCGTGTAAAGCGCTCTCTGCCACTTCGGGGGCTGCATTCTCAGGAAACAAATTCTCTGACAGAAGGGTGAATTTCAGGCAGTTTACTTTCTGATATTTTTTGTAAAATGGTTGTGATTAGGCAATAGCCCAACCAAGCCTTCTTTTTTAAAATTAAAAATCTACCTGTTTGAGTTAAAAAAAATACCATGAATTGACAATTTACCCCTGTGTGGATGTGAAATTGTTAAAAAAAATATTAATTAAAAATTGGAAAATTGGAAAAAAATCTTACCTTGCCATATGTTTGTTCTTTCATTAATGATAATGAATAATTGCATATCCATTATAGGTCAAGACTGTCGCCATATGGTCTTAAATCTAACAATTTCATTAATGATATGCCATTCACAATCTCCATAATATTTATGATAATTTAAAATTTGGAAAAAAAAGCCTAGCTTGCCATCTGTTTGTTCTTTCATTAATGATAATGAATAATTGCATATCCATTATAGGTTAAGATAGTCACCATATAGTCTTAAATATAACAATTTCATTAATAATATGACATTCACGATATCCATGATATTTATGATAATAAATCCATATCTCACATTATCGTTGCCTATATCATTCCACTTCTTCTTAAATGCAAACAATATCCATAATACTTATGATAACAAGAGACACAAGGTGGTGATGTCCTTGCGGATCTTATTTGTAATGGGAAACAGAAACAACTAATTGTTAAGTTGTCTAAATGGGTACTTAAAATTAGATACAAGAGGATGTAATAAAACTTCTATGGAAATCATACATTGACAGCTAAAGCCAAGCACATAAACCCCTCTGATTGTGTGACAACAAAATTCAAGCAAAGGTTTTGCACTTTCTAAATGGCTGTTGATAACTAAATATTGCAAAGATCAACTTGTCCAATATAGCCATAGATTGCCAAGATCAATTATTATAAATGTCAACCACATTAGCAAATGGTGTGAAGGTCAACTTATCCATCATATCAACTCATCCTTTAGCGTAAACATGGAGATGAAATCATGAAACCAGTACAACCAAAACAAATGACTAATGACTAGAAAATAGTTACAAAAGGAAAATGGTTAAGGATACTATTTTGTGATGTACAAAGGTAAATAACATCTATAGTAACCAAACACATAACTAAACATTGCCAAGGTCAAGTTGTCGATGACACCATGTTTTTTTCCTTTCATTGCCTAAAACAAATAGGTGAGCGTAGAAGTTTTTTTCCCCAAAAACTGCATTATGCAATATTGCATCAACATAATGAGGCAGTGCAGAAGTCAGGTGACAAAAATTTCCATGGCATATTTTTCTATAGTCTTTTTACCATAAACATGTGCATTAAAGCATGAAACCATTATAGCCAAAGAAAATGTCCAATGACTGAGGAAAATAGCTACAAAAGGAAAATAGTTAAGGTTGCAATTATGTTGTATACAAATCTTAGTAACAACTATATTAATTAAACATATAACTAAACACTATCAAGGCCAACTTGTGCATCAAATTGATAAACATAAAGACATTGGCAAGAAGGGAAGGCATGGACATTGGAGCAAAAAACCATTATAGCCAAATCAAATGTCTAATGACTAAAAAAATATAAATCTAAGTAACAACTATAGTAATGAAACACATAACTAAACACTATCAAGGCCAACTTGTGCATCAAATTGATAAACAAAAAGACATTGTGATCAAGGGAAGGTATGGACATTGCAGCACAAAACCATTACAACCAAAGCAAATGTTTAATGACCGGAAAACAATTAGACAAGGAAGATCTATGTATTTTATGACACAATGAAACTATTGTTTTTTGATCAAATTGTCCTGGTGGACTAAGTTTGATCTAAGCTTCAATGAAACAGTTGGAAATCTACATTGGATTAAAGGATAGTGGGATGTCATTGAATCCGTGGAAAAATAATTTGGACTTTGGACTATAGACATATCCCTGGGAACAAATCTATAGCCAGAATGCACAACAGTCAAATTAGCATTAACTATAAAGTAAAAGCAAAATGCAGGCAGTCAAATATGTAGAAGACACCATACAATGCAATAAGAAGTTGAGTAAGAAATCAAATTCTAAACGAGCCATTAACATTTTTGTATTCTTACGCCTTGGACATAAACCTAAACATAGCCATATATGTAAATATGGATCAAATGGCTATTTATTATCATGATAATAAAAACATAAGCTTCAAACAATAACAACAACAAAGTATGAATCTGAACACTATTCTTTTTTTCATATCCATTTATATAATGCATAGAGGTAATTAACTACACAGCTACAATGCATACTGGTTAAATTACAACTAGCCATGAATTATAAGCAAATTGCAAATATGGCTGAATAGAAAAGAAAAGAAAACATGGAAAAAAGGAAAAAAAACACCAAATAAAAAACTATGATTCGGAGATATTTTTCCAAGGTTGAAAAATCAGTAATTTATGTCAATTTTGTTGTCATCTAGAGTAAGAATTCTAAATTAATTATATTGGTGTTATTGGCAAAACAATGTAAACAAAAAACAAATAAAAATTGATATCACAAAAGAAACTGTCATTAAGCAATTTAATGACCTTTAAGGCACTATTGACTTTAACAAAATATTGAAAGTTGTCTATGTTAGAAGTCTATGACCAACGTTTGCACATAGATGTTGAACATATGACAATTTCTTTTGCATTGCTAAAGACTAAATACGGTTGCATTTAGCGTAACATTGGTTTTGAATCGAAATTGTCAAAATAAAAAAAGAACATAGATGTTGAACACATGACAATTTTTTTTGCACTGTAAGAAACTAAATACAATTGTATTTAGCATAACACTGAGTTCAAAATTGTCAAAATAAGAAGAACATGGAAAATAGATTTTGGACCAAGTTGTTTGTAATGGCTAAAAAAAAGCTACAATGCCATGGTTCAAAAGTAGTATAGAAGCAATAGTTTTTCCTAGGTAATAGTATGGCAGCAACGGAAAGAGAAGTATGCAGTATTTTGCAAATGTATGTATCCTAAACAAAATGCATGTATCCAAAAACAATGAAGTTTGCAACAATTCCAAAGTTTGTAATGAATTAAACTAGATTGGTTGTAACTTTGATAAGAATAAAGGATTTAGTAATTTTGATCACAATACAATACCTGGAAAAGAGCAAAAATATTGTGCATTGATTTTGTTCTGAGAACGATAGAAAACTAACATTTTTTTCAAGAAGCAATATATATATTGAACAGTCAAATAAATCTACTTTTGAAGATCAATGTTCTACTTTTGTGCTAGTTGCATATCAAGATCATGGAAGTTCATGACCGATTTTTAAAAAAATGATAGTAGAAGTTCATGAATCCTAGCAACAACTGGGACTTCTTGTTGTTTTTTGTTTGTTTGTTTGGAAACAACTGGTGTTTCTATAGCTGTGTTGTAGAAATTTCTTCCTATGGATAAGAAAAGGTTCTCTTAGCTTAAACTAAAGTAATCTAAGACAGCTCATAACAAATTCACCCCTGAAATCCTAAATCAAACTCATATATCAAGATTAAACGTACTTGAAAATAGAAAGAGAACGTCACTCACCTTAAATCAGACATTTGTCCTGCTTCCATCTTTTAACCTTGAAGCTCTTAAGTTGAACCTATCAAGATCAAACAAAGACAAACAAACGATCTCCCAAATACCTTGAAGTACAAGTTAGATATAAATCCTATTGAATACACTTCATGCCAATGATTGCAACATAATACACACAAAGTGGGAAAACAAGACAAGTTATTATTGATTAGAAGCTTGAAGATGCTTACAAAGAGTTTCTTGATGTCCAAGTGACCTTTAGCTCCAATGCTCCTTCCCTTTAGCTATATCTGCAACTCCCTTAGGATCATAGGTTGGATTCCCCAAATAGTCCTCCCTTTGGCTTATGGATGGCCTCTCCTTTATAGCATTTGGAAATCTAACCAAAGGGAGAGGAAGGTGGATCTCATGAGAGTTTAGTGGATCAACCAGGCTAAACATGGAGAACAAGTAAGGATCGAATCAAAAATGAGCCAATCCCAACAAAATCTCTCGAGAGATGAAGATCCCAAATCTAAGCAAAAAGAATATTATGGGATTTTCGCGCCCTGTACACTGAGCATAACGCGAAAATATAGGAATTTTCGTGCCCCAGCTGTTGTGCAACACGCGAAAATTAGGGTTTTTCGTGCCTTGGGCTAAAGGCAGGGCGCGAAAATTAGGGCGAAAGAAGGTCAATCAGTGTGACATTTGGCTCGTGAGGTTGTCTTTCAATAGAAAAAGGTTGGATTTGTCTCCTATGTGTCCAGATGAGACCAAGGAGGGGACCAACGAGGTAAAAGACATATCAGGAGGAAGTGTCACTAGGTCATATGTCATGGAGATGCGGCACTAACACTCGAAGTGTAACTTTGAGGTATAGCAAGCTAAAGTACAAAGTTATTTTTCAGAGAACCAAGGAACTGTCATAAATAAAAACAATATAGAAAAACAAAACATGAAACGGTAACTAAATGGAATATGAAACATGAAACAACAAATGTACATCATATGCTATAGGAAAAAGGAAGAATATATCCAAAAAAAATGCACAAATATTAATTGCTATATAGAAACATAACTAGATTGCACTAGAGGTTGTATAGTATATATGTTTGAAACTATATTGAATTTACATAATTTGTAGCTAGTTTTTCAAAATATATCCATATTAAATGCAAATGCATAATTGCATATGGACCATTACATAGTTTATGACAAAAAGGAACTTTGAACTGTAGATGAAACATGACCAATGTCGAAGTACATATAGTTATGTTTCAACAACAATATTCATATAGTATAAAGGTTTTTTTTTCCTTTTTTTCCAATGTCTATTTAGACCAAGACTAGGAATCTTCTGAAGATCTAAGCCAAAATTTTCCTATGCGGCTCTAGTTACATTGATGTCATCCATTGACATCAAAATATCAAAGAACCACCGAAAATGGTTTGATAGAAACTTGAGAAAGTATATGCATGTAACAACTTTTGGGAATGCATAAAGTTATTTTTCCATAAAGCAGTTGTCTTCCAACAGCAAAAAACATTGATACAAATTCCAAGACAATGTTTAAAACCTTCTGACTTCTGTGATGTTGTAATCTACTATGAGTGTAAAAAGGCCTTCATGGAAAAGTCTTCACAAATTGAACATAATTGATGAGATGCTTTTTGTTAATCTTTAAAAGATATTTTGGCAACTTCGGGGCAACATTGTTCAAGTACTGGATTATACAAGGCACAATCAAGTGGCCCATTGCATGTTTCTAAGATACACTCAACATTATTCTCATATCTTATTTCTATTGTTTGTTTGCAAACTATACAATTTGATGAGCTATGCATCATTGGCATACTACATTCGGTGCAAATACACTGAAATGGTGGTGCAAATGCATTTTTTTGCTTTCAATAAGACTTGTATATGCACACAAGAACCTACATCAACCATTTGTTTTTTTGGGGGGTGGTGGGGGAAGAATAAAATGTGTAGCAAACATATGAGGGAAAAAGGACAAAAAAAATTCCTAAGCAAAAGGGGGAACAGACTCTTTTTTCATCAAGTGAATCCAAGTGGATACCTTGGTCTTTGCATTGATAGCCGCAAGCAATGACTCTTTTGTGAATTCATCATTAAGCACATGAAAAATAGTCGCTGCTGAAAAACGCAAAAACTGTGTTCCTTTTGGACCATTTCTAACAACATTCTTAGACAAATACAGTGGGTTAATATCACTTGTAACTTGCTCCTGTATTTGATCGATCAAGTCTTTGCAATTTTCATTAACCAATAGATGCAAGACATGTGGACAATGTTATTAGCAGTTTCAATAGGGATTGAAGACATTGCAATTATTCCAATGCTAGTTTCAAATAATGGCAATAACAACTAAACATAGGATGGGAGCTAGTTAGGCGACATTTTCTAAATAATAGTCGAGACTTACAATCGCAGTACCATTTGTTGTTGTCCCATCTTGATAGATCATATTGTGTGTTGTTTTGCTGAAATCTAATAATGATAGTTGCAATAGAGTGAACTCAATAGCCTTAATTTGATTGCACCGGCTCATGTATAATAGTGTTTGGTGGAAGTTTGTGATATTTGCAAACTTGTTAAATATTTTCGACTATTGTTTTGTTTAGGAGGACAATACATAATTTTGCATCTCCTCTATGGTTATGCAAATTGCACATATCATTTTAGATCAAGCAATTGGTACAGGGTATATATGTTATTGCAATATTGAAAAGACAATAAAGTGGAAAATAAATCAAGAAAAAAATGGAAATGCAATTGTATCTAGTTTCTTTTGATGTTTATGATAAAATATGTACCACAATTGGAAACTAGAACTGTGAATCTTTGCACTAGAACCATGAGTCTTTGCACTAAGTTTGATTTTGAATATCGCATCATGCAAAAGTTGTATCTAAGGAAAAAACATGTGGAAAGTTGAATTTGGAAACTTATGTCGGAAACATTTGTGAAGTAGACATTGCAACAAACAATTTTACATTTGCAACAAAACCAAAAGGATATGTATGTAGGGTGTTTGCCTAGACTTTGTTTAAGAACGACCAATGTTATTTTTACTATACTCAAACATGCATTTGATATACTTCCATTGATGGTCATGGGTGATAATTACACCATACTTAGGGGATAGAATGAAATGTTTTGTTAGTTGTATCTCTTTTTTTTAAATTAAATTAGACAATAGGAAGTAGTTATATGGTAATATTCAAGGTTTTTATTGGTCATTACAATTGCATTGTATCAATGCAAAGAAATTAAAAGATAAACAACATGATGATCACTCCAATAAGCTTCAGAAACAATAAATGCAATACATCTTGTAGGCACAATTGTCCAAAAGTGGTTAAGAAGTGATCTTGTTTCATGTGTTGTTTTTGTCTTGTTTTTGTCTTGTTTCATGTGAAATTTCTGCTATTCATAAATGACATTTGATATACTTCCATTGATGGTCATGGGTGATAATTACACCATACTTAGGGGATAGAATGCAATGTTTTGTTAGTTGTATCTCTTTTTTTTAAATTAAATTAGACAATAGGAAGTAGTTATATGGTAATATTCAAGGTTTTTATTGGTCATTACAATTGCATTGTATCAATGCAAAGAAATTAAAATATAAACAACATGATGATCACTCCAATAAGCTTCAAAAACAATAAATGCAATACATCTTGTAGGCACAATTGTCCAAAAGTGGTTAAGAAGTGATCTTGTTTCATGTGTTGTTTTTGTCTTGTTTTTGTCTTGTTTCATGTGAAATTTCTGCTATTCATAAATGACATAATTTCTTCTTGTAGGTTATTGTTTGCAAGCATATCAATGTTGGAATCTCCAGTAAATACAATGTTTTTTTTCTTATGTTTTTTCTATGATGCTTGCAAGAAAATAGAAAACATGTTCAAGCGGTGCATGTGGCGTGATATAGACATTTGCGATTTTGAAAGAGAATGTTTCTAATGGAAATCAATAACTATTGATTCAATATATTGTGTGGTGTAGTTTTATGATCTTTCAAGCACATTGCTCTTTTTGTAACATGTGATGATTCCATGGAGATGCAATATTGATAAGTGATTATAGTTTTTTCGTAGCGGAGATTCTTGTGGGAGGGTATTTGTGTATGCTTCTTGCAAGCATAGTATGTCGATTTTCATTAGATAATAGTCACTAGTAATTTCTCAAATATGCAAGGGAAAGCTATGAGTGTTCAATGAACAAATTAAGAGACAAATGTTTGTTTTGTTTAAGAACAAGATATATTCAACTTGGTAATATGAATGTTCTCTTAGCCTTTGCATTTTTTCAATTACTTTTTGGCAAATATGAAAATTTGTCTTTTGCAATTTATTTATGAGGTATAGAGATTTTATGTCTTTGGCACGGTACAATGCAGTGTAGACAAGTCTAGGCTGCTTTATTCCACTTGGGTCGAATGCTAGTTTTTGCATTGTGAGCCCTTGTGACCCATGGATAGTTCGTGCACATGCCAATTGCATAGGAAATTGTTCTCTTATCAAATGAGATCCATTTCTGGTTCGCATTTGTCCACATACACGTCTAATCAGTGTCCAAGTATTTTCTATTTTAGATGTGTAGAATTGGCGCATGTTTGCTCATTGCAATAATCCAATTGTTGGATCTATGAATTCAATCCATAGTATATTGTTTTCTATTGTTGTAGGGAGTTTGAAGATGCCATCAGCACCGTTCACTAGCCCATCGTCTATAGTAGAATTGCCTCCAATTAGTTCAGCGAGCATTTCTTGTTTGAACATTATTGTAGAAGGCATGTGCATATTCTTGTTTGCATAGTTCTCTATTTCTATTGCGACTATTTTTTTGTCAAATGAATTCAATACGATTGGGTCTAATGGTAGTAGCGATAACATCTTTTGGTTGTGTTGTTGGATGTTTATGTTGTGGTGAAAATATATGGAAATTTTGGATCATTTGGCAGAGATTTGTAGTAGCATTTGTTCTAGTCGCATATATCCTCGTTTGTTTGAGTGCATGTTCTAATTTTGGTGAGGATTGATATGAAAATATTGTCATCTTGTTGATCAATTTTTTTAGCTGAAAGCATTTGACACTTGTTCTCCAAAACGTAGATGGAATTGTCTGAGAGTGAAATTTTGGTTGTTCAAAGATCCAAGAATTGTGTAATGATTGAGGTTGAAAGAGATTACCACGGAATATAATGTCAAGATTTCCAAATAGTGATGTTGGCCTATAGGACAGGGCACAATAGGCATGAGCGCAAAAGACTAATATATTCTTCCCTTGACAATTGGAGCTCTTTTAAGAATATGTCGAAGGAAACATTGTCATGGTAAGTTCGATGTTGCAAAACATGGGAAAGTTCTTTTGATTTTTTTTGGTAGGTTGATGTGTTGTTGTCAAGTGGATGCAAAATGCTAGTTCTATCAATTGGAGGAAAGGAAAATTGAACCTGCAATTAGAATTGTGATTTTTTTTGCAAGTCCGTGTGTGGTGATGAGTTTGGATCTTGATAAGGTCTTCAGACAATAGCATTGAGTCGCAATATATGTACTTGTTTACAAATGTTGTGATCTCACTTTCAGAAATTTGTCAATAGATTGGTGCATTTTGTATCCAAAGTAGTTCGCGATCATGTTCATTGCCTTTGCCTTGGAATTCATTGATAAAGAAAATTTCTTTCACCTCTCCGAGTAATTCACTATATTTTGAGATTAATATGCGCATTGCCAACATTCTATGCTTGTAATATATACTACAAATTACATGATGGTTTCTAATAAGTGAATCAATAGATTGTTCAAGGAAATTGTTTCCATCTAGATGCGACAACGTCTTTTTTAACCAATAATGCATCGGTTAGTGGTGTCCAAATATGTTTTGCACTGGTAAAAGTAATAAAGAATCTTGGCAGCACAAGTCGACGTATCATTGCAAAGACATTTTTCCTAATATTTTCAAAATAATCAAGTGATGTATGTATGCTTTGGAGTGAGTGAAATGCAATTAGTGATTTCAATATATTCTCAAGATTCTTTTGGTATTTGGCATCTTTGGCAATTATTTTCTTTCCTTTTAGTTCTCCTATGCGAATAGAAATCCATGTAGAACTTGAAACCTGATTGATTAGTTTCCGAACTACCTTGAAAAATATATTTGTATTGTTTGTCAAGAAGACTTTATATGCATGTAGCCTTCATATGCATGTAGCCTTCATATGCATGTAGTAGTTCTCATTGATCAATTTGTTGATACGAGAAATGACTAGTAACATCATTAGGCCGACTAGAATCATAAAAAAAATTAGGGAAGTTTAATTCTTTAGAGAACTTATCTTGGAAAATGCCCAATGGCTTGAACCCTTTGGAAGGTGCAATTTGTAAAATATGATTATTAATATCATCTGTCAGATGAGCTTCCCCATAACCATGTACCAATGTTTCAGATATGGGTTCTACATCTTCTTCATCATCATTTGAATAAAGGGATTCCAAGTTCAAAGGTTCATTTACATGTTGTTGTTGGTACTCTTAAAAAAAAAATCCCATTTAGTATTGATGATAAAGCCTTCAAACTTGTAGAGGGAAGCATCACATAAGTCTCTTAGGGAAATCATAACTTGTTTGGGTCGAATGTTGAAAGACAAAAAGGCATTCTTGTATTCCATTTTTTATTTTTATCATCACGACAATTATCATTGTGTCAGATAGACTTCTTGGAAATTCCAACTGGATTGTGTTCAGAATGGTTAGGACATTTACGATTTTGCCTGTGAGGCCAATTTGAGATTTTTAGTAGCTAAGATGTCTTATTTGTGCAGATGCCATTCTTGGGGAAACTAGTCTTTCTTCTAAAGGAATCAAAGATGAAACATATGGCACGTTTTTGTTTCTTCATATTTGCAAAGGGGTTTAAAATAGAGGCAATTTTTCATTTGAAATTGCATTGTTGCAATATTTGCAGATGTGATCATAACTTATGCTTTATGTAGGATGTCCATGACCTATTGGGAATCCAAGACTTGATAACATATATTTTCCAATAGCATACATATATTTTTGGAAATGCAAACGTTGGCAAACTACACAAGCATGTGGAGGCGTGTCTTGAATTAGTTCTAAATATTTTTCAATTGCATCCATTGATTTTGAATGTTTTTTTGTTGTTGATATATGGCCAACCCCTCTTTTCTTATGGACTGTTTCAATTGTTGAAGTCTCATTGATCGCTTACTTAGGAAAATTGATAGATTGAATGAAGGGATTGAATCAGATGACTTATGGAAAAGTTGAGTTTGTATGCCTTGGCCTATGAGTTTTTTTACTTGCTTATTGCAAAAGGGATTCTTTTTATTTTTTTTTATTGAAAGTTATAGCTTGGCATGATTTGACTGGATTCTTAATTGTATTAGTTGTTTTGTTGACACAAGGCAATGGTTCATTGCAAATTGGATTCACGAGGATTTGCTTCCTAGAAAGCGAAAAGGGTTCAATTTTCCAAAGGTGGCCACTAGAGAGGTTATTTATATTACTATTAAGAACCAAATGCCAATAATGACTATGTCTAGAACTAATAGAACAAGGAAATAGATAGATGACATTTGTACAGGGCTTTGATGGATGGAACTTTAGGGAAATCAAGTCTATGTTTCAGAAGTCCGAATGTATATTCACATGAAACATTTCAAAAAACCATTAGATCCAAAAATCACCTTCCTCTACATTGCCTTCATCATAAAGCATTGATAATTTGATAATGTAACCTTGCCAATTTACAATAGAACACTTGTTTTCAACAACACTACTTGGTAGGTATATGTTTAAAGCTTTCAACGCCCTTGTGTCATTTGCAATATAGAAATTAAAGAATGTTTGTGCAAATTTTTTTCTCAAGGAAGGCACATCAAATAACTGTGCAAAGTTGCAAATGATTGAAACAAGGAATCATGACAACTACCAACAATGCAAATAGACAGTCGAAGACATTGTTGTGAAAGGACGTGTTGAAGTGATGACATTACCTACTCAATTTGCAATATGCTATTTGAACATGTGCATAAACCAATTGGTCTATTTGGAGTTTACATAATATTTCTTGAGCGATATGTCAATATTGGCTCAAAGTGTCCAGATCTTGGATTCATATCATGAAAAATTAAATGACATTGATATTCTCCTTTATCAGGATAAAATGGAGGTATTTTTTTCTATTTGAGAATGACCAAATTCAAGTTGGAATAGATAACCAGTTTGAAAACCATTTGAAACAAAATATGTCACCCCATAGTCCTATTGCTCTGGATGAATTTGCGGAACATGCAAAAATGCACATTCTCTCCAAATATGTTTCAGCAACATTTACATGATGCAACTCATAAAGAAATTAATTACTAAATTCAGTTCTCATTAACATAATAGCATATGGATCTCCTTGGTACAAGCAACTTTGAAAAAGGTTAATTATTCCCTATCTTATTTTAAGTGAAGTGTATCATAAATGAAGCAATGTAGACAACGCATCAAATAAGCAATCACCCGCGTGATATTGGAAATATCGTAATCAGAACAAGCACTAGGCTGAAAGAACATAATCAATTTGTTCAAGGATTTGTCACGGATTTGTGTGGGATTTCTTCATCAATTCCAAAAAACAAATTGTGCAATTGTGCATTTTGGGCCATCGTATAATTTGGTACCTCATTTTGTTGTTGGCAATTTGCAACATAGAAAAGAGACCTTTGGCCATATTAGGGAAATGGAGTGGTGGATTTTGAGAAAAGACTCGAGAAAAAATCATATGAGGACTAGTTAACAATTTGCAATTGTGACCTCCAATAAATGGACCTGCAAGAATACAAAGACTATTCATGCATTATGACATGAGAAACAACACATCGAGTTGAAACCATGTATACATGTGTTGTGAAATCACATGGACAATTTTGACTTTTGATATTTTGCATTAGGAAGAATTCCATAAGCTCATGGAAAAATCCCATATGTGGCAATTACATACATTCAATAATCTAAAGGAAGTGATCATGATGATGAAAACAACTACTAGACAATGACACTAATCAATTGCCTCCATACATAAATCCCATTTTCATGGAAACATCAAAAAGGCATCTACATATGAATACTAATATAGTGGACTATTCTCCATAATCAAATCAACAAAATGGAACTTGTGTAACAGAAGACGTTATTGGATAAAAGGAAAACAAGAGTAAATAATGGCAATCTTTCGATTCTATTTTTAAACATACTACTATTCTAGTGAGAATCATCTTCATTGAAATCGCACTTTTCATTTAAAGAAGATGGAACAAGATTCTAGTTGTTTCAACATTAAAATTAACGTCAAGCAAAGGGAAATGCATTGGATGAACAGTGTATAAGAGACTTCTACACTAGATAAATAACTTAAAGTCTCTTATTTTCTAGAGGTTCAAATAGGAATGGCAGTATGAATTGATGCAAGTTCTATTTTCTACTTGACCTACACACAACTCTATGTTTACTATAATATGTTTTTAATGGATATACTACAATCGATTCATGTCTTCTAGTCGGCATGATCTAGTCCAATTTAACTATTTAGCAAGTATATAAACACGTGCTAATGGAATGTCATTGCTGACATATTAGCTTATGATTTTCAAGTTGCTTGTTTGTTTTTGACATCTTTACCAATATCCTTCATATGCCAATGAAAGAGCCAGGATTACTACATGGGCCATGGCTACCCATCCTTAGATTTTTATTTGTTTCCCATAAAACCGAGTACACTATATTCTATGACAGACCTTGGTGAAAGTGCATGGATAACTTTGATTATTTGAATAAGCCTATAGATACAAATCACAGTTGATATATTTACTGCCAAAAGTAATTGCATAGGAATTTCACAATATAGGGAAGATTGCAAAAGGACATGCGTAAAAGAAAATTGAAGCAACTTCTAGAAGAACAATTCATCTACGACTCATCTGCACTTTTCCTATGTTTCTTCCTAAAGCAACGGAACGCTTTTTATTTTTTTTAATTCTTTTTTGTTCCTTTTTAGATTCTTAGACTTATCATATATTCATGGCACTTGCCTATGAATATGACATGAAACCAAGTATATTCCATGACAGACCTTGGTACCAGTGCATGAATAACTTTCATTATCGAAGAAGACTATAGATACAGATCACAGTTGATGTACTTACTGCCAAAAGTAATTGCATAGGAATTTCACAATATAGGGAATCTTTAAAAATGACACGCGTAAAAGGAAGTTGGAGCAGCTTCTACAAGAACAATTGCTCTATGGATCATCTGCACTTTTCCTATGTTTCTTCCCAAAGCAACATAACGCCTTTTTTTTTGTCCCTTTTTAGGATTCCTAGAATTATCCTATATTCATGTCACATGCCTATGAATGTTGCCTCATCACTTTGTTTCTTCATAAGGCAAGGTACTCGCCAAGCAAAAGCAACTGATTTTATCCCAAGACATAGAAAAACCTAGTCATAAACAATGCAGTCTCAAATGAATATGCATTATCCCTATTACTATTCAAATTTGTCCATTGCAAACACTGGGAAAAAAGAGAAAAAAATATGATATTCTGGCATATTTATTTACATACTAATTGATATAGGCCCATTAATTGATTTTTCAATGGAAAAGAAAATAGATTCTATAATCTAAGTAAATATTCTCCAAAGAAATTAAAAAAGGGAGGGGGATTTTTTTTTTTAAATAGGTAAAGAATCGGAATATAACCATAGAGAATAGGCTGTTATGATTTTAGAAAAATCAAATAGATTTTGTAAGAGAGATTGGAGTAGATTTTATAACTATAAAAGCTAATATAAAATTCAAAAGCAAAGTGTATCTGACAACAAATATTAACATGATAATCACTTAATTTTTTTCTTTGTAGCATAGGAAATATTCCAAATATCATCAGCCTACCCACTATTTAGAAAATCAACAGAGGTAAGTAGTTTATGTAAAACTTACAACAAGAAGCATATGTTGCAATAAATATGAAGACATTTTATACTACTTTTAATTATGTCAAAAAAGCACAAAATAGTTTAAAGACACCAAATAATTTAGGCTGACATACTAATTATTTAATCGTTGCTTCAACAGTTGGATGGCATATCATTATCCAAATCTATGCTATTTTAGATTGACCTGCTCATTGGGCTCACAATTACGTGTTTTTTTTGCGCAAGCCCATAGCAGGAGAAATTGTAAGCTTTCCTTGCCAACATTTGAAACAAAAATGTTTTTATATACAATTTAAAAAATATATAAAATATTGCTCACCTTGCATGTCAAAATGAAAGGCCACAACCTATATGAAAGATGTGCTTTTTGGATGTAGATTCTACAACCTACTTGAAATATATTATAGGACAATATCATAATAAAATTGTCAATGGAGTTTGATCATAGTATTCTACTACAACCAAAATTTGTCCTATAGTTTTTGGTGATGTGATTGATGACGGTGTTCATGCATTCAGAGCAAGTTGTACGAGGGAGAGATGTTTTAAATGTTGGTCTACATTGAAACTAGGGTCGCCTTAGGTTAGCAAGACTTGAAGCCTCAGCCAGCCACCTTCTCGAATGCTTCTACATTGATTATGGAACAATGGGAATTCACTCAGCATGTTTGGCTTGGCGTTTCGGGCCGGAATTCTCATCTTCATAGCTCCCCAACAAACATAAAACAATATTGTTCTATGGATTGGGAGTTTGAACTCTATCGACATTTCAAGAACGCTAACTCCACTGTTATTAAAAAAGAAGAAAAAACATCACTTCATCTAAAAAAGAAGAAAAATCATTGCTTCATCTGGATTTGCAGCTCTTTATTTTAGTTCCCTCTTAGTATTTAATACAGTACAAGTTAAGATAGATATGCTAGTTTGATCAACCTGTTTCTCTTTTAAAAAACCTACTAATGAAAGCAATCCCTTTTTTCACATAAAAAAACAGTGAAAATTTTATTTGGCTAACGAGAGAGGTTGTCTATGAATGCAATTATACATTTCAAATGGTCAAAGTTGCACTTTGAGAGAGAAAAAAATCCCTATGTTGAGTGCATTTCAATAGCACCAAAATTCGAAAGGGCCGACGTATATGGTGATCAATGCAAGAATGCATTTGAAGAGGAACCAAAATTGTAAGGAAAGGCCAAAAAAATTATACTACAAAGACTACTGGCGCTCAAGGATCCATGGATCGTTGTGAATTAAAGGCACTCGAGTTCAAATAATAAAAAAATCCAAAATCAAATCCTATTAGACTATAACTTATCCTTCCCCAAATCACATGAACTTGCAACCTCATTAAGCCTAGGACTAGACACATGAAACCTATGAATAACACATTCATCGGCATTTTATAAAATATGGACATGGATAGTTTTGAAATCTGAATTTCTCCAATCCTCATTTACAAAAGAAGCACTAGTGAAAAATATATGATTAGAAATTCATTTTTTTATATGATGTCAAAGGCGATGTGCATGTCCCTACTTCTTCCAAACAATATGCCAATTCTATGACTGTGGACTACAATTGCTAGTTGATTAGTTTCTATTGCCTCCATAATCTAGCTACCAAGAAAAGGCGACTATGAACCCTAGAAATTTGCAACATGTAAGAGAGAGCATCTGAGCGAAATTTTAATGCCACAAGCAGAATGTCAATGTTGCAACTAGTATTTCACAGAAATCCATAAAGATTTTCCCACATTGAAAAAAAAACCCAAACCAAGAATTTGACATACAAACCACTGCTTACAAACATTTCTATATATATGTCTAGAAACATTCCAAACATTCCTATATATCGACTATAGATAGAAAAGCAACACTATATGTTTGTTTATGAGTATCCCCTGACAATGTGATACACACACACACACACACACACACACAACAAAACGTCAATGACCAAATCCTCTCAACACCCCAGATTCAATCCACAATCGAATCATATATATATATGCATATTAATACCCATGGAAAAGTCACAACAACAAAACAATTTGCCAATATAACATCGGAATCCTAGTGAAAAATTTGCTAGCAATGGTCAAATGACAATGAAATATTGCCAATTCTATGACTATCGACAACAATTGCTAGTTTACTAATTTCTATTTCCTTCATAATGTAGCTACCAACAAGAGGCTGCTAGCAACCCTGTACATTTGCAACATGTTGGACAAAGCATCTGACCGAAATTTTAATGCCACGGGTAGAATGTCAATGTTGAAGCCAGTATTTCACAGAAGTCCATAAATATTTCCCCACATTTCAAAACAAAACCAAATCGAGAATTTGACATACACACCTCTGCTTACAAACATTTCTATATATCTGTCTAGACACATTCTAAACATTCCTATATATCAACTATAAATAATGAAACAACCCTATATGTCTCTTTACAAATATCCCTTAACAATGTGATATATAAAAAAACAACACAAAGTCAATGACCACATCTCCACACCCTCGAATTCAATCCACAATTGAATCATATATAAATGCATATTAACATCCATGGGGAAGTCACAACAGCAAGATAATTTTCCAAGATAGCATTAGAATCCTAGACAAAACTTTGCTAGCAATGGTCAAATGACAATGAAATATTGCCACACATTGCACAACAGAACCAAACCGACAATTTGACATGCACACATATGCTTACAACTAAACCGTTCATTCATTTCATAAAAAATATGTCAATTACTTTTTAAAAATTTATTATGATATCTAAGCAAAAATGTTCTACATAAGAATATGTATCCAAAAATCTATCCTGATTATGTATCCAAATATGTATCTCAATTGATTATCAGGGAAAAATGTTTTACATGCAAATATGTATCTAAAAATGTATCTTGATTCTTCAGGTTCATTCATTTCATAAAACCGTGTCACAAGTATCAAAACTAAACATGTCAAAGGTGTTGCAGGGAAGTCAAGTAAAACAATTTCCCAACGTAGGATTAAAATCCTAGTCAATAACTTGTCAACAGTGGTCCAATGAGAAAAAGGCTTAGCACTATAAAATCCAATTGTAGTTGTATGTGGACTTTTTCCAAATAATATGCCAATTCTATGATGGTGGACTACAATTGCTAGTTGACTAGTTTCTATTGCCTTCATAATCTAGCTACCAACAAAATGCTACTAGGAACCTTGGACATTTGTAACATGTAGGACATAGAATCTAAGCGAAATTTTAATGCCACAAGAAGAATGTCAATGTTGTAGCCAGTATTTCATAGAAGTCCATAAAGATTGTCCCACATTTCAAAACAAAACCAAATCAAGAATTTGACATACACACCTCTGCTTACAAACATCTCTCTCTCTCTCTCTCTCTCTCTCTCTCTCTCTCTCTCTCTCTATGTGTGTGTGTGTGTATGTATATATATATATATATATATACAGAGAGAGAGAGAGAGAGACAAAGATAGAGAGAGAGAGAGAGAGAGAGATTCCAAATATTCCTATATATCAACTATAAATAGCGAAGCAACACTATATGTCAGTTTACAAATATCCCCTAACAACGTGATATATATAATAATAAAAAACACAAAGTCAATGACCAGATCTCCACACCCACAAATTTAATCCACAATCAAATCATATATATATGCATATTAACACCCATGGGAAATTCACAATTGCAAAACAATTTGCCAACATAACATCGAAATCCTAGTGAAAACTTTGCTAGCAATGGTCAAATGACAATGAAAGATTTCCAATTCTATGACTATGGACAACAATCGCTAGTTGGCTAGTTTCTATTTCCTCCATAATGCAGCTACCAACAAGAGGCTACTAGAACCTTGGACATTTGCAACATGTAGGACAAAGTATCTTAGCAAAATTTTAATGCCACATGCAGAATGTCAATGTTGCAGCCAATATTTCTTGAAAGTCCATAAAGATTGCCCCACATTGCAAAACATAACCAAATTGAGAATTTGACATACATACCTTTGCTTACAAACATTTATATATATCTATCTAGAAACATTCCAAACATTCCTATATATCGACTATAAATAACAAAGCAACACTATTTGTCTCTTTACAAATATCCCTTAATAATGTGATATATAAAAAAAACCAACACAAAGTCAATGACCACATCTCCACACCCCAAATTCAATCCACAATCGAATCATATATAAATGAATATCAACACCCATAGGCAAGTCACAACAGCAAGACAATTTGCCAACATAACATCAAAATCTTAGACAAAACTTTGCTAGCAATGGAAAAATGACAATGAAAGATTGCCACACATTGTACAATAGAACCAAACCGACAATTTGTCATACACACCTATGCTTACAACCAAACCGATCATTCATTTCATTAAAAACTATGTCAATTGCTTTTTAAGACTTTATTATGATATCTAAGTGAAAATGTTCTACATGAGAATATGTATCCAAAGTTCTATCATGATTATTCATTTGATAAAAACTCTATCTCAATTGATTATCAAGGCAAAACGTTTTTCATGCAAATATGTATCTAAAAATGTATCTTGATTCTTCAAATTCATTCATTTCATAAAATTGTGTCACAAGTATCAAAACTAAACAAGTCAAAGGTGTTGCAAGGAAGTCCAGTCAAACAATTTCCCAACATAGGATTAAAATCCTAGTCAATAACTTGTCAACAGTGGTCCAATGGAAAAAGGCTTATCACTGTAAAACCCACAGCACTATGTTCTTCAGATTTTACATAACGTGTCGATTATTTTTTGCAAACACAAAGTTTTTCCAAACTAATAGATAGGAAATAAACACAAGTTATCCAACAAGGGTTTTGAAGTTTTTTTTTCATAAGAAAATATAGCTTACTATTAATAACTCGAAATAGTAAATAGAACTAGTACATAGAGTAATCAGATCATATGAGTGTGAGTCATATCACAACCACAAGCTCCCAAAGACACCACAACTACATAAGTCAAAGCCAAAGATCCATCCAAAAACATATTGGATGTCTAAAAGCAACCACCATAACAGCATATCCCTATAACAGCAGATATAACCAAAATCCATCACCATGTATCAAAGTATCAGAGTGCCAAACCGATAGACCTACAGACATAATACAAGTATAAGTCCAAAACAACCCAAGGCCTGGACACATATGACCATATAGCATGAAAGTCAAAAGCAAAACATAGAGCCGAATAATCCAACCGGATCAAAAACCCAACAAGTAGTTGGAGAAAGTAACCTAAGAACCTCCAAGGTATAAAGTCACAAACATCATATGAGAAGTATATATATACATAAATGCCGCAAACCAGAAAAAATCATCACCAAAGCAAATCTAACGAGCCCTGGGAGAAAAGAGAGTCCTCATGCCATTCCTCCCACATGATAATACCAGTCGGTGAAACCAAAGCCAGCTTGGATAGCTTGTCAGCCTCCATATTAATCTCGCGGTAAACATGAGCAAAGTGAATATGCTGAAACCCATTGATGTAGCACATGACAGCATCCAACCAATGTGTGAGGAGCATCACATTGAGGGATGACGAGCCCAGAGCCCATGAAATGACAGCGGATGAGTCCCCCATAACAATGAGCGACGAGACCCGCTTGAGACGAGCAAAATATAAGAGGAGCCAAAGTGCACAAAGTTCACTACAAATGTTCATTCCAAAACCCAAATTCAAATGAATGCGATAGGAGACAAAGTTATTTAGATGTAGCACCGCACCAGCCCCACTGTCTCCCCTGCCCCCCGACGCAGCCCCATCAAAGAATCCGCAAGGAAACACCAGAATTGGAGGAGCATTTCGATAACCAGATCACCTTGCAGGAGGAGCAACTCGGTCACCCACAGGAGCAACAATGGAATTGAACTCATTGAAACAGGCAATAATCCGGTCGCATAACCAAGCCAAATTAGGGAAAATGCCCTCGAACACACATCGATTCCGGGCCTTCCATAATTCCCACAGCATAAAACAGGGGATTTCTAGCCACTGACGAGCAAGAGGATCACGGAACCACATACCAAAAGAATCAATCAATGAGGACGAAAGCCAGACAGCAGGTAAACCAAGTGTCTTAGTAATAAGTGACCAGAGATCTTGCATGACCAGGCACGAAGAGAATAGATGATCGACCGATTCCAAATGTGAGCAACATAAAGGACATCGACTAGGATCACAAAAACCACGTCTACAGAGGTTATCCCAGGTAAGAATACAATTACCCAAAGCCAGCCAAACAAAACAACGAATCCTCGGAGGGAGTGCAAGTTTCCAAATCGCAGAGTGCCACCAAACCAAACCCAGTCGACAATCAGCAAATAAAGAGTCGTATGCAAGCTTGGAAGTGACCACACCACGAGCAATGTCCCACGACCATACCAACCTGTCCAGGGAATCACCAAGACGGATATATGCTTGACTAAGGGACATAGTGTAATCCGTCCATTCCTTCCCCATAACACCCCCAATACCAAGTTGACGAGCCGTGATCCAACCCCTACCGTTTAAGGATGCCGCATGTGAAAGATAAAAGAGCCCCCTTGCCCGAAGATGTGCAAGGAGTTCAGGGGATAAATGATAAGTAGGGGGGCCCCCCAGAATAGGATCCAAACCCAGTCTTATGTCCCGACCATTGCCCGGCTTCCAAGTGAGCCACTTTGCAACAACAAAAACCGAGCCCATGAGTCCACGCCATATATTGGAAGACCCAAAAACAATATGTCTACCAATCTGAAACTAGGACGCAACTGGAACTTGTTTAAGATATTTGGCCCGGATAATAACACCCTACAAAGAGTTGTTGAATAAAGCACGCCACAGACTCTTTGCATGAAGAGCCATCACAAATAGCTCCAAATTCTTAACATTCCAACCCCCAAGAGCGTATGGTTGGGCCAAAGTTTTCCAATTTATTAAATGAAACTTATTCTTCTCCCCCCCCCCAGACCATATAAAACGGAAGAATTTCCCACGGATGATGTGTAATATGGTCGCAGAGATTTTGTAGAGGGAGAACCAGTAAACCCCCAGGTTCTGGAGAACCGCCTTTGCCAAAGTGAGCCGGCCACCCAGAGACAGATATCTCATGCTCCAATGAGCCGGCTTGTAAGGGTTTTGAAGTTATGTAAGGGTTTTGTCCTAATAAAATTCAAATCAACCAATTAAAGCTTGTATAGCCTGCAAATAAAAACAACGGTAAACACTACTTCGAATTCGACCACCAAGTAATCAAGCAAACAACAACATTGGCCTATTTTTGCGAATAGGTCACGCCAATGGCCAAAGCCCACTTGCACAAAGCCCATGTGCACAAGGAAAAATCAATATGCTACCGCTACACAAACACCCATTTGTATAAAGAAAACAACAATCCAGCAATTCGCAGAGAAAAATCAATCCACTTACCTGTGACACCTGCGCCGGCACCGTCCACTAACCTCTGAAAACAACTGTCCAAGATTTTCACCGTCGTTTGCAAATCCTACTCCATTCAAGATCCAGTGCAGTTAAGACGCCAAAATGCCACCCTCGAAGAAGAATAGAACAAAATCCATAACACTATTTTGAACCCATTTAAAAAGAAGACATCGAATTTATTGTCTTTTTTTACAAACCTTCATCTATCCAGGAAAAGGATGAAACAACAACAAGCTTGACGACATCTCCAAAATCCTTAGACAATTTCTTGCAAGAACAAAAGCACAAACGCCAAACACTACAAACTTCTACCAGCACCAAATTCCAACACAACCGCATAGGAGTAAATGCAAAACTGTCATTTAAACAATTTCAGCCGAATTTTCGCTGAAAAAATTGCCAGATTCTTAGTACAAAAGGTCTAGAGTTTAGCTTACTCTTTAAAGGATCATATACATACAAATACCTATATAAAAAAATAGAATCTTCAATTTTGTAAATTGATGTAGCACAAGTTTTTAAATTTTATGTAATTTTGAAATAAAAATCTATGGTTTATTATTTTGATAATGCAATATCTCTATCTCTACTTTCAAATACAATTCTCCATTTTCTTTTCTAAATACGAATCATTAAAGCAAGTTCATGTGTAATCCAACTGAGTGTGTTAAAATTACTTCCTCGTGACCTTCTACATCCCAAAAGTTGAGTCTGCTAAAGGCCGAAAGTGGAAACTATGAAATTGAAAAACTTAAAGTGCAGAATTATAATTTCTCATAAAATTACACGATTCCAAGAATAACAAGGCCACATGGTCGCATAGTCCCTGCCACTTTGAATATGATATTAACAAATTGGATTGACATCTCGCAAACATCGAGAAAATCATGCAACGAGACGTTGTGATATTCTGCCATCTAATTTAAGAATATTTATATAGATACATTAGTGTATTGAAGATTTATATAGCTATATATCACTTGGTATATTAATGTAGATGTACATAATGCATATATAGAGTGTAGGGAAGTCTATATTTTTTTTGTTTTTTTTTAAATGATTTTTCACCATTTGTTAGAGGGCTACATCCATCAGGAAATTTCTAGCACCTGTTATTCCGGAGAATCAAGGTATGGCCAGCATTACAATCATTACATAGTCAAAATCAGCTCCCAAGGAGCAAGTGTCACAAAGCGATATTTGAACCCGGGTGGAGAGGACAACATTCCTCCCAACCACCCGATCTACACTCAATTGACTAACGAAGTCTATATTATATATAGACTATACAATATTTAATATTAATATTATTATATATTAAATATAATATTGTTTTATTTTATTTTATATCAATCATAATTTTTATTTTATTTTACTATTAATATAAACTAATAATTAATTTTAAAAAAATTATAGTTTAATCTTATCTTTTATTATTTTATTTTTTATAAACTAGTTTAATTGCCTTATGGTAGCAGATACTTGTCAACATAGTATTAATAAACTGTGTTATTTGCATAATAGCCCGAAAATAAAGTTTAGATTAAAAAATATATTAAGATTTTTTAAATATACTCAAGAACCATTGTTAAGATGCAATATGCAGCTGCTCCTTAAGATGCAATATGCGTGCAATTGTTTCTCTAGCGATGACAACGTGATCACAAAACATGAAGGAAAAGATAATCTGAACTATCATAATTGTGGTATGAATAAAAGTATAAGCCCTGTTTTCAAGCACGTAGAATAAAATATGACACACCAATGTCTCCGAATTGCTCAAACCATTGAGCATAACAACACAAGGCGAAAATGATGTTTACTTCCATATATATATTTATATGAAAAAATAATATATAAATATAAATCAATGTTTCAAGCTCCAACACCATTTAATTTGATAACAATATTAATTTTATTTTTTTGTGCTAGGGGAATCGGAAATTGGAGATTGGGCTGGTACTCAGCGTGACACGGAGTCTAGGGATCCAGTCCCGCTACCACTATACTCCTAGGTTCTCCATACACCCTACAAGCATGGGACACGGGTAAAGCCAAGTATGATTTGAACTCATGACCTCCAATTTATAACATATAACTTCATATCAAATGAACTGTCAATAACCCACACTCATGCAAACTTGATAACAATATTAATTAATTAACATAAACTTCATAAATAAATGTTCACACAATAAAATTTGAAAGGTCAAAGAAGCATTACAATAAAAATACTTATGCTACAAACTTACTGTATAATGTTTTCGATTTAAATATTACATATAAAATTATTACTTAAATGTTTTAATCTTTAAAATAATCATCGTAAAGTTTGGAAATTGATATTGTTACGTGTTGAAAGCATGTCAATATATAAGAAGATCATTAATTTTTTTTTAGTATTTTCGGAATCACGTGACTCTCTTATAAAGGTTATAAGTATTTTCTGAAAAGAGAGACAAACACAATACTCCATGCGGGAGTACTTTTCAAAAAATCTAACATTAAAGGTCCTTACTTGACAAGCCATTGTAACAACATGTGGTTGAGAGGCAAAGAGTGGTTAACTTACATGACATTGTAATGCCATGTGGCTAAGCATTAATGCAAGGTTGTCTCCAAACAAAGAGAAGTTAAGCGTGTACATGGTTAACGAAAAAACATAACATGATATTTAATCATATAATCTGCTTCTGCATTCGGGATTTTGTTTCAATATTTCTATGTAACCAATAATTATATACACATGACAACACCAGGTATGTTTGTCGGGTTTGTCGGCCTAGCCAGGCCACATGCATTACAACTGGTAATGCTTGGCAATCTTTTGACAAATGTAAACCGACAGTGTAAATGTAGTCTTTGCATGTACATACAACCCAATTTCCACGTACCATCCTGGCGTTGAAGTTGACATTTTCCTATGCGTGTGCTATGCAACAAATTTCCAAAAAGAATACGAAAAGAGTAGAAATAGATCAGAAAGAGTACTCCACAATTTTATTGAATAAAATAGCTGAATAACAAGGCTCTTCGAGGGGGCAACCTCCTTATACAATGTACTAAGTACACAAGACAAGATAGTCCAAATGAAAGGTCTCCTTCCTATATATAGGAGACTAAGGGGTACAATCCCAACTAATTGACCCAAGCCGACATAACTAATATAACCATACTAATGACAATTACCACTAATGGACCAAAGCTGGCATCAAAACTAATGTAATGAACCATAATATATGGGGAAATGTGCCCATATTTAGGGCTTAACATGCCCCTCCCCTTGATAGATGATATTTGGTTTTGTTATAATTACATTTCCGATGTCAAAACATATTGACACTAGAATTAACGAACCACGATCAGCGCTGCGATCAGGTTTGACGAGCGTTTAGGTTCTACAATCAACTTGTCGATCACGACTAGGGCTCGGCCCTCCTGGGACCTTCGACGGACCTCCACAACTTTTCCCAGATCAATAGGAAGAAGCATTGATTGCAGCCTGCGGCTAGGGCTTGGTCCTCGAGCTCTATGCCCCTCACTATGGCCTCTAATGGAGACTCATGCCCCCTTACCCCTCCATCTAAACTCAACGAATTCATGAAGCTTATTACAGCGTAAGGAAAAAAGACATTGTCGATTTCTCAGAAAAAATTTGTGAAAAAACTTTCTGAAATACCCACGGTAGCACTTCCAATCGAACAACCTTGCAAAACTTCCCTTAACCTCTCGGAACGAGGCTTAATTGGAGAATTCACAGGTATTTGACCTTCTCCAAAAACTACTAAAACATGGGTTCAAAAAAATTGGAGGCCCTTAATCTCGGACGAAGTAAACTCTTATCTTCTAGGAAAAGGCTTCTTTGTATTCGTCTTCGAAAGCAAGCATGATCGAGAGTTAATTTTCAGGAATGGGTCGTACTTCATTGGACCACAAGGGCTCTACCTGAACAAATGGAATCCAGACTTTGATCCGACCCAAGATGTTCCCTCCGCAGTTCCAGTCCGGGTGAGATTCTCACACCTTCCTCTCCATTGTTGGAATCCTGAATCATTAGAAGCCATTAGGAATGCCCTCGGAAAATACATAAACAAAGTAGATAGGAAGGATCAATGCTCATGTGCAAGGATTTGCGTTGAAGTTGACCTGGAACATGGACTCCCAGAAGCCATAAATATCACCATGGCAAGTTGATCTCACATCCAGGAACTAGATTACGAACAAATCCCATTCAAATGTAGGTACTGTCGTGAATATGAGCACTTCGCCCAATACTGCAAAAAAATACCCGCAGATCTGGACTCTAGAGGGAAAAAATATCAATGGATAGCCATTCAAAAAAATCTTAATCCTAGATATGGACCAAAAATCCTCTCAAAAGAAAATCAATGTACGAGAAAGATCCCTCAGTATCAAAAATATCTGGCCACTAATAATGGGAATAGATTCAAAGCTCTCGAAATTTCAGAAACTCATGAAACCCCTGAAGCCCCAGAAGAAGGAGAAATTCCCAAATATCGGGAATCCCAAGAGGTCCTCCAGATCCAAGAATCCCCAAAGGAACCCCAATCCGAGAGAATCTCGAGCCCTAAAAAATCTATCCCATACAAAGAAATGCTATCTCCTTCTTACACAGATATCACCAAATCCAGATCTGTGGTCTCCCCTACTTTTTCGGAAGACCTAGTAGACAAATCATCCAAAAAATTACGGCAGAAATCAAGTAAATATATAAGGGAAGAAGAAGTCGAACGTGAAAAGACACAAGGATATCAAGCAAAAATAGATATGGCCTTCAGCAAAAACACTAGAGGATAGCAGGAAAGAAAACGAGAGACACGCCAGGGGGAGGTCCCTCCTCTACTTACAATAGTAAATAATGAAGTTGGTTTCTTGGAACTGCAGAGAACTGGGCAACCCCAGCAAAATAGAAGCAGTCAAATATCTCCAAAAATCCAACATGCCAGACATCCTCATGCTCCAAGAGACTAAAGTCGATGAAAATACTATTCTCGCAATTGGAAAGGAAAAGTGGAAAAAGAATATTGGCATGGTTGTTAGTGCTAGAGGGGCCTCCGGTGGCCTAGCAACCCTCTGGTCCTCTAACAACTTTCAGCTACGTAATTCCTTCGCCACTCAACATTGGATATTTACAAAACTCACCCATACTCAAAGCAATATCTAGATCGCACTCTTCAATCTGTATGTCCCTAACCTCTACTCTGAAAAAAAAGATTGCTGGAAACTTCTCGAAGATTTCGTAGATGCATATGCACCCCAAAATCTTATTCTCGCAGGTGATATGAACATAACCCTCTCTACGTCTAAAAAAAAAGGGATGCCTTATTGGAAGGGATACTCTTAAATCTCAAGTTGAAGCCTTAATTCAGACTTGGGATCTACTTTATATCAAACCTAAGAAAGGTAAATTCACCTAGTCCAACAAGTGACTAGGAAAAAGGAACATAATGGCTCAGCTCGATAGATTCCTAGTCCAAAGCATCCTTTTGATCGAGGGACAAATTGTTTCCTCAAATTTTTTTCCAAATCTAGCCTTGGACCACAAACCGATACTACTTCAATTTCAGGAGGAAGAAAATCTCGAACCGATTCCCTTCAGGTTCAGCCCTCAATGGCTAAACCATGAAATATTTTGGGATACCTTAGATAAAGCTTGGAGAATTCCTATTTTGGTTTCCCCAGGATTTGTTTGGGAGCAGAAGCTCATCACCACAAAGAAAGCGTTAAAAAATTGGGCCAAAGTTAACTGCCCGCCACCTTCAAACTCTAGGAAGAAGGTTGTAGAAGAACTGGAGTCCCTTCAAACCTCACTAGACGAAGGCCCAATTGACAGTTCATTACTCCAGGAAGAAGTCAACCAATAGGTCAAGGTCCACCATGCCTTTCGAAAGGAAGGATAGTTCTAGAGATTAAAATCGCGCAGCACTTGGCTCAAAGACGGTGATAGGAATACATCCTTCTTCCACAAACAAACCAAATTCAAGCAATCGATCATCCATATCTTAGAGGACAGAGAATGGATTAGTTTCTAAAGGACATCGAAACATCAAAGAAGCGACATATGTCCACTTCTCAAACCTATTCATGGAGGAATACTATGCTGGAGAGGAAGGAGAGCAAATCCTCCTTAAGCATATACCAAAAAACATCACGATGGATAACAACACCGAGCAAGAAGTCATCAACACGATATGGTATTTTGACCTTGGCAAAGCCCCAAGACCGGACAGATATTCAATCCACTTCTACAAAGCCTGCTAGCAGTACATAAGGAAATATTACATGAGAATGGTTAGAAATTTTCACTCCAAGGAAAAGATCGGAGGCTACACCAACTCCACATTCCTTGCACTCATACCAAAAGAAACAAATCCCAGCTCCTTTGGTCGGTTTTGACTAATCTCCCTGTGCAATTCTTCCGATAAGATAATCTCCAAAATGATGGCAAACAGAATGAGGCCTTTTCTCACAAACATCATTTCAGATAATCAAGGAGGATTCTTAAAAGGGAGACAAATCCTCGACAACGTGATCCTTGTTCAAGAATCTATCCACTCCAGCAAGAATCGCAAGGAAAAAGGTATGCTGATCAAAATTGACATGGCCAACGCCTTCAACTGTGTCAAGCACTCCTTCCTCTTTAAAGTTATGGAAAACTTCAGTTTTGGGAAAATTTTCATAAAATGGATCTCAACTTGCATAAACGGGCCCTGGATTGCCCCTTTGGTAAATGGGTGCCATACAAAATTCTTCCAAGCCACTCATGGAATCCGACAAGGATGCCCCTTGTCTTCCTTTTTGTACAT
Source organism: Larix kaempferi (assembly GCA_027924585.1). NCBI lineage: Eukaryota > Viridiplantae > Streptophyta > Pinopsida > Pinales > Pinaceae > Larix > Larix kaempferi. The sequence goes on along the minus strand of BSBM01000687.1, from coordinate 7,546,943 downwards.
TATTCTGGTAGTTTCTCTAAGTCGTAAGTTGAAATCAGACTTAATAATTGGCTCCCTTCTAGGCCTCAATCTATCCCCCAACTCTATGCCCCTAAACCATTCTCTCTTCGCCGATGGCTCTCTCCTACTGGGAGGAGGAGGTTCCTCAATTATTGCTCGAAAATTCAAATAGAATATGACTTGGTATTGCAGCTCTCAGGAGGTAATATCAACCTCCACAAGAGTGTTGTCTAAGGTTGGAACCTAAATAAAACTTTCGCAATCAATATTGGTCATATTCTCATAATGAAATTTCATGAACATTGGGCCAAATTCAAATACTCAGGTCTCCCAATAGCACAAGGCCACACAAAATCAAGATATTGGGATGAAGCTGTAAGCATAATCAAATCCAAAATCAGAAATTGGGAAGGATATTGGCTCAACAAAGCCGGGAAATTGATTTTGATAAAATCAGTCCTATCAGCCCTCCCTATTTACTAGTCATCCCTTCTTTTGGAGCCTAAAGGGGTATCAAATCAAATAAGCAAACTTATGAGAGATTTCCTATGGACAAGGGGCAAAAAAAATGAGAATAAGTTGCATTTGGTGAATTGGAGCATCATAAAACAACCAAAAATATCAGGTGGCCTCCAAATTCGAGATCCTCACCAAGCAAACATAGCAATGGGAGGTGAAATCCTTTAGCAAATTCTCTCCAACAAACAGCATCGAGTCATCCAACTGCTAAGGAATAAATACTTAACAGGCACAAAGCTAAGAATCAAGATGCCTTGACAACAAGCCCATCTCTAAAGGCTCCTCGATATGGTCATTATGCAGAGTCGCATGGGATCTCTTCTCTTGGAAGCTTTACTGGGCTCCTGGGAATGGGAGGAATATAAATATCTTCTCTGACAAAATCATGGGGCATCCCCCTCTCCAATAAAATAATGAACTCCACGACATAGCCCAATGGCTAACTCATAATGGAATAAGAACATTGAAAGATCTCAGCTCTTGGGACTATAACAGCGCATGGCAAGATTGGAAAATATTAGCAATCCCATCCAACCTCGAACCCTCCAGAATTCTTCTCATTGAAAACTTAGCTGGTTGTGCTCCTTCCCATCTACAGGACAACAACGACCATGGCTGGGGTCCAAAAGAAAAGTACACAACTACTCTAGGTTTCATCATCCTTCAAAATCATGATATTTCAAGGAAAAAATTATGGGAAATGGTTTGGAACCCATTTGGACTTCCCAAAGTAAACCTCTTCATCTGGACCCTCTCCCACCATCGCCCACAGGAAAGTGCTTACTAGAGACAATTTAATCAAAAAAGGTATAATTGGGACACACTAGTGCATATTATTTCGAAAAAAATCTGAATCAATAGGCCATTTATTTTTGGAATGCCAATTCGCAAAAGACATCTGGAATCATATGCTTCATAGTCTTGATGTTACTATACCGGTCTTCAAATCCACCACCTGCCTTCTTAAAGAGTGGAAGTCCACCTATCCTTCCCCCCTTTCAAAAAATAAACTCTGGTCTCTAATATGGCTAACAATTCCCAAATTCACATGCTGGAAGATATGGCTGGACAGGAATAAATCCATATTCCAAGACTCTTGTCCCTCCCCCTTCCAAGTTGTTGGTTAGGTCAAAGTCCTTCTTATTGAATGCGCGCAATCCTCTAACCTCAAGATTGTTACAAATCTCAATGCAAATGAGCTACATTGGATTGGGACCCTCCTTCCCAGTCCCAGAAAGGATGTAAGCTAAAGACCACGGAACCTGCCACATTGGCAAATCAGACTCATTGATTCTAAATTTTAGGACTGGAGAAATAAGCAGATTCTGAACAGCTTACACTTCGATGGCGCATCCAAAATAAATCCCGGAGCGGCTGGAGCGAGGGGCATTTTATTTTCTATAGTAGGAATGATGGAAATTAGATATAGGTGGGGACTGGGATCTTGCTCCAACAATTTAGCATAAACCTTGGCTCTCCTAAAAGGATGTCAGATCGCCAAAAAATGAAGAATAGAGAATTTACAAGTATTTGGAGATTCCCTCTTAATCATCAAAGCCTTCAACACGCACACAAACTTCAATGATTTGGAAATAAAACGGATCATCCATTGCATTCATCAAATTGTGGCTTATTTTATCCAATTCAAAGCATTCCATATTATGAGATATTTAAACTATGAAGCTGACAAAGAGGCAAAATCCGGATCTGGCCTCAAGTCTAGGAAATTTGAACTCTCGAACGGGGAGACAAGCCATCACCATATCCCTTAACATGCTAAGCCTTATTGATTGTGAGCAAATCGAGGGAAGGCCTTCAAGCATGGTTATTTAACATACTCGGCCGAGAGAATTGCATTCCTGATTTCAATTGTCCAGCAAAGGGCACTTTGCCATCCATACAACGATTCAGACACATCTTGTGGACTGAAACCATGATACGTCCACCATAATATTGGCTCTTCCACGGCATGTTAAATACAACTGTGTTTTGATAATTTGAAATTGGAATTAAGCACTATATTGAGCAGGTTTGTCTTAGCCACGGTTCCCATCCATTTTTTTATTTTTTTTTAAATTACAATTACCCGTTTTAGTTATAAAAAAAAATGCCCCTCCCCTTTAGACAAATGTTGTCCTCAACTCTTGATTAGTTGCGAATGCCTTTGTATGAAGGACTAATCTTCCCATGTCGAATCTTCAACTGGTAAGTTCTTCCACTTTATGAGGTACTCAGTAATAACCCGATTTCGTAGCTTTTCAGTCCTTGTTTCAGTGATTTGTTCAGGTTCCAATATGACTTTTCCTTCTTCATCAAGCTCCGGCAAGATTGTTTGAATGATGATCTTATCTCCTATTACCTTCTTTAAGCAAGAAACATGGAAAACTGGATGTACTCTTGAAGATGAAGGGAGCTCCAATTTGTAAGCCATACTACCAATCCCCTTCTTCAAAACTCCTTTCACTGCAATGTTGATTAGCTTGTTGTTTCATCCTATTTTTTGACATAGTCAGGTTGTCCTTAAGTATCTGGAGAACCTCTTGCTAGTGCTCTATGTGATCGTCCATGGCTTGAACTTTAGATTTTCATTTTAAGGGAGATGTGATAGATGGAGGCTTGTACCCATAAATTGTCATAAATGGGGACACTTTGTATGACATGTGGAAGGAAGTATTGTACCACCATTCTACCAAAGACAACCATTTCACCCACTGTGTTTGTTTATCATATGCAAAGCAACGAAGATAGCCTTACAAACACTTGTTCACTATCTCAGTTTTCCCATTAAATTGAGGGTGATAAGATGAACTGTGAGCCAATTGAGTACCCAAACAAGAAAATAATTCAGTCCAAATTTTTCCAGTGAAAATCGGATCTCTATCACTTACAACAATCTTCGAATTTCAATGTAACTTTTGAACAGTTTCCATAAAGGCTGCAGCTACTGTACTTGCATTAAAATAGTGAGAGAGTGCACAAAAGTGTGCATACTTCATTAGTCTATCAACAACCACCATAATAACATTCTTTCCTTTGGACTTGGGTAGATCTGTGATAAAATCCATGGAGGCTTCCTCCCAGTGCTGGCAAGGTATGTCTAATGGTTGTAGAAGTCTTGGGGTCTTAATTGTTTCACCCTTATTTTGTTGGAAAAACAAGCATTCATCCATGAACCTTTGCACATAATATTTAAGACCTTCCCCAAAAAAATCATTCTTGACCTTGTGGTAAGTTTTTAGGAATCCTAAGTGCCCACCTATAGGAGAGGCATGTAATTATGAAAGGACCTTCTGCTTGAGTTGCGAGTTTTTGCATAAATATAAGCGATCCTTATACCATAGTGAATCATTTATCCACACAAAAGTATCCAATACATTGGGATCATTCTGTAGCTTTTGAATGAGCGTCCACATAGATAGGTATTTTTTCCATTCTTCCCTTACTGCTACTACCCAATCTAGTTGTAGAATGGAAATGGAACAAAGTAATGCCCCAACATCTTCATCTTTTCTGGAGAGTGCATCTGCAACCACATTATGTTTCCCCTTTCTATAGATGATTTCAAATTCATATCCCAACATCTTGGTTACCCACTTTTGTTGCTCTTCCGAAAATAGTCTATGTTCCAAGAAGTATTTAAGACTATCAAGATCTGTTTTGACCTTGAAGTGCCTACATATTAGGTTAGGATGCCATTTCTTAAGAGTGTGTAGTATTGCCAACATTTCATTCTCATAAATGGGATTTTGTAAGTTATTTTCCTTGATTTGATGACTTGTGAAAACTAGTGGGTGTCCTTCTTGCATTAGAACAACACCAATGTCATTTCCTGAAGCATCACATTTAACAATAAAGGTTTTTGTGAAATTTGGTGTGGCCAATATAGGAGCTGTGCACATTGCCTGTTTAAGTTGTTAAAAAGCTTGAGTTGCCTCTAGAGTCCAAGAAGATGCATCTTTCTTCAATAATGTTGTTATAGGCACTGCTATTCTTCCATAATTTCGAACAAACTTGCGGTAGTACCCTGTCAGACCTAAGAATCCTCGAAGATTCTTCAGGTTTTTGTGAATCAGCTAGTGTATTATGTTTTTAATTTTGTGAGGGTCTACCTTGACACCTTCATGAGATACAATATGGCCCAAATACTCTACCTCCTTCCCAAAGAAACATTTGAAAGGTTTTACATATAGTTGTTTCTCCTGTAGTAGTTGTTAACGTGTTCTTTCCAAGACTTGCTATAAATTAGTATATCATCAAAGAATACTAGCACACATTTTCTAAGAAAAGGCTTGAAAATGGAATTCATCAAACCTTGAAATGTGGAAGGCACATTTGTGAGACCAAATGGAATGAGTAAATTAATAATGACCTTCATGAATTCTGGATGTTATTGTTGGGATGTCTTCATCTTTCATCTAATTTGATGATACCCAAAACAAATATCCAACTTTCTGAAGAAAATTGCTCCATGTAATTCACCTAGCAATTCATCAGTGATAGGAATGGGAAACCTATCTTTAATGGTGATCTTGATGAGCTCTCTATAATCTAGACACATATTCCATGATCCATCTGGCTTGTGTACCATTAGCACTGGTGCAGAGTAAGAACTTTGGCTAGGCCTAATTAAGCCAGCCTCTAACATTTCTTCAACCATATGCTCAATTTCACTCTTCTGACCATAGGGGTATCTGTAAGTTCTTATGTTAGGAGGAACACTTCCTGGGATTAAGTGAATATCATGATCAAAATAACAGATAGGTGGAAGACCTTTCGGAATATCTTCAAATACCTTGGAATGCTTATTAATGACCCTTTGGATATCTAGGGAAATAAGAGGCTTAGATGTTTGAACATATAATGAGCATAAGTGTGCAATTACACCTTGATGTCCCTTTTTCATCAATTTTGTCATACCATTAGAGCTTATCACCTTGCTTGGTTTCCATGTGATACCTTGTAATTCATATTCCTTTCCTTCCCATAAAAATTTCATGAAAAGCTTCTGAAAATTAAAAGCCACAGTTCCTAAGGATTGTAACCATTGAACTCCTAAGACAACATCAACACCACCAATTGGAATAGAAATCATTGGACTATTCAATACATATTCCCCCATAGTAAGATTTATATTATGGAATTTCCCTGAGAAGTTGATAGTTGCTCCATTTTCAATCATTATTTGAAACTATGGTGTTGAATATACAAAGTAATTGAGAGCTTTTACTAATTTATAGTGAATGAAATTATGAGTACTACCAGAATCAATAAACATTGTTACCTTTTTCTTTTTTATAAATCCTTCGATCTTGAGAGTTTGAGGAATGCTAATTCCAGCCAATGCATTACATGATATGGTGAGAGTAATCTCTTCTGAAGTAGTATCTTATAGTTCTTCATCTGGAGATGGTTCTTGTTCTTTTGGTTCTTCCTCTTCAAAATATATGTAAAATAATTTCTTCTCACCACACTTATGTCCCTTACTATACTTGTTGTCACAATTAAAGCATAGGAATTTTTCTCTTCTTTCCTCTAGTTTTTGAGGTGCCAGCCTTTGAGGTGGGTTAGAAGAAGTAACAATACTCTTTCAGTATGTGTTGGAGGTGCTATTTCTAGTAGCCATAGTCATATTTTTACTTTTAACCTTCCTTGCCATCATGAAGGCCTTCTCCAAGGATGGTGGTTCAAAGAGACCCACCTCATGTTGAATGTTATCCTTCAAGGTGCCAATAAAGATATCCAATATATTATCTTCTAAAATGTTCTTCACTCTAAGACTTAGCTTTTGAAACTGTTTGATGTGCTCTGCAACTGGACCTTTTTGCTTGAGATTTATTAACTAGATAAAGAAGTTATTGCCATAATTAATATCCCCATAATGTGCAATCAATTCTTCAATGAATATAGACCAAGATATAATGGAGTCATTTTTATGGTCACAAATCCATTGGTACCATGCAAATTGATCAAGCTCTAAATATAATGATGCAATAGTTACCTTTTGAAAAGTGGGAACTTGGTGTAGATCAAATAATTGCTCCATTTGGAATATCCATGTTATTGGATCATTGTCATCAAAATTTCTCATGTCAATCTTGGGAAGTTGGGTACCCCTTGGTGACCATCCTTGATGAATTCCATTACCAGAATTATTTCCCTTTGGAATATTCTTATTCATGGAAGGTTTCTCAACATGAGAATTATCTTTATCCTCTTGAGTATCCTGGAACACATCATCACCTATAGGAAGAGTATCCCTTGAATTTTGTATGAGATTAGCAATATTTGTCATATTACCCATCAACTTCTCCTCTAGATTGAATAAATAAATTGTTCTCACCGAACCTTTCATATTTTCCTCCAATTTATTCAACTTCTCCTCTAAATTATCCGAATCAATTTTTTTCACAGACCCTTTAATCATATCTTCCAATTGGGACACTCGAAAAGAGAGGTCTTCCCCTTCATCAGATGTCAAGGATGGATCCTCTGGTGGTTTGGATGGAGTGTGAGTATTTAGACTTACTTTTGGTGGCATTTTGAACAATATAAATATATATCATACCTTAGGTGTCACCACAATTAGATTCTTCTACTCAAAGTTAATCAAAATTAAAAATGGCGTACCTTTTCAAACCCTAATTGGAAGACAGTTTTAAGGCCAACTTGAAACTGATGTAGATTTTAAATTTCTTCTTCTCTAGTTATGAAAATTCATTATGTTATATCCTGATGCATCCTCTTTCCAATGCCATGGGTCTGACCTAATTTGGAGTTACGAATAAGAAGTTATTGTGAATCTCCCAACACTTCTTATTTTTGGTATTTCCATAATAGGGAACTTGTACGGTCATCAATGTGTCCAATATTTAGTATTTGAGGTTGAAAACCCTACCAAATATACTGTGGTCCTTCGTCTTTCATATGCAACAGGTATCACTCAATTTGGACCTTGTATGCCCCAGGTATGACCTTTTTTCCCATAACACCTGTTTTAGACTAGTTTTTGGAATAATCAGAAACCATAGCTTCTAGAGCGAATATATATGAACCTGTAATGTTTCACAATCTGAAACTTGGACCAAAGTTAGTTCGACCATTTTTATAGATGGGTTTTAAGTATGGCTCTCTAAACCCTTGTATAAAAAATATTATAGCGAAAATTCCAAGATGACCCGTTTTGAAGAAACCAGTCCCGAGGAAAGTTCTCTGATACCAAATGTTATGCAACAAATTTTTAAAAAGAGCATGAAAAGAGAAGAAATAGATCAGAAAGAGTAATCCACGACTTTATTGACTAAAATAGTTGAATAACAAGCCTCTTCGAGGGGGAAACCTATTTATACAATGTAGTAAATACACAAGACAAGACAAGGCAAGACAAGATACTCCAAATGAAAGGTCTCATTCCTATATATAGGAGACTAAGGGGTACAATCCCAAATAACTAACCCATGCCGACATAACTAATATAACCATACTAATTACAATTACCACTAATGGACCAAATCTGACATCAAAACTAATGTAATGAACCACAATATAGGGGTAAATGTGCCCATATTTAGGGCTTAACAACATGTCTATTCCTTGAGCTCCATTCTTGGTTGCTTTTTCTTGATCTTCTTTTGTTACATGATCTGCGCATCTGTCCAACTCGCCCATTTTCTCCATGGTCTGGGGTAGGAACAAGACAATTTCTTGGAGAGCCACTAGTAGGTACAGAGTGTCTTGTCGAAAGGAGAAAGAATTGTTCAATCATTGTATCATACGTTGTTACTATAGAGAGTACGCATTCAAAATATGTATTGGAACCTAGAGCCATCTCCATTTTTTTTCAATGCAACGGTTATCAGCCAAAACGACACTTCTTCGTCCGTGACTACATTGCCTTGTCGGTCACACAAAAGGACATTATGGATGGAAGAGCCTATTTGATCATCGATTCTTTGGCCTAAGACTTTGCAATGTTCTCCTAAACAAAACTATTTTTTGTGACAAATTCTGAGACATAATCGCGACTCTATCATCATCCATCTCGCGGGTCACTCATGGCAGTCTATATAGACAACCCGTGGGTATCACCCTAGAAGTTGTATTCATGTGTTGTTGGACATAATACTCGCGAGTCATTTGCTGGTTGTTAAGAGTGACAGTCGCGGGTATCTTTGAATCATGATAAAAAATATTTAAATATGATTAGGGATTAGTTAAGGGCAGTTATTCTAACTACCCTAACCTCCCCAACCAATTTCTCTTTCGAGTATATCCTCCCAACCTTTCTATAAAGACAAGGGGAGGTCCTTAAGAAGGGAGAACTAATTTTTGCTAAAGAAATGTTGTAGAAAATTCTATTGAAGGAAGAGGAGTAGGAACCGAGGGCCAGGTTTCAACGGTGCCAGTTGTAGTACAGGTTTGGTTGATTGCCTTTAATGCTATAATGCAGAAACTTCCTTTCCCATATATATTTGTCCATGTTATGAATGTATGTCTTTGAATCTTTCATGTTTATTATATATGAGTTTCATATAAAGTATTTCATTCTTATTTGGGTCATAAGATTTGAGAAAGATAAGTGTTATTACAGGTGATCTTTCTGGAGCAGTGAAGCAGGAGTCTGAAGTTTGGAAGCTTGGATCAAATTTCAGTCATTTAGGTATCTAATTCCAAATTTATATATTAGTTCTTTTTATTAAAAGAATGATTGCTTGTTGTAACTATGTGCTTGCCTATGTTTGTAACTAATTTAGATGTATGTTGATGATCTCTTTAATTCCCTATCATAGGTAGTTTTTACCGCACAACATAATTGGTGACTCCACTGAGGAGTTCCCGTGTTGCTCTGGGAGTCTTTTAGGTTGATTTTCTTCAGTCTTATTGTTTCTGTTAATATCTAATAGAGTTTATAGGCTTCTTGTACCTTTCTTAGTCACTCAAACTTAATAGTTTTAGATTTTTCTTTCAATTCTTAGATTTTTGTCAAGGCATACCCGGGACTAGTACATAATTACAGTCGTAGGTTTTTCCCTGCACCCACGAGTTGCTTACTTGCAGACCCGCGGGTCCCCGCGAGCTTTTTTTACAGATAGTCACGGTTTTCTCCTGAGGTTTTTGACTTAAGGGTTAGGGTTTCAGTTTTTTGTTTGTCCTTGGTTGTTGAAAGCTTTCTCTGCTAGTCTTTTGACTCTTTATACTTGTCTCAGTGTTTTTACTGAGATTTTAGAACTCTTTTGGAGATATATTCTTAGTTTTCTTTGGTTTGCTTGTTTGACTCACCTAGGTCCTTTCAAATCCATCCTTGCTTGGTTGACACTTTAATCTTTTCTTTTTTATTACTTATTTATGGAAATTCTGGTATCTTCTTTGATTGTATGCCTTTTCAGTTAGGTCAGTTTGATTTAGTGTCTCGTTGCCAAAACCTAGTTACTTCTTGCTTGTCGGAAGAACTTTGTGGGTTTGTTATCTTCGAAAGTCTTGAGAGGGTTGATTTTCTGAGTTTGATAGGTCTGTGTGTAGTCATCTATACTTGCATCATTTTACTATCTTTGTCTTGTTATATTTATTTTCCATTTCTTTTGTTAAAGAAGAAATTTTAACAAGCAAGTACTTTAGTTAAGCAAAGGCATTTTTTCTTTTTCTAGTTTTAGTTGTATATGCTATTTCTTCAAAAAGTAAAAAACATTTGTTAGCTTTTAGGTTTACTTTCCAAGTATTTTTTTTTAAAGATAAATGAAAATGAAATTGTAAAAAGAAAGTTGTACTTTATACACTTTATTTATTTTTTGTTTCAAGTTGTAACCACCTTGCACACAAATCACTCCTTTTGAGTAAGTAAAGCACTTCAAGAATATTTTTAATTAAAAAATTATTTGTAACTTTTCTTTCTAGGGTACACAAACCAACTAGCTTAGGCTAGGGTCTTGGATTAGATCACTTTAAACTATCCAAGATCATTTTAAACTTGAAATCGTAGTGAACTATATTTAGGTAAATCCACCCTTGTAAAAGGTGTGTCAGGAAGCTCCACTAAAACTGGAGTTAAGCACGAGGTTGTGTGAGGTTGATTAGTTGGGGATACCCCCCCGCTTCTCAATCAAGCATCTAATAGATCTAATACGTGTATGGGGATCCATTGGTACCTTGTATGCTTTTGGATTTCAGGCTTAGTTACCCTGCCCATGCGTGTCAGTTCGACTTACGACTGTCCCCCGGGACTCTTTTTGCATTGGTGGTATCCTTAGTATCTTGACCACTAGGATTCTACATAGGTGACGGTGGAAGGTTATTTCCATTGTAGCTTGGACAGACGTGGGAGGAAATCCCTTACAATTCTTTGGGAGGGCAGTTAGTGATTCAAATGCTTGCACCCGAAGACTTTCTATTGTGGACCCTGGGTAACTGTCCTTCGTTGCTCTACTGGTTTGTTCTGGGCCCTAATCATCCCATACTTTCCTTTGATAGATTATTTGTTTGCTTGGTTTGGATTACTTTAGGAAATTTTTGTAGTGGTGTGATGTGTGTTTATTTACATAGAACATATTTTATTGTAATAGTGGAGGACCGGCCTCTTCGTAGGTCAAGAAGGTTGAGAAACCTTCCTCCGCTCACAGTTGAGCCTCCACCGCCACATCGGCGATGCAGAACTGATTCTAGTGGTTCTTTTGAACTCACTAGTACAGCTTAAACTCCTATAGAACCCCAAATCATTGCACAAACTTCACCGGTCTCACAGATCTTTGAGATTGAATATTTTCCAACATAATATTTCGCAAGACACTTCAATCCTCCATTAACTAGACCGAATGATCCTTTACTAGAACGAGTTGTTTCTTTAGGTGTACCTGAATTAAGTGTATATAGATTCACACCTGGACCTAATATGGATAACTTAGGAGATGTGTCGGGATTTCCACAGACTCCCACATCAACTATTCGGGTTGGAGGTTTGTCTCCTCCACATATTACTACCCCGGTACCAAGCCCGTTGCAAATGTCTTCTGCTTTGAGTACTTCTTTTAGCTTTAATGCTGGACCATCATGAACATCTAATACTCAGTTTACACTGACATCTACTCCTTTTGGATCCACTGTTGGCTCATCTAATATTCCTTTTTCAGGAATACCTATGGTGCCATATGCATCCTCCCCTTTTATTCAACAATTTCAGTTCAATCCCAGCTCAACCCCTTTTAATCAAGGTTTTCCTTGGCATGGGGGGCATATTTCTCCTTTTGCACCATTTTTGGGCTCAATTCCTACCCCTTCCATTGCACCAACACAGAATTTCAATCCCTTTACAGGATTTAATGTACATTCTTCAAATGTTCAAACCTCAAATGTGCTTATAGGGAGTGATCCTTTTACACTTTTTGGTGGATGAGGTAGCAACATTTATACTTTGTTTGGAAGTACTTACACTCAACCGCAATGGACTGGGACACAAGGAAGTAATCCGCTATCTTATGGCTGGAACAACTTTCAAAATAATTTTTCACCATAGCCGATGGTTGGGGGCAACCCCAACCAACCTTATGGGAGTTATGGATTTGGAGGTTCTCCTTACAAGATTACACAAAACCAAATTCCATCGGCTAGGCCTCATTTACCTTTCCTGACAACTTTGAACTTGCCAGATCTTTCAAAATTGATGAATGACCCAGTGCGACATAATCCTGCTTGGCCTTTAGTCCCAGCCAAACTACCTTTAGACATTCCAAAGTTTGAAGGAAAAACTGGTGAAGAACCAGGGGACCATGTCACGACATTTCATCTGTGGTGCTCCTCGAACTAGATAAATGATGACTTGATTCATTTGAGTCTCTTTCAAAGGACCTTGACTAGTTTTGCAGCCAAATGGTATATCGAGTTACTGGCTGCAGCTTATAACAATTTTTGTGATTTGGAAACAGTCTTCTTGAACCATTTCCAACTTCTCGTTCGGTATGATGCAGGTACGGATCTTCTCTCTACTTTTAGACAGAACAAGGACACTCATTTATCTGATCACATTCAGGAGTGGAGAAGACAGAAATGACTCATTAAGGCTGAGATTCCCACAAAATTCCTATTGGAGTGGTTCTTGAAATCACTGTTACCTTACATCTCTAAGGATGTGTCAAATTCTCGGGTTACTTCTGAGGAAGAATCCATTCTAAGAACCCAACAACTTGACTTGGTTTATGCTCAGTTTAGGATCCTTTATGAAATCATACCCAATGCACCTAGGTCAAACATTGATCTTGGAAATCCAAAACCTGGACCACATGCTGATGGCATTGTGGGTTCAGCTGACTCACCCACATTAGAATCTTTGCAGAAACAAGTTCATGCACTCTCTATAAAGTATTATGCTACGGAAGCAACTACTGTTGCATCCTCCCCTACACAAACTGAAACTGTACAGAATGTGCCGTCAAATCAAAAGGGTTCTCGACAACCCAAGAATTGTGAAGATGCTCACAGTAGATCCAAGAGATGATGTAAACCTCACAATGAAAGAATTTAGGAATAACAGAAGAAGAATAGAGCAGCAGAACATAGATCCAATGGAGCTTAGATAGAGGCAGAATAATTACACATGTTACATTAATCTGAATAGTAAAACAATAATTATACAATGCTCAGGATTCGAATACACTAGGTGTGATTCGAATTAGCCTGCATGGATAGATCCAAAATCAGTGGAGTGACATCAAAGCATAACTAGAAGTCCACCTCATCATCAGTGAATTCATCAATGCACAAGTAATGATCAACCAGGAGTCAAACTGAGTCTAACTGAGTGTGGTAGATGTAACTGGCACATGGAAGCACTAATGTAGTGAAGGAGGCTCAGTGGAGGGCGCAGATGGAGCTAACTGGAGTCAGAATAAGCTATCTAGTCACACTGGAGGTCCATTGGAGTGATAAGGTCAGTTAAGAGTGAGTCAGGCCTAAAATCAAGGAGAGAACTCAGTTAACTGAAGACAACTGGACTGGTAGGTGAAGAAGTGTGAGTGGCTTCCTTAAATCAAGGAGGAAGGGCGCACTAATCTCTAGGAGGGCTAAAACTGATCTAAGAGAAGCTCTCGGGGCTATCTAACTGAGGGCTAGGTGCTGCAACTGATGACTAGGATGCATGCATGCATAACTGAAAAGGCAAAAAGGAATAATGCTAGTAGGACTAGGATGGAGTATAGGAATATCCTAACGCCCCCCCTTAATCCATCCTGGGCCCTAGTAACTAGGACCAAAGGTCACCCAATACAATCAAATAAATGATAAAATAAGAACTGTCCATAAACCGAGGAAATGGGGAAAACCTCATGGGAAAAATACCCCCCCTCAAAAGAACAGTAAAATAACTCAAAGAACCATCATACTAAGCAGAAAAGAAAGAAGCTTTCCTTAATGAAAGCTTTTGCAAAAAAATTGGCAAGCTGATCCTCTGTAGGATGCCAATGCAGGTGCTAGATCTGGATCTAGTCTTCTGATGTGCCTCCCACTGTGTATAGAATGTACTGGACGAACCAAGTCTTTCAGGAAATCTTTCTGCTACTGGAATGAATGGATAATGATGAGTCTTCCCAAGGGATGGAAGAGTGAACCCCACCATCATGCTGCATCTCTCATGGAGAGGTAGATGGCATAATGCAAGGTTGGCATGGTGCTGAAATCTAGTAGTTCTGTGAGAAGATGAATCCTCAACTGTGTTCTCAATAACTGCAAGGACTATGTGAGCCCATGTTGGCCTTGTCTCTGGATTGAGAACATGTGTGGTTCTGGATCTGAATCTGAATGTTCTTGAACTTTGATCTCAACATCAAGATATTCATCTTCATCTTCATTAGAAGAAGAGTCAATTGAATCTTCATCAAATTCCAAAGGAGTGGGAAGAGAGAAGGGCAAAAAATGAGAGAACTCATATTCCTTGGAGGCATGATTTGCAAACCCTTTCGCTATAGTCTTCCCAGTAGAGATCTCTGTAATCTCAACTGTGTCGGGACCAAAAGTCACCTTCTTAGGTGATTTGGTGTGAGTCATTTGATATACAGACAACAAAATGTTGTCAAGGAGGGAATGAATAGAACATTCTTGAACTTGCCATGCTCCATATGTACTGTTGTGAAGAACCTGCAATAATTAATTAATGCAAATACACAAGATATCAGAAATAATAGAACTCAAAATCACTTTTATATTGATCATGGGCCACTTCGAGGGGGCAACATCCTTTGAGCAAGCTTAATACAATTAACTTCACGGTGCCTTCAATGACCTCAACACACACTTATATACTAAGTCTATGCCCAATATTATGGGTCAAAACCATGGGACATATAATACTACAGGACGACTTACAAAGCATATGCATCCAATACTATGGGAAATACTATGGGCTAATATAAACTATGGATCAACAAATACTACGGGATGACTTACAAAGCATATGCGTCCAACAACAATATACTACCATAGTAAAGAGAAGGGTTGACATGAGTTCCTAACAACTGTACCCAACCCTTTGGCAGAGATCTGAGAGTTGTCTCCCATGTGAATAGTAGGTCCATCATTTAGATCTAAAGAGGAAAATGATTCTTCAGAGGCAACCATGTGGTTGGAGGCTCCAAAATCTATGAGGAGGGCCTTTGATTTTGAAAAACCAGCCATCAATGCATGGCAATCCTCATGACCATCAGATCCACTTCCAGAATCAGACATCTTTGCATCTTTTGGAATAACAATTTTGTTTTGTTCAAGAAGTTTGGTTAGTAGGTCTATTTTCTTGTGCATGCAAGCTTTCTCAGGATGGTATCCTCTCTTGCAGTAGGGACATTCAGATCTCTTATGTTTGTCCTTCTTAGAGCTGGAGGCTCCTTTTGATGGACTTGACTTATCATTCAGCTTGGATTTAGATGGCTTCTTATCCTTGTCTTTTTGCCTCCCTTTCACATTCGTCCCACTTGCTCCTCCAGCTAGAAGAGCTAGATCTTTGGAGGCCTTGATGGCAGCCATTTGAATCAATTTGTCCTCTTCTTGAATGAGAGATTCAGTGAAGACTTCTAAGGTTGGAAACTTCCATCCAGGGATTGACATTCATCCAGAATGGAAGGTAGATACAAAGACTGAAAACTGAGATCCTAGTTTGCTCAGAATGGAGAGCGCCAATTTTTCATCACTTTTAGTGATGCCACAATGCTTGCATTGTAAAACCAATTTCTGAAATTTTAAGAAGAATTCTTGAATGGTCTCGAAATTGCTAGGTTGCAGGGCAACCAATTCATTTTCGAGAATATGGCCTCTTATAGCCCATCTTGTTTGCCAAAAAGACTCTCCAATTTTTTCCATAACTCATTTGGAGTCTTCAATCCTTCAATATGAAACAATAGATCTCTAGACATATGAAGGCATATGAAACCAAAGGCTGCATCCATTTTATTTAGATGCTTGGTTTTCGCTACAGTTGAATGTGGTTCGATTTCTTTTCCCATTACCAATCTGGATAACTGTCTATTCCACAAGTGTAATTTCATCTCACTCTTCCAATCAAAGTAATTGAAGGAAGTGAGGATCATAGGAGAGGAAGGAGCATTTGAATTGCTCATCTTGACTACTAGAACGAGTGCAAAAGTGAAACTGCTGCTACTGCTGCTACAACTGCTGGAACTTCGAAATACTTGCAAAAAACTCTCAAGAAAGGAGGTAGAAAATAATCTCAAATGGCTCTGATACCATGTGAATATGCTCACAGTAGATCCAAGAGATGATGTAAACCTCACAATGAAAGAATTTAGGAATAACAAAAGAAGAATAGAGCAGCAGAACATAGATCCAATGGAGCTCAGATAGAGGCAGAATAATTACACATGTTACATTAATCTGAATAGTAAAACAGTAATTATACAATGCTCAGGATTCGAATACACTAGGTGTGATTCGAATTAGCCTGCATGGATAGATCCAAAATCAGTGGAGTGTCATCAAAGCATAACTAGGAGTCCACCTCATCATTAGTGAAGTCATCAATGCACAAGTAATGATCAACCAGGAGTCAAATTGAGTCTAACTAAGTGTGGTAGATGTAACTGGAACATGGAAGCACTAATGTAGTGAAGGAGGCTCAGTGGAGGGCACATATGGAGCTAACTGGAGTCAGAATAGGCTATCTAGTCACACTGGAGGTCCATAGGAGTGAAAAGGTCAGTTAAGAGTGAGTCAGGCCTAAAATCAAGGAGAGAACTCAGTTACCAGAAGACAACTGGATTGGTAGGTGAAGAAGTGCGAGTGGCTTTCTTAAATCAAGGAGGAAGGGTGCACTAAGCTCTAGGAGGACTAAAACTGATCTGAGAGAAGCTCCCGAGGCTATCTAACTGAGGGCTAGGTGCTGGGACTGATGACTGGGATGCATGCATGCAGAATGCATGCATAATTGAAAATGAAAAAAGGAATAATGTTGGTAGGACAAGGATGGAGTACAGGAATATCCTAACAAGAATAAGAAAAACGGAAAGAAAGGGGATGGAAAGCAAGAAAAGAAGAATGTGAAGTTTCCTTGCAAAATTTGTAAGGACGATCACCTCACTCATCAATGTCCTCTCATAGATGAAACCCAAAAGTTGTTAAGTGAGAAGAAACCCGTTGTTCTGAAGGACCCTTTTCCAAAAGGAAAAGGTTCAGCTTCTAGCAGCTCCAATGTTGGGGGCACTCCTTGTGCCACACAGGCTAATCAATCTTATATTAATATGGTTAAATCCCATGCTTTGTTGCAAACGAGAGCCCAGAATTATACCCCGAATACGCAGCAGAAAAACAAAGATATCCCTATGCCAAATATATAGAGAGACCTACAGATCTTATGCCGAAGATACTGAAAGGTGTCTACAAATGGGAAACACACAACCCTAATGCACAGGCTACTCCAAACTACTCAGTTGTAGAGGACCTATCCCAAATGTCGTGTGCTATGTCTTCTCTAGAAGTTCTGTAAAGTTTCTCTTCGTAGCGGAATGCACTTTTGGCGCCAATAGGAAGTATGGATTCGTCAAGTATGATAGCTAGATTTGATATGTCAAATGTCATCCCTAGTTTCCCTATCACGTGGCCTTACAAATAAAAGTAGTCCATGGTGTAAAAACCATTGGACGAACAGTAGTGGATGAAGGCGTGTCAACATGCGTAATGTCTATCTCTTGTTGGCAATCCCTAGGCTCTCGGGAGTTAGTCCCTTCAACAACATTACTTACTGCTTTTGATGGGAGGTCCTTCCGTCCGCATGGAATATTACCCTCATT
This sequence comes from Larix kaempferi, assembly GCA_027924585.1. NCBI lineage: Eukaryota > Viridiplantae > Streptophyta > Pinopsida > Pinales > Pinaceae > Larix > Larix kaempferi. The sequence continues at coordinate 7,529,154 of BSBM01000687.1, read as the reverse complement.
TGAGATCCAACTTGCAGGTAAAGTGTTAATTTTTTAGCATTAATTCAATATACTCTAGGACCTTTACTGAGAGAATAACATGTACAGTATATCAATGCATATCAATCATAGAAAGCATATCAATCATCACAAGATGCAAACATAAGAGACAATAGACACACAGAGTTTTCGTGGGGAAAACCCTAAGGTGAAAAACCCCACAACTTCCTCAGAGATAGATAGAGCAATGATACAACCAAAGTACAACCCAAGTACACAGAGATAGTCTCCTCCTAGCAGCTGATCCTCCTCCTCACATGTGCGCCACTTTCTGAGTGATGGATAAGTGAGTAATGAAGTGATCAAAATAGAGATCTCTTGATCTCTATTTATACTTGTCCTGATTGCCCAATAAACTTATGGGGTCGACTTGTCTAGATTAGAATAATAACCCAAGGTTAACTTAATCAAGGCCGACCCCACACATGGTGGTCTAATAACCCATCGGCAAGTTATGACACTTGTCAATACAAATGACAACACTTCCTTATAGAGGAATAACACATCTCTATAGGAGTACAATATACATAAATGAAATACATAGGTGAAATACATTCCAAAGTTACATATACATCAACACTCCGTCTTAACTAGGAAGGTATTTCTCGACACAGATCTGCTAGCACAAGTCTTCTTCTCTGGATCATCATCAACAAATCATCGTCCTCGAATCATTGTCATCATCACTACTGCTGCTATCTCTATCAATCTCTGAATCTACTCGTCATAGGAAGTTCTACAGATGCAGTCCTTTTTCATACTGGATGTAGGCCCACCACCTGTAGGTCTTCGTCATCACTGGCCATACTGTGGAATCCTCAGGACTTATTACGTGCGTCAACAAAACCTCGAAAGAGCATCCCAGGCCTTTTACGAGCACATGGCTCAACCTATCGAATCTCCCAGGACCTTTTACATGTGACTGTCACAAAACCTTAAAAGGGTGTCTTGCCAAGCAAGAACCCTAAAGAGCATCTGAGGCCTTTTACGTGACTAGCACAACCTATCCAAATCTCCAGGTCTGATTACATGTGACCCCTACCACAAAACCTTAAAAGGGTGTCTTGCCAAGCAAGAACTCTAAAGAGCATCTGAGGCCTTTTACGTGACTAGCACAACCTATCCAGATCTCTAGGTCTGATTACATGTGGTCATGGCAATGCCTCAAAAGAGCATCTGAGGCCTTTTTCATCCTGTCCAGATCTCCTAGGTCTACATACATGCCATAGGACAATGCCTCGAAAGAGCATCTGAGGCATTTTTCATCCTGTCCAAATCTCCCAAGTCTACTTATATGTCCTCCTAGAGCAATGCCTCGAAAGAGCATCCCAGGCTGTTACAGGTACACAACTTTGACCTATAGGGTCTCCCAGACATGCTCATCTGCACAACCTGTTCCACGGCCACAGAGTATCAACTTGATACTCACCATACATCATCCTGATGTACACATGATCATCCTGATCATCATCACTGCATCGTCCTGATGCATGTCATATGGAGCAACATCCTAAAGCTTGTCATCTATGATCATCCTGATCATATAATGCATCCACCTGATGCATACCAAGTATCTACTTCATACATATCATCATACATGATCCACCTAATCATACAATGTATCCACCTAATACACACACAGATACATGATCCACCTGATCATACAATGTGTCTACCTGATATATATCATACATGATCTTCCTGATCATACAACATATCCAACATATACAGATACATGGTCCAAGCATCAACATGATGCATATACATATACATGATCCAACTGACCATATCCAGCATCCAACATGATGCATATACATATACATGATCCAACTGATCATATCCAGCATCCAACATGATGCATACATACATACATATAAATGATCCAACTGATCATATCCAACATCCAGCATGATGCATACACAGAGCAGTAACAGGAGCATCATCCTGATGCTCATCATCTAGCGCTTACATCCATAGCCATGTGAGGGATCCTCCTCTCACCATACTTGGAATGGCTCCAGCAAATGTTTCCATCACTTCTTCCTCGAAGTGTCGTCAATATGAAGAACACCAAGCCTCTCTCTGAAGTACTCGAACTTCACTCTGGCTAGTGGTTTCATCAGTACATCTGCAATCTTCCCATCCATCGCAACATACATGAGCTTCATTACTCCTCTCTACACCATATCCCTGATATAATGATATTTGATCTCAATGTGTTTCAACCTGTCATGGAACACCGGGTTCTCAGACAGCTTCACACAACTATGGTTGTCAAAAAAGATACCAGTAGCCTCCAGCGGAAGATCAAATAACTCAAACAGTAGCTTCCAGAGCCATATTGCCTCACAACTAGCCGAACATGCTGCAACCTACTCTGCTTCAGCTGTACTCAGTGCTACGCAGGACTGCCTCCTACTAAACCTAGAGATCACACCTAATCCCATATTGAAGCAACACCCAGAAGTGCTCTTCCCATCTGCAGCATTGCTTTCCCAGTCCGAATCAACATAACCCTGCAGGTTAAACTTTTGATTCGCATCATACTTGAGCCCATAATCAACCGTACCCTTCAGGAACCTCAGAATATGCTTTACAGCAACCAGGTGAACACCTCTGGGATCCATTAGAAACTGGCTCAATCTATTCACCGCAAAGCAAATATCTGGTCTCGTGTTCGTCAGGTACATCAAGGACCCAATCATCTGACGATACACCGTGACATCAACCGGATCAGATGAAGCATCACACAGAAGCTTCAGGTTCAATGCCAAAGGTGTGGTCATGGCCTTGTAGTCCATCATTCCGAACCTCTTCAAGATCTCTACTGCATACTTCCCTTGTCCAAGGAAGATTCCATCTGTACTTTGCCACACCTCCATGCCTAGAAAATAGTGCATCATCCCCAAGTCCTTCATCTCGAACTCAGCTGCAAGCTTCCTCTTGGTATCGGCAATCAAACTATCATTACCTGTTACAAACATATCATCTACATACAACAGTAGTATCACAGGATTGCCTTCCTCAACCTTGTAGTAAAGGTTGGAATCTGCTTTACTCTTGGTAAAGCCCAAACTAGATAGAAAGTTGTCTATCCTCCCATACCAAGTCCTAGGAGCTTGCTTTAAGCCATACAAGGGTTTCTTCAACCTGCACACATATGACTTCCTGTCATGTGTCTCAAAACCAAGTGGCTGCTCCACATACACTTCCTCCTCGACTACACCATTCAAGAAAGAAGTCTTGACATCCATTTGGTGTATCTTCCATTTCATCACTGCAGCCAGAGCAAGTACTGATTTGATGGAAGTGTATCTGGCTACAGGAGAAAAAGTTTCTTCATAGTCAATTCCTTCTTTCTGGGAGAAGCCACGAGCTACAAATCTCGCTTTGTATTTCTCTATGCTGCCATCTGCAGCATGCTTGATCTTGTAGATCCATTTCGAAGTCACAACAAACTTCCCTTCAGATCTTGGGACAACATCCCAAACATCATTCTTCATTATTTATTGGTATTCCTCGACCATGGCATCCTTCCATTCTTTCTTTTCCGCTTCCTCTTCATAACTGGAAGGTTCTTTGTTCATAATATCACAGAGTAAAGCAACATAGCTGGTATGTGATCTAGTTCTCTTCTTTGCTCTGTGTTCTTCTTCTGGAATTCCATGTCTTTCTACATCTTGAATGAGCTCTCTAGCCCATGCAGGTTTCCTCTTGTGAGAGTCCTTCTCACGAGGTGGATCTACAGGTTCTTGCGGGTCTTCAATTTCACGATCAACATCTGGAATTGCTTCAGTCATAGTAGTGTCTTGAAATCTGGTTTCCTTTGATTCTTCATGATCTTCAACAGGTGTCTTCCTTGAAATTTTGATGAATGCTGAATTTTCATCAAATGTTACATCCCTGGTGACATCAATCTTCTTGAACCCTGGAAAGTATATTCTATAAGCCTTCGATCTTTCAATGTAACCCACAAAGATACCCTTCTTTCCTGAAGGATCTAGCTTTGTCCTCTTTTCCTTTGGAACATGTGTATATACTGGACAACCAAATATCTTGAGATGGCTGACTTCAGGTCTCTTTCCAGAGATGACCTCTTCTAGTGTCTTGTTGTCCAATATCTTGTGAGGTGTTCTATTCTGCACATACACAACTGTCCTAGCTACTTCTTCCCATAGATGCATAGGCAGATCTTGGTCATGCAGCATTGCCCGTGCTGCTTCCATGATTGTTCTATTCTTTCTTTCTACAACTCCATTCTGTTGTGGATCATAGGGAGGAGTCAACTCCCTCTTAATTCCTGAATCACTGCATAGTTTCTTGAAATCACCTGAAGTGAATTCACCGCCATTGTCGGATCTGAATGTCTTGATCTTCTTGTCAGTTTGATTTTCCATCAAGGTTTTGAATTCCTTGAACTTATCAAATACGTCATCTTTGTTTTTCAAGAAGTAGACCCAAGTCTTCCTGGAGAAATCATCAATGAAAGAGACATAGTAAACATACCCACTCAGAGAATTGGATGACATCAGACCACATACATCAGAGTGGATGATTTCCAAGATTCCTTCTGCCTTGCTTTCACTACTTGGAAATGCCTTCTTTATGTTCTTTCCTTTTGCACATCCTTTGCAAATACCTTCATGTTTGGTCTTGATTTCAGGAAGACCCTCTATAGCTTTGCTTGCAATTGGTAGTGCTCTATAGTGCACATGAGCAAGCCTTCTATGCCAAAGTTCACTTGGCTTCATGGATTCATGTACCATGGCATGTTCAGGTTGTCCCTTCAATTTATACAATCCTCCCTCTTGCTCTCCAATCACCATTGCATCATCAATAGTTTTACCTTTTGGCCACATTAGGACTTTGCCATCTACAAATGCAACCCTCATGCCCTTTGCATCTAATGCAAAGATGGAGAGTAGTTTATTCTTGAGCCTAGGTACAAATAACACATCTTTCATCTTCAAAGACTTTCCAAAGTCTAGGTTATAGGAGGCTTCCCCACTTCCTTTGATAGGGTATTAATAATCATCCCCAAGTTTCACCTTATGGGGTGATTCATGTTCAGATAAATTTACAAAATATTCTTTAAACCCAGTCATGTGTTTAGAAGCCCCACTATCAATTAACCAATCATTACAACCATGAGAAATAGTACCTGTGAGAGCATAGATTAGAACATACTCTTCTTCGCTTGATGAGTCATCATTATCACTTTCTTCTCTAGCCTTCTTCTTGGGAGGTTCATCATCCTCAATAGCATGAGCATGATATCTCTTCTTATTTCCCTTGTTGTTGTTGTTGTTGGAACCCTTTTTGTTCTTGGGACAATCTATAGCAAAGTGTCCCTTCTCATTACAGGTGAGGCATCTTAGATCCTTCTTACCCTTTTGGTGGTAGTGAAAAGATTTCTTCGGATGAGATTGCTCTTTCTTGGGTTTGCTCCTTCTGGTGTGAGCGGTGAGAGCTTGGTCTTCATTTCCCATCTTTTCTTCTTGAGCCACAAGCCTAGCTTCTTCTTGATAACATTCTTCATGTAGTCTGTTGAAGGAGATCAACTTCCTTCTTGCACAAATTCCTTGAATAAAGGAATCCCATGACCTGGGTAGGTCATTCAGAGTGGTCATGACAACTTCACCATTCTCCACCACTTCTAGTTGTTCCTTGATCTGAGAGACCCTAGAAAAATAAGATTGAATTGTTTCTCCATTCTGAAACTTTACCCCTTTCAATTGGTTCCGCAGGGTCATCTTCCGATTTATGTTCTTCCCTTCAAATAGCTTAGTCAGGGAATCAAACATCTCTTTGGGTGTCTTTAGAGATGACACATGTGGGATGAGATGGGCCTCGATAGAATCAGCAATGATCCTCTTTGCCTTGACCAATTTCTTCTTGTGGAGGGCTTTAACCTCTTCTTCCTCTGGGATAGGGACCTCTTCCCTTATGTAAGTGTCCAACTCATTTTCTTCCAGGATTAACCCAATTCTATACTTCCATGCTTGGAAGTTATCAGCCCCTTCAAGCTTATCCTCAAGCTTGGTGTGGTGAGACATCTTAAAGAGTACTTCAAATGGAAATAGAAAATATTTAAGTCTTACCACTTGATTTGCTGAAAACTGGATCTGGTCCCAAATTAGGGTTTGTCAGAGAAACCCTAAAAATTTAAAATGTGAATTTCAACTTTCTGAAAGGATAGAAAGATGCGCCTTGATGAGAAGATCAACCTGGTGTATTCAGAATTTGAGATCTGCAAAGCTTCACCCTTCATAAATGCCTTTTAGTCTTCCCGAGTTCACTAGGGAGGACCCTGAATTAGGGTTTGAGTTTCCCGTAGCTTCACCTAACCAAAAATATCGATCCAAAGCTCTAAACTTCGATTTTTGTAAGGCGCTTCCAGCTATGTCTTCAGATTTCAGAAATTCCTATTTTTGTGGAAACCCTAATTTTTAGGGCCAAAACTGAAAGTGCTCAAAACTGAATTATGATTAGACAGAAAGATTTACCTTGCTGAGGAGAGTCAATCTATCATATTGCTTTTCCAAAATATGTGGAGAGAAACCCAATAAACAAGAAACCCTGGTTTTCGCCACTGCACAATGTCTTCTTCTCAGGTTAGCTCTGATACCATGTTAATTTTTTAGCATTAATTCAATATACTCCAGGATCTTTACTGAGAGAATAACATGTATAGTATATCAATGCATATCAATCATAGCAAGCATATCAATCATCACAAGATGCAAACATAAGAGACAATAGACACATAGAGTTTCTGTGGGGAAAACCCTAAGGTGAAAAACCCCACAACTTCCTCAGAGATAGATAGAGCAATGATACAACCCAAGTACATAGAGATAGTCTCCTCCTAGCAGATGATCCTCCTCCTCACATGTGCGCCACTTTCCAAGTGATGGATAAGTGAGTAATGAAGTGATCAAAATAGAGATCTCTCGATCTCTATTTATACTTGTCCTAACTGCCCAATAAACATATGGGGCCGACTTGTCTAGCTTAGCATAATAACCCAAGGTTAACTTAATTAGGGCCGACCCCACACATGGTGGTCTAAAAACCCATCGATAAGTTACGACACTTACGACACTTGTCAATACAAATGACGACACTTCCTTATAAAGGATTATGTCATGTCCCAAATTTGGAATTGGGTCACAATGGCCTAATCACATTGGCCATATTCATTAGAGTTTGTAAAATTGATGTTAAAGGTCAAATAATTGCCAAGGAGGAAGATTACTAGTTTCCTAGGTTTGGGGTGGAAGCTTTGGGATTTGGAATAATGGGGATAATAAATGATGTTTGAACATTAGAGTGGCATAAATATTTAATAAAGGATCTAAATAAATATATACAAGTGAAAATCAAAGTGGCATTTGATCATGAAGACACATGGAGGAAGTGGGACCCACATATGGCTAGATTTTCCCACTACACTTGGCATCATTCTCTCACCAATTCGAATTCAAGGTGAATGGTGACATACTTGGGGGAGTCCAAAAGGTATTATTCATGGCATGACTCATCCAAGGTCGAAATATAGAGGAAAAGTAACTCCCATGGAAGAGGAAGAGGCAATTTGGAGCTAGTGAGACACTTGGGCTAGATTCCCTAGCTCTATGACAACAATGATGAAGATGCTATGACACCTATGACACAAATCAGACCTGAAGGCTGACATATGACATATATGACATGTCAGGGCTAAAAATAGACTCTAAGAGGGCTCTCAAGGGTGTTAGGGCAGGTAAGATGCTTCCACATGTGATTTGGTGGAAGTGGGAGACTAGGAATTGTTGTACAAGTGGATTTCTTTGGAATCTCTTCCCAACTTGACTTGGCATGAGTCTCTTGGAAGGAATTCGACCCATGGAGGACATTAGAACTTTATAAATGTCAATAACAGAGAATGAAACTAGCTTTTGATCATTTGTAGAATTTTCAACCATGGATGTATTTTACAAGTTTCATGTACTGTACTTGAGCATTTGAAGTATTTTTACTCAGTTTAATTGCACTGGGAGAAGAAATAGTGTCATTTCCCCAAGGGTCGAATTGGTGATTTTTGTAGTTGAATGGGAGAGGGTTGGAACATATATAATAATCAATTAATGGTGCACATGAGACCTTAATAACATCCTTAATACATTTCCTACCTCTTTTCAGAAATTTGAGTGGATTTGGAGGCATTTGGAAAGCCATTTTCAGTACTTAGCCCAAGGGGATTTCAACCCCAAATTACTAGTAAAATTGCATACTTGGTCCAGAATATTAAGAGAGTTTGCAGAGGAATTTTGGTGGCCATATGTCATCCTTTAACATTATATTCAAGTCCTAATATCATTCATACACCTTCCTTGAATATTTGAAGGCATTTGGAGTCAATTTGAGACCTAGAGACCAATACTAGTCAAAGGGAAATCACTAGTAAAGTTACCTACATTGACCAGAATTGAAAGAGTATTTGCAGAAGTATTTTAAAGGTCCAAAGGCATCCCTAAAACACATATTTATGTTCTAATATCATTCATATACCTTCTCAGAATATTTGGGATCATTTGGGGCAAATTTGGGACGTAGAGATCAAAACTAATCAAAGGTCTAACTAGAGAAAAAAGTGAAAAATTGTCATTTTAATAAGATTCCTAACAAGGGACATTACAATGGTATCAGAGCATGGTCTTGGAACCTGATGTGGTAGAACATTAATGAAGACCAGGAGTCAAATAAATAAGTGACCACCCTTAGAAACTGAAACTGGATGTACTTTGGTGAAAGGGAAGAAGTAGGAGAAGAAGTGCATTCATTGGTCACCATGAGTAAGGATGAGAAAGGAACCTTAGAGGAGAATGAGGAGTTTAGAAAATTACTTAAACCATCATTTGAAGACAAGTGGAGGCAATACTTTCAAGAGTTCAAATTGTTGCTTAGTGAACTTGGAAGCAACTCAGAAAAAATAATGAGCAATGGTTCTCTTTTCAAGGAAAAAGATGAAATAATTTATGTCACAAAAGAGGAACCTAATGTAATTGTGGAACATGAGGTACATGTTGATATGTAGGTTCTTGAATATGCTACACTAAAACAAGAAGAAGGAAAAGCACTTGTCCTTGTTAAGAGGGATTATGAGTTGCCTCATGGAGAGAATTGCAAATCCTTGGAGGAGGCACATGATCTCACAATAGTTGGACCAGCCAATTATGGAGAGGATGAATTAAAGATTTCAATGGGTAAGAGTTGTAAGGATTTAAGGTTGGTTCATAATTCATCACCCCCTACTTCTTTTTTAGCCACATCAATTGGGGATGAAAATTGGGTGAAAGGTTTTTTTCTAGTGGTGCCACATGAGGGGTATGAAACTCCTACCTCTCCTTTTGATGATGACATGAATAGAGCACCTCATTATTTAGAATTGCAGCAGCATATTGCTTTACCTTACGATGATACATATTCCCATGGATGTATGGATGAGACTTCTTTGAGTCCTTTGAAGTCTCCTTGTTTTTCCTGCTCATTATTTGGTTCAGATTTTAGTGGAGATTCTTCATTCACTTCTTGGATGAAAGAATGCATGGCTGAATATTTTGATGCATATCACATTCTTTTGGAGCAGCACTATCAAACATGGGATCCTCACCTATGTCATTGGAGCAGATTTGATGGGTCACTTGAAGATTGTATGCACTTGGAAAATGGTGGTCTACATGCTTGGAGGTATAAGCACTTTCATGACTCTTTGATGAAGCATCTCCTTTATGTACATTTTCATTATGTTGTTATGTACCTTGATGATATATATTTTGTACTCATGATGTTTGGAAGAATGCATACAAGAAAATGGGATCCAGGAATCCTCTTATCTAATGGTGTGGGTTGGAGAGCACTCTTAATTGTTGGGGTGCAATACAAGCAATGGGACCCTGGAATACTTTTTATCTCATTGGTTTCAAATTTTTTGGGGAAACAAGTAGTATGGGAGATGGATTTCCCAATTAATAAAGTGTTTTTTATCAGAGTAGTGCAGCAGCAAGCATGGTGGTTCCTCTCTAAAATCTTCATGGAAACTCAAAGACTCAAGGTTCGGCAATTCAATGGCAACTTCAAAGAATTATACAGGAAGCGGGTTCTTCAACACCCATGTTTGAAATTGCTTGACAAGCAATATTGGGAAGAGAGGATTTGTCATGTCCCAAATTTGGAATTGGGTCGCAATGGCCTAATCACATTGGCCATATTCATTAGAGTTTGTAAAATTGATGTTAAAGGTCAAATAATTGCCAAGGAGGAAGATTACTAGTTTCCTAGGTTTGGGGTGGAAGCTTTAGGATTTGGAATAATGGGGATAATAAATTATGTTTGAACATTAGAGTGGCATAAATATTTAATAAAGGATCTAAATAAATATATACAAGTGAAAATCAAAGTGACATTTGATCATGAAGACACATGGAGGAAGTGGGACCCACATATGGCTAGATTTCTCCACTACACTTGGCATCATTCTCTCACCAATTCGAATTCAAGGTGAATGGTAACATACTTGGGGGAGTCCAAAAGGTATTATTCATGACATGACTCATCCAAGGTCAAAATATAGAGGAAGAGTAACTCCCACGGAAGAGGAAGAGGCAATTTGGAGCTAGTGAGACACTTGGGCTAGATTCCCTAGCTCTATGACAACAATGATGAAGATGCTATGACACCTATGACAAAAATAAAACCTGAAGGCTGACATATGATATATATGACATGTCAAGTCTAAAAATAGACTCCAAGAGGGCTCTCAAGGGTGTTAGGGCAGCTAAGATTCTTCCACATGTGATTTGGTGGAAGTGGGAGACTAGGAATTGTTGTACAAGTGGCGTTCTTTGGAATCTCTTCCCAACTTGAGTTGGCATGAGTCTTTTGGAAGGAATTCAACCCATGGAGGAAATTAGAACTTTATAAATGTCAATAAAAAGGAATGAAACCAGCTTTTGATCATTTTTATAATTTGCAATTGCATTTGTGAAGAGGGAGAGCTAGTGGATGACTAGTTGCTTGCCTTAGCACAATTTTAAGGGTGAAAGATTCCCATACAAGTTGGCAATTGGAAAGGCCATTCAGACCTTTCATTTGGAGCTTTAATGGAGTCTTTATTTGTAGGTGTAGGCTACAGGGCAGCTCATGGTTTCTTCTATTGCAGCTCACTCTTTCAACCATTTCCAGTTTTGATGGCATATTCTTGATCCTTGAGGGAGGGCGTTTTTGGTGAGCTATTGTACTCTTTCGGGGAGATTCTAATGCCCCATTTATTTTTTAATATGATTTAAATACTATGTTCTTCATATCCAGAAAGTTTCAGGTTGAAATTCCAAGTAGAAATGTATAAATCTCAATTTTAATGAAAGGACAGTGCCATTTCCCCACTACCTTGTTGTGAATCAATGTAATGCTAATGATTTCAAATGAATGGATTATTCTATGATGAATTTGTGATTAATGGACTGCCATGGATGTATTTTACAAGTTTCATGTATTGTACTTGAGCATTTGAAGTATTTTTACTCAGTTTAATTGCATTGGGAGAAGAAATAGTGCCATTTCCCCAAGGGTCGAATTGGTGATTTTTGCAGTTGAATGGGAGAGGGTTGGAACAGATATCATAATCAATTAATGGTGCACATGAGACCTTAATAAAATCCTTAATACATTCCCTACCTCTGTTCATAAATTTGAGTGGTTTTGGAGGCATTTGGGAAGCCATTTTCAGTACTTACCCCAAGGGGATTTGAACCCCAAATTACTAGTAAAATTGCATACTTGGTCCAGAATCTTAAGGGAGTTTGCAGAGGCCTTTTGGTGGCCATATTTCATCCCTGAAAATTATATTCAAGTCCTAATACCATTCATACACCTTCCTTGAATATTTGAAGGCATTTGGAGTCAATTTGAGACCTAGAGACCAATACTAGTCAAAGGGAAATCACTAGTAAAGTTACCTACATTGACCAGAATAGAAAGAGTATTTATTTTAAAGGTAAAAGGAATCTCTAAAACACATATTTATGTTCTAATATCATTCATATACCTTCTCAGAATATTTGGGATCATTTGGGGCAAATTTGGGACCTAGAGATCAAAACTAGTCAAAGGTCTAACTAGGAAAAAAAGTGAAAAATTGCCATTTTAATAAAATTCCTAACAAGGGACATTACAGAATAACACATCTTTATAGGAGTACAATATACATAAATGAAATACATAGGTGAAATACATTCTGAAGTTACATATACATCAACAGAAAGTAGTGTCAGTAGAGGTGGAAGTTGTAGATGTTGCTCTCAACTACAATTTGTTGTTGGGAAGAAGCTGGACGTATGCAATGCAAGCCATTCCTTCATTCGTTTTTCGGGTTCTTATGTTCCCCCATGATGGCAATATTGTAACCATTGATCAATTATCTTATGCCCAAAAAAACAACACAACTCCTTCGTATTCTAATATCCCTTGGATTGATCAAGCTCGTCCTCCCAGTGAGAGTTTAGGGGGTAGGTATGTACTCATCTTTGATGGGCACATTTGATTTACACACTCCTATGAATTATATTGGTTCCACGAGTAATGATAATGTGTTATCCAAGGAGATCTTCATTGTTTCTCAAACAACTGATCCTTGGATCCTTTCTACTCTGGACGAACCAATTGTTCCCCTATCTGTCGTATAAGTGACTTACCAAGCATCACAAAATGTTGCGATAGATTATATCTCGACTCATTTGGTCTCTATGGATTCAGATATTGATTATGCATCTGCATGGGCAATAAAATCCACCCATTCATTTGATTGTTTAGACACTATTTTAACATCAGATGGGCTATTCTGGAATCCATGGTAGGTCTAGATCATCCTTGGGAACATATATGCATCATCGATCCTATTTCCTTCTAGATTTGAACAAAGTCGAGAATGGAGATTTTTCAATGAGACCTAGTGGAAATGTTGACTGGTCCATTAACCCTTTAACGAAAAAGGGGATTTTCACTGAAGGTAATATTACAAATATTTCAACAACTATCCCAATCAATATTTCCATTAAACCTAATGTCGTGGAAAATATTTTCATTGGCACGAATTGTTCTCCACAAGAGATCAGTTAATTGTATACCAACTTATTTAAAGAATTCTGCGATGTTTTCACCTGGTCATATGAGGATATGCCAAGCATCGACTCGTCTATCGTCGAAGATGTTATTACGACATACCCTAATGTGAAACCAGTTCGGCAAAAGCTTCGTCCAGTTAATCCTAAGAAGGTTGAGGCCATCAAGGCTGAGGTTGAAAAGCTCCTCAATGTCGGCTTCATTTATCCTATCGACATGACCGAATGGGTGTCCAATCCAATTCCGGTTGATAAAAAGCAGGGTACCATACACATATGCACATATTTTAGGGATCTTAACAAAGCCTGTCCAAAAGACAACTATCCCACACCATTTATGTTGAGTATAATTGTCATTGATGCCAGAAGTATTAATTAATGACAAAGGATATGATGATATGGAATATATGATGATGTGGCATGAGTTATGAGTATACAAATCCACCTGATGGTGTTCTAGTACCTCCATGATGTCATTATTACAATTTGACCTAATTATATAAATATTTGTCAGTTTGGAGAAATTCTGGAAATTGACTAAGTGTTGGAAAATTGGTCCAAATGGCCTTATGAAAATTCCTGCCATACCTCATAAGAGAATGATAAAAAGTATCTGAAAATATCAAGCTATATCTTGTTGAATAGGCTATTTGACCATGGTCTCATTCCTCCAAAAGAGTGTTTTTATGACAAACTTATAGGTCTTCCAAAGGTGCCCTCCGGCTTGATTTGCACTGCTCCAGTAAAATGCCTGCCAAGGAGAGAGAATGAGGTTTCAGAGGATGGGCTTGACTTGGATGGAATCTACATGATGTCCCCCATGTTGTGGATGCTTCATATTTCCATATTGGGTAAAATAAAAATCATCTTATTTGACCTAGGGTTTTGAAAGAATGTCTAAGTGTATAATCTAGAAGTTTAAAAGGCCATTTATAAATGCCTGCCATATGCTCTCGTTTTGTAAATAAATTTATCAAATGGTATGACGTTGTTCCTTGATGATTTCTCTATCCAACCATGATCTTGGTTTCCTCTTTGATGGTCACACGTGTGAGATTTTGGTTTTCCAAAACAGAGAAAAATATGGTTATTCACACTTTACAATATGCGCACAGGGGTGTGAAATAGGCCTGCAGGTTTATGAAGGATGACTACAATGATATGCCCACATAAGGCATAAGGATATGCCCGCATAGTGCATAAGGATATGACCGTAGGCTCAGGAATTATTCCTGCGAGTGAATGAGGATATGCCCGCAGGTGAATGAGCTTGTAGGATATGCCTATATGCCCGCAAAGGAACAAGGTTATGCCTGTAGGTGAATGAGGATATGCCTGGAAGTGAATGAGCTTGTAGGATATCCATACTGAAAGAAATCCATGCTGTTGTTTGAAGAATAAACACGTTAATTAAAATTCTGTGTGTGTTAGTATTTAATTAAATATAAGTTTGAAAGGTTTCTCTTATTCTGGATATGAAGAGGCATGATGATTAGATGATAACAAAATAAAGATATAACATGTTTGCGAAGAGACAATGTTTTGTTTTGATGTTTAAATGAAAAGGAACGATGGTTCCTTTTGAAATGGTGCATATAAAAATAGATTCGAGCCAATGGTAGAAATGTATCTGTGGTTCCAATAAGCAGATTGGAAAGAAACGTTAAAGGCAGAGAAGAGTAAAAACAGTTCTTGAAGAAGTTCTGAAGATTCTTAAAACACAAAACAAGGGTGGTTGGGAGGTGCAAGGACAGGCTCAAGCCTGTAGGGGGTCATATCCTCCTTCTAGTTGTTGCTGGTAAACAGTGTGTTGGTGCATCCTAAATTTGGGTGTTGGTGCATCCAACAAGTTGGTGCTTGCAAACTATTTGTAAATATAATTTTGCAATAATAGAAAGTATTGGTGGTTTTCCCAATTGGGTTTCCACGATAAAATTGTGTGCTCTGTTTTCATTGTTGATTTTGTTTTAAAAGTGATAAAAATTTAAAAAGATAGTTTAATACTGATTCACCCCCTCCCCCTCTCAATATTGCTTGATATTCCAACAATTGGTATCAGAGCAGGCTCTTTACTAAAAGTTTAAAACACTTGATAATTTTTTTTTATCACTATGGATCAACAAGTGAAAATGTCCTCCAAGGTTCCAATATTCAGTGGAGAAGATTATGCGTTTTGGAGCATCAAGATGAGAAGCTATATAATGTCTCTTGGATTAGATGTTTGTATGTCTATAGAAATAGGGTACACATATCCCAAAACCCCTCCCATAGATTTTGAAGGAATAAAAAAAATTGGAAGCAATGCCAAAGTTGTTCATGCAATCTTGGATGGATTAGCCAGAACAGTCTTTGCCAAAGTGATGCATTGCAAAACAATGGAGATCTAGGACAAATTGTAGACTATCTATGAAGGAGACACCAAGGTAAAAAGGGCAAAACTCCAATCTTTTAAAACTCAATTTGAAAGTCTAAAAATGAAGGAAGAAGAAAACATTTAAGAATACTTTGAGAGAATTGATGTGACATCCCCTTCCATCATCAAATGTAGGGAAGGAAACATTAACAACACACCGGGCTTTTGGCAGACTTAGCCCCCATATTACATTACTTCAAAAATTCATGACAATTAAAAACTTCTGTGTGCGGATTCAAGCTTCAATATAAGCACAGCGGAATTAAAACACATTTGCACGCACACCAACAGCAATGCTTCAACACATCTAGCACAAACAGAAGATGATTCCATATGCAAGGATTCAATCCCATTCTTATGCTATGCACAGACTTCATTTCAATTTCAATCTCATAAATAAATAACATTCAGATTTATCACTTTACAGAACTCATAATGTATATAAATTAATTCACAAGAATACTTATCTTTTAACACAAATGTCCAACGACTGGTTACGTGAGAGCAATGTTCCACCCAACCATAGATCTCTGTCCAGCCTGTATTCTTTCAGCTGAGAGATCACCCCCGAGCTGGGATGTGTATCCACCAAGGAGGAACTAGATGGCTCACTCACAATCAGGGTTTCACTCAAACAACCATGCTAAGCCAACACACAGTTGGATTTTTTCAAGCATGCAATAGGAGGTGGAGGAGGATGCTAGTCCCCTGAGCTCAATCCCAGAGCCACATACACTTCAAGCTGGACTCAACAATCCCATCCTCTGTTCATACATCCACTCTTGGATTTCTCACAACTCTGTCACAAATAACCCCCCAATCCGTCACTGATTTTCTGGGCAGTTAAAACTGGGTATTCCCATGGATTTCGGGATAGCTAATGCTCCCAAATTCGCCCCAAGGTTCATACCAATGGATCCCCCATTGGATTTCACTATCCAATGCCAAATATGGGCATTTTTGGCTCTTCAAAACGTGGGTTCTTTCAAAGTCGCGATTTCTGGTTTTTCACTCTGCTGGCAATTCGTTTTTGGATGGCAAATGGTGCTGGTAGCTTCCACAATGGAATGGGGATGAGGAAGAAGCAACCTCCCATGAGTTTGAGTGACTTGTGGTACAAGAAAACAGAGCCCATACTCTGCCATACGAATTTCTGGGCTGCCCATGCTCCATTGAAGCCATGGACTAAAATCCTCAACCACTTCCTTACAACAGAAATAAATGTCAGCAAGGTAAGTCAAATGGGTTCTCAAGGTGACATATGGCAGCCTATGGTTCAATCCCACAACCCCCTCACCACTCCCTAGTGGATACACGTGGCCCCTTCTCATTCGTTGCCTTCGTAGCCAGTTTTGGTATTTTATATTGCATGATGTTTATTTACATCATTTTTACAATTTCCATGGCTTAAGAGCACATGGGCATCAAAATATCAATGCTTGCCTTTTAATCAAAATTCAGGCTTTCACTAGCGGGGCCTTGGCCTTGAGCTCCACGCTAGGAAAACATACAACGTGTGTATACAATATTTACATTAGAAGCCAATATTTCATAAGGGTCAAAATTGGGGTATTACAATCCCCTCCCCCTTAGAATAACACCGTCCTCAGTATTCCAAGACTTAGGCATACATATACAATTTACACATGTCCAAAACTTCAAAAACTTTGCAGATCTGCCCTGCATTCTGTTCTTTACTTTGAACTTTCAGGACCAAGTCCTTTGATTTTCACGAGCTGCTCCTGCTGATTCGGATCTTCCAGCTCATCCATAAGTCTGAAAACTTTATGGCTGCTACCCTCTTGAGGTTCTCTTGTTGGGCAGTTGCGGAGGCAATGATCCCCTCCACATTTCCAACACTTCATTGGTTGCTTCATCTTTACCTACTCAATTCCCTTTGAGTCTTCCCACTTGGAGCGTCTCTTAATCGGACGATTGGATGAATGCTTCTTCATTCATCCACTTTTCTTTCCCTTGCTGATTGCTTTCATAATGCTTTTTACCTCTTTCTGCAGACGAATAGAGTCCTGCAAGACCTTGTGGTTCATCTCGTTCTGCTGCTTTTGCATCTTGAGCATCTCTCCAAGATTTTCTTGGGTCTTGGCAATTGTTTGAAGAAGACTTCCAGCCAATTCTAATAGCCGATGGTCTGCTGCCATGGTCATTGTGCACAGTTGGTTCTCACTTGGCTCACAAGCAACACTTGCTCATAACAACTGCAACCAATTGATTTAATTTCCACCTGTGAAATTCATCATTACAATTCTCGTTAGGCCAAGCATAACCCAAACATTAAAAAAAAAAATAATTCAATGGTTTTTCCCCAATTGACATGGAGGTCCCATGCTCTATTCATGAGACTTTCACACTTTCCATGCTTGCCCAACTTACACATGAATTCCTTCATGTTCATCCATTCACAGGAAATTCATCAATTAGCATTCACAATTCACTTTAATTAAATAAACACACTTTTACTTTCAATCATGCATGCATTCAACAATTTTCTAATTTTATAAATGCATCAATAAAAAGGAAAGAGAGAGAGCAGTAAGAGTGTTCTCCTCTTAGTCTTGTTCCATTCTGGAACCCACACCACCACTATGGTTTTCATGCTCCTGTCTTCTTTCACTTCACGTGAATGCTCGACCTGCCCTTCTTGGCTATGACACTTAATGTCTATGGTCTATTTCAGACCTATCAACCATGGAGTCCCTCCACATGGTTTATCTACAACTCTTGGCTGCTAGGACTCACACAGTCCCACTAGCCCCATCTTTCCATTACTGCTCATGCTGAGCTCTTTAGGACGGTTACATGTCCACATGCATCCTTAAGATGCTTTCATAGTCATTGCTTCTAGCAATACCTACACTCAAACATTGAATTAATTCACATGTTTAGTTTATTTTCATAGGAAATCATAACCAAATCATATACACATGTATATTCATAAGCAAGAAATTACAAGATAACCAAATACTTATCTGCATTGGATGTCTTCACTTTATTCCATAGGGTCCTTCTTTGCTTTATAAGCCTTGGAAACACCTATGGATTTGGATGTTTAGCCAGCGCGCGGGCTGCCCCTCAACATCAAATAGTCTTGTATGGTTGGTCAGCACGCAGGCTGCTCTAAATCATCAATACTTCACAACCCTTCATCAAAATCCCCACAACCTCCACAACATCCTTTTATTTATGTTAACCCTTCCACCACAACTCCTCACAACATCCTTTTATTTATGTTAACCCTTCCACCACAACCCCTCACAACATCCTTTTATTTAGATTTTTTTTTTTTTAGTGTGTAACATCAATTACAATTTGTTTAGGCTGTCAACACAAGATGGATAAGCAATTTCATTAGTATTGCTGCTCTAAACTATAAACATATTTCATAACATTCACTATCCAACCTTGAAACACCAGGAATGCGTCCATTCCCTTAAGGCATAATCAATATTGGCATCCCTAACATAACTCAGCACTAGAAAGGCGTGCACTCCTTACTGATGTGAACTATGAAGGTCCTAATCATACTTCAAGCAATCTTCCATAATGGAAATAAAATCAAAACATGCTCTGCATATTAACTCTAATAAACAAACATGCATATATATATATATATATATATATATATATATATATATATATATATATATATATATATATATATATATATATATATATATATATATATATATATATATATATATATTCAGGGTTTGTGGAACACTTATCCATTTGCAGATGTTATTTCTCTTCTTTAATGAGGAATGGGGGCTCCTTCTCTGAGTTGATAGTCCCTCGGTTTGCCATCCCAATTCCTTTTGATGTTACATAACCTTCATATGTCTTACTGACATAATCTTCACCATCCCACTCATATTGTTTACCAATCATGTAGTGCAGATGAGACATTAATAATGTCTTATGGCATTTCACCTAAAACCCATTTTCAAATCATGGAATCCATTCCCATGAAGTTTGGCTTCTGCAGGACCTCTCTCACTTGGTCTTACTGCAATGTGTCTCCCTGGCACACTTATTAAACAGCCAAACAGTCATTAGCAACATTTAACAATACCATTCAAATCTGATTGTTCCATAACCAATTTCTTGGCACTAATAATTAAATTCAGTATGAATTTGCAACTCTGTCTACTACAGAAATTGGTTTTCTTATCCATGAGGCTATCCTCATATTGTTTGGCTCCTGTAAGTGACACCACTTTTTCCGTTATGGTCTTATGCCCGCTGCCATACATGAGCATCCACTTACAACATGTCCTCCTGACACATTTTCATATAAGCCAAACAGTCATTAGCAATTATTAGCAACATTTCAAATCCGAAACATTTACAAATATGAGATTTACAATTGTTCTTACTAACAGAACTTAGAGCTCTCAATCATGAGATTCCTTCTCATAAGCTCTAAATTGAATTCGCAAATCTGCTCCCTATAGAATTAGACTTGCAGCCATGATATTATTCTCATAAACTTAAATCAGAACATTTTCAGATCTGTTTCATGCATAAATTAAATTCCACAACCATGAGAACCTTCTCATAACCTTTGGCCTTTGCACATGGTAGAATTCAGTCTTTACTATGGTCTTATCCCCATTGCCATACGCAAGACATTTATACCTGGAGTCTGAAACTTTCAATCAGTCAAACATGTTGTGAGTCCCCATGCATATAATATTTCATTGCTGCAACAGTCACTGAAGCATTTCCAGAATTATAGCATTCCATAATTCAAACACTTCTAGCTGTTAACATATCCATATCACCAAACTCATTTATTTCACGTAAATCATTATCATACTAAAATTGCAAGGTACAGTCACATCATTTATGCAATTAACTTAAAGCTTTTAAATGCTCATTAATTCATATCCATATCATTTATACAACTCTATCACTCCAACAGAGCACTCTAGAAGTATGTCAATCATGACTACCTTCATGCAATTTCTTCCCCTGCATTCATAGCAGCTCATGAAATGATCTCAGAATTATCATTAGTTCATCATCTAATCTATTGCTCAATTATAATGAGACATATACATATATCACAATCATGCATGCACACAATATATCTCCTCAGGTGTAGGTACCCACCTGCATGCATGTTCACAACATTTACTCAAGTTTTCATATGCATTCTCTCAATGCTTAACTACAAGATTTATAAAATCTCTTAATGCACATCCACTCAATGCCACCTTGCATTGTTTCATGAGTACTATGCCTTCAAGCATATTATGACTTAATCATGTCTATCTCATACAACATGCATTACCATATTCAGGACCACCGGTCCTCACTTGCTTTGGTTATTAAGCACATAACCAACATACACATGGCATGATATAAATTCATATGAATGCATTGAGATTTCTAAACAGTCATAGGGTGTAAGGATCATTTCCTTCACTTACCCACACCTCACCAAGCTTGGCAGTTTAACAGTCCCAATCGGTATTCAATATCACATGCAAACTAGCTCAACATAGCTCAAACATAGTTGAAGAGATCTTACCAAATCCTTTTTCAACATTCATGCCATTTGGCACCAATAATCATTACCTGCATGGTTACCATTAACATCGCCTGATGTTACCTGATCAGTTGGCCTCTTACCAAGGCTGCTTAGTCCTTTTGCCAACTTTATGATCATAGATTTGTTGCGCCATCCTTTCTGCATAAGGTTGTTGGCTTCATGCAACAACATCCTCAGCACATTTAGCCATGCTCTTTGTTATCTTTGGTCCTACAACCAATACCAACATCAATAGTGATTATCAACCACAATATTATCCATTAGTGGTTCATTGCATATGTAGACTTCATTATTTTACCAATATGCAATATCCCATTTGTTGGCACTACATAAAATTTCGTGCTTAAATGTCTTCTGACGACGTTAATCATCTTCCGGCAACTCTAGCGGTGCAAAATAGAACATTTTTTATGACGGGATGTTTGCAAGCTGGGTCGAGAAAAAGAACATTTGCCTTCGGGTACAAACACCATGGTTGTAAAAGGAAGTAGAGGTTCTATATGCTCAAGAAACTCATGCTTTGAAATTTTTACGAGAAGACATAGCCTAAATATTGATTTTGTGAGAAGGTTATAAGTCTTTTAATATTTCTATAAAAAGCCAACTTTATGAAGAGGGGTTTTTTATTTTTATGATTATAAAACCTTATGGATAAGGCCCTCAATCTCCATGAAGCTTAAGTTTTATCTTTTAAAGACGACATAGATTTCTTTTAATGTTATAGTTTGGGTGCAAAATAAAAGTTGGAGCAAAATGTATGCGCGCCCAACACCGAGAGCTCATCACAGGACCGAGTGCCAAGCCTTGAAAGCCCTACATATCTCATATCCTCCATCATCCACGAGCTTACCAATCCGTTGATACTTCATATATATTGGAGGCATTGGGGTATATACAGAGTAAAAAGAAATGATTCGCTGTGCGTGTGGGATAGAGACTCCAGAATTAAAAATGAGAATCGCAGATGTCTTCCAAATGAGGAAGTTATTGTCGCAGGTGAATCCATCAACTTGTAGAGTTTTTAGAAGACATGATTTCTTTCTGTTTCTGTTTGAAGTAGCTAGGGTTTTGATGAATATTACATCAAGAACCTCTGAGCATACCAGAGCGCAATAGATCAACGATCGGATCTCAGTCTCAATGGGATACCTTTCGACTTGTCAAAATATATGGTGAAAAGTATTAAGAATTTAATTTCAAATTGAACGTTTTGAGAAAGAAGCTACTGAGATGAACAAAAGGTCATTCAAGTATGCTTGGGTTCTTGACAAGCTCAAGGCTGAACGTGAACGTGGTATCACAATTGACATTGCACTTTGGAAGTTTGAGACAACTAAATACTACTGCACTGTGATCGATGCTCCTGGCCATCGTGATTTCGTCAAGAACATGATTACCGGAACCTCTCAGGTTGATTGTGCAATTTTGATTATTGACTCAACAACTGGAGGTTTTGAGGCTGGTATCTCCAAGGATGGTCAGACTAGAGAACATGCCCTATTGGCGTTCACCTTGGGAGTGCGGAAAATGATTTGCTGCTGCAACAAAATGGATGCCACTACTCCTAAGTAATCAAAAAGTCGCTATGAGGAAATTGTTAAGGAAGTATCTTCTTATTTGAAGAAGGTAGGATACAACCCTGACAAGATTCCTTCCGTGCTTATCTCTGGTTTTGAGGGTGACAACATGATTGAGTGCTCAACCAACCTTGATTGGTACAAGGGTCCAACACTCTTGGAAGCCCTTGACCAGGTTTCGGAGCCCGCGTCCTTCAGACAAGCCTCTAAGGTTGCCCATTCAGGATGTTTACAAGATTGGTGGTATTGGGACTGTGCCTGTTGGTCGTGTGGAAACCGGAGTCATCAGGCCAGGTACGATTGTTACCTTTGCCCCTACCGGGTTGACCACAGAAGTTAAGTCTGTTGAGATGCATCATGAAGCTCTGCTGGAGGCATTGCCTGGTGACAACGTGGGATTCAATGTGAAGAATGTTGCTGTTAAGGATCTCAAACGTGGTTATGTGGCATCTGATTCCAAGAATGATCTAGCTAAGGAAGCTGCCAATTTTACCGCGCAGGTTATTATTATGAATCATCCAGGACAGATTGGAAATGGTTATGCACCCGTGTTGGATTGCCACACTTGCCACATTGCAGTCAAGTTAACAATCTATTGTGGCATCGAATAAGCCATCCTGTTAGACACCATTTGGCTATGATCGTGAGGGATTATCACATGCAGAAACGAAAATGAAGCATAGATAGACCGATCTAAGGTCCACGTTCACTCCGCATTACAAAAGTGCTCGGTAGATAAGGAATAATGCCTGCGCGGAAAAAAAAAAACCACCATCCAACGTGTCCATTTCTGATGCGTCCGGATATGTGAAAAGTTGTATTGCAAACCACTCCAAAGCCCGTGCAGATACCATTCATTGGAAGTGTTATAAAAGAGAGGTGGTCCCATTTTTAGTATTCGTTTTTTCTTTTTGACTGAAGCGTCACGCCCTCCAAAACCCTAACGCCATTCATCTGCAGAATTAGGAGAAAGAAAACCACGATTTTAGTTAAAAGGTTATGAAAAACTATGGATTTCAGATAGTGCAAACTCTCATTATTGATATAGAGCCTGACGAAACTGTGAAGAGAGCAATGAATGAAATAAATGCAGCCGCAAGAAGGAGGGTGGCAACAAAATACAAAGCTGAGGCAGAGAAAATCTTGCAAATCAAACGAGCAGAAGGTGAAGCAGAAGCAAAGTATTTATCTGGATTGGGTATTGCTGGTCAATGGAAAGCAATTGCGGATGGCCTTAGGGATAGTGTACTTGCTTTCTCAGACCTTTGTGAAGAGGGTACTGCAAGAACAGCGTGTGAAGTTAGAGATAAAATTGCTGACATTTCAGTGCCAGGAACGAAAGATCATGTTGAGGTGCAAGGTGAAATTTTAGAGGGTTTTGTGGCCCGAATTGTAAACTCTGAGATTGTTACACATCTAAATAAAGCGTTGGAAGAAGTGCCACTTCCGCTCATCCCTGAAAGCTTCATGCGAGCCTGGACAAGGGTTACGTGAGATATGTAGTGCTAATAAATCACACGCAGTCTAGTTTTGAGGCAAGGATGTTTGAGGATGGTGACTTGGCTAATGAAGCTGAAAAACTGATAATTAAGTTGAAATTCTTGATATACCAGCTTAGGGCTTTCAGGATTCATAATGGTCTATCGACTCTGTTCAAAAATGGATTTGCTGCTTATAAGGAGTGCTACTTGAGGCAAATGAAGATCCAGGGCATATCATATGCAAAGACAAAGGAAACATAGTTTATATTGAGGATATTGCCGAGGGCTCGGAGAACAGCTCAGCAGGTCAAAGATGAAGTGGACGAGGGCAAAGGAATGAGCAAAAATATACGACAGCACTCAGCGGTTGGCACATAAACAATAGGTAGTTAAAGAAAAGGGACATAGGTGGCAGAAAAATCCAGATTTATAGGCATTGAAATAGCAAATAGAAGTTCATTTCCAGGATATTCGACAGGTGGAAAATAAAGATGATTTTAAGCCCTGGAATTAGCAGTTTGAAAAAAACTTCAAAATTCCTCTATATTCTCTCACTCGAGATATTTTTCAACCGCTCCAGATTTGTTTTATTTGTTTTATTTGTAAAAAATTAGTTAGTTTATTATTCCAAGAAGCTATTTTTGGAAAAATACAGTTAGGGTTTGCTTAGAGGGCAAATTTTTGTATAAATTATGCATTTTACAACATGCAAAAGGTTGGATTTTCTGTAAGGAGAGACCCATTCTGGGTATTCTGAAGGGTTTCAGAAGTTAATAAAGATCTCAGAACTGAATAGATTTTTCTTCAAAGATTCATGTGTTGTTTAAAAATTGCAGTCTGTACCCTTTCCCTTTCTCTACATGTGCAAGTTTGTTTTCTGTGTTATGCCTTTCATTATGTTATTTTCTTCTATGCTTAGATGAACGTCCATATAGATTGAGATTCATGTTTCTATGCCTCGATTTATCAGCATCTGAGCATCCATTTATTTCTCCAAAATTAACAGTGGATTCATCTGAAAATTGATGCCCGTTGTTAATGGACTGTCTTTATTTCTTTCCCTATCACCTGCAAAAATCTTATTGACTGTAATAAGACAGCTATCTTGCCTTTGTATGAAAATATATGTTTAACTGCTGGTCCATATTTTTCTGTTTTCTCGACTCCACTGCCCAATGGTATCCTGTTCATGTTGATCTAGCCACCTCATTAAAAATCCTTAAGTTTTTATTTATTTTACAAATTGGCCCTTGAGTTTCATTGTCAAACTGTTGTCGTGGTGACATTGGATGGCAGATTTGCCGAGAGAGCCCTCTCTGGCTGAAGGAGGCCAACTTTCAGTCTAAATATTGGTTTGAAATAGGTTACCTCGGGTTTCTTTGATACAGCCCAAGGAAAATCCGAGTGCTAACATTTTGGCGTCGTTGTCGGGGATCGAAGGTTTTATTTTCCCTGGGTATGAACGACAAAGTTGCAGATTTGATTGTTGATGGTGAACAACGATCAGATATCAAGCAGGCTGTGCATCTTTCACCTGGCGACTCCATCTTCAAAGAATCCAGTTTTCAGAAATTTCATGGCGACTCCACATTAAAGAAATCCAGTTTTGCATTGGTTCACAGGCTAGTCTCCTCAGTTTTCATATCAGAATCTACAGCTCCAGTATTTCGAGATGGCCTCATTATTAAGAAGGTATGCTCCTATGAGCAGGTCTCATATTCTCGGTTTTCCGAATCAAATTCCTAAAATAGATTGGCAGTCTTATTTGCCTAAATTCAGAGATGAAAACAGTGATAATGCTGCTTTACATTTAATCAAATTTCATGCGCATATACACAAGCTGAAGATTAGGTTTCATGAGGACTGTCTTATGAAGATGTTCATGGCTTCTTTAGAAGGAAAAGCAAGGGATTGGTATGAAGGTTTGAGACCTGGCAGTTTGTTTTCTTTAAAAGATTTTCACGTAGCATTTTATGAGCATTATACAGTAGATTTTCCAGCCTTGTCTTTAGTGGAAGATTGCTGTGATCAGTTTGAGGGTTTCATACAATACCTCGAAAGTATTGATGAAGATCTGGAAGGTATGAATGATGAAGACATGTCTGAAACATTTTATCATTTTTCTTCGCAAGTCCATGGCCATGATGAACAAGAGAAGCTAGCTGCAGATAAAATCAATGGAGAAATAATAGTAGATTCCCATGAGCTCTATTCAGAAACAAATGATGATTCATCTGCTCCTTTGTGTACGAATGAAGAATGTATTCAGCATCATGATCAATCTGCAGAAGAGAAGGAAAACGATAGTTGTTTGATTCAGAAAATGCACAAGCCACCTCCTCTTTTAACAAAAGAAGAAATAGATCGGCTCCTGCAGAGTCATGCTACGACCCCTGCTTATACAGATTTGCAGTGTTCACATATTCCGGGATATGTAAGTCAATCTTCTTCCATTTTTGGGCACGTAAATCTGAATTTGAATGATGACAATCATGATGATTTTATGAAGGAATCCATTTTTGAAGACGATCCGCCGCAAGAAAATCAGCTATTAGACACCAGTTTCTTTCATCAAAAAGATAGAGCTGTCATATTTAATGATCTTGCAGAATGTTTGCTATTTGAGGATGCATTAGATTATGAGCATAATCATTCATTTCTGGAAAAGAATGTTAAGGAAGAAAGAATATTCCAGCTCTCCCGTCAAGTTGCAAAAAATCCGAAGGTACTTCAAATAAAATGTATCTTTTTTTATCCTATACTTGAGTATATGAAGAAATTTCTCAGTTTTGATTTGCAGCTGGGTTTTTATTCTGAGAATAAAGATTATCAGTGGTTGCCTATACTGTCATATTTTCTGTTATTGGCTTATTTCGAACACGACAAAGGAGTTAACTTCTTTGAACACCTAATGGATTGGCTTTATTGGTGTTTCCGAATTACTTGATTGATGGAAAGTCTTTGACATTCTAAAGGTAGGGTAGGTAGGAGAAATAAGTTTTCCAGGCAAGCAGTCTTCAGTATGTATAGTAGTGTTTTCAGTTCAGTTTCAGCATGTGAGTTTTCAGTTTTCTATAGTTAAATGGTTTTCGGTTACAGTTTTGGATGGAGGACTGGTTACAGGATACAGCATACAGGTTGCAGGTTTTGGGTTTTCAGGATTGGGAGCCGCCCAATGGTCAGGCACATGGTCTACGATGTTCTTTGCTACCTCGCTGGGAGGACAGCATCCCCAGTAGGAGCCAGTTGTTGGCACTACATAAAATTTCGTGCTTAAATGTCTTCTGACGACGTTAATCATCTTCCGGCAACTCTGGCGGTGCAAAATAGAACATTTTTTATGACGGGATGTTTGCAAGCTGGGTCGAGAAAAAGAACATTTGCCTTCGGGTACAAACACCATGGTTGTAAAAGGAAGTAGAGGTTCTATATGCTCAAGAAACTCATGCTTTGAAATTTTTACGAGAAGACATAGCCTAAATATTGATTTTGTGAGAAGGTTATAAGTCTTTTAATATTTCTATAAAAAGCCAACTTTATGAAGAGGGGTTTTTTATTTTTATGATTATAAAACCTTATGGATAAGGCCCTCAATCTCCATGAAGCTTAAGTTTTAGCTTTTAAAGACAACATAGATTTCTTTTAATGTTATAGTTTGGGTGCAAAATAAAAGTTGGAGCAAAATGTATGCGCGCCCAACACCGAGAGCTCATCACAGGACCGAGTGCCAAGCCTTGAAATCCCTACATATCTCATATCCTCCATCATCCACGAGCTTACCAATCCGTTGATACTTCATATATATTGGAGGCATTGGGGTATATACAGAGTAAAAAGAAATGATTCGTTGTGCGTGTGGGATAGAGACTCCAGAATTAAAAATGAGAATCGCAGATGTCTTCCAAATGAGGAAGTTATTGTCGCAGGTGAATCCATCAACTTGTAGAGTTTTTAGAAGACATGATTTCTTTCTGTTTCTGTTTGAAGTAGCTAGGGTTTTGATGAATATTACATCAAGAACCTCTAAGCATACCAGAGCGCAATAGATCAACGATCGGATATCAGTCTCAATGGGATACCTTTCGACTTGTCAAAATATATGGTGAAAAGTATTAAGAATTTAATTTCAAATTGAACGTTTTGAGAAAGAAGCTGTTGAGATGAACAAAAGGTCATTCAAGTATGCTTGGGTTCTTGACAAGCTCAAGGCTGAACGTGAACGTGGTATCACAATTGACATTGCACTTTGGAAGTTTGAGACAACTAAATACTACTGCACTGTGATCGATGCTCCTGGCCATCGTGATTTCGTCAAGAACATGATTACCGGAACCTCTCAGGTTGATTGTGCAATTTTGATTATTGACTCAACAACTGGAGGTTTTGAGGCTGGTATCTCCAAGGATGGTCAGACTAGAGAACATGCCCTATTGGCGTTCACCTTGGGAGTGCGGAAAATGATTTGCTGCTGCAACAAGATGGATGCCACTACTCCTAAGTACTCAAAAAGTTGCTATGAGGAAATTGTTAAGGAAGTATCTTCTTATTTGAAGAAGGTAGGATACAACCCTGACAAGATTCCTTCCGTGCTTATCTCTGGTTTTGAGGGTGACAACATGATTGAGTGCTCAACCAACCTTGATTGGTACAAGGGTCCAACACTCTTGGAAGCCCTTGACCAGGTTTCAGAGCCCGCGTCCTTCAGACAAGCCTCTAAGGTTGCCCCTTCAGGATGTTTACAAGATTGGTGGTATTGGGACTGTGTCTATTGGTCGTGTGGAAACCGGAGTCATCAGGCCAGGTACGATTGTTACCTTTGCCCCTACCGGGTTGACCACAGAAGTTAAGTCTGTTGAGATGCATCATGAAGCTCTACTGGAGGCATTGCCTGGTGACAACGTGGGATTCAATGTGAAGAATGTTGTTGTTAAGGATCTCAAACGTGGTTATGTGGCATCTGATTCCAAGAATGATCTAGCTAAGGAAGCTGCCAATTTTACCGCGCAGGTTATTATTATGAATCATCCAGGACAGATTGGAAATGGTTATGCACCCGTGTTGGATTGCCACACTTGCCACATTGCAGTCAAGTTAACAATCTATTGTGGCATCGAATAAGCCATCCTGTTAGACACCATTTGGCTATGATCATGAGGGATTATCACATGCAGAAACGAAAACGAAGCATAGATAGACCGATCTAAGGTCCACGTTCACTCCGCATTACAAAAGTGCTCGGTAGATAAGGAATAATGCCTGCACGGAAAAAAAAAAACCACCATCCAACGTGTCCATTTCTGATGCGTCCGGATATGTGAAAAGTTGTATTGCAAACCACTCCAAAGCCCGTGCGGATACCATTCATTGGAAGTGTTATAAAAGAGAGGTGGTCCCATTTTTAGTATTTGTTTTTTCTTTTTGACTGAAGCATCACGCTCTCCAAAACCCTAACGCCATTCATTTGCAGAATTAGGAGAAAGAAAACCACAATTTTAGTTAAAAGGTTATGAAAAACTATGGATTTCAGATAGTGCAAACTCTCATTATTGATATAGAGCCTGACAAAACTGTGAAGAGAGCAATGAATGAAATAAATGCAGCCGCAAGAAGGAGGGTGGCAACAAAAGACAAAGCTGAGGCAGAGAAAATCTTGCAAATCAAACGAGCAGAAGGTGAAGCAGAAGCAAAGTATTTATCTGGATTGGGTACTGCTGGTCAATGGAAAGCAATTGCGGATGGCCTTAGGGATAGTGTACTTGCTTTCTCAGACCTTTGTGAAGAGGGTACTGCAAGAACAGCGTGTGAAGTTAGAGATAAAATTGCTGACATTTCAGTGCCAGGAACGAAAGATCATGTTGAGGTGCAAGGTGAAATTTTAGAGGGTTTTGTGGCCCGAATTGTAAACTCTGAGATTGTTACACATCTAAATAAAGCGTTGGAAGAAGTGCCACTTCCGCTCATCCCTGAAAGCTTCATGCGAGCCTGGACAAGGGTTACGTGAGATATGTAGTGCTAATAAATCACACGCAGTCTAGTTTTGAGGCAAGGATGTTTGAGGATGGTGACTTGGCTAATGAAGCTGAAAAACTGATAATTAAGTTGAAATTCTTGATATACCAGCTTAGGGCTTTCAGGATTCATAATGGTCTATCGACTCTGTTCAAAAATGGATTTTCTGCTTATAAGGAGTGCTACTTGAGGCAAATGAAGATCCAGGGCATATCATATGCAAAAACAAAGGAAACATAGTTTATATTGAGGATATTGCCGAGGGCTCGGAGAACAGCTCAGCAGGTCAAAGATGAAGTGGACGAGGGCAAAGGAATGAGCAAAAATATACGACAGCACTCAGCGGTTGGCACATAAACAATAGGTAGTTAAAGAAAAGGGACATAGGTGGCAGAAAAATCCAGATTTATAGGCATTGAAATAGCAAATAGAAGTTCATTTCCAGGATATTCGACAGGTGGAAAATAAAGATGATTTTAAGCCCTGGAATTAGCAGTTTGAAAAAAACTTCAAAATTCCTCTATATTCTCTCACTCGAGATATTTTGCAACCGCTCCAGATTTGTTTTATTTGTTTTATTTGTAAAAAATTAGTTAGTTTATTATTCCAAGAAGCTATTTTTGGAAAAATACAGTTAGGGTTTCCTTAGAGGGCAAATTTTTGTATAAATTATGCATTTTACAACATGCAAAAGGTTGGATTTTCTGTAAGGAGAGACCCATTCTGGGTATTCTGAAGGGTTTCAGAAGTTAATAAAGATCTCAGAACTGAATAGATTTTTCTTCAAAGATTCATGTGTTGTTTAAAAATTGCAGTCTGTACCCTTTCCCTTTCTCTACATGTGCAAGTTTGTTTTCTGCGTTATGCCTTTCATTATGTTATTTTCTTCTATGCTTAGATGAATGTCCATATAGATTGAGATTCATGTTTCTATGCCTCGATTTATCAGCATCTGAGCATCCATTTATTTCTCCAAAATTAACAGTGGATTCATCTGAAAATTGATGCCCGTTGTTAATGGACTGTCTTTATTTCTTTCCCTATCACCTGCAAAAATCTTATTGACTGTAATAAGACAGCTATCTTGCCTTTGTATGAAAATATATGTTTAACTGCTGGTCCATATTTTTCTGTTTTCTCGACTCCATTGCCCAATGGTATCCTGTTCATGTTGATCTAGCCACCTCATTAAAAATCCTTAAGTTTTTATTTATTTTACAAATTGGCCCTTGAGTTTCATTGTCAAACTGTTGTCGTGGTGACATTGGATGGCAGATTTGCTGAGAGAGCCCTCTCTGGCTGAAGGAGGCCAACTTTCAGTCTAAAGATTGGTTTGAAATAGGTTACCTCGGGTTTCTTTGATACAGCCCAAGGAAAATCCGAGTGCTAACACCATTTATGCACAAGCATTTCCATATGCACTATGCAATGTTTGTTAAGATGCCATCTAGTGCATATATATATCTATGTAATCCCTTATGTTTTTAACATTTTTATGCCATAATTTTATGCACATAAAGCTTATAAAACATAAATACAATTAGCAAGACAGGGGTTAAGGAATTCTCCCTTTCCAATCCCTCATCCTTGCATGAACTTCCTCTTTCACATCATGCAGGTGGAGAAATTGCCCACATTGACAACAAAATTTGTTTGTCAAAACAGCCGTTGGCACTCTTCTACATTAAATATCTAGGATATATGTAGACCTCATTCAAACTCTGGTCATGCATCATTGTTCCCTACTGGACAAGCTTTCCAATGCCTATCTTCATGCTCCATTCCGACATCGGGTGTGGAAACAGCATTGTTTCAAAAATAACAACTCTTACCAATAATTCTGCACATTTTACACAGTTGTATTTGGTTCAGAATGCCAACTTCAGCCACCTGTGGAAGAAAATCTATGAAGAATCACAAAAACTTTTATATCGGGCGAAGTTAGTCCATATAACAAGGAACACTCAGCAATTCGCGGATCTCAATTTTGATGCACCATTCATCTTTTATAAAATTATGGGTTTAACTACTTTTCCTTTTTAACTCCCTTTGCACCCTGTGCTCCACTTGTGTGCCACCTGCGCACAACCTATGCGCATCTTGCACGCAATCCGCGCACAATCCACGTGCAATATGCGCCCAATCCGTGCACTATCCGCGCACAACCTGCACGCAATATGTGCGCAATCTGTGCGCGACCCGCGCGCAATCCGCACACTATCCACGCGCAACCTGCACGCAATATGCGCGCAATCTGTGCGCGACCCGCGCGCAACCCGCACGCAATCTGCGCACAACCCGCGCACAACCCGCACGCAATATGCGCGCAATCCGCGTGCAACTCACACGCAATCTACGCGCAATCCGTGCGCAACCCGCACGCAATCCGCGCGCAATCTGTGCGCGACCTGCACGCTTGCGGGGTTCATATCTCCCTCGTCCCTTAACCAAATAAGGCAAGTTTGGTACCGTTGGAAAGCTCTTGGATAGCTCTATGCAATGGTGTGATCCTCTACTACATCTGAGAAATCTGATCCTGCCATTTTTCCAAATCAAAATTCCGCCCCCAACTTCCCAATTCCACATCAAAACCATTCTGTCTCTTGCCTGCAACTGCAACTTTTTCACAACAGTTTAGAAAATTTTCTGGAATGTGCCCTTTCGTCCCCTTACAGAGGTGAACTACTATAGATCAAACTTGCATAAAAACTTGCATAAAAACAGTAAGAGAATGGAAAGAACTTGCATCTCTAATAAGTGATTTTCTTTTCATTTCACATTCAACAATCCAACCAATGGATTCACAATTAATCTCCAAGCAGCCAACAAGCATGGGCAAGGAAACTCATGAGTATAAGGGTGTAATTCGCAGGCTTTCCTCACTTCCGAAAACCATCAATCAGACACACAATGTGGGTTCATTGTAAGTGTAAATCATCATTGAGATATGGAGTTGTAACAGCTGACTGTTCATGCTTTTACTCAGGAATGTTAATAAACAGAAATCATATTTGCAACAAAAACAATATTTCAAGAAAAGAAATTGCACCTCTTCATGTTAAGCATGAAACAACACAAACAGTATAAGATGGCAGAGGTTGCCCCTCCTCTCTCTCCTCCATGGAGGCAAACAGACAAATACAAACTGAATGCTACAGCATTGGGGACAAATTAGAGCAAGCATTCATCCTGAAAATGAATTTTCTCACTCCTTCCTCTATTTCATAGAATGCAATCAATGCAAGCAGCTTGCAAAAATCCCCAAACAGTCATGGAAATGATTTCCCATTCCAACAAATAGAAGCCATGCAATCTTGAGGTTTTTTTAGTGCATTTTAGTTCCAAATACAAAATGCATGTACACACAATGATTTATATCTCTGTGAAGGGCCCAACAGCCGTAGTGTTGAACCTAGAGCTCTGATACCACTCTATGACATCCCCTTCCATCATCAAATGTAGGGAAGGAAACATTAACAACACACCGGGCTTTTGGCAGACTTAGCCCCAATATTACATTACTTCAAAAATTCATGACAATTAAAAACTTCTGTGTGCAGATTCGAGCTTCAATATAAGCACAGCGGAATTAAAACACATTTGCAGGCACACCAACAGCAATGCTTCAACACATCTAGCACAAACAGAAGATGATTCCATATGCAGGGATTCAATCCCATTCTTATGGTATGCACAGACTTCATTTCAATTTCAATCTCATAAATAAATAACATTCAGATTTATCACTTTACAGAACTCAGAATGTATATAAATTAATTCACAAGAATACTTATCTTTTAACACAAATGTCCAACGACTGGTTACGTGAGAGCAACGTTCCACCCAACCATAGATCTCTGTCCAGCCTGTATTCTTTCAGCTGAGAGATCACCCCCGAGCTGGGCTGTGTATCCACTAAGGAGAAACTAGATGGCTCACTCACAGTCAGGGTTTCACTCAAACAACCATGCTAAGCCAACACACAGTTGGATTTTTTCAAGCATGCAATAGGAGGTGGAGGAGGATGCTAGTCCCCTGAGCTCAATCCCAGAGCCACATACACTTCAAGCTAGACTCAGCAATCCCATCCTCTGTTCATACATCCACTCTTGGATTTCTCACAACTCTGTCACAAATAACCCCCCAATCCATCACTGATTTTCTGGGCAGTTAAAACTGGGTATTCCCATGGATTTCGGGATAGTTAATGCTCCCAAATTCGCCCCAAGGTTCATACCAATGGATCCCCCATTGGATTTCACTATCCAATGCCAAATCTAGGCGTTTTTGGCTCTTCAAAACGTGGGTTCTTTCAAAGTCGCGATTTCTGGTTTTTCACTCTGCTGGAAATTCGTTTTTGGATGGCAAATGGTGCTGGTAGCTTCCACAATGGAATGGGGATGAGGAAGAAGCAACCTCCCATGAGTTTGAGTGACTTGTGGTACAAGAAAACAGAGCCCATACTCTGCCATACGAATTTCTGGGCTGCCCATGCTCCATTGAAGCCATGGACTAAAATCCTCAACCACTTCCTTACAACAGAAATAAATGTCAGCAAGGTAAGTCAAATGGGTTCTCAAGGTGACATATGGCAGCCTATGGTTCAATCCCACAACCCCCTCACCACTCCCTAGTGGATACACGTGGCCCCTTCTCATTCGTTGCCTTCGTAGCCAGTTTTGGTATTTTATATTGCATGATGTTTATTTACATCATTTTTACAATTTCCATGGCTTAAGAGCACATGGGCATCAAAATATCAATGCTTGCCTTTTAATCAAAATTCAGGCTTTCACTAGCGGGGCCTTGGCCTTGAGCTCCACGCTAGGAAAACATACAACGTGTGTATACAATATTTACATTAGAAGCCAATATTTCATAAGAGTCAAAATTGGGGTATTACAATTGATGAAATTGTAAATGCAATTCAAGGGCTAGGAGAAGAACTGGAAGAAAAATAAATAGTTGAAAAAGTACTAAGATCACTTCCTAAGATTTCCACACTAGAAGATAGAGAAAATCTTGACAAACTCACCATGGAAGAACTATATGGAATTCTCATAGCTTATGAAATGGGTATTGGGCAAGACGATTATCAAAAGAAGGAAGCAACTTTTAAAGCATCAAAAGTAGATAAGAAATCTAAACAAAGTTTCAATAAGAAAATTCTGATGATGAAGAAGCACTTATTGTTAAAAAACTTAAGAGAGGTACTGGAAGGTTCAAAGGGAAATTACCCTTAAAATGTTTTAACTGTGGGGGAATTGGTCACTTTGCTACCAAATGTCCTTATCCCAAACAAGAAGAAGATGGTGAGTGCCCTAATAACTTCAAGAAAAACAAAAAGAAGACTTTTTATTCCATGGATGACAACTGCTGAAATGAGTCTAGTGAAGATGAAGAAGCAGAAGTCTTATCCATGGGGGTAGAAAATAAAATCTTTGAAGAATAAGTAGAAGGTGTGGTAGATCTTAAAACATAACTTGAAAGTGTTGTCAAAGAATTAGAAGGAATTATTATAGACTTAAAAAATCATCTTCAAGAAACTAGAGAGGACAAATACAATCTAGAACAACAACTCAAGAAACAAGAAGAAAAATTAGAAAAGCTCGAAGCTGAAATAATCTTGCTTAGAAAGAGGACTTATGAAGAATCCTTTCAATCAAAATTTAAGAGCAACTCAAAAACTCTAGATGACATCCTATGTTGTCAAAGATCATTTAGCAATAAAAATGGACTAGGTTATGACAAAGGAAAGAAGTCAAAACAATCATCTTTCATGAATAAAGAAGGAAATAAAAAAAGTTATGATGATGCACTTATGAAACCAGTTGTAAAGGAATACAGTCAAAAATTTGCTCACTCTCAAAGCAGGACAGATAATGTGCCAAGTAAACATTAGCAACTCTTTTGTGAAATTGTTATGCCTATAACAATTTTGGACATATAGCTAGAAATTGTAAACTAAATGCTCCTATTGGGAAAGGCCTTACATCACAATCTATGTTGCATAAGAATAATAGCACTGTAATTAATCCAAAAGGAAGAAGCTGTGACTCTTTTGATCCTCTTCAGAATTATAGTATAGAATGTTACAAATGTGGCAACCTAGGACATATAGCTAGAAATTGTAAACTAGTGATACCTATGAAGAATGATACCACAAAACTGTCAAGCACTCTAATTGCAGATATTTAAATATCAACACACAGAGCGTATGAAATTTATTGTCAACCCGAGAAAGTCTTTTTATTTCAAAGGACAAGTGCATAATATATGCTTAAACACAAAACCATTAGAAGTGAATATTTTATCTTCTATCATCCATGTCCACCCCAAGAATCTATGCAATCCCAATTGCCTTCTAACTGCTATACTACAATTCTTTTCTATTATGCATCAAGCAGAAGTAAGATCAGATCTAATCAACAATTGCAGGAAGGAAGTCTCAATTGCATTCTAAAATAATCAACTGTCTAATTTAATCAGCTGGGAATCATAAAGCATGACCTGAACATTACTCTAGAATTTGATAAAAGAGATTAAAGCAACTGTTCTAAGAAACTGGATTGCAAAATATAAATCAATCAACACATAACAGGAAAGCTAATTTGTAAGAGCTCCTGGGATTACGTCTCAGCTGTAGGATGAACACAGCAGTGTGAACAGAAATTGAAATATGTAAAACAAACCTGACTCAGTCGACTGTTATTCGATACCATTCACCAATCTCACAAAAATATAATCAATTACTGAGAAATCCACACAATGAGTATTGCTGCTGCGTATAGAAGAAAGAACAAAGCATCACACAACGAGAAAGATGAAATCCTAAATTAACGCAGCAATCTCTGTGGAAGACGGGCCCAGTCTTCACACAGAGACGCTGGTTGAACAACACTCCTCTTTAACTCAGAAGTAACTCCTTATATTAACAGAAGAATGAGTGCACAGTTTTGGCTTGGCTGCTAATACAAGGTAAATTAATTGTTTGCTGTCCAACCCCTCAGTCGAGGCAATTCCCCATATTTATACATACAATTTGCAACATCTAAACCTATAATTGGGCAGCCATGAAGATCTCTGATCTTCAGGCGCCCTAAATAATCTAGCTGTTACAATGCGTGGCAGAACTAAAATATCCAAATATGAGAGAAGTATTAATTGTCCCAAGAGTGACGGTCCTTCCAGCTCACAGCTGGATTTGAGCAGCGACATACTTAAGATAGTTCTTCTGTTACAGCTGCCCTGCCACGACTGTGCCTTGATTGACGATTTAAGCCCCAAGGAACCTTCCACAAGCGATGAGCGTTCCTTCATGACTTGTTCAGCTCCGATCTTCCTGCAGTCTATTGTCTTACTACCTTCATAAATCGCATCATGTTAGCACAGATTAAGAGATGCACAGCTTTAATCATCACAATCATAAGTATTAACACAATAAAACAATAATCGGCCATACCTTGGTAATTTGGGGAATAGATAAGGACAATAAGTTGAATTGCCAAGGTAATTGGTGTAAGACAAGGGAAGGGACGATGATAAATGATGGTCAAAAAGGGCCAATTCTGGGCTCAACATCTCCCCCCAACTATCCTGTTGCATGTCCTCATGCAACAACCTGCATCTGAATATTGCACTGAACTTTGTCCAGGAGAGAGGAAAGAATGTAGATAAATCAGGCATCCCCTCTATCTTTTTTTTGAAAAGCTTCTGTGAGCAACCCGGCATCTTCCAACTTCACTGTTCCCCTTCCACTGCTGCTTGTTGATATCTGAGAATACACTTGATGTGGTGGGGACCTTTCTGCAGTTCTCTTATGCTATGCCTGGGGAAGTTGACAGGACACACTCAATCTGAATCCAACTCAATGACACCTGTAGGAGGTGGAAGCACTGGTTCTTGTGGGACAGTGTCTTCCAGCGCATCTAATGTTAACAGGAGAGTTGCTGGTTCTTGTGTAACAGCAACATCCTTTAACCCATCCTCAGCAGCTACCTTCATTGCTTTTGGAGACACTGGTTCTTGTGTAACAGTGTCTTGTTTGTCATTCTGCTGCTGAGACTGAATATCCTTTTCAATTTGCAGCTCCTCCTCCAGGATTTCAGTGTCACCTGAGCATGGTGTCTGTACCTGTTCATTGTCACTCCACTGTGTGTCAGGGATGATATCCACTCCCAGGTTATCTCCCGGCTGCAATTCAGGAGTTTTTGTCGCAGCCTCCAAAGATGTTGGTTCTTGTGTAACAACATCCTGGCCAACCTCTTCATCCTTCCTTTGCTGCAGCTCCTCTTCTATGAGTTCTGTATCATGAGAGCTTTCTGGGGTCACCACCCAGAGTTCATCGTTAAATGCCAGGATATCCTCTGTCCCAGCTTCTTCTCCTGTCTGCTCAGTTGGTTGGACGGTCAAATTTAGGGTTGCTGGTTCTTGTGTTACAGCATCCTGTTCCAACTTATCACTGTCCTGCCCTTCCGTTTCTTCTTCTAAAATTATTGTGTCCTGGGAACGTTCTGGGGTTACAGCACAAAATTCTTCACTATCCTCCAGGGTATCCTTTGGCTCCATGATCTCTGTATCAAGGGAACATTCTGGAGTCTCACCATATTCTTTTATAAGCTCCAGAGCATCCTTCATTTCCCGTTCTTCTCCCATCTGTTCTATGATTTCTATGTTGTGGGAGCATTTTGGGATTGCCATACATTCCTCATAAATTTCCAGGGCATCCTTCATTTCCCGTTCTTCTCCCATCTGTTCTATGATTTCTATGTTGTGGGAGCATT
The DNA here is from genome assembly GCA_027924585.1 of Larix kaempferi. Classification (NCBI taxonomy): domain Eukaryota; kingdom Viridiplantae; phylum Streptophyta; class Pinopsida; order Pinales; family Pinaceae; genus Larix; species Larix kaempferi. The sequence continues at coordinate 7,490,117 of BSBM01000687.1, read as the reverse complement.
TTGGGATTGCCATACATTCCTCATAAATTTCCAGGGCATCCTTCATTTCCCGTTCTTCTCCCATCTGTTCTATGATTTCTATGTTGTGGGAGCATTTTGGGATTGCCATACATTCCTCATAAATTTCCAGGGCATCCTCCACTCCCTGTTCTTCTCCCATCTGTTCTATGACTTTTGCATCATGGGAAGTGGCAGCTGTAGCCAGGATGTTTAAAGGTGCTGGTTCTTGTGTAACAGTACCTTCTTTCTCCACTGCTTTCCCTTCTGTGGCTACAGGATGTTGTGCTGAATAGGTGCTAAGTAAAATTTTATGGCCTGCTTCCTCAAAGATCTCCCCACAGGTGGGGCAGAGTATTCGCTCATCCTTTTCTCCAGCTCCAGTAGAAGCTGATTCCTCCACTTGGTCTGCAGCCTCTATTAATGTATACATCTTTCTTCCACCCTGCTTTCTGCAGATTTCCTTCCATGTTTCCAGCTCCTTTCTAAGTGCTTGAAGGTCCTCTTTCAGCATTGCATTCTCATACAAGAGTCCTTCAACTCCAGGCTCTTCCTCAACTGGCCTTTGTGGAGCATCCCTCGGTTTTGGTGTAAGGATTGGGGGTTCAACCTGTGTCTCTAAGGTTGCCCATTTTGTTCTAGCTGCCTCTGCTGCTGTGATTGACCGAGTTCGTTTCCTTCTGACTGGTGCCACTAAATCAAACTCATTGGTGGCCCTCTTCCTTTTCTGTGGCGTTTTCTTTTGTGACTTTCCTTTTTGTAGTGTTTCTTCTCGTGGAGCTGGAACATAGGGAGGCAAAACTGAAGTTAAAGGAATATTTCCCTGCCCCCCATGCTGTTCTTCTTCAATCACAGCTCCTCCTCCTACCCACTCCGGTGAAGACTCGATTGTGACCAGCTCAATATCTTCTTCCATTGCTCTGGCTCCGTCATCTTCAGGTTCCATTGTCGCAGCTTTTGATGCTGCTCCAATTTCACCTTCTGCTGTCGGAGCTGCCCTGTTATCTAGGTTTTCCGCGAGGGTTTCATCTACATTGTCGCCTGACAGCTCTGTTTGAGCTTCCCCTCGCTCTCCTTCAAATGCAGTGTCATCCCCCACTGGTTCTGCTTGTGCTGGGGATTCATATACTTCAAATGGCTCTGCCTGTGCCCCTGTTTGTTCTTCCTCTGTGGTTTTATCCACCCCGGATGGTCCTGCCTATGCCCCCTGTTGTTCTTCTTCCGTTTCATCCCTCCCGGATGGTCCTGCCTGTGCCCCCTGTTGTTCTTCTTCCGTTTCATCCCTCCCCCTAACTTCACTGGAGGAACTCCGGTCCTCCTGTTGTGGCGGAACCGGTATTTGCTGTAATGGAATGACCCTCAAGGGAACAGGTTGCTGTGGTCGGGTAATGAATTGCTCCCATGTTATATTATGTTGGGCCAGGGTTCTTATAATAATTAACTTAATAAGGCCATGGTGAGTAAGGGAGGATAATGGGTGTTTTGCAGATTGAACAAATGTTGCCATATGGCGCAAATCATGCAATAGATAAAATGGAATATTTAACAAAATGCCATGACGGAGATGAGAAAGCAAAGGAAGTTCAGAGTTGTACACAGTTTGGTATCTACCTTCACAAGTTATGTATTTCTTGAGGAAGATAGCAACCTGGTCCCATGGCTGCGGCAGTGACTTCAATGCAATCCCTCGCCTGGATGCTTCAACTTGCTCCCCTGGAAGTAAAAATTCTTCCCGTGCAACCGTTGCAGGGACTCGACGGTTAAACCAAGGTTTTCCCACCAACGGGATAGCTGTAACCTCGGATATAATGACCTCCGAAACATCTATACACAGCCCCCACACCGTGGAGTGTGTTTTAGTAAGATTCAATGCGAATTGCAGGGCTGCGTCCCGATCGAATCCATCCAGTCGTTCAAAGAACTCGACCCAGCCAGCGGCTTGAAAAATGGCCAGAACCTGCAAATTCCGTCTAAGTTCCCGGGTATTGAAAGGTTCATGGCGAACTGGAATGCCCATGGTCCTGGCTGCAAGATGAAACTGATGTTCGACAGAGTACAGGATCCCAGAATGGAAGTTGCAGCACAGAGAACGCACGAATCGTTGAGCGGAGACGTTGAGCGAATGAACTAATTCGGAAAGTTAAGCGCAGAGAAGAGTTTAAAATTTTCATGCCGAATTGGGGAAGGTGGCAGTTAATATTATTACGTCGTACGAGGGAAAGGTTTAATCAGATATAAATGGTGGTGCGAGTGAAGGTACGGCCAATCTTGTTTAAATGATATCAATACTTAATCACGTGATAAATGAAAGCCATACCTCATAAAACTGTACGTCGGAAGGCTGCGGAAACTGGTGGAGCATGGAATTGGTGACGTCACGGAGCCGAACGCGTGCACAGTCAGACGTGGGATCATGATGACTCGGATAAGGCACTGATTTCCTTCGCCGGTAAAACACAAGGCGTCGCATCCTCCGGGTTAAAATGATGAGTTCGCCGGCAGGACTGGGATGAATCAGCATCATAATTAGCAGGTTGAACAATCCTTCTGTTAACACGGGAGTTACCACTGCAAGTTGCCAAAGAAATGATCACACGGCCGATGAAAAAGCTTGTTGCAGCTGGCAGGAAAGAAGTTACAGCCACCGGAAAAGAATTCGCGGCAGCCGGAAAAAGATTCACGATATCATGGAAAATTATGGCTGTCACAGGAAAATTTTACGGCGGTGGGAAAAAAACTTACAGCTGGCGGGAAAAGATTTTACGGCTATGGGAAATATGTCGCAGCCGCTGGAAAGAAATGGCAGCTATGTGGAAATGATGTGGAAGTGACTTGGTCAATGAGGTGGCAGCCGCCGAGAAATAAGGTGGCAGCCGGGAAATGATGTGGCGGCTGCGGGAAAAAGATGTTGCGGCCGCCGAAGTTACAGCCGCCGAAATTGCAGCTGCCGGAATTGCAGCTGCCGGAGTTGCAGCTGTCGGAAAAGATTTGACGGCGGGCGGAAAAAAAAAACATTACGGCTACCGGGAAGTGAAATGGCCGTGACTGGTAAATGGAGTGGCAGCTGCGGAAAATGAGATGGCAGCCGTGGGAGATGAGGTGGCCATAGCTGGTGAATGAGGTGGAAACCATGGGGACGATGAGGTGGCAGCCGCGGAAACTGGAGTTGCAGCCGCCGATGTTGCAGCCGCTGATGTTGCAGCCGCAAATGTCGCAGCCGCCGATGTTGCAGCCGCAAATGTTGCAGCCACCGATGTTGCAGCCGCAAAAGATTGACGGCTGACGGAAAGGGCATTATGGCTACCGGGAAATGGAGAATATGGTTGCCGGAAAAAAGGATATACGGCTGCCGGAAAATATGTTGCAGCCGCCGGAAAATATGTTGCAGCTGCCGGAAAATATGTTGCAGCTGCCGGAAAATATGTTGCAGCTGCCGAAATATTTTTTTTTTTTTTTTTTTTTTAACACAAGGACAGCACAGAGAGATTTTCATTATGGGCCCCAAACTGATCATTCTCCTGGCGCTTCCCTGAAAAAAAATTTTAAAAGACAACAGCAAGCAAAGAGATCAAATGCAAAGAGAAAGAAAACGACAACTATACGCTACAGCAAGAAATTATTTATGTACAGCAAATATAATTTTCATTTTAAGATTTGGCAAAGGTAGAAAAATGTTCCTGCTCTGGTGCCAATTGGTAGTTTGGATCAGCAGCAATCTGTGAAATGAATGCATCTTTCGAAATGGGCTTCCGATACAATCGCAGTCTGTGGCCATTAGCAAGTAATGGTATACGGTTTTCATCAATGGTGACCAGGCGAACAGTGCCGTTGTCAAATACCCTGTCAACCAAATATGGACCCAGCCATCTTGTGCGTAATTTCCCTTTGAAATCTTTCTTGAATCTGGAGTCGTATAATAGTGCCCAGTCTCCTTCATGGAAGATTTTCTTTTTGATGAATCGGTCATGCCAATTAGATCTCTGTTGCTGAAGCAGCACAGTCTGGTCTACCGCAGCTAACCGTTTCTCATCCAATTCATTCAATTGATTCAATCTTCTTTTCTGGGCTTCTGTTACATCCAGGTTCATTTCAATGGCTGTTTTCAGGGTCTTGATCTCAAATTCAATTGGAAAGATGGCACTCTTACCATACACCAGATCATAGGGAGAAAAGCCCGTGGTGTTGCGCCAAGTCGTGCGATATGCCCACAGTGCTTCTGGAAGTCTGTCAGCCCAATCCCTTCGATGGCTTTTAACTGTTTTAGTAAGGATTGCTTCGATAACTTTATTAGTGCTTTCCACCTGACCATTGGCCTGGGGATGATAAGGTGAAGCTATCTTGTGCTGCACATGATACTTCCGGAGCAAGGATTCAAATTGGTGTGAAATAAATTGTGGTCCCCCATCGGTAACTACTTCCTTTGGTACTCCAAAACGGGTAAAAACTTCACTGTACAGGAAATCAATCACCGCCTGGTCATTTGCCTTAGCCAAAGCTACAGCTTCTACCCACTTAGTCATGTAATCTGTACACACCAAGATGTAAACCTTCTGTTTGGAAGGAGGGTTGATAGGACCAACAAAGTCCAATGCCCATCTATCAAACGGTTCTAGTATCACTTGGGGCTGTAAAGGCATCTGATCTGTCTTATTAGGTTGGCCCATCCTTTGGCAGCTGTCACAGGACTGAACATATCTTTTAGCATCTCTGAACAGTGTCGGCCAATAATAGCCCATCCACAACGCCTTATGCCCTGTTCTTTTATCTGCAAAGTGTCCTCCGCAAGGTTCATCGTGACAGGCCTTCAGTATATGAAAGATCTCATCTTCCCTTACACATCTTCTAATTTCAAGATCAGGTCCTGTGTAAAAGAGATGGCCTTTGAGCCAACAATACCTGGCACTTTGCTGAATAATTTTTCTTTTCTCTCGTTTAGACATATGTGGCGGGAGCTTCCCTGCAGCCAAATAATTAGCAACGTCTGCATACCAGGGTGAATGAGCTGAGAGTGCGAATAAATGTTCATCCGGGAAAGCATCCTCAACAGGTGAACTGTCATCACTGTTAGTAAATCGTGATAAAAAATCAGCAACAACATTTTCTTTTCCAGGTTTATCTATAATAGTAATATCAAATTCCTGTAATAATAAAAGCCACCTGGTTACTCTGGCATTAGTGACAGGTTTATTCATTAAATACTTAATGGCAGAGTGATCAGTATGCACAAATGTAGGATACCCAGTAATGTAATGCCGAAACTTATTAATAGAATAAACAATAGCAAGGAATTCTTTTTCAGTAACAGTATAATTTAGTTCAGCAGGGGCTAAGTTTTTACTAACATAATAAATAGCATAAGGTACTTGACCATCCTGCTGTCCTAGTACTGCTCCAATGGCGGTATCAGAAGCATCTGAAGAAATTTGGAAAGGTATGGTCCAATTAGGTCCCCTTAAAATAGGGGCCGTGGACAGTTTCTCTTTAAGCTCATCAAATGCTGTCTGGCATGCTGTACTCCATACAAACTGTGCGTCCTTCATTAACAATGAAAACAAAGGAGAAGCAAGTTTGGAGAAGTTTTCTATGAATCTCCTGTAATACCCAGCATGTCCCAGAAAACTTCGCACCTCTTTCTGAGTTGAAGGGGTTGGTATATTCTTTATCACCTTAATTTTTGAAGGATCCACTTGAATACCGTCAGTAGAGATGAAATGTCCTAATACCACCCCCTCACTCATCATCATGTGGAATTTTTCAGTGCTTAGTGAGAGGCGAGCCTGTTCACAGCGAATTAAAACCTTTTTCAAATTTTCCAGTGCTTCCTCAAAATCCCTGCCATAAGGAGTGAAATCATCCATAAAAACTTCCATGCTATCATTTACCAATTCAGAAAATATGCCAATCACAGCTCTTTGGAACGTTGCAGGTGCATTGCACAATCCAAAGGGAAGCACCCTGTAGGCGAACGTTCCCCAGGGGCAGGTGAAGGTGGTCTTATCCTGATCCTCTGGAGCAATCTGAATTTGATTGTACCCACTGAACCCATCCAAGAAGGAGAAGAACTTCTTCCCAGATAGGTTATCAAGTACCTGGTCAATAAAAGGCAGAGGAAAGTGATCCTTCTGTGTAGCCTTGTTCAGCTCCCTATAATCGACACAGACTCTCCATTTACCATTTTTCTTGGGTACAATTACAAGTGGGGAAACCCACTCACTGTCTGAGATAAGATAGATGAATCCTGCTTCCAAGAGTTTCTGGATTTCTTCCTTCACTATATCCCTCAGATTGGGGTTCATGCGTCGTTGGGGTTGACATACAGGCTGGGAGTCGTTTTTAATATAAATATGATGAGTGCACAGACTAGAAGGAATACCCTTCATGTCTGTATACTCCCAGGCGAATGCCCCCTTACGTTCCTTCAAGAGATTGGTTAGGCGCTTTTGTTCTTCTGAGGAGAGACCAGGATTGATGTTCAAAGTTCTTCCAGGCTCTACCTCAATAGGAATACTTCTTGAGTTTTTCAATACTGGGATTATGTTTGTGTCATTGGCTAGTGCTTCCTCCGTAAGCTGCTCTTGTTCTTCTTTACCGAGGGTACTGTTCAGGAGTTGATAAACTTCCTTGTCTACTGAAGCAGGTTCGCTAATGAAATTATTAATGGCATCGTCTTCTGTTTCGTTTTTGAAGGTTAGTGCCTTCCCTATTGTTAGTAATGGCTGAACATCTTCCTCTTCTTCCTGTTCTATCCAAAGGGAGGTTTCAGTTTCTAGACTCGGCCGTGCTGGAGGGTACAGGGTGAGGTTTTTGGTTTCCATGCCATCAGATATAGTCATAGATCCTGATCGACAGCTGATACAAGCATCGGCTGTAGCCAACCAGGGCCTCCCCAAAATCAATGGATGTCCCCCCAGCTGTGATTTTGGTTGTAATACCAGAAAATCGGTAGGGTATTCCCATGAGTCTACTGAAATAACAAGGTCGTCCAAAATCCCTTCTGGTCTGATAGTGGATCTGTCTGCCAATTCTAAGATAGTAGGGGTCGGTCTAATATTGGTGAATCCGAGCTTCTTTACAGTCTCCATTGTTATAACATTAATCGCAGCTCCTAAATCTACTAGTACGTTGGGTATCTGCGTTTGTCCTATGTGTACAGTGACAGTAGGATTGCCGGGATCCTCATACTTAGTTATAGGGGTTTTTCCAGTCATTAAAGCGGATAAATTCCCTATAACATGAACAGTAGGAGGATCTCTGGGTTTCCTTCCCGGTCTTTTAGTGCACAGGTCCCGAATAGTTCTAGCATAGATAGGTACATCTTGAAGAGCTTGTAAAAGGGGAATCTTAACATAAAGGTTCTTCAATTCTCCTAGGAGATTGAACTGAGGTTGCCCCCCTTTTTGTGGCAGCATCAATCTCTCAGGATAAGGTGGTTGTCTTACCAACTGGGTAGGCTGCGTGTTATCCACTTCATCGTTTAATGTTTCAGCCCTCCCATCTGAGGGATGCTCAGCATCTTCAGTGACAGGAACCGGATCAAATGGATGCTGGGAACTCTCTCCTTTGTCATACACAGTTGATGGAATATTTCCTGCAGTTACACGTTCTACTAGCTTTCCAGATCGTAAGCGAATATCATTACAAGGCACAGGGGAGAGAGAGTAGGCCGGCATATTGAGAGCTTCCAACTGCTGGACTGTTTTATTATTTGGGTTAGGGTTAGGTTGGGCAGGCAGCTGAGGCCGTATTGGTATGTTAGGCACAGGATTATTTTGCAGCTGCAGCTGCGACTGCTGAGGTAGGTATTGAGGATATTGCTGAAATTGAGGATATGGAGGATACGGTAACTGTTGAGGTGGAGGTGGTTGAGGAAACTGGTTCCCAGGATGGAAGTTCCTCCATCCAGGAGACCATGAAGTCGGTTGAGGAGGTGGCTGTGTCCAAGGACTCCATGAACTATAACCTTGCATCGCAGGTTGAGGGGAATTCCACTGAGCATAATTTGAAGGGAATTGTGTATTCACATTTTGCATATTAGTATTCCAATTATTCAAATTATTCAAAAATGGAAATGAATCGGGAGACATACCTTGATTCCGGGGCTGCCAGGGTTTCTTCTGTGCAATAAAGTAGGCTGAATCCACCTCTGGAGTTGATGCCTGCAGAACAGCCTTCACTTGGGGCAACGTGGGGCATTCTTTCATATCATGGTTCAGCTCGCACAGCTGACACACTTGTACTTTGTCAAGAGGGCATTCTTTCAGTGGATGAGTCTTTCTACATCGGAGACAAAACACACCTAGTGTGAGATCCTCCACTGCTTGTCTTTGCTTGGCCTTCAAGACGTCAATCTCTGAAGAGATAGAGCTCATCATTTCTGTTTTAAAATTTTCAAGAAGATTGCCTATCTCTGCCCGTGTAGCTCCCCCATTGGATGACTTCTGAGTTCTTTCAAAGACATCGCGTTCCAGCTTATCTCGTTTATTCTGCTTGTTATGCCTAGAAGATCCCCTGGAGTATCTCTTACATAATTCAACAATTGTCTCAAAGGGTTCTTTAGAGATATCTCCCTTTCCTAATAAATTTAGCATGTCTAAACAATCGTCCCTGATCCCTCGAAGCGGGATTATCTTAAGCACATCTAGTCCCATGTTCGTCTGTCCAGCTCTCTGCACATTGTACAGCAACCTCTCTACAAAATCCTCCAAGCTTTCATCCTCCTTTTGTACCATCTTGAATAACTCCTCCCTTTTGTCCCTGGTGTTGCAATATTCCTGATATTTTTCCAGGAACACTTGCTTCATCTTATTCCAATTAGCAACAGTCCCTCCCCCAAGGCTCATGAACCATCGTAATGCATTGTCCTTCAGGGTGGCAGGAAAAAGCTTTAACTTTTGAGCATCTGTGACATAATCATAGCTGCGACAGAGGATATCGAATTCAAAAAGGAATTCATCTGGATCCTCTGCCGCCCTGCCATGGAAGCGGGGTAACACCGACGGTGAGATGTTTTTCATAGGAGTTGTCCCCTCTAGCTGCTGTATTGGAAATTGCAATGTAGCCATAGTCTCTGGCGGGGAATTATCTTCATGATGGTATTGTACCACTGCTTCTTCCTCTTCGTTCTCATGTCTATTACTCATCTTTTCTTCTGTATCTTCTCCTTCGTTTGTTCCTTTGTTCTTTACCTCAGTTGTAACAGCTGTGTATTCTTCGGTTGTAACAGCTGCGTATTCTTCGGTTGCAACAGCTGCGTATTCTTCGGTTGCAACAGCTGAATCAGCTGTTACTTCTTTAGCAGGAGTATATGCAGGAATCACAGCTGCTCCTGTATCTTCCACTGTAGATCCTGATGCTAACACTCCAGGATCAGCAGGGCCTCTTTTGATAGGAGTCCCCTGTTGACGAGATCTGACAGCTGAATCAGTTTTGTCAACAAGGTCGTCAATGAATGTTCTTCTGCCCAGCGGTGGACCTCGACCACGACCCGAACCACCTGTACTGTTAGTAATTTGTGGGGTTTTGGGGGTCGGGAGGTGATCGCGTTTTACCCCCCTCGTATTCATGCGAAGCAGATCATTTCAAATCAACCAAAAGACTGACTAAAAGCAATTATCAGATCAACTAATGACTAGTGTTTAGTTTTCATCCTTCCCCGGCAACGACGCCAAAATGTCAAGCACTCTAATTGCAGATATTTAAATATCAACACACAGAGCGTATGAAATTTATTGTCAACCCGAGAAAGTCTTTTTATTTCAAAGGACAAGTGCATAATATATGCTTAAACACAAAACCATTAGAAGTGAATATTTTATCTTCTATCATCCATGTCCACCCCAAGAATCTATGCAATCCCAATTGCCTTCTAACTGCTATACTACAATTCTTTTCTATTATGCATCAAGTAGAAGTAAGATCATATCTAATCAACAATTGCAGGAAGGAAGTCTCAATTGCATTCTAAAATAATCAACTGTCTAATTTAATCAGCTGGGAATCATAAAGCATGACCTGAACATTACTCTAGAATTTGATAAAAGAGATTAAAGCAACTGTTCTAAGAAACTGGATTGCAAAATATAAATCAATCAACACATAACAGGAAAGCTAATTTGTAAGAGCTCCTGGGATTACATCTCAGCTGTAGGATGAACACAGCAGTGTGAACAGAAATTGAAATGTGAAAGCTAATTTGTAAGAGCTCCTGGGATTACATCTCAGCTGTAGGAGGACACATATGTATATCTGATTCCAAGAAATGTGAAATCAGAAAAAAGGATTCAGGAAAAATTGTTGGGACTGTTGTAAGAACTCCAAGCAATGTGTATATTCTAGAAAATGAAGAACAATGTCATATGAGTCAAATTGATGAAAGTTTGCTATGTAATAGAAGGATGTGACATTTGAACTTTGAAAATATTGTAAAAGTTAGTAAGAAGGGAGCTGTAAGAAATTTACCAGAGATCATAAAACCACCAAACCATGTTTGTAGACACTGTATTCATGGGAAGCAAACAAGAACAAGCTACAGGGTCAAAGAGCATACAACCTCTCAGCCATTAGAAATAATTCACACTGGTTTTTGTGGGCCTACAAGGACTAAAAGTTTTCAAGGTGAATATTAATTCATGTTATTAATTGATGATTATACTAGGATGACTTGGGCGGCATTTCTTAAAGAAAAATCAGAAGCTTTCATGAAGTTCAAAGCCTTCAAAGCACTTATTGAAAATGAAGCAAATCTCAAGATTAAATGTCTAAGATCAGATAATGGGGGTGATTTCACCTCAAATGAATTCAATGATTTTTGTGAAAATCATGGAATCAAAAGGAATTTTTCAGCCCCCATAACTCCTCAACAAAATGGAGTGGCCAAGAGGAAAAACAAGATTGTTCAAGAAGCAGCTAGAACTATGCTAAATGAAGAAAAACTTCTTGATGGCTATTGGAGAGAAGCAGTATACACAGTTGTCTATGTACAAAACAGAGGACAGCTCAGAGTAAATAGTGACAAAACTCCTTATGAGCTATGGTTTGGAAGACCAGCCACAGTTAAATACAAGTTTTGGGGAGTAAGTGCTACATAAAACAAGATGTGATAATCTAGGAAAGTTTGACTCTAGAACATATGAAGGCATATTTCTGGGATATTCTTCCACCAAAAGAGCATACAGATGTTATAATCTAAGGTTGCACAAGATCATAGAAAGTGCAAATGTAACTATAGATGACACTAAACCAAGAAGGATACAAATCCAAGAAAATGTGGATATTGAAGAAACTGATGATGAAATAGATGATGAAGAAAAATAAGAAATTTCACAAGAAGAAGATATTCCTAAAAAGGAAGAATAAGAAAAAGAAGAGAATGAAGACTCCCCCAGATCAGACACAATAACACCATCCAGACGAGTTCAAAAGAATCATCTTGAAAGTCAAATTATTGGTGACAAAAATTCAGGAGTTCAAACAAGGAGAAAATTGTTTTATGATTAAGAACCAGCACTGCTTTCGATAGTAGAACCTAAAAACTTTAAAGAAGCTTGAAAAAGTGAGGATTGAATCAATGCTATGAATGATGAACTTGATCAAATAGAAAAGAGCCAAACTTGGGAACTTGTCCCAAGACCTAAGGACATGAATTTCATTGGGACCAAATGGATTTTTAAAAACAAGTTCAATGAGGATGGTCATGTGATAAGGAACAAGGCCAGATTAGTATGCAAGGGATATGCTCAAGTAGAAGGTGTTGATTGAAGAAACTTTTGCACCTGTGGCAATACTTGAAGCCATTAGAATGTTCTTAGCTTTTTCATGCTACAAGGACTTCAAAGTGTATCAAATGGATGTAAAATCCGCATTTCTTAATGGAGAACTTGAATAAGAATTATATGTAGAGCATCCTGAAGGTTTTATCTTATCAAAAAATAGAGATTATGTTTGCAAACTTAAGAAGGCACTCTATGGTCTTAAACAAGCTCCAAGAGCATGGTTCTCAAGACTTGATAAGTATTTAAAACAACAAGAATATAAAAGAGGGATTGCTGCCAGTAATTTGTACATAAAGTTTGAAAACAAAAATATGACCATTGTCGTAGTCTATGTAGATGATATCATATTTGGAAGTGATCTACAAATTCTGACTGTAAACTTTGCTTCAGAAATGAAGAAGGAATTTTAAATGTCAATGTTGGGGGAACTAACATTCTTTCTAGGTTTACAAGTATCTCAATCAGAAAAAGGGATCTTCATCTCTCAAACCAAATATATCAAAGAGATGTTGAAAAAATTCAAAATGGAAGAATACAAACCTGTTAGTACTCGTACGGAAACTGGTTGTAAATTGAGCAAATATGATGAATCCTTAGAGGTAGATCATACTATGTATAGTTCAATGATTGGTATTTTATTATATGTAACAGCTACAAGACTAAATTGAATGCAGGTTGTAGGTTTGGTTGCCAGATTTCAGTCAGCCCCAAAAAAACACATGTGGCTGCAGTAAAAAGAATTCTTAGATATCTAAAAGGTACTATGGATTATGGACTATGGTATCCAAAAAAAAAAAACTTCACTCTAAAAGCATTCACTGATGCAGATTGGGCAGGAAGTATTGATGACAGAAAAAGCACCAGTGGAGTAGCATTTTACTTAGGAAATTGCTTGGTGTCATGGCTAAGCAAAAAGCAGTTTTCCATTTCACTATCTACAACAGAAGCTGAGTATATTGCTGCTGCATCATGTTGTACACAAGTCATTTGGATGAATCAAACATTGGAATATTTACTTGTAAAATATGAAGATCCCATAGTTATATATTGTGACAATACAAGTTCTATAAACATATCCAAAAATCTTGTCATGCACTCCAAGAAAAAAACATATTCCAATCAAATATCATTTTTAAGAGAGCAAGTATCACAACATATTGTCAAACTGGAGTATGTTGATACAAAGGAACAAATCGCTGATATTTTTACTAAATCACTGACTAGAGAGTCATTTGCATATCTCAGGAAAAAACTGGGAGTTATCTCTCTTCATTAACATAAAATGAAGATTGTAACCCTGTCACAAAAGGGACATAATTGACAGGGGGAGAAACAGTGACAGGGAGAGATTTATGAATCTTTGTCATTAATGTCAAAAAGGGGGAGGAAAAAATTTGAAGTTGTTGCCATCAATGACAAAGGGGGAGAATGTTGAGTATAATTGTCATTGATGCTAGAAGTATTCATTAATGACAAAGGATATGATGATATGGAATATATGATGATGTGGCATGAGTGATGAGTATGAAAATCTACATGATGGTGTTCTAGTACTTTCATGATGTCATTATTACAATTTCACCTAATTATATAAATATTTGTCAGTTTGGAGAAATTCTGGAAATTGACTAAGTGTTGGAAAATTGGTCCAAATGGCCTCGGGAAAATGCCCACCATACCTCATAAGAGAATGATAAAAAGTATCTGAAAATATCAGGTTATACCTTGTTGAATAGGCTATCTGACCATGGCCTCATTCCTCCAAAAGAGTGTTTTTATGACAAAGTTATAGGTCTGCCAAAAGTGCCCTCTGGCTTGATTTTAATTGCTCCAGTAAAATGCCCACCAAGGAGAGAGAATGAGGTTTCAAAGGATGGAATTGACATGGATAGAATCTACATGATGTTCCCCATGTTGTGGATGCTTCGTATTTCCATATTGGTGAAAATAAAAATCATCTTATTTGATCTAGGGTTTTCAAAAAATGACTAAGTGTATAATCCAAAAGTTTAAAAGAAGTTTAAAAGGACATTTATAAATGCCTTCCATATGCTCTCATTTTGTAAATAAATTTATCAAATGGTATGAGGTTGTTCCTTGATGATTTCTCCATCTAGCCGTGATCTTGGTTTCCTCCTTGATGGTCACACGTGTGATATTTTGGTTTTCCAAAACAGAGAAAAATATGGTTATTCACACTTTACAATATGCCCGCAGGGGTGTGAAATATTCCCTCGAGTTTATGAAGGATGACTACAATGATATGCCCGCATAAGGAATAATAATATGCCTGCACAATGCATAAGGATATGCCCGCGGGCTCAAGAATTATGCCCGCAAGTGAATGAGGATATGCCTGCATGTGAATGAGCTTGTAGGATATGCCTATATGCCCACAGATGAACAAGGTTATGCCCGTAGGTGAATGAGGATATGCCTAGAAGTGAATGATCTTGTAGGATATCCATATTGAAGGAAATCCATGTTGTTGTTTGAAGAATATTAAACACGTTAATTAAAATTCTCTGTGTGTTAGTGTTTAATCAAATATAAGTTTGAAAGGTTTCTCTTTTTCTGGATATGAATAGGAATGATGATTAGATGATAACAAAATAAAGATATAACATGTTTGTGAAGAGACACAATGTTTTGTTGTGATGTTTAAATGAAAAGTCACGACTTTTCCTTTTGAAATGGTGCATATAAAAACATATTTGACCCAATGGTAGAAGTGTCTTTTTGGTTCCAATAAGCATATCAGAAATAGAGGTTAAAGACAGAGACGAGTAACAGTAGTTCTTAAATAAGTTCTGAAGAGTCTTAAAACACAAAACAAGGGTGGTTGGGAGGTGCAAGGAGAGGGTACAAGCATGTAGGGGGTCGTAGCCTCCTTCCAGTTGTTGCTGGTAAACAGGGTGTTGGTGCATCCTTCAGTTGTAGCTGAAAATTTGGGTGTTGGTGCATCCATCAAGTTGGTGCTTGCAAACTATTTGTAAATATAATTTTGCAATAATAGAAAGTATTGGTGGTTTTCCCAATTGGGTTTCCATGATAAAATTGTGTGTTTTGTTTTCATTGTTGATTTTGTTTTAAAGGTGATAAAAATTTAAAAAGATAGCTTAATACTTATTCACCCCCCCCTCTCAGTATTGCTTGATATTCCAACATTTTTTTGATCAAATTATTGATGCGTGTGCAGGCCATGAAATGTTTTCTTTCATGGATGGTTTTTCAGGATATAATCAAATTCAGATCGAACCTGAAGATCAACATAAAATGGCTTTTATATGTCCATTGGGTACTTTTGCCTATAGGAAAATGCCATTGAGATTGAAGAATGTTGGGACTACTTTCCAGCGAGATATGAACTTCGCTTTCTATGATATCAAACATGTAGTTGAACCTTATTTGGATAATCTACCTGCACAATCTCGGAAGAGAAGAGATCATCCTGCACACTTACGGCTCGTGTTTGAACGATGCAGATACTACAAGATTCAATTAAATCCTATAAAATGTGTACTTTGTGTCGAGTCTGGACGATTACTTGGTGTCATTGTGTCTAATCATGGGATTATGGTCTATCCCTTGAAAGTTGAGGCTATTGTCAAATTTCCTCCTCCGCGTATTATCCGACAACTTCAGATTTTGCAAGGCATGTCAAACTTTCTTAGACGTTTTATTATCAACTATGCTAAGATTACTAAAGGTCTCATGCGACTACTTAAAAATGATACCCATTTTTTCTGGGATGAGGTTGCACAAAACTCATTTAACGCTTTGAAAAATGCACTCTTTTTAGCCCCCTTGTTGAGCCCGTCGGATCATACTCAAGATTTTATTCTTTATCTAGTCTCATCTATTACTACCATTGGCATCGTCTTGGTTCAGGAAGATGACAAACTCCAAGAGCATGTCATTTATTACCTTTATCACGCACTTGTAACTCCTGAACTCAAATATTCTCACATCAAGAAATTGGCATTAGCTATTGTGTATTCCGTTCAGAGGCTGCATCACTATATTCTATTACGAACTACCATAGTCATCGCGGAGGTCAATCCTTTTCAATATGTATTAACCTGACACATAATAGGGGGGGAATTTAACAAATGGATTTTCATATTGCAAGAATTTGATCTTACTTTCCAATCTGCTAAGTCAAAGAAGTCTTTGGTATTCGCAGAACTTATTGTTGAGTTTCCTAGTGATGTAACATGCCATGAAGAAGATCCCTCATTCCCTGATGAACACATCTTCCTCATTAGCGCCTCTGACCCATGGTATGGAGACATTTTAATATATCTCCAGACTTTGAAGTGTCCACCAACTTTATCTAGGGAAGAATGACGAAATATTAGGCATCATGCCAGGAACTACCTCATTATTTCTGATACGTTATACAGATAGGGGGTAGATTCGATATTACACCATTGTTTGACCTTGGATGAAGCCGAGTCAGTATTGAATGATGCTCACAATGGATCCTATGCAGGTCATCTTTCCAGGTTGGAAACAACTCAGAAGATACTGTGTGTTGGGTATTTTTGGCCCACCATATTTAAATATTGTGTGGAAGCCGTGAAACACTGTCATCCATGTCAGTTTTTCACAAAGAAAATGCGAGCACATCTGGATCCTATTCACCCTGTTATCACAACGGGTCCTTTCACCAAATGGGGGATTGATTATATGACTTGTAATCTAGTTTCTGTTGGGGGACATCAACATATCTTCATTGCAATCGACTACTTTACGAAGTGGGCCGATGCAATACCTACTATGAAAGAGGATGGAGAAACTGCATCATATTCGTCTTCAATCATATCATTTCTAGGTTCGACATACCTAAGGACATCGTCATTGATCATGGATGGCATTTCCAAAACTACATGATGACGACTTGACCACCATGCTAGGTTTTCGACAAGATCATTCGTATATGTTTTATCCACAAGCGAATGGACAAGTTGAAGCGGTCAATAAAACTTTGAAAACTATTCTTCAATGGACCGTTAATGCTAGTCAATCAAATTGGCACATCTTGTTGTATCCAACTCTTTGGTAATATCATTCCAATATCAAGACTGCTGCTGGTTTTTCACCTTTCCAACTCGTTTACGGGATGGAGGCAGTTACACCGATTAAATGCGAGATTCCATCTTTGAAGTTGGCTATTCAATTATTACCCAAAACTTTTGCTTTGGAAGAATGGTTGCTTCACTTAGAACATTTGGATGAACAACGTCGTGATGCACTTACTGCAAATGAAGCTCACAAGAACTGAGTTAACCACCAATATGACAAGTCTGTCAAACCTAGGGTTTTCTCTGAAGGAGACCTTGTTTTGTTTTACTATCGGGACAAGGATCCCTTTGAGGTTCACCACCTCACCTCATTGAGATAGTCTGTTTATGAAGTATATATCATCAATTGTGATTTCCAACATCTCTCCTTGGATATTAAACATGCCATGATCGACATCCCAATATCCCACTAACATTTGGAGGAGGTGTGTTTGTGCACACATGGTTGTAGTACGGAAAAATTTTAAGAGCCCACATATCCTTAGTGCATTCAAAGTAAGAGGACCCCCCATTACAATCTTGTCCATAGCTTCGTGTTCCCTCTCTCTCCAAGTTAAAACCATCCTATATCATCAAATTCCATTTCATTCATTAGTTTGAATTTTTTTCCTTTTGAACTGTGCTACCCGCGGGTTCACTCTTTCAACAGGGGGGTACCCGCGAGTCTCTCTACAGTAAAATCACACACATTTGGGGTGCCCGCGACTTTTACTTAGTCAAACCCACGGATACGCAGCCCTAATTTTTAAACTTGCTAAAAAACCTCAAAACATCATTAAAAATTTGAAATAATGGATCAAAATGATAGAGCAAGAAGAGATAGCTTACCTGCAAGTGACGGAGTTTGATTTTCGCTTCCTGGATTGACCGCAAATGACGTTTGAAGTAAGAGGGTTTTTACCCTTTTCTCCAATGGTAAAATGGTATTGTGAGTTATGTTTTTAATTTGTCACTATTTATACAAATTCTTTTCAAATTTTTACCCACTTTATAGAGTTTCAAAATCTTTTTTAGTTTTATTTAATCCAAAATGAGATTTTTGAGTTGTTTTGATTATGTAAAACTTTAAAAGGTGCTTTTCTCACTAGCAGTTTCAAAAGGTGTTAAATACAAAGGTTTGTTTTCTCTTGACATGTCAGTTTATCTCAACACATTGGATCTATTTTTTCATCTTATGTCATTTTGAATCTCCTTTGTTCACTTTGGACTACCATTTTCTGCTATCCATTGTTGTTGACTCTATCTAAAGTCCACACCGTCACTTGATAGATCAGGGAACTTATACATTGTACATTATTCTTTACTTAATATTAAGTTCCCCATCCTTATGGAGTTTTTTCACGTTCTTGTTAGAATTTTTCAAAATTAACAAGATTACCGAGCATACTTGTCTTGTTCAGACTCGTTAAAAGAATTGAACAGATATCCACTTAGGTATAAGTTTACCCCTTTTCCGGATCTTTGTGGATTAACTACAAAAAATGTATACTCTGGTCTTTTCGACTAGAAGAGTCCTCTCTCGCATACTTTTACACTTTTTTGGATGACGAGGCTAACTTTTCAAAAACGTACACTATGGAGTTCTTGTTTAAGTTTTTCAGACTCCTTAAATATGAAAACACCGGTGAGCATTTACCAACTTAGGATTGATACTAAAATCTACGAGTAGGCGTATGGAGTTTTTGTTTAAGTTTTTCAGACTTCTTAAAATTGAAACTACCAAGGAGCACGAACAAATCCAGGCTCGATATTAAAATCCATGCATCAGTACCTTATCGAGTATTAATCTATATTTTATTCAAACTCGTTAAAACATGAATAAAGTTATGAGTTGTCCTCCCATGGACTCGTTAAAACTACACATGGTTGGACCCATATCAAGCATTCTTCTTCCTCCTCTTCGAGCTTGTTTTCAAAAATGAAGATGCTTTCTTGTACTCATTAAAATTTCACAAGAGAGACAGTATCGAACTTTCTTTTCAACCTTTTCATGCTCATTAAACTAAGAAAAGACATTTTTAAAAAGAGAGGGAAGGGAATTTTTTGTTATTCATTCATTATTTGGAAGCAAGTCTTAACCGTCCTTGAACACAACACTTTCATAAGTCACTGGGTTTTTAGTTTTGGCTTTACGATTTAACCCGATTGAAGATTTGTGTCCTCCTCCGGTTGGTTACTCTTCCAATCAATGGAGAGTTTGTTATGTCTCATACATAGCGAACTTATAATCATGTTTCTTGTTTCAGTCCAAAGCTTCTTCAAAGATTACCCTTGTGTTGGCCCTTCTGCAGTTCATCTTGACTCCTCATGATGGTCATCCCCTATATCATTTTTGTTTCAACTCAATCTCTCAGTGTTCCTTGTGTGAGATGATGAAGGATACGTCAATGCCTTCCTTCTCACAAGTCTCTTCCTATCAACATCAACACATTTTGCTCTCGGAAGTGGACTTAGAGTTTCCCTTTTAGTACCTTGAGATTTGCAGTCATTAGTGGCAGATTCTCTCACTATTGAGTTATGAGAATACATCAATGTCCCTTATTCGACATATTCTTCAATTGTCTGACTTCAATACCTCTTCTTCAAACTTGTAAGGATGTACTAGGTACCTTGGACCCCATTTTCATTATTGGTGGGTGTCCTCGCGTTTTTTTATGATTTTCATCATTGACCGGTAATCAAATGAAATCCTCCATGTTCGACTTCAACTCCTTTTATTCACATGGTTTAGGGTTTGTACTGTCGATGGTTGGCTTGAAGACCTTGGGTTTATGATACAGTTCATTTCTTATCACCCAAGTTACGCAACACCGAGCTCTATATATGTTGGCTCATCATGAGACATAGATCCAGTCTGTTGCTATGGCTATGATCTCCTTTTGAAATGGATCCACGCTTGTATTTCAATGGCCATGCTATATACATCATTCCAGTTATGTATTGGAGACCATGTTCTAAACATCTCCTGATATCAATATTGTAATTGCTCGCTGACCTTGTTTCTGTTTCAGGTACTGTTTGCGACCTTGTTCCTGTGGTTCCTATGCTCCTCCACTTCTTGGTTTGTAATGTATTTCGGCCATCGTCTTTCCCTCTGACCTCATACATTAGGGGGAATATGTCATTAGCCAAAACGACACTTCTTCATCCGTGACTACATTGCCTTGTCGGTCACACAAAAGAACATTATGGATGGAAGATCCTATTTGATCATAGATTCTTTAGCCTAAGACTTTGCAATGTTCTCCTAAACAAAACTATTTTTTGTGACAAATTATGAGACATAACTGCAACTCTACCATCAATCATCTCGCTGGTCACTTGCGACAGTCTATATAGACAACCCGCGGGTATCACCCTAGAAGTTGTATTCGCATGTTGATGGACATAATACTCGTGAGTCATTCACTGGTTGTTAAGAGAGATAGTCGCAGGTATCTCTGAATCACAATAAAAAATACTTAAATATGATTAGGGATTAGTTAAGGGCAGTTATTCTAACTACCCTAACCTCCCCAACCAATTTCCCTTTCGATTCTATCCTCCCAGCCTTGCTATAAATACAAGGGGAGGGACTTGAGAAGGGAGAAGTAATTTTTGCTAAAGAAATGCTGGAGAAAATTCTACTGAAGGAAGAGGAGCAGGAACCTAGGGCCAGGTTTCAACGGTGCCAATTGCAGTACAGGTTTGGTTGATTGCCTTTAATGCTATAATATATAAACTTCCTTTCCCATATATATTTGTCCATGTTATGAATGTATGTCTTTGAAGCTTTCATTTTTATTATATATGAGTTTCATATAAAGTATTTCATTCTTATTTGGGCCATAAGATTTGAGAAAGGTATGAGCTATTGCAGGTGATCTTTCTAGCGCAGTGAAGCAGGAGTCTGAAGTTTGGAAGCTTGGATCAAATGCCAGTAATTTAGGTATCTAATTCCAACTTTATATCTTAGTTATTTTTATTAAAAGAATGATTTCTTGATGTACCTATGTGCTTTCCTATTTCTGTAACTAATTTAGATGTACGTTGATGATCTCTTTAATTCCCTATCATAGGTAGTTTTTACCGCACAATAGCAACCATCTCGACTATTGTTAAATATACATGTGTAGCCTTATTTATGTACAATCTATTAGTCAGTAATGATATTTCAGTATAGATGTGTATTTAAATCCAATAATAGTGCCATTTTGAAGTAAATACACTAAGATTTCAAATCTCTTGCAGTAATTTCTATTGCTACTGTTCTATTTCTATTTCAGTAGTAGATGTGTATTTAAATCCATTAATAGTGGCATTTTGAAGACAAACACATTACAATTGGAATTGCTCAAAAAGGTTTGAAAAGGTATTGTCTAGTTGATTATCTTAAGCCTCTCCCTCTATTGTCACCCCAGGCTTTACAGTAACTAGTCTTAGAAATGTTAAATTAGCACTGAGAGGTTACCAATCCAAGTCTAGCGATGTTGAAGCACTCTGCCTACATGTCGACAATTGTAGGTGGGTCTGACTAAAAAACATCAATTGCTAGAAAAAGTTTATGGGCTTTACACAAATTGGATGCTTGCGTAAGGATGCACAAAGGTTTTGTTAACTACAGAGTTAAGCAAGTTGCTAGAGAGAATAGTGAAAAGGTTTCTCATTACAATAGAAGAAGATTTAAAATCTCAAATGCACTTGATGGCCAGGAGGAGCATTACATTGTTCTCGGATTGCCAATGGCTGCCACTTCTATCAATATCAAGAGGGATTTCAGACACCTTGGTCACCAGGTGCCTTCTAGTTATTTTCGCCAACTTAATATGTTCATGATAACATCTAGTTTAATACTTGAAATAATCCCACCAACTTATGATATAATGTTATAATTTCAGTTTTGCCATGATTAAATATACATGAGATCATGGAAATGAGAATTATATTAACTTCTAAATTTGGTCATATGCAAGTGTTCATTATATACATGTAATTAGAAACATACAATACTAGCCTATCAAACATTGGAAACATTTTTTTGCATTTCAAATCCAATTGAGAAAAAAAGCTCTTCATGCATACAAATATGGCCCCAAAGAAGAATATATATGCTTAGGTTTGATCATTTGTACATGTTTGTGCAGAATTTAGAATCTATGAGGAAGAATCCTGCAAAATGATGAAGACTTCAAAAGGGAGAAAGCCCAGGAATCTTGTTAGCACACTTCAGAAGTTAGGAGGAAGAATCCTAAAAATTGATGAAGACCTCAAAAAGTCCAGGTCGAAGGAGGAAGCCAAGGAAGACAAAATTTAGAGAACGTTATGCAAATAATTTTATAAATTTGAATGGTAAATGATGGTGAGAGGTGAAAGGTGAAGGGCGGTGCATTGAACAATGGGGATTGAACAGTGGTGAATGCTTAACCTTGAAAGCTCTGATTGAAACTTTGAAAGTTGAGCTCAATCTTACACATAAGCATCAACATTTAACAAAACATTAACTAACCGCCTTTCTTCACATTAACTAACCGCACTTTTGCAAGAACTTGACGCTAGTCTAGAAATAACTATTCAAAGTTTCATCCAATGACATTCCAATCAAATGTAATGACATTTCATTTAAATAACATGTAATGAATTAATTAATTGAAAAATTCAAAAGCTATTTTTAAAAGTTTATGATATATATATGAACAGATACTTAAAGTTAGAGACAAACTAATAATAATTCAAAGCTAATTGAAAACAATAGCTACCCTGGCCTCAGGGACCAGGGTTAAAATTTGATGTCCTACCTTGCACGTCAAGTAAATTTTATATGACATTTTAATTTTAACATTACCTTTCATTTAACATTTAGGAGACAACGAGACCATGACAAAATTCAAAATTTCCATATTAAAATAGAAATACAAAGAGAATATATATATATATATTATCTATTACTATTTTTAATTAGTTGTTAATAATAAAATATATTATTACATTTAATTACATGTAATTATTACTATTATTAATTAGTAATTACTATTACTAATAACTAATTAGTAATAATAATAGATAACACAGAATATCAATCACATCACTAAAATTAAAACAGAGAATGGTGTGCTGGTTGTTGGAAACACGAATTTTAAAAATACTGCTTTCTCCCACTACTCCAATCTCTACGCAGATGACAGTATCATTAATGGAAACGATGAGCTAGCATTACTGGAACACATCCCTCAGAGTATCACGCAGGATGACAATTTCAACATTCTCATTCCATTTACCGAGCATGAGGTATACAATACTATTCTCTCCTTCGAACCTGACAAAGCACCGGACCCAGACGGTTTTTCCATACATTTTTACAAAGCATGTTGGAAGTACATCAAGAAGGATTTCATGAAAATGATCAACAACTTTCATTCTAAAGAAAAAATTGGCGAATGTACGAATAGTGCGTTCTTATTCCTCTCCCCAAAGGAAACCAATCTGAGTTCTTTCAACATATTCAGACCGATCTCACTATGCAACTCCTCTTACAAAATTATCTCTAAGTTGCTGGCAAACCGAATGAAGCCTTTACTCAACAGAATTATTTCCAATAATCAAGGTGGGTTCCTGAAAGGGAGACAAATACTCGACAACGTCATTCTTGTACAAGAAGCAATTCACTCAAGCAGACATCATAAGGAAAAAGGTATGCTAATCAAACTTGACATGGCCAATGCATTTGACCATGTCAAGCACTCTTTTCTCTTCAAAATTATGAATCACTTTGGATTTGATAAAACCTTTATCAACTAGATTTTAGCGTGTATTAGCAAACCTTGGATAGCTCCCCTAATCAATGGTCTTCCTACTGACTTCTTCCAAGCCACGCATGGCATTAGACAAGGCTGCCCCCTTTCTTCCTTTCTGTATATTATCTTGGCAGATTCACTTAGCAAAAAACTGAATCATGAAATGACCATTGCCTCCCTTCCCAGACTCCAATTAACCTTTGACTCTCACCCAATCAATCACACTCTTTTTGCTGATGACTCTCTTTTAATTGGCGGAGCATCCTCCATTATTGCCCGTAAATTTAAGCGCAATGTGAACTCCTATTATAACGCTTCGGGTGGTAGGATCAACCTGCAAAAAAGTGCAATCTACTGCTGGAACTTAAAAAATCAAACAGCAGCCAAGATCAGTAGAATTATTGGCATCAAAGTCCATACTCATTGGGACAAATTCTCATATCTAGGCCTCCCAATCACTAACGACAAAGCAACTTCTAGAAATTGGGAGGACACAATCAACAAAGTTAAAGGCAGAATCAGAAGATGGGGAGGACATTGGCTCAGCAAGGCCAGAAAATTAATTCTAATAAATTATGTTCTCTCAGCCTTACTCATCTACCAATTCTCTATCATCCTTGCCCCAAAAGGAACTGTTGATCAGATGAGTAAATTAATTAGAGATTTCCTTTGGTCTGGCAGAAAAAACAATAACAACAAAATCCATCTAGTGAATTGGGATACCATCAAGCAGTCTAAATCCTCAGGAAGCCTTCAAATTCGTGATCCACATTATGCAAATTTGGCAATGGGAGGCAATCCTCATTCCCTACCCACCAAGAACACTTGGTATCACATTTGGATCTCCATCCCTAAGTATACATGCTGGAAATTATGGACAGCAAGAAACAATGCTATCTTTCAAAATAAGCAGTACACCCCCCTACAAATTGCAGGCAAAGCCAAAGCACTACTAATTGAACGTCTCAAAATTTCTAAGTACAAGACTGAAGCTTCTCTTACCAACAGTGAAAAGAAGTGGATTGGAATACCCATTCTTCATACAACCAAAGAGCCACAAATGCGAAATCATCTAGCATGGCAACTGAGAGTGACTAATACTGATTTCCAAGAGTGGAGAACTAATCAAGAAATTGACAGCTTACATTTTGATGGTGCATCCAAGAATAATCCTGGAGAAGCAGGTGTTGGCACTACATAAAATTTCGTGCTTAAATGTCTTCTGACGACGTTAATCATCTTCCGGCAACTCTGGCGGTGCAAAATAGAACATTTTTTATGACGGGATGTTTGCAAGCTGGGTCGAGAAAAAGAACATTTGCCTTCGGGTACAAACACCATGGTTGTAAAAGGAAGTAGAGGTTCTATATGCTCAAGAAACTCATGCTTTGAAATTTTTACGAGAAGTCATAGCCTAAATATTGATTTTGTGAGAAGGTTATAAGTCTTTTAATATTTCTATAAAAAGCCAACTTTATGAAGAGGGGTTTTTTATTTTTATGATTATAAAACCTTATGGATAAGGCCCTCAATCTCCATGAAGCTTAAGTTTTAGCTTTTAAAGACGACATAGATTTCTTTTAATGTTATAGTTTGGGTGCAAAATAAAAGTTGGAGCAAAATGTATGCGCGCCCAACACCGAGAGCTCATCACAGGACCGAGTGCCAAGCCTTGAAAGCCCTACATATCTCATATCCTCCATCATCCACGAGCTTACCAATCCGTTGATACTTCATATATATTGGAGGCATTGGGGTATATACAGAGTAAAAAGAAATGATTCGCTGTGCGTGTGGGATAGAGACTCCAGAATTAAAAATGAGAATCGCAGATGTCTTCCAAATGAGGAAGTTATTGTCGCAGGTGAATCCATCAACTTGTAGAGTTTTTAGAAGACATGATTTCTTTCTGTTTCTGTTTGAAGTAGCTAGGGTTTTGATGAATATTACATCAAGAACCTCTGAGCATACCAGAGCGCAATAGATCAACGATCGGATATCAGTCTCAATGGGATACCTTTCGACTTGTCAAAATATATGGTGAAAAGTATTAAGAATTTAATTTCAAATTGAACGTTTTGAGAAAGAAGCTGCTGAGATGAACAAAAGGTCATTCAAGTATGCTTGGGTTCTTGACAAGCTCAAGGCTGAACGTGAACGTGGTATCACAATTGACATTGCACTTTGGAAGTTTGAGACAACTAAATACTACTGCACTGTGATCGATGCTCCTGGCCATCGTGATTTCGTCAAGAACATGATTACCGGAACCTCTCAGGTTGATTGTGCAATTTTGATTATTGACTCAACAACTGGAGGTTTTGAGGCTGGTATCTCCAAGGATGGTCAGACTAGAGAACATGCCCTATTGGCGTTCACCTTGGGAGTGCGGAAAATGATTTGCTGCTGCAACAAGATGGATGCCACTACTCCTAAGTACTCAAAAAGTCGCTATGAGGAAATTGTTAAGGAAGTATCTTCTTATTTGAAGAAGGTAGGATACAACCCTGACAAGATTCCTTTCGTGCTTATCTCTGGTTTTGAGGGTGACAACATGATTGAGTGCTCAACCAACCTTGATTGGTACAAGGGTCCAACACTCTTGGAAGCCCTTGACCAGGTTTCAGAGCCCGCGTCCTTCAGACAAGCCTCTGAGGTTGCCCCTTCAGGATGTTTACAAGATTGGTGGTATTGGGACTGTGCCTGTTGGTCGTGTGGAAACCGGAGTCATCAGGCCAGGTACGATTGTTACCTTTGCCCCTACCGGGTTGACCACATAAGTTAAGTCTGTTGAGATGCATCATGAAGCTCTGCTGGAGGCATTGCCTGGTGACAACGTGGGATTCAATGTGAAGAATGTTGCTGTTAAGGATCTCAAACGTGGTTATGTGGCATCTGATTCCAAGAATGATCTAGCTAAGGAAGCTGCCAATTTTACCGCGCGGGTTATTATTATGAATCATCCAGGACAGATTGGAAATGGTTATGCACCCGTGTTGGATTGCCACACTTGCCACATTGCAGTCAAGTTAACAATCTATTGTGGCATCGAATAAGCCATCCTGTTAGACACCATTTGGCTATGATCGTGAGGGATTATCACATGCAGAAACGAAAACGAAGCATAGATAGACCGATCTAAGGTCCACGTTCACTCCGCATTACAAAAGTGCTCGGTAGATAAGGAATAATGCCTGCGCGGAAAAAAAAAAAAAACCACCATCCAACGTGTCCATTTCTGATGCGTCCGGATATGTGAAAAGTTTATTGCAAACCACTCCAAAGCCCGTGCGGATACCATTCATTGGAAGTGTTATAAAAGAGAGGTGGTCCCATTTTTAGTATTCGTTTTTTCTTTTTGACTGAAGCGTCACGCTCTCCAAAACCCTAACGCCATTCATCTGCAAAATTAGGAGAAAGAAAACCACGATTTTAGTTAAAAGGTTATGAAAAACTATGGATTTCAGATAGTGCAAACTCTCATTATTGATATAGAGCCTGACGAAACTGTGAAGAGAGCAATGAATGAAATAAATGCAGCCGCAAGAAGGAGGGTGGCAACAAAAGACAAAGCTGAGGCAGAGAAAATCTTGCAAATCAAACGAGCAGAAGGTGAAGCAGAAGCAAAGTATTTATCTGGATTGGGTATTGCTGGTCAATGGAAAGCAATTGCGGATGGCCTTAGGGATAGTGTACTTGCTTTCTCAGACCTTTGTGAAGAGGGTACTGCAAGAACAGCGTGTGAAGTTAGAGATAAAATTGCTGACATTTCAGTGCCAGGAACGAAAGATCATGTTGAGGTGCAAGGTGAAATTTTAGAGGGTTTTGTGGCCCGAATTGTAAACTCTGAGATTGTTACACATCTAAATAAAGCATTGGAAGAAGTGCCACTTCCGCTCATCCCTGAAAGCTTCATGCGAGCCTGGACAAGGGTTACGTGAGATATGTAGTGCTAATAAATCACACGCAGTCTAGTTTTGAGGCAAGGATGTTTGAGGATGGTGACTTGGCTAATGAAGCTGAAAAACTGATAATTAAGTTGAAATTCTTGATATACCAGCTTAGGGCTTTCAGGATTCATAATGGTCTATCGACTCTGTTCAAAAATAGATTTGCTGCTTATAAGGAGTGCTACTTGAGGCAAATGAAGATCCAGGGCATATCATATGCAAAGACAAAGGAAACATAGTTTATATTGAGGATATTGCCGAGGGCTCGGAGAACAGCTCAGCAGGTCAAAGATGAAGTGGACGAGGGCAAAGGAATGAGCAAAAATATACGACAGCACTCAGCGGTTGGCACATAAACAATAGGTAGTTAAAGAAAAGGGACATAGGTGGCAGAAAAATCCAGATTTATAGGCATTGAAATAGCAAATAGAAGTTCATTTCCAGGATATTCGACAGGTGGAAAATAAAGATGATTTTAAGCCCTGGAATTAGCAGTTTGAAAAAAACTTCAAAATTCCTCTATATTCTCTCACTCGAGATATTTTGCAACCGCTCCAGATTTGTTTTATTTGTTTTATTTGTAAAAAATTAGTTAGTTTATTATTCCAAGAAGCTATTTTTGGAAAAATACAGTTAGGGTTTGCTTAGAGGGCAAATTTTTGTATAAATTATGCATTTTACAACATGCAAAAGGTTGGATTTTCTGTAAGGAGAGACCCATTCTGGGTATTCTGAAGGGTTTCAGAAGTTAATAAAGATCTCAGAACTGAATAGATTTTTCTTCAAAGATTCATGTGTTGTTTAAAAATTGCAGTCTGTACCCTTTCCCTTTCTCTACATGTGCAAGTTTGTTTTCTGCGTTATGCCTTTCATTATGTTATTTTCTTCTATGCTTAGATGAACGTCCATATAGATTGAGATTCATGTTTCTATGCCTCGATTTATCAGCATCTGAGCATCCATTTATTTCTCCAAAATTAACAGTGGATTCATCTGAAAATTGATGCCCGTTGTTAATGGACTGTCTTTATTTCTTTCCCTATCACCTGCAAAAATCTTATTGACTGTAATAAGACAGCTATCTTGCCTTTGTATGAAAATATGTGTTTAACTGCTGGTCCATATTTTTCTGTTTTCTCGACTCCATTGCCCAATGGTATCCTGTTCATGTTGATCTAGCCACCTCATTAAAAATCCTTAAGTTTTTATTTATTTTACAAATTGGCCCTTGAGTTTCATTGTCAAACTGTTGTCGTGGTGACAATGGATGGCAGATTTGCCGAGAGAGCCCTCTCTGGCTGAAGGAGGCCAACTTTCAGTCTAAAGATTGGTTTGAAATAGGTTACCTCGGGTTTCTTTGATACATCCCAAGGAAAATCCGAGTGCTAACAGCAGGATCAGGGGGAGTTCTGCGAACCAAGAAAGGCACAATAAGATTGAAATTTAGATGGGGCCTGGGTATCTGCTCCAATAATATAGAAGAATCCCTTGCATTGCTGAAAGGATGTTAGATTTCCAAAGCTCAGAAGATCGGCAACCTATACGTCTTCGGAGACTCATTGATCATTATTAGAGACTTCAACACCACCTCCAACTTCAACAATCTACCCCTCAAGCGAATCATACCGAGAATAAGGCATATTTCAAGCACATTCACTCATTTTAAGGCATTTCATATTCTGAGAAATTCAAACAATGAAGCTGACTTCGAAGCAAATGCAGCTAGCAAGCTAAATCAAGGGACTCTTCATATCTCCAGTTCAGACAGTCAAATTCATCACATCCCTTGAGAAGGCTCTTCATTCCTAATTTATGGCAATCAATTTCGACAACATACTTCTTCATTTTCCATGATAAATTTTTCTTCATTTCTACAACAGGGCCGGCTTATTAGTAGGTGAATTCTTTGAACAACATTCTTTATCTCAATTCGACTCTTACTATCACAGAATAATGCCTGAAGCAGAGTGCAAATTGGCATTTTTTAGATAAACGAAAAATAAAAAGAAACACAATAACCCGGAACGCAGAATGGCCTCCAACATATTTAACAAGCCAGAAGTCTGATCTCTCCTCAGCGTATGAAGTAGATAGTTGATCTTTGTACAATCAAAATTCAACACATTCCCTGATAGTTACAAAATTCTCAACATTATATCCTCAACTTAAGAAATGGTCTTTCTTTTCTTGGAACACAGACAGTCTCCTTTAAATCCAACAAGTGCAAATGTCTTATATCATCTCCATCGTCTGAAACAGAACTTCGACTTCAGTAAATTTGGATTTCAATTCACTTTCAGACTGTTACAGCCTTCGTGCATCCTTCTCAGCATCTTTAGCAGCATTCTAAGTGCATTATTCGTTTAATTAAATTATAATAAATTCTTCCAACAAGAGAAGAAAGGCAAATTGATACCCAAACAAAATCTTCTTTCAATAATGGTTTACATAGTCTCTTTGTTGAGTGCAGCTGAAATAATTCATAGCCAATTTGGCCACCTATTGTACTTAGCCGATTTGGTTCAAAACCATGGCCTTTTTTTTATATATACAAATATATGTTTATGTTAAAAAATAGTAATAATAGATAACACACATATATTTGTGTAAGTTTGGGATATAGATATTAATGATGTGTAAAAATAAAAATGCACTTCAATAGTTACCTGACTAATAAGTGGTCATTAAATATAAAGGGATAATGTTTTCTATTGGCTCGTTTTACACCTAATATTGGGTTTAGTAAATTTACAAAATAAATAATGATCATGCTAATTTTTTATTATTTTGAATTATTAAAAAAAAAAAATTATATAAATTTTAAAATTATCTTAAAATTAAATTAAATGATAAATTAAATTAAATTTATTATATATATATATATATATATATATATATATATATTTCTATAGATATATATATGTATATATATATATTTCTATAGATATATATATGTATATATATATATGTCATATATATAATATATGTATACATATATTATATATATGACATATATATATATATATATATATATATGTCATATATATAATATATATATATATATATTATGTATATATATATACATAATATATATATACATATATGTATATATTGAAACGATAGATGAGGGGTCTAAGAATTGCTCCAAGAAATGCTACAGAACGGCGGTGAGGGTTTTTGAATTATGCAGGCATTAACTGAGCTTGTACAGAGCTCCCTCTCCATGAATCGGGTTCGGAGGACCTTTGCGTGCGCGAGAGGATGTGTGGGGAATCTCTGATGTGCTGAGCGATTTTTGGTTTGGTAGTGGGCACTTATTTTGGCTGAGAGCTCCTTTTGAGATAACGATTTTTTGACCCGAGATATGATGGGCTCCAAGAACTCCAAGAAATGCACCAAGAACTGCTATAGAACGGCTGTGAGGGTTTTAGAATTGTGCAGGCATTAACTGAGCTCGTATAGAGCTCCCTATCTTTGAATCGGGCTCGGTGGACCTTTGCGCGCGTGAGAGGGTGTGTGGGGAATCTCTTGGATGTGCTGAGCGATTTTTGGTATGGTAGTGGGCACCTATTTTGGCTGAGAGTTCCATTTTTTCAGAATTCTGACATCAAGAGATCAGACTTCCTGTATATTGGGATATGGTGGAGCGGAAGATGCAGGCTATATACTTTCTATTTTAACACCCATTTTCATATTGGTGGATTCGGGTTATGAGATACCCTGGCTTGGATCTCGTTGCCAACATCCATTGGAATCGATACAGGATTACAATTGATCATACGAATCCTGACCTGTAGGTGCCACCATGCTGCCACATGGACATTTGATCTGCTGCTGTGAGTTACTGAGTACTAGTTTTTGGGGCCGTATGGAGTAATAGCTGGGGATTGATGGTGGACGATCGATGGGGATTGAATCCTCTTTGGAGGAGTTCATGGTGTAGATAGTTGTTGGAGTGTTTTGTGGCATGGGGGCCGATCTACTTTTGATTCTTGATTTTATATTCTGAGATACTGTTCTGTCCGAGCTGAGGTTGATTATCTGGGGCCAGGGATTGCTGATATCTGGCTATTTTTGGTGCCTGGGATTGGTGAACCGACAGTACTGAGGGCACATCTAGGGTGGGGTGATGGAGGATGTGGCTTACACCTTTGCTGGGGTACATGTCAGTGGGAATGTTGCTGCTGGAATTGACTCTACGATGGCAGATGGATTAGGGGCTCTGACTGGACTCTCCATGAATGGTGGGGGGCCAGCGGTCTTTTCTGGGCCTGAGGTAGCGCGGGATAGGGTTGGACATCTTTTTGAATCACCTAACTCTGCCAGGGAGACTTTTCATCGATCCGGGGTTCCTGCGAAGGCCGTATCTCATAGATTTTCTGCGAAGCGGGTTAAAGATCGAAAGAGACTGGATAAGTTGGTGCTGGGGGTGGCTGTCACGATGGAAGAGGCGGAGGATTTCACACACACCGCAGTGGTTGGACATGTTCGGGGCAGAAGAATTGGACGTGGTTTCCTTCAGCGTTGGGCGGCTGAGCAGTGGAAGGATTTGGTGTCTTCTGCTCCTGAGATACGGGTGTTGATGAAGGGTTGGTTCTCTTTTATACTACCGAACCAGGGGGAGGTTGATAAAGTCTTAAGACGACATTGGTCGATGATGGGAATCCCTATCATCCTGAAAAGATGGACTCCCTTTTTCGACTCTAAATCGGAGAAAATCGATGCAGAACCGCTGTGGGTGAAGCTTCCTGGATTCCCCATGCATCTATGGAATGAAACTCAGTTTGCTGAGATTGGAAATTTTCTTGGTGATTATGTGTGTACGGATTACTCCCACCATGAGACTGGAAATTATACGCTGGCTAAGATTTTGGTAAAAATCGACCTTCGGCAGGGGCTCTCTGCTGAGAATAACATACAATCCAAGGATGGGGACTTTGTTCAACTTCTGGATTATGTGGGGGTGCCGTTTAGGTGCCACCGCTGCCATGATCAAGGACATTTGGTAGCCAGCTGCCCCTTAACGTTTCGGGCATGTAAGCCAATGGTCGGGGAAGGAGCTGTTGATCGTGTTGATCCTTTGTTGAAGGTGAATCCTCAGCAGGTGAGGGTTGATGGACATGGACCTGCGCTTGCTCGTGGAAAGCACTCTGCTACTGGGGTATCATCTGATCGTGGGATTCCTGGTGCTGGGGAAACCCTGCCTCCATCAGAGAACATTGAATTGGAGACTATTGGATCTGCTGATTCGGATGTTGTGGGGGCCACTATTACTGCAACCTCTTTGACTTGGGCCTACACCAGCAAACAAAGGGAGATGTCCATTTTATGAGGGGGAACATCTGCGAACCCCCAGGGTATGTCTCACATCATTTCACCTGTTGATTCCATTTTATTTGTCTCTGATGATTTGGGGGGGGTAGTCATGGGCCCCCTCCACTCGCATGTACCGATTTACATAGTCCAGTTGCTACTTGTTTGATGTCTGATGCGGACTATACATCCACACCGTCCATGGCATCCACCAAACACTCCAGCTGTTCTGTTGGACGTAGTATCCGCTACGCCCTCAGAAATAGGGAGATTGCTGCTGACAGTTCGGGGGGGAGGGGACTTCCTGATTTGGCTCTTAGTATTGGGGGTAAGGGTCGGGGACGAAAATACCTCTTGTCAAAGGCACAGGATCGGGCTAAGGTTGACTTAGTGATGGGCACACAATCTTCCATTGAGTGGGCACTTAGAGCAGAGAAAGCCCTGGATGGGGGTCTCTAATGAAAATTATGTCCTTTAACTGTCACGGGTTGGCGAGTCCCATTAAAAAATCGTCTCTTAGGAGGTTGGTGGACTTAAATCAACCAGATATATTACTGTTGCAGGAAACTTTGGGTGGCAGTGTGGATGTTGTTCGGACTTTAGAATCTTTGCTTCCAGGATGGAAGTTTGTAGGAGTGGATGCTCGGGGGCGTTCTGGAGGGCTGGCCTCGGGGTGGAAGGTGAAGAGCTGTAGATATGACTGTTCTTGGGGTATCCCTTCTGGTATCGGTTTGGAAGTTTGGGATGCTGAGATTGGTAGGTTGATCACGGTCCTCAATATCTACGGGCCATATTCAAATAGGGATGGATTCTGGGATTCCTTGTTAAGTATGAATATTTTTGAAGGCAGGGATGTGATTCTGGGAGGGGATTTAAATCTCTCGTTGGGGTCTTCTGAAGTGTGGGGGCCTCGGGCTGCACCGGATACATTGGCAAATTTTTTCATTCAAGCCTTCGCCAGGAAGGATCTACTAGACATACTACCTACAAAGTTAACTCCAACTTGGTGTAATAAGCGAGCTGGGGACCATAGGGTAGCTAAAAGACTGGATAGGTTTTTGGTGGCTGATGTATTAGTACTGGGAGTTGATGTTGTCCGGCAGTGGGTAGGGTCGGGTGGGGTATCTGATCACTGCCCCATATTTCTGGAGTTAAGAGGCAGAAGTAAAAAAAAACCCAAGTCCTTTCAAATTCAATCCTAGCTGGCTGAAGGAGGAGGATTTTCATAACATGGTTCAGAATCTGTGCGTTCATCGACCTATAGATTCATTAGAGTACGCGGGTGCACACTTTTAGCATAATCTACAACGCATAAAAGAGGCCACTATCCTTTGGGCACATGATAAACGGGTTCGTGATGAGCAGAATCTGCAGACTGCTGAGATGAATATCGATAAACTGATTCATTGCCCGGGCATGGGCTTTATGGATGATCAGCAGAAAGGTGAGTTGATGGAATGGGAGAAACGCAGAAATGAGATTCTGTGTGAGCGAGAAGAGATGTGGAGAATGAAAAGTAGGGCGATCTGGCTACAGTGCGGTGATGAGAACACAAAATTTTTTCAAGCATATGCACAAGGGAGAAAATCGACTAACTCTATCTGGGAACTATCTTCTGCTGAAGGGGAACGGGTCTCCAGTTTTGATGGATTGGCGGAGTTGGGTGTTAGACACTTTGGAGATTTATTCACTGCACAACCTGGGGCCTCTATTGCTGAGGTAATTCGTGTGACTCAGCTTTTCCCTCGTTTTGTGGGGGAGGAAGAAAATCGATTGTTGATGGAGGAAGTGTTGCCGAATGAGCTGTTGCAGGTAATGCATTCCTTTCAGAAAGATAAAAGCCCTGGGCCAGATGGCTGGCCTATCGAATTCTTCTTGGGATTCTATGACCTCTTCGGGGAGGTATTATTGAATGTGGTGGAAGAATCGCGGAAGGCTGGGTTTGTACATGGTCCATTTAATTCGACTTTTATTGCTCTTATACCAAAATCGGACAAGCCCGAATACTTTGATGAATTCAGACCTATCTCTCTCTGCAATTGTATCTATAAGATCATCTCTAAGGTTATGGCGAGGAGACTCAAGAATATTTTGTCTCAGCATATCTCTTGTGAACAATTTGGTTTCTTGGAAGGTCGACAAATTCATGAGGCCATCGGTGTTGCCCAGGAAGGATTACACACTCTGAAAGTGTAGAAACAGAAGGGTGCTGTGATCATGATTGATCTTTCAAAAGCATTTGACAGAGTTAGTTGGCTCTATCTCCGGATGCTCCTTACTCACCTGGGTTTCTGTTATGAATTTATCCGATGGATTATGGCCTGCATCACTACGGTGAGCTTTGCTGTATTGATCAATGGCTCTGCGAGTCCATTCTTCCATGCGGGAAGGGGCCTTAGACAGGGATGCCCACTTTCTCCGCTGCTGTTCCTCCTTGTTGCTGAAGGACTCAGTCGTTTTATACTAAAAGCTAAAGCTGATGGTTCCTTTCGTGGAATATCCATTTCTTAGGTACTGTATATCTCTCATCTCCTATTTGTTGATGACATTCTGATTTTTTGTGATGGCACCCGACCGGATATTGATAAGGTGGTTGAAGGTCTCAATTTAGTGCAAATAGCTGCGGGTATGTTAGTGAACATTGACAAGTCATCAATCACTTGTTCGCATTTAACCGAGCAGGAGATTCACTATTTGGCACTTAGACTACCTTACAGGACATTGGATATCGATGATGGCTTAAAGTACCTTGGCTTTCACTTGAAACCAAATGCATATCAGAAGGCTGATTGGTACTGGTTATTAGCTAAATTAGAACAGCGACTACTTGGATGGAGTCATAAATGGCT
The DNA here is from genome assembly GCA_027924585.1 of Larix kaempferi. NCBI lineage: Eukaryota > Viridiplantae > Streptophyta > Pinopsida > Pinales > Pinaceae > Larix > Larix kaempferi. Next base: position 7,454,380 of record BSBM01000687.1, on the reverse strand, counting down.
CTCACGGGCTGGGAGGCTGGTTCTGATTAAATCAGTTTTGGAAGCAATCCCGGTGTATTGGCTGTCTCTAGCTTGGATTCCCAAAGGAGTATTGGAACAGATACGACGGTTGTGTTTTGCTTTTCTTTGGAAGGGTAAGTGTGACAAACGAGCATTGGTGTGGGTCAGATGGGAAAAACTTGCGGTCCCAAAAGCCCTGGGAGGATGGGGGTTAAAGAATATATTTCTGTTCGCAAAATCCTTGGGGGCCAAGGTGTCGTGGCGACTTATTCACACATAGAGCCTCTGGACTAGAGTGGTATATCATAAATTTATTGCCCAACTTACTCTACTTGAATGGATCAGGCTGGGCAATAAGACGAGGGAAAATTGCTCTGTGGTTTGGAAAGCGGTGGTGCAGAATTTTCATTTGGTAGGATCTGGATTAGTGTGGCGGGTTGGAAATGGGAGACTTATTCATATAGGACTGGACCCTTGGGTTGGATGTAGGGGTGGCCATGTCCTTCATGTGGATTTGAGGAATATATTGGCAGAAAGGGGTTGTCATTTCTTGGCTGATATTGCGGATCCGAGAACATCTACACTTTGGCATTAGGGATGGAACACTGCACAAAGACTGGAGATCCCTGGTGATATGCATGGGGCTTGGGCGGATTATCTTCGGCACTTAAGACTATCGTATATACGACTGACAAATAGGACTGATGAACTGATTTGGGGACCATCATCCCTCTGGAATATACTCCCCTAAGAATGGATATATTCAGTTGAATGTGGATGTACATAACAGGGGATTGGTGTGGTGGTGGAAACATCTATGGAAGCTAAAGTGTCCAGGTAAAACAAAACTACTCTCCTGGGCAATTCTGGAGCAACGGGCCCCAACCTGGGACATTCTACAAAGACGATTCATACAGGGGCCAGGGTTCTGTCCACTTTGTAGGGATGCTGAAGAGACTAGTTCTCATCTCTTTGTACATTGTAGGTATACTCAGGCAGTTTGGGCTGATGCCTGCATATTACTGGATCTCAATGTGGGGTGGCAGGGTGCGAGTGCTCATGAGGCATTCCAACTGTGGTGGATATAACATAAGACATCAACCATCCGGGCTTTCCCTTGTATATATGCCTGGGGCATCTGGATTACCCGGAATATGATTATTTTTCAAGATTGCAGGGTTCCAATGGCGAGTGTAGTGGCACAAATCTTGGCTATTACCCTACACTTCAAGGCACCTGTCCCTGTGGTTCGAACGCGACCTGTGTGCGTGGAGTTGATTGACAAAACCATGCCGTGGGCTTTTTTTTATGGTGCTTCAATAGACCATCAATCGGAGTGTGGTGGGGGGGGGAGTACTATACAAAACTGAGTCTCATTACTATCATTTGGTGGCTGGATTGGGAAGGGGATCCAATAATTTTGCTGAACTTATGTCTCTCAGGCTGCTGATGTTATTCGCCATTGAACAAGGATGTCTATCTCTACAGGTTTTTGGCGACTCCATGTTAGTTATCAACTGGGCAAAGGAGATCACTCACTGCAATGTGATGATACTCTTACCTATACTGGAGGAGGTGATCCTGTTAAAGCAGTCATTTTATCATATTTCATTTACACATGTCTACAGGGAGAGGAATGAGATTGCTGATATGCTCTCCAAGGAAGCGACACAGCAACACTATCCATTTGGCACTTGGAAGATCATAAATTACACACCCAAGGGCACCAACAGCTATTACCACCAACCTTTTCACGAAGTTAATGAGGCACAGAATTGAGCCATAGCTCAGATATAGGTGACAAACGCGGGGTCTGCAATGACCGGCGATGGACAATAGCTGCGAGGAGCAAACGCAATCTTTGATCGAACCAGCGAGGGACAATATAGTTTTATATATAAAATTTGGATATATGTGGGATGTAGGGACAGACGTTTACACAGATTTGTAAACCAGCGAACAAGCAAGTGTTTCACTGTTAATTGTAATCGGGATATTAGTGGATTGTATGGACAGACGTACTGTATGATGATCGGGACATCTGTTATGATGTTGATATGAGACAGAAATATGTGACAATGTAGGGATCTTAGTGATTCTATTACATGTGCAGAATGTAATTTTGTTCATTTTATGAAATAAAATTACATATACATATATATATATATATATATGTCATATATATACATATATATATAATGTATATATATAATATATATACATTATATATATACATATATGTATATATATATTATATATATATATATATACATATATGTATATATATGTCATTTATGTATATATATGTCATATATATATGTCATTTATGACATATATATATGTTATATATATATGTCATATATATATGACATATATATATGTCATATATGACATATATATATATATATATATATATATTGACATATATATATAGATATATATATGTCAATATATATATATATGTATATATGACATATATGACATATATATGTATATATGACATATATATATTGACATATGACAAATATATGACATATATATGAAATATATGTCATATATATGTATATATGACATATATATGTATGTCATATATACATATGTATATATGTCATATATATATATATGACATATATACATATGTATATATGACATACATATATATGTCATATATATGTATGTCATATATATATGACATATATACATATGTATATATATATATGTCACATATATGTGACATATGATCTATAGATATATAATATATATATGACATATATATATTATATATGTATATATATATGACATATATATGTCATATATATATTGACATATATATATATATATATTGACATATATATATATATGACATATGTCATATATATATATGACATATGACATATGTCATATATAGATATGACATATATATATATGACATATGACATATGTCATATATATATATATATATGTATATGATATATATAGATATAGATATATAGATATAGATATATGATATATAGATATAGATATAGATATATGTTATATATATATAGATATAGATATATGTTATATATATATATAGATATAGATATATGGCATACATATACATATATATGTATGCCATATAGATATATATATATATATATATGGCATACATATATATATGTCATATGACATACATATATATATATGACATATATATGTATATATATAAAAAAAATTCTCACTCATCTAAAATCTTTTAAAATGGATCATCTCTTTTTTTTCCCTGCAAAAAAAGCAAACCATTGATATTCAAACTTGAATCAAATAGTACATAATCTCAGTATTTCTACTGTCCAAATTCCACCTCCCACATCTGAGAGTATTTTCAGTAAGAACAAAAATATACAGAGAAAGCCAAAATCAGACATATAATGTCCTTGGTAGAACATAAAACTCAAAAATAGTTACAAAAACTATCCACAAAAATCTAACACAAAACCATCAGGATCCACCAAGTATCAACCAAGAAAGTAACAGCTGCCAGAGTCAATCAACTGACTCTCAAATATTTCTTCCCAAAATAAATATGCATCATCACCCTCCAATGCTTGTTTAGAAAGTTGATCAGCCTGCACATTATGTTCTCTAAAAATATGTTCCAAAGTGACCACCCCCGGCTTATGAAGTTCCATCTTTGTTCTTTCACACCAATAAGCCAAATTTAATACATTGAGATCAAACTCCCCCTTATCCCACTTTATAGTCACATGAGAATCGCCAAATATCTTAACATTCATTAGCCCAAAACTATTAACCACTTTTGCAACACTCCATAAAGCCAAAAGTTCAGCTTTCATGTTGGTACCATGTCCACATTTCATCTTAAGTGTGAAGTAGTGCTCCTGATTGAGAAAAATTAACCCACCAACACCACACTCCCCCATATTAGCAACACCATCAAAAAAAAGAACCGGATCTGTAACCACAAAATCAAACTGCCCAATGTTTCTATGAATCCTGGGCTTCTCCTCTTTTTGAAAATTCAGATAATGACTGATAACAGTTTTGGATGAATTTTCCAGGTATGGTCTAGTATCTTCAAAAATAGCCTTATTTCTGATGCCCCAGATCACCCAACATATGAAAATCGGAAGGGTCTTATGTTCTTTACACTCCAACCTCCATTGTTGCAAAGATTGAGCAATATTTTGACTTCCCCATCTAGCCTTTATATCCAAATTCTGATAAATTTGTTCCCAAAGTTCCAAGGTAAAGGAACACTCCATAAATAGATTCCAAGAAGTTTCCAGATTACTGTTACACAGTATGCACTGACTAGGACCAATCCATCCCATTAAAATGAGATTCTCCTAAGTCTTCAACCTTTCTTGAAGTACAAACCAAAAGAAACATTTCATTTTAAGTGGCAAATGCCACTGCCGGATTTTTCCATACCACCACTGTTTAGGATAGATACACCTCCTTTTAATCATGCACCTGTAGGCTGAGCTGGCAGTAACAATACCAGAGGCTTCATTCCCACCCCAAACCACCTTATCTACATCTGAATTGAGACGGATCCCTGCAGCATTTAGATTATGTATATAATGCTGCCATTCCACATTAGTATCTAAAGATAACCAAAGCTCAACATCCGAAGACCAATAACCTTTATTACAAACATTTGCAATTGAACTCAAAGTATAATATCCCGCGGCTTTGATTTGATTTAACAAATTAGAAGATAAACAATAAGAATCTTTCATCCCCACTATGGGATCAACGCCAATAGCAACTTCCTCCCCACATCCAACTTTCCAACAAATTTCATAAGCCAACCATTTATATACTTTCATGAATCCATTCCATATTGGTGAGACACCTCTCACCTTCTTAGCTGGTGACTTGAGCCAATGCGAGACCTCCATCTTAATATATTTCTGATGAATGAGTTTCGACCAAAGAGTGTTGCCAAAAATGGCACGCTAGAAACTCTTCAATCTCAACGCCTCACTGAACACATACAAAACCTTAATACCCCAACCTCCAGCTTCCAAAGGTAAAGAAATTTTCTCCCAGCCAATCATCACCAGGCTGTTCTTATTGAGACCTCTCGACCATAAGAAGTTAAACATAAGCCTTCTCACAGAATTAATCACAGAACAGGGAATAGGCAATAACGAGAACCAATACACCGGGGTTCCCATCAACACTGACTTCACCAAGGTTAATTTGCCTCCAATTGAAAGTAACCGGTACGTCCAGTTGGATATCCTATTCTCAAACTTTTTAAGTAGCCAATCCCAGTCTTTTATTAAATATCCATTAGGCTTGAGATGGAAACCGAGATAGGTAAATCCTTCATTAATACCACAAAACTTATAAGGCAACAAGGACTGAACTTCAAGAACCCGATCCTCATTAATAAGATTACCAAATATGCAGGATTTTTTCATACTTACACACATTCCAGAGGCCTTACAGAATACAGAGATGATCTCCTGGAAATGTCTCCATTCCAATAGTGAATCTAAGCCAACTAATAGCACATTGTCCACGAACAAAACATGTGTGATATATAGATCCTTGGTAATTTTAATACCAGAAATTTTACCCTCAATTTTTGCTTGAATAATCAATCTACTCAGCCCCTCTATCACCAGGAGGAACAGCAGTGGTGAAAGAGAACAACCCTGGTGAATGCCCCTGGAACAGCTAAAAAATGATGTAGGAGCCCCATTCACAAGTACTGCAATATTAGTAGTATCCACACAAGTCATGATCCACCTAATAGCCAAAGCTGGAACCCCTATTTGAATCAGAACTAACGGGAGGAAATCCCAATTAACTCTATCATATGCTTTCTCTAAGTCCATTTTAAGAAGAATATCTTTTTTCTTTCTACACTTTACTGAATGTAAAACCTCCTGTGTAATACCCACTGCATAATGAATTTGTCTATCCTGTAAAAAACCAAACTGCTCCTTTGAAATGAACTTTGAGAGAACCGGCTTAAGCCTCCCAGCAATGATCTTAGAGACAATCTTATAAACCAAATTGCATAAGGCAATAGGCCTGAAGTCACCAAAATGCTTCGAGTCATTCACTTTAGGGATTAATGTTATAAAAGTAGATTTTAATGCCCCAGACATATAGCCCTCCTACCTGGTAAACTCCACCATCCTGACAATCTCTTCCCCCATTATATCAAAGAAATGTAAAAACAATTCCACAGTGCAGCCATCCGGCCTTGGACTTTTTTCTTTTGCAAAAAGTTTCAATGTCCTCTCCACCTCTACCAGACTAACTTCTTGACATAAATCTCCAGCCGATTCAGAATCAAAGAATCTTGGATAATTTTTGACCACCTGGAGCTGTGATTCTAAATCACATGTAGGATCCACAGAGTAAATTTTCCTGAAGTGTTTCAGAGCCAAATTCTGCAACTCATGTTGTCCGGATACTTCATTACCCAAATCATCTGATAACTTCCATATAGAATTGTTATTTCTTCTAGTCGAAGAAAAAGAGTGAAAGAACCTTGTATTGCTATCCCCGAAATTAACCCAAAGAGATCTGCCCTTCATCCTCCATTCCTTTTCTTCCCTGAGAAATATATCAGCCTTCTTCGCCTCCAGTTTTTTAAGTAAATCAAATTTCACACTATCCAAAGGCCTCACCAAATTATTATTATAAAGATCATGTAATTGTTCCTCAACCAACAATAGCTACTGCCTATCCATCTGCTTCCTCAAATGAATCCAGTTAGTAACAATTTGCTTAAATTTTTGTAATTTCTGATAGAAATTGTCCACCGGATTAAGTTCACTATTATTGCACAATTTCTGCCATCCCTCCTTAGCAAAATGCACAAATTCTTCATGGCTCAACCATGAACTATCAAATTTAAAAGGAAACTTCTACAAATAAACACAGTCATCAATTTGGAAGAAAACCGGCCAGTGATCATAAATCTTATTCTTCCCAACCCAAGTTCTGTATTTACCAACAGAGTGAAGCAGTGATTCATGAACCAGAAATTTATCCAATCTCTTATGAACCCCATCCTACCTGCTTCTGCCATTAGTCCAGGTAGGAGTGTTCACCCCTATGACAACATCAATTAAATTGTTATTTAATAGAAACTCATTAAAGAAGTCAGACAGAACATCCATCTTTGCTTTATCACCCCAAATATCTTGTGCAAATCTGGTAAAGTTCAAATCCCCCACCACCATGATATTCTCCATCAATAAAATCCCGGATGACTGCAAACCCATCCAGAATTCCTCATGATCTTTGTAAGGAGCGTAACAATTTAAGATATTGATATGCAAGTCATTCAATTTACAAAACCCTTCCATCAGAATTCCACACCGAGTCTTGTACACATAAAATGAGTAAAATCGAGGATCCCAAGCTACCAATAATCCTCCAGACAGTCCATTCGAACTGATAGCCGAAATCTCCCACCCGGGAAGGATACTAGCAACTTTCGAAATAGCCACATTATCAACACACATAGTTTCTTGCAAAAGTAGGATATTAAGACGAGCAGTAGCAATGAGGTTGGAGAGGACCCTAGCTCGCACAGTCGACCCCAACCCGCGGATATTCAAAGTACATATAGACATTAAGAACCCAAATTGCAGGGAGAAATTGCTCTAAGGCCCCCAATATCAGACTCCACCAAACCACCACCCGAAGAAACAATCAAATTTACCCTAGAAGAATCATCAATCTCTGTCGAGAGATGTTCCTCATTATTCACAAGATCAGACAAAATACGGTCAGTTACAGAAACAGCCTCCAAAGTAGAATCAACAGCATCACCCAAAGCCTTTCTACCATTCCGGCGAGGTTTCCTAATAGTCACATTCTAAAAGTGAGCACTATTACAGGACTGAACCCTAGGATTAGACGAGGGATTCTTAGAAAAAATAGGCAATGGCGAGAGAATATTAGACTTATGAGACGTCCCATAACCAGCTTCATCCAAAATAGTGGAATCAACCCCCGAAAAGGGCCCCGCTTCCACAACCCCCAACTCCCCTCCAACCAAACCAGAGGGCTCCTTATGCACAGAAATAGGGTCATCAACAGTACCTTTAGCCGTCCCCACATCCAAACCCATCGGCAAAGTAGGATCAAAAGCAGGGTTAATGGGATCTGAGTCCCCCACGGAAGCAGATGATTCCTCGAAAAGACCATGACAAACCCTTGACTTCCCAGACAAATGACAGTCCTCGGATACCGTAACCCCACTCTTTTCTAAATGCATAATAGTATCCCCCGAAGCCAATTTCCTATCAAGGATAGTCTCAGCGGCACGAATACACTCTAATTCATCTTCAGGAATAACAGGGATAGGCGAACCGAGTTTAGGACATAACTTACTTGGAGATACAAGTGGGTCCAGAGTAGCAGCAATCCCATTCGAGTGCAATTGCCTACTAGTCTCAGAAATGTCCGGTGGAAATTTTAGAGGAGTGTAAGCCCGATAATCCGGACAATGTGAGCGAATGTGTCTTGTTTTCAGGCAGAAATGACAACGGAAAGGAATCCTGAAGTAATCAAGACGCTGCCACCACACCCTCTCACCCCAATTAAGTTCAATTTCAGCCGGCAGACCAAGGGCCATTTCAAACTCCACCATAACTTTAGCAGACCTCCTTTTTTTTCCAAAAGAAAAAAGCATAATTCCATTCATCCAAAGAGATCAGAATTACATTCAGTATTCACTGTTTCAGTGAATTATCCAAGTCCAGAAAAGGTTCACTTGATGAGACTGTTACGTCTTCTTTCAAAATGCATATTTTGTTTCGTCCAAGTTTTATCCAAAAAAGCTAGTTCTGTCCCAACGGACTGTTTTGCTTTTGCAATCTAGCAGACCTCCTATCAAACCGAAATAAAGATTTGTTATCAAGCTTGACGAACCTACCACCCGAATTTGCAATCCCAATCAGGATGTTCTCTGGCCAGAGCTCGATTGGTAACCCAGGTATAAGGAGCCAAAGATGTCTAAACTGTTGTTTCTCCTTCAACGGATCAAAGGACAAATGCCACTTCTTAAGGTAGAAGGACCCCTCCTTAAAACACCAGAACCTATTAAGGACTAATCCCACATGTTCTGATTTCGAAAAAATAACCATAACCCATCAATTCAACAGCTGCATAACCCTGGGCATTTCCCCGTAGATAGGATACCAATTCTTCCGAACCCAATCCACTATTTCGAGATGATCACCACTAGTAAACTCTAATCACCCAACGACGGCCCGAGCATGGAACATCTTAATCCGCTCCAGATTTGTCTCAACCGGAATGGAATAGCAGTCTAGCCCCTCCCTAACTTTCAGAGTTTTATTAGTCCTGTGCTTCCGAGCCTTCTCCCCTCTGAAACGACTCGACCAGGGATGGGAGATAAACGATTTTTCATGTCGCGACCTAAACTCCACAAAACCGAAAGAATGACCCCCCTCCTCATGTCCAGAAACCCCTGCAATGGAAAGAGGAATGCCATTTATATTCCCGGTATGTCCCATCAAACCCCAACAACCAAAAAACCGGCAGTTGCCAGTCTAGGGCCACCTGGAACCAACTACGCCGGCAGAAGGGAAGGATAAAGTGCCTGACAGTTGCCACTCAAGGGACCACCTGTAACCAAACACGCTGGCAGAAAGAAAGGATAATGTGATTGACAGCCCAACCCAGGACCACAACACATAGAGCCAACGACCCCGCCGAATGTAGAGGAAAAGGAAAGATCCAGCTAGCCCCACGAAAATAGCAGGATAAGGAAACTGATAACAAGCCACAAAAAATAGCAGAAAATGTGCGATATCCTCCGACCGAAGATGACAACAATCTAGATAAACTTCCCACTTTTTTTACTTGGCTAGTACTAGGTTGGCCCCGAAGGGCCAACTGGACTCCAAGAGATTGTTGCCAAGTTTAGTTAGCCTCTACCACACATTCACTCCATTCCTGCAGAAAGAACACAGTTCCAACGATTCCACCAGAACCCGAAACCTAGCCATCCTCCTAAAATGGATCAACTCTTTAAAACAAAATTCAAATTTAAATTAATTAAAAAATTAAAATTAATTTTTTAGATATTTCATTAAAGAATATTATTTTGATAATCTAATAAAAACATAAATATACAAATTTGTATGGAAAAAATCCAAATCCTATTATTAATATGAATTTAATTAGATATAAAAATGTTGAGATTTAAATCATAAAATAGATTTAGTAAAAATAATATTAAGAAAACCCAACATAATTTCGTATGAATCATTTAAAGTTTAATAATTCCACTTCAATGTTTCATGTTTTCATAGGCCAAGTAGGCCAAGAAACAAACCATTTCCATCTCCATGCACTTGATATTAACATTAATTTCTAAAAAGTATAAGACGATAACAAAACCTATGCTACTCGCTATGAGAGTGAACACTTAGAATAAACCTTGAGGAATCTAGAATATATTTCCTAAAATTCCTAACGTGCACAAACAACCTAAATAATCTTTGTTTAGAGCTTGATTGTATAATATAATCTTAACATTTGTGTTAAAAAAAAAAAACATTTTAACATGTCCGAACAGGGTTAGAATTTTAAATTCAATCTACTTTCAACCATTTTCTAAAGTGTTTAGTTTGAACATCTTTATGATGCTATGGCATAAGAAATTACAAAATTGAATATGGATAAACACACAACATGAATTACTCTTAGAAATATTAAGAACATTTGAGTCATTCACAATTGTTTAATGTTGAGTTATCATAAATACAAAATAAAATTCGTATCAAAATTCATATTAGTCTATGAAAAAGATAACTACAATTCAAATAACCAAAGGTAAAAATCGTAGGTACAAATACTTAGTACAAATCCATAACCAAAGGTAAAAATCGTATGTACAAATACTTAATACAAATGCATGGGATCAAATTGTGGAATGGAAGGGTGTTATTTTTATTAAATTACTCCTGAAACATGTAATCCTACAAGACATTCACACTCGTGGAAACTACCAGTTTCCATAATAGTAATTAAGAAATATCTTTTTAAAAAATGGCACCATTGTTTACATGGTATTTTAATGGCGATTCCAAGAGTCCCTTGCCAAGGCAGGGACTAATAATATGGACTAATAATATATGGTTTGTTTTATGGCTTATGATTTGTGGAGTCAATGTATAGTAATTTGTTGTTTACATGGTATTTCATTAAAATTCAAAATCTAGGGTGTTGAAACAATAATGGCAAAATGCTTAGTATCATTTTGAATGTATTTTTTATGAAAAAGGAAAAGAGTAAGATATAAATCTAAATGAGCTAGAAGGATTTTTTTATGGATATCTAACTTTTCTTCTTTTTGTGAAAACTAAATGTAGAATATTATAGAACTGTTTTTTATGATCTCTTTAAAGATTATATATGGAAGAAAGTAGTATGTAATGCTATGTACAAGGGACTTAATGATGACAACATTATATGCTTCAAGTTTAAAATGTATGGTTTTTTGCCTGTGAACAATATGGTTCAATTTTTAATAAAATCTGAGTTGTAATCTTTTTGCTATGGAAAAAAAACTAGTTCAATTGTTTTTTTAATGACAAGTCTGGAAATATTTCCCTCTAGTAGGAGGCATGACAAACCTACAAAGAGAATTAGATACCTAGAACAACACAAAACAAAGCACCTAGTAATTTATATGCTTCTTGGTAGCTCGATGTAGCCGATAATCTCCAACTCGTTGCCTCTTTCTTACACCTTCACAAAATTGCATGCTTGGGACACTTGTGTACACCTCCATCAACTTCAACCCTATGTGTGAGCAAAATATATACAACTAGATGAAGCTGAGATAACTCAAACGACTTGTATCATTTTTTTCCTACTCCTTCATTTTCCATTTATGGGCTGACATGCACCAATCGACCATGTCTTTACATGCCAGTGATTTTTTTTATGTGCTTCATGATTGCTTCTTTTACCTAAATTGCCATTTTCATCGAAATTATTGCGATCAACCCCCACATCGAGCTTTGTGTGTCTCTTGCTAGTTTGGAATTGTAGATTTGCGGAGAGATTTATATCCATTCCCATTGCATATGTTTGTGCAGATTATCATTCAGAGGTTATCATTCAAGGAAAAACTTGACAGTTCCTAAAAAAAAAGTTAATTCAAGACTAGCTTGTAACTAATTATTAGATGCATTATTGCACCGAGAGTATACTAAATCTAAAAAGTAAGAAGTAGTTAAAAAATTATGTTGGCTTATAAAATAAATAAAAATTAAACCAAATAAAAAATAAATAAATAAAATCCATGTCAACCTATAAAATAAAAAATAAAACCAGCATAGATCCATCTTAATCACAAATCTATCAAGCTCCAAGAGAAACCAAATTTCTTAAAGTGTAAATTTTTTCTTGAATAATATGTATATAATATTGTCAAATTACAACTACTTACAAATTTAATATTGATTGCATCATATTTTTTAAACATATATTGGGGTGTACCCTATTTTCAAATTTTTTGGTTTCAAAAAATGATTTTAGCTTGTAAAATATACATAATAAATAAATACTAATTTTTTCATAATAAATAAATTATTATAATCATCCTTTTATTTTTTAAAAGTGTTATGCTTTTAAATTATTAAAAAATATTATGCTTTTAAATTATTAAAAAATGTTATGCTTTTACATTATTAATGTTATTTTTCAAAATTGTTGTGCTTATTGAATGGGTCACATACATGCATATATATTTCGTATTCTTCTATTCATTAAGTTAGGCATGATTATGAAATCTAACCTACATTTATTTTTCTCTTATATTTTCTAATAACATTTATTTTTCTCTTACATTTTTTCTAATAAAATGTTATCGGCCACTGTCCTTGTAACAATAGAATTGTCTCTGTCCAAGATGCATTCACATCAATGTCCACACAACAAATTAAATCTTTCTCATTATTTGGGTTTTTTTTTTCACTTATTGTTTTGTTTTGGTATTTTCTTTTCAATAATTCCTCAATGTTTTGAATAATTTTAAAATAACCAAATGCCTTTAAAGTTTTGGAAAATTTTAAGGAGCTTATCCATAAGTTAAATTTAATTCTCTTGATATTATATTTATCCTAACATGATATACTTTTTGTGCTTTCCAACATAACAGTCTTTTATGAACTTTAGTTGGTGCATTATCCAGTTCCAGCTTGTCTAACCCCTTCTTTTGATGACAAGAGTCCTCATGGTTTCTTCCCTTCTTTTGATGACAAGAGTCCTCATGGTTTCTTTGATGGGGCCTCTCATGTTGAAGCTAGTTGTAGTGGTGTTGGTGCTATTCTTTGGGTTGATAGAAATTCTTATTACAAGGTCTAGATAAATTGTGGTGTTGGTATGAATACCATGAGTGAGTTGTTGGCTTTGTGGGTGTTATTGTTCTTTGCTAGATCTCTCCATATAGATATTATTCAAATTGCTATAGATTCAAATATCATCATTGAGTGGGCTCTTGAAAAGGCTTATCTTTGGGTTCTGGTCATTTCCTCCTTTATGGTGAATATCAAACAACTCATTAAAGATTTTGAAGTGATTTCTTTTTCACATATTTATCGGGAGCACAACAGCAAGCGAATGACTTATCCAAACAGTGTCTTTTATCCCCCAAAGGAATTATCTTCATTGAACGATGGGAAAAGGATTTGTTGGTGATAGAAGGAAATATTAAAAGTTTTCATTATTAATCTCTCAACAACTTTTACTTTTTGATATTATCATGTATATTTTCTGTTATCGGGTATATTTTGCAGCTATGATCACATGTTTTTAGATATTGGTGGTCGATCTCCATACAACTTGCATCAACATCTTGTTGGTGTGGAATGTACTTTTTGGATGGGATCGCATCTATGTCTCGATGGGGCTTCCTTGTTCCACTGATATTGCCCTGGATCGAGGCTTATGTTTTTTGGCTTTTTGGGTTTTGACCAATTTCATTGTTGGTCCATACATTATATTGTATCTTTATTTTGATGGACAACTTCTTTGGGGTTTTAGATATATCTTCATATATTGTGGGGGCGAGTTATGGGCTTATTGGACATGACTATTATAATTGTCTTATGGATCTTTTATGTATTGACATTTGGCCTCCTAGTGGGGAGCACGAGTCTATGGATTATCGCTTCTGTTGAGGGACTTCTTTCTTGCCGGTTTATTGCTCAACTATGGTTTATTGGTCTGGGGTTTTTGTAATTTTTTTATATTTTTACATATACTATTAATGGTATAACTTTTTTTTCTATGAAAAAAAACAGTCTTTAATGAACTTGAACTTGAACAATGTTTGCATAGCAAACTTTCCTTTCCCATGGGTAAGTTTATGATGACCTATTATGTTTCAACCATCTCTTCTAAAAATGTTGTGGTCGACATGGACATGATCTGCATGGGTTTCCACTTTGTCTACCCCTATTTATTTGGCATCGGGCATCCCATGTTTACATAGGGAAGGCATTGAAGTTTTGCAAAAAATTATGTTATTTAGTAAAATTTTGAATATAGATTTTTGAGGACAAATTTAAAAAAACTTGCAATTTCAATTATTATTATCAATTTATAATACAATATCCATTGAATTACATTAACATGATATTCATGTCGTCGTAGGTTGCTACTATGCTTACCATTAGTTATGTGATCGTTGTGTTTCATTCTTGCCTTGTACTTATTGCCGCGGGGTATCCACCATTGGATCACATCCAATAAATGTGATTTATATTTATATCAAGTCACTTATGTATGCATGTGAAATTAAATCCAGTTTAATCGATATTCACATATAATAGGTATAAAAATCTAAATCTTAATATTCATACGGAAGTATTGATATTTGTATATATTGTGTATGCTTAAAATATATTTAAGCAATGAATATCAGTCCATGCAAAAAATATAGATGATCATGGAACCATACAATTATACATTACAAATGAATTTTCTTAGTGTATGTTTTCTAAGTGTTTTTAATATTTCTAAAGATGTAGCTATGATTGAAATTTCATTAAAATAAATTATAATTATAAATCATTAAAATATTTATTTATTTTAATAAATTTATTTGTTGGACATTAATAAAATTGTATTGGGGCGGCCGGTGCAAGGGGTGATCTTTAGTCTCGAGGGGCATCTGATTAAGTGATATGCTTGGGAGTTGGATAACAAAACAAACAACCGAGCTTAAGCCTTTGCTCTATGGCAAGGATGCAAGATGCTTCGAAAAGTTGGAATTGACTCAGTAAATATCTTTGACGACTCTTCTCTGATAATTGGTTACATGACTTACGCTTTCAAACCTAAAGATCTATATGTATAGCGTATAATTAAGTGCATAAACTAGGATCTAAAAGCAATGGTGAGGGTGCAATTATTCCACATTTTGAGAAACTTGAATGAGGAGGCAAACTCATCAGCCAATTGGTTAGCTTGACTGAATGAATCCGTCCTCAACATTAATTAGTCCGAGGATTCGTGGGATCCCATCCCATAACAGTTGGATAAGGGGTCTTACTGTGATGTGTGCAGGGATCAAATTGCCCAAGACCTCTCACATGTATGGAATTAGATGGCCAAGTGTTGATTGCATGTTGAAATCATTCAACAAACAGGGTAATAAATCTAATATTAATTGTAGCATGGAAGGGTGATCAAGAGGAGTACTCTTCAAGCAGGTTGGAACATGACTAAGGTATGAGGGAGGTACATATATGACGTCTTAGCTATCATGAAAATGGATGGGGGTGGTGGTTTAAATACCCTGTAGGAGCAAGTAATCGAACCAGACTCCAATCTCAAAGTTATATATTTCAAGGCTGCAAAGAGAGTGAATAAGGAACAAGAGCTGCCTCAGGTTTAAAGAATGGCCCAGAGATAAGAGCACAGAGAAAATGGTGTGTGTCTATACCGCACCCTGCTACACATGGAAGAAGAAGATTCCCAATTGAAACATGAATTGAGATGGCATTGCAAATAATGTGAACATGAATTTGAAGCTTTATCCCATCAACTGAAGCAGGAAGAGGAAGTTAATGAGCATGAAATTGAGACTTCCCAGCAGAGTGAGTTTGCCTTGTTTCCTGAATTAGAGAGAGAAAAAAGAGAAAAATGCAGTCTTGGAGATTAGAATCGACTTGATGGAGATACAATTTGTGGACCTCTAGCTCTGTGTTTTCAACCTTGAAATGGGTGGCACCACCATTGCTTCTGGTGATGACTGCTCCGTCAGCCCCTTAACGGACATGGGTTTCTGTCTCGAACCCCCATTGTTGGTCGCGACAAAGATGAAAACTGAAGGGCCATAGACTCAGATGCAGATTCTCTAAGTTTTGACTTTGATTTGCTCTACCTAATATATAGATGTAGAATGGCAGCTATTTCTAGAGTTAGGAATGCTCAGTTTATCCTCTCCTCAATCTTTGTAGTGTCAAGCAGTTACAGTCAGAGACTTTGTCCAAGAAGGACTTTTTTGGTTTCAATTTTGTTTTAGGAAACTGTAATCATGATCAAGCAGTATCAGACTTTAAGGCCAGACTTGTACCTCTTTTGCTTGGGTTTTTCTATCAACTTTGAATATAAATATTTACCCCTCTCTCTCTATATATATCCTATAATTATATAAAAGAATTTAATTTGATTAATGCTTAGAAATGACACAAAAAGAGTTTGATATGAAATCAAAGGTTCATAAATAGTTATTACTTATAAGTAAGGAAGTGACTAGCTCAAGTCTTCATTTTCTTGAAGTTACTTTTGAAAAGTTATTGCAACTTATTTCTTTTTTTCAAATCGAAATAAAAAACTTGCTATTCCAATAGAGAATCAAAGTTGTACACTTTATCATCTATAACTATTTGAAAATAAATAGACTACAACCATTTTATCATCTTTTTTTTTTCATAGAAAAATTAAACTTACTATTAATATACGAAATAGTAAATAGCACCAGCTGTCAGAAAACAAACCAAGTATGCCCACATGCCCAGTATATGGACATGTCATAACATATGTCTGATGTGTCAGCATCAAGCATCTGAAAGCATCGGAAATAAAAGCACCATGTGTCCACAATAATAGTCAGGGATCCCTCCAGAAGGAGAAACGAATCCCAATAACACAGAATAAGGCAGGATGACCATAATCATAGAAGTATATCAAAAAATAGTCAACAGCAGCAGCTGTCAAAAGAAGTGTATCTAATATAAAAATATAACCATGTAAAGATAAGCCAAAAAATAGTCGTATCGACTGTCATACTGCCGCATAAATATGATAGTGTGAGCATAGATGTCCAACAAGTAATTGGATCCAGGCTCTAGGATGTATCTGCACAAGTAGCTAACCGAGATGTAAGTAATAAAATCGCATAAAAGTAGTGCAAAAAACAAAAACAGTCATACAAAAATAGCAATCCAAGCATCAAGACCAGTGTAGTTGATGAGAACCCTAAGAAATAAGTGTATCCGCCCGCCATTCCTGCCACATAATGACCCCAGCCTGAGAATGAAGAGCACGCTTGGAAAGCATATCCGCCACCATATTCACCTCCCGAAAGACATGTTCACAGTGTAGGTGTTCAAAAACCCGGATAAGAGTCTGGGTCGCATCCATCCAGTGTTTAAGTAGCAGTACATTGAGAGATGTCTTGCCACACGCCCAAGAGATAATAGATAAAGAGTCCCCAAAAACTACAAGGGAGGTGATCCCTTTCAGCCGTGCCCAGAAGAGTGTAAGCCACAGGGCACATAACTCACTCCTAGTATTGGAACCAACTCCCAGGTTAAGCCAGATATGAATAGATAATTCCATGTTTAAGTGTATGATGACACCCGCTCCTCCACCCCCACACCGACCCACAGCCGCCCCATCAAAGAAAGCACATGGGTAAACAAGTATTGGTGGGGCAAGGCGGCGTGTATGTTTGTCTCTGCCCCAAATAGTACCATGAGCAGAGACAAATTCCCGATGAGCAGCAATTATTTTATAGCAGATACCATCCCGAGAGGGAGCTCTGCCTTCAAAGATACATATGTTTCTAGCCTTCCATACCTCCCAGATCATGAAAAATGGAAGTTCAGAGCAACCCCCAGCAAACCGAGACCAATATTCAAGGTTTTTAATTAATGTGCCATGGTTCCATAGATGTTGAATACCCATTTTGTTTGCGATTGAATTCCAGATGTCCCTGGTGAAACAGCAGGTTGAGAAAAGATGGTCCACGGTTTCCTCATGTGTGCAGCAAAGTGAGCACCATCCCGGGCCGCAGAAGCTCCGGCGGCATAGATTGTCCCAGGTTAGGATCTTATTGCACAACGTTAACCAGGCAAAACATTTTATCTTGAGGGGTAATATGAGTTTCCAAATATATTTATCCCACCACCTCCCAGAATTTCTGTAATCAGCAAATAATGAGTCATATGCCAATTTTGTCGTTACCAGTCCATCAGCCACATCCCACGTCCATATAAGACGGTCATCATCATCAGATAGTCTGATATTTTATAGATACATAGGCCGGGTATACTCCTCCCATTCAGTCCCCAAAGAACCCGTTAAACCCAGCTGTTCAGCCGTAATCCAGTGTGTA
This sequence comes from Larix kaempferi, assembly GCA_027924585.1. Lineage (NCBI taxonomy): Eukaryota > Viridiplantae > Streptophyta > Pinopsida > Pinales > Pinaceae > Larix > Larix kaempferi. The sequence goes on along the minus strand of BSBM01000687.1, from coordinate 7,435,728 downwards.
TGTCCATCCACATACCGGCAAGCCACATGAGCCAGAGTGTAGTAGCCATATGCTCCGAGATGGGTCCTTAAGTTTAGTGATAGAGTATGGTTCTTAGGACCACCCATGAATGGGTCCGCTCCCAGCTTAATACTACGACCATTGCCCGGCATCCATGCTGTCCACTGGGTTATGATTCTGAAAGCACTTATTAAACCATTCCAGATATTTGAGATACCCAAAGTAGCAGGCCTGGGTAACCGTAACCAGTTTGGTACCGAGATGTTTCTCAAATATTTGGCACGAATGATCTTACCCCACAGAGAGTTATTAAAGAGCACTCGCCATAGACTCTTCGCATGTAGGGCCAGTACAAAATATTCCAGATCCTTGATATTCCAGCCTCCCAGATGCCAAGGACGAGCCAGATCATTCCACTTTGTAAGATGGAATTTCTCCAGCGTTCCACCCCCCGTCCATAAAAAACTGAAGATCTTCCGTCTGATAAGTCTTATGATGGACCGTGGGATTTTACAGAGGGAGAACCAATACACGCCCAGGTTCTGCAAAACAGATTTCACCAACGTTAGCCTACCCCCCAGAGTTAAATATCGAAAGCTCCAGTGCTTTATGCGCACTTCAAAACGCCTGACAAGCCAAGTCCAGTCATTGATTTTATAGTTTGTAGGTTTAATGAAAAAACCCAGGTATTTTGTGCCTGACTCCAGTTCAATGAATTTGAGAGGCAGGATGTTGCAGATCGCCTGTTCCACATCGTCCTTCACCAAATGCTTCAGGAAAAAAGATTTAGTATAGCTAATAATCATACCAGTGACCAGGCAGAAGAGATCAAGACTTACTTTATATTGAGTCCATTCAGCAATTGAACCCATGCCAAAAAGCATGACATCGTCCACAAAAAAAGAGTGTGTTGCCGAGATCCCCCTAGCAATTTTTATGCCAGTGATCCGACCTTCTCGGCGCGCCTTATGAATGGATAGACTCAGTCCTTCGATAACCAGTAGAAAAAGTAATGGTGATAATGGGCAGCCCTACCTGAGACCCCTTGATGCCTTGAAAAATTCTGTAGGATGTCCATTAATCAATATAGCATAATTAACAGAAGATATGCATGCCATGATCCATTTCATCACTCTCTAGGGTAAACCGATCTGAATGAGTATAAGTCTCATAAAATTCCAATCCACCTTGTCATAAGCTTTCACCAGGTCCAGTTGTAAAATAAGTGCCTCGTTTTTTCTTTGTTTGATAGTGTGAAAAATTTCCTGGGTTACACCAATAGCATCATGTATCTGTCGCCCACACAGAAAGCCATATTGTTCCATGGAGATGTGTTGTGAAAGTATGGGTTTGATTCTATCGGCAATAATTTTTGCAATAATCTTGTAGACCAAATTGCATAGTGCAATCAGTCTGTATTCATCAAAGCTATCCGGGTGTGACGTCTTCGGGATGAGTGTCAGGTAAGTGGTGTTAAGTGCCCCAGAGACAATGCCCAATTTGAGAGATTCATCCACAGCCATCCGAAGATCTTCCCCCATAATATCAAAGAAGTGTATGAATAGCTCCACCGTCCACCCATCTGGTCCCGGAGATTTATCTTTTGCAAACCCCTTCAGAGTGTCCTCCACCTCTCCAAGAGAGATATCCAAGAAGGTGTTATCACCCTCCTCTTCATTGAACATCCTAGGATATTCCTTGATAAGTTTAAATTGTTCAGCCAGAGTAGTATTTTTTGGGTCACAATAATACTCCCGGAAGTGTCGGACCGCTTCCTCCATCAAGTTCTCCTCCCCCCGAATCCTCCTGCCCTGATGATCATTCAGATCCCAGATTGAGTTATGCATACGTCGGGCATCAGCAAGTTGATGGAAGAATTTTGTATTCAGATCACCCGCCTTGAGCCATGTAGCTCGGCTTTTCAGTCTCCAGGTTTCTTCCTGAATCAGCAGAATTCTCATTTTATTACATTCCAGGGTGGAGAGTCTAGAATGTTCCATAGTATTTAAATTTATCTCGACCCCTCGATTCATCAGGAATTCCACCTCCAATTCAATCTCAGCGAGCTCTTTGCGCATCAAGTCTTTCTTATTCTTTTCCCACTTGATGGTATAGTCTTTTAGGAGCTTGAGTTTTACCGCCAATTTGTCCATAGCAGATCTCTCCCCAGAGACATCCATCTGCATCCATAAATTCCTAGCACCCGTGGTGTATTCCTCTTCCGCAAGCCAAGTGGAATTGAATTTGAAAGGGAAAATTTTATGGAAAGGCTCGTCATCAAATTGTAATATTATGGGAAGATGATCACTGATTTTTATTTGGAGCATCCAGGATCTATAGTTCTGTATGCTGGAGAGCAGTGTTTCCGATATAAGGAAACGATCTATACGTTTCTGAATCTGTTCATCCCCTTTCCTGCCATTTGACCAGGTTGGTGCTAAAGGTCGTGGAGCTACATCGATCAGAGAGTACTTCCTGAATAACTCATAGAAAAAGGTGCCCAAGGGATCTCTTCTAGTTGACTTCCCCCAGAATTCCCCATCCCCCCATGTGAAATTAAGGTCTCCAGCAATTATTAAGTTCTCCAGAGCCAGCAAATGTTCAGAAGCCGCTAGGTTCCAAAATGTCTCACGATCAGAATAGGGGCCATAGCAGTTTATGATATTTATGGTTTTTTTCGATCCCCTGAAGTTTCCAGACAGCAGAATACCCAGTGATGTTTGTGCAGGGGTTAATCTCAACACCATCGGGTTCCATGCCGCCAGCAGCCCCCCAGAGTGACCCGCCGCGTCCACAGCACAGCACATCCATCCCGGCTTGACTTTATTAAAGAAAATTCTAGCTTTATCCCCGCAGACCATAGTTTCCTGTAGAAGCACTAGATCAGGTTTGGCAATTTCTAGTAAACGTTTGAGAGCCAGTTGCTTGGGCAGGCCCCCCACCCCTCTAATATTTAGAGAGAGGAAAATCATTTCCGAACCCTTGCAAGGGCTTTCATTCCTCTAAGAGCCCGGGATTCAGTAGATTTAGGGGAAATGGTCTTTTCCAGGTCCATCTCTGTCCCCCCAAGAGTGGCCTGCTTGTTTTTTCTGGCACTTCTAGTTTTTATAGGCGAAAAATCTTGCGCAAGGCCGCCCCTATGGGCCCCCTTTTGTGTACAAATGTCCCCATTTGTTTCAGGTATATTCCTTTTAGGATTACTGCATATTCCCTCCGTCGGAACGGAGTCCTTCAATACCAGGGTATTCCCCACATCCCCATCAGGGTCCACAATCTGGTTCTTAAAGTATGTATGAATAGGGATTTTCTTCACCATATCTGAATATGATGGGATATGTATAGTGTTCCCATCAGCATCAGGGGGTTTATTGAGCCCATCATCGGGCCCATCAGCCGCCGAAACTTCAACATCCACCAGGTTCACCGGGTTCACCCCAATATTCCCCATACCCCCGGCCGAGGAGTCATTTGTGGGTTTATTGAGCCCATCATCGGGCCCATCAGCCGCCGTAACTTCAACATCCACCAGGTTCACCGAGTTCACTCCAATATTCCCCATACCCCCGGCCGAGGAGTCATTTGTGTATTCAACCATATTTTCCACCACAGTCTCACCCCCAATCACAGCGTCCCCATTATTATGAGTTATGTCAAGTTCCTGTATGTTGGGAGCCGACGGATCATCCCGGGGTGGACACGCAGGCGTTACCGAGGTAACGGGAATAGTGTAATTCGGATTGAGGTTTTGTAACCTATCCCTCAATTCAGACTCAGAAATCGGGTCATCATGTTCAGTATTGTCATTGGTTTGGTTATCAGTACCAGAATTTACACATTCCATGTTTTGTCGCCGACCCACATAATTACCATTATTCCCATTTAACATTTCTAAATTATTTATAAAAGATATATCCATATCATTCAACGAATGGAAAAATAGAGGGTCCTGTAATGCTAACTTACGGAATATTGTAGTGTCAGGGTCGAGAGGATTGAGAACCCTGTTTGAAAATCCATCCAGTGCGCCTGTCGCATCCATCTCCAAGTCACTGCCCTCGTCGGACGACCATAAAGGACCCTCATTCCTGATACGGCCAGAAGATGCAGGAGCCCTACATTGTCTCCAAAGGTGGCCAACCGCCTTGCAGTTCGAACAGCGGAAAGGTATGCCCCAGTAGTCTATAATTTGTGCCAACTGACGACCACGCCAAGAAATGTGAAGAACATCAATCAATCCAATGGAAACATCCACCTCGACAAGCATCCTCCCCATCCGCCAGTCGAACAACTTCATTGTAAAGTGCAAATCACTTAAACAATAAAAATGAATCACTCTAAAGTAACTTTAATGTTTATTTTAAAGTTATTTTTTGCATGCAATTTTAATTTATAAAGTAACTTTATTGTAAAAGTGATTCTCACTTATTATATAAAAGTGGGTCGTACTTTAAAACTAATTTGTTGAAGTGAGTTTATAGACAAAGTTAGAGAAGGAAGAGATTTTTTTCCCAACAACCTCATTGTGCACCCATCATCACATGGGCCGACATTTATCTGCCACATGACACATTGATCACTTTTTATGTCTTTCTTCAAAAGGACATAACTCTGACATCCAGAGTATGTTTTTAGTGCCATTTATTTTTATAATAATCTATTTTTAAGGTCATAGCCAAGTTAGACACCAATTTGGTGTACGACACCCCCTTGTTTGTAGGTCAAGGGAACCCCTTGCTCAGTGATGTGACCGCTAAAGTCTACAGAGGTGTATGTACCCTACCCCCCTCTGGATTTGAACCTATGACCTCCTAGGAAGAAACACATGTTCTTAACCGTAAGGCCCACTTATTATTTTTTCGAGAGTTTACCATCTAGATAATCAATTTTTGCTTATGGAATCATCTTACCTGCATATTATAATATGGCTAGTCCAAGTGATCTCTTATTTACTCTAGTTCAAATTAATTCTCATGGAAATCCCATATGGAAGATGTACTACGAAGTAAAAAAAATTACCGGATTACCTTGAAAAAATAAATTATCCTCAGTGATGCATGAAATAAAGCCAAATGAGATAATAGAAATGACAAAACATGTGGATTAATCATAATGCCCATCTCTAGTGATTTATGGTTTCACCTTCAAGGACTTTGACAAACTAGATGAAGCTAGGATAAAGCTAAAAACCATATATGGTAAACACAATGAGATTCAAACTCACCGACTCGAAAACCAATCGATTACTTTAAATCCCAATGATTTCTCTTGCATTGTAGATTATCTATCTACATTTAAAACACTTAGACTTTTACTTGAAGAAGATACGATACCAAACAAGGATGACTAATTTCTATATGTTATTCTTGCAAAGCTTGGCAGTGACTGTTCTATTTTAGTATATACTTTTCACTCCACGAGAGAAATTCTAGGGATTGCTTACAAAACACCCACTCTTGATTTTTTTTGTGATTCTGTGATTAGAGAGCAAGAGAAGATGTTGCATTTTGGAGTGATAAACATTGCAAGTACATCTAACAAAGCCTTGGTGGCACGACAAAAGATAAATTCAAACATCTAAATAAGCAACATTCTTGCAGTAACAAACAAAACAATGTTCAAAACCCTTTCAGCGAACTTACACTCCCAATTGTGAGAAATGAACTAAATCAATAGGTAAGGAGATGGAGAGACATTATTTTTTTTGGGTGAGATGGTCATTTGGAGTATAAATGTTTCAAGAAGATGGAATCTTTATTAACAACAATGAAGAAGCACGACATCAATCTCAATTCTTATTCTTTTAACTCTTCTTCTCATGGACATGCACCTTTTGCTTCTGTTTTTTGCTTCAATGCAACATATACTTCTTCGACTCTAGTGAGTTACTTATTGATTTTGGAGCATCGTATCATATGGCTAAGGATGAAGCCATTTTTTTTTGCTCTTAATGAATGCGACACTAAACAAATATTTGTTGGTGATGATAGATCTCTTAGTGCTATAGGGTCATTTCAACTATGTATTGTGTGTTCCAAGTCTTTCCTCCAATTTTCTATGACTATATCAAATCACTGATTTAAGTGGAGGTAAGCAATAGAGTTTTCACCTCATAAAGTCATAATCAAGGATTTAAATGATCCTAAGCATGTTATTGCAACTGTAATTATTGATGATGTTAGTAGGTTGTGCAAGTTTGACAACTTTGGGTCATCATCTTTTCCATCAATGTTTTTGCTCAAATGATGACTTGAGCAAACTTTGGCACAAGCAATTTGGTCATCTAAACCATCGCTCATTGCATCAACTATGTAATTAGAATATGGTGATTGGTATTCCTCTCATTTCTTGTAGAGATGGTATGTATTTTCACTGTGCACTTGAATAACATCACTGTGACAGATTTAAATAGTGTGCCTCTTGGCACACCTCAACTCCTTGCAACTTGTACATAGTGATTTATGTGGTCTACTTCCTTCTACTTCTTTCTTTGGGTTCAAGTACTTCTTAACTTTCATTGATGGATTCTCCACATCCACTTGGGTTTATTTCTTAAAACTTAAGAGTGAATTTTTTGACGCGTTTTTGGCCTAGAAGGCCCTTGTAGAAAAACAATTTGGACATCAACTTTAGAAGTTAATAAAAGATAATGGAGATCAATATGTTAACAACAAATTTACAACTTACTGCACTTCACAAAGAATTCAGATGCATCATAATGTTCCATATATACCATAACAAAATGGTGTTGTTGAGAGAAAGAATCACACATTAAGGGAAATGACAAATTGTATGATCCAATCTATGGGATTAAGTCCTGATTTTTTATGAAAGCCATTAATTGTGTTAATTACATAGTTAATTTTACTCCCATAGTTAATTTTAATCCAACAAAGGATTTAAAAGATATAATATTAGAATAAACTTGAAATAAAATTAAACTAAAAATTGGAATAAAATTAAACTAGATGTAAGCCACTTTCGAGTGTTTGGCGGTGAAGCATGGGCTTTCATTCTTGATGACAAAGGGAAAGCATTACATCCCAAGAGTGAGAAGTGCCTTTTTGTTGGATATTTTAAATGTAAAAGGTTATAAACTTCTTCAACCTCGTTAAATTGAAATTATGACTAGGATAGATGTTAAGTTTGATGAAGGTCTCTTGGCCCGAGAGCCTAATTCGATGTTTGTGACATCTTACACCTATGAACCATTTTTTACAATTTTACCATCTTCTATTTCCAACTTTTATACTAGTGATCGTACTTTGGTTTCTTATTCAAATGATTATAGCGAGGATAAAAATCCACCTTCTATTACTTACCTTTCTTCAATTGGGTCCATTGAACTAAAACCTACACCAACACCATCACCGCTTCTTAGGTGGGTCCTTACAACATGAGAAGCAGTGAGTGATCTTGTTGGCGATCCTACATATAAAAATCATACATGTTCATCATTCCAGTGAGCCTCCTCTCTTTTGGCTCAAGTTTCAAAGACTCATGATCCATTAAAAATTGCATAATCTTCTGCCCATCTAGAATGGGACATAAAAATGAATGAAGAATATCATTCATCGATGGTAAATGATGCTTTGGATCTTGTACCTCTTCCAAAAGGATGAAAACCTATCATACGTAAATGGGTGGATAGAGATAAGTATGTATAAGATGAAAGTGTTGAAAGACATAAGGCTCACTTAGTTGCCAAAATATTTTATAATGAAACCTTTGGCTTCATAGCCAACATGAAATCCATCCGCCTTTTTCTAACCCTTGCCTCTTCACTTAAATGGGAGGTCCATCAAATGGTTGTTAAATATGCTTTATTGCATGGGGATTCACAAGAACTATTTTACATGGAATAACCTCCCAACTATGTTCATAATGAGTCCAACCTTGTTGTCCTTAATAAATCTCTCTATGGTCTTGAGTAATCTCCTTAAGCTTGGTATGCTAAAAAATATATCCTTTTTCTTGATATTGGTTTTTCTAGATGTCATTTTGACCATAATGTTTACACCAAGAAAGTAGGTAACCTTCTCATAGTACTTGTTCTTTATGTTGATGACCTTATACTCAGTGGTAGTGACCCCAAACTTCCAACTAATGTGAAATTCAACCTTAAAAAGAAATATGAAATGATAAGCTTGGGACATTTGCATTATTTTCTCGACCTTCAAGTCTTGCAAACCAATGAAGGAATTTGTGTTTCCTTGTTTAAGTATGCATATGAGATTCTTTGCCACTTTCACATGGAATATTATAAATTAGCCCCATCTCCCTTTACTTTGGAGTCAAACTTGCCACCAAGTCTGTACTACACATGAAGTAGATGCCACTTTGTACCGCTAATTTGTTGGTGGCCTTTTGTATTTGACTCACACTTGTCATGATATTTCCTTTATTGTTGGTCTTGTTTCCTGAAACATGCAAACACCCCCTTAGAACCATTGTAAAGTAGCAAAGAGGGCACTTCAGTATATCTGAGGTACAATATAGTTTGGGATACAATATACTTAAAGGGGGGCTCCTTTGTTGGTTGGTTTCACTAATTATGATTAGGTTGGCAACCATAATGATCAAAAGTCTACTAGAGGTTATGTCTTTAGTCTTGGTTATGAACTTGTCACTTCGGATTGTAAGAAGCAACAAGATCTCGTTCTTTCTTGAGCAGAAGCAAAGTATCTAGTTGCATCTAATGTAGCCCAAGAAACCTTGTGGCTTCGACATATCCTTTTAGAGTTTGTATTTTAGCAGCAACATCTTATCACACTTTGGTGTGACAATTAAAGGAACATCAAACTTGCCAAAGGTCCAGTTCAACATCAACGCATAAAACACATTGGGATACACATGCACATCATCATATAGCTTAAATTCATAATTGTGTTCCTAGAGTGCTCTTTTTCCCTACAAATGATCAAGTCATAGACATTTTAACAAAGTCTCTTACAAAAGCAAAGTTTTCCAAACTTCAATCTATTTTAAGAATTCATGAAGTTGTCATTAAGGGGGGATAGGATCCAATGCTTCCTTCTTCTCCTATTGTGTCACCTTTGTAAATACTTTAATGCTATCCCATTACTATCCCAAGTTGTTCTGAAGAGGGGATGTTAGGATATTTAGACACTTATGAGTTAGTCAAGATCAACTTGGTCTAATGTGTCTTTAGGTAAAGTGTTTTTCTTAGTATGAGCTAGTATGCATTTTTAGTTATCTAATCGATTGTCATAATATGTTATAGTCATAAAGTGAGCCGATGGTTCATCTTCTCATCGATACTAACAACTATATTGATTTTTGGCTTAACACCTGATTGGTCCATGATATATATTTAAAGAGTCTAGAGGGTCATTTGTTGATGATAAATTGTCAGAAACTCATATGTAAATTATTTTCCTTTTGCATTAATATATTGCCTTGAGTGGTCACGGTGGTTGGAGCCATGGACCATTTCCTTCTCTAAGGGATTTAACCATGTAATACATTGGTGTATCGATATCTGATATGTTTGTGTGAGTGGATGCTTAAGTTGTTCAACCATTGTGGAAATATCCTATTTATTGAACATTTCTTGTGTATTATAGAATAATTGTGAAAGGATTTTTTAAGATTTCCTATACCATCACTTCCCCTTTGAAAAAGGGATAATACTTTGAACAAATGTCTAAGAATTACGAAATATTTTAGTCTTTTTAGAGGATCCACCCATTTTCAAGACTAGATCTAGATGAAGACTTTGTTGTGCACACAAATGCATGCATTAAGGCATTGTAGGAATTCTCATGGAGCATATTGGGCCATGTGATATGAATCAAGAAAGCTGAAGGATCATGAGATTAACTATCCTAAATACATATGTTTTGGAGCTTCTTGATGTTGTTCATGCATTAAAAGTATTGAAACATTATCTTATGCACAACAAATTGAGTCAAGGATCGATCATGAGAATTTTAAGTTTTTGTTCACACAACCATTCTAGATGCAACAAAAAGAAGGTGTTCATGGTTTGTTAGTGATATGATTTTCGAGCACAGGAAATGAAAACAAAGTGGTTGATTCACTTACTATAAAGATGAACTATTATAAGCTTATGGGAATCTAATTTGAAATTGCAAAATATTTGAAAACTTACTCATGATGAATATTTCCATAAAGTTGAAGAAGAATTTTCAAAGAAAAAAATTAATATGCAACAAAAGTACGAAGAGTTTGGAATTTCAAACAATGTGTTCCTCATGTATAAAGGAAAATTTTATATGCCCAACAATGTTAAGATGAAAAGACTTGTCTTTAGAGAAGTGTATGTTGTACCATTGCAAGTAATCTTAGATACCAAAATACTACAATTTTATTGGGAAATAAATATTCTTACCCAAACAAAAGAAAAATGTAACTGGAAAAGTGGCCATATATTTGTGGGATCTATCATCAATTTTTTTTTGGATTGTCTATGGTTTTTCCAGTTGTAGGAAAAAACAATAATATCAGTTTTTTGTGCAAAGATATGGTATACCTTTAGGGGTTACTCTAGTCGGATTTTGTTATGCAACAAATTTCCAAAAGGAGCATGAAAAGAGCAGAAATAGATAAGAAAGTGTACTCCATGACTTTTGAAGAAAATAGTTGAATAACAAGCCTCTTCAAGGGGGAAACCTCCTTATACAATGTACTAAGTACCCAAGACAAGACAAGACACGATACTCCAAATGAAAAGGTCTCCTTCCTATATATAGGAGACTAAGGGGTACAATCCCAACTAACTGACCCAAGCCGACGTAACTAATATAATCATACTAAATTGTAATGACAATTACCACTAATGGACCAAAGGAGACATCAAAACTAATGTAATGAACCACAATATAGGGGGTAATGTGCCCATATTTAGGGCTTAACATGCCCCTCCCCTTCAGACAATTGTGTTCCTTAACGCTTGACTAGTTGTAGATGCCTTTGTATGAAGGACTCATCTTTCCATGTTGAATCTTCAATTGGTAAGTTCTTCCACTTTATGAGGTACTTAGTAATAGCCCGATTTCGTAGTTGTTTGGTCCTTGTTTCAGTGATTTGTTCAGGTTCCAATATGACTTTTCCTTCTTCATCACTCTCTGGAAATATTGTTGAATTGGGATCTTGTCTCCTATTACCTTCTTTAAGCAAGAAACATGGAAAACTGGATGTACTCTTGAAGATGAAGGAAGCTCCAATTTGTAAGCCATACTACCAATATTTTGCAGCACTTTATAAGGACCATAATATTTGGGTGCTAATTTATTCTCCTTATTTAATTGCTTGAGAGACATCTTCTTGTAAGGTTGTAGCCTTAGAAATACCCAATCCCCTTCCTCAAAAATCCTTTCATCGCGATGTTGATCAGCTTGTTGTTTCATCCTGTTTTTTGACATAGTCAGGTTGTCCTTAAGTATCTGGAGAACTTCTTGTTGGTGCTCTATGTGATCTTCCATGGCTTGAACTTTAGATTTTTCTCTTAAGGGAGATGTGATAGATGGAGGCTGGTACCCATAAAGTGCCATAAATGGAGACATTTTTGATGATGTATGGAATGCAGTATTGTACCACCATTATGCCAAAGACAACCTTTTCACCCCCTGAGTTTGTTTATACGATGCAAAGCAACGAAGATAGCCTTCCAAGCACTTGTTCACTATCTCAGTTTGTCCATCAGATTGAGGGTGACAATATGAACTATGAGACAATTGAGTAACCAAACAAGAAAATAATTTAGTCCAAAATTTTCCAGTGAAAATCGGATCTCTATCACTTACAGTAATCTTCGTATTTCCACGTAACTTTTGAACAGTTTCCATAAAGGATGCAACTATTGTACTTGCATTAAAAGGGTGAGAGAGTGCACAAAGTGTCCATACTTTGTGAGTCTATCAACAACCACCATAATAACATTCTTTCATTCAGACTTGGGTAGACCTGTGATAAAATCCATGGAGACTTCCTCCCAGCGCTGGCAAGGTATGTCTAATGGTTGTATAATTCCTAGGGTTTTAATTGTTTCACCCTTATTCTGTTGGAAAACCAAGCATCTACCTGCGAACCTTTGAACACTAGATTTAAGACCTTCCCAAAAAAATTCCTTCTTGACCATGTGGTAAGTTTTCAGGAATCCAGATTGCCCACCTATATGATAGGCGTGTAATTATGAAAGGACCTTCTGCTTGAATTGGGAGTTTTTGCATAAATATAAGTGATCCTTATACCACAGTGAATCATTTTTCCACACAAATGTGTCTAATACATTGGGATCGTTTTGTAGATTTTGAATGGGTGTCCACACCGATAGGTCATTTTTCCATTCTTCGTTTGCTGCTACTACCCAATCTGGTTGTAGAATGGAAATGGAACAAAGTAATGCCCCAACATATTCATCTTTTCTGGAGAGTGCATCTGCCACCATATTATGTTTCCCCTTTCTATAGATGATTTCAAAGTCACATCTCAACATCTCGGTTACCCACTTTTGTTGCTCTTTCAGAGATAGTCTCCGTTCCAAGAAGTATTTAAGACTATTGGCATGATCTATTTTGACCTTGAAGTGCCTACGTATTAGGTAAGGATTCCATTTCTTAAGAGCATGTAGTATTGCCAACATTTCCTTCTCGTAAATGGGATTCTGTAAGTTCTTTCCCTTGATTGGATGACTTATGAAAGCAAGTGGGTGTCCTTCTTGCATTAGAACAACGCCAAAGCCATTTTCTGAAGCATCACGTTCCACAATAAAAGGTTTTTGTGAAGTATGGTGTGGCCAATACAAGAGTTGTGCACATTGCTTGTTTAAGTTGTTCAAAAGCTTGAGTTGCCTTTGGAGTCCAAGTAAATGTATCTTTCTTCAATAATGTTGTTAGAGGCGCTGCTATTCTTCCATAATTTCGAACAAACTTGCGGTAGTACCCTGTCAGACCTAAGAATCCTCGAATATTCTTCATGGTTTTGGGAATCGGCCAGTCTATCATGGCTTTAGTTTTGGTAGGGTCTATCTTGACAGCTTCATGAGATACAATATGACCCAAGTACTCTACCTCCTTCACCCCAAAGAAACATTTGGAAGGTTTTGCATATAGTTGTTGCTCCTGTAGTAGTTATAGTACCCTGTCAACATGTTGAACATGTTCTTCCCAAGACTTGCTATAGATTAATATACCATCAAAGAATACTAGCACAAATTTTCTAAGAAAAAGATTGAAAATGGAATTCATCAAACCTTGAAATGTGGAAGGCGCATTCATGAAACCAAATGGCATGACTAGAAATTCATAATGACCTTCATGAGTTCTTAATGCTGTTTTTGGGATGTCTTCATCCTTCATTCTAATTTGATGATACACAGAACGAAGATCCAACTTTGTGAAGAAAATTGCTCTATGTAATTCATCTAACATGGACACATGCGCCATGATCCATTCGGATTGTGTATCATTACCACTAGTGCAGAGTAAGAACTTTGGCTAGGCCTAATTATGCCAACCTCTAACATTTCTTCAACCACATGCTCAATTTCACTTTTCTATCCATAGGGGAATCTGTAAGGTCTGATGTTAGGAGGGACACTTCCTGGAATTAAGTGAATAACATGATCAAAACCTCGGACAAGTGGAAGGCCTTTCAGAATATCTTCGAATACCTTGGAATGCTTATTAATGAACCTTTGGAGATCTGGGAAAATAGGAGGCTTAGATGTTTGAACATCTAATGAGCATAATTGTGCAATTACACCCTGATGTCCCTTTTTCATCAATTTTTTCATACCATTAGAACTTATCACCTTGATTGGTTTCCCTGTGATACCTTGTAATGAAAAGCATATGAAAATTAAAAGCCACAGTTCCCAAGGATTGTAACCATTGAACTCCTAAGACAACATCAACACCACCCATTGGAATAGCAATCATTGGACTATTCAATACATATTCCCCCATAGTAAGATTTATATTATGGAATTTCCATGAGCAGTTGATAGTTCCTCCATATGTAATCATTACTTGAAACTCTGGTGCTAGATATACAAAGCAATTGAGATCTTTTGCTAATTTATAGTGAATGAAATTATGAGTACTATCAGAATCAATCAACATTGTTACCTTTTTCTTTTTGATAAATGCTTCAATCTTGAGAGTTTGAGGAGTGATAATTACAGCCAATGTATGACATGATATGGTGGAGTAATCTCTTCTGAAGTAGTATCTTCTATTTCTTCATCTATAGATGGTTCTTGTTCTTTTGGTTCTTCCTCTTCACAATCTATGTAAAATAATTTCTTCTCCCCACACTTATGTCCCTTACTATACTTGCTATCACAATTAAAGCATAGGCCTTTTTCTCTTCTTTCCTCTAGTTGTTGAGGTGTCAAGCTTTGAGGTGGGTTAGAAGAAGTAACGATATTCTCTCGGTATGTGTTGGAGGTGGTTTTTCTAGTAGCCATCGTCATATTTTTATTTTCTACCTTTCTTTCCATCATGAAGGCCTTCTCCAAGGATGGTGGTTCAAAAACATGCACCTCATGTTGAATGTTATCCTTCAAGGTGCCAATAAAGAGATCCAACAAATTATCTTCTAAAATGTTCTTTACTTTAAGGCTTAGCTTCTGAAACTGTTTGATGTGCTCTATAATTGGACCTTTTTGCTTGAGATTTATTAACTGGATGAAGAAGGTATTGCTATTAATATCCCCATAATGTGCAATCAATTCTTTGGTGAATATAGACCAAGATATAACAGAGTCCTTTTTACAGTCAGAAAGCCATTGGTGCCATACAAATTGATCAAGCTCTAAATATAATGATGCAATAGTTACCTTTTGCAAAGTTGGAACCTGGTGTAGTTTAAAGAATTGCTCCATTTGGAATATTCATGTTATTGGATCATTGCCATCAAAATTTCTCATGTCAATCTTGTGAAGTTGGGTACCCCTTGGTGACCATCTCTAATGACTTCCATTACTTGAATAATTTTCTCTTGGAATATTCTTATGCATGGAAGGTTTCTCAACATGAGAATTATCTTTATCCTCCTGAGTATCCTAGAACACATCATCACCTGTAGGAAGAGTATCCCTTGAATTTTGTATGAGATTAGCAATATTTGTCATATTTCCCATCAACTTCTCCTTTAGATTGAGTAAATCAAATATTTTCACCGAACCCTTCATATTTTCCTCCATTTGATTCAACTTCTCCTCTAAATTATCCAAATCAACTTTTTTTGTAGACCCTTTAATCATATCTTCCAACTAGGACACTCGAAAATAGAGGTCTTCCCTTTCATCATACGTCGAGGATGGACCATCTAGTAGTTTGGATGGAGTGTGAGTCTTTAAATTTCCTTTTGGTGGCATTTTGAACAATATAAATAGATATCACACCTTAGGTGTCACCACAATTAGATCCTTCTTCTACTCAAAGTTATTCAAAATTAAAAATGGCGTACCTTTTCAAACCCTGATTGGAAGATTGTTTTAAGGTCGACTTGATATTGATGTAAATTTGAAATTTATAGTCCTCTGGGTCTGAAACTTCGTTCTGTTGTATCTTGATGTGCCATCTTTCCAATTCCATAGGTCTGACCTAATTTGGATGTACCAATAAGAAGTTATTGCAAATCTCCCAACACTTATTTGTTTTGGTCTTTCTAGAATAACAAACTTGTACAGTCTACCACATGTCCAATATTTCGTATATGAGGTTGAAAACCCTAACAAAGATACTCTGGTCCATATTCTTTCATATGCAACAATTCTCACTCAATTTGGATCTTGCATGCCTCAAATATGACCTTTTTTCCCAGAACATCCGTTTTAGTCTAGTTTTTAGACTAGTCAGAAACCCTATATTCTGGAGTGAATATATCCGAACCTGTAATGTTTTAGGATTTGAAACTTGGACCACAGTTAGTTTGGCCCTATTTCTAGATGGGTTTTAAGTCTTACTCTTTGAAACCTTGTAGAAAAAATCTTATAGCAAAAATTTCAAGATGATGCATTTTGAAGAAACGAGTCCTGAGGAAAGGGCTCTGATACCAAATGTTATGCAACAAATTTCCAAAAAGAGCATGAAAAGAGCAGAAATAGATCATAAAGAGTAATCTACAAATTTATTGAAGAAAATAGTTTAATAACAAGCCTATTCGAGGGGGAAACCTCCTTATACAATGTACTAAGTACCCAAGACAAGACACGACAAGACAAGATACTCCAAATGAAAAAGTCTCACTCCTATATGTAGGAGACTAAGGGGTACAATCCCAACTAACTGACCCAACCCGGCGTAACTAATATAACCATACAAATGACAATTGCCACTCATAGACCAAAGCTGCCATCAAAACTAATGTAATGACCCACAATATAGGGAAAAATATGCCCATATTTAAAGCTTAACAATTTTTTTGGAGAACAATATACTCATATTTTTAATATATAAAAAGAGGAACTTCTGTCTTTTTCTATGCAATGCAATGCTACATTTGAACAATGTAATTTCTTTTTAATAAAAAATTGCGAACCCTCCTCCAAAAATAGTGACCATATATTTGTAACGCCAAAAGATAAAAGTGAACCGTAAAATTTTTATTGGGATTTTGCAACTGTGGCTTATTAAAAAATGTAAACGAGAAAATAGATCCACAAATTTCGTGACAAGTTTTCCTAAAAGAATTATGAAACATAATTCTATCATGGTTATCATGGATAAACTCACACACACGTAATTTGTGTTTGAACTACTCAGGATGAAATTGTTTATATTTTTGTAAGAGAGATTGTTCTCTTACGTGGAGAGAACCTAAGAATATTATTTTAAATAGCCATGACAATCCACTTTTAAGTTTTCAAAGAGAGAGTTTCAAGCTATGGACCTAGTTGAACTTTATCACTACTTAACATCCATACTTTCATGGTAAAATTAAAAAAACAAGAGAAATAGTTGCAAAGCAACTAATCCCTGCTTTAAAATTAAGTTTATATTTTGTTTAATTGATAAAAAAATAAAATATTTATTAAAAAAATCATATATAACTATTATGATGGTTGTTGATATAAAATAGAACAAAATTAAAATGTCATAAAAAATATTAACTTTTTTAAAATGAAAATTAACTCATCCAACTAATTATCTTTAAACTATATATTTAGTTTAAAGAAAATATTAACTTTTGTAAAATAAAAATAAACTTGTTCAATTAGTTAATTTTTCTTCATTTTTTCCATTTTGTTACAAAATGTAAAAACAAATGATTTGAATTGTTTATTAAATTTTATTCTAATTCAATAAAAAAAAGAAGCTCGGCTATATAAAAAATTGAATCTCAATGATCCCCCAAAAGTGGATGATATGAGGAATGTGAGGCACAATAATATACTCGGTTGTTTGAATTCTATTACAATAATAAAAATTCTCTCATTTGTTTATGAGTTCATGCCCGACAGTAGAGGTCATGCTAGACTGTCACATGGAGGCTCGACTCAAATATCAAACAACATATGAGAAATGACATAGTTAATGTAGATGTTGGACGACGACGATGATAATGATGATGGTTAACATCCACTGAGACCAACATTGGCCTATTGGACTTTAAGAAATTACTTGATTTGTTGTAACAATTTATTCCTATGCTCCAAAAGCTTAGAGAGAAGTGTACCGAGGTCACCATAATTTTGACTAGTTAAAATATTAGAGAGGTTAGAATTATGATAAATATTTTGGAACTGCGATCTAATGTGGATGTACACAGGGCACTCTAAGAGGAAGTGGAATTTATCATCAACGTTCTTAGACTCACAGAGATGGAAAATCCCTTCCTCCAATGGAATTTTAGGAATTGTCCAACGCCCTATTTCACTTCGAAGCTCATGAGAGTTTGTTCTTATTTTGGCTATGTTAGTATTCTTCTTTGAGCTGGTTAGAATATAGAGATTATTTTGGTCTTCCAGATTAGGGTTAATGACCTCCTTGTAGTATCTTAACTTCCTTTTAACCTGTTGGCACCCCAACAACCCCTTAAAAATTTCGCAAAATTGAAGGGGGCCGCATTTTTAATCTTGTAAATATTTTGCTTTCACATGGTTTTAATCTATTTTGCTTGATTCTTGAGAGTGGCTCTTTGACTTGGTTTTCATTTCAATGCTAATTCATTTTTCCCTTATCAATTCTTTGGGCTTATTTTTTCGAGATTTTGTAGATTTGAATTATTTGAGTAATTGATTATTTTGATCTTTTCAATTTATCTCTTGAAAAATGACACATTAAAAAATGCAATCATGCTTTTATCCCTCATTTCAAATAATGAACCAAATTTTATCAACATTAAATTTTCATTAAAATACTTATTAACTTACCTTTATCTTGTGTTTTTAAAGAGTTTATGTTAAATTTTGAAGATAAACTATCCAATTATTTTATAAAACTTTTATTTAGGTATTTTCTCAACTTAAACTTGTGGTTTTATTTTGATTCATTTTCAAATACATAATCATATCAATATTATTATGAATCAAAAACTTATATTAATAATAAAACAATTTCATTACATAATATATTTTTATATATAAAAATTATTTAATAATTAATTTTTTTCTAAAATGTTTTAGCACTTGTAAGTTTATTCAAAACAATTATATTCTAAAAACAGATCTCTTAAGTTTAGATTGAGCCCCGATGGTTATGGAATTCTATGAATATTTTAATTTATAAAAAACAAGAGGGAGTGCATGCACTTCTAGTTCTAGTTTTAGTTTTACATATGACATATTAAAAAAATACTTCTTTTGAAGTTTCTTTATCTTTTGGTTAAATATATTGTCATTATTCATTATTGTTGTAATTAAGTGGTGATGAAGACTTTCTTTATATCATGAAGTTATTATGTGGTTAAATATTGCCATTATTCATGATTGTTGTAATTAAGTTGTGATAAAGGCTTTCTTTATATCATGAAATTATTATGTTTTATTAATTCAGTGCGTGGGATCCTGCATAACATGTACCTTGGACACAACATTAAAAGATATACAAGGATGTGGGACCTCAAAATAATAGTCACCAAAAATTAGTAGCTTCTTAATTACCTGAGCATTTTTGGGTCAATGATTATACTTAATTAGCTTTTGAGAAATTATTTAATGATTTCAGATTAAAGTATTTTAATTTCTAAGTCAAGTAAGTAATCTTCATTAGCAAGTCATTAAAGATTATAATATTTAACTTTGATTTAAATACTTTGTATGACTTCTCTTATATTGAATTATTGCTTTATTTTAAAGCTTAATTCTCCAAATCTTCGGATTCGCAATTTTAATATTGGATTCCAAATGAATACCTTATAGAATTTTGATTTTTTTGAAAAGGTTTATATTATGGTGTTTGATTATAAAACTTTTTACAAATATTGATTATAATCTAATTTATGGCAGGTACATTTAAACTTGTCACACGTCATAGCTCAAGACAATTATGAACCTTGGCCTGCGGTAAGCTCATTATGAGGCTCTTGTGAAAAAAAAGCTTATTATGAGGTTGTTGCATAATTATTAAAGAAGGATTCAACAGATTAGGTAGCTGCCACAGACATCGCCGAGTATCTTGAACGGTCACGTGGCAACTCAAGCAACAAACTTCAAGGGAATGCTGGCACGCTGCCAGATAACAGACTAGAAGATTGATTAAGAATATTTTTTTATTTTATTTTTATTCTTTCAAGGTTTTACTAATTTACAATTGGTGCGGGATCAAATGCGTCAATGCAAGGATATGTCTAAAATGGTATAGAAGAAGGATTAAGCCGTCATTCTTAATGGGAATGGCCTCATTGAAATGATTGATATCCACATGTCAATTTTAAAAATTTTAAATTTATTTTAATTTTAAAATGGTGTAGAAAAGGATTACGTGGTTATTCTTAATAGAATGGCCGTCATTGAAATGATTGATATCCACATGTCAATTTTAAAAATTTTAAATTTATTTTAATTTTAAAATGGTGTAGAAAAGGATTACGCGGTCATTCTTAATGGAATGGCCGTCATTGAAATGATTGATATCCACATGTCAATTTTAAAATTTTTTAATTTATTTTAATTTTAAATTATTTTTAATATCTGACAATTTCTTTTTCACACCAGGGATATATTGTCAAATCAATCTTTTTAACCAATGATAAAAGAAAATTTTCAAATTTCAATAAATTTATAAATCTTTTTAATTTCCAAAAAATTAAATTTAATATTTATATTTTTAGAAACTTTATAAAACTTTTGATAAAAAAAAGCTGTTAATGTAAAGTCAACACATAAAGATGACCAAACGATTGCTAAAATCCCTCCTACGCAGGGACTAATAAAGAAAAGAATATGTGTAATTGGTAATATTGATAACTTAGATCAGTAGATAAATAGAACTAGAATTAGAGATGAGATCATTGGCTTAGCTTCTATTTCTGTTTTGCATATTTACAAGATTTTTAATAATGAAGTGGATCCTCTCTCAAAGCTAGCTATAGCTATTGGAGATATGGATGGCTTAATTAATATAAAGACCTACTTGTGTTATTTAGTTGTAAGGTTTTGAGAACCTATCAGATAGTATGTTTTTTCTATGTTTGAAAGAGTGTATTTGATTTTGTAGAGCTGCAGTAGTACTGCTTTTGTTAGACTTTCACTTGGTGGAAGGAGGATATAACTTTGATTCACTTATGAATAACAAGTTACTTTTTTTGTCTTAAAAAAAGTGTAATTAATATTATTGAGTTGAGTATAATCTATTTTAAAGTGTGTAGAAAAAAGAGTAGACAAGTATCTTATGAAAGGTTAACCAATAAATTAATAATCTCTTGGATGTTTAGTGGGTTAGTTACGAGTATAATTTCTAACTTTTATAGTATATTAATAATTGTATAAGTAACTTTTAAAAAAATTGTACAACTAATAAGTTACATAAGTTAATTCATATACATATGGTTCAAATGGGTGCGTTTCAACATTAATTCATCTTTGTTAAAAGAAACTTAGCATTTTGAAATGTTTTTAAATTTTGACAAAGGATAATTGCAATATATTTGTCACTCCTAAAATAAAAAAATAAAAAATTTCAATTTCAAATCCATAAACAAAGTAGTAACCATTGTTAACCATATAAATTAAACAACACAATACATGTTTAAGTATTTAAAAACGTATTATATTTAAAATATTATTAAATTTTGACACTACTCTATTTTCATGGCTCTCTCGTTCACCCCGCTGTTAAGCACCGTTTAAATTTAAGACTTGAATGCCATTTGGAATTGAAATCAACGAATTACAATATTAATTCAATGAAATTCTAGCTCCAAGTAATTAATCGTAATAAAATATTGTTATACATGTATATAGGAGATTTGAAATATTAAAATATTTGAGGTCGAATTTAGTCGCAATCAATACGGTTGAGTATCCACATGCAAAAAAAAATCTGATGAGATATGCCCCATGATTATATTATTATGCTGTCTTGTCATGTTGCAGAGATACAATTAAATACTGTACAAACCATTGCTACCAACTATCCACATGGCCGTCATTGAAATGATTGATATCCACATGTCAATTTTAAAATTTTTAATTTATTTTAATTTTAAATTATTTTTAATATCTGACAATTTCTTTTTCACACCAGGGATATATTGTCAAATCAATCTTTTTAACCAATGATAAAAGAGAAATTTCAAATTTCAATAAATTTATAAATCTTTTTAATTTCCAAAATATTAAATTTAATATTTATATTTTTAGAAACTTTATAAAACTTTTGATAAAAAAAGCTGTTAATGTAAAGTCAACACATAAAGATGACCAAACGATTGCTAAAATCCCTGCTACGCAGGGACTAATAACGTCCTAAAAGATATATTGTAGATATACATTGTTAACAAATGATCCAATTAGGAGTCCCTCCATCTTCTTGAGTTTACGTATAATAATGGCTTTTATGCATGACTTAGCATGATCTATTTAAGCCACTTTATCGGAGAAGGTTCAACCTCCCCTCGAGATAGGACAATCCAAAGCAATATTTGACTGAGCTAGATATATTGAGATGGTTTTGGAAAAAATGAGTTAGCAGGATTAGGGAATTTATTAAGGTAATTGAGTAATGTTAAAATAATTATGGATACGTTCATAAGATTTATTGGAAATTTTCAACAAGGGATCATGTGCTCATGTGCTCTTATATGTTAAACCCAAAAAGAGTTCCTTTAAGCTTTCAAAATGCATCAATCTCTCACCTAGATATTGTGGCCCATTTGTAATATTGAAGTAGAAAGGGCCAATTGGATATAAGATTGCATTACCACACAACATTAAAGCACATGTTGTATTTTATGTTTCTTTGCTCAAGGATTATGTACACGATCCTAATCATGTTTTTGATTGGTTTATAATTAATGCAGATTCAAATTGAAAGTTATAGATAGATCATATCCTCATCCTTGTTATGTTGGTCACAACAATGTAGAGTTGATCCATTGGTAAAGTAAATGTTTGTGGAAACATTACAAACTAAATGAAGCCAAATAGGAAATGAAGGATGTTAAGTAGAAGCAATACCTGTTTTCATTGATGAACCCGGTTCTACCAACGTTGATGCTTCTTTTAAGAAAGAGGAGATATAATACATTATTTTCCACACACACATATATATGATTTCGACCATACAAAATATTAAATTATTTTTTATTTATTATTAAAATCACAAAACAATGAAGAAAAAACTATACAGTGCTCTTAAAGCAAAATGGTAAAATCTCATGTTCACAATATTAAAATAAAATCAAACTGATCTATGAAGAAGAAAAAGAGGTAGGGCATACATGACAAGTGATAAAATCTCTTGGAACATAAAATCTCATGAAACATTCCTTTTTAGAAACCTAACACGGCCATAAGTATTTTCTTACACATTCGTTACATTCTCTCATTTTTGGTTTACATGATATATACATTTTTTGTACTTGAGTTGTAGAGAGATTTGACACATACCATCTTTGAAAACTACGGGTTCTTTAGTTTTACCATTCATATTGTAGAGGACATATGTCGCCAAATTGAAGTAGAGGCCTCTTACTATAGCTTGGAAAAAACATGATACTTAACATACTAAGGAGTAAGAGGAGATATCGTTGTTCTTATTCGGCAGTGGTTCATAAGGGTTTCTTAATACTTTAGTGGAGATGTATTTATGCAAACATATTAGATTACGATTACTTGAGTTGAATAAACTTTATATGCTTTTTTATAATCTTAAGCTTCTATTTAACTTATAAAATTTGTGTGATCTATCTTATTATTATCACATATCATTCTCTTTCTCTTTAGACCAACTCTATATGAGTCTTATGCTTTATGCATTTGATAAATCTATAGAAAATTTCTAAAATATACCCCTTTCACACTATGTCATCAACTTAGCAGTGATTCTCCTCAAGAAAAAGAAAAAGCCTATTATTGATTGATGAATCCTACCCTTAACACACTATGCCATCAACTTGGGAGTAGTTCTACTAGAGGAAGAACTTGGATGATAACTTGGATGAATTATACCCTTTCACAATGTACCATAAACTTGGGAGTGGGTCTATTCAAGGAAGAGCCTATCACTGAGTGGTGAATCCTACTCAAGAAATCATTTGCCTTCTTCTTTTAAAGAAAAGCATTGCATTCCATGTTGTGATTCTTAGAATTTGTTATTAGCTTTATGATTTTAATCTTTACATCATTAAATTTTAATGTGATAAGGAATATATTGAGGTGTAAGTTACACGTTTTACGTTTTGGACCTTTTTTTCCGGCGATATTTTCAACTGGAATTCACCTGGAAACGCTAAAATTGCAGATATATGTTGTTGAAATTGTATAATCGAGGTGTCCAAGGATTTTTGGGGACACTAAATCCATTTCTACAATAAAAGTACAATTTGAACAATAAAAACTTGTGATTTTAACAAAGATTCATCATTGAATTCCGACAAAAATACCCAAAAAAATCTAAAACGTGGAACAATTAACCAACTCCATATATTGAACATATTATTTCAAATCTACAACCCCGTGTCAAAGAAGGGTAACACGTAGGTATGTTGTGGTCATTTTGTACACCTTAAATCCTTGGACACATGGTGACAAAAATACTAAAAAGATGGAATCTTCTTCATCCTCATAAATAAATTTATAATATAATTCTTAGTGCTCTAATTTGTAGAGAACAAATTAATTCATTAATACTACCTAACCTGAAAGCAAATTAATTCATTAATACTACCTAACCTGAATGCAAATTAAATTGCGTTCATTAATAACACCCAGATACCAAGGACAAAAAAGAATATGTGAAAACAGGTATTTTGAAGATTAAGATGAGAATATTCTCTGGTTAATAGTGATGACGCCATAGCTTTCTCTAAACACGTCTTTCTCTAAACACGTGACACATGTTTTTTGGAGCAGGAGGAATGGAGGATGCTTGATCCTATCGTCACATGAAGTTCCACTAGAATAGACTGACTAATTAATTAACGACATCGACAGCTTCATCTTATTCACCGCTTATTTTATTGTTCTCAGTACTGTAACAGCTACTTCATTATTTCTTTCTTTCTCAGAACAATCAGCCTCTCTTCATCTCGTTCCTTAGTTTTTCTGTACAGAGCCATGGCAGCGGCAGCGGCAGCTACAATGCAAGGTTCATTTGTTTCAGACCGTTTAATCTCGTTCAAGAAGGCAACAGCAGGGGACTTATTTGGTCTCAAAATGGTGAATTTTTCAAGCGACATGGGAGGGCTGAGGAGAGCCAGCCACAGAAATATTATCACGTCAGCATCTTTCCAGGGTACAAAAACCTGAAACCCTTATTAAATATGTTTCTTCTCATTCTATTTGTTTTTCTCTACTCACTCTTACGGTGCGCCGTCTATATGCTTATTTGTTATTCAGGGGATGCATGATACATTTTCTGTTATATATGTATTCATTCTCCAAAGATAGTGGGTATCAAAGGGTATTCACACTGCAATTCCTTTCCCTATGGGTGTCATGGGGTATTCACTATTCCTTTTCCGATATTCTTATGATTGTTTTTATAAGGGATGATTTTAGATGTCAGGACTACGTCGGGGGGAGGATTGCTATACTCTCCTCCTTGTTCAAATCTCGCTGGTGACATGTTTTCATTAGAAAATTGTTGATATCTTCTCATTAGAAAATTGTTGATATCTTCTCGAGCATTGAAGAACCCACTTCAATTCAGTTAATTAGGGAAGTTGCCGGTTTTGCTAGGATAGGTATATGGAGGAAAAATAACATGACTTAAGACTTGATATGGATGGTAATGGGCAATCCTTGCCCATGTGTCATGTCTCTGTTTTTTGGTCACTGTATTTCTCCGTTGTTGCAATAGTTCTAGGAGAATACCCTTGGGGACATTGGCTGGATACGGATAATAATTTGACATAAATATCTAACTTTGTTATTTTATTTGGATCCCAAACATGGTGGGTGATTGGAGTTTTCTCGTACTTATCAGAAATATTTTCTGAACTTAAAGGAGAAAAAGCTGTAAAAAGTTTATCTTTTGCAGGAAATTGGTCCCTCCTCAGCCACTGTTGGTGACAGGGGTTTCCCCTTTCTCCACCCTCCACCCTTACTTGTATTTCCATTCATCATGCTGATATTGAGCCAGGAGCTTGCTGTTATATCCAACCCCGCTCCTCTTCCTTTTTATTCTGACATTACTTGATCATGCTCTTTCATGTATTCTTTTATATATCTGTTAGTTCAGCTTACTTTATGATTTCGGAGTAGCTGTCGTTACTCATGCTGCAGCTGCTTATCACTGATTGTACCTTTTTCTTCAGTCCCATGGACGTGCCTTTTTTGTCATTCATTCGGACATTAATATAATTATCTAATCCTATCTATAAACACATTTTCATTTTTAACATTGTTGGGTTTAAGACTTTAAGCTGGTTCTTCCGTACTTGCACCATCTTGAGTTCGGTTGATGGTAGGCAGCTTTCTGGTGTTCTGTTTTATGTACAGCTGTGCATAGGAGTGCTCTGTGTTTAGTAGTTTACACATGGCTATTAAGGCTGACTGTTAGTTGTTCGGAGACATGCTTCTAAGTCTTGGTGACAAGTTATACTGTCGGATTGTTTCATCTTTCTTTTATTTAAATCAAGGTGTGTATGCGTTTCCAGTGATAACTATAGATGTTATTAATTCATAGCATGTTTGTTACCGCCTTTCATAAATGTGT
The DNA here is from genome assembly GCA_027924585.1 of Larix kaempferi. Lineage (NCBI taxonomy): Eukaryota > Viridiplantae > Streptophyta > Pinopsida > Pinales > Pinaceae > Larix > Larix kaempferi. The sequence goes on along the minus strand of BSBM01000687.1, from coordinate 7,409,416 downwards.
GAGATTGTGTGTCTAAATCAGAAATAACATTCCATTGTCATTCCTGTTATCTCGACGAACATGTTGCTAATGTTTTCAAACCACAAAAATAGAAACATTGTTCTCCAAGCACACTAAGCCCATCTCCTTTCTGAAAGAAACATTTTAGAGGGGAATTCTGTCCTCTATTTTGTTATTTTTCTTAAATTGCTATTCACAAAAAACAGCCATGCATGGCATGATGGTATCCCTTATCTTAATCCAGTATTAAGATTTTAAGCTTGGCTTGCAAGCCCTGAGTGCATGGTGGTTACATTGGAGGGGGCATTCTTCCAAGGTTTCAAAAGAGATCAGCCAGCAGATGGTTGTCGCTGGTTGAGTACAAAACCTGTTTTGAATGTCCGGCTTAACCAAGTCTGGAAGATACCCTCTAAATGTCCGGGCTTAACCAAGTCTGGAAGATACCCTCTAAATGTCCGGCTTGCCGCTTAACCAAGTTTTGAAGATATCCTCAAGTAGAGGACTTGGCTGTTTCGGTTACAAACACTCTGGAAGCCATATAAAGCAGAATGAGGCTTTTTTTGCTTGGTCTTTGTTATTGAGTGGCCTTCCTCTTGGCCAATGTCTTCAGTATTTGGAAGTGATCCAACTCAAGCTTTCTTTTCTTCATAAAGAAGAAAATTGCTAAACATTTGTTTTCTTCTAACCCTTTTGCTAAGTCAGCTTGGGAGTGGACTTCAAACCTATGTAGCCAATTACAGCCTGTCGCCATTACCTGGAAGTCTGCTCTTCTCGGTGATAAACTCTTTTGGGCCATCAAATTTCATGCAGCATGGCAATTAGTTGAATAGATTTTTTTCCATCCGGAAAAGCAAAATGATTGTGTATTTAAAGTTTTAAACATGTGCAACATTGTTGCGGGTTTACTTGATACGGCGGAGCTTTGATATGTGCCAAAGTATACATGCGGATCTAGGTGCAAGCTTGCAAGGTGGCGCTTGAGATGGGGCATCTTTGAATGCTTCCAGAATACTGGGTGGTGGCTCCTTGCACCATGAGTTGAGTCCCTCCAGATGCTCAGCCTTGACCTGGATTAATCCACTCCCACAACTCTGGCAGTCGACCATGTCAAAGGGCTGGCTTCCTTGTTCATGAACGTAGAGAGTGCCATAACAAGGAGTGCCACAATTGGCAACTTGCCCCTTGGTGTGATAATGACAAGTTCCCCTAGGCTTTAGTAAACCATTTCCATGGAGAAGTGGTTTGAGCAGCAAGATAATGATGGATGGGAACTTAGCCTCCCTACTGATGAGCCTACCATGGATGGTCGGGAATCGAACCATGATGACAAAGATCCTCCACCTAACATCATGATTGTACCTGCCACTCCCTGATGTCTATCTTTACTTTGGCCAATGGATTCTATGTTCTTGTTTATGATGATGTTGATGGTAGCCCTTGGGGCTTGGATATATGTATTTTTGCCCATAAGCCGTTATGTATGGACATTTGCAGAACTTTGTTTTAGCTTTTGATGTAGTTTATACAATCTAGGTTCTATGCTTGTGGCCGCTACTTTATGCAGCTCATTTTATTTTTTTGGTATAAATGCCATGTAAACATCCTTTTATTAATAGTTAAAAGGAAACATTTTATCCACATATTTATATATAAATTATTTTTGACATTGTATTTCATCAATGCAGAAATTTTGATATTGGGGAAAACATGTTAAATTATGGTGCTAAGTTGCTAACTACAAGATCAATCACCAGTGTTCCATGGGGGCGCGTCCTTAGGGTCGGGTGTGTGCCCCCTGCGTTTCTTGCGCCCTCCCTGGGACATGGGGGGGGGGGCACCTAGCGAAACATTTCGCAGTGCCCCCTCCCGAAAATGGGGGACGCCCAGGCCCCCTCCCCCTAAACGCCCCTTCCCGAAAATGGGGGATGCTTTAATTTTTTTATTTTTATGAATCCAATGTCTGATTTCTGATTTCAGACTTTGGCATTTGTTGAGTTATTTAACATTAACTGGTAATATTAAATTCTTAAAGTAAAAGTGATCCTTTTACTTAAATTTTTAACATTACCATTAATTGTTTCAGGATGTTTGAATGTGGTTCCAACCTCATTGGACTTCATATGCAAAATGTAGAATTTTAGATCCCATTCAGAATTCAACAGGCTTAACATTATTCAGGATTTCAGGATTGCAATGTTTCCACTAGATTCTATCGTGTATGCGGGTATGGGATTGGTATTTATTAAGCACATCAACCCCTCTATGTACCTTGATGTTGCTGGTGTTGATTGTTGAACTCCTCTATCAAGACCTTAATAAAAATGTACCCTTCACTCAAGCAAAATCATTTATTAGTATGTAAATGGTGATGGGATGAGGAATTGATATGTTAATATGTTGGGATTCATATTTTTAATTTTTTAATAATTTTAGAGATGGCCCCCCTATGTTAGGGACCTTGACGCCTCCCTGCCCCCATGAATTTCCCCAAAATTTGGGGTTGTCTCCACATGTCCTCAATGTGTGCTTCCCCGCTCCCGCGTCCTGGAAACTTGGTGGAACATTGTCAATCACTTTGTCATTAATAAACAATTTCAAAGGCTAAGATACCAAAGAAAGAAAATGTGTAAGTATGGTTCCAAGTTGGCACGAAGTGGGTGCTTGAATATGCCTTTCTCCACACCTAAAAGACAAGGAGAGAAAAAAGAGATACAATTATAGTGTTAACTTGCATGGACAAATACTCAATCAAGTCTACATATTTGATGACAAAGTCTAGTGTTGGTTGCATAATGGACAATCCCTACATTTGTAGGGAAAGCTCTATAGTAATTCAAACCTGCCATTGAGTCCCTTCCCTAGTGATGAGCATAACATGGCCATGATATCCCCTATATACAGAAAATTAGCCTACCTGTGACTCCATTCCTTCATCTACATCCATGGGCTTGAGATGACTACACTTTGTTGGTGATCTGTAAAGTTTAAACCACCTTGGATATTCCAATGTTTGGAACTGACTGATTGTGACCCCCTTTTTGGTTGAGTAATATGATCTAACACTTGATGCATAAAAATTGACATTACTGTATAAAATTATAAATACAACAGTTCAAATCTGAATATTTATGCTACTGTCAATGTGGTCTGGGTGATTACTTTCATCGAACACTTTTCCCTGTCTCTGCCTAACTGAGTCCTGAACTGATTCTTTGATTTTTAAGTACCGAGTGTTTGCTTCAGATTTCATGCCATATCATATTGTTCTCAAATAATGTGCATACAAAGATCTCATATACATAGAAGGCCAAAGTGATTCACCACAAGATAAGGAAATGAACTGTAGATTGCATTGCTAATTCACAACAATATATTTATTGCACACTAAGGTCTGCTTTTAATGGAACCTTTCGGATCTGTAACCTTATTTAAAACTCAGTCACTTACAGTTAAAGCATGGACCCCCAAACTGGTGATATGTGGGATGCTTGGTATGACTGGAAGCTGGTACAAAATAGGAGCATCCTTGAAGAAAAATGACATGAGTATGAAATTGCTCATTCACACATTCTGTTAAACACTTGAACATCTAGGGTTTTAATTAAAGATTAACTCAGAATACTTTGAAACTAAAACCACCACTTCAAGATCCCTTCAAATACTGAAATTTTAACAAGCACGTAGAACACATGTATTTTGGTCAACCTAGATCGGGCAAAACCCCATTTTGGGGAAAACCCTAAGAAGAAGATTTTTCATTAAGAAGAGCAGAAATTTCAATACAATGAAATTTATCTTTAAACCCTCATTGGCAAAATTTCACAAACAGCAAACTAACTCAAAAACAGAGCCAACCTTGAAATCTGTGCCAACCTCGAAATTCATGCCAAAAGACTACTGTACAGTCTGCTGTACATACTGTATGGTACTGTATGGCCTTCCCTTCTTCTGCCTTGATGTATGAGCCCACACGTGCCTGCAATTACTGCTGTACGGACTGCACTTAATGCACAGTCAGTTTCTTGGGATTTGAGCCCACATGTGTGACTGTAGTTAATGCTGATGTACGGCCTGATACAGGCTTCCTAGGGATGTGTGCTGCTCCTTGGGATGCATGCTGCTCCTCTCTTCTTGGAAATCGTGCCCTTCTTTGCTTGGAAACTCTTCTTGGTCTTCAATCTCCCTCTTCCTCTCTCTGATGGTGAGTGTCATCAATGCCCCTTCTCTCTTTATTTTATACTTTGTCTTTTTGTAACTAACTTCCAACTACCCAATCTAGGGTTGAGATCAAATTACAAAAGCTAGGGTCTAAAATACATGCACTCACTTTTTAATAATTAAATCATTAATTATTAAATATTTCACTTCAGTGAGACCCAAACTCATAAAATACAAAATATCACACTTTATTTATATAAAAGTCACTTTTTACATAAATGTACAAGGAATAAAGCATTCAAGTCCCCCTCATCACACCCACACCAAAAATATGAGGGAGGACCTTCAGAGTTATCTTTTCAACACTCCCTCCTAACGAGGGAGGTCCTTCCGGCACCATCAGAATCTCCACCTCTGATTCATGACGTAGCTCCCTCCCGCTTTGGAATGCCTCTCAGAGACAAGTGCCCACCCTTGAAATGAAACTCCGACTCTTGAGATTCTACTTGAACCTCATCAACCTGCTCATCACCATCACCACAAGACTAGCTGAGTCTTCTGCCAGTGCTTTGGAGAGATTCACTCTCCTCATCAGAAGAAACATAAATAACATGCTAATCAGATGCATCTCCTGCCCCATCCTCTGACTCTGACAGCCATCCACTTGTCCCTAGATGTACAATATGTCCTCTCAATATGTATAACCTGTCCCTGCGATCACTAAGCAAGATTGTGGTCCTAACTAGATCATCTGTCCGATAAATGAAAACATGACCACCCCTGACCAACAACCCATAACCATCATCCTCTAAAGATGAAGTCGAGAGTTTACCAACTCTCATCCCAGGAACAAAGAGAACTCCATGTATCTCTAGGACCTCTGCAAGGTCTAGTTGAAACCTGACTGTTCCAACCCCTTGGATAGCTACCTGTGGACTGTCAATATCTATCTGAATATAGTGTCCTGGTCCCAACTCTGTGATGATCTGGAATGCATCATATAATCCAGTCATATGTTTGGTTGACCCACTGTCAACAATCCAGACATGCTAAAAAACTGAGCTCTCCACACTAGGGTCAATAGCAACCAAAGAAAACTCATGCTCAAACTGAACTGCAAACTCATCTACTATAGTTGCTGCAGTATCTTTCTCTAATTTTTCCTTCTTCTTCTCAAGACATTTAGAGGCAAAGTGTCCCAACTGACCACACTGAAAACACCTGATCTGACTCAAATCTTTCTTCTTCTTGTTCTTCAACTTGGTTGCAAGTGCCACATCCTACTCAACATCTTCACTAACCTAACCAACCTGAGACCCCTCCCGGATCTCCTCCTAGGTAAAGTCATCCCATAATCTGGACCAACTGGGAAGATTCTCTCTGCCCACAATACACTTCACAAAGACGTCCCACTTCTTGGTGAAGCCCTTCAGGGCTATCCTCACCAACTCAAAATTAGGGACAATCTCTCCTACTGCTGCCAACTTGTCCTTCACCTGTGCAACACGAGTCAAGAAGGAGGCTACACTTTCATCTTTAGTCATTTTTATACTGTGTAGCTTGTCTCTAAGCGCCATCTTGCGGTTCTCATTCTTAGCTTCGAACAAATGGTTCAAAGTGTCCCACATCTCCTTAGCAGTTTTCTTCTCTGCTAAATGTGGAATGAGATGGTCTTTAACCCCATCTAGGATGACTCTCTGAGCCCTATCTTCAAGAGCTTCATGCTCATCAAGCTCATCCTTATATGTTGGCTTAGTCACGGTACTGTTATCAAATCTCCAAATTTTCCATTTTTTCAATACAACTGTTATTCTTCCTTCTGTTACGTGGTACCAATACCAATGCATGTTCCAAATGCACCCCAGGGAGATGGCAGCCTATTTTCTGACTTGGTGGGTGCGATATAACCACAGTTTATGGATGGGATCATGGCCAGGTTCTTTGGCTCCCCCCTGGGGAAACTATGGCTTAATGGGACTACTGACTGCCTCATAAAAGGGTTTGAAACCCTGAGGTTGGTGTCCGGGACTATCAGGGATGGGTCATTGGACCACATGATTCCCCAAGCACTTCTACACTAGTGGCATGTTTTCTTTTAGTACTGGGGCCTATGTCATTGACCCAAGCCTCCTTCTGCACCCTCTTGTTGCTCTTGAGCTCCAGTGCCATGCCTCCCTGGCCTTCCACGGAGGATGATGTCACTCTCTTTTGGCTACAAGATGTTTTCTCTGGGGGGGGGGCGTTGAGGGATTTTCACTATTTTCTAGGGTTAGTTGGGGTATGACGACCCCCCTCCGTGTCTCAGCCTTCATTTTCGTCGAATTTGGCCTTGTTTAGCCATTTTTACTCGAGTAGGGTCAAATATGGGAAAACACCCAATTTATCCACTACTTTGATTATTTTTATATTATTTTAATTCTAATTTTAAGTTGACATTTTTAATGTTAAATTTACCTTACTTTATGTAAAAGTGAGTATGAGATCATATAAATTAGATCTCCTCACTTCATTTTTAGACATCAACTTTTGGGAGAAGATCATTATGTCTGCTATTTTCCCTAACTAGGGCTCTTTGAAGGGATGCACTCCTTGATGAAGGTTATTTTGCAAGTTTGAAGCATTTCTTGGAAGTTTTTCTTTTGTTTATGCCATTGCTAAGGTGAGGCTAGAGTTGTTTGCTTAACACATGCACTTGGAGGTATGTATACTTTTTTGTTTGATGTCTCTCTGTCAAATGTATGAAGGTGATGCTTGCTAGGGTTGGATGGAAGCCATTGTTGCTTCATTTTCTCTTGATTTGCATGTCATTTTCATCATTGATCACCATTGTAATCAAACTTGAGCTTTAGGTCTTCAAGTCTTGCTTGATCTAGGCTTCCTCTATGAATCCTAGAGATTGTGGAGGTGAGCCCTAGGTAGACAAGCTTGCCAAGTACCATCTCAAGGAGAGTTACTCCTCTCATTGATGCCCTAGGTCTGGTGGATGCCCTAGGAGGGAATGATCCACCAATGTAATAGTGGAAACTAAGAGTTGGTGGATGTAATGGAGTAGGATCTGGTTGGATAGAACATAGTCAACTACACTAGCCTCCCCCATCCTGAAGGATAATGTAAATTTGTTGGATGTTAGGGAGCAAGGGAGGTAATTTAGGATCAACTACTTATGGGCCTTGCCAATATGCAAGAGATGGTTTGTCTTATGTTGAAAGAGTCCAAACATGGTGTAGATCAATTGAAGCTGGATTTATTTTTGGGTATAGAGAGCACCCTCATACCTGTTGTGGAGTGGAATTTGGTGGTTTCTGGTGCAGGCATTACAATCCCCTAGGAGGACAACCTCACCCACCATTGAGAACTAGATGATATCCTCATACAGGCTAGGTAGGGCTCCTTGTTAGCAGCGCTATGTTGGGCAAAGTTCGACGAGGTAGGGGGGAAGTAGTAGATTGCAATATAAATGTCCAGGGGGAGGGGGGCCATTCCAATAATTTGAATCGAGTAGAGCCTTTTGAAGCCACCATGGTGACTCTACCTTGGATAAATGTCAAATATAACAAGCACCTTCACCTCATCCTTAACTCCCTTGGAACTTCGATTCTCCTGTTTATAGGCTGAGAAGTAATGATAACTTGGGTAGTTTGGTATTGTTCGGATGAGACTTGCATGGGCCTATGTTAGAAAAAAATATTTGAGGGTATGAATGCCATCCTGAAGTGATCATGGAGAGGACCGAAAGATCCCCCATTGCAATTACAACACCCCACGGAAATCTTTGAGATTTCGCTCATTTCCTGATGTGAGTGTCATTTGGTAGGTCCAGGGTAGGTCCACCTTTGGGGAGTGGGGGGGGGGGGGGGGGCGATCTCGAATCACAGCTCTGAGATCTCAAATAACTGCCCATTTCTTTGCCCTCTACATTATTTTGACCTTAGTGACATTGGATCTCATGAGATCTACATCCAATAATATCTTGTGGGGGAGAGAAACAAGTTGTTACTTTGTAGTCTATCTCCATGCATTCTCAAGGATAGGTCCAAGAGACCCAAAGTGTCTTGAAGAAAAGAGGCCCTTACTTGTAAGAGGGTAGAGGCTATTGGAGGTGGTGGGGGATTAACCCTTACCTTGAAGTTCAACTCACGGGTATGCTTGGTATGTTTCTCGATGAGTTTGGCCCTTCTCAACCTTCTCAACCTTTGTTTGTAACTATTTATTGTTTTAGCAAACTGCTTGAGTTGAGCTTCCAAATCCATTAATTTTGTTTTGTTAATGGAGACATTGTCGGGTTTTGGACCATTGTTAGTATTGGTAGTGGGACTCTATTATGAGAGAATTATCATGTTCCATGGAACAATTCCATATTGAGTTGCTAGGTTGTTGATTTGCAACACCCATCATTTGCCCCTTTTGGATAATTCCTATACAAATTGTTTCAATGGAAAAAAGGGGAGAACTAGCTTGTATTTGCTGCTATTGTATTGCATAAGCGTTGTGGAGTTTGGGGTAAGAGTGATTGCTAGAAAGGGGATCACATGCTATGAGGAAGGTCCCAATAGGAGAGAGGGGGGGCAATAGGGAGGATGGGAGTGAGAAGGGGATGGGATGGGGAGTCACCAAAGGGAAGCATACTAGTTCAATGGGAAACCATGGTTCAAATGTACAGGTCATGGTGCAAAACCAAAACAATCCTCACAATCCTGTATATAAACCTGCCTGGAATCACTGTAGATTATGCCTAGTCCAACCGATTGGATCTACATAGGTCATATTGGCTCCATAAACACCATAGGTTAGGATGGCTATAGGTCAGTTTTAGACTGACTACAAAGCTTGCCAGGTTGGCTACCTGTTGGCTAGATTACTCCCACATTGGCTAGTGTGCTCACAAGCTAGCTAGCTCCACGTCGTCTAGAGCACTCCCAAGTTGGATCCATGTCAGCTAGGGTCAATCCTTTCACAAGGTCGGTCGAGCTGAATGGGGGGTAGACTCAATCCTTTGTTGACACGTCACACAAGTGAGAGTGTCGTTAGGCCTTCATCAAATAATAACTTGAGTTTTCCTATACAATCAAGTCATCAACAAGTTTGCTAATGGTTATATCTAGCATTTCACTTCCCTCTTAGGTGGCTTATCTTTTGGCTTATAGAAGTTAGAACACCTCTTTATAGGCCCATATAAGCTCCTCTAGTTGATGTTTATGTTCTATTGTACATCCTTCCCAGGATGCCTTCACACCCACTAACTTGGTGTCTTTTTGGTTTTGTCTCAAGAAGAGTACATCCTTCTTGCTTTAACTAATCAATCCCATAGCTTGGTGGGCACTCTCACTAGAGGGAGCTTAGACTTCCCCTTATGTGCATTGATGTCAAAATATTTACCATCCATTTGATGTATCCTCCATCCCATAAATGAAACTAAAGACATAACTGTTCTAATGGAAGTGTACTTGGTGATGGTGCCAAAGTCTCCTCATAGTTCACTCCCTTTTTCTGGGAGAACCCTCTTGCCACAAACCTCGCCTTGAATTTCTCGATGCTACCATATGTCGCATGCTTAATCTTAAAGAGCCACTTAAAATTCACCACTGGTTTCCCCTTTGGGCTTAGCATTGTCCCATACATTATTCTTCATGATGTAGGTATACTCCTTCACCATGGCATCTCTCCAAACCTGCTAATCTGCTGAAAGCTAGAAGATGTTGAATCTATAATGCTTCTCATTAATGCCATGTGGTTTGGAAACTTCTTTGGAGGTCTGCTCTCCTTTAATGTGCTTCTAGGAGTTTCAACATACTCCTGAGTGTCTCGCAATATTTGAGTGAACCATTGAGGTATATTGATAGAAATGGAAGGGGCTAATGGTTCCTCCTCTTCCCTTGAAGGCTATTGTCATGTATTGTAAATCACTGCTGACCCAGGCTCAACCATCAGAGCTTCTTGCCCCTCATACTCTGTCATTGGAATAGCCTAATGAGACTTCTTTATGCAATGTCTTCCTTGAAATTTATATCCTTGCTTACTACTATCTTCGTCTGCTTTGGAATGTAGGCCTTGTAGGCTTTTGAGGTCTCGCTGTAGCCTACAAATAATCCCTTTCTACGGAGGGCTCCAACTTGGTCCTCTTCTCTATTTGTACATTGATATATGCTAGACATCCAAAGATGTGGAAATGGCTCACCTCTGGATTCACACTAGTGAATGCCTCCTTTGGTGTCTTGTCCTCCAAGACCCTATGAGGACACCTGTTTTGATGTAGATTGTTGTGTTGCATGCTTCTATGCAAAGAAGGACAAATCCTGGTCATCAATCATGGCTGTAGTAGCCTCTATGATGGATTGATTCTTCCGCTTTGCAACCCCATTTTGCACTTTGAAGTGGGTTGTATGGAACACTTAACTCCCTTTTGATTCTCGCCTTGTCGTAGAAACCCTCAAACTTCTTAGAGGTATACTCACCCCCATTATTTGATCTTAAGACTTTGATCTTCTTTCTTGTCTTGTTCTTAACTAGCACTTTAAACTCCTGAAACTATCTAAAGACCTCATCCTTGGTCTTTAAGAAGTAGATCCATGTCTTGTGAGAAAATGATCAATAAAGGAGATTGTTGATCCTTCCAAAGATTGATGCTTTTGACATTGGTCAACAAATGTCCGAATACACTAGGTGTAGAATCCCTAGACCTATATGTTTGTTGGTTGGAAAAGTAGCTAGCCATGGCATGCTTTCCAAGCATGCACCCTTTGTATACTCCTTGCTGCTCAATGCTTAACTCCGTAAGATTTGTGACTATCCCCCTCAAAATAGGAAAACACTCTACAATGTAGGTGCCCCATCTTCTTGTGCCACAACTCACACAAGCTGTCATTGTTATGAACTAGGGCTCGACCAGGTTGACCCCGCAACCTATATAGATTGCCTTACCCAACCCTTATCACTCGTGTTGCTTCTGGGTTAGATTCTTTTGGTTTGATAAGGACACGCTAGTTCTTGAACTCTACTGTATAACTCATATCTTCTATAATCAAAATTGAAAGCAAGTTCTTCCCGATACCTGGTACTAACAAAACATCATTAAAGTCTAAAGAGTTACCTGGCTTGAGCTTAAAGGAAATGGTACCAACTCCTACTACTGGGTACTTGACATCATAACCAAGCTTCACTTGAACCCTTGAGTTGCGTTCTTTTAGATGGTAAAACACTATCACGCTGATGTCATTTGTCGAGATGCTCCACTGTCCACATACCAAGCATCCCTCGGAACTGTGCTAGTAGAAAGGTAAGATCACTAATAAATCCTTCTCTAATTTGGTGGCAAACTCATTCATCTGAGTTTTTGTAGATGTTGCCACTTTCTTTGTTGTTGCTTTCCTTTGCCCTTCTTCTTGTTTGGACATTGTGATGCATAATGCCCATGCTTATGTCAAATGAAACACTTGACTTTACTCAACTCCTTCCTTAGCTGTGAGGTTGGATCTTCATCATTTCTCTTACCTTGTTGGGTCCTTTAATTCTACCCTTCTTTGTTTGTCCAAATATGACTAGGTTATTGTCACCACCTTTCTTGTTGGCATTTGATTCCATTGGAGTCTCCTCTTGGATACAATCATTCCATAGCCTTTGAAAGGAAGGAAGATGCTCCCAAGCATAGATGCTTTGGACAGATGTTTCCCATGGAGCCAAGAATTCATTTAGTGCCATGTTCACTAACCTCGCATCTTTAATCTTCCCCCCAATTGTTGCAAGTTGATCACGAATTTGCACAAACGTAGAGGCATTAGAGAAAAGAGTATACACCATGGAAAAACACCTTTGGTTTTGTTGTAAAAAAACTAGCACCCTAAATGCAAAGTCTCAAAGGCTCTAGCAAAGTGCAAATATGGAAGCAATGCCATTGTCACCTTAGCAATTACTTCCCTTCTCTTTAGTTTTTGAATGATTATGAAGAACTAAGGGGGATTCTCTAAAAGAAAGTAGGCGTCTAGAGATTGGTGATAAGGCAATTTATTTTGGTTGCAAGATTAAATGTAGATGGATTATGGTTGTGAATTAGAAAATATTATTAGAAACTAAAATCTAATTAAGTGTTGAAAGAGATATCCAAGATTCCCAAAATCAAACAAACCATAGTGCTAGCTCATAATTTGATTAAAACACCCATGAACCAATAATATTTTGCAACTAATAAACTCACGTGATAAGTGACTTGCCAAGTGAATGATAAACAACTTGTTGCAAAAGAACTAAATCAAAAGCTGTAAATATGAGAATCTTAAGGTCAAGGAACAAGTGAAATGTATCTCGTTAAAACATTGTAGATCTAGATAACATTGTTGTTGTAGCATATGATGAATTAAGTCACTAGCATTGGAAATTAATCTCTAATCCAATAAAGAAAGTTGTAAAAACATTATGTGCATTGATTTAAAGCATGGGACAAATTTTAAGTAAATCTGAAATTAATTTCATGAAAATACAACTAGATGAACCACAAACTCATATTCTATTGCTGGGATTGCCATTAGAATATAGTTACCATTAATTTTAGAAATAAACTCACAACTTGAAAGATTGTTAATTAACACAAATGATGAAGTTGAAAGAAAGATTGTGTGGTTAATAACAATAGAGAATTTCCAACAACTTAACTGAGTGAAGTTATGTGCAAAGAAGCTAGAAAATTAGCAAGTAACCATGTATTTGGAGTGCAAGGGCTTAAGAAACCCTTAGTTACTTGCGCAAACCATCAACATAAAATAAAATTGTGCTAATTTTAGTTGATCGTAACAAAATATTCTAGATCTATTATAGGCCATTGATTAAGTGTATAAATGATGTATCCATGCCATAAAACATTGTAAGAATAAACCAGATCAGAATTCTCACATAACATTGTTAGAAGACTGTAAAAGATGATGAAAATTGCACAAGGAACAATTCATAAAATAGTTTATAATTTAGCCCAACTTAAATGTTAAATGAAATGAGATCAAAAGGGCTAAATTGAAGCAAGTCTGGAAGTAATTTCACCTCAAGTAAACAATACCATAAGCTACTACCCCAAGGATTAATTTTATACTGCAAACACAACATATCTGGTACATCAAAGAAAAAAATAGAGTGCAGCCCCTTTGAAGAGGGTTAAAATGAATTCATTTCTTACTTTGTTTGAATCTTTTATGCTTAAGGTTAAGATTAATTTTCAGATTTAAAGATCTTTGAGAGAAATGATTTTAAAGATACTAAAATGGCTAATAAAAACGGAATAATATATCACTTGACTAGTGCCTAGTTGCTTAAATAGAGGGCAATGGGGTCATAGAGGAAGCATGTGAAGTTTTGGTGATCAAGGAGTAGGAGAGGGTAGAAGAGTTCAAACCCTTGTCCTAGTCTTTGATAGCCAAAATAAGTTTTTCTTCTTGTCCAAGGGAGAATTCAAGAGCTGTAATCTTCTAAGAAAATCTGCATGCAAAGTTTACCAATCTTACTACATGTAATATATATCAAGAGCTGAATATTATGTTATCTAGTAAATAAAAATTTGCAAAATTGAATTGAAAAGTAAAGTGTTTACCCCAGTCTTTGCAAGCAGAATTTACCACTTGTAGAAGAACTCCATGTTTGACATCAAGCACCTATTACTCCAACTAACTTCTCTAATATTCACCCAATACTCTTACACAAAGAAAATCCTAACTCAAAACTCTAATCACCTTGACCATTTGAGGGGGGCACATTACTCAATCAATGAGAGATAATATAAGAGTAATACAAATAGACTCCAAAGGAGTAGTGCCCTAAAAAATGTGGTAAAAAAGAGTAAATGCTAGGCCAAAACTCTAGGTTTTGACCAATTAAACCACTCCAAGATGTAACAACCTAATCAAAATACATGAAAAAATGTGGCAAGTCATAACAAACAACTCTCCCTCCAACAAAGTGGGACAAAAGAGAGGTGTGCTCCAATTAAATGTGGCATGTGTGAGCTAGCTAAGATCTCCAATGCACAATGTCCATTAAGAATAGTCAAACCATGAATGCAATGTTCCTCAAATGATAGAGCACCCTCATCAAAGTAGATGCCAAGTGTCTCAAGGGTTCAAAACAAGTCAAAAACCCTAGAGTGCTCCAAGAGAAAGGTGTAACAAACCCCTCAAGAAGTGTGCCAAAGGTCCAACACGTGGTCAAACCTCATGCCAACTCATCCAAACCATGAGTTGGCCCTCTCACATGTGCCAAGCATATCATCCATATGTGCCTCAAGCGTCCCACGTGTGCATGAAGAAGAAGGGCGCATCACCAAAGGGGGAATAATAATAGTCAACCATAGAACATCAACCAAGTGTTAGATCATATGACTTAGGAAAATATCTTCAAATATGTAAAATATTAACATGGAAAGGTTAGCAAGTGCACTTTTCTAATGAACTCAATCACTTGTTGATTAATTATCCCATTAACCTTAGAATTACCATGGTGTGACCATAATTAACCTCGTATTACATGCTTGACCTCTAAGACACTGTGCATTTCTTAAGTTTCTAAGTAAGGTGAAAGTGATATAGTGAATGTCGTACTAGAGAGAGGGTGTTCGTGAATTGACCATCACATAAATGTGACTAAGTGTTAGGTCTACCCCTTAGATTTCAAGAGTAAGGGGTTACTAATTTTTCTTCCACTTGTGTGCCTCAAAAGGAGAAATTTTTCTTGAGTTACCCTTTCCTTGCACCTCGTTTTTTGCGAGATCCCATTATATATATATATATATATATATTTTCTACTTAGTCCCTTTGCTTTAGATTTTTTGATAACTTAGGACAAAGGGAATCTGGCTTTTTTGCAAGGGGGTATTGCTCGCACATATAACATTAATCATTTAGCTACATTACCCTTTGAGTACTTTAACTCTTTTAACTTTGGCTTAGGCATTCGTACATGGGAATAATATAGAGACTTTGGAACATAACATACGATAATTCAATTACAAAAGGGGGAGATGATGGAAATGGGTGAAAGGGCTAGTGAAATGATATTGAATGAAAAATGCCTGGTTAAAATGTTGTAAATGACGTGAAATGAGTATCACACTTACTTAAATCCCTAGGTATACTCCTAACTCACAAGGTTACACACTTGTCTAAGGGAAGAATTATGACCACACCACAATGTATCTTTAGCTATGAAACAACTATCTAAGATTCATGAGCCATTATAGAGTAACACCATTGACCCCTCATGGTCATGTGCACACATAAGAAAGCATTCACCATGAGTCATCAAGTATAGCATTTGTCATAACACTGGTGTCAATTGAATGTCCCCATTGATCTCTAGCATAATAAATGGTGATCTAAGCAAGTTGAAAGTGTCTCTGGAAAATAAGCATGGGTAAACCATAGATCTTGTCTATGGAACTCTTGGATGTAATGGAAAATGACAGGCATCGATCATCAAGTCACCCCTACATGTCAAGAGGTAACAGGTCCAAACCCCAAACAAGTCAACATCCCCATGATAAAGAACCAATCAATCTGACCATAAGCCTAGTCAAGGTCATTTTTTAGAAAAAGAGCTTGTTGACTAGAATCTCAACCCACTCCATGGCTTCCTATGTTGAGATCACTGTGTCCAGAATAAATCGGCCTTGCATAAACCGTATCTATTCCTGCGGAATAACCTTCCTGGCCACATAGTGGATATGAGCTATTGCTTTAGCCAAGATTTAATAAGCAACATTGATCAAAGTAATAAGCCTCCAACCCCCAATGATATCCTCGATTGCATTCTTCGAAATAAGCTTAATAAGACCTTGGTTAAGAGATTTGGTCAAAACACAAGTGAAAAAGGATTTTGTTGGCAAACAACATAAGTCATCCCTTATTGTATCCCACATGGTCTTGTAGAACTCACAAGGTAGACCATCCAACCCTGGGGTTACCATTTTGCATGGAGTTAAGGGATGTAAAAATATCCTCTTTCGAGAAGTCACAATGCAACCCGTCATGGTCCCCTGTAGAAACCTTATGCAGGATAACCATGTACCAAGAATTCTTGGCATCCACCACATGATCTGTCAAAGTGTACGGGGAAAATACATTTTGAAAGTGTAATCCCAAACATACCTGTTATCACACCATAGTAGCAGGGCTACTATTCCTGTACAGCAGATATCTGCACATTCCAGAGCTTCCATTATTCCAGAGCATGGCTATATATTTTGGATCACTCATGATTAGAGCAGTATATTATTCAGATTTATGTATGACCTTGTGTCAAGGCTGAGCCTTGAGAGTTCGGATTTGATGACTGATGTGACCACTTATCCCATACAGTTTCAGTTCAGTGCCTAGAGATGTATTTCAGCAGTGTTTCAGATGATGCATGATGATTATTATTACGATGATGTTGTATGATCTATGGATATTTTCTCACTGACTGTGGATTATTATCTTGTTGATTTAGTCATGATCATAGCATGTGCTTGGTATATTATTCCTGATGTGGCAAACTATTTAAAATGAACTGTAAATCATAAAATGGACGATTGCTTGCACATTTAGGTCATTTAACAAAACCCACTGGTTTTTCACCTTACATAGATATGGTCTTTCCCGACACCAGTTGTCTGCTAGTGTAGGCTCCATATTCACTTGACTCCATCCATACATGACCTTCCTGTTTGACTTTAAACCCTGACTTGTCCCATTTGACTTTCTGATACCGAGGACTTCCCCATTTTTCTACCTCTATGTTTGGACCGCATCCCTGTTTATTCAGTGTCTCGGCTCTGAGTTGGTGACAAAACTTGCCTTTGGTGAGTTGGATTGTAGGCCTAAATCATTCTGGTCGGTTGTCCCGATGTTTGGCATTGGCTCGAACTCCCCCTAGTCACTTGAGATGTTGTTGGCTAAAACTGAAAGCTCATGTTCTACCTATGGAAACTTATAAATTCGCCCATGGAAACAAAAAAAGGGGCAAGAGCGATGAACAGCTAAAAATACTCCTCGAAGAGTATAAGAAAGGTCCAAAAAGCAATGGTTCTTAAAAGCTATATCTAAACAATTGCTGACCTTATAAATATTTGAAAAACATGCCCTGGATGCAAGCTGCAACTAGTTGTGCTTATCAGCACATCTGAAATCCGAAGGGTTATGTAGGCCAAAAAGGCCATGGAATAAAATGGAATGATCCTAATGAACCTGGATCAACTTGATGTAGACATGATGCCTAAGTTGAATAAGCACTCTCTAAACAACTTATCCATTTGTGAGACACAACCATCCCCCGTGTTCTTTTGTCCAGCACAGAGTTTGTAGCTTTCCCCTTTCTTCCAGTCCAAAGTATTTTTGAGTTAAGTTAGACAGGTCAACCCCTTGGCCCAACCTTGTTCCTAGCCTTCATCCTTCACTAGCAGTTTGACCATGTCCAATGGGTGAGTTTGTCATTTGAATTATTGCGCAAGTAATTTTATATAACAACGGAATGTGCTAACTTAATTAATGCCACTGAATGGATGTTATACTTTGAGCTTAGCGGTGAGAATGATTAGAGAAGCATTGTCTTAGTCTACTGATGTGATTTATCCTTGGTTGTATATTCTTGGGATCCGTGATGATGTGGACCATGTATGGATGATTATTGATGATGATTGATGGGCCCACATGTTTGATGATGATATCATATGATGGACATATGATGCAGATGATGTTTGATCCAGTTCAGCAGGTTTATTACTACTTCAGATCAGCAGTTTATACATTGTCCATATATGGTGGACCCTACAGCTGGCCCATTAGGGCAACCCATGGTGTATGAGTACACTTTTCTAGTGGATTTGGGTCTTCTGGATCCAATGAGACACTTATCTTTCAGTTCCGGGCACTTATGACAGTGATTGATGCAATTTTACACTTGTTGACCAGATTTGGGGCTGATTTCCCAGCCTGAGCAGCAGGGGCCCCGAGAGGCCAGTTCACCTAGGGCGCTGATAATGGAGGGGGTGGTCCAGCCACTTGTTTTTACCATTTACCCCCCCTTCTGGAGAGCCTGGTGGGCTCAGATGGACAGTGCTAGCACCCTAGGAGGCAGTTTTGGCACTTTCACAGTTCTCGAGGCAGTTTAAAAATGGGATAAAGTGGTCACTGAGGAAATCGATTTGGGCAATTGAGGCAAGGTTTTGGCATTTGGTCTTCACAGAGGTCTTCCAGGGTGGCATCACTACCTTCCAGTCAGTTTTCACCATGTGGGTATTCCCAGATTGATCACAGGAGGACATTTACTGCTTGACTATCATGGATTCTGAGGACAGTTTTGATCATTTATATTATCTTGGACATATTTTATTATTTTATTGTGCCTTGGGGATGAGCTAGTAAGGATTGATGCCTCCTAGCCCCACCATGTGCTTATATTATCATGTCCTAGTCATCATGAGGTGGATTTTGGCACCTATTCTTCTCTAGTGGATGACGTCACCCCCTTTTTGTACCATTTAGTGGGGGCGCTATTGTTATATTGAGTGATCCATGTGATATATTGTTATGGGTCATCTTAGCCATTGATTGTATGATGAGATCTTTTAATCTCAACCACTCATTTGATGTAGTATTGTAGAGTGGTATAGGGTTTTGGTCTTTATTATCCTATATAAGGAGGAGACCCCCCATTGTAAAGCTCACCTTTGGAGCTCTGGAATATTGGAATAGAAGATTTTTTGTGGAGCACGTCTCTCTTGCATTGTGGATTCTCTTGCATATTGAATATACAGTATCTCTTCTATGTATCATTGTGGATTTTGGTGCTTCTTCTAATCTTTTGACAGGAAAGTCGAATTGGTGGAGAGGAGGGCGATTTCATGAGGGTTATTGTTGGAGGGATCCACATATTCTCTCTTGGGTTGATCTTGTGACATGGAGTATCATTATTGTATCTTTGTTACATAGTTGATGCTTTCTATTACATATTTCTACCATTTGCATAATCATCTTGCTTGACTTGTTTCTTTGATCTTGTCTTGTAGGAGGAGGACGATTTGGCTATCTTGGAGAAGGACGTTTTGGTTGGAGCTCTTGGATCTCACTCTTGAATATACACATAGGAGAATGCTATCAATTTGCAAGGTGGCCATAAGCAATTGAGGTAAGATCTACAAGGTATGTGCCTCTTTCATCCATTCTATCTTCACTGGTCATAAAACCCTAATTCATTAAAACCCCAACTCTGGTATTTCTTAGATCTACTTAGATCTAGCCTTGCTTTTGAGAAGATCTTGAAAACCCATCTCTATAGCATCCACCCCTAGTTGGATCTATAGTTTGGTGGTGATTGGCTTAAAATTAACACACTTTTCAAGGCAAAAAGCCCTCTTGAACCTAAATCGCACTTCCTAGTAAGAGGCTTGTTTGGTTAGATCTAGCACATGGGTAGGTGAGATCCCACTTGATTTGCAATCTAGACACTTGATAACCTACCCCCAGATTGTTACTTTGGTGAAATCTACCTTGTGGACATCATTCCATGTTTTAAGGGGTCAAAACCCCCTTTTGAATTTCTTGGCACCTCAAAACTCAGATCTACTAAGATCTAGCCCTTGGATTGACTTGGTTTTTGGGACATACATAGATCGGGGGTACTAGCTACTTGGATCTATAATTTGGTGACCATTGGACTTGATTTGGTCCACCAAACCCACCTTTCAACCCTCCTTGAGCAAAGTCGCACTACCTAGGGAAGGTGAGTTTGTCCACTTTGAGGAAGTGGGTGTTTGGGATTCTTGGAGATTTGGAACGGCCATACCTTGAAACCTAGGTCTAGACTATCTTTTTGTCACGATCCGCCTTGGGGGTAGCATTCCTTGTTTCAAGGGATTGTGGTCCACTTAAGGTTATTACTTGAAAACCTAGATCTAGCAAAATCCAACCATTGGATCTCATTTAGCCCACTTGACTTGGCTTCTAGGTGTCCCGATCTACATTTTGACATACTTTTTGACTCCATTAGCCCACCCAACAAGGCACTAGTCCTTCCTTAAGCAAGTCGCACTCCTTGGGATTTGTGTCAAATCATAGATCTAGTACATGGGTACTCCTAGAATCAACTTAGATCCATAGATCTAGCCTTTACCTAACCTATAGTACCAACCTCTCACCTAGTTTCACCTTGTGGGCCTACTTAGGACCATTTCACGCTTCCCAAGAAAACAAGACCCACTTGTGCAAACACATTGTACTATACCTAGTCATCATACCCCATCATGTGGCCTAAATCATACATAGGTTGAAACACTAACAATCTCTTACACACCTTCAACCATACCTTAACTCTTAGGTCCACTTAGCCTTGCATTGGTTTCCGTAACTTACCATTTACCCATCCCTAGGAACCTTTGTTTGGGTCCAATCATCTTTGATTGGTTATAGGGTCTCCCCCTTGGTCTTTTTACACCCTGACCTAAAGCGAAGAGTGCCTCGGTTGACGTGACTCCCACCTTGCATTGGGAACCGTGGCATCTCTTGGGTCACCTCTTTAGTTGCCTGCCTCCTCTACCGTCCCGGATGGGATACCCCTAGGGGCAACTACAAGTTGTGTGATAACAATACCTTTGACCTTGGTTGGATCCTTCACAAGAGATTTGTCGACTCTACATACACAAAGAACTTTGTTAGCCACCACCTTCCTTTTCGGGAAATCAAAATAGAACTTGGAACCCTTGTCCCCTTTTTCAATTCATTGCAATATGGAATGCATTTGAGGCCACTTGGCAATGTATTCCTCTCCCTTATGGATCACCATCACCAATTTTATAGCATTCTCTTGGAGGACCACATTATTAAGATCTTCCTCCAGGAAGATATGGGGTTCTTTAGGCTAAAACTTGGCATCCCACATCCCCTTTCGTCTCTTGTGGGCCACCAAAGAAGCCAACAATGATCCCCCATTAGCTAAGGAGATAGATTCCAAATTTGATGCAGTAGGGCTCAAAATTTGAGGACTCCAAATGCAACACATTCAACTTGAACAAAGTTGAGTGTGCCAAATTTATCATATGACCAACTAACATAACTATTAGAATAGGAAAATGGTTCGAACCTGTAACATCATTAATAATTTAATACATCTGCCGGATGAAGTTGTCCTAAAAAGGAGATGTCCTCCCTAGGGCCATTAAGGTTATCCAACCTAGCTTGTACCATGTTGTGACCTTGTGTCTATAGTTAGTACAAGTGAACCAACCACCGTGATGGTATCCTTTTGCTTCCAATTGGGACCATTAGCCATAGAGATTACTTGCATCAAGACCAAGATTGCTTCTCCGCACAATTATTCACACTACATATGCCACCACCTTGATCAACCTCCCATTCCACCATATTACAATTCCCTCCAATTATCTAGTCCACAGTCAAGAGTGAGGAAGTCAACCAGTTTCAAAGATAACCATGTTTCGAGTTGAGATTATGATCATAAACTACACAAAACCCTAGAAGCTTGTCCTACACCAACAAAGTAATCCATACACATCGATCCTCTAGGTCCCTACCATGATCCACCACAAATATCTGTAGATGAGGTGGAAGGGAAAGCACCGCTTCTCCATTGCTATGGAGATGGTTTGTGGCCCAAAAGGGACCTGTTATCATCGATCTTGTAGTTGCCCCAACAGATGGATCCAAGGTGGATGGTAGAGGGGACAGGCAACTAAAGTGGTGAACCAAGAGGGCCTTAGTTCCCAAATGGATGGTTGTCACGCCAACCAAGGCACTCTTTGCTTTAGTTATCAAACCCAAGATAGCAAGGGGGAGACCCATATCTACTCCCGATAGGAGAGATCAACCCAATCACCAGATCAAATCAATCTAATGAAGTACGTAGGGTGACAGGTATGGAACCCTAGAATTAAGGAAGTAGGACCACTGTGGAGGCTTAAGAAAGGTGTGATTTGATAATGAAAGATGACACACAGTAATTCTATGATTATATATGATTCCAGGATTCAGAGCTAGTTTCAAATGATCAAAATCAACTGCCTTGGGAAACGTGACCCTTGAAACAGAGAAAGTGTCCCAAATCAGAGATCTGACAGTTAGGGATTTCTAGCTTTGCTTAATGAAGGGATATGACAGTATCTAGGTGTTCAAGCAACCAGACAAAGATCAAACCACAAGCAAACTCAACAACCCAGGAAAGTCGTGAGGGCTTGGAGAAGGATTAGTGCCTTGGAAAATGGGCCAAATGGAGTCGGATGTCCACCAAACTGTAGATCAGGGATGTTGAGGTGTAAAGCAAGGTGGGTTTTGAAGATCAAGGTCATCCAATGGCTAGATCTCAGTAGATCTGAGATTCAAAATGCATCACCAAGTGACCCAAGTGGGGCACAACCCTCAAAATGAGGAATGGGGCCCACAAGGTGAAAATCAACAAGGTGAAGCACTAGGGGTAGGTTATCAAGTGTGGAGATTATGGATCTAGTGGGATCTCACCTACCCAGGTCCTAGATCTAGCAGAACTCACCCAACCAAGGAGTGCGACCTCACTTGGAGAGGCTAAGTTGCCTTGGGAAAGGGGTCAAATGGAGGCCAATCCTCACCAAACTATAGATCCGAATTGCCGTGGATGCTATAGAGGTGGGTTTTCAATATCTTACCCAAAAGCCCACTAGATCTAAGTAGATTTGAAAAAATGTAAAATGAGGGTTTGAATAATGAGGGTTTTAACAGTTATTTGCTTATGCCAATGGATTGGGATCAAGAAATAGTAGACAAACCTGTGGATCTTACCTGGATAACCTTGTAGATGCCTTGATGATGATGATCTATGCAAACCCGATCAATTTGAGAAGCTTTGAGGTAGTTTTCTATGAAGTTGATTTAGTCCAAGGAAGCCAATGCGCCCTCTCTCCTGCACAACAAACGTCAACCATATCAGATTTGCTGCAAACAAGAGATAAGACTAATGCCACAAGAGAAATAACAGAAAGATAGCATAGATCACAATGATACTAATGATAACCCCCTGATACAAGCGAATGCCAAGTGAGCGAGTTGAAGAAGCCTTGCAAAAACGCCCAAGTTGAAGTCGCCCTCCTGTAGACAAGACAAAAGTTTCCAAAAAATATAGATCTTACCACAAATTCCAAATGCTAGGATGCAATGGACTTTCCAATCACCATCTAAGAACACCAGATGCAAAGGAGATCTAAGAATTTCCACAAGAATGTTTTTCTATTATCAAGATTCCAAGAGCCAAAGACCCTTTACAATGAGAAGCTCTCTCCTTTAAATAGGATGGAGAGATATCAAAACCCTAACCACTTTTTGAATGAGTGGCTAAGATTAAAAGATCAAAGTGATCTAATCAATGTTTGAGATGAGCTCAACAATACAATACATGGATCACAAATAAAATAATACACAAATGGACCAAATCGCCCTAGGAGAGGGGTTCCCACCAAAAGTCAATGAATAAACATAAGATCCAGCTCATGGTGGGTCCAAGGGGTAATTTCTAACACCCTTGGTCAATCCCCATGGCACAATATCCAAAAAATAATACTCTAAGCATCAAATCGTGCTTCTCTGGGAAAGTTGTGAGCCTTTGGAGGCTCCAGAAAACAATATAAAATGCCAGAAGTGATGGGTGTGGGTCCCACTGGAAGTTGAAACTGATGGAGAAGTTGTGTAAGACATCCCACTCATCATCACAAGTCATCCCATGCCAATCCCTTGCCTTAGTAGCCCAATTCGAATCCCTCAGTAGCCATTTTTACCATTTTTTAACTGCCTCGGGAAATGTGAACATGCCCAAACTACCTCCTGGAGTGCCTGTGTTGTCAAGGTGAGGCCACCAGGCTTTTTGGGAGGGGGGTAATATGGTAATATCAAGTGGCTGGACCACCCTCTCCATGCACAACGCCCTAGGTGAACTCAACAAATCTCATCACTGCTCTGACAGGGCCTCTGATAGGCCAAAACTGCACTAGGATAGCCAACTGAGGCTAAAAATCACTGTAACTGCTCGGAATTGAAAACAGACTGTCTCATTGGACTCAGAGATCCCAAATCCATCTAAGATGTGTACTCATACACCGTATAGATCTTTGCATGGTCAAAAATAAATGACCATCATATCCGACAGACCAAATAATAATTTGTAAAAGTGCTGAAAAGCACAAATCATCATCATAAGCCTGAAACCACTGCATAGAACCATCATGGTGACCTGTACCAGACCATATATCATATCTCTGTGTCATCTGAGGTCTGCCACCTCATGTCCTATGGTTGACTTACATGACCCAAAATATAACTCAGGCTATTATCAAACTGCTGCAAGGTGTCAAAGGTTAAAGCATGCTTTACAATTCATTCAAGTAGCAATTATAACAAAAAGTAATCATTACTGGCGATCTAAATCCAAATATATAAAGTCATTAATTATTATTATTACTCAGACTAGACTTTGAAGACCAGACTCACTTCATAGTTGTGATCAATTTGCTAGTGAAGGGTGAAGGCTAAAAATAAAAAGGCTAGGCTAAGGGATGACTACTGACTTGACAATTGTGACACTTTGGAAATGGAAAGGGGATACACACTCTAACATATGCTGGACAAGCAGATAACACGGGGGATGGCAGTGTCTCACAGATGGGTAAGTTGTTCAAAGAGTGCTTATTCAACTTAGGCACCATGTCTACTTTTATAAAAGATGATCCAGTTTCATTAGGATCTATTGATTTCATTTCATGGCCTTTTTGGCGTACATAACCCTTCGGATCTCAGGTGTGCTGATAAGCACAACTAATTGCAGCTTGCATCCAGGGCATGTTTGATATATATACATAAGGTCAACAATCTTTTAGATATAGAGTTTAAAAACCATTGCTTTTTTGGACCTTTCATTATACTCTTCAAGGAGTATTTTTAGCTTTTCATTGCTCTTGCCCTTTACTCACGTGTGTTGACAAACACATTCTAGAGTTTACAGTTTCTTGGGCGAATTTTCATAAGTTTCCATAAGTAGTACATGAGCTTTCAGTTTTAGCCAACACATCTTAAGTGACTAGGGGGAGTTCGTACCAGTGCCAAACATCGGGACAACCGACCAGAATGTTTTAGGACTACAATTCAACTCACCAAAGGTAAGTTCTGTCACCAACTCAGAGCCGAGACACAAATAAACAGGGAAGCTTATCCAACACAGAGGCTATAGTGGGGGAAGGTCCTCCATGCCAATAGTCAAGTAGTAAGTTAGGGTAATAAACAAACGGGGAGGTAATGGATGGATGAAGGCAGTGAATAATGAGACCAACACTAGCAAGCCAAAGTATGGTGGGAATGATCACCCCTATTCTCCCCAGGGAGGGTAAAACCAATGAGTATGGGTAGTGAACTTCTAAGTCTGAGTGGGGACAATGTAATGTATATAAAAGTACAACCAGGTCCACATATCTATATGATCGCCAGATCATGACACTAAATGCTAAGACATGCTACAAGAATGAATATAAAAGCAATATAACCAAGACACCATAATATACCTACTGAGTCATATACCTGTATGCATAATATTTGAACCATCATCTGTCCTTTGAAACTGCTGTTGTAACTCTGGGCACTACTGGCTGCTCTGTAATAATGGCTAAATGGCTACATCGGTCATCTCTCTAAGTGTCCTGAAACTCAGTCATGGCATGGGGAATAAAATTGCTGTCCATATAATAATCATGATCCATAATAGATGCTCATCTCAGCATCTCAATGTAAGGGAACTGGCTGAAAAGTGTACTGGAATCTGAAAAATAGTGTATGGTAGCCCGGCTACTATATATGTGATAACAGGGCCATTCCAACAATAACTCATGTGATTACAAAGCTTAAACCTTGTTGATTTAACTTCTTGGAGAAAAAACAGATCTTGCTTGGTTCTTTGCTATACTCCATGAACAATCTACTTGCAAACATGAATTGCCATCCCAGTTACAACGAAGATAATAAGGACAACTTCATTACAAGGGGAGATGAAGAACTAAAATATTAAACTGGTTCCCCATAGTGAAAACCCTCCAAAGAGAGAATTCTCGTTTTAGGTGAGTGAACCATAGCATCTCTGTAAGACTTAACATGCTAGTTAGGGCTCAAGTCCCTCCCCATCTTGTCTAGCCAAATGAGGGAATAAAATTCCTTCCATTCGTTGGATTTCACTTGCCAGCCTACATCTAACTCCATGTTGTTCATCTTTGAATGAACCAACACCCCATCATCCAAGGGGTCCAAACTCCAACTCCGATGAGAATTCCTAACCAATGAAGAACTGTTAACTCGAGGCATTGGATGCACCATTGGATCAATAGGGTTTAGTTAAGTTTCCTGACCAGAACCCTTAAGAGGGACCACCTGCTTCTCCCTATCCCGATGTTATTTAAGGACCACTACTCCCAAAACTCTCACTCTAAGCCACTATATTACCACCTACCCTAGCACACTAAGCTATATGAATGGGAAAAGCTACACCCCCCTCACTCATTGAAGCTCCCGACTTAGGCTTATAGTGGGGGAAATCTCATATGAGATGATCTTGAGATTGGCAAGCAAAGATTGCGTTAGGTACAAGTGAAGTATCTAATCTTCTACTGCCAAACTTCATCAACAATGCACACATAAATGAATGGTGGAAGCTTCCTTTTTAGATCCATCTCCACACATAGCCTTGGATTGGCCCTAAAGGAGTTATGTTGGCCATTAGGGATAAGAACATTTCCAAATCTCCCAACAAACAAATTGAGAAATGGACACATGTCCGTAGGCAGGGAAGGCAATTATGATCAAAGAGGGCAATGAACTTGATCGTTATCCTCCGGGTTGAAGTTTTCCTGTCGAGATTGAACATAGGCAAGAGAGCCAACAATATTACATGTACCAAACTGAAGCACATGTTGTGTTGCGGCATCTGAGTTAAACAACAAGCACACAAACTTTGACCCCAAGCCCTAATATGAATTCATAGAGATTTATTTGGCTTCCCAATTTAGAGTACAACATCTTGTTGAAGGTGTTACCTTTCAAACTAGTAGTCTCAAAGAAGCAGTGCAATATAGACCAAATGCTAGTGATTAGTAAGCATGTGGGAGAAGTCTAGGCCCAAATGTCACCACAACCTAGCCCCTTAACTTCTTTGGGTGACTCCTAAACCCAGGGGAGAGCCCTTTAAGATACTTGCAAATACCTTTCTACAACCTTGTAACCAAATCAATGCCTTATATGGAGTCAATCAATGTATGAAGAAGACAACTAGATCTAATTGAGGAGTTAGTTCAATAGTTATTTATTAATATCATCAATCACTTTTCCAATTTAAAAGATTTCACAGATTCCAATGCAACTTCACATATACCAAGGCACCTTCACCTAGCCCAAGGCAACCTCTCAAAAGATGCGCCCTAAGGAAAAGAGGAAGGAGGAGACTAGGGCGAAGCCCTAGGTCAAGCAAGAAGCCAAATGCAGCCCAAGGATAGTGAGATCTAGGGTTCTCACGTTCCCTAATGCACTTGCTTCAAACAAGATGCCATTGCAAAATTGTGGATAAATCTACTAGGGCAAAATTAGTGGGTGGACCAGAATTTCCAAATTCCAAGTACTTTTGTATTTTTGGAATTTTTAGATTTTTAGGGTTTTATTGAGACTTTTTAGATGTTTAGGGTTTTATGCATAGAATTGAAGGAAATAAAAGACAAGTAAATTGATAAAAAGAAGAGTGATTTTATTGACAAGCAAGGGGATATGATTCTTGTCTCAACCCCTAGGGCAATGAGAGATAATGATCAACGTCCCTCTCTTGAAAGGTCTTTCAACACTTACAAGCTAGGGCATCACCTATCAACCATAGGGTTTGGTAGGAGATCCTAACTAGGGAAAATGAAGAAGTCCAAGGCCCTAACAAGCAATAGAAAACTCCTTGGTAGAACATTCTCTTCATCCAAAAGTTGACAAAAATCCCCAACAAATTAGCAAAATGCACCATAAAAGCACCTTTTAACCTAGCTAGGAGCATAACTTACGAACATTTAACAAGAAGTGAGCAAGGAGAAGACCTTAGGTCACACTTGTGAACGAGTTCTTCCAACTAGTCTAGCATCAAACCTTTAGCATGTGCAAGATCAAGCCCTAGACATTCCATCATTCACCTTCAAGCAAGAAAAAGTATCCCAAGAGAAGTGGGCATCACATTAGACCCTCATAGAGTAAGAGAAAAAGATAAAAGAACATATTTTAACCCTTGTCTTGATGTCCTTTTACAATGAGAGTGAGGCTCTATTTATATAAGACTAATTTCACCTAATTTTAAGTTATTAGCCTACAAGATAATGTAAAAAATATAACTTTTGGCTTGCTCACCAACAACTTTGGGGGCTAAACCACTCAAAAGACATAAAATAACAATATAAAAGTGCAATTAGCCTACACCAAGTGCTAGGTGTCAAAAGGAGGACGCCATGCCCCAACTAACCCCAACAGATGTGTGCCCTCAACGTCCTCCTTCATTATCCTTGTAGGCTTCTTCAATAAGGAAGTAGAATTAGTGGGTAGACAGCCCAAAGGAGGGGTAAAATAGGTCCTAGTGAGCAAATAAGGTGTGCTAAACAAATGTTATCACCTTTTACATGGCAAATAAAGGAGCGTGGTCATGCGTTCAAGTGATTAGCCCCCCAAGGGCACCAACCCCTACAGGGCGAGCACCTTCTAGAGGTGGCAATCAAGTGGACCATCCATGACATGATTAGGGGTATTTAGCCCCAAATCGACACTCTAAGCTTCAAGTTTGCCTTCATATCAAATTTTGTTAACCCCTTCCTCTAGTAAACCTGACTGGAAATGCTGTAGATACTCTGAGGCGTAACAACTGGCTCCAACTGCGGGACATGCACTCTTCTCGGGAGTGTATGAGAACCCCCCTAGGATCTTCTGTGTACTTGTAGACCTGCACACACATTTAATAAAAAAGACATCAAATGCATCAGAGGCAGACACTTTTGTTCTGCCTTGTTCAAAATGAAAATGCAAATAACGCAAAATGAGATAACCCCAAGTGCAATGCATGGGTAACAGTAAATGTTGAACTAAAATGAAACTATACCTACCTACCCTAATTATGATAAGAGAGAAGGGTCAAGTGAATTCATACCACCAATGTAGCCACCTGAGCATAAGATTCATGCCAATTTTTCTTCCTTTGTCTTTGGAGATAATCCAAGACAGAATCACATCAATGATAAGCTATGCACATACCAGTATATTTGCCTAAGGGAAGCTGAAGTAACGAACAAGTTTAGGAACCTGAAAGCCTTCAAATTTCTGCCATGGAAGATGGTCACTTTCGCAAGCTTTATCTATCCACGCCTGTACCGGGCTCAAATATATACTATCATCATCATATATGTGTTCTTTGAAATTCGTCTGCAAGGAATTGACTATCTGATTCCGAACTTGGGAAATCACTTGCAAAGATGAACCCTAGAAATTTTCTGGAGAATCTTTGGGGGTAACTGAAATATATCCCTGTATCTATTCAAGCCTTCTTTTGGACACGCAAACACTTTCTTGAACTTTCTAATAATCATGTTAGTACCAATAATCCTTAAAAATTTGAAATTACCAGCCACAAAATTTGTTCCTTCAAGTTTTAAGCGAAAAAATAAATAACAAATATCATGGTAAGGAGAAATAAATACTATACCTTCCCACATATTTGCGTCGGTTCTGTTGAAATGCATACTGAAAACTTACCGGTACTGGATATAAATGGCCGCGTCTCACCTGCAATGCTTTTTGAAAGACATCGCTGAAAATAATAATCATGGCCGACCTTGGGAGAGGGTAATCCCATTGGCTCAGTATCTGCAAAGGAAGTCTTTGTATGAAATCCTACACCATCCTCGATGCTGGGTGAGCGAAGCTGAACCAAATCCTAAGAGATATCATCGGAGATAAATTTTCCAAAGTCCTCCAATCCATTATTATAGTGAGACAGCTGCATATGGCGATCATCTTCAATGGAAATGAGATCCATATCCTAGAGTGCTTCATCAACTTTAGTTGCAAAGGGATTGATCCAATCTTCACAAATAGTGGAACCAGGGGAAGTTATAACCATAAGCTCTTCATCAAATATGTCTTCGATATCTTTTTCAGCTGGAAGTAAGACTTCTTCATATTGCTTCAAATATGTATAAAACTCCGGCTCAGCCTGATCCATACTAACCTCATCTTCTTCTAGGAATGGCAAGAAAGGATCATAGACTTCTTGTTCGACATATGTGCAACTGGAGGGCCCAAAAACAATACTGCTAGGTCTTGAAGAATCATAGATTGGTGGACCCATGAAATTCCAATAGTCATCATCTTCAGGGATCCTTTTATTTTCTTCCAAGTGGCCCAAGACATCATAAGAAACTATGACATGAGGGTAAGGAAAATTTACCATTTCTTTGTGTTCTTCAATTTCTTCAACTAGAGCTTCTTGGTCTTCGTTTTTCAAAGCACCATCATCTTCATCTTGAGAGGTATCTTGATCTTCGGACATAAGGCGGAGAATGTTATCAACAAGATCTTGAACAATGGTTTCTTCAAGCAGGCCTTTTGAAGCTTGATTCTCATCATAAATTTCTTTAACAAGGAGCACTTCATGCTCTTTTGGGACTTGCTCAACAAGATCCACATGTTCTTCCATCTTGAATAAGCCCTTCGCATGCTCAACATGAAGCATCCATCTCCTATGTTTTTCCGGACACTAGTAGTTACAAAATGTCTCTATCAATTCTGCAAAAAAAAAAGATATTTTTTCTTTGGCTAGGCTTGCAAACCAAGCATGGGCCTTTCCTTCCAAGTGAAGTACGAATAACCTCATGTAGACATCTTCTTCCTTAATACCATGTTCTGGAGCCAATAGCACAACATTCTCGACATGGCACTTAGCATCATCATCATAATCACGAAATGCTAACCATAATGTCTCCGGTAACTCATCTGAATACCTTAGGAAGTTCAATAAATTAAGAGGATCGAAACACACTTCCATTTCTTCATCACAATTTTCATCGCGGATGCCTTCCTAGATATTTCCTTGTACATGGCCAAATTGCCAATCAAGTCTTTCCTTACATATTCATCCATATTAGGTTCCCACTCTTTGCTGAATACCTCGATCAATTGTCCGAGTGAAGGTATCCCCTTAGGAGGAAGCTCTTGATACCAATTTATGACATCCTGATTATTCTGCAGATCAAGAGATATTACAAATAACCTCATTCTGATATCCTTGTCCACAACATCCCATGCCACAAGAAATTCTCTGAATGTCGTAATATGCTCTGCAACTGTATCTTCATATTCATGAAACCTTGGGACAAACTTAAAATAACCACATTTGCCTATCTCATTTGAATATCCTGGGATGTTTGAGAAATCAGGTGGAGCAAAGAACCCCATATCATCTTCTTATTAATCGCCGAGGTTGGTTGCTTTGAATTTCACTTCTTTAATTTGTTTTCTTTAGTGGAGTCGCCAGATAAGACCTGCCAAGTTAGTACTCAATCACAACCTTATCAAAGTACAAAGAAAATACTTACCTATTGGATCCTAGATGTTGTAGGATACTTCTTTTTATTTTCTTTAGTTGGAATCGCTAGGAGAGACTTGTCAAGTTAGATCAACAAATCTCACCAAAGTACAAAACAAGAACGTAGCTTAATAGATGTAGGATGTCTTTGAAAGATCAATGGATCCACCCAAGAGTCCTTCTTCAATGAAGTCTAGGCCCAAATGTCACCACAACCTAGCCCCTCAACTTCTTCGGGTAACTCCTATACCCAGGGGAGAGCCCTTTAAGATACCTACAAACACTAAAACATGCAAATATCTTTCTACAACCTTGTAACTAGGTCAATGCCTTATTTGGAGTCAAACAATGTATAAAGAAGACAACTAGATCTAATTGAGGAGTTGGTTCAATAGCTATTCATTAATATCATCAATCACTTTTCCAATTTAAAAGATTTCACAAATTCCGATGCAACTTCACATATACCAAGGTACCTTCACCTATCCCAAGGCAGCCTCTCAAAAGATGCGCCTTGAGGAAAAGAGGAAGGAGGAGACTAGGGCAAAGCCCTAGGTCAAGCCAGAATCCAAATGCAACACACGGTTAGGGAGATCTAGGGTTCTCACGTTCCCCAATGCATTTGCTTCAAACAAGACACCCTTTCAAAATTATGGGCTAATCCACTAGGGCGAAATTAGTGGGTGGACCAGAATTTCCAAATTCCAAATATTTTTGTATTTTGGGAATTTTTAGATTTTTGGGGTTTTATTGAGACTTTTTAGATGTTTAGGGTTTTATGCATAAATTGTAGCAAATAAAAGACAAGTAAATTGATGAAAAGAAGAGTGATTTTATTGACAAGCAAGGGGATATGA
Organism: Larix kaempferi; assembly: GCA_027924585.1. NCBI lineage: Eukaryota > Viridiplantae > Streptophyta > Pinopsida > Pinales > Pinaceae > Larix > Larix kaempferi. Next base: position 7,376,795 of record BSBM01000687.1, on the reverse strand, counting down.
TTCTTGTCTCAACCCCTAGGGCAATGAGAGATCAATGATCAACATCCCTCTCTTGAAATGTCTTTCAACACTTGCAAGCTAGACATCACCTAGCAACCATCTAGGGTTTGGTAGGAGAGCCTAACTAGGGAAAACAAAGAAGTCCAAGGCCCTAACAAACAATAGAGAAATCCTTGGGAGGATGTTCTCCTCATCCAAAAGTTGACAAAAAGCCCTAACAAATCAGCAAAATGCACCATAAAAGCACCATTTAACCTAGCTAGGAGCATAACTTACCAACATTTAACAAGAAATGAGCAAGGAGAAGACCTTAGGTCACACTTGTGCATGAGTTCTTCCAACTAGTCTAGCATCAACCTCTAGCATGTGCAAGATCAAGCCCTAGACATTCCATCATTCACCTTCTAGCAAGAAAAAACATCCCAAGAGAAATGCGCATCACATTAGACCCTCATAGAGTAAGAGAAAAAGATAAAAGAACATATTTGAATCCTTATCTTGATGTCCTTTTACAATGAGAGTGAGGCTCTATTTATATAAGACTAGCCTCACCTAATTTTAAGTTATTAGCCTACAAGATAATGTAAAAATTATAACTTTTGGCTTGCTCACCCATAGCTTTGGAGGCCAAACCACTCAAAAAAAAAAAATAACAATATTAAAGTGCAATTAGGCTACACTAGGTGCTAGGTGTGCCAAAAGGAGGATGTCATGCCCCAACTAACCCCAATAGATGTGTGCCCTCAACGTCCTCCTTCATTATCCTTGTAGGCTTCTTCAATAAGGAAGTACAATTAGTGGGTACACAACCCAGAGGAGGGGTAAAATAGGTCCAAGTGAGCAAATAAGGTGTGCTAAAAAAATGCTATCACCTTTTACATGGCAAATAAAGGAGTGTGGTCATGCGTCCAAGTGATTCTCCCCCCAAGGGAACCAACCCCTATTGGGCGAGCACCTCTTGGAGGTGGAAATCAAGTGGATCATCCATGACTTGATTAGGGGTATTTAGCCCCAAATCAACATTCTAAGCTTCAACTTGGCCTTTATATCAATTTTTTTTAACCCCTTGCTATGGTAAACTTGACTGGGAATGCCCCAGATTCTCCGAGGCGTAATAGAAGGCATCCTCATCTAGCTTTCTTCTAAAAAATACAGGATCACACCTCGAGTTTCCAGATTCTAGCACCCCTCAAAATACTCCTTGTTATTGGCTAGAAAAAAATTGAAATTGTCTTGATCTTGAGAGGATGTGTTGCCATTACTTGAAGTAAATTTGTGGAGGCATCATGATATGTGATCCCTTGCCCTACATAACTGAATGGGATTGAGAAGGATCAATTTAATTCACCCCCCCAATGCTCCTCTAGCATTGGGTCAAGACTCGAAACTATGCCCTCTAGATGATAAAGAACCCACTAAAACCCCTTTGAGAATGGTGCAAAGCCTAGGTCCTCTAAGAAAAGTTATCAATACTCAATTGTTCAACCATAGTAGTTATACCCATAGTCATCCTGGTGTCTCCTTCAATCATAATTGACTCTAAATCTGGGCTCAAACCCACCACAAGTTCCTTCTCCATAGCAAATACATTCTCCATCAAAGGGAGTGACCACTGGTGGCCAATCTCCTTCTCCATAGCAAATACATTCTCCATCAAAGGGAGTGGCCACTGGTGGCCAATCCTCATTAGATTTGCTTGAACCTGAAGCTCCACTAGCAGTGAACTTCGCATTAAGCGACCTCACCACACACAAACAAAGCCATTATTTTCTGTACACGACAAGGCAATAAATTCCAGTACAACAGAGTGATCCCATGACTTGATTTAGTGTCGATAGAGTTGCCTTATCTCTGCATCACTTACCCGTGACTTGCCTCTGTTGAAGACCAGTGCATGAAGGTTTACTTGAGACCCCACACAACCACGAGCAATCTCATCCTCTTTCTTTGTATGTCTTCCTTTATCCCTATGCCATATAGCATCCTGGTTCCCCTCCATACTCCCTTCCTGCCCCATCCGTATGCCCCATTGTTCCCCTTCCTCCTCCACTTATGCACTCCCTACCTCTCTGCTCATTTCCTTGCCCCTTATCTCATCCAAAATATTGTGTTCAGCCACATTCCCATTCTTAAGTATAGCTTGATGTCCTGTTGTTGGTTATCCCAGGATATTAATAGAGCTTATTTTTGTCTATCTTATATTTTTCTAATGCAATTGGCTTTACCTAAGGAGAAACCTCAGCTGGGGGGAATTTCTCCAAATTAAAATGAATAGAAGGTAATTTTTATTTTATTTTGAGATGGGAAGCTCAGGGCTGAAAGGTACCCATTTTCTCACTGTGGCTTGGGAGGTCTGTACTAGCTGTTAATATACTTGTAAACTTGATGATATGATAACATGCTTAAGTTGAATTCCTTGTTTTGAATAAGCACTAAATGTGGATGCATGCATATGATAATATTAACCATGTTTTGATTTTTTGATGTTTCACCAGTACTCTCTATCTGTTGTTCAAAACCAAAGCCCAGTGATTAACAGATGGTTGAGAAATTGTTTAGCTAATAGTCGGGTTATTGAATAAGAATCTGTTCCTTTTCTAGGATGTAGGAGTATTTTTGTTCCTTTCATATTTTCCTACAAGTGTCAGGTATACTAATGTGAAGTTTGGTTGTGAAGCAGCAATCGATCCAGTACTACAAGACACCTTGAAGCGTGCTGTTGCTAAGCGAGCTGTAGAACTTGTCAAACCAGGAATGGTGATTGGTCTTGGGACTGGTAGCACAGCCTCATTAGCAATTGAAGAATTAGGGAAGCTTGTTCAACAAGGAAAGGTTGGAATCTTTATATTGAATTGCGTTTTCTTTCAAAATATTCTCAAGTCCAGTGTGTTTTGTGCTTGAACTGTTATCAGTTTCCTGAATGGAATATTCTTCAGATTCTAGCAATAATAAATCTCTAACAGTGCTATAGAAGCTGAAGATGGATAAATGCTACCATCTTAGTTTCCACAACAGCAGTGGACGTGTCTACCTATAGACTTGGAACTTGTCTCTTAATCCAGTACATAACAAATCTGAGGGCATGCCTTGCTGTTGATTTTTTTTCATTTGCTCAACTGGTTCTGGTCATACAGTGGAGAATGCTACTAAATACTTTTTTTTCTGTATTGCCTGGTTAATTGCTGCTTAGCACTAATTATTTCCATTCTTCCACATGAAGAGGTGTAGTTTGGAGACAGTTATGTACCTTTTTGTTAAAATCACATTTACTTTCACATTGAGTCAACCATGAAATCAACAACTTCTACAATTTATTATAGAAAGCTCAGATTAATTATGTTTTTCCGTAAATGCCAAATTCTAATTAAATGTAAAAAAGATTTATGGTGCACATCATTTCCCTCATGTCTTGCATGTTGTCATGAACAATGTTGAAATGCCAGGTTGTTAGAATAAGTTGTAAATGGGCTTGTTTCACTATAACTTTTGTTAATAAAAACTACAAGGATGATCAGCAATTAGGTGCAAGTTGTTTATATCGTTCTCTTAATGGTAAAGTTGGAGTTTTGCATGCATGTAGTTTTCAGGACTGCTGGTTGTTGATATTTGTGTCAAGAAAAACCGTGACATTTTAGTTTCACATTTCGTTAGAATTTGGTGCACTAAAGTTTTGTTGGTATTTATTAAGGAATTAATTATTTTCATCTCATCCATTTCACTATCTGGTTCAGTTGAAGGATGTTCTTGGAGTGGGAACAAGCTACCAATCACGGGTTCTTGCTCGGCAATTTGGTGTTAAAACAGTGCGTCAGATTCTCATCTACCTTTGAAATGCTATTCTCTTTAGCAATTCCTATTTTGCAAATTTTGTTCATGCTGAGCCTACTCTAGCTTGAAACTTGGTTTCATTTTTCTTATATTTAGAATGGACTATATGTGGTCTTTATGTCTTAGCTTTCTGTATCTTGCGCACAAATTCTAATTCTATATTGCTCTATGGAAACAGGTAGACTTAAATGATGTTATTCAAATTGATATTGCATTTGATGGGGCAGATGAAGTTGATCCTTCAATGAACATTCTAAAGGTAGTTGGGGCTTAAAGTAGCATTTGAAATAAATAAATAAAATTCTATTTGCATACATCATCCATTTGTATGGGGGGTGTTATTATTCTGATAGCTGCATTGCAGTGTTTTCTTCCATTAGTTTTCATTGCTAGAACTGACTTTGTCAAATGTGTGAACAGGGTGGGGGAGCTGCTCATACAATGGGGAAGGTAATTTAGATTCATTGCTAAAGTGTACTTTCTAGTCTGGATTATGAACATAAGTTCCAGAAAGATCATTATGATGATTTGTATATTCTAAACATTGACTGCAGGCCTGTGGCAACAGGCACACATGTCTTCAATAAATTTTTAGTACAGAAGTCACAGTTGAGATTTTGATTTGAATATAAGCTGGAAAAATGCCTTCAGAATGCTAACTATCATATCCCCGCCACCCTGTCCCTGCCCCTGTCCCCACATTTCTTCCTCAATTGTTTCGTGATTTAACTTGCAACAAAAATGGATGAGATGCGATCAACTAAGTCATTTTTACAATCTAGTTTTGTGCTTTAGCTTTGTAACTGTGCAGTTTGGAAGTTTTTATACTCAAGGAACTGGAAAAATCTATCTGAACGAAAGCAAGAAAGTCTTCATGTTTACTTATTGACAGGCTTGTATTCCCCGTTCTTTTTAATCACAACGTTTATTAACATATGCACACTTATGTATATCTTCTTTAAACATTCTATTTTTAATGTTCTGCCAGTTACATTCCTTATTTGTTTATTTAGTTCCCTGCTTACTGGGGGCATGTCCAGGTGCCCCAGGTTTTTTATTCACTTCTAAATACTTGCCAGAAGTTAATCGAAGACGGTGCTGTCACATGACTTGTCTCCTGAGTGTTCATAGTTGAAATAAGATTGAACGAGATAATAACAATATTCTCTTGAGTGGCTTGCATAGTTCATTGGTATTCATTACTATACAATTACGGATGTAGAAGGATGGGATGCTTTATACATAGCATGATATAATAATCTGCAAATTTTTCCAACTCTCCCTAATTATATCTTGTGAAACATCTTTACTAAACTTGTTCTTTTGTGAAAAATTTTCAGGTTATTGACACCATGGCCAAAAAGTCTGTGATATTGGTGGACCAATCAAAAGTTGTGTTTGAGCTTGGACAAATTTTTCCTGTGCCGGTTTGTATACCTTAATTTGTTGTACTTTGTTTCATCAAGCAGGGAAACAAATGATGTATTTTTGGTGAATTATTTGAATCGAACAGAAACTTATATGGACAAGATTATACCTCTGAAAGAGGGCCTTAGTGAATTGAATCCAAGAAGTGAATGTGTGAAATACATTCCTCCTTCAAGGTGACTAATACATCATTGACGCATGCCATCTTCTTCATTACCATCCTTAACTGTCTTAGAAAATACTTTAGTGTCTGTGGTTTCTGTCCTTTGAAAATTTGAGCTCTCTCTGGCAAGTCATAATGATTATCTTCTCTCTGGTGTTCAGAAAGCTAATCTCTTATTCCTAATCTTTTCTTTAAGTTTAAACTAAGATTGGAAGGAAAAGATCTTGATCTTTCTTAGGATGTTCCATTTGATAATTTACAGTATCACCTGTTCATCAATTAATTCAGCACTATGGCAGATCACTGGCTATGTTTTGTCTTGTATGCTGGCCAAAAATGTGTACCTTCTTAATTAGAAATCTTTTAAGTTTTAAACCATAGTAATATCAGACAAGATGATTTTATTAATATCCATAAGTGACCAAAAGAGTAGGTCAATGGGACTAGAGAATACAGCAAGTCACTCACAAAATTTTGGGGTTGCATAGTATGCCTTTTGGAAGACAAAATAATTACAAGCAGTACAAGGTGGTTACAGCATTCTTTGACCTGGTCTCAACTTCCATTGGACTAAACTGTGCCATCCCTCCATCAACACGCAGTGCATGATATTTCATTCCATTTATCTACAGGAATCGTGCACAGTTGTAGAGAAAAGTTTTTTTTATGTCTCTATCACTGCTATTTTCAGAAGCTTGTTTTAACCCAAGTATATTTTCCAAGTAATAAAGCTGGAGTATACAGATAACGTATAATGTGAATTATTCTAGTAGGACTGGTTGAAATTTACTCTTCTAAATGAGAGCAAAAAGGAAAGGCAAAACTGAAGTACATATTTTTTTTAAAAATGTGTTTGGATGATTCTGGAGATGACCATGCTTGACACACTCATGAAATAAATTAGGTTGCTTGTGCAAGAAACAGATATAAACCACCATTTGTCAGTAGTACTGATATGCACTGAAATGTATATAAGATAGGGTGGTATATAAGCCATCTCTAATCATGGATAAAAGATGTTGAAACAGAATAAAATAACTATGAAGCATGTGAACACATCCCCTGCATTCCCCTGTTCCCATAGGCTTTTTTACATAAGGAAATGTTCCCTTTGTGTGGGGATGTCCTTTTAGAACAAGGAACATTTTTCCTTGTTTCAGGGACAGTGGGGGCATGCCCCTGGGATCCCTTGATTGTCTTAGGACACCAAGATGTTCTTGAAATAGGTTGGGAAAGCTTGGGCATCCCTAAGCCCAATCTGGTTACCCAAATCGATGAGTAAATTATGCATTGACTTCATTCTCTTTGATATATGTTATGAGACTCAAGGTCTTCCTCCTATGTGACTTTTTGAGAGTCTATTGAGCTCATTCTAGGATCAGAACTTCCTAATCAACAAATTTATTAAACTACTATAATAGAGATTCTACAAATTCAGAGACAACTAACTCAAGTTATAGGAAGAAAATTCAAGTTCAAAACTTACTGTGGTTCTGTGGTTGTCTTGGAGCTGAAGAAAGAAGGGAATGGATTTCGTCATAGATTGCAAGGCATCAAACAAGATGATTATTAAAATCATACATCCCTGTCTTCTGATTGATGACGAGCTGTTAACCAGCTATGAGGAGCTTAGCATTTTACCAAGATTGATTTGGGTTTTTGTTACCATCAACTTTGCATGGAGCCCAATTTTGTGTAGAAGTCAACTTTTAAAACTATGTTTGGGATCTATGAGTGGTTAGTCAACCTCCTTGGGCTGATTAATGCTCCAATGACATGTATGTGATTAATCGATGAGATACTTAGGTCATATCTTGAAATCTTCATAACAAAGACACCAGATTTGACTTGACAGTCAATTCAGCATGGATGGAAAGTCAAGAGTTGACTTGTGGCTGGGAAAGACTTAAGGGTTGACTCAAAAAATAAAAAAATATAAAAAATCCTTTCAATTTGAAAGATCTATATATTGTTAATTTTTTGATAATTGCATTCAAACATTATCTAGGATCCTACTAAGAGAATAACAAGTACAACATAACAATCATAAGAGACAATGGACACAAAGCATTTCACCGGGGAAAACCAAGAAGGTGAAAAGCCCCGCAACTTCCTCAGAGATAGAATAAGCCCCAATACAAAGATCACAAGGATCAATCCCCAAAAGATAGATGACTCCAGTAGCTACTTCTCCTCCACTTGTGCCCACTCCTCTCTCAACTAATGCGAGTTGGATGAGTGAGTGAATGAATAGAATGAGACACACTCACTCTCTATTTATACACAACTTAACCTGCCTTTAATTCTAGCTGGGCCAACTTCCTAAGGAAGTCTAATAACCCACTCACAGGACACAAGCAGGGCCGACCCCACACTAGTGGTCTAATAACCCATCAAATATAAGTTGCGACACTTACAAATACAAATGACGACACTTTTGATTGGAGGAATAATACATCTCCATCATGAATATAATAAAGTACAAGTGTAATACATAGAAGAATATCTTCCGAAGTTACAAATACATCAACACTCCCTCTTAACTAGGAAGGTATTCTCTAGACACAGGTCATCAATACATATCGGCACAAGTCTTCAATTCTGGAGCTGGATCATCGTCACTGGATCACGGAGCATTGTCACTGCTGCTGTACTCGTCATCTCGATCACTGGGCTATCTCTCAATTCTTCTCGTCATAGGAAGTTCTACAGAGCCAACCCTTTTTCATGCTGGTTGTAGGCCTAGCCTCCTGTAGGCCTTCATCATCTCTGCGAGCTGGCCATCCTGTGGAATCCTCAGGACTGATTACATGTGTCAACAAAACCTCGAAAGAGCATCCCAGGATTGATTACGAGCTTACTGCTCAACCTATCGGATCTCCCAGGGAGCTATTACATGTGACCACCACAAAACCTTAAAAGAGTGTCTTAGGAACATTTATGTGCATAGCACGACCGACAATAACTCTAAAGAGCATCCCAGGACTTTTACGTGCCTAGCACAACCTATCGGATCTCCAGGACTGATTATATGTGGTCTGGCAAAACCTCGAAAGAGCATCCTAGGATTGATTACGAGTTTACTGCTCAACCTATCGGATCTCCCAGGGAACTATTATATGCCACAGGACAAAACCTCGAAAGAGCATTTGCTAGATCTCCTAGGGAGCTATTATATGCCATAGGAAAACCTCGCTAGAGTATCTGCAAACCTCCTAGGGCAAGATTATATGTCCTCCCAAGCAAAACCTCGAAAGAGCATTTGCCAGATCTCCCAGGGAGCTATTATATGCCATAGGCAAAACCTTGTAAGAGTATCTGCAAATCTCCCAGGGCAAGATTATATGCCTATCGCACAACCTGTCCACGGCCGCGGAGTATCATCCTGATACTCATGATCCACCTGATCATCCTTGCACGGAGCATCATCCTGATGCTTATGATCATACTGATCATCGTCATACAGTACATCATCCTTATGCACATCATCATCACATGATCATCCTGATCATCGTCATAGCATCGTCCTGATGCATATCATCATCGCATGATCATCCTGATCATTGTCACAGCATCGTCCTGATGCATATCATCATCGCATGATCACCCTGATCATCGTCACAACATCGTCCTGATGCATATCATCATCGCATGATCATCCTGATCATCGTCACAACATTGTCTTGATGCATATCATCTGGAGCATCGTCTTGATGCTCATCACACATGATCATCCTGATCATCATACATAGCAGTAACCAGAGCATCGTCCTGATGCTCATCACACAGCGCTTACATCCACAACCATGGGAATGATCCTCCTACCACCATGCTTGGAATGGATCCCGCAAATGTGTCCCATCACTTCTTCCTCGAAGTATCTTCTATCTGAAGAACACCAAGCCTCTCTTTGAAGTACTCGAACTTCACCCTGGCTAGTGGTTTGGTCAACACATTTGCAATCTGCTCATCTGTCGCAACATACTGGAGCTTCACTGCTCCTTTCTGCACCATATCCCTGATATAGTGATATTTGATCTCGATGTGCTTCAACCTGTCATGGAACACCGGGTTCTCTGACAACTTCACACAACTCTGGTTGTCACAATAGATACAGGTAGCATCCAACCGGAGATCAAATAAATCAGACAGTAGCTTCCTTAGCCATACTGCCTCACAACTGGTTGAACAAGCTGCAACATACTCTGCTTCGGCTGTACTCAGTGCTACGCAGGATTGCTTCCTGCTAAACCAAGAGATCACACCTGATCCCATAATGAAGCAGCACCCCGAAGTGCTCTTCCTATCTGCAGCACTGCCTACCCAATCTGAATCAACATAACCCTCCAGGTTAAACTTTTGATTCGCATCATACTTGAGCCCATAATCAATCGTACCCTTTAGCTACCTCAGAATATGCTTTACAGCAATCAGGTGAACATGTCTAGGATCTGTTAGAAACTGGCTCAAGGTGTTCACCGCAAAGCAAATATCTGGTCTCGTGTTCGTCAGGTACATCAAGGACCCAATCATCTGACGATACACCGTGACATCAGCCGACTCTGATGAAGCATCACTCAATAGCTTCAGGTTTGATGCCATAGGTGTGGCCATGGCCTTGCAGTCCATCATCTCGAACCGCTTTAGGATCTCTACTGCATACTTCCCTTGTCCAAGGAAGATTCCATCTGCACTCTGCCACACCTCCATACCTAGAAAGTAATGCATCATGCCCAAGTCCTTCATCTCGAACTCGACAGCAAGCTTCCTCTTCGTGTCGACAATCAATCTATCCTCACTTGTCACAAACAGGTCATCCACATACAATAGGAGTATCACTGGATTGCCTTCCTCAACCTTGTAGTAAAGGTTGGAATCCGCTTTACTCTTGGTAAAGCCCAAACTAGGCAGGAAGCTGTCTATCCTGCTGTACCATGTCCTAGGTGCTTGCTTCAAGCCATACAAGGCTTTCTTCAATCTGCACACATATGACTCCCTGTCATGTGTCTCAAAACCAAGTGGCTGCTCCACATACACTTCCTCTTCACTACACCATTCAAGAAAGCTGTCTTGACATCCATTTGGTGTATCTTCCACTTCATCACTGCAGCCAGAGCAAGTACTATTTTGATGGAAGTGTATCTGGCTACAGGAGCAAAAGTCTCTTCATAATCTATCCCCTCTTTCTGGGAGAAGCCACAAGCTACAAATCTTGCCTTGTATTTCTCTATGCTACCATCAGCAGCATGCTTGATCTTATAGATCCACTTGGAAGTCACAACAGACTTCCCTTCTGGTCTTGGGACCGCATCCCAAACATCATTCTTCATGATCGACTGGTATTCCTCGATCATGGCATTCTTCCATTACTGCATCTTGGATCCTGGGAAATTCAGATTCTTCAATATCTTCAATAGATAGTTTTCTTTGAACTTCGTTGTTGGAACAAATGTTGTAGTCCTTCTTTTGTAGGTGATTGTACACGATCTTTCCTACAAGTCAAATTCAATTGCATGATTAGAAACTTCTCATAGTTTACAGAACAAAGTCTTACACATAAAGGCATATGTCATACAGTCATGCAATTATCTTAGCCAATGCTACAATACAACATTCATCCATATCCCGTATTCATATGGTAACTTTCTAGATGCCTTCCATCTCTACCAGAACATTGTTAAGAGTTTGCACTACTCTCAACATGTCAGCAAAGAGGTTTCATTCTAGATAAGTAGCAATGGAATGTTGTACAGTGCCATAGGCCACTTACCCATCACATGCATATTAGTAGTATACTGTTCATTAATGCAATTATTCTAATATGCATAATACACAACCTAAGTCTAGGAACATAAGTATATACATCATTTGAACAATATTATTTAAACAATCAGATATACAAGAAATGACAATTCAAATATTTATCTTTGTTTGTTTGTTGGGTGGACTCCCTCTCAATCTTTGCTTCCTTTCTGCAACTCCATCCTGTTGTGGATTGTGAGGAGTGGTCAACTCCCTCTTAATCCCTGAATCACTGCATAACTTCTTGAAGTCTTCTGAAGTGAATTCTCCACCATTGTCGGATCTAAAAGTCTTGATCTTCTTTTCAGTGTGGTTTTCTATCAAGGCTTTGAATTCCTTGAATTTGCTGAATACTTTATCTTTGTTCTTCAAGAAACAATTCCAAGTCTTCCTAGAGAAATCATCAATGAAAGAAACATAATATACATACCCACTCAGAGAATTGGATGACATTGGACCGCATACATCGGAGTGGATAATTTCCAAGATTCCTTATGCCTTGCTTTCACTTCTTGGAAATGCCTTCTTTGTGTTCTTTCCTTTTGCACATCCTTTGCAAACACCTTCATGCTTTGACTGGATTTCAGGAAGACCTTTTACTACTTTGCTTGCAATTGGTAGTGCTCTATAGTGCACATGTGCAAGCCTTCTATGCCAAAACTCACTTGGTTCCAAGGATTCATGTACCATGGCATGTTCAGGTTGTCCCTTCAATTTGTACAATCCTCCCTCTTGCTCTCCAATCACTACTGCATCATCTATGGTCTTACTTTTTGGCCACATAAGTACTTGGCCATCCAAAAATGCAACTCTCATCCCTTTTGCATCCAAAGATGATATGGAGAGTAGATTCTTCTTGAGTCCAGGTACATACAGAACATCTTGCATCTTTATAGATTTCCCAGAGTCTAACTTGTAGGAGGCTTCACCACTTCCTTTTATGGGGTATTGATAGTCATCCCCAAGTTTCACCTTATGAGGTGACTCATGTTCAGATAGGTCCATAAGAGATTCTTTGAATCCCGTCATATGTTTAGAAGCCCCACTATCAATAAGCCAATCATTACACCCATGTGTAACAGTACCTGTGAGAGCAGAGATTAGAACATATTCATCGTCATTTGAAGAGTCTTCACTTTCTACCTTAGTCTTCTTCCTGGGAGGTTCATCATCCTCAACAGCATGAGCATGATATCTCTTCTTGTTGCTCTTGTTGTTGTTGTTGTTGTTGGAGTTCCTTTTGTTCTTAGGACATTCTGAGGCAAAGTGTCCCTTCTCATTACAGGTGAAGCATCTTAGATCTTTCTTATCTCTTTGATGATAGTGGTGTGAAGACCTCTTGTGAAAAGATTGCTCCTTCTTGGGCTTACCTTTCTTGGTGTGTGATGTGAGAGCTTGATCTTCATTTCCCATCTTTTCTTCTCGGGCCACAAGCCTAGCTTCTTCTTGTGAACATTCCTCCCATAGTTTACTGAAAGAGATCAAATTCTTTCTTGCACAAATACCTTGGATGAAGGAGTCCCATGACCTAGGTAGGCCATTCAATGTGGTCATGACAATTTCTCCATTCTCCACTACTTTATCCACAGCTTCAAGTTGTTCTTTGATTTGAGAGACCTTAGTAAAGTAGGATTGGATGGTCTCTCCATTCTGGAACTTAACCCCTTTCAATTGATTCCGCAGAGTCATCTTCCAATTTATATTTTTTCCTTCAAACAACTTGGTCAAGGAGTCAAACATCTCCTTAGGTGTCTTTAGGGAAGACACATGGGGTATGAGATGGTCTTTTATAGAATCAACAATGATTCTCTTGGCCTTGACCAAGTTCTTCTTGTGTAAGGCCTTAGCCTCATCTCCCTCTGGGACTGGAACCTCTTCTTTTATGTAGGTGTCCAAATCATTCTCTTCTAGGATTAACCCAATCCTATACTTCCATGCTCGGAAGTTGTCAGCTCCTTCAAGCTTGGTGTGTTGAGACATCTTAATGAGAAACTCAAATGGAAATAAAAGATTTAGGTCTTACCACTTGATTTGCTAAAAACTGGATCTGGAGCTGGATTAGGGTTTGTCAGAGAAACCCTAAAAATTCAAACTTCTGAATGGATGGAAAGATGCACCTTGCTGAGCTGATCAAGCTGGTATACTTCAATTTTGAAATCTGCAAAATTTGACCCCTCAAAATTGCCTTTGAAACTTTCAGATCTTCTAGTCAAAATCCCGAACTAGGGTTTGATAATGCCCGGGGTTCTGCCCAGCCAAAAAGTTCGATCTTGTGCTCTAAACTTCGATTTTTCTGAGGAGCATCCAACCGTGGTCATAGATTCCAAAAATTTCAACTTTTGCAGAAACCCTAATTTTCCACCTTTCCGATCAAAATCCCGAACCAGGGTTTGAAGATGCCTGGGATTCTGCCCAACCAAAAAATTCGATCTTGGTCTCTAAACTTCGATTTTCTTGAGGAGCATCCGGCCGTGGTCTCGGATCCCAAAAATTCCAACTTTCTTCGAAACCCTAATTTCCTGCAGCAGTGATGGGCCAAAAACTGAAAGTGCTCAGAATTGAATTCTGTCTCGACAGAAAGATGCGCCCTTGCAAGGAGAGTCAACCTAGCCTCCTGCCTTTGATGATATGAGGAGAGAAACCCAAAGATTAAGAAGCCCTAGCTTCCATAGTTGCACAGTGTCTTCTTCCTAGCACGACTCTAATACCATGTTAATTTTTCGATAATTGCATTCAAACATTATCTAGGATCCTACTAAGAGAATAACAAGCACAACATAACAATCATAAGAGACAATGGACACAAAGCATTTCACAGGGGAAAACCAAGAAGGTGAAAAACCCCGCAACTTCCTCAGAGATAGAATAAGCCCCAATACAAAGATCACAAGGATCAATCCCCAAAAGATAGATGACTTCAACAGCTACTCCTCCTCCACTTGTGCGCACTCCTCTCTCAACTAATGCGAGTTGGATGAGTGAGTGAATGAATAGAATGAGACACACTCACTCTCTATTTATACACAACTTAACCTGCCTTTAATTCTAGCTGGGCCGACTTCCTAAGGAAGTCTAATAACCCACTCACATGACACAAGCAGGGCCGACCCCACACTGGTGGTCTAATAACCCATCAAATATAAGTTGCGACACTTGCGACACTTACAAATACAAATGACGACACTTCTGATTGGAGGAATAATACATCTCCATCATGAATATAATAAAGTACAAGTGTAATACATAGAAGAATATCTTCCGAAGTTACAAATACATCAACATATATATCCAAGCATACATCAGCGATACATTGGTATGCACCCCCATACCTTGGGGACAGATTTCCTGTGGAAACATCATGCTGGGAATGTGGGGGATGTACCCAATACATTGGGTAGAGCGCTGCTGGGTGTCCCCATTCCATCTTTTGACATCCTCTGCAAATGGGGATCTCAAAAGTACCCTGACAAATGGTGTACTTCTAAATGTTCCTGTTTGCTGGGGCATTTTGTCATGAATGGAAAAAGAAACTTAAAATTTAATTTTCTTTAGTCCCATTCTTGTCTAGTCAGTCCTACCATCTTCCTACACACTATAAACCCTAAATCAAAACATAACATCATTTGAGGAGTGATTGCTGGTGTTGGGCAATGGTTTGGAACTTGGTCGCTGAAACAGTGAAAACTCATAAGAGCAGAGGATTTGCAATTGGATTTGACACTGAATGCATTTGAGAGACATTCTAATTTCTATTTCTAGCTTTCCTGGGAGCAAAACATTGTGATAACATTGCAATTTCTCACAGGAATAGTAGCTGGAAAACCGTGACAACAAAATTTGTTTTGTTGATTTTACACAAAATCCATCTACAAATTGCTGGACAAGTTCTTCCTCCATGGAGACCACATTCCTTGAAGAAGACATTGATGGCCACTCCTCCCTGGACTTCTGTGAATTGGAAACTGCATTACCTGTAAATTTAGCATTCAAAGAGTGAACCACGGTGTGCTCTGAGTCATCACTAACAGAGCCATTAATGGCAATGTATTCCAGATGATACCGAAGGTTGGATTTGCTATGCCTCTAGCAAACATTGTCCCTGCCCTCAAAACCTCGAATTCTTTCCAAAAAGATTGCTGTTCCTCACCGTTAGATCGTCCAGGGTTCCCACTGAAGTTAAATACCTGCCTACTAGCCTTATGGCCTAGATTCTCCCGAGGCTGAACTCCCTTGAGCCAGAAGCTGGCTGTCTGTGCCATTCCCTGAACTGATTGTACGTGTTACACCTGCTAAGGCTGCTGTACCTGCCTTAAATTCAAGTATTCTCTCAACTAGTTAGAGGGTCTTGGTCCAATGAGAGCTAGATCAGGCAAGGTCCTGAAAGGAGGTCTAACCTGAGTTGGTTGGAAGGAAGGGGAAAAGCATTGCCTGAGCTAAGGTTAAGTCTGGTGGGTGGGTTAATGAGGTCCTTATAATGAAACCCTTCAAAGATTGTGTATCCATACCCTTCCCATTGCTCCCTGTACCTGCTGAGAAACCTGCATTTCCGCTTCCCTGGATGGCTGTACACATAACCATACCAATCCTCTGCATGCCTGTACCAAGAGTGCAACACCCTGCACGTCTGTAGCTCCACTCTCATTCCCCTGTGCATCCATATCCCCGCTCTCTTTCCCCATTGTGCCACACACAGAACTCTGAATTATTCCCTTATCCTCCTGCTTGTCTATTCTTGCATTTGATATAACATAACACATCTTTTTGTCAATATTTATTTTTGTAAATTTTGTTTTTATTTTCATCACTTGTTATATGTTGAGATTTTAGCTACCTGTAAGTAAATTAGGTTGTAGATTTCACAGAATTAGCCAGTAAGTGTATTCTGTCCCTCTTCAGATATGAACCTTTGGTACTGTGGCCAAAGCAATTGCTGTTAACCTTTAGGCTAACATCATGGACATGTTATGTACGTTTTAATGAACAACATATCTGAAAAGTAATTCACTGAATTATCTCCAGAAATATACTACTAATACACAGTTGCTACAAATTACCTGCATCTTTGTCTCATTTGGAAGCTTGGCTCATGATGACAGTCACAGTATAGTGAAAGTTCTTAGTCCATTTATAGCTTGACTTAGCTGTAGAATGTCACTTTTGGAAGGCACTGCATCATAAAACTGAAAAGGAAATGTGACTAATGTCTCCACTTTCTTACAGTGATAGAAGTGGGTTGGATGAACAAACTACAACTGGTGTACCTACTAACTGGAGGTTTCCCCAAACATTCAAACCTTTATGAGAATTGTATTTGTGAAAGAACATAAAAAAGATAATTTGTCTTATCTGCAACAGATTCATTCTTCTAAACCAAGATCAACTCATTCATGCATTCTTTATCATTTATAAATTATACCCAAAGGAAATTCCTTGAACAAATCCTGGTTTGGCCAGTTGATATCGGAAGTCTTACAGCCAATAGCTACTTTCTATATCAAAGACACGGCAATGGCAGGCCTTATACCAGCAAATGTAAGATAAAATTTCACTTCTAAGTTACAGTAACATGTTGCTGGTCTATCATGAAACTAAGTTGCTGGAAGGGCATCATAATTTTTGCCTATACATGGGAAACTTTATGTATTCAGCTCTTTTGATTTTTCTTGATTCATTGCAAATTCATTGTGAGAGAAGGGGCTAAATTGTTTGCTTCCTATAGAATCCTTCGTTTAGGACTCGTGTTAAGCTGGTAATAGTGTCAAAAGATTTCATAAAAAGCCTCAGAGGATAAAGACTTGGCTGCAGAGTAATGATGATTAGTACATTTCCATACAGATTTCATTGAATTTCTATTCTTATTTTGTAGACATTAAAACTTATATCAGTATGTGACTTTATCAATTGTTTCTGTTTTAAGGTTGAAGTTCTCCCTCCTGCAATTTCCCCTGTTCTACGGCAACTTGTTGCTCTTGGAGGAGGTGAGCCACTGCTGTCTGGATCATTTCTTATGTAATGAAAGTACTGTGCTGCCTACGTTATTTGTCTGCACATGCAGAGTTCCATTTCATATCTGAAATTCAGTTGCAAAGCAAGATGAAAAGTTTGTGTAGGCAATGCTAACTTGAGGACAGAAATCTGTGTAACATTCTAGTTAACCTGCAGTGCCTGAAATTCGTAGTGCCCTGAGGAAAGATGGTCCTGTGATTACGGACTTTGGAAATATGGTCGTTGATGTCAGGTGTGGACTTGGTCTTGATCCTTCCCATTCTGATGTTTTCATTTCGAGACCACCAACATATGCTTATGTGCATCTTACTTGCTGCTGATTTTTATATATGTTTTATGAACTTGTGATTTTTCATGGTTGAATCCAAAGAATGAATACAAGAGTAGAAAAAAAAGTAGAAATACGTTGCTGAGAGGATGCTATATTAATTGATAGTTCATCATCTATCTTGAATACTATTATGTAATTACTAATTTCAAGTTAGTAAGTTAGTATGCCTGGGAATGCCTTGAGAAAGTGTAACTAGTTCATACTGGAAGAATTAGAGCAAGAAATTCTAGGAGAAATCATAGTCAAATAAATATACACATTAAAGGAGATCATATTCTTCCATGTATTCAAGTGGAGGCATTCATCTGCATTTAAATATTGTGTTACTCATCCTTGGCATTTTGGATCTAGTTATTGACTAGTTAGGAGTTGTATTCTTCTTACTTTTTTGCATTACCTCTTCTTTATTACTTGGAGAAACGCTTGTTCTAACAATGAGGTTGTCCCTCAGCTACAAAAAGTTCTTTGCATAGAAGGCTGTTTTAGGGCTCAACTTGTCGAGCGAGGCAATCCAAGTGCTTTGGATGTACTACCTATAGATGTCCTCCCTGTAATCCTGTTGAGCTTCTGTTTTATCAGCAAAGCTGTCCATGGGCGCTCAAATAATACTTGAATGGGAGGAGGTGGTCCATCGAGATACTCATTGATCTCAATAGACATGTGACCTTAAAAATCCTGTAGTGAACCCACCTGTGGGGGCTGGACAAGGAAATGGCCTCTGATGAACAATATGCTAGGTAAGGATAGGGATCCCTACCCATGGCTTAGTCAACGAATCTCTGAATACAATACAGAAGTGAGACCAGTTCAAAAATAGTTTCAAGCCAGAAGTGGTGGGCTGTGTTGCCACAAAAACTAACACCCGAGATTGCAAGGACTCAAAGGATACTAGCTAAGTGCAACTATGGAAATAAGGTAGCTGTCACCTACACCTACTTCCCTTCTCTTTAAGTAGCTTGAACCACTAAGGGAGAATTCCCTAAGGTAACTAAGTCAAAAAGGTGACAAGGATACATGATAGGTGAATGGATAAATGGTCTCAAAAGTCTAAAATTAAATGAGTTAGAATGTATTACAAATGAATTAACTCATGCATTAGAATAACTTTTAAGAACCATTAATCATTGAAGTAGAATTACAAGTAAACATGCCCAGGAATAGCTAAGTTACCAAAAGATTGGATCAGAAATCATTAAGCAAGGAATTGAAAATAGCTCATGTGAAATAACCAATTCATAAAAATGATCCAATGGCAATATTGCTGTTATGGATTTTCAAGTAAACAAATCAGCAAAAACAAAACAAAACAAAAAAAAACTGAATTTCTTAAACCAAAACTAAAAATAAACCCATTGAAATGCTGATTCAAGAGAAATGCTGAATGCAAGTGAATCTGAAAATTAAACCAGGTAAAAGTGTGCTTTATCTAATCATTAACTCTTATTGTATTGCTGGTATTGCCAATATATCAAAGTAGTAAATTCCAGAATTACCCTTTACAGAAATTGCTAATATACCATGAGAGATGAACATAAAACTTTAGTGTTTATTAACAATATAATTTCCAACGTGATAAAATATTAATTTGATTGCAGGTTGCTGAAATAACAAGTAACTATTTGCAGAAATTTAGATTGAAAACTTTACAGATTGTGCTGGTTACTTAGTTGTGCGGCCTACACTTGATACTTTTTGTAAAACCTGTGGTGAGATACACTGAAAATACATAAAAAATGTGTTTTTGTTTTTTTTTTCTCCAAAATATTCAGCATGCAGCTTGTTTGAAATTTAGAGCATTTCTATTGCTCTTATAGTGTGACAAGGAAGGCAGCTAAAGCATTCCATATTACCTTTTTTCTCAAATTTCCTCTGACTAGCAATTCAAATATATATTTCATATATATTTGATATTTTTCTAGCTCATTTGTTTCAGGAATAACAATTGATATCTCCAATATATTAAAAATTTGACCATGTGTCCATTGTTGACGTGCAGGTTTCCAGAAGGCATTAAAGATCCTGCTGATCTAGAAAAAAGAATCAAGTTGATACCTGGAGTTGTTGAAAATGGTAAGCATAGTTTAGGTGTAAATTCAAAGGCCTATACAGTGCTCACTTTTATTGGTAACCACCTCTAGTCAATTTACATAATGCTTTTACACTGCATTACAGGTCTTGCTACAGGGGTTGCAAGTTCTGTTTTGGTTGCTACACAAGATGGGGATGACATCGTCATTGTAGAGTTAGATGATTTTGTCAAGAGTCTGAAAAGTGTCAAGGAAGCGTACTCCGAAGCATGAAGTATTGGATATTATGCTTGTTATTTTTTTAAGAGAGGAGACTTTACTCTTACATGCACATCCTTTATGGTCGTGCTTTCAGTTGATGGATGATTGTTGTAGTCCTGTCATTGGTTGGACAATTTTCATCATCCTAAATAACCAAGAATTCATGTGGCATGAAAGTTTAATAAAGTTGAATATAATCTGGTTGTACATGTAAACCCACCAATCTTCATTAAAATTTGAAATCTTTCATGATATTTTGTTTAGATGCATAAGTATCTGGATTCATCAAGACTAAGATCTGCATCCATTGTTTGTTTTGTGAATAATGATTGAATCAGCTGCTAGTCTTCGAAGTTTGGGTACTTCTCATTCGAATTCCCAATGAAACATTAGAATATTCGTTTTCCTTCTTTTGCAAAAGGTTTATGCTGTTATTGATACTGTACACTTTATTTACGGTTGCTTGCAAAATCACGAAGAAAGTTGTTTAGAAGTAACTATTAGATACAATTGATTGTTAATTATACACTAAGGCCAACAAACTAATCTCCTGAAGGTTCAGTTTTCACTGACCATTAAAGTAAGGAAATTTGGATCAAATTTTATTAGATTTACTGAGTGCTTTGCAGTGCGTCTAGTAGAAATTTTCTGTATAAGTTAAATCAAACTAAGTTTTTCATTTTGTGTTTCCTTAAAATACATCACGAACAATGAGGAGAAAAGAAAAAGGTCGACAGTGTTTTATCTGATGATATTTTGGTATGGTTGTAGGAATCCATTTTAGGTAAAGGTTGGAATTGTGGATTTTCATTTGAGTATGGAAAAAGTTAGAATCTCTTTCTTTTCCCGTCTATAATGTGATTGATGTCCTTTACATTGAGTTAGATGATGGCTCTTTAATTGAGACAAAAGCACCAGTGGCTTGATTTTCTGTGTAACTTCTTTAAGACAAACTCTAAAACCACCATTCTCTAGGAAGAGTATTTTGTCCACCGGGATGATGATATGAATGTAAGGATTAAATTCCATTAAGTAAAGTTGCGCATACAAATTTCAAATGCTCAAAATAACAAAGTTGGTCAACAGTGTGACACCAAGGTTGTAGGGTCATGGACAGACGGTCAGCTATGGAAGCAATTGGAGTGCCATAATGAAATAGATTGGATATAACCCATGCCAAAGACGAGAGAATCATATTGTCAGAATTAGGAAACCCACCAAAGTTGCAAGGGCATAGGATGTGCGTGGAAAAAAGAGTTTTGCAATAATAAAATGCTACAGGATAACACTACATGACTTCAACATATGTAATGCCACTATAGAAAGTATGTGAATATGTGAATGGACATGGTGGTTTATTGCTGGGATTCTAATTATGAACGTAAATAATGTATGTATGTATATGCATTCATCCATTCATATATGTATGTATTCATGCATGCATCTATAAAGTAAGGAAAAGGTTGTGATGTGTTGTAGTAAAAATTTGTGATATATAAAGTAAAGAAGAGGTTGTGATGTGTTGTAGTAAAAATTTGTGATATATTTTTTTTTGTTTGTTTGAAGTTTTGAACCAAGTTATTCTTTATGTATATTCAATCTCAATTGAGGATCATTTGTATTAGAACCATTGTGAAGGGATAAGGTATATAAAATTCAAATTATATAGTATGAGTGTTATTGTGAAAATCATGTACACATTTATGTAATGCCACTAAAGAAAGTATGTGAATGTAATGCCACTAAAGAAAGTATGTGAATATGTGAATGGACATGGTGGTTTATTGCTGGGATTCTAATTATGAACGTAAATAATGTATGTATGTATATGCATTCATCTATTCATATATGTATGTATTCATGGATGCATTTATATAAAATAAGGATATGTATGTATTTATGGATGCATTTATATAAAATAAGGAAAAGGTTGTGAAAGATTGTGATGTGTTGTAGTAAAAAATTGTGATATATAAAATAAAGAAAAGGTTGTGATGTGTTGTAGTAAAAAATTGTGATATATTTTTTTGTTTGTTTGAAGTTTTGAACCAAGTTATTCATTATGTATATTCAATCTCAATTTAGGATATTTGTATTAGAACCATTGTGAAGGGACAAGGTATATAAAATTGAAATCATATGGTATTAGTGTTATTGTGAAAGACATGTACACATTTTCTTATCATTTGTTATTAACTTATTCAGAGTGATTCAAGCTTCTTATGATATATTTAAAATTTCTAAAAAGAGCAAATACATGTAAAACTTGTTGATGGTCATACTAAAAGCTAGTTGCACCAAGAGAAATAGGGTGTATTGTACAACTCTGGTGGGGAAATCAACAACTCTTGATGTTTATGTTACGTTCCCAATTCCAATCTTCCTCCACCCGTAAAATAATTATCCTTCTTGTACTTCAATGATCTAGTCTCTTATGTGAATGGTTTTAAACATAGTATTTCGATATACAAACCCATTAATTATAATTGCATCCTTTAAATAATAGTTAAATTATTATATATTAAATATAGATATCATATTTATTATATATAGATATATGTAATACTATAATATTACAAAATATAAAATTTACTTTTAGTAGACATGTATTAAAAACAATGATTAACAACTTTTTAGTTACATGGATGTTTTGAATCCTTCTCCCAATAGGAAAGAGGAAAATAATGCAAATGTTGGCTAACGTTTTTATACAAAAACTATACAAAAGAACAATTATAAATATTATATATGCTTGAATATGTGGTATTGACCACCAAGCCAACTAGGTGGGAAACCATGTATCATGTACCATGTACTCTGAAGACGAGAAAGATGTACCGGACAGTTTTTCAAGCGAGACAATTTTCCTCTTTCTCTTCTTAACTTTTCTCCATGAAATTTCTGCACCCCTGTAGGAGATTTTGTAATGACATGTAAGTACGAGGGTCAATTTTTGTAAAACTTAGTTGTCTAGGAGTTTATCATTAAGGAATGCATTTCATTGAGTGTTTTTTTCCCTTGGATAATTAAAATTCATTTTTAGTGATTTTAATTATCTGAGTTTTTCACTCAAAAAATTCCTCCAAAGTGGTGAAAGACGTTCTAATAATCGAGTCCATGGGGTGATTAAGGCCTAAGAATATTTTATATTACCATGCTAAACATTATCCAGAGTCTTGTGGAATTTCATTACGTTTTACTTAGGATTTTGTAATTTTTTGTAATTAAAAAATGTTCCTCAACATAAAAAAGTTGTAATGTAAAGAGGGATAAGCGACACCTAATGCCCATAAATAGGGGTATGGGTATTCAAAATCAATGGCATGAGACCTCTACACCCTTGGACCAAGTTTGAAGTCAAGCCATTGATTTTTGATAAGGTTTAGGACATATTTTCCTAAGTCAGTCAAGAAAACCAAGAAAATTGACCATTAATTAGAATGACAAAATTTTGTAAAGTGACTAAAGTCACTTGGGAAGGGAAATTAAATTTCCAAATGTCATATTCTGTGCCTAAGGTGATGTAGAAGCTAAAATGCCCCCCCCATGCAAGTGCTTCAAGAGTTTGAAGTTGTTTCCCTAAGGGGGAAACCCTCTCTCACCATAGGGAATGAGAAAAATTGAAATAAGCCAAAATGGGGGGTCCCACCTTCATGATCCCCTCCCCTTGGCCTAACAATGAAATATAAAACATGGGTGGGAGTTCTGCCCCCATTGTTTGTTTCTTTTAACCCAAGGAAGTGCACCCCCTTTCATGGGCCCCCCTTCCTCTCAAGTGACAAGTGGAAAGCATGCAAGAAGGGTCTCTTCCCTCTCTCTTCCTATTTAAGGAGGCTTCTCCTCATTTGGGTTACAATCTCTACAATTTCTCATGCTCTCATGCTCTTTCATTTTCTTGCTCCCATCTTGCTCTCATTCATGTGAGCTTTTGTAATTTTCAGCCATTTGGACATTTGAATAAAAATCTTTGGAGGAAAGCTAGTGTGTCTTGGTTGTTTATGGTGATTTGTTCCTATGCTGAATAGCTATTCAAATGGTTGAAGGTCAAAGAGACAAATTTTTTTGCCTTGGTGAGATTTACTCATTTTTGTTAGACTTCATGAGTTTTCATATTTGTAATTAAGAAGTTCATAGATTTCTTGTTCGAATACTGTGATATCTTATTTTATATTTTGGAACTCACCTCATTTTAGTTGTGTAGCAAAAAATCTTCCAACTTGCAGGTTGCCAAGTTTGGAGAGTGAGATTCTTTGGTTAGATGCCTCATTTCTTCAAGTGTTGAAGAACTGAGAGCACTCTTTCCTCACCTATTCTCTCTAAAATTTATGTTATTATTTTATCTTTATTAACACATTAGAATCAAGTTGAAATCTTCATTTCGACAAGTTATTTGAAGCTATTTACTTTATAAATTTTTCAGAAATTTTGTACATAATTTTAATATTCACAAATATAGTGTCCCAAAGTGATTTTGGACACTTTCTACTTTTAATTAGCTTTCTATTTTGTACAGGTTTTTAGTAGCACAAGGGGAAACTTTGTCGAAATTTGGTTAGAAAATAGTGCAAATGAATCCCAAGAGTTACCACTTCAAAGCCCATTGCCTAAAGTGGCCCAAATCTCTTCTTCACTCTTTCTTTCTCAATGAAATCTACAACGGAATTTTATTTTTTATTGTAAGGACCAAGAGAGTCTCTTGAGCCCATCTTTTTTTCCTCCAAGTTTCATTTTTGGTTTTAAAATTCATTTTCTTTTGCCACTCATTGCATGCAAAGGTAGTTGGGCTTTGCCCACCCTTGCATTGCAAAAGAAGAAGGCTAAGATTTAAATTTTGCATTTTCATTGACATAAGTTATTTCCTTTTGCCCCACCTCATCCACTAGGGAGATGATTGAGTGGCTATAATTAGTTAGATTTCTTGCTTAAATTTCTTTATTGTGCCCACAACTTGCAAGTGAAGTGGCTTTTCCCGTCCTTGCAAAATCGTGTTGGCTAGTTCTTGCTTAAGGTTCAAATTATTTTATTTTGTTTAAGGTTGATAAAACTTTGCCCACACCTTGCATGTGAAAGACCTCTCCATCCTTGCAATATCGTGTCGGTTAGATTATGATAAATTTCATTGTTAAATTACTTATTTCAAGGAAATAAACCTTGCCTCGCTTTTGCCCCATATTCCCCCCCCCCTTGCCGGTTAATTCGATCCTGGGTGACAAGAAAGGGCAAGAGATTGAATTGGCTAGAATGATAGGCACTCTAATAATTTATCTAGAAGTTGAGAAAAAGAGGATTGATCCGTGGAGTTAGGGGGGTAGAGGCTATTGGGAGCCTCGTGGCACTTTATGTCCTCTTGTTGAACACCCGACAATTTTCGGAGCTGATTTGTGGAGCTAGAAGGGAACATATTGTTATCTTGTTGAGCATCCAACAATTTCTCTTAAATTGAAAGATAAGTGTTGGAGGTAGTCACATTAGTTTAGAACAATGTTTTTCTATTATTTGCACTATCGACACACATTAATTCCCTAAGTTAAAGTGGGACTTAAAATTAACTAAAATTTATAGGAACACTTGCAAAACATTTCATTCACTTGCATCTTTCTTTCATTTATTTTTCAAAGCATTTCAGTTCAAGTTCTTTCACATTTCAAAGCAAGTTATTTTGAGTTCAAGTATCTTTCATTATAAGCTATGTTACTTTTGCAAGCAAGTTATGTCTTTCGATTCTTTTAATTATTTTGTGTGTCTTGTGTAATTTATTTTCATTTGTTGTAACTCAGTATCCCAATAGATAAGGCACTGGAATTGTAAGTAACTAATTCTTTCATTCTTTGGTTTGTTTACTTTCAGTAAGGTTCGACTGTCATTAAATTTTTGTTGCACATTGCATGATTGCTTGTCATATAATCTTAGTCAAGTTTAATTGAATTATAACTCCTAAAACAAAATCTCTGAAACTTAGTAAATAGGGATTACCCCTTTTGACCTTTGGGAGTTGGGTCTAAACAGAGGAGTTAGGAATTGAGGTGACAGTGGGTTCTGAACTCATAGTTGTCCATTAAGAACACACCTAGTGGGTTGGAGACTTTTCAGCGGTTAAGTGTGTTTTAGGTGGCAATATTTTTGGCGCCGTTGCCGGGGACAAGTCTTTTTATTCCCGGAGTACGACTTTTGTTTTCACTTTTTTTGCTTTTGCTTTATTTGATGAATGTTTAGAGTAGATCTTTATTTTTCATCTGGTGACTCCACTGACCTCTTGTATTTTGTAACTTACAAAGAAAATGAAAAAATAGTTTTTAGTGAGAGATTTATAATGCATATTTTTCTTCTCATATGGCGACTCCATTGAAGGGATACAACTCTATTTCTCGTAAAATTGTTGAGACTGATTGTGTGTAGATGAGCCCATGCAATATAGTACATTCCTTAAAGCTCATTGTTCAGTACAAAATGCATGATTGATTTAAATATATACTACTGATAGCCATTATGGATGATGAAGTGCTAGGAGATCAAATTTCCAATGCATATCCTCCCATTGACTTCTCAGGCATCCTGGGCTTTCCCAGCCATGAGTCATTTCTCTCAAAGAAGGGAAATGTTCAGCTTCCAATCTTTTTTAGAAATGGCGATTCAGTTGTTTGGCACATCATATTTTTTCTTTCATTGGTGGGAAATGATCTCAACATGCTTCATCAAGATAATATGATGCAAGTGTTTGTCAATACTCTTGAGAGGGATGCTTGGATATGTTATTGTGGTCTTCCTGATAAATGCATCACATCCCTTGAAAAATTCTTTGCTATATTTTTTTAGAGGTGGAATGATGGTGAAGAAGATATTGTAACTGCTGTAGAAAGAGGCTTCGACCAACTGAGAAAGCTGAGAGAAACCATAATTCTCACTATTGAGCAACACCTCCATGATGTTCCCACCGAAGAAGTTTACCAAAGTCTAAACATTGTTGAATATCCTCCTCATGTCCCCATAGTAGAGAATATCGAAGATTGGGGATGCTTTCATAATTATTTTAGTGATGATCACATTTGTACCCTAGATCTACCTAAAAAAGAAACCATTACAAAAGCTTATAACAAAACTTATGATGAAATTTGTAATGTGCATAATGGCATTCCTTCCTGTTCTCCATGTAATGATGACAGTTTGTGTTGATGTAATTGTAACTTTGGAATGTATTTCACCTATGTATATTGTATTCCTATAGAGATGTTATTATTCCTATATACGGAAGTGTTTGTATTCCTATAGAGATGTTATTATTCCTCTATATGGAAGTGTCGTCATTTATATTGTAAGTGTCGTAACTTATACTTGATGGGTTATTAGACCACCTTGATGGGGTCGGCCCTGTATGAGTCATGTGGGTAAAAGGGTTATTAGACCACCCTATTGGGGGTCGGCCCTGTCAGCATTATGTTATGTGGTTAAGTTAAGGCCGACCTAGTAAAGGTTATTAGGCAAGTCAAGTCAAGTATAAATAGAGTGCGGGAGACACTCTATTTGATCATTCTATTATTCTCACTCATACTCTCATTTGGAGAGTGGCGCACTTGTGAAGGAGGAGAAGCTGCTGCTAGGAAGAATATCTCTTATGCTTGGATTGTATCATTTCTCTATCTATCTTTGAGGAAGTTGCGGGGATTTTCACCTTTTTGGTTTTCCTTGGTGAAACTCTGTGTCTCTTGTGTGCTTGCTTTATTGTGTCCATGATTGATATGCTGTAGATATGATGTACATGTTATTATCTCAGTTAAGATCCTAGATTAGAGTTTAAATTCTGAAAAATTAACATGGTATCAGAGCTAGCCTGAAAGAAGGCATGGTATGCCATTTATGACACTTGTTGCATTTGCGAAGTTAGGGCTTGATATAGAAAAAACCAGTCATTGTAGCACTTTCGCTATAAATACATTTCGGTGAGGTTTCAGGATCTGAAAATCTTATAGGTCGAAGATAAGATCCTCATGTACCTTGTGTTCAAAGGAAAACCTCTAATTCATTGTACTTTGTGATTTATGATCTGTACAATATAGGGTTTCTGCCTCTTCCAGATCTGAGTCATAAACAGGTGACCTAGGAAAAAAGGTCATAACTTGGGCTAGGAAGCTCCAAATGAAATTTAGTAAAAAGAGACAGGTAGGGCACGCACTTTTCTTTCTCAGGTAAGTTTTTTAGAGGCCAAAACGGAACCAGTGACACGTGGCACGTCGTACAAGTTCGCTCTCATGTTTTATCCCATAAACAGGTCACGTTGCGACACTTGGCATAACTCCCTCTCTCTCTCAGAGAATCCAATTAAGGTCAGACCTGTGGGGTTGGAAAGATAACAGGTTAGGTTACCACAGGAAGAATTTTCAGACCCTGTGGATCTGAAATTTCGGAGTTACACCAGAAACAATCAGGTGCATATTTCTATCAAAACATAATTGGATTTTGAGCACCTTCATTCATGGCTCCGGGAATTTAGGGTTTCGGAGAATGTTGGAATATTTTGTATTAGAGACCAGGTTTGGATGCTCCTCATCAAAATCAAAATTTAGAGACCAAGATCGAATTTTTTGGTTGGGAAAAAGGCCGGGCTTGATCAAACCCTAGTTCGGGATTTTGATCGGAAAGGTGGAAAATTAGGGCTTCTGCAAAAGTTGGAATTTCTGAAGTCTGTGACCAGGGCTGGAAGTTCCTCAAAAAAATCAAAGTTTAGAGCTTTGGATTGAACCTTTTGGTTGGGAAGAAGGGTGGGCTTTATCAAACCCTAATCCGGGATCCTGTCTAGAAGATCCGGAAGTTTCAAAGGCAATTTTGAGGGGTGAAACTTTGCAGTTTTCAAACTCTGAGTATACCAGCTTGATCGGTTCATCAAGGCGCATATTTCTATCCTTTCAGAAGTTTGAAATTCAAAGTTTGAATTTTTAGGGTTTCTCTGACAAACCCTAATCTAGCTCCAGATCCAGTTTCTGCAAATAAAGTGGACTGGGTTAATCCTAGAAGAGAATGGATTGGTCACCTGCATAAGTGAAGAAGTTCTTGTTTCAGAGGGAGATGAGGCTAAGGCCTTACATAAGAAGATTACAAGTAATCTCGATAGGTATGACTTATCTAGGTATGTTTCGAGATCTGTTCATGATCGAGTTTATGGTATGTTTATCTTCATTAAGTTTAGTACAATCCTGATTAACTTTAGACTTGTTGTATCATATTAATAAAATTATGAACGCAGATATTCATTGATTAGGGTTTTGACACTTATGATTGTACTAATGCATTGTGGTGTTGTATGAGGTTGATGTTGTTCGCTAACCTGAAAGGTATATCAAGAAAGACAAATCATGTTCTAGTTCAAGAACATATGACCATGTTGACATGAAGACAAAGATTCATCCATTGTCATGTATCACATAGAAGATCTACTTACAAGGTATGTATAACTTGGTTCTACAATGCTTAACCTATGGGATATGCAGGTTACTAGCACAAGTCATTGAAGAGAACAAGAAGACATTGCTAGACATAACTAGCAAATATGATAACCAGGTATGTTTTTCCTATATCAAGTTAGAATCCTACCTTGTGTTAGGAACTTATATTGTTGTATGGTTGATAATGATTATTCATGAAGTTAGAAATGTAAGTAATCAAGGGTTTATGCATATTATGTCTCTTACCTTGATCGATGATATGACTAACTAGAAAAGTCCTTTGGTCAAATAAAGAATATGCATGAGTAAAAGAAGTATTCCCTAAAACCTTGAATACTAATGTTTATTATCTATGTTTGAAATGATCTTGACCATACATGTTTAAGATTACTTAGAATCATAATGTTTTTGATAGTATTAAGATTATACTAATGAATGTATGTATGAGACCTCGAGGATAACACAATGATGATATTAGTAAGTATGCATAGTGATTGAGGATGGATATAATTTCAAGGACATGTAATCTAGGAAGCAAAGATCAAGAGGGAGCACACTCCAGTAGTTCTTGCAAGGAAGCAAATATTGAGAGGGAGTCCACCCTACAAACCAAACAAAGATAAGTATTTGAATTGTCATTTCTTGCATATTTGTTTGTTTAAATATGCTTATGTTCCTAAACTTAGAGTGTGTATTATGCATATTAGAATAATTGCATTAATGAGCAGTATACTACTAATATGCATGTGATGGGTAAGTGGCCTATGGCACTATACAACATTCCATTGCTACTTATCTAGAATGAAATCTCTTTGCTGACATGTTGGGAGTTGTGCACACTCTTAACAATGTTCTAGTAGAGATTGGAAGGCATCTAGAAAGTTACAGGATATGGATAAATGTTGTATTGAAGCATTGGATAAGATAATTGCATGACTGCATGACATATTTATTTATATGTAAGAATTTGTTTTGAAAACTATGAGATGTTTTTAATCATGCAATTTAACTTGTTTTGTAGGAAAGATCATATATCATCACCTACAAAAGAAGGACTACAACATTTGTTCAGCAACAAAGTTATCTATTGAAGATATTGAAGTTCCCAGGATTCGGGAAGAATGCCATGATCGAGGAGTACTAGTCGATCATGAAGAATGATGTTTGGGTTGCAGTCCCAAGAGCTGAAGGGAAGTCTGTTGTGACTTCCAAGTGGATCTATAAGATCAAGCATGCTGCAGATGATAGCATAGAAAATTACAAAGCGAGATTTGTATCTCGTGGCTTCTCCTAGAAAGAGAGAATAGACTATGAAGAGACTTTTGCACCTGTAGCTAGGTACACTTCCATCAGATCAGTACTTGCTCTGGCTGCAGTGATGAAGTGGAAGATACACCAGATGGATGTCAAGACAACTTTCTTGAATGGTGTAGTCGAAGAGGAAGTGTATGTGGAGCAACCTCTCGGTTTTGAGACATATGTCAGGGAGTCATATGTGTGCAAGTTGAAGAAAGCCCTGTATGGCTTGTAGCAAGATCCTAGGACTTGGTATGGTAGGATAGACAACTTTCTATCCAGTTTGGGCTTTACTAAGAGTAAAGCAGATTCCAACCTTTACTACAAGGTTGAGGAAGGCAATCCTATGATACTACTCTTGTATGTGGATGACCTGTTTGTAACAGGAGAGGATGGATTGATTGCCGATACCAAGAGGAAACTTGCTGCTGAGTTCGAGATAAAGGACTTGGGTATGATGCACTATTTTCTAGGTATGGAGGTGTGACAGAGTGTAGATGGAATCTTCCTTGGACAAGGGAAGTATGCAGTAGAGATCCTGAAGAGGTTTGGGATGATGGACTGCAAGGCCATGGCCACACCTATGGCATCGAACTTGAAGCTTCTGTGTCATTAGAGAAATTTTGAGGTCAAAAAAGGGCCTCAAAACAAAGAAAATGTACTATAAAATACAACCAATCACATTCTAGTAGATGACATCATCCCCCTTGGTGAGGTGGCATTGCATGAGTTAAGAATGCTTATTTGTCAAATTTTCTATGGTGGATGAAAACACATAGTTAACCAAGGTAGTGGTGTAAGTACTTTTAAGTCATAAAGTAAAGTACTCATAATGATAGTCTTTTCATAAAATAATATTATTGTCATTTTCAAGTAAAGTACTCATAATGAATGTCTTTTCACACTTTCACATAAAATAATATTATTGTCATTTTCAAGTGAAGTACTCTTAATTCATAAAGAAAGTCCTTTCACATTTTTTTATAAAATAATATATTATCATTTTTATGTTTTTAATTTTAAATTATGTATTCACTCCATTCTATTTAATAACATAATGTCAAACTAATAAAGAATAATAATAGATTTAATAAATAATAATAATAATAATAATAATGCAATGTGGATTATAATAATATTATTGACATTTTACATGTAAATAAATTATCAATTAAATTACATTATTAAATTCATGAGAAAAGTACTAAATATAAAAAGTCAACATAAAATTTAAAAAAAGCTCTTAAAAATGTTTTTTATTATTTAATTTCATTTGCAAGTTCAAGACAAATAAATGTTAAAGGACAATACATTTTTGGGAATTTACAATGAATCTTAGTCACATCAATGTAGACTTATTTTATTAATTTTATTTGTAGTGAATTTTGAAAAATAACTCAACCATGGTTATTTATATTGTGCATAGAAAATAGTGTGGGAGGTGACTTGTCATATATACCTACCCCATAAAACCCCCAATTCATAATATTTTAATATATCTTATATTTTTGTAGTACATCTCTTAGGAGGCCCTTTTTTGACCTCAAAATCTCTCTAATGGATGCTTCATCTGATCCGGTTGATGTCACGATGTATCGTCAGATGATTGGGTCCTTGATGTACCTGACGAATACGAGACCAGATATTTGCTTTGCAGTGAACACATTGAGCCAGTTCCTGACGGATCCCAGAGGTGTTCACATGGTTGCTGTAAAGCATATTCTGAGGTACCTGAAGGGTACAATTGATTATGGGCTCAAGTATGATGCAAATAAAAAGTTTAACCTGCAGGGTTATGTTGATTCAGATTAGGCAGGCAGTGCTGCAGATAGGAAGAGCACATCTGGGTGTTGCTTCAGTATGGGATCAGGTGTGATCTCTTGGTTTAGCAGGAAGCAGTCCTGTGTAGCACTGAGTACAACCAAAGCAGAGTATGTTGCAGCTTGTTCGGCTAGTTGTGAGGCAATATGGCTCCGGAAGCTACTGTTTGAGTTATTTGATTTCCCGCTGGAGGCTACTAGTATCTTTTGTGATAACCAAAGTTGTGTGAAGCTTTCTGAGAACCCGGTGTTCTACGACATGTCGAAAAACATTGAGATCAAATATCACTATATCAGGGATATGGTGCAGAGAGGAGAAATGAAGCTCCTATATGTTGCGATGGATGAGCATGTTGCAGATGTGCTGACGAAACCACTAGCCAGAGTGAAGTTTGAGTACTTCAGGGAGAGGCTTTGTGTTCTTAATATTGACGACACTTCGAGGAAGAAGTGATGGACACATTTGCTGGAAGCCATTCCAAGCATGGTGAGAGGAGGATCCTTCCCATGACTGTGGATGTAAGTGCTGGATGATGAGCATCAGGACGATGCTCCAGTTACTGCTCTGTATATGCATCATGTTGGATGCTTGGTATGACCAGTTGGATCATGTATATGTATATGCATCATGTTGGATGCTTGTTATGATCAGTTGAATCATGTATATGTATATGCATCATGTTGGATGTTTGGACCATGTATCTGTATATGTATCAGGTGGATACGTTGTATGATTAGGTAGATCATGTATGTTGATATATATCAGGTGGATATATTGTATGATCAGGTGGATCATGTATATGTGTATGTATCAGGTGGATCATGTATGATGATATGTATCAGGTATATACTTGGTATGCATCAGGTGGATGCATTGTATGATTAGGATGATCATGGATGAAGAGCTTCAGGATGTTGCTCCAGATGACATGCATTAGGACGATGCAGTGATGATGATCAGGATGATCATGTACATCAGGACGATGTATGGTGAGTATCAGGTTGATACTCTGTGGCCGTGGACAAGTTGTGCAAGGGTAGCATGAAATAAGTCCTGGAGATCTGGACATGATGAAAAAAGCCTCAGATGCTCTTTAGAGATCTTGCTTGGCAAGACACTCTTTTAAGGTTTTGTTAGACCACATGTAATAATTACTAGAGATTTGGACAAGATGAAAAAGGCCTCAGATGCTCTTTAGAGATCTTGCTTGGAAAGACACTCTTTTAAGGTTTTGTGGGGACCACATGTAATAAGTCCTAGAGATCTGGATAGGATGAAAAAGGCATCAGATGCTCTTTAGAGATCTTGCTTGGCAAGACACTCTTTTAAGGTTTTGTGGTAGGGGTCACATGTAATAAGTCCTGGAGATATGGACATGATGAAAAAGGCCTCAGATGCTCTTTAGAGATCTTGCTTGGCAAGACACTCTTTTAAGGTTTTGTGTCAGTCACATGTAAAAGATCCTGGGAGATCCGATAGGTTGAGCTGTGTGCTCGTAAAATGTCTGGGATGCTCTTTCGAGGTTTTGTTGATGCACATAATTAGTCCTGAGGATTCCACAGTATGGCTAGTGATGATGAAGACCTACATGTGGTGGGCCTACATCTAGTATGAAAAAGGACTAGCTCTGTAGAACTTCCTATGACGAGTAGATCGAAGATTGATGAGATAGCAGCAGCAGTGACGATGACGATGATTCGATGACGATGATCCATAGAAGAAGAATTGTGCTAGAAGACCTGTGTCAAGAAATACCTTCCTAGTTAAGAGGGAGTGTTGATGTAATTGTAACTTTGGAATGTATTTCACCTATGTATATTGTATTCCTATAGAGATGTTATTATTCCTATATACGGAAGTGTTTGTATTTCTATAAAGATGTTATTATTCCTCTATACGGAAGTGTCGTAACTTATACTTGATGGGTTATTAGACCACCTTGATGGGGTCGGCCCTGTATGAGTCATGTGGGTAAAAGGGTTATTAGACCACCCTATTGGGGGTCGGCCCTGTTAGCATTATGTTATGTGGTGAAGTTAAGGCCGACCTAGTAAAGGTTATTAGGCAAGTCAAGTCAAGTATAAATAGAGTGCGGGAGGCACTCTATTTGATCATTCTATTATTCTCACTCATTCTCTCATTTGGAGAGTGGCTCACTTGTGAAGGAGAAGAAGCTGCTGCTAGGAGTAATATCTCTTATGCTTGGGTTGTATCATTTCTCTATCTATCTCTGAGGAAGTTGCGGGGTTTTTCACCTTCTTGGTTTTCCCCAGTGAAACTCTGTGTCTCTTGTGTGCTTGCTTTATTGTGTCCATGATTGATATGCTGTACATGTTATTCTCTCAGTTAAGATCCTAGATCATAGTGTAAATTCTGAAAAATTAACAGTTTGGAAGTTTTACTGCCTTGTGACTTTTTTTTTTGAAGATGATAGTGATCAGGAGGAGGATAGTTATAACCAAGGATATGATGCCAGCGATGAAGACTCTCATATCTGATGATGATGGGAATGATGACTATTGGAATTTCCTTGAAAATCTAATATATGAGACTTTTTTTTTTTTTTTGAGAATCCCATCTATGATATGTACTGCGAAGACAGTTTTTATTCAAAGACCTCTGAAGGTCCCATATTTGATATACCCAGAGAAGGGAGTGTAGATCTAGAGACTTTGGGAGATTTTGATATTGAAATGGAGCATTTAGACCTTTTCTATGATTACTCAGATCCGCACACAAGTATCAGTAATGAAGAATCACATTGGCTGTAGTTAAATAAATATCTATCTCAGCTACCATCTTCGCATGCAGAGGTTCCTCATGATTTGGAGAATCTAGGGCCTTATACACAAAGTTATCATCATAAAATCCCTTTGGAACAATTTCATGAAGTGGTTGATCTGCCTCATCATGTGTATATGTATATTAGTCCTATCCAAGCTTGGATAGAAGAAGCCTGTGCGAGCACCTACCGGTTTGGGAAGCAATTTGATGACATTATTCATGCCTATGATTCCCCATCTAGCCCACCTATTTTGGATCATCACGCAAGTTTTCATTTCTTAATATACGTGTCCTTGCTTTGGCTGGTAACCAAAGACACGACAAACAACTTTATAGTTGGTAAAATGCTTAGGTGGTTGCATTGGATATTTGATTTTACCTAAGATATTAATGTAATCATGCTTAGAGTAGGAAAATAAGATCCTTAAAGTGAGCATTTATTTTTTTATTTTTCTTTTATGTATTTAGGAACAATACTTTTCATTAGTTAGTATCTTTTATTTTCTAATAAAACAACTTATGGTTCATTGATTTTTTCATAAAACTTGTGCTACTAAGGTTTTCTTGTCAAGTTGAGATGTTTTTATAGATTATAAGAGCCAGAGATTCTGGAGTTCTCATATCCTCTCCTTGCCCGAAGACCAGATCGAGCACATGTCCCGCAGTTGGAGCTAGAATGTTGACCACCAAGCCAACTAGGTGGAAACCATGTACCTTGAATACGAGAAATATGTCCTGAGCAAATTGTTTCAAGCGAGGCAATCTTCTTCTTTCTCTTCTTAACTCTTCTCCATGAAATTTCTGCACCCCTACGGGGTATTTTGTAATGATATGTTAGCATGAGGGTCAATTTTTGTAAAAATTAGTTTCCCAGGACTTTATCATTAGGGAAGTCATTTCATTGAGTGTTTTTCCCTTGGATAATTAAAATTCACTTTTAGTGATTTTAATTATCTGAGTTTTTCACTCAAAACATTCCTTCAAAGTGGTGAAAGACGTTCTAATGATCGATTCCATGGGGTTAGTAAGGCCTAGGAATGTTCTATTTTACCATGCTAGACATTATCCAGAGTCTTGCACAATTTTATTAAGTTTTACTTAAGATTTTTTTTTTGTAATTAAAAAATGTCTCTTAGCATAAAAAAGTTGTAATGTAAAGAGGGATAAGAGGCACCTAATGTCCATAGATATTGGTATGGGTACTCAAAATCAATGGAATGAGACCCCTTACACCATTGGACCAAGTTTGAAGTCAATCCGTTGAGTTTTGATAAGGTTTTGGACATATTTTCCTAAGTTAGTCAAGAAAATCAGGAAAATTGGCCATTAATTAGAATAACAAAATTTTGTAAAGTGACTAAAGTCACTTGGGGAGGGGAAGTTAAGTTTCCAAATGCCATATTATGTGCATAAGGTGATGTTAGAGGCTAAAAGGCCCCCCCATGCAAGTGTTTCAAGAGTTTGAAGTTGTCTCCCTAAGGGCGAAACCCTCTCTCACCATGAGAAATGAGAAAAATTGAAATAAGACAAAATTGGGGGTCCCACCTTCATGATTCCCTCCCCTTGGATTAACAATTAAATATAACACATGGGTGGGGAGTTTTTCCCTTCCCATTGTTTGTTTCTTTTAACCCAAAAAAGTGCACCCCCCTTCCGCTCAAGTGACAAGTGGAAAGCATGCAAGAGGGGTCTCTTCCCTCTCTCTTCCTATTTAATGAGGCTTATCCTCCTCATTTGGGTTACAATCTCTCCAATATCTCATGCTCTCATGCTCTTCCATTTTCTTGCTCCCATATTGTTCTCATTATTGTGAGCTTTTGTAATTTTCAACCATTTGGGCATCTGAATAAAAAACTTTGGAGGGAAAGTTAGTGTGTCTTGGTTGTTTATGGTGATTTTCTCCTATGCTCAATAGCTACTCAAGTTGCTGGAAGCCAAAGTGGCAAATTTCTTTGCCTTGGTGAGATTTACTCATTTTTGTTATATTTCATGAGTTTTCATATTTGTAACTAAGAAGTTCATAGATTTCTTGTTCAAATACTGTGATTTCTTAGTTCATCTTTTGGAACTCACTTCTTTTTAGTTGTGTAGAAAAAAATATTCCAAGTTGCAGGTTGCTAAGTTTGGAGAGTAGGATTCTTTGGTCAGATGCCCCATTTCTTCAAGTGTTGAAGAAGTAAGAGCACTCTTTCCTTACCTATTCTCTCTTTGTTATTATTTTATCTTTATTAGCACCTTATAATCAAGTTGAACTATTCATTTCTACAAGTTATTTGAAGCTATTTACTCTATAAAAATTTCAGAAATTTTGTACATAATTTTAGTATTCACAAATGTAGTGTCCCAAAGTGATTTTGGGCACTTTCTACTTTTAATTAGCTTGCTATTTTGCGCAGTTTTTTAGCAGCACAAGGGGAAACTCTGTCAAAATTTGGGTAGAAAATAGTGCAAATGACTCCCAAGAGTCACCACTTCAAAGCCCATTGCCTAAAGTGGTCAAAATCTCTTCCTCACTCTTTCTTTCTCACTGAAATCTACATCATAATTTTTTTTCTTATTGTAAAGGCCAAGAGAGTCTCTTGAGCCGATCTCTTTTTCTCCAAGTTTCATTTTTGGTTTTAAAATTCATTTTCTTTTGCCACTCATTGCATGCAAAGGTAGTTGGGCTTTGTCCACCCTTGCATTACAAAAGAAGACTAGGATTTAAATTTTGCATTTTCATTGACATAAGTTATTTCCTTTTGCCCCACCTCATCCACTAGGGAGAGGATTGAGTGGATATAATTAGTTAGACTTCTTTCTTAAATTTCTTTATTGTTCCCACACCTTGCAAGTGAAGTGGATTTTCCCATCCTTGCAAAATCGTGCTGGCGAGTTCTTGCTTAAGGTTCAAATTATTTTATTTTGTTTAAGGTTGATAAAACTTTGCCCACATCTTGCATGTGAAAGGCCTTGCCATTCTTACAATATTGTGCCAACTAGATTATGATAAATTTCATTGTTAAATTCTTTATTTCAAGCAAATAAATCTTGCCTCGCTTTTGCCCCATATTCCCTCCCCTTGCTGGTTAATCTGATCCTGAGTGACAAGAAATGACAAGAAATTGAATTGGCTGGAATAATAGGCACTCTAATAATTTATCTAGAAGTTGAGAAAAAGAGAATTGATACGTGGAGTTAGAGGGGTAGAGGCTATTGGGAGCCTTGTGGCACTTTGTGTCGTCTTGTTGAACACCCGACAATTTTCGGAGCTGATTTGTGGAGCTAGAATGAAACCTAGTGCTCTCTTGTTGAGCACCCAACAATTTCTCTTAAATTGAAAGATAAGTGTTGGAGGTAGTCACATTAGTTTAGAACATTATATTTCTATTATTTGCACTATCAACACACATTAATTCCCTAAGCTAAAGTGAGACTTAAAATTAACTAAATTTTATAGTACCACTGGCAAACATTTCATTCACTTGTATCTTTCTTACATTTATTTTCCAAAGCATTTCAGTTCAAGTTCTTTACATTTCAATGCAAGTTATTTTGAGTTCAAGTATATTTCATTATAAGCTAAGTTACTTTTGCAAACAAGTTATTTCTTTCGATTCTTTCAATTCTTTTGTGCGTCTTGTGTAATTTATTTTCATTTGTTGTGACTCAATATCCCAATAGATAAGGCATTGGAATTGTAAGTAACTAATTCTTTCATTCTTTGGTTTGTTTACTTTCAATAAGGTTTGACTGTCATTAAATTTTTGTTTCACATTGCATGATTGCTTGTAATATAATCTTAGTCGATTTTAATTGAATTATAACTCCTAAAACAAAACCTTTGAAACTTAGTAAATAGGGACTACCCCCCTTGACCTTTGGGAGTTGGGTCTAAATGGAGGATTTAGGAATCGAAGTGACAGTGGCTTCTGAACTCATAGTTGCTCCTTAAGAACACACATAATGGATTGGAGACTTTTCTGCGATTATTAGTGTGATTTTAGGTGGAAACATGTGGAATGCTATAATATTATATATGAGTAGTCCAGAGAGACATATTGCTATTGTTAAAATAATAGAAATATGAGCACAATAATCAATGAGAAAAATAAACTTTGGAATTGATTAAACCAAATCATGGAAATATCACATATAGGTAGTATGGAGGTACAAAGTCCTTGTCCTACTTCATCTCTCCCTTTTCTTCCAAGCCCTACACCTATTTTTAAATCCCCAAAGTTATTAGGTTCATTTCTCTTGGCAGTTAATGCTATGGTGCCAATATGGCCTCTATTATGTTTACAAAATTCGAGTTTTCTGCTTTGATACCAATGATCCCCATTGCTTTTAGGTCTGCTAAGGAAAATTCAAACTCAAGTTTGGTAAAGATGATGTTGATGCAAAATTGAACTAACATGTCAATGAGTAGTACGCACTGAAATCCCTATTACTCACAGAGTGGCACTAACTTCTTGTAGTTGAAGATGGCCCATGGATAACAATTGAGGGTGCATACCCTATTTGTTGTTGGATGACACCAATCACATTTTGTTTTGGTGAGAGAGAGCCAACTACATTGCTTTCAATATTGGTATGTGAAACAATTGTAGTGGTTGCAATTTATGGTGAGCGAAACAGCACCAACTTCTTTGCTTGTAGTGTATGGTGAGCGAGAAAGAACCAATTGTGTTGCTTGTAGTGTATGGCATTATCAAGAGCTATCTTTCTAGCATTTTTGGTTAGAGTGTGCATATGGTTTAGCTTCCTAATACCATCGACTCGTGTGTAGTGGCTAAAGACTATGGTTGGGTTAATGGCTGCAATCCATAACCAGGTTGAGATGTTCCCTATGGCCCATAACTAGGTTGCATTTTTCAAGTGCCTAAGAAGCATGCCATCCTATTGCACATTGTTGTAGTTGAGCTTGTTGATGTTTCTATAGTTAAGGTGGTTGTAATAAAGAATGTTGATGCAGTCGATGGTGTTGTGATTGAAATTATTGTTGTGGAGTTTGTTGAGTCGAAACCAATTGATAATAAGTTGTTGGGATTGAGTCGACATTGGCATTGCTCAATGCCAAAATTATGTTTCTTATATTGTAGGTCACTAGACACTGTTGAAATGATGTTGTTGTGATTGAAAATTTCTTTGTATAGTAGGTTGATGTAGGTGAATTAGCTGAAGGGTAGTGTGTTGTTGTAGGGGGTTATCTTGCCACAAGTGATTACATTGCATCATAGATAATGGGCAATGTATTAAAAATCGATGATTCAATCAACTCCTCCCTCCCAACATAGAAACGTGCCTTGAGTCAATATTGTGGTGGGTTCCATAGCGAATCGACCAATTTAGTGCTTGAACCGGTTGGTTTGGTCAATTCCCATTTTGAATTGGTCTAGACCCACAATGATACATAGTGGAAAAAAAACAAGCAAAAATGGAAAATAATGGGGAAAAAACACAAAAAAACCCTCCCATCCAACTTGAAAAAAAACTGATTGAAAGTTATATAATGATGCTCCCAACCTATTTTCCTCGCACCTTTCTCACTGACTGATTGTGATCATTTAGAGTTTGTGGAATTGCGTTGAAGAGATTTGATTTGGAGTGAACTTGTAGCTGATTTTGCAGTTTTTCTGGGTTTCCTATGGTGGATTAGGAATCCACATTAGAGAGCTACAACTCATCTAC
Organism: Larix kaempferi; assembly: GCA_027924585.1. Lineage (NCBI taxonomy): Eukaryota > Viridiplantae > Streptophyta > Pinopsida > Pinales > Pinaceae > Larix > Larix kaempferi. The sequence goes on along the minus strand of BSBM01000687.1, from coordinate 7,335,941 downwards.
AAGCTTGGAGGAGTTTGTAATTGAATTGATGTGCCCATTTAAAGGTATGTTTCAAACCCTCATCTTTTTATCATTAAATGGCATATTTTTGTTTCGCATTGAAAATAAATTAAGATAGGGTTCACTACTTGCATTTACAAATTTATTTTATATTTGAGACATTACCATGACACCTAACTTGAAAGACCTTACATGTATCAATTATTATGTGGTTGACAAGCAATTATTTGAAAAGTATTATAAGAAGCCCATAACAGAGGTGAGTGGGATTCATAGATTGAAAGAACATGTTAGGGTCCTACCCTAACCCCTTAAATACATAGATTGTTATGTAATATTGTTGCCATCTATATTAAAAAAGGTCAATAAGGCCAATAAAGTAGATATAGTAAGAAAGCAATATTAGTATGAATACTTACTAAAAGGCTCCGCTTACTAGAAAGTTCCCATATCGTGAAAGAAATATTTGTAAGAAGACTTAGTAAGGTTCCACCTACTAGAAAGTTCCTTCACTAAGAAGGCTTACTAGATGGTTTTTCCCGCTAGAAAGTTCCTTCACTAGAAACTATATATAGGAGTAGAAGCAATGTAACAAGATGTCTTGTGAAGTATTTTGTAATTGGAGCTTCACTTCATTTGAAGGTTGTCTCCTCGAAGAGTCAAGTGAACATTGCTTTCATCAATGAAGGTATTGCTATTGTGATATTTTGTTATCAAAATTGTTTATTGTTATGGTAATTATGTCTTTTCATCTTGAAATATTGCTCTATTTTGTTATTTTCGCTATGAATTTCCAATTCTAATATTAAGGTACATACATAACACTTAGTTGGTGTTCCAACACATGTTAAACCATGCCATAAAGTTGATGCGGGGATTAGAGAGGAATTTCCAACTTATATTGAGACATATTGAGTAGAAAAGGGAAAGAGGAAAGAGATGGAAGATGAAATAGGGAGACGGATACGATCACATCCCAAGGAAACCCTATTTTTGAAGGCCCCTCCTCTAATCCTTATGTTAGGTACTCCTTTAGATATGTTCCTCCTATTCATGAAAAATGTCTTATAGTTTCAATTCCACAAAAGTGGAACACTATTGATGGGATTTTTCCAACCTCCACTCCTAGTGGCACTCATGCTCATCCCACCATTGATAACCATTAGAAGAAGCAACACATGATCATCCCACCATTGATAATCCCGAGAAGAAGCAATATAAAGAATCTTCTTGTGAATATATAACTAGATGGTGATATGATGCATATATCCCATTCAAATATCCCCACTCACCTTATTACCAACCTGTGTTAGATGCCATAGTTTCTGCAGGTAAAGGGTTCAAAGGCCCTATTGTGCATGACCTATGGGGTATTTTACAGAAAGAAGTTGGATCAATAAATGATGACTAGAATAGTTTTAAAGCATCATGGGATAAAACATGATGTACCATCATGTCGAATGGAGTGATGGAAAGTTTCATACTATAATTAGTTTCCTGTTTCTTACTCATAAGGAACCACGTTTTTGACATCAATGGATGCATTTGATAGAGTGAATGATGCAAACTTATTATTTTAGCTTCCGGAGAAACAACTTGATGGGAACTCCTACTCCATCATCTTTCTTTTCTTCCTCCATGTGAGGTCACTTGGGTTGAAGATGAAGATTTTCAATGGGCTTGGTTAGCTTGATGCCCAACCCATTGTAACTCGGCCTTGTGGGGGAAATGCACAAAAAATAAACATAGAGCAGATTTCTTTGATATCACTAATTGATATTATGTCGAGAATGAAAAGAAGGAACATCTTATTGGAGAAGGGTGAATTCATGAAGATGGGTGTCTATTCTGTGATAAATGAGGGGCAGAGGTGCATGGCAGATATTTTTTGACCGAAATTTTTTATTTTATTTTCTTCACTGAATAATTTTCTTCAGCTGAACGTTAAGACTAATGGTGGCCTTAAAATGCGTGCGAACGGATTTCCGGTCGAGGAAATTTGGCGATGAATAAATTTTGTATAGCATTTTTTTATTCAACCGAATAATTTTGTTACAAATAATGATGCTTGTTGTCACTGTCGTTCATTCTTTTGCCGAGTGACATCGACATTCTGCCACCCTGATACTTGTTTCCGGGGCCCTGCCCTACCACCGTGGGAACCTTGCTACCTCCACCCTGCACCATGGGCACTTTTCTACATCCACCCTACCATTGTGGGAACCCTGCTACCTCCACCCTACCACTGTGGGCACTCTGTGAACTCCACCTTGCCACTGTGGGAACCCTTCTATCTCCAACCTGCCATCGTCAGCACCATGCTGCCTGTTCTATTTTAGCCACCCTTCCACCGTGGGCACCTTGCTACACATTCCACCGAGGGCCCCCTGCGGACATGTTTGTTGCAGGAGTGGATTCAATAGTTTGGATGTGGACCTTGATTCGACAGCCTGCGAGATTCGACATTCGTTTTGCTAGGTAAGTATTTGTAATACCCCAGTTGTTAAGCCCTGCACTTATTATAATAATTTGCTTAGATGACTATGATTTGTTTAATTAATGGTGTGATGGAATGACTATATGATTATTGTTTGACTATGGTTTATAATTAATTAGTTGACATGAATGTGATTATATGTTCATGTGACTATGGCATCTGGTTATCTGATGATGGATGACTAGGTCCATTATTTGATTATGTGATTATGACATGTTTGATGACATGAATATGGACTATGGACTTAGATGTTGATATTATTATTGATGTTTCTCTTTAATAAATAAACAATTGGCTCAACGGGAAACTAAAAGAGTATGGGAGGCCATGGTTTCACAAGTGAGGGGGATGGGCGATTTTTTCCTAGTGCGTTGGAAACCCAAACTTTGTACTTGGACTAACTTGGACCTTGTTTATGTTATTTGAGTTATTTTGGACCCTTTTTAAACTATTTTGGGACTTTGGAATAGTTAATTGTGATGTTTTATGACCAAAAGAGTTACTAGTGCACTTTGTGGAGATATTGTGGACTCCACTTGGTGAATGTGACCTCTTTGGGAGATATTATCTCCTATTTATATGCTTTTGGTCATTTATGATCCCTCTTACTAGTTTTTAGGGGCTGCAAGCTATTTTCTAGCTTCCACTCTTTCACAATGTATTGATGACCCTATTTTTGTGCTTCCACTTAATAATTTGTTGTAACTCCTCATCATGAAGCTATTTTTGGGTTAAGTAACCCCCCCACATGAGCCCCCACTCTCCTAATTTGAACTTGGGAGTGGGCCCCACCATATCCAAACCCTCTTTATGCAAATTTTAGTTGCTCTCTCATGAAATTTGAGTGGGTCCCACCCAACTTGAATTAGCTCCATTTTTCCCTTGGAATTATATTTTTTATTCAAATTGACCCCTTGTGGTAAAGTTAACCCCCTTTATTGATTTGATTTGGCTTACCTTGGTTTGATTTTCCTCTCCACCTTATAAATTCATGTTCTCTCTCCTTGTTAAAGCTAATCCCGAGCTTGGATTGTTTGGGCTTATGCGACATTAGGTTGTGAGTGTGACAATTACACTGTTATGTTGGGACTGAGTTCTTGTTGCTTGATTCCATTAGAGCCTAGTCTAGTGTACAGGTTCTCAACCAGGCATGGGAGGATCCCATCGGCAATAGAGACAGACAATTACTTTGCTTCTACATAGGTGCCTCTGCTCGTCCAGGTTCTCATCCAGGTATGGGAGGATCCCATCAGTAGTATAGATGAACATGTAGTAGATGGTCATGTGAAGTTTATGGGAGTAAATTTCTAGACCGAGGGTACTCTAATTGTGGATCTGTGGCCTCGGATCAGGGTTGGCCTGTTCAATTTTATGTATTGATTGTGCCTACGGCTGGGAGGAATGTTGTCCCATTGGAGCTAGTTGCCCATATCTTGAGATAAGTATTTATCATATTTTTTAATTTATGTTTTAATATGATATTATGATGAATATGTGAAATGGTGGTTGATTTGATTTATCCGTATGCTTGGTTATTTTATGTTAGGATCTGATTACATGAATAATGGAATCCATAAGATTCAAAACTGAGATGTTATTCTTTCTGATCTTTTTTCTCTTCTTCAAGAACCACAACAGTGGCTCTACGATATTGAGAGGGGCGCAAATATATGCTCTGGTTATCCAATATCTGCTAATTTTTGTGATGTGGAACCTGTTCCATTGAATTTGGAACAATGTTTCCAGTAAGTATCATCTTTTGTTTCGTTGAAAAAGCTTTCCAGATGACCAAGATATATCCGTTTTGGTCCAGTAGTTTCCCCGGTGCCAATGTGAGCGCACCAGTTGTTAGATTGGAAATGTTATGTGCATGAATATGATCCTATTTGCATATCCGAGTTTGAATAATGTAATCTGAATGTAATATTGATTGATGGATGGAGGGAGGAAGCCATACAATCCAAAATTTATTAGTGAAAAATGGATATAGGGGACATCCATCGGGAGCTGATTTTGTGGGTTTTGATTGTATCCAATATCTTTTGTTTTGCTTTGATTGTGGTGTGGTTGTAGGTTATGGCCTACATATGTGTTATTTTATTACTATTCAGCCTCACCAATAACACACACATAACAACACCATAAATTAACTTAGTTTGTAGAAAAACTGATAACAACAACACTCAACTATTTAATAATTGTGGTTTCGACAATTTATAATGCATGAATGGGTTTTAGGACCTTATTCTCACTAATGACGATGAATAATATGCCTTAATCACGTTTTTTTGCGATTATGACCATTGGTAATTAACTTAATCAAGTGTCACAATTAACTTAATTAAGTGTTGAAATTATCTTAATTAAGTAATTAATAAATATCACAACTTTAATAAATAATTTAAATCTAGAATCAAGAGTTTGATTATTTCAAGTGTTGGCTAACTTTGTGCTTAAACTTAACTTAGTCTTAATATTAGCACCCTTAACCTTAGTTAAGGGTTGGATACATTACAATATTATTCGGCCAAATGCCTTTTGTAAATTTAAAGTCTCCCAGAATTTGTAGGTATACTGTCGGTATCCTCCTTTAAATCTTTCATATGCAGTTCATAATATTTGAAAGATGTTAAATTTGTTAGTGAATGCTTTAATAATGTTAAATTTCAGGCATAATAATATGTTATAGAGACTAATGGTGGGTTTTAGGAATGATGTCATAATATCTATTTCGGGATAATTTGTTTTGCTCTTATTTTGGCATATTTTTGTTTTTGCCATTGTTTATATGTAGGCGACCTCTCTATTGGCCTGGTTTTTCTGGCTCTTGCTAGTGTCTCTGGTTGGGATTCTTCCTCTTGTATTATGGGGCCTATTTTTTGTTGGTTGTTCGGGCATGTTGTTCTCTTTGTCCTGTTGCTCCTGGAGGGGGGCTCGACTCTCTATTGGCTCTTATGTTGGCTTCGGCCTATTATTTGGGGCTCTCGGGTTCCTTGGCTATGCTTAGCCCTTGTTACTGTGGTCTGTTGTATCTCTCTATATTTTTACATATACTATTAATACATGATAGTATAGTTTTTTGTTTTGTGAAAAAGATCTATTTATTTGTTGATAGAATGAATTGGGAAAATTCCTTTCATGGGACTGCAAGAATATAGGTGAATAGAGATGCATGCAAACCATTTTGGTTCCTTATTTTTGGTTGAATATCTCTCCTCATGAATGGATTTGAGTTTTGGACTAGTCGCCATGTGTTTTAGACATAGGCTATCATGTATTATGGGTTTTGATATATAACCATAATGAGTCCTTTTAGGTCTTGACCCATTATTGTTAGCTCTTGATTATGCCATTTTCATGTTGATCTAAATGTAGTATGCCATTGTTGACAATGTGGTCCATTTTATTATACATTCAGTTTCATCGTCCTAGTCTATGAGTTAATATATTGTTGGATGATTTCTCTTTTCAAGAATTTTGTTCATGTTGATCACCGATGCTATTTGTGCTATGTTTTTATTCTTTTCATATCGATCTAATACTTGTTACATAGTGGGATACCTTTGATTCTCCTTGAGATAAATTGGACTTGATAGAAACTCTACTTAATTTTCAATTAGAATTTATAAACTAACCATGTACAAGTCTTTGTTATATGCGACCTAGAAAATTGAGGGTATATGTAGTATTTATTGTATTAACTAAGACAGTTTTATGAACTAGAAATGAATGTTGTGATCTATTTAGTTAGGGTGATGTGAAGGAAACATACACACTAAAGAAGTTAGGTGCATATGACATGGCCAATAACTATATTATAGATTGTCATCTTATCCATTAAGGTGTTTATGAATTGAGTTGAAGAACTTCCTTAAGTTTTGAAAGAAACAATAGGTTAAATGATTTTATATTGTTGTTTTCTAGCCTCTTCAATAATGATATTGAGGGCGAATATATTTATTGTTATAAAAGAAAACATAGATGAAAAGTTGCCTAAGCTTTTCCCTTGTTTCCTACATTGTTTAACAAATTGTTCTAGATATGTGTCCAAACTCTAGATCTTATATCTAGTATTATGACTTGTGATTTTCCCATTGTATGCACTGTCTTGTACTTTAATTTCCAAAAATAGTTTGAGGTATTTCTTAATTTTCATATGGGATTAGTGTTGTGAGAGATATAGGAAGAATACTGAGAAAATCACTACATCGAATAAATTCCAAATGGGACCCATTTTTTTGTCCATGAGACATTAGTACTTCTATTCAGAGCTCAATTGAGAATGAGTATATAAGGTATACTCATGTTTCCTTATAGGACTATGATGTTACCTTATAGGACTATGATGTTAGCATTGATTATGGATGTCAAATGTTTGGAATGTAAAATCAAAATGTAAAACTTTGTATGGATGTCAAATGTTCGGAATGTTTAAATAAAAATGTAAAATTTGTAGATGTAATGAGTTGATAGTGCTATGTAAATATTCATGTAGTTCAAGCATTTGGCCAAATAGAAAGAGAGGGGCCTTCGAGGAAAAATTGCTTAAGGTCTACTGGTACAATTGTATCTACTAAGTGGAGGACATCATGGTCATCAGACATTGGTGTCTCGTTTGATAATCAAAGATTGTCGAGTTCACTTGGAGATTCGAGCTTGTTGTATTGTAGAGATTCATCTGATCACCAATCATGTCAAAGGGCCACTATTGATTCCCCCATATATTCTATGGGAGAACACCCATATCGACCTTTTGTTGGTATGGAAATTTATGTTAATATATATCAATTGTAATTTTGCACATGTGTTCGATAAGTTTGTATCTTTACACACAATTGTGTTTGTCTCTAAAGCAGAGCAAGGTTTAGAAGAGGGTCGTAATTCTACATAGAGGGGCGAAGGTCAAGCAAGGAGATTTTATGTTGAAAAAGATGTGGTTTGTACACCCATAACAACTCATCCTCTGATCTACTTGAGGAGCTTCCATGGGAAAGTGATGTTCAACGATTGACCCTTGAACGTTGTAGATCTCACTATGACAAGTTGCGACATGATCTTGCTAATTTGGATCTCCCTCCAGAGAGTAAACAAATTTTGTAGATTGTTATGCATTCACTGCAAAAATTCATTGAGGTATATGAGGATCTTGGACCAACTATAGATGGTTTTATTGACTTGATGCAGAGGAGAAGGGCATAAAGTGATGGTTCTGGAAAAATGGGCTGTTTGTGAAGGAGAGAGTGACGAAAGAACATGCCAGTTCAATGTTTAACTCCAAAGAAGGCCTAAAGCGAAAAATGTTGAAAGTGCAATATTTCAAGCACCCCCATCTTGCACATTTATTATATGATTGATTCCTTGCAGCCTATGGTAGATTTCCATGGAATGATGAGGCACCTATTTATTTTTCCGGATTTTTTTATGCAGAGTTTTTTGAAAATATGAAGCTTTATTATACTGACATTCCTTCTAGCTTTTATGGAGTTGGAAATGGTCGAATATATGATAAAAAAATGTGCTCTTTGAGATCCCACAACCCCTTGACCTCCATCTCCTTTGATATCTCGCCCAACTAGGATTGTGACTTTAAGATCAGAGATGGAGCCCACACCCCAAGTTGGGAGAGTTGCAAGGGATGTTGTTGCCGAAGTTTTAACGTCAACATTTGTAGGAGTTGATGTGGGATTGGGTCAAGAGAGGGATCAATCTAATTTTCGTCAAAGGTTTGTTTATAGAATCAATGCTTAGGTAGACTCAATGAGTGTTGAAGATCTCAATGCCTATGCAAAGGAATGTCATGATACAGCCTTTGATGTCCTCTCACATGACACAGAGAGCGAAGGAGAGGTTTGTGTTTATATGTACATCCTATAATTATTTTATTCATTTTGAATTTAACTTTTGGTTTTTATATCTATGGTTTTGTATATTTTGATATATAATAATAAATGTTAAATAAATGTTTATTGATTGCAATTTTCTAAATTGTTGAATGAACATGATTTTAGAGTCTCCTCTAGTCAAAATGTACAAGGGCATAAAGAGGTATATTTTATTAAATATATATATATTTATGTTTTAAATATGTTGTATGAACTGTTAAAAGTTCATTTTAGGTAATTTATGTATCTTCTTGTTAATGTGAACACACATTTTGAAATTGAAAATGGTTTTGTCCGTAGGTTCAATTAGGTTCTAAATTTTTTGATGATATTCCATCTCTCTTGCAGAGAAATATAAGTATGTTTTAAAATTTTTAGTTTTGATTTGAAGTGTTACTTAATTTTAGTTTATTTTAACTCACATAATATTTTGTTTAATAACAAAATTTAAATTTCAGTAAACACGGGGAAGTATGGGTGGTGGTGAGGTAATTGTTTATAAATTATTATTCTTTTCAATTTTATTTTCATAAGTTTATTTTAGTTTATGAATTTAGTTTAAAATTGTTTAATTAATATGAGGTTCATATTTGATTTACACATGTTACAGGATGGCACTCGTCAGGACAAAGGGAAGACCATAGTGGAGGATATTGGTCCCGTGATTTAGAGTTTTTATTGGCTTTTTTTTCGTTATGTTTGCCCATACTACCATTTTGATTTTTCCATTTGAACTTTAGAATATATTACATGTATATGTGTTGGTACATATTGTAGTTGTTTTGGACATGAGAAATTTATTTTTGGATTCTATATATGTGTTGAACTTTCATATTGTAGTTTTTTTGGATGAGAAATTTTTTTGGGATTAAATAAATAGCATATTTTTGTGTGATAAATGCCTATCATAATTTTGCATGGTGTCCACGAATATATGTATTATTAAATGTATCTTTTATGATTTTGTTTCATAATGCTAGTCAATCTTATATAGTTTAATAGTATATAGTTCATTTTTTTCAGGATTGAAGCTTAAGAACATATTGTGTTATGGCTACAATGTTTCATAGTGCATTATTGTGATAGATGTAGTAGATTGTATCATGTAAAAGATGAATCTCATTAAATGATCCAAAGTGACGCAGGAACATCCTGCTCTCCATCTAAGTCCAATGTTTGGTCAGACCTTAGGGTCTTGACATTGAGCAGAGGTCTTTTGATTGTAAATATGTTGAATTCCTTAGATTTCTAAGTAGATGATGAGTCATTGAGTCAAAGTGTGAGTCATGGAACCAAGTACTCGAATAGTGGGAGCATTCGATGGTTGCTTTGGCGAGTCATAGAGATAATGTTAAGAGTTTGCTAATCTTAGAGTTAGTTAGCAGGATGATAGGGGATTGTTGAGAGTTTATTGGATCTTAACCAAAATTGGTTTCAGAAACCTGTTGTATATATTGTGTAAGCCTGCGAGGCTAGAGAGAGTGGCCAAACCAAGGTAAATTAGGCCAAAGAGGATCAGAACCCAGGTTTTGAGACAATTGTGATTGCACAAGTCTCTTATGATTGAATGAAAATAATATAATTATGTATCTCTGTATCAATGGATGAATTCTATTGAGTAGTCAATGGAAGAATAGTTCTCTGTATACCTAAACTGTGTTAGGGAAGAAATTTCCTGTGTGTGACTTATGAGATGCTGACAGTCTGAATACTTGTTAAATGCTAGATTACTTTGTGTGTATGATTCTATAAATTGTATGATTGATGAGATCTATCCATGCCTGATAAATACATGTATGAACAACCTGAAATTGGGGTTTTAGGTAATTGAATGTTGCAGGGGAGGTTTGATTGATCTCTGCATGAAGACGCATGAGAAATTGTTCTAATTTGCAGTGTAAACCCTGTAAGGATCGATGCTATGTGTATACAAATCTGCAGAGGTGAAGTTCAAGGTTGTGTTGGAACGAGCCCGTGAAGACAAATTGAAGCTCTACTCTATCTAAGAGGTGAAGCTATGAAGATGAGGATCAGATCCAACGAAGGAGATCAATTCCAGTGAAGATCGATTGAGTTGATAGATCGATTCTCTGATCAATCAACACACAGTTGCAGAGAATTGCATTCGGGTTGTTCTACAAAGTTTAGACGATCCATATCGAAATAAGGAGATCGACAACATGGAAAGGATATCGCTGGGTGAACATGCGCAAAAGATAGATCTATGCAAACCCAAGGTGAATGTTCCTCAATTTGATAGTATATCAATGGATGAGAGAATCCACGAGGAGATCAACGACTAGTACAACGTTCTGCAGGAGAAAGAGTTAGGGAGTTAAAGGTCAGAGTAGATGTAGAATTAGCGCACAAGATTCAAATCCACAGTTGATCTCGATCCGATGGTTTAAAGCAGTTGCGGAAGGTAAGTTGTAGAAGGAATTTGCGGAAGGGAATTGTAGAAGGAAATTTCGGTTGCGGAAGGCACACCCGCAATTGTGGAAGGAAATTTGCGGAAGAAGATTTGCGAAAGCCAATTGCGGAAGGAACTTTGCGAGAGGCAATTGCGGAAAAAAGTTGGGGAAGGAACTTTGCGGGTTGGATTGGTTTTGCTGATCCTACCTGCATCATTTGGTATTAGAGCAGAAAAATATTTTGTGTGCATTAAAGGAAGATTAGAGCACAATTTTCTCTTGGAATTATGTATGTTCTTTTTGAATTGATTCCTAGAATAACATATAAACATTTTGGAATTGAGCAGAGAGATTAAGGTGATGCAGGTCTGCAATAGAAGGTTGCAGTAGACAGAGGATGGGTATGTTTTGAACAAGTATGTTGGTCCAAAGGAGATAGGGAGAATGAAAACATCTTGGTACAGATCTTATAAGAAATTGTTTGGTGTATTTATTAACTCTGGTTTGAGATTATTGCAGATTGTATCCTATGACAAGGTTGATGGTAGCAGATAGCTTGAAAGCTATGACATAGGACATGTATGTTCTTGATGAGAAGATTTTGTGAACTCTTAGAGAAAAGAGGAAGCAGTGGCAGAACCTAAGTATCCAATAGAGGTTGGACAAGAAGGGGACAAGTTGAATGTTCTCAGAAAGGAAGTGGATCTGTAGAAGCCAAGACGAGCAGAGGAAGTTGCTCTAGAGGTTCTAGAGGAGAAGGAACCAAGGATACCAAAAGGACAAGCTCAAGGAGAGATAGCTTGTTGAGGTATAGCCGGTATAAAGACTTATTGAGAGAAGGCTTAGGAGTAGTCCACAAGTGAACAAGATGAAGTTCACAGAGAAGGAGGAAATGGAGATAATGATTATTGAAGGTCATTGCAAAGGTCTATAGGAAATCCACAACAGAAGGAGAGATGCCAAGGAAAAAAGAATCAAGAGAATGAGTCAAGAGGAGTATGATAGGGAATTAGTTCAAATAGGATTGAAACTTATTCATTTAGAGATGCTACTACAGAAGGGAAACCATAGAAGAGGATGAAACTTGAAGAAGAAACTCAAGTGGCCAGTGATGCAGTTGTTTGAAGAGAAGCCTTGGATAAACTTAGAGGAAATGAAGCATAGAATGGATTCTTTAGAAGAGAAGGAGAGACTTAGAGAAACTATCAGGACATTGACATAAGAATATGTTCAGTATTGTGAACCAGAATGGGGAAACATCCTTGGAGAGGATGATGATGAAGGAAAAGAGAGACTAACTGAAAGTCTCCTGGATTCTTTAGGAAGTGCAGATCAATTTATGGAGGAGATGAAAGCAAGGCCAAATGAGACCAAGATGTCTTATTTTTTTGAAACTAATGATTTGATTATGATTACAGGTTTTGTTGCAGATGATAGGAAGTCTCTTGAAACTGTCTCGAAAATGGATGAAGCCAAATATGATGAAGAAGGTCTCTCAAATGAGAAGTAGTTTAAAATATTGCAACAAAAGGAACTCATTGATGAGTTTCTTAATGGAGGAAAGCAATCAATTGAAGATGTTATGAAGATGAAGGAAGAAAAAGAAATGTACAAAGGAATTTCCATAGGACAAGATCAGAATTGCATTATGATGAAGGAAGAAACTGAACAACCATCTTGGACTATCAGATAAATTGAAGAAGGAGAGGATATGCTTTCCAAAAGCATAGCAACATAACATAATTTTGTTGTAAGAGAAGATGATATGGTATCCTATAAATGCAGTCAAGATGAATATTGTATGCATCCTGTAGCTCAGACTATAATAGAGATAGATGTTGGTGAGGAAAAAAGGAGGATGCCAGGAAGAATATCATTAGAGAATTTAGAGTCTCATGATTTTGAAATTGATTTTTGGTGTTTGCTCGCAGGTATTGAAGAAAGTGAAGGCGGGAAGGAAAATAAATCTGTCATAACAAAGGAAGAGACCATATTGTCGCAAAAGGATGATCAGTACCTAGAAGAACTTGCTGTTGCAGAGTTAGCTAATGAAGACATAGATAAATTTTCCGATCTTAGAAAGTATGATGAAGAGATAGAAATGCTATAAGATTGGTTGATCAATCCAATGATTTATAAATATCCTGAATATATGAGTAAAAATACCAAAGATATAAGAATGCAGCAAGTAATGGATAATGACAACATAATTTAGCCAAAGGAACAACAACCATTTCGGAACAAGGAGATACAACAGCCAATGAATAGATTAGACATGGAGATTGAAGAAATGAGGATGTTGATGGTGAAGGTGTCTCAGAGAATACATGAAGAGAAAATGAATATTTGCATCAACAGAGCAAGAAAGAAAAGCAACAATAGAATACAAGTAACATAGGAAGGTTGCAAAAGAAAGGCTAGTGGAGCATTGCATATAAAATTATGGAATCCAGGAGAGTTGCAGTCGGCAACAAGACAACAGGACAACCATGAAGCAACTGGAAAGATTCAATATAAAGTTTGGGATCCATGCATATTGCATATTGAATATTGTGACCAGGAGGTCACATTTATTTCTTCTTGGGGATTTTGATGCAGGAGAATCCTGCTCTCCATCTAAGTCCAATTTTTGGTCAGACCTTAGGGTCTTTACATTTTCCTAGCATAGTTCTTTTGATTTTAAATATGTTGAATTCCTTAGATTTCTAAGTAGATGATGAGTCATTGAGTCAAAGTGTGAGTCATGGAACCAAGTACTCAAATAGTGGGAGCATTCGATGGTTGCTTCCGTGAGTCATAGAGATAGGGTTAAGAGTTTGCCAATCTTAGAGTTAGTTAGCAGGATGATAGGGGATTGTTAATATTTTATTGGATTTGAACTAGAATTGGTTTCAGAACCCTGCTGTATATATTGTGTAATCCTACGAGGCTAGAGAGAGTGTCCAAACCAAGGTAAATTAGGCCTAAGAGGACCAGAACCCAGGTTCTGAGACAATTGTGATTACACCGGTCTCTTATGATTAAATTAAGAAAAGATAATTATGTATCTCTGTATCAATGGATGAATTATGTTGAGTAGTCAATGGAAGAATAGTTCTCTGTATACCTGAACTGTGTTAGGGAAGAAATTGATTGTGTGTGACTTATGAGATATTGATAGTCTGAATACTTGTTAAATGATTGATTACTCTGTGTGTATGATTCTATAAATTGTATGATTGATGAGCTCTATCCATGCCTGATAAATGTGTGTATGAACAACCTAAAATTGGGGTTTTAAGTAATTGAATGTTGCAGAGGAGGTTTGCTTAATCTCTGCGTGTATGCACATGAGAAATTGTTCTAATTTGTAGTGTAAACCCTATAAGGATCGATGCTTTGTGTATACAAATCTGCAGAGGTGAAGTTCAGGGTTGGGTTGGAACGAGCCCGTGAAGACAAATTGAAGCTCTACTCTGTCTAAGAGGTGAATATATGAAGATGAGGATCATATCCAATGAAGAATATCAAGTCCAGTGAAGATCGATTGAGTTGATTGATCAATTCTCTGATCAATCAACACACAATTGCAGAGAATTGCATTCGGGTTGTTATACAGAGTTTAGATGCTCTAGATTGAAATAAGGAGATCGATGGCGGGGGAAGGATCTCGCTGGGTGAACATGCGCGAAAGATAGATCTCCGCAAACCCAAGGTGAATGTTCCACAATTTGATCGTAGATCAATGGATGAGAGAAGACGTGAGGAGATCAACGATTAGTACAAAGTTATGCAGGAGAAAGAGTTTAGGATGTAAAGGCCAGAGTGGATGCGGAATTAACGCACAAGATTCAAGTCCATCGTTGATATTGATCCGACGGTCTAAATCAGTTGCTGAAGGGAATTGCGGAAGGCACACCCGCAATTGCGGAAGGAACTTTGCGGGAGGCAGTTGGGGAAGGGAATTTGTGGGTTGGATTGGTTTTGCTGATCCTACCTACATCACAAAGCTTGTGTAGTTAAAAGTGTTGTAGACAATTTCACTAATGGAGTACATATTGTAGTTGTTTTCGACAAGAACTAAATATTCTTGGATTAAATATATAATGTAATTTGGTATGATATAAATGTTTATCATAATATTGCATCATGGATCCATGAATACATATGTTTCATTAAATGTATGTTTTATGTTTTTGTTTCATAATGCTAGTCAATCTTATATAGTATAATAGTATAGTTCAATTTCGTCAGGATTTAATCTCAAGAACATATTGTGTTATGGATACAATATTTCATAGCATTGTTATAGATAGATGTAGTCTTGTGTCATGTAAAAGATGAATCTCATGAAATGATCCAAAGCTTGTAGTAAATGGAAGTGTTGTACAAACAATTTCATTAGTCTAGTTAGTTTTGACAAACTTCTATTTTTCCAATTGTTCCTAGATACAATGTCTAGTAGTGTTCTAGTTTGGCAGTGTTGTAAACAATTTTGGGATTAAGCTTGTAGTTGGGGAGTTTTATAGACTAGATTATGTAAAATATTGAATTTCATAAATGATTTGTACAATTTGCAACATATGTTTTAATGTTCATGTTTAGTGTTTAATGTTCAATGTTGAAATGGTTTTAGGATATGGTATAGCTCTAGAGTATGTAATGTTTAAATTAATTATATTTTGTAAAAGATGAATTTCGTAAATGATCTTTAAAGTTTATAGTTTGAAAGTGTATAGTATCTAATAAATTATGTAAAAGATGAATTTCATAAATGATTTGTAAAGGTAGTATGTGTTAACTATTATGTTTAGTGTTTAATCTGTTGAATGATGAAATGTGTTGTAGATTACATGTACAAAAGATCTTATAAATGTAAATTGTACAATTTGTAACTTAAATATTTTTTTTGTTTTTGTTTGAAATCACGGCAAATGGGGATAAAGATATTTTGCTTTTTTAATCACAAGCAGGTATTCTAGGATTGTGAAGCTTATGTTAAATTAGAGCAATGGTTTTAGACAACAAGTTGATGAATTTTCATTTGTTTGTTGTCTAATCATTTCTCTAATTTAGCATAAGCTTCACAATCCTAGAATGCTTGTTTGTGATTAAAAATCAAAGGATTGTTATCTCCATTTGCCATGATTTCAATTATGTATATTACTGATTGCTTTGTATACATCACAATAAAATTTAATAGTAATTTAAAAATTCAATAATTTAAAAAACTAATAATTTTGAACTATTAATTGACACAGTGTAAAGTATATGAGAAGGCATGACTATTATATCATGTAAATAATTAAATACATGTACACAATCGACAATCAACTATGTGCATCTCAAATAAACATATAGTGATTCATTGATGTTTAAAGTGTTTGGTTTTTTCAATGCAAATCTAATGATGATAGAACCTAATATATCCATTATACATGTAATGCATAAGATGTAAAGTTTGTAAGCATGCTTAAAAACATTGCAATAAAACTTAATGATATTTTAAGTTCATTCAATAATTTAAAAAACTAATAATTTCACAAGTTAATTTATTAGGTTTAATTGTTATAATACATGAAGGTCAAAAGTAGGTTTGGTAAGAGAGCTTAACTACCTGGAAAAAGTTGACAAAATGTTAACAAAAAGCTTTAACAAATCAAAAGAATGCATCATAAAAGCACCATTTAACATAGCTAGGAGCATAGCTTACCAACATTTAACAAGGAGTGAGCAAGGATAAGACTTTATGTCACACATTAGTTCTTCCAACTATTCTTAGCATCAACCAATGTATGTGAAAAATCAAACCCTAGAAACCATCTTCATTCATTCTTTAAGAAAAAAAAAATCATCCCAAGAGAAGTGCACATCACATTCGAGACACAATCACAATTAACAATACACATTCCAAGTAAACATATATTGATTCATCGAAGATTAGAATGCTTGGTTGCTTCAATACAAATCCAACGATGATAGAAACAAATATATCCAATATATACATGGAATGCAGAAGATGGACCGAGTTTTCAAGGGCTGCTGCAAGCTAATGCTGGCCACTCATGACGCGTTAGTCACAATGGACTTATGGAAAAACAGAAATATGAACCTCAAAAAACAATATTAGAGCTACCTACACAACTTTTTGGAATATGACGCAAGAAGATCAAACGTAGACAATCGGATTACCTTCCGGAATATATAAATATTATTTATGGAAATTAAGTATAACTCCCAAAAAATGGGATTCTCCTAAGGTTGGTATGTTATTTTTTTAAGAAAACATAATGAATATGTTTGTGTTAGCCCCCTGGTTTGATATTCAAATGGTGGATTTTTGTTAAAAAAATTATATATAGTCGTAGATAACAGGCCGTTCTAGTGCAGCACTATTTTTCCATATTTATTTATGTTATTTTTTTTTTTTTAATTAAGGAAGTTAGCCCATCCCTAAAATGACTAGGCCGAGCGTTAGCCCCCGATATCATGGTCTTAACATAATCAATCAACATTGTTTTTTTTTTAGGATGTAGGTTTTTGTGTGTACTTGTGTGGGTTCTTTTCCGTTTTCAAAATAGGTGAGCCAATAAAAAGTTATAGACGAAAGAAATAACCTACTTTTTGTGTAAGATTGACGTTAGTGCAATTGAAATGAACTAAAAAATAGGAACAAATAATAGATTTAATAAAAAATTACATATTCGGAATTTGCACACATAGTTCTACAAGTGTGTGCAATTTCATTAGCAGTGGACAAGTGTATCATATGCAAAATCATGCTCGAAATAGAAGAAGTTATAGAATAAGATGTATTTTTTTATAGTATTATATGTATTTTGGAAACCCAAACCTAAAACCATAGCCACCAAGTCATCCACCACGTTGGTGGGAAACGAATTACCCGCCAAAAATTAAAAATTAAACTGGTGCATGCGCGTGTATTTAAATAGCATGCACGCACACAATGGCGCGTACGCGCAAAATGGTGCGTACGCGCATAATGGTGCGTGCGCGTTGTTTTTAATAAAGTTTGAAATTTTTCATAGTGATTAAATAATTTTATAAATTATATATATTTTAATAATTAGTAATGTTTTAAATTGAATTAAATCAAATTTATATATAGTCAAATTGATGTTATTGTTAACAAATATAAATTGTAATCTATACAATGAACTATGAAAAAATATGAATTATGAGGAGAGGAGGGTCTTATGTATAGTTACATAGCTAGTGCAATAGGTGACCAAAATTGACATGAAATGCAAGTAACAAGAAATGATTCATCCTTATGGCAGTGGATCAAATCTCACTCTTTATCAGATAAGTCATTCGAGCCATATGAAGGAATATTAGTACATAAGGGGACCCAACAATGAACAATGAACAAATAATTTGTACTCTATGTACATATATCATATAAAATGAACAATGAAATTTTTTAGTAAATTTTACATCACCTTCTTTGACAAGATCCAAAATTCTATCACCATCGGATGATACTGCTATGTCTTATGATTCCAACTCCTCTAAGCTTACAAGTGGCATTTTCCCCTTTGGATTAATCTATGTGTGTTTCCAAGGTTTTATGTAGTTGTTCATTATGTTTTCACATACTTCTTGAGGTTCAACGTTTTCAATGCAAATAGGACAAAAGCATGAGTGCTTCCTACTATCAAATGCAAGACATTTTGGAAGGATTTTGTTTGAATAGAGTGCAAATATCTAGTCCCATGTATGGTGCTAGGTTCATATGGGATTGATCTATCTATATCTCAGATTCCAATAAGCCAAAAAAACCCACGACATAAAAAATCATGTTCAGGACAATTTTTAATGTTAGTGTATATGTTCTAAAGATATATTTAAGATTTGTAAATAATATATATATTTTAAAATTTACAAATAATAAAAATTTTGAAAACAAAATATGTATACATACCTGCACACATATTTTGATTGTCGATTATAATCATGGATTAGATTTAATTGACACCATTTGACAACTTGATCAACTGAATGAATTCGCTCAACATAATGGTTCATTTCCCATCTTCGAAGTGCTCATTTTACACAGGCTCCTGCACCATAGTGTTCTCCTTTTCCATGGCTAGTTTCAAAGAAATTGCAACGATTTTAATGCTCGATGCTCTATGAAGCTAACATAACCAAAAGAATGATCGTGAAGATTTGAATTGTCCCTCACATCCATCTAAACATATCCAATGTTCATTGAATTTAACTTCACGTTTTTTTAGTGATTCATACAAAACATTTTCAATACAATGTTGTACAAAATGTGTATCATGTGTACGATCATCACTGGTATAAAAATGATATTCTTTGATCACATGTCGATTGTCACTTGTGCTTTCGACGTCATCAATATTTTGGTGAGCATGCCTATATACAACATGAACATATATAGAAATTTGGTCAGAATGATAGTATTCACTTTGTATCTCCTTTTGTGCAGCAAATTTATAGTTTTATGCAAAATCAACCACAGACAAAATTGTTCTGAGTGGAAAAATGTCACGACATTGTTTGAATTGAAGGTGTTTCCATCGTGCTCTATGTGAATGCTTGATGCATTTATAAATTTATTTTTAAAATTTCTTCAGAAAATCTGTCACACATATTTTATATTCTCGCAAATCAATTCTTCTAGAAAGAGCATCACTAAATCTTGTAGCATAATCAATATATTCTTATCTCCTCCAGTCAACGGTTACATTTGAAAATAATTGATCATTATCAATAGGATATTTATACTGGAATAAAACTAGATTTCCATAATGATCACATTTTTTTCCATTGACACATTTCTTATGGTAAAATATTTCATCATGATCTCTCTCACACGGAATTTCCGATATGAATTCACATATTGTGGGAGGAGGAGGTGAATTTAACCAAAACGTTTTACCAAATTTAAGAACAGTGTCATAATATAATTCAAATTCCTCATGATAACGACAACAACATGTGTCACGAACAGTAACAGGTCTAACATACCATGGTTTTTGTTGCACAAATGTAGTGATTGACATACTAATTCCACGATAATCCTACTTGAATTTATTGCACAATTGTACTTTCCAATATATGTTTGGCATGGGTTTCGTATTCATTTCGTGATATTCTTCATTGTATCACATGGCTTCCATTTGGTGAAACTCGAGCATGTGCCAACTAATATTTATGTACAACATCTTTAACAAGTTCTCCCATTTTATCTTTGTAAGGTTGTCTACAAATAATTTCCCAACAAGAAAGTTCATCATTTTCATCTATTTGTAAACTGAAATTGTTATGTTTGTACAATGTATTTCTCGAGGTTCCTATTGTTTTTTCCAGTTGTGTCGTCAAATGTTTTTGTCTAGTACTAGTTGAAACAATTTATGTTTGAATTGCTCTATGTGCAACCCTGGTATCTTTCTTTTTGGATTTTCCAAAAAAATTTAATGCATCGCTTATATTTTGTAACACATTATGCTTCACCTTCATCGCTTTTGTTGCTTTTTGAATACCCAATTATGATGTCACATCTTTTAACTTCTTGGACACTAACAAACATCTCAAAATTTGAGTTTGTGCCGCTATTGATTTTTTTTCATAACATCATCATAAAATTGCATAACATGATATCGTGCAACGTGGTCAGGTAATTTATTCTCATATTTGTCGCAATCAATGTTTTCCAACATTTCATCATCAATGGTGAAAGCACTTGTATAAATTTCAGTTAAATTTAATTTAGCATATATCACATATACTAAATTAGAAACATAAGATAAAATTTGGATTTCACATTTATTAATTGCCATTAAAAAACAAAATTCAATCATGAATTAAATTAAATATATTGAAAATTTGCACAAACATTAAATATATATGTACATACGTGAGCTTGAATTGATTTAGGTTTCATTATGAGTTTCAACGGCGTCTTCAACAACTTGATCTACATTATGAGAAGGTTCTCTCTGTTTGTTATGGAACATTTTGAAAATTACAATTCATTATAAAAAAATGGATTTGGAAAACGTATGATATATACATACCAAGTTCAATTTATTGTTCATGAACTTGATTTGCAATATTCACTTCATCAACATTAGGATGTAAATCTCTATTTACATGTTCAACAACTGTATCTTCAGGTTCGATTTCTTGTTCTTGTACTCGATTTTCAATATCCATTTCATCAACATCTGCAACAATTGTGTCTTGCGTTTGTGCAAGATTTCATTTTTTGGCATGATATCCGAGTCTTTCTCTTTCGCTATGAGCTGCATCATCTCATTTACATGCACTTTTACTTTGGTGATTTCTTTTACTACCCATCATGGTTTAATCTAGATATAGGTTTAAAAAAATCAACAGTTTATAGCAAAAAAAAAAAAAAAAAACAACTAAAAAAAGTTTTTCGAGTCTTTCAATCATTTATAAAACACGTTAAGAGAAATTTCCTTTGACACTCGAGCCTTTGACTTAAAAAAAATCTTTGAGAAAAAATTCACCTTTCAAAAAGTCGCTTAGATTCTTTGAGCCTTTGAGAAAACACTTTAAGAGAAGTTGCCTTTGAGCTGTTCACCAAAAAACAAGTTATTGAGAAAAAAAAACATTTTAGAAAAATTCCTTTAGAGACTTTCACCCTTTGAGAAAACACTGAAAGAGAAATTTCCTTTCAAACTTTGACAAAAAATAATGCCTATGAGAAAAATATCATCTTAAAAAAAGTTCTTAGAGTCTTAGAGCTCTAAAGAAAACACTTTAAGTTAAATTGTCTTTGAGTTTTTGACCTAAAAAAAAAAATTAAAAAAAAATCATCTTAAAAAAAATATTTTAGAGTCTTTGAAAGAACACCTTGAGACAAATTGCCTTTGAGCCTTTCATAATTTTTTTTTCTTAAATAAGTCCAAAAGAAATTTCCTTAAAGAAGTCCCTTATAAAAGCATCTCCTTAAAGAAATCTCTTAGAAAAACATCTCTTTAAAAAAGTCCAAAAGAAAATCTCCTTAAAGAAGTCCCTTAGAAAAAATCTCCTTACCTTCAAGAAGTTCCTTAGAAAAAAAATTCCTTATAAAAAAACCTCTTTGAAAAAAATCTCCTTTGAAAAAAACCCCTTAAAAAAATCTTTTGTAAAGATGTCTATGAGAATGAGAAATGCGAAATTATGGTTTCGCTTAGTCTATAAATACGATTTGAAAGAGTTTAATTATTAAAAGTGGGCCCACTATTTTTTGGGCACCGAATTTTTTTGCGATCAAATTTTCGGCCGAAAAATGGGATGTTAATTTTAACGTTTTCTAAATGGAAAAGTGTTTTTCGGATGAACTATTTTTTGGACGAAAACTAGTTTGGCCGAAAACATGTTACTACTTGAAAACTGCGATGTTTTCAGGTTTCTCTAATTTCGGAAAGTAAAACCAATATCGAGTAATGCAAAGCGACTTTTAGATATAATACCATTATTTTCGTCATTGAATCTACTTTCTGTAGGTACACATTTTGTTGTATTTAGTTGAGATATGATAATTTTAAATATTTGTTTTGTTAAGATGTGTCTATTTTGGTTTCATTGCTTTCAAAATGCAGTGAGATGAAAATTCAATAAATTCAAAAATAGACAATAAAAAAAATTGAAAAAATATGGGATAGTTCGTTGGAGTGTCTAATTCAAAAGGGTACTCTTTAATTGTGTATTTTTAGTGGCAATTGAGAGAAATGTCCTCTCAAAATAAACATGTTGATATGTGACAATTATTTCACATCGATCCAATTCAAAAAATGATAATAATTAGTATATCCACCCATTGGATCCAAAATTATAGTAATGTTGTAGTATACTTTGTATAGATTGTCATAGCATATTTTGTTTTTCATAAACACAAGTTTAACAATGAGTTCATGTGACTCAAAAAACATGACTATTTATTAGTCCTTTCATTTTATAAGAACATACTGTCAAACATTTGCTAAATTGACATATCAAATCTCAATAAAAAAAAATAAAAAATAATGAATAGAAAGCTAACATAATTCTCCAAAAGTTCTGTTTTCACTGTAAAATGAAATTCTAAACACATATATAACTTTTGTTTTCCTGAAGTTGAATAACATGAAAAAACTAGATTTATTTTCTCATAGCACCCCCCAGAATTGACATCCATATTCATGTTTTCACCGAGAAATATAACATAATGAAAACCAAATTCTATTTATATATCAATGGTGAAGAAAAATACAATAAACAATGGAATACAAAGTGTTTATAATGACTTATTTCTTAGAGGAGATGTGATAGTTACACCCATTTCTCAAAAAACTCATAACAAGAGGTTGAAACTACATTTTTTCATAATTCCAAAATACCCGAGGAAAAATATCTGAGATTCCAATACCCTAACCCTAGTAGGCATTGATGCGGAGAAAGGAATACAATTCCATAAGGAGCCTAATTTGAATGTCAATTTCTTGAGGCCATAACGTTTGCATACAAACTCCGTTTTGGACATGTTATCACACATATTGTAGTTTCCACAATAGACTATCCTATCCAGAATGGTAGAGGGCAAGGGAAACTAAACCATTGAAATTTCAAGGACCCTATCCACCACATATGGAGTGGTTCTCACACCAGATGGGGTTCTCGTCACTTTAAGACAACTTATGAGAAGGCTAAGGGGGAGGCCCTTGGTATTCCATTGAGGAAATACCGACCGAAAAAAGACCAATACAATTGTAAAGATGGTGAGCCAAAGGTAAAAGAGAGATGTCTTGATGCTTTGATGCTTTGATCATAGATCTAAAATGAATGTTACTAAGTGAAACTCGAGATAAATGGGAGATATAATAGTTCAAAAATCAGATTGTAAAAAAGACCTCGACAACTAATGGATTAAGCATTGGATCTAGGTTAGGATAGTGCCAGGGGATAATAAATAAAATTTCACCCTTGGGGGTTTTTACTTAGGGAAATAAAATGTCCCAAGAGGTATAGGTTAATGAAAAATGGGTGGCTTTCCTAAAACCTTAATTACTTCTTGGATGAAAGACAAAAGGAATGGTAACAATCTCAAGCAATAAATAAGTAAAAAACCGAAAGCTCTAGCTAGCCAACTAAGTGGGGCACACTTGATGAACATACCAACGCCTAAACCCAGGGTAAATGGAGTAAAAAAATCTTGAAAATTAGACCCTAGAGGTTTTAGATTAAGACCAAAAATACCCACTTACAAGAATTTTGAGACTCCTAGTAAATCACTTGTCGAAATTTTGTTGTGGTTTTAAATAAGTGAATTTTTTTAAGCTGAATGTTGGAATGTGAATGAGAAAGAGAAGTAGTGAGAATCATACTTGGTTCTATGAAATTATATGTCACAATATATCTAAGAGTTGAGTATACCTCACAGAGAAATAATGAGCAGAAAAGTTGAATAAGAGTGAAAATTGCAGTAAAAAAGAGCAGAGAAATAATTATGCAGTAGAACTCAGATAGGAGTAGAATAATGTCACACTATCCAATAATCAGTATAATCAACAATGACTTTACAATGGAGATAATTCGAATCACTAAGGAGAATTCAAACCTCAGTTGGTCTAGCATAGGGATAATCACCACTGGAGTGCTCTGGAAGACTCAAACTCAACTGAACTGAACCTAAACTCAGCTAACTGAAGTCACAATCAGTTAACTGACTAAGGAGGGTGCAATAGTGAGTTTGTCATGCATGTAAATCATAAATGGGCGCATGAGGCCACAATCAGTGGCATCCAAATCTCTAACCCCCCACAAGATTCATCTAACTCAGGTGGACTGCACTGGAACACTTAGTTGGTTCCTATAAAATAGGGAACTGACTGAAGTGGTCCTAAAATGATGCATGCAGGGCTCAGAAGGTGGTATATGGATCCTGGATGACATCTGCACACCACTAGGGGGAAAATGACATCATCACCAACTAGGAAAAATAAATAATGTTAGGTAGGACAAGGATGGAGTATTAAAATATCCTAACAGGTTCCCGGAGAGAAATTTTGATATAATGACAATTATCCCCACAAGGATCAACTAAAAGAATTTGATGGAGTTCCTGACTTGTACCAAAATTCCAAGTGTCTTAGTGCGCCCTCCTCCTGCCAAGCAAACAACAAAATGTCAATCAGATTGTCAAGATAAAAATGAAACCGTGAAACAAGAATTCTAGAGAGAAAAATTATTAATCAAAGACACAAAAATTTTACTCAGGCTAGTTGTCCAAAAATTTGGTGGAGGAAGCACAAGAGTTTCACACTAGAACACGCTCTCCAAATCACTGTTCTTTCTCACAAGTTAGATTCACCACTAAATATACCAAGAATTTCCACCAAATTACTTTAGTGCCGAGGCAAGATAACATGCAATCAATATTTCATACATTAAACACCATAGAACACAAGTTTTCCGGTGTAAAATTTCTTCTCTATTAACTTCTCCAAGAGCCAAAAATCAATACAATGAGCTGTTCTCTCCTTTAAATAAAAAATAGGAGAAGCACAATCCCTACCCTCTTCAAATGAAGGGGTGAGATTACAAGATGAAAATATGATCTGATGGTTGAGATTAACTCAATTGATATACATGCCAAAGAAGGGGGGTTATTTTCCCCTAGGGAGCCCAAGTACAAAGTGTAATCATCAAGTATGAAGGTACAAGTAATAATATGTGCCTAGGGGGTGTCTAGAGGTTGTTTTATCCCCCTAGGACAAAGTACAACATGTCCAAACAACATCAAGTACAAATATTAAGTGGTTTCCCCCACAAGTGTTCCCAAACCATACAAAGTAGTGTCTGATGTGCCTCTAATGTATAAAAAAATATGGTAAGTCACTTTTAGCCAATAATTCACCCTTTGAGAAACATTATTAAACCACTGCCACTATTAATTTTCTAATTAAAATGTTGATATACCTTGAAAATGATGAAATCTTCCCAAAACCTGCTCTTCCTTTGTCTGAATGTCTGATCTGAGTACATAAGTGAATAAAAAGGCGCAAATCCTCTAGGAACAAGTACCCATACAACCTGGATCCACCTGTGATGTGATATGGATGAACAATCATGCTCAATAATTAAAATGTATGACCCTGTAAATAATAATAAATGCATATCTGGGCCAAAAATACACTAAATAATCCATGTGATGGTACAAGGGATGTCTATAGGCATAATCAAACATGAAATGAATGTTCGTTTCCATACCCTCTCTCCAGTTGACCAAGTCAAACTTGGTCAAAATGGTCAACTTGGTAAAAAATGATGGCTTATATGAAATATGAATATCTCTATGGGCACAAGGTATATATACAAGTCTTTCCAAATTATATTAGTATTAGAAATAAATCATAAATGGTATATAACAGTGGTGGTCACAGGAAGCAATATGAGACATAGACCAAAATTTGTCAGTTTCACAACATCAATGAAGTCTTAGTCATATACTTAGGTTCACATTCACTCCCATGTACAAGGTAGGCCTCCCCTCACTCACTCTTGGTGAAGTGGAAAGACATGAAAGGATTGGTCAAGTGAGGCTTGATTTGTAGGGGACAAGACCAGTGATCTCTCAGAGTATAAGGGGAAGAAGGGACACCTTGATGTATATTGGCTAGGATGACACTAGGGAAGGGTAGTGTCTCACAAATGGAATGAGTTGAGTGGGAGGCACTCATTAAAATATAACAAGTGAATTTATTGCATTTCATTTCTACTTGATTTTTGCAAGTATTTGACTTTCATTTAGGTCTGCATTCATTTTGATATAACATTTGTTCCTCATATGCATTTTATTGGCCTTTTTACTTGAGGACCCTTCGTATTTTACATGTGCTTAGAATCACAACTAACTACATCTTTAATCCAGGGTGACTTCATTTCACATATGATGGCCACTTTCTTCGAGTCTAACTAATACCCCCCGGGAAACTAACCAGCCTTAGCTCACGTCACAACACCAATGGGTACACCTGGCCCAGAATTGAATCAGAGGGTAAGCTGGTAGGAATCCTCCACTTTCAAGACCAAACATCGGGGGTAATCGACCAGAGAGTTCAAGGCTTCAACACGTTTTGTTGCAAAACTCAAAGCCAAGACATAAGACAACATGGAGGCCATACCAATATAGAGGTCAAGGTGGGGAAATCTCTTTGATGTAAAAAGTCTCATCCAAGTCAAGGGGAAAAGTCTGCATAGTGGATACACTGATGGGTGGAAGAAAATTGAAGAGGCGATTCCATAAGTGTATGGGAAATGGAATAAGTTGTACATGGGGTAACCCTACTACTCAGAATATGAATAAGTCTCAACATTTTCTTAGCCATTCAAATGTTAGTTCAAAAGTAACTAATAGATAACTACCACAACTACCACATATGACTAGTCACATCTACTAATATAATCAGGTAAGACAAAACCATGCAAGGAAACCTCAGGCTGTATACCTCCTCAATCATCTCTACATTTGGATATGGATCTGCCTCTGATTTTCTGGATGGGCAGGGAAGATACATATCAACTGACTGCTCTGCTACTTTGGTTAAGTGAACCATGGCCTAATAAGCATCTCTCAAGGATCATGTGATCCCAAATATGACTAAACAAGCTATCACTAATACTTTGGGATATGGATTTCTCTGAAAGTACGCAACCACTGATCATCATTGTGCTAAACAATGCTCATCTCAATGTAGGACCGTCTAATATCTGGTACAAAATTGGTCTGCAACATCATGGTAAACCAACTACTATGGATGTGACAACATATGACTCTAGGTGGGGCAAGTTCTCTAAGGGAGAGAGTGCTTGATAACCTCTGAATCGTTGGTCCTTAGAACCCCTCTCATGATCACTGAACATGCACCTGGGATATGTCTGAATCATCTTCAAGTATATACCTAGTCCTGCATATACGCAAACACTAAACCATCCTATGCAGATCGATTGTCAGCAAACCATACAATATAAAGAGAAATCATGCTGAAAGTAATGACTAAAAATGAATTTTTGAAATAAGATAACTAAAATTAAATTCTAATCTAAAAACTAAAATGCAACAATTTTCATTTTATTATTCAAACAAGGAAACTAGATATGAAAAGTAAGAAAGCCCCCTAACTAAGGTTAGAAACCAAACCATAAGCAAACTAGAATAAGCAAAAGAAAATTAACTACTGCTCACGTGAACTTATTCATTCCTACTTACCCCACTCTAACAAATCCAACCAATTCTAGGTGAAATCATAAATCCAATGTAACCATTCACTGAAAGGATCAATCTGTATTTCCTTGTAGTTAATTATAGGAAAAATAAGAGATGGTTTGGAAGCAATGTGATTAAAAACATAAACCATCCTAACCTGTTTCTTGAAAATCAAAGAAATATCTGGGCAATGTGAGATGAAACCATGCTAGGGATGAGATTAATTTAAGCACACTTCATTCATCAATACACCGATAGGATCATTGAATTAATACAAGTTTAAAATTTATGTAAGAATAGAATATAACATATGATTCAACCCTCCTAAGCTAACATTTTTTTGCTCATCTACCCGGCTAGGACACTCAATTATTTTCACTCTAGGGTTGATGGTAGAAACAGGTGGGGATAAATTAAAATTTGATAAACCTAAGATCGAGATTAACCCCACTTGCTGCTCGAAAAATGAGAAGAGATGAAATTGATCTTTGTAAACCCTTTTAATCTAGCAGCAAATGGGATTGTTAAATTGGAGAATGTTTTTCAACAAGGAATACTCGAAAAAATAATGAAACATTTTACCATCAACCACTTGGTATCCAAAAGACTCCTTTCACAAGAAAAATGGATTTAACAAAGATACCGACTTCACAAGCTGGGATAGGAGGGTGGATTGAAAAATTGAAACTTGCTTCCCATCTCCCAAAGGCGCTAAAATCAACTATACATGAGATAAGGGAAATTTTTCAAGGAAATTATCAAGGTCAACACCTACCTCCCAAATACATGACTCATTATGAATTTTGTCACTCATACACCCAACCCAATAATCTTGACTAGGGATTGGACGAAAAAATCTATTGACATTAAAGCAAGTCATTCCTTAAATGTTCTTTGTAACTAAGTAGCAAACAACACTCATGGTCAGGTTGAGTCATACCCATATTATCACCATGTGACTGTTCTTCATTATATTTCTCCTTCTGTTCATATGAGAATGCAAATATATCAATAAGTTCAATTTTATCATCCTCACAAATTTGATTTTGATCACATGATAGTCACATGATTGATTTTCCAATGAAATATGACTATTTTCAACTTTTTCTTCAATGATATGAATGGAAAAAGAAACAAGGCTAGGATCGCTAAAACATTCACTCGAATTATTATCAACCATGCAGTGATTATGGGATTGCTCTCCTACAGGTGCTTTGATGGACTCACACATGGAATGCTCAACTACGGATTTTTCATATGATGATCAATGGGATTGGTTTCATGAGTTAGATCAAAATATATATCTGTGCCTTCTTCGAGTAATGATGACAATGTGTTTCGTATGATTTTAATAAGTCTCCCCTCTAAGTCAATACATAAGTCAAAATTTTGAGGGATTGAAATTTGCTTACTATCATACATATCATTGTTGTTAGGAAAAAACTCTTATAGTTGGGGAAGAAGACTACCAACGTACTGGGGGGTATTAAGAAGACATATAAGGGTTTGCCAATATAGTTGGGGAAGAAGACTACCAACGTACTGGGGGGTATTAAGAAGACATATAAGGGTTTTCCAATATAGTTTATAAGCAAATAGGATAGAAGTAAGAGAATGTATACCTTATTTATGAAGGTTGGTCCAAGCTTTCTCTTCTCCGTTCTTCTATGCGAATAACCTGTAAAACAAACACAATACCTTTCTCAAACATATTTGACTATAAATGAGATATTGATACTAAAGAAACAATATAACATTAACATATAATAAAATAACAATAGATATGAGCAACTCTATATTGGAAAGGAAAGGATGTCTCAACTTTATTGATAAATGCAGAAAGATGTACAAAGATTATACCTGTTTCGGCACCGGCGTAACCAAAACCCTAGGCTCCTGCTCCTCTCTCTTAGCTGCGAATTTCTCCAGGATAACTCTCCAATGATCTTAAGGGTCCTTCCTCAAAACCTTCCCCTTGTATTTATAGCAAGGCAGGGAAGGCAGGTTCAGAATATGGTTGAATGGGGAAGTTAAGGTAGTTTGGGTACCTGCCTCAACTAATCCTCCATTCGTGTTTTTAATTATTTTTTAGCTTTTTCTTAAGACACCCGCGACTTTGGTATATAACAACTCGCGAGTGACTCGTGAGTGTATTCACTTGCATCTAGCGGGTGCATCATTTTTATTGACACCTGCGGGTTGTCAACAGAGGAACCCGCGGCTGACCTGCTGGTTGGAAAGTATAAGGGTCGCTGTTATGTATTAAAATAAGTAGAGAATATGCTTCTGAGTAAAGGATTGCAAGGCTCAACTTTAGGTCATCTAGGGTCAAGGTAAGCTCTTCCATCCACAGTGTCTATTTGTGTGACCGACAAGGCAATGTGGTCATAAATAGAGAAGTTCTAATTTGACTGATAACATATTCCCCCTAATGTGTGAGGTCAGAGGGAAAAGATGGACGAAATACATTACAATCCAAGCATAATATCCAATACATAATCTCCTGACCCCCTAATGTGTGAGATCAGGAGATGTTCGGAATGGTAGAACATAATCTCCAATACATAACTGAAAGATGTATATAGCATGGCCACTGAAATACAAGAGTGGATCCATGTCAAACTGGAGATCATAGCCATAACAACAAACTAGATCTATGTCTCATCAAGAGCAAAAAATGAGTGTGGCTCAGTCTTGCACAACTTGGGAAATAAAAAAATGTGATGATGCTATTATAGGCCTAAGGTATTCATCCAAACTGTCAAGGTACGAATCCTAACCATGCGAATAAATGGGCTGTGGTCGAACATGGAGGATACCATTTGATTATCGGTCAATGATGTAAACCGTTAACAAACGTGAGGGCACCCGCCATTAATGAAAATGTGTCCCAAGGTACCTAGTACATTCTAACAAGTGTGAATAAAGGGTGTTGAAGTCGAACACTTGAAGAATCCATCGAGTAGAAGACATTGATGTATTCCGACTACTCAATAGTGAGGGAAATTTATATTGATGACTCCAACCCCTAAGGTACTACCAATAACTCTAAAATTCATTCCCAGAGCAAGATGAGCTGAAGTCGATAGGAAGAAGTCGTTGGAAGGGAGGCCTTAAGGCATCCTCCATCATCCAACACGAGATACAATCAATAGGTTGATATGATCTAGAATAGGACTGAGTACACGATGAAACATACTGACACCAAGGAATGGCCGACACGTGAGGTCAAGGTAACTGCAGAATATCCAACACAAAGGGTGTCCTTGAACAATGAGCACGACAGAAAAGTGACTTAGGCAATTTTGGATACAAAGGGGACCATGATATAAATCCGTAATGTAGGAGACATTAAAATATTCTCCATATGACTGGAAGAGTAACCAATCAAAGGATTAAAAACTCTGAGATTAGGTTCATCCTAAGGCCAATACTAAAACCCAACTTGTTTGAAAGACTCAAAAAGGTGTTGTGCTAAAGGACATAAGTGACTTGCTGCCTTTATATTGAAAAAGATACTGGACATTCTTCCCTTCCCTTTTCTCTTTTTATAAAAGAATGTATTTTCTTAATTTTAACGAGCATGAAAAGGTGGAAAAGAAAGCTCGATAATGTCCTTCTTGTTATTTTTAATGAGTCCAAGAAATAAAACTCAATAGTCCTTCATTTTTGAAAACAAGCTCGAAGAGAGGATAAAAGAATGCTTGGTATAAGTCCAACCATGTGTAATTTAACGAGTCCATGGGAGGGAAACTCAAGATCTTCTGTTGGGTGTGTGAGCTATCTCAAAGAACCACCTAATATTTAATTATCGACCAGGGTTGGTATTCTTAGATTTGTGGCAAAGTATATGTTGAGGTAGAATGGTACCTAAGATTTCGGCTTGTCAGACCTTAGAAATATTTAATAAAGAAAAGATCGAAAGATCTTTCAAAATGAAAAACTGATTTAAACTTCAGAAAGACAACAAAGGAACTAATTAAACCTGGTTAAGCCAATAAATTAGAATAGTATCAAGCTCTACTACTCTATTCTATGGATAAGAACTGAAAAATATAAAAACAACAATATTATTCCAAAAAGAAAAACTAAATTGAACCAAAATTGGTTTGATGGAATTGGAAACTACTTGACCTAAAATTGAAACTACAAACTACTTAGTGAATTCAACAACTATTCATGCATGCAATCAATACTTCAAGGCTGCACTAAGTATCCAATTCCATTCTCCTTGATTTTGTACGTCAAATGTGATAGGAACTGGAGTGAATGTATCAAAGTGACTTTAAAATGTAACAACAAAACAAAATGGAAATAAATCTAACCTAATATTGGCAAAGAGATGTAAACTACAAAGAGACCAATTACAATTAACTTTAAACATTATGATCTATCTTCTGTCTATAAGCAAAATGATGTACAACTCATGAAATCTAGAAACAAGTAGAAAACTTAATAAAGATATTTGTTTTTGAATTTGATTTGGAAGCAAGTAGAAAACTTGATAAAGAAATATATATCTCTGAACCAAACTTTATTTCAGGAACATCTTTATTATCTGTGTGAATGGGAAACTATTCCTATGTTTAATGAAGAAACTATCAAAACTAAAATACTTGGAGAATGAAATTATTAGTTATAATCCAAAAATAAATCTTAAGAACATATAATGAACTACCCTAAGACTGAAACTAACAAGTTCTAAAACAGTAACATCTTGACAAATCAAACATGAAAGACATAATTTTGAAAAGCAGTTAAAGCAAAGTTAAAGAAGATGAGATGGAAGCTAAGAATGATGATAAAACTTGAAAAAATCTATACAATATAAAACAAGATCTGAATGACACCTAAGAATGCTAATTAAAGGTAAGAGATATTACAATTTGAAAAACCTAAGAAAATGGATTCTATTTAAACATAAAAATGATGCAAGAAGTATTGAGGTCTGAATGATGATCCGGATGACTGTCTGAATGATTGTCCGAATGGAAGAAAATGATTTGAACTAAAGGAAGCCGAGAATATTGGATGATCTTAACTACCAGCCGGCTGATGCAAGTGATCCTACAGTGCAGGGGAAGCAATAAGTAGGGTATTTAGAAAGGAAATCTACAGGAAGCAAGCTACATTATTCTATGTCTAGGGAAGGGAAGCTAGTTCATAATACATGACAGAGCGAGACTTAAAAGGAAATGAACTAAACTACAACTACATGAAACTTGTCAGAACTAATTCTAATTATAAATAAGCTTGGAAGGTTAAGCTAACTAAACTCTAAGTAGTTGTAAAAACTAAAAGCAAACTAAGCAATCTGAATTCAAGTAAACTAAGCATACTAAACATGACCGGTCACCAATTCATTATGGAATTATCATTAGTATAAACAGAAAGTAAAACATACATATTATAAAATAGAGGTATCATTTGCATAAGCAATAAAACAACATATACGTTACAAAACAAAGATATCATATACAAAATAAATACAGAAATTAAACAAATACACAACTTATCTGCAGAAGACAAAAACAAATTATATGCATAGACAGAAGACCACTGGTTGTTGAGGGGCCCTTTTTAGCAATCAGAGGCTGCGCCTTAATCAATCAATCACCATGCATGTTATTCAACTCTCATAAAACTAAAACAAAAGTATATTAAATTAAACAGAGTTATAGAGTTTCTGTATCTATTTGCAGACTAAAAACTTCCTAAGACTCCTGAGACTAAGACTAACTCGTCTCAGTCACGAAGATGGCTATATAGATAGAGTTACAATTGGGGGGAGGGAGTCGACCCTTTAGTGGTCGACTGCTCTAATAATAGACAATCTTAAATGACCAAAAAAGGCTTTGCTCATCAGCTCACGACAACTCATGGCCAAGGAACGACCCAATAACAATTTACGACACTCACAGAGCATCTACCAGGTTCACGCCATTAGTTTCCTCCACATGGTTATTGAGACGTTAATTTTCTTTGACGTGGGTAGAGAGATATGTGTTGTCGAGCTGAGCGTGCAGGAGAAGGAATCTTCCAGAACACCAGCTCACTCACCATAGGGGCCACATCCAAAACAAAATCCATGTGACGGTTTGCTTTCTAATGGCTCGAGAATATCTCAACCAACGATCTCGCGGGTTGAATGCGGGTCTGAACGGTAGGCTGAATGTTTGCACTGTGAATACGCGTCTGAGTGGAGGTTCTTTTGAGAGCCACAACCTGATATGTTTGGCGGTTTGAATGGCAAGCAGAATGACTTATTACATAAACAATGGTGAAAGTAATGCCAATCAGAGTGTGTTTAATGTTCAAAAATGGTGACAACATGGATGCCAACATTCCCCCAAACCGGAGATATGCCAGGTCCCACTAAGCAAACAAAAATTTTTTTAGGAAGAAGGTTGAGCTGCGGCAGCAGCTGCCTTTGACTTAGATGAGGAAGTGCTTTTATCTCTAAAATTATATCCAGCTGATCCTTCAAATTATCATGCTTCAATCGGAGAGAGAGGTTGGAGGCTGTTTTGGCTTCATTTAAATCTTCCACACACTTTACCTGGAAACGCAAGTTTTTGTTCTCTTGACGAAGCCTAGAAATGATCTCTTCATACTTTTCATTATGGCTTCTTAGCTCTGCTACGTCTTGGGTTAATCTATCCACAGTCTGCTGGAGTGGAACATATACTTCTGTTAAAGACACAGGGTCCTTTTGTGGGCTTGATCCCCTTAGAGGTGGTTCTGGATCAGTAGGTGTAATGTGTGCCTCAAGGGCCTTATCTTCAATATGTGCAGAGGCAGGTTCTAAGATAGGGTCTTTAAGTAAACTGGCTGATAAATTGACCAATGTGAGGAGAGGGGACTCAAAGACAAGGTCATTTTCTTGATCGTCAGGGTTGTCTGAGTGCATTGGCTCAACGATTGACTGATTGATGGACTGAACAATGGTCTAGTTGTCGGACTAGATGATGGTTGGGTCGACTGTGTGGTCGCGATTATCCCTTCTTGAATTTGTGGGTATGAGTGGAAAGAATGGGGGTTCTGTGGTGGTGTCCTCGTGGACATGCTCAGGAGAATATGCATGATCAGGGTGTATTTCTCACGAGGGACCCTCACTAAATCTTATAGACTTGGAAACCTTTTCTTTTTGGGCAGAGTTTTGGGCCGACTCATTGTCACGGGATAGGAAACGATGACATTTATGAGAAGCAACGGATTTAACCATAGTCTTCTTCACTAGATGAGGGTTCAGGACTTCAAAGACAAAGCGTTCCCAAGTTTGCTCCTTTTCTTCCAACTGATGAATGATCAGGATTTTAATCAAACAGTGGTGGTATAAGCTTCCAGAGGGGTTAGTGGTATTATTCCTAACCTGGATAGACATTTTCTCTAGGCTCTTCAGAAAATAGAAGGGGAAGTTAAGAGCCTAATTATTAACGAAATGTGCCAATAATCGGAAGTGGAAAGATTTAAAAATGGTGTACTTACCCTCACAAGTGATAAATTTGATGATGCCATTTAGGGGCTCGAGATATTCAGGCTTAACCCATTCTCTATGGAACCCTTTGGTACCAGCAATGTGTTGATATTCGTCCTTAAGGGAAAACTGGAGCTCCGTCCGTGGAAGGAAAATATGTTTGTGCCAATGAGCACCTTCCCTAGGCAGTTTCGTGGCCGATGCAATGGATTCTTCCGTCACAGGGAAAGTGAGATGGTCGATCCTGGCTATCTGACCATCAAACCCTTTTTCAAAGAGAAGGGATATTTCATGGTCATGATATTGGAGGAGGGGAAGGAATGGACCCCATCCAGCTCGTAAGAATATTTCAAGGCAATATTTGAATTCGAGAATGCGAAGTAGGTCCTGGTAACTGCCAGGATCGTGACGGATTGGCATATTGAACAGAGGTTTGAGGGATGCAGATGGATAGATGCGTGAAATTGTAGAAGATGGAGCTTGATAGGTTTAGGGCGGATAGAAAAATGAGCAAGATGAAGCCGAATTTACGCAGGGGTAAGTTTAAATTAAGATATGTTTGAGCAACTGAATGATCGTGGGGGAATATTTGGCAGACTCAAATGATACGTTGTCATTCAGTTACCTTGAGTCGTGTTCCATCATGGAACTTCGTAAATGAATTCGCATAGCTATGATGTGTTCAACCATGTCCAAAGTGAAACTTTGGATAGGTTGAACATAATCCTCATTATGAAATTATAAACACAAATTACACACAAAATCATGATGACTTAATAAATGAAATGATAGATTGCACGATAAGCTTAATGGAGAATTAAAATTCGTATGATAACCATAGGATGGTTGATTAATTCATTTGATACGACGAAATGAGTATGCAAGGAAGGAATTTAATTCGATCCTTGACATGATTAGTTGATTAGATATATCAGTAAGAAAAATCAAAATCTTGAATATCTTAGCATACTTATAAGTATCATTACAAGCTATGGTTTCATTCGACACTTCATTCAGATCGCTTATTCATTTGCCTTTTTTGTCAGCTCATTCAGATTGTCATTCGACCCTTCATTCAACCCTTCATACAGACCTTTTTACAAAAATGTGCTTTGATGGATCTGACTGCTGTTGATTATGTAGAGAATTTTTCTGGAACTTGTCAATACACAAGAGATGTTGTAAACCTTCTTTTCTGGAACTTTAAGTCACGTTCTTTCTTATTTGTCATTCATAAGAACGAGCTTCTTTCTGCTTTTTGCGTTATCTTGAAAACACATATTATTTTATCAGAGATACATAAACTTTTTCATCAATATTCAGAAAATAAAAACAGTTCTGATCCTCCCCCAAACCAAAAATATGGCATGTCCTCAAGCCATCAAAGAAAAAATGATTAATATTCAAGTATTTTCAATTGAAAGTTTTGTAGATAGATTCTAAAAATGTTGTAATAATTTTTATAAGAAAATAAAATATTAACTAGTAAATGTAGACGATTCAGATATGTACAAAAAAAAAAGAACACAACAGTGCTTAAGAAGACAATATGAAGAATGATAGTATAATTGATGTGAAAAATGCCATAAGAAAACTAGCCATCCATGACTCATTGTAAATATTTCTTGTCATCCAAAGAATATAAATAAGGTTCACCATAGAGTTTGTGAGACTTCTATAGTTATGGGTCCCATTTCTAGAATGGCCATATTCTAGATATTGTGTGAATAATATGACAGGGTCCAAGTCCAACTTACAGCAATTTTCTAATGACAGTATAAATAATTGGCCTAACATGTGTTTATATACTCAGGATTTTTTATGAGTCATGTGCAGAGCGATGCATTAACCAAACCTCTTTTTCCCAATATTGCCCCGCTGCCAGCAGGCCTGTTCAGTACCCTGGTGGGTTTATCTTGGTACCATGCAAGCATAGCCCCACTACTAGCGAGCTTGTTCAGTACCCCGATGGGTTTACTTGCATTGACCGAGCTTCCTTGTTTAAGATTTTACTTAGATATGACTCGCTTCCAGCAAGCCTATTCATTACCCCGACGGGTTTTCCTCGTATAATGAAATATATATATATATATATTTTGTAAGGAAGCCGGTTGGCACTAGAGTGTGCTAAGCCTGCTAAACACATAATTCAAAAATTTTAGAACGACCCTTATGAGTAATTTTATTTAAAATGGCCTAGATTATAGATCATGTCAAAAGATAATAACCTAAAGCTATTTTTTGACCCCTCAGTCTATCCTCTTCATAACAAGTCAGTAACGTTCCCGACAAAATAGAAATATCATTCACTTTTGAGCTACCTTTTCAAGATGCTTTAAGAGACAAGTTTTGATAATGAGTCTAGGATGAGCCAGTGATCCATAGGAGTAAGATATAACTTTTGGGAGATCATAATGATTAAGGTAGGTCTTAAGCAGTTGTTCTAATGCTAAATCAGAAATGTGCATGTCTGAATCAAATACCATATAGAGAATCATAAAAGAAAGTGGTTTGGGGTGATATAAAGAACATCTTCACCTTCATTGTAAATTTTCAATTTTCAACAATAATCGAAAGAGAAGGAGAATTATAAGTATTTCTTTTAGAGCACTTCCCTTTTTCAAATAATATTGCATGAGCTGATTATAAGGTTCTTGTAATCAAACTGCAAAACCACTAGTTATATGATTCAAACTTATTCAAAACAACAACATATGTACAAAGAAAGTTATGCAAGATTTTCAAAATTTAAGGAAAGGAGAAGAGTCTTCCTGTTTTAATTGACATAAGCCGATCATAAGAATAAATTTCCTGTAAAAATGTAGTCAGTTGTTAGAAATGACTCTTCATTATTGAAAAACAAAAATATATTTACATATATACAAATGAAGGTAATCGTAAATAATTCAAGAACCAGGGGAAGGAGGAGTGACTTCCTCTTCCACCAGCTCCGTCTCCTCTTGTTGTAAGGAATTCTGCACAAAATATTGTTTAGATATCGGTTGATGATAAAGTCTAAGTCTATGTCCATTTGCAACAAGGGAGATTTGAGAATCATCAATTGTTTTAACTTCTTCATTCTCTTCTAGGATAACAACTGATGACTTTGGATGATCTTGCAAAAATCTTCCAGACCGTAGTTGAATCTCATGTATTGGTGCGTCGAAATGGAATATGATGGAAAAGGTAACAACCCAAGGCTATTAAAAGCTTGGGTTGGTTTATTGTTAGGATTTGGTATCGGTTGTGCAGGTAATATTGTGAGTCTTGGAGGATTCATTTTCTGGAAATGGTGAGGTTGATTAGCGATAGGGGGTAGTGAAGGAGGTACAAATCCAGACAAGAGTTGCTGAATATTAGGTGGGTAAGGATAGTTAGGCTTAGGGGGAGGTGTTTGAGCATAAGCTTGTCCTCTCCATCTATGTGGCGATTGCTGCTGTTGAGCATTCTGAGGAAGGTACTAAGGTGGCCAATTTTTCCAACCTGAAGTGTTCCATTGAGGAGGTTGATAAGGATGGTAATAGGGTGGAATTTGTGATGTTGGATTTTGATATGATGGTTGATCTCTAGGTTGCCAAGGCCTCCTAGATGTCCCACCAAAGTTTCCACTCTTGTATACAGCTTACAACCCAGGAAACGATGGGAAATTATCAGTTGGATGTTCTTCCGTACAAAGGTGATAGATTAAAACATTATTCAATGGATATTATCATTGAGGATGTTTAGTTCTACACCTGGGATAGAAAACACTCACTATTTCACACTCTTCATCTTGCCTCTTTTTAGCTTGTAGTGCATCTAGTTGAGAACCTATTACTTCTAGCATATATGTTTCAAAGTTTTCTAATAGGTTTCCCAACTCTACCCTTGTAACTCCACCAGGACCATATGTGTTTCCTTTTAGGTTCCTAGCATAAAATTCTCGAGAGTGTCTTCAACTTTTCTCTCTGCTCCTAGAGTAATTCCTACACAGTTCCCAAATTTGTGCAAAAGACTTATGAAAAATGTCTCCTGCTACCATGAGATTAAGGTTTTCTAAGAATTCTTCTGAGATTCCCTTGAGGAAGAGTGTCCTTACTGCATCTTCTCGAATATCACTATATTTGGATTTGTGTAACACATAGTTAAATCTCTCGAGATAATCTTCTAGGATCTCATCTTCAATTTGTTGAATTTTGAAAATATCGTTGCGAGAGTCCTGAGGTTTATAGTAATCCTGATATTTATGTAGAAATACATTCTTCATATCTTCCCAAGTTCCAATACTAGGTCCCCCTAATCCCATAAAACATTGAAGAGCAGAATATTTAAATATGGCAGGAAAGAGTTTTATCTTTTGGCCATCTTGTAGGTAATTATAACTCCTACACAAAATATCAACCTCGAATAAGAATGTATCTAGATCCTCACTACTTTTCCCATTGAAGGTCGGTAGTGAGGAGGGAGGGATGTTTTTCATAGTTACATCTTGTGCAGTGTCTAGAATAGGGAACCCAAGGGTTCCTTCAGTTCTAACCTCTCTTTCCTCTTCATCTTGTCGGACATGATATTCATTTTTATCACCCATGAAGATTCGATTTCCAAAGAGAGAATACCTAGGTGGTTCCGTTCTTGGTGAATATGGGGTGTCCCAATTTTCTGTTTTAGAAAGAGTATTCTTCTTTTTAGGAGGGGAATTACCAGCTACGTGGGAATCCAGTTTTGAAGGCCCTACTGTTGTTGTCTCAATCCGTGAGATAAGTGTGTTCACAGAACTCTCAAAAAGAACATCTATTTGTGCAGGATCAAATTTTTTTACTAAGTTTGGACCACCTACTATTGAAAAAGTAGTGTCTTTGGGTCTTTGGATTAATGGAGGGTTGAAAGGTCCTGAAGTTTTATCATTTTGAGTTTCCTCTTGTCTTAGTTTAGTCTCAATATGAGCCCGCGGTTCCTGTGGAATTTCTTTATATACATACTTTTCTGATGTCTCTATGGTTTCCCCCAAATGGTTTCCAGAAAGGATCTCCTTAGCTTTCCAAGTAAGACTATCCCCTTTAGGTGTCTTCCAATACCTTGCTGTTGAGTTAGTAGTTGGGGTGGCACGCCCCCCGTATAGGTTAGTAGGAGTTTTAGTAGGGACTTTAGTAGGAATTTTAGTAGGGACTTTAGTAGGAATTTTAGTTTTAATAAATATACCTTGCGAGTCTCTAGACCTATTCATGAAAAACAAACTATAACTTAAATAAATGCTAACTGCATCACTACTAGTGTTGGGTTTTGGGGATGCCTGTTATAACAAATGCGTAGGTTCTTACCTCTCGTCTTACCACTCACCCGCCACTAGCCTATTTCTAAATTTCAAAAGAAGAGAATTCAAATCTATCCCTAAGTTTTTAAGAGAAGGTTCTATCTATCTACAACTGAATTCTACCTATCTATCTACAACTCCCCGGCAACGACGCCAAAAAGTTGGGTGTGTGAGCTATCTCAAAGAAACGCCTAATATTTAATTATCGACCAAGGTTGGTATTATTAGAGTTGTGGCAAAGTATATGCTGAGGTAGAATGGTACCTAAGATTTCGGCTTGTCAGACCTTAGAAATATTTAATAAAGAAAAGATCGAAAGATCTTTCAAAATGAAAAACCGAGTCAAACTTTAGAAAGAAAACAAAGGAACTAATTAAACCTGGTTAAGCCAATAAATCAGAATAGTATCAATCTCTACTACTCTATTCTATGGATAAGAACTGAAAGATATAAAAACAACAATATTATTCCAAAAAGAAAAAAACTAAATTGAACCAAAACTGTTTTGATGGAATTGGAAACTACTTGACTTAAAACAGAAACTACAGACTACTTAGTGAATTCAACAACTATTCATGCATGCAATCAATACTTCAAGGCTACAGTAAGTATCTAATTCCATTCTCCTTGATTTTGTACGTCAAATGTGATAGGAACTGAAGTGAATGTATCAAAGTGACTTTCAAATGTAACAACAAAACAAAATGGAAATAAATCTAACCTAATCTTGGCAAAGAGATGTAAACTACAAAGAGACCAATTACAATTAACTTTAAACATTATGATCTATCTTCTGTCTATAAGCAAAATGATGTACAACTAATGAAATCTAGAAACAAGTAGAAAACTTAATAAAGATATTTATTTTTGAATTTGATTTGGAAGCAAGTAGAAAACTTGATAAAGATATATTTATCTCTAAACCAAACTTTATTTCAGGAACATCTTTATTATCTGTGTGAATGGGAAACTATTCCTATGTTTAACAAAGAAACTATCAAAACTAAAATACTTGGAGAATGAAATTATTAGTTCTAATCCAAAAATAAATCTTAAGAACATATAATGAACTACCCTAAGACTGAAACTAACAAGTTCTAAAATAGTAACATCTTGACAAATCAAACATGAAAGACATAATTTTGAAAATCAGTTAAAGCAAAGTTAAAG
The DNA here is from genome assembly GCA_027924585.1 of Larix kaempferi. NCBI lineage: Eukaryota > Viridiplantae > Streptophyta > Pinopsida > Pinales > Pinaceae > Larix > Larix kaempferi. Next base: position 7,293,987 of record BSBM01000687.1, on the reverse strand, counting down.
AAGATGAGATGGAAGCTAAAAATGATGATAAAACTTGAAAAACTCTATACAATATAAAACAAGATCTGAATGACACCTAAGAATGCTAATTAAAGGTAAGAGATATGAAAATTTGAAAAACCTAAGAATCTGGATTCTATTTAAACATAAAAATGATGCAAGAAGTATTGAGGTCCGAATAACGATCCGGATGATCGTTCAAAGGACAGTCCAGATGGAAGAAAACGATTTAAAATAAAGGAAGGAGAATATTGGATGATATTAACTACCAGTCGGCTGATGCAAGTGATCCTACAGTGTAGGGGAAGCAATAAGTAGGGTATTTAGAAAGGAAATCTACATGAAGCAAGCTACACTATTCTATGTCTAGGGAAGGGAAGCTAGTTCATAATACACGACAGAGTGAGACTTAAAAGGAAATGAATTAAACTACAGCTACAATAAACTTATCAGAACTAATTCTAATTATAAATAAGCTTGGAAGGTTAAGCTAACTAAACTCTAAGTAGTTGTAAAAACTAAAAGCAAACTAAGCAATCTGAATTCAAGTAAACTAAGCATACTAAACGTGACTGGTCACCAATTCATTCTGGATATATCATTACTATAAACAACAAGTAAAACATACATATTATAAAATAGAGGTATCATTTACATAAGCAGTAAAACCACATATACGTTAAAGAACAAAGATATCATATACAAAATAAATACAGAAATTAAACAAATACACAACTTATCTGCAGAAGACAAAAACAAATTATATGCACAGACGGAAGACCACTGGTTATTGAGGAGCCCTTCTGAGCAATCAGAGGCTGTGCCTTAATCAATCAATCACCATGCATGTTATTCAACTCTCATAAAACTAAAACATAAGTATATTAAATTAAATAGAGTTACAGAGTTTCTGTATCTATTTGCAGACTAAAAACTTCCTAAGACTCCCGAGACTAAGACTAACTCGTCTCAGTCAGGAAGACGGCTATATATACAGAGTTACAATTGGGGGGAGCGAGTCGACCCTTTAGTGGTCAACTGCTCTAATAATAGACAATCTTAAATGCCCAAAAACGGCTTTGATTAGTAGCTCACGACAACTCATGGCCAAGGAACGACCCCATAACAATTTACAACACGCATAAAGCATCTACCAAGTTCAATGCATTAGTTTCCTCCACGCGGTCGTTGAGATGTTAATATTATTTGACGTGGGAAGAGAGATATGTGTTGTCGAGCTGAGCGTGCAGGAGAAGGAATCTTCCAGAACACCAGCTCACGCACCATAGGGGCCACGTCCCAAATAGAATCCATGTGACGGTTTTCTTTCTGATGGCTCGGGAATATCTCAACCAACGATCTCACGGGTTGAATGTGGGTCTAAACGGCAGGCTGAATGTTTGCACTGTGAATACGCGTCTGAGTGGAGGTTCGTTTTAGAGCCATAACTTGATCTGTTTGATGGTCTGAATGGAAAGCAGAATGGCTTATTACATAAAAAATGGTGAAAGTAATGCCAATCAAAGTGTGTTTGATGTTCGAAAATGGTGACAAAATGGATGCCAACACCTTCTTCATGTTTTAACATGTTTGAAGAAGAGATAGACTAATACTCGATAACACTGATCCATGGATTTTAATACCGAGCCTGGATCTGTTCATGCTCGCCGGTGTTTTCAATTTTAAGGAGTCTGAAAAAATTAGATAATAACTCCATACACCTACTTGTGTATTTTAATATCGATCCCGAGTTGGTATGTGCTTTCTAGTGTTTTCATACTTAAAGAGTTTGAAAAACTTAAACAAGAACTCTATATACCGTCTCGTGGATTTCACATCGAGCCCGAGTTAGTGAATGCTCGTTGGTAATTTCATATATCGAGAGTCTGAAAAGCCTAAAGAAGACTCCTAAAGGTCCTTTTTCGTAAAGTTAATCTCCTCACCCGAAAAAGTGTAAAACAATAAGAGAAGAACTCTTCTAGCCACGTATGACTAGAGTATACCTTTTTCGTAAATAATCCACTAAGGTCCGGAAAATGGGTAAACTTATACCTACCTAAGTGGATGACTGTTCAATTCCTTTAACGAGTCTGAACAAGACAAGTGTAATCGAAAATATTATCATATTTAAAGAGTCTAACAAGAGCGTGAAAAGAACTCTATAGGTGTCAAAGAACTTAAGTTCCTTGATCTTGTCAAATGACGAAAAGCTATCGATATCATGGAGACGGCCAGATTAGTATAAAAACATGATCCAAAGAGATTTTCATTACGACATAAGATGACAGGAAGTATTGTACCAAATTGACATGTCATAAAGAAAATCAAACCTTCATAGACCACCGTTTCAAAAAGTTATGAGAAATGTTGCTTCGAACTTCACCTAATCATAAAAACTTGAAAAGTGCATTAGTTGATTAAATAAAGTTAAAAAACAGGTTTGAAACTATATAGAAATGATAAAAATGGGTAAAAATAAAAAATGACTTTAATAAATAGTTTCAAAATGGCAACAAAATTCACAAAGTCATTTGTTGGAGCAAAAGGGTGAAACAAAACCTCTTACTTCAAATGCTTTTAGCACTCAAACCGGGTCACTGAATCGGATTCCGTTAATTGCAAGTAAGCTGTCTCTCCTTAAACTATTCATTCCATCCATTATTTTTAATTTTTTATGGTGTTTTTTTATAAAGGTATAAAATTTAGGGCCTCGTACCCACGGGTTGCCCTCTGTTAAATTCGCGAATACGTGAAAAATGCGCGGGTTTAACATATACTGACTCGCGGGTACCTGCCACTGTGTAGTAGATATAGTCGTGGGTGCCGCAAAAGAAATGTGAGAAAACAAAAAACTAATGGATGAAAGGATGAAAAATGCAGGTATGGTTCTGACTTGGAGGGAAAGGGAGCATGAGGACATGGATAGAACTTCCATGGGTGATCCGCTTACTCTAAATGCGTTGTGAAGATGTGGCTTTCTAAAAAAAATTCAAACCACAAGCATGCGGGCGCAAACACAACTACTTCAAATGCCTGTTAATTACTGGGATGCTGACCAAGGAGTGTTCTATCTCCAAGGAGAAATACTTGAACTCACCATAGACGAAATCTACTTCATTGCAGGTTTATCCCACCGAGGTGAGGGGGTAAACCTCAAAGGTACATTTAGAGGGTTCGGTGCATTATCGATCCAGGACTACATAAACACATACTGTATTTCGGGTACCGAAAAGAGCGGTAGCCAAGTTCCCATTGGATCCATTGCAAGCTTCCCATTGAAGGTAATTCTAAGTACCTTGAACAAAATTGGAGGGAGTGTTGCACAACACTTGGCCTCGAGGAACTACATGCAAATTCGTGTTGACTATCTACGTGGTGTTGTATTTGATTGGTGTTCGGGTCTCTTGGTGAGCATGAAACACCAATTGACTAAATGCAAGACCGGAAAGAAGAAGAACTTTGGTTACGACAACATCCTATGTACTTTTGTTTTTGAGAGGGTTCCCGCCCTGAGTCCGGGAGTAGCCCTACCAGTGCTCAATCCTCGCGAGCCATTTTTTAATTGGTGGGGAGACATCTTCTTATGCCAGGGTGGTGGCGAGACAAGTCTCTCATATGTAGATGAGGATCACTTAGCATGGTGGGGCCATCAAGTTCCGGATCTAGAATAGTTTCCCTATGCTGGTATAGATTTCCGCGGAGATCTAGAGCTCGCTCTATCTCCAAGATCAGCCTGGGGAGAGATGGGTAAGACATGCTTATACTTTTGAATTTTATTTTATTTTTATGTTTTTAATGTATATAATTTTTATGATGAGTAAGAATGTTGATAGTGTGATTTATGTAGGTGTGGGGCCTATGCGACATGTGGGACATCCTCGCACCTTTGTGCGTCTGACTGAGCCTGGAGCTGCTGATGCGATGCTGGTGAGCATCGAGAGGAAGATGAGTCGGTTGACTCATGATATCCCCACCTACAAGATCGAGCGGATGTTGCTCGAGATGCAGGAGGATGTTGTGGGTGTGCCCCCAGCATGGATTAGGCTGCTTAGGAAAGTAGCCAGGCTAGTCATCTTCTGTAGAGAGGCAGTAGTAGAATTAGCAGAGTCAACTCCCTCTCCATAGGGAGAGAGACACATTTATATTTTTGAGGCCTTTGAGCCCACTTTTGTATATTTATGTCACTGCGACATACTACGACTCAAACTCATATTTTTTATACAGATATATATAGTATCGATTTTATATATATGTGTTTTTTGTCTTTATGTGAATGCTTAATGTGATTGTGTATGGTAAAGATGCCAATATAGAATGTAGTTTGCATATGATTCAGCTAATGAATTTAAATTTCTTGAAATATTTTGAAATGTGATGAAATCAAAATGTCTTTCAAGTAACCTAACATGTAGAAACTGACGAAGCAAAATATGATCCCGAACCCTATAGTCACCCATCAATTGAAGTACTACTAACTGTGAGTCAAGTCTTACCTTCAAATGTGAAATGGCGTGATGAATAACATCTCGGAGCAACTCAATGACTGCACTGTACTCAACTACATTGTTTGTCGTAGGGATTAAGAAAGCACCTCCCGAAGACACGAGTTGGCCAGACGGTGAGTAGATAACCCAAGCTGCTGACACCAATTGATGGGTGTGGCGGCTAATGCCATTAGCGAATCCTATAAAGAACTCAGTTGTCATCTGAAACCACAACCTAGAAGACACATAAGACGCAACAAAAATCAAAAGAAAAGACTAACTCTACAAACATGTACAGTTATAATACAAGAAAAAGCATAGAGGCCTAAGCATAATACTTTTTCAGGTAAAGCTCATTTCTGGGCTTAGGAAACTTACAACCCTCATAGTCGGTTAGCTCATAGGATCGTTTCTTCATAACTTTAGAGACAATGTATGGTCCAAGCCACATATATTTGAACTTGCCTTCCCCCAAGGGATCTCTGTCCTGTTCATAGAGAAGAACAAGGTCTCCTTCAGAGAACACCCTTGGTTTCACAGACTTTTCGTATTGACGCTTGAATCTACTTTTATGAGCCTCATTTGCTGTAAGTGCATCGCGGTATTTTTCATCTAAATGTTCTAAATGCAGCAAACACTCCTCCAAAGCTGAACTTTCAGGAAGCAGTTGGATATCCAACTTTAACGAGGGAATCTTGTATTCAACCGAAATAACTGCTCCACCCCGTGAACGAGTTGGAAAGGTGAAAACCCGTTAGCAGTATTAAGATTAAACCGGTAAGCCCAAAGAGTGGGGTGCAACATGATGTGCCAGTTAGATCGATTGGAATTAACGGTCCTTTGAAGGATAGTTTTCAAAGTTTTGTTGACCGCTTCGACCTGACCATTCGTTGATAGAATGAGGATGAGTGTTCTTGTCGAAAACCTAGCATAGTATACAACTTGGTCATCATATTGATTTGAAAATGTCGACCATGGTCCGCAACGATCTCATTGGGGATACCAAATCTAACAATGATATGGTTAAATACAAAATAAGCAGCCATTTCTCCATCTTCTCTCACAGTAGGCATTTCCTCGGCCCACTTTGTAAATTAGTCAACAAAAACAATGATGTGATGGTGTCCTCCTGCAGAAGCCGGATTACACGTCATGAATTCAACCCCCCACTTGGTGAAGGGGCCTGCTATGATATCAGGATGGAGACCAGCGGGGTGTACTTGCATATTTTTGGTGAAAAACTGACAAAGTTGACAGTGTTTTACAACTTCCACACAATCTTTGAAGATTATGGCCCAAAAATAGCTAGTGCGTAGTATTTTCTAGGTCGTTTCCAACCCAGAAAGTTGACCCCCACAGGCTCCACTATGGTCATCATTCAATAATGATTTGGCTTCCTCCAAATTCAAGCAACGATGTAAAATGGAATCTACCCCATGTCTATAAAGCGTGTCGGAAATGATGAGGTATTTCTTAGCATGATCTCAAAGCTTTCGTCGCTCGTCTCTGGAGAAAGAGGGTGGACACCTTAAAGTCTGGAGATATATTAAAATATCCCCATACCACGTGTCAGAAGTTGAAATGAGAAAAATGCGTTCATCTGGAAAAGACGAATCTTCCTCAAAGCTGGTTATGTCACTAGGGAACTCAGAAATAAGCTCGGCGAACACTAGAGATTTCTTAGACTTAGCAGATTGGAAAGCTAGGTCAAACCCTTACAAAATGACAATCCATTTATTGAACTTCCTGCTGATGATACGTCGGGTTAACACATATTGAAAGGGATTGACTTCCGTAATGACTATGGTGGTTCGCAATAGGATGTAATGACGCAATCTCTGAACAGCATAGACAACAACCAATGCCAACTTCTTGACGTGAGAATACTTGAGTTCAGGAGTTACCAATGCACGCGAGAGATAATAAATGACATGCTCTGAGAGCTTGTCGTCCTCCTGAACAAGTACTATACCAATCGTGGAAACATACGCTGCCATATATAGAAAAAATTCCTTAGTATAGTCTGGTGGTCTCAGCAAGGGGGCTGATAGTAGTACCTTTTTCAAGGCCTCGAACGAAGTTTGAGCAATGAGCAGTCTCATCCCTGAAAAATGGGTATCTTGCTTGAGGAATCTCATGAATCCCTTGGTGATTTTAACATAGTTTATAATGAAATGTCTTAGAAAGTTTGACATACCCTGCAGACTCTGAAGTTGTCTAAGGGTTCGAGGAGGAGGCAGATTTACAATGGCCTCAACTTTTAATGGGTCGACCATGATGCCACGACTCGACACAATGAAACCTAGTAGGTGCCTGGACTCGATACAAAATACACATTTGTTGGGATTCAAATGAATCTTATAGTATTTGCATCTCTCAAACACTAGTCGCAAATGATCATGATGATCTCATATCTTACGAGATCGCGCTGGGAGATCATCCAGATATGGCTCAACTATATGCTTGATATCGTGGAAAGCAAAGTTCATGGCACGCTGGAAGGTGGCTTCAGTGTTCTTTAACCCGAACGACATCTTTTGATAAGCAAAAGTACCCCAAGGACAAATGAAGCCATTTTGTGTTGGTCTTCAGGTTTTATTTGGATCTGATTGTATCCTGAAAAACCATCCATGAAAGAGAAAATTTCATGGCCTGCACACACATCAATGATCTGATCTATGAAAGGTGTGGGGTAGTTTTCCTTAGGACAGGCCTTGTTTAAAATCCCTGAAATCCATACAAACTCGTATGGTTCCTTGCTTTTTGTCGAATGGGACTAGGTTGGAAACCCATTCTGTCATGTCGATCAGATAGATGAAGCCAGCTTTAAGCAGTTTTTCAGCTTCGTCCTTAATGGCTGCTGCTTTCCGAGGGTTTACCGGATGGAGATTTTGTCTCACTGGTTTAGCATTAGGGAAAGTCATTATAACATGCTCGACAATAGCAGGGTCGATGCCCGACATCTCCTCATAAGACTAGGAAAAGACGTCGTGGAACTCCTTAAAAAGGTTGGTGTACAAATTGATCTCATCAGGAGAACAGTTTGCTCCAATAAAAATGTTTTCCACAAAGCCGGGTTTAGTGGAGATATCAATCGAAATAGTTTTCGATATGTTTGCCATGTTCCCTTCAGCATAAATTGCTTTCGTAGTAGAAGGAGAAATGGACAAATCGATATCACCACCGAGTCTCACTGAAAACTCACCATTCTCTATCTTGTCCATATCTGATGCCTGTGTTCCCATGGATGATCCAGACCAATCATAGCTTTCGGGATAGCCTCATTAGAAGGAAAAACAATATCTAGGCAATCAAAAGAATGGATAGAGTTGACTGACCATGTAGGTGCATAGTCAATATCTAACTCTGTGGAGATGGACGAAGTCGAGATATGATCTGTTGCAACATTTTGTGATGCTTGGTACGCCACTTCTGCAACAGATAAGGGCACAATTGGTTCTTGCTGAGTGGGAAGAATCCGTGGATCGGTTGTTCAACAGATCGTGAATATTTCAAGATACAAAATGTCAATGGTACTCGTGGAACCAATGTAGTTTATGGGAGCAGGTAGGTCGAATGTACCCATCAACGATGAATATATTCCTACTCCCAGACTCTCGCTGGGTGGATTATTCTGATCAATCAAAGGGATAGCTGAATCCGATGAAGTAGTGTTATTCTTCTGAGTGAAGGAAACTTGATCAATGGTGATGATCTTCCCTTCGTGTGAGAACATGAGTACTCGGAAGACAGATGATGGAATAACTTGCATAGCATATGTCCAGCTCCTTCCTAATAACAAGTTGTAATCAAGAGGAGCATCTAAAACTTCAACCTCCACAGACACTAACTTACCGGAAAGTTCAATTTCAAACGCGGGAAAGACTCCATGTGGGCGGAACGATCTTTCATCGAAAGTCATAAGTAGTGTGTTGGAAGGGGCTAACTCAGACTAGCCAAGGGCTTTCCAGCAGGATATCGACATTACACACGTAGACGCGCCTTCATCTACAACTGTTCATCCAATGGTATTAGGACCATGGACTACTTCAATTTGGAAGGCTACGTGATACGATAACCAGGGCTTGATATTTGACATATCGAACCATGCAAACATACTTGAAGAATCCATGCTCCCGATGGCCGATAGAAGTGAATTCCACTGTAAAGGACAGCTTTGCAGGACTTCTAATGTGGACATTGCACAAGGCGTTTGGGCCAGATCCTCTAAGACAGAGTAGTTAGGAGCAGAACGCGTGTTAGGTTGTTGGTAGCCCTTTTGTAGACACCCTTAGGTATCTTCGGCATAGAATCTGCTAGTCTCTCAATGTGAAGAGGAGTAGATGACTCGGGAACACCCTTATCTTTCTGCTGCGAGTCCAGGTTATAATTCCTGGCTCTAGTTTGCAAAAACATGTGTGAGTTAACCATATTAATGAATAATTGATCAACTGATGAGGCACGATTTCCCCCAACACTAGATTTTCCAGAAGTTGGGCCTTGTCCATGAGGAAATGGATCCTTCAAGACATCTGGTTTCTTTTCTTGAAGTAACTTTTGGGATTCATCCAATAAAAGGCACTGGTGAGTAAGGTGGTCATCCTTGCACAACTTAAGGAAACTTTACCTTCTTTTTCTCTTTCTTTCCCTCCTCGACATTCTCGGTGTTTTTGGGATTTTGATGGTTTCCCTCCCTTTTCTTACCCTTATTTTTGTTGTTGTTGGGTTTTCGAGGACCCTTTTGGTTTGTCTGCACCTGTTGTACAGACTCTATCTTAGAAGGGGAGGTTGCAACCGAAGTTGCTTCAGCAGCAGACTGCTTCATAGAGAGTGCATGAACCTGTTTTGTTAAACCTTCAAGTGTTGTTGAATATGCGGAACCAACAATGCCATCAACATATGGTCCAGGCTTAGGTTTTCCAATATCTATATTAGACCTCGATGCGTCTGGAATGATCTCATAGAGGATCCCATATTGGGCGTAAACTAGGTCACGCTGCTGGGTCCTCAGGATTACTTCTTCCTCAGAACTTACCCCAGAAGTTGCGACATCCTTATAAATATAAGGAAGGAGTGATTTCAAGTACCACTCTAACAGGAACTCTGGGGGAATATCCGCCTTGATGAGTCGCTTCCATCTTCGCCACTTCTGAATGTGATTAGAAAGGTGAGTGGCTTTATTCTGCCTAAAAGTAGACAGAAGTTCAGTATCGACATCATACCGGACTGGAAGCTGGAAGTGATTCAGGAATACTGTCGCTAGTTCCCAAAAGTTATCGTATGCTGCAGCAGGTAGTTCAATGTACCACTTGGTAGCAATGCTAGTTAAGGTCCTTTGGAAGAGCCTCAACTGTATGGAATTGTCGTTAAGAGAGTTGGAATATCACCATAAGTGAAAGGTCATAACATGGTCGCCAGGGTCTTCCCCAGTCTTAACTTCGAACTTTGGAATGTTCGAGGGAAGCTTGGTTGGGACAGGTGGCCATGCAGGGCTATGTCGCACCGGATTGCTAGTTAGTTTCGAAAGATATGGCAAGTTCAAGGTTTCCATAAAAGGAAAACAAGGTCTCGCTGATGGAATTTGATTGAAAGGAGTTTGGTAGGGGGAACCACCCAAAACTTGGCTCCTATAGTGTTGGTTGGGGTTTTTCCCAGCCACTGGTTGTGAAGTGAATGCATTATGGAAGTTGCTCCAGTCGTAGGCTAAGGGATTGCTTCCTTGTAGATTGTTCCATTGCGGTTGGGTATAAGAACCCCTGAAATGTGGGTTGACAAAACTGTTACTACCCCCTCCACCAAACAGTGAAAAAGGCGTACTCCCTACAGGTACGTTTGAAGTTGGTACATTGGATGGATGCACATTAAAACCTGTGAAGGGGTTGAACCCTGATGTAGATGCAATGGAATAAGTAGGAATTGAGCCTACAAAAGGTGTCGAAGGAGCTATGTGTCCTCCGAACCAAGGAAATCTGTCACTAAAAGGAGCAAACTGAGGGTTAGCCTGGAATTATTGTACAAAAGGGGAAGATGTGAACGATACCGAAGGTACCCCTGAAAAAGGGACACTGGATAGACCAATGGTAGAACCAAAAGGACTAGATGCAGTCGTAGCTTGAGAGCCCGATGGTCCTACAGATCTAGCATTTAAATTAAAGGAAGTGCTTGGAGCAGAAGTAGCTTGCAACGAGCTTGGTATCGATGTGTGTGCATATGGAGGGGAAAAACCTCCTGATATGATAGATGTTGTAGGAGTATGAGGAACTCCTGACGCATCCCCTATGTTATCCATAAAATCGTCAGGTGTAAACCTATATACACTTAGTTTTGGAAGACCTAGAGAAATTACCCTTTCCAATAAAAGATCGTTGAGTCCAGTTAATGGAGGGTTGAAGGGTGTTTTAAACTCTTCAGAAGTCAAGTCTTCAACCTCAACAGTTTATTGAACCGGTTGACCCTGAGTAATCAGGTGAGGTTCTCTGGGTGGTTCATTTGTTCCCATAAGTTCATAAGAACCACGAGAGTCTGTTCTTCGTCACTATGGTGGTGGTGGAGGATCCACTATAAATGGAGGAAGGTTCTGCAACCTTCCTGACCTTCTAAGAGGTTGGTCCTCCATAATTTTTACTAAGTAATTATGCTAGGGGCCACTAGAATAACTTGGAGCAAACAACACACCACTAAAAATGTCCTAAAGTAATCCAGAGCAGGAAAACAAAGGTAAAGATTCTCAAAGGTAAGTCTAGGATGATGGGGGCCCAGAACAAACTAGTAGAATATCGAAGAACAGTTACACGGGGTCCACATACAGGATTTATGGGTGCAAGCGCTTGAATCACCAAACCGCCTTCCCAAATTGCTGCAGAGGGTTTCCTCCCACGTCTGTCCTAGGTACAACAGAAATAGGCTTCTGTCGTCAACTGTGTATAGCCCTAAATGTCAAAAGATACTAAAGGCTACCAAAATTGTAGAAATAACCCAGGGGGACAGTCGCAGGTCCAACCAAGATGCATGGGCAGGGTAACTAAGCCCGAAATCCAAGAGTGTACAAGACACTAATGGACCCCTGTATGCGAAAAGTATCTGGTGTATGCTCGAAAGAAAGGTGTGGGGGTATCCCCAACAATTCAATCTCACACGACCTCGTGCTTAACTCTGGTTTGAGTAGAGCTTCCTAGATACCTCCACAACAATGGATTTACTTAAACGATAGTTTGTATTGCGATTTGAGATTTGAATGGTTTGGAAGGTTTAAGGTGATGTATTCCAAACCCTAGCCTAAGCTAGTTGATGTTGTGTAACCCTCAAAAAGAAAAGTTACTAATCAATTTTATTAATAGTTCTTTTTACATTTTATATGCACTATATTTCCAGTTGTAACCACATCACACATTGCACTATCCTTTGAGTGCAAGTAAAAAAAAAAGAACAAACAAGACTTATCAAGCAGTGCAAGTAAAGAAAAATGACCTGCCACTTACAACAATCAGACCTTATGAAATATCGACAAATACTAACCCAAGTAGTTTCTCCCAAAAGTAACTAGGTTTTGGAACAAAGTGCAAACAGAGAAAACTGATATGTAAAGCAGAAAAATAGAGACCCTTATGCAGAGATAAGTCTGCTCCTAAACACCAGTAATCAAAGAGGAAAGAAACCAAGCACTTTCCAAACAAGAAAATGGTATATAAAGTAAGGGTACTTCACAAGCACAAAAACTTTTAAGAAAATTATAAAGAAGCTTCCAACTAGACTCAACAGACGGTGAAAAAATGTCCAAGGGGTATCAAGCCATCAAAAAAATTCCAAAGCCACAGAAAAACCCACCTACGAGCAAACCCTAATTAAAAAGAAAATCCCCAGAAGAAAGCTGCGACTGTGTAATGCAGCAAAACACGGTTGACCCGTGGGTGCATATAGCAGCAAATCGCAAGTAGGGAAGAAAATCCGCGACTGTATATATAGACAAGTCGCGAGTGAGTCTTGAAAAACTTTCAAAAATAAAAAGAAGACCCAAAAACCTACTGAATCGAGCACAAAATCAAAGGATATCTCTAAAAAAGACTGTAAACAGGACTCAGATGAACACTTAGCAATACTAAGCAGGTGTCAGACCAACAAACCAAACTTCCAAAGACAGAAAAGGAAACCGTAAGACCAAACCCTAAGCAAGAGAAAATCTCAGGATAAGTCCACGACTGTAACAGGCAGAAACTAGCGGGTGCAACTAAAAAACCACGGGCACCCGTATAGGCAACTCGCGAGTGAAATTGAATAATCGCACCTGTATGTATAGGAAACTTGCGGGTGGGCTTTAAAAAATATTAAAAAAAGAAAAATTTTGCAGATCAAAAGAACTGAATCAGGTGTAAAGAGTCTAATATACCCTAAACACCTATAACAGAGACCAAATAAGTTATCAAAACTAGAAAAACTCAACAAGAGTCCCCAAAGCAGAAAAACAGATGGTGATCCCCAGTAGAGTCGCCAGTTCTATTGCTAGGAAATAACTCTTATAGTTGGGGAAGAAGACTACCAACGTACTGGGAGTTATTAAGCAGACATATAAGGGTTTTCCAATATAGTTTATAAGAAAATAGGATAGAAGTAAGAGAATGTATACCTTATTTATGAAGGTCGGTCCAAGCTTTATCTTCTCTGTTCTTCTATGCGAATAACCTGCAACACAAACACAATACCTTTCTCAGACGTATTTGACTATAAATGAGATATTGATACTAAAGAAACAATATAACATTAACATATAATCAAATAAAAATAGATATGATCAACTCTATATTGGAAAGGAAAGGATGTCTCAACTTTATTGATAAATGCAGAAAGATGTAAACAACTTATACCTGTTCCTGCATCGACACCGTCGTAACCACAACCCTAGGATCCTTCTCCTCTCTCTTAGCTGTGAATTTCTCCAACATAAATCTCCAATGATCTTAAGGGTCGTTCCTCAAACCCTTCCCCTTTTATTTATAGCAAGGCAGGGAAGGCAGGTTCAAAAGGTGGTTGAACGGGGAAGTTAAGGTAGTTTGGGTACCTGCCTCAACTAATCCTCCATTCGTGTTTTTAATTATTTTTTAGCTTTTTCTTAAGACACCCATGACTTTGGTATATGAGAACTCGCGAGTGTCCTCACTTGCATCTAGCGGGTGCAACATTTTTATTGACACCCAACGATTTTCAGCAGAGGAACCTGCGGCTGACCCACTGGTTGGCAAGTATAAGGGTCGTGGTTATGTCTAAAAATAAGAAGATAAATATGCTTATGAGTAAAGGATTGCAAGGCTCAGCTTTAGGTCATCCAGGGTCAAGGTAATCTCTTCCATCCATATTGTCCTTTTGTGTGACCGACAAGGAAATGTGGTCACGGATGAAGAAGTGCTAATTATTATCAACCATGCAATGACTATGGGCTTGCTCTCCTATAGGTTCTTTGATGGACTCACAGATGGAATGCTCAACTACGTATTTTTCGTATGATGATCAATGGGATTGGTTTCGTGATTTAGATCAAAATATATAGTTGTTCCTTCTTCGGGTAATGATGACAATGTGTTTCGTATGATTTTAATAAGTCGCCCCTCTAAGTCAATACTTAAGTCAAAATTTTGAGGGATTGAAATTTGCTTACTATCATACATACCATCATTATGGGATGCATTATAGTTATTCTTTAGGTATTCCATGACATCCTTACAGATTGAAGGCTCACTCATGAGCTGAATCGAAGGCACATTCATTGTTGGTTCGAGAGAGGAGAAATCAAATTGATAAGGACAATCACTAGTTATTTCATCATCATCATCCTAATCATCTTCATCAATTTGATCATCAACAGCACAATCATTGCATGACTGAGGACCTTAAAATTCATCAATGTTTTCACCCCATTTATCTTTTAATAACTTAGAAAACATGTCATAACCAGTTATGGATCCCAGTGCTAAATGATCAAACCATGACCCGACATTCCCACTTAACGATTCACCTAGGGCCCGCATATAGACATCTTCATCTTTTGCACCTCTGAATTTTATATAATCCCAAATAATTTGCAAATGATTTTCAATATATATGGCATTGATTCCATAGAAATGAGGCAACCTTTTGATGTAATTATTTGGCATAGGATGAGGTGCCCCGTATATTTCATAGAATTCAAAAGGAGATGGATTAGCTTTCATTCTAACTTCTCTAGCTATTCTTCTTGGGACTTGAGTTGGATGTCTAGTTGAATTATGAGAACCATTCAACCTACTATTTTGGTTGCAAGGACTTGGTTGGGTTTGATGCTTACTAACTGGCTTACTTAGGTTGGTTGGGACATTTGACATATGAGGAAAAGTATGGGTATCATAATAATTTTGACATTGAGGTTCACAAACATAGGCATATTCAGAATCATCCTCATAATGATATGGTGATTTCCATTTGCTTCTTTCCTCCATTTGTCTTTTAAACTCAATTAAATTTTCATTTATTCCTTTCATGTATTGGAGGAATACATCAGAATTCATTGTGATTTATGTGATGGGTTCGCTCCTTAGTGGATTTGTGTTGTGGAGTCATCAGGTGAACTTGAAACCTTGTTCACTGAAAGGGTATGTCATGAGAGAGGCAAGGGAATGAGTGACAAAAAATGATGGATGTGATCATTTGCAAAAATCAGCCAGCAAAATTAATACAAAATTAGAAGTGAAAGATGAACACATGCAAGGGTATACTCACATACACTTGGGGTAAGACTCTACCTCCCCAACAAAAATGCCAAACATATTATCACACAGATTGTAGTTTCCATGGTATGCTATCCTATCTAGGACGGTATAGGGAAAGAAAAACTAAACCAGTGACACTTCAAGGACCCTCTCCACCATAGATGGAGTGGTTTTCACTCCATATGGGGTTCTAGTAACTTTAAGCCAACTTATGAGAAGGATAAGGGGGATACCATTGGTATTCCACTGAGGAAAGACCGACCTAAACAAGACCAAGCCACTAGTAAAGATGGTGAGCCAAAGGTAAAACAGATATGTCTTGATGCTTTGATTTTGTTGTGGTTTTAAATAAGTGATTATTTTTAAGTTGACTGTTGGAATGGGAAATGAGAAAGAGAAGTAGTGAGATTCATACCTGGTTCCTGAAGAGAAATGCTGATATAATGACAATTATCCCCACAAGGTTAAACTGAAAGAATTTGATAGATTTCTTGGCTTGTACCAATACACCCAAGTGGCCAAGTGCGCCCTCCTCCTGGCAAGCAAACAACAAAATATCAATCAGATTGTAAAGAGAAAAATGCAACCATGAAACACAAATTTTAGAGAGAAAAATTATTGATCAAAGACACAAAAATTTAACTCCCTAGTTGTCCAATGATTTGGTGGAGGAAGCACAATAGTTTCCCACTGGAACGCCCTCTCCAAATCGCTGCCCCTACTCACAAGCTAGATGCACCACTAAATCTACCAAGAATTTCTACCAAATTACTCTAGTGTGGAAGAAAGATAACATGAAATCAATATTTCAGACATTCAACACCATAGAACACAATTTTTATGCTACAAACTTTCTTCTCTATTAACTTCTCCAAGAGCCAAAAGTCAATACAATGAGTTGCTCTCTACTTTAAATAGAAAATAGGAGAAGAAAAATCCCTAGACCCTTCAAATTAAGGGCTGAGATTATAAGATGAAAATATGATCTGATGGTTGAGATTAACTCAACTGATATACATGCCAAAGAGGGGGGTCAATTTTCCCCTAGGGCGCCCAAGTATAAGTGTAATCATCAAGTATGAAGGTACAAGTTATAATATGTTCCTAGGGTGTTTCTAGGAGTTGTTTTATCCCCCTAGGACCAAGTACAACATGTTGAAACAATAGCAAGCACAAATATTAAGTGGTTGTCCCCACCAAGTGCGCCCTCCCCGCTTGGTTCGATTTGCCCAAGAGGGCCAAGATACATAATGTGGGGACCAAACCATACAAGGTAATGTCCAATGTGCCTCTACGGTATAACAAAAATATTACAAGCCACTTTCAGCCCATAATTCACCCTTTGAGAAACATGGTCACTATTAATTTTCCAATTAAAATGCTGATATAGCCTGAAAATGATGAAATATACCCCAAAAATGCTCTTCCTTTGCTTGAATGTCTGATCTAAGTACATAAATGAAATCAAAAGTACCAATTCCACTAGGAACAAGTACCCATACGAACCAAATCCACCAATGATGTGATATAGATGAAAAATTATGCTTAATAATTAAAATGTATGACCCTGCAAATTATAATAAATGCATATATGGGAAAAAATCCACTGAATAAGCCATGTGATGGTACAATGGATTCCTATAGGAATAATTGAACATGAAATGAGTGTCTGTGGCCATACCCACTCTCGGGCCTCGCTGGGTGACCAAGTCAAATTTGGTCAAACTGGTCAAAAACTTATGACTGATATGAAATATGAATATCTCTGTTAGCACAAGGTATATATATAAGTCTTTCCAAATTATATTAACATTGGACATAAATCATAAATGGTATATAGCAGTGGTGGTCACAACAAGCAATATGAGACATAGACCAAAATTTGATAGTTTCACAACATCAATGAAGTCTTAGTCATATACTCAGTTTCACATTTACTCCCATGTACAAGGTATGCCACCCATCACTCACTTAGGGTGAAGTTGAAAGACATGAAAGGCTTGGTCAAGTGAGGTTTGACTTGTGTGGGACAAGACCAATGATATCTCAGAGTATAAGGGAAAAATGGGACACGTTGACATATACTGACTAGGATGACACTAGGGAAGGGCAGTGTCTCACAAATGGAATGAGTTGAGTGGGATGCGCTCATTCAAATCTAACAATTGTCTTTATTGCATTTCATTTCTAGTTTCTTTTTGCAAGTCTATGACTTTCATTTAGGCATGCATTCATTTTGATATAACATTTGTTCCTCATATGCATTTCATTGGCCTTTTAGTTGATGACCCTTTGAATTTTACATGTTCTTAGAAGCACAACTAATTGTAGCTTTCATCTAGGGTGATTTCATTTCACATATGATGGCCACTTGCTTCGAGTCTAGATAATAACCCTGGGTAACTAACCAACCTTAGATCATGTCACAACACCAGCAGGTACAATTGGCCCAGAATTGAATGATGGGGTCAGCTGGCGAGAATCTTCCACAATCAGGACCAAACATCGGGGTAACCGACTAGAGAGGTCAAGGCTTTAGAAACTCAACTCAACTAATCTCAGGACCCAACACAAACGAGTTCCTTCGGCCTAGAAGGTTCAAGGATTCAACAAGTTTTGTTGCACAACTTAGAGCCGAGACATAAGACAATATGGAGGCCATACCAATATAGAGTTTAAGGTGGGGAAAGATCTTTGATCTAAAAAGTCTCATCCAAGTTAAGGGGAAAAGTCTGCATAGTGGATACATGGATGGGTGGAAGACAAGTGAAGAGGTGATGCTAGATGTGTATGGGGAATGGACTAAGTTGTACATGGGTAACCCTAATACCGAGCATATGAATAATTCTTGACATTGTGCTGCTTAGACACTCAAATGTTAGTGCAAAAGTAACTAATAGATAACCACCACATCTACCACATATGAATAGCCAAATCTACTAATATAATTAGGTAAGACAAAACCATGCAAGCAAACCTCATGTTGTATACCTCCCCAAACATCTCTACATCTGGATATGGATCTACCTTTGACTGTCTGGATGGAAAAGGAAGAGACATATAAGCTGACTGCTCCTTTGCTTTGGTCAAGTGAACCATGGCCTAATAAGCATCTCTTAGAGATCATGTGGGCCCAAATATGACTAAACAAGTCGACATTGCTGCTATGGGATCTAGATATCTTTGAAAGTACTCATCCATTGATCATCATTGTGCTAAAAAATGATCATCTCAATGTAGGACCGGCTCAAGTATAGTACAAAACTGGTCCGCAACATCATGGTAGCCCAACTACTATGGATGTGACAACAGGACATTCCTCGGACCGTTAAACATAGGAAGGGATAAAAAATGCATTGAAAGTTCAAGATGTGTAAATATAGAAAGATTTATGACTCTTTATGATACAATCACAAACTTGTATGGTCTCTCACACACACATACACACACCCACATTATTAGACATCTTTAATACTAATGAGTTGGTAATCCCCAGTTGTTGAATCACATAGCTTCTTTTTCTTTAAAAACAAAAACTAAAGAGGCCACTTTTATTGTATGCCCAAAGATTTGTTGCAATTGTTATATAAATAGTGAATTAGTTGATTTTCAATAAAGAATAGATCCAACTTCATTTAAAAAATAAAACCAATATTTTAATTTTAGAATACTAATGCATTGATTAATCAATCAAAAACATGAATTTAATTTTCAAATCTTATGTGTGAGTTTTTTGTCGAATGGCAGAACTGGTATTCACACTTCGAGAACAAATTGAAGAGCATTACCATCCACAACTTGAAGTAAAAATGAATCAATATATATATATAAACATCGAACCCAATAATCCAATCATATATAACCATTAAACCCCATAATATAATAAAAATTCTAGCTATGCATGTTTTGACTATGTTGTGCCCCAATTGGATGCTTTGTTTCCTTTCTCTTCATGGTATGTCGTTCTTCTATCCAAGTTTCCATGTGAATATCGACTCTAATTTTCATATATATATGTGTGTGTGTGTGTGTGTGTGTGTGTGTGTGTGTGTAAAGCTTAGTGGGTTAACTCATAGGCGAAAGCTTGATTGTTCAAGGATGAAGTTGTCAATAGGTCAAAGGATTGATCCCTAGTAATGTTGAGTTACCAGTTGCTCATGTAATTGGTGGTTGATCCCCTCTCCATCCATAAATTCAGATGAAGAAGGGGAATCCTACAAAGCTATATATGTATAATTTTTAAGTGCATGTTTGCAATTTAGTTATCATTCTAACAATTCAAGTTTAATTATATCTTAAGGGCTCTCTTGTAATCAATATTTGTTCTCTATATCAAGCCTTTCTAGTTCATCATAAAAATTCATAATGAAATTACATTCAATAATATTTAATTCAAATATTTGATTTATAGTTACAACACGAGTTCACATTTTGTCAAAATTAAGACTTCGATTTTATTTTCATTCATAGAGAAAAATAAAGTCGTATAAGTTTTCAAAATAATTCAAAATATCAAAATAGTTATCTAAAGAATTGTGTTAAATGCATTGGTTTTACCACAAATAAGCAACATATACGTTACCCCTCTTTGAAATTGTTATCACTCATTAATTCATCCTCTAATGACTTTTCTTGCTTCACTAGTTAAGGTGGGCATATAATATCATTAGTGAATTTGATAACATTAACTCATTTTATATCCTTGTAATCCACTGAGCTAACAAAATGTATAGTCTCTAGGTGATGAGTTAACTAGTGATGACATTACAACATACATCTTCTTTTGCACTTAATAATGAAATAGATTAAGATGTTTAGGGAGCATGAGCCTCATCTTTTACATAAGAAAGGTATGTGGATTATGTTTGTGAGTTTTGCTTTTTCCCATAGAAGTCCCAATTGGTGTTCATAATGGTGTTTGAGCCTAAATATGATGAGAAACATGTAATAACACATAATCCAAGAATTATTGTTAGGAGAGTGGGTACGGAACCAAGAGATCATTGTTGGTAGTTAAAGATAGCTCATGCAAAAACATGTTGGGAGTGATTATCATGATTAGTGTTTCTATTTTTATTTCCAAATGGATCTTGTTTGATGAAGACAAAGGTTGTTAGGGATAGCCTACAAGAATGCAATTGTGTAATGACAAAGAGAAAGATTTACAAGGATGCATTTGGCAACTTTGTTGGATGATTCATGTTGCATAAGATAATCTACATTGCATTGGTCTTGAGTAGAAGTACAAGTGTCACAAGTTTGTGATGACATATGTTTCTTGTACTTGTGTAACTCTAGGTTTAATACAATAACGAAGTGTTTTTTCATGATGTAAAAAGTATCGCTTTAAAACACTGTGTTGCATGCATAACCCTTGGATTTTTGGTCTTGTATGTCATTTGCATCCTTATTGTAGAAGGCAAGAAGTAGGCATATTGGTGAGGATGTATATGCCAATGGAACATGTAGCCTTAGATAATTACTTCTTTGTGAGCTCTAAGTGCATTGATTTGGTGACCATGGCGGTTGAAGTGTATACCACTTATGGGGGAGTAGTCATTGATAATAATGAAATGTAGATGTAACAAGAAGCCAGTTGGTGTATTGTGAGATGACGAGTTCACAAATGTACTAATGTTGGAATAACTACTACTTATTTGTGATTATCACATAGGTTTTGATTGAGTTGTCATCTTTTCCAATCTAATATGTTATCATATTGTGTATATCTAATATGTACCATGTAATGATTTAGTAAAATATTATATCCTACTTATGTACAATTTTTATATTTAAAAATAATCTTTGAATCATTACACATGAAGATGAAAATATAACATGATACCCCTCACATGAAAACTATAATGATGCAAACTATAATGATCACATCAAAATATAATGATGCATTGTTGATGGTGGAATTTTTAATCACTATTAACATTTATATTTTTAATCCCTAAAACCTATTTTACACTTAAATACCATCATCACAAGTACACACATATTAGGTTCTGAACATTTAAATAAATATATGTCCTTTCCTCTAATAATAAACCATGAATAATATAATTCTGTATATACGTCACCCCATGTGCTCAACCTGCAAAGCTTGCCATTACCAATCGGTTGTGAATATCCTCATATAATACGGTGGAACAAATGTCTGTGGGTTGAATCACATTCTTGACTCTAGTTGACGGGCATTGCAATCACGCTTCAAAGATTCCATGGAAGATGACGTAGTAGAGATCGCAGACAGAGTGAGACATTTGAAGCAATAACATCGTTGTGGACTCCACACATTTATTGTCAAATCCAGACATGAAGCATACAAATGTCATTGGGCACTAAACACACAGATTTCATTGGGCACTAAGCACACAGATTTCATTGGACAGTAAAGGAAAGGCCACTCAGATTTCCATTTATTTAAAGTAATCTAAACATCTGAGGAGGATTATGATCCATTTTTATATTTTTTTCTCTAAATTTGATTGGAGTTGTTGGAATTGCAGATATAATTGCTAATTGGGCTTAGGCTTGTTGGTGAGTTGACAAAGCCACCCCCCCTAGTCGTTTGAGACTCCAGGACTGCCCAGGAGACTTAGACCAATGCAATTGTAGAGGTCGAACCTCTGATATGAATTAAAAAAAAAGTTGTTGAAATTGCCACAGAGGTAGTCGAGGGTCGAGGGGTTGAATCCATTTTTGCAATTAAAAATGAAATTTGAATAATAAAAAATTACAATCTAACCAAATATTATATCGTTGGATTCTATCAATGATTGTCAAAAACATCAAAATCGTTGATTGTTTAGACTCTTTCATTTTATTTTGATAGTTGGTTTCTGTCAATGATGACCAAAAAGTCAAAATTATCGATTGTTTAGACTACTTCCTTTTCTTTTAGCAGTTTTCATAAGAAAAATTCGATTTAAATTCAATCAAAACTTGTAATCTCAATTGTAATAGAAGAGTGTTTCCAAATCAACCTAAATTATTGGAATGCCTATTTGAACAAAGCAAATTCTTAAATAAATCCTGTAGTTTATATTCATTGAATAAAATAAATCATATTTCTTATTGTAGAATACAAAAGACCAAGTGCTAGAAACACTCAGAAAAATATAGATGCAAAGTACACTTACAATGATACATGTATAAAATTACACATAGAATATATATAATTTTTTTCCCTTTAAAAGATATATCATTTTCCCCCTTCTTCTTTATTACCTTTTCCCATCTCCTCAAAGATTGATCCATATTAACCAAGTGTAAGTTTGAAGGCAGTGTATCTAAATTCATAGAGAGAGATGCTTCTTTATTTGAATTAGATGAATAAGTTTCATAAAGTCTCTTTGTTATGACTTAAGAGGCTTCAAGAGCAATTAACTCCTTTGAGGAGGAAAGCTTCACAATTTTCATGTAGGGAATGTAAATCGTTAACCTCCATTGTGGTAATTATTTCCACCATTGACATCTCCTTACCATGCTTCACAATATAGGCACTAGAAATAGGTGAACGCTTTGAAACATTAGGAGTAGTAGTATTGTTTTTTATTGCATCCCTAAAAGGAAACTGAGTGCCCACCACTCCTCCCTGCAATCACAGTGCCAATACAAGAGTTGAATTTTTACTAAATGATAATCAAACAATCAGGATAGATCCTCCATTTGTTTACCCTCGTAAAGAAGGCGTTGCATGGAAATAGGAATCCCAAGACTATGCTCCAATTTTTTATTTAAATCTAGAACATCGTTGTTAGAACTCGCTTGCATGCATAAGGATGTCCCAAAAAGAGACTCGTAATTTGAAATCTTGTCTTTGTACTAGGATTTGCATCAAATAATTGTTGATTAGGGCTTTCTTCAAACACTTGACAAGCAATCATTATGTAAAACACTTGCCATGTATTAAACCCTTGGCATATAGAGATTTCAACAAATACTAGTGTTGTGTAGGCCTTTCATCAAGCACTTTGTAAACATCTTCATCATAATATGGAACCTATATGCCCAAAGATTTGTAGTGTTGGCTGTGGAGCCAGATCATCTAGCCTCATAGATGATGATTCAGCCGTGTTTGAACCCTAGGTTTGGTTATGATCCCGGCATGATCCCTAGGGGGTCCTGGGGGGTTTTCACCAACAGTTTATGGGCCCATGGTTTTGGGTAACCGTGGTATTTTCCCATTGTATTTCTCTTATAAAATAAAGACATTGTAATACGGATAGGGTTGATGTATTAGGTTTTATGCATTGTAAATATCTCTGAGATCAGAAGAGAGACTGTGAGACAGTGAAGAGGAAGTGCAGTGGTTGTGTTGCAGGTTGTATCCCTTCACTTTGTTGGACGGTATCATAATAAGGATTGGAAATTTCAGTGTGGACGTAGCCCATCTTGGGTGAACCACGATATATTTGTGTCTCTCTTGTAATGTGTATGTGTGATTATATTTGCATTTCTGTTTATTGTTATTGATCTGCGATCCTGTTTTTCTAACAATTGGTATCAGAGCCGAAGGTCTATTTGGCAAATAAACCCGCAGGAAACTAGGGTTTCTGGTTTAAGTGGGAGCAATGGAAGAAGAAGGAAAGTTTAAGGTCGAGAAGTTTAATGGCCAAAACTTTCAGTTATGGAAGATGCAAATGGAGGACTATCTATACCAGAAGGATCTATTCCTACTGTTGGGAGGAAGAGCAAAGAAGCCGATGGCCATGAAGGACGAAGAATGAGAGGTTCTTGAAGAAAGGCTATGGGAACAATACGGTTGAGCCTGGCTTTGTCGGTGGATTTCAATATCTCAAAAGAAACGACAATGGAGGGTTTGATGAGCGCACTGGGTAAGCTGTATGAAAAACCATCAGCCTACAACAAGGTATTTCTAATGAAGCGTTTATTTAATATGAAGATGTCTGAAGGTGGATCTGTTACTGATCATTTAAATGAGTTTAATACGGTTACAAATCAACTAAGTTCTATAAATGTGAACTTTGATGATGAGGTTAGGGCTCTTCTAATCTTGTGTTCATTGCCAGAAAGCTAGAATAGCTTGGTCATGGTTGTAAGTAACTCTGTCTCTGGTTCAAACACCTTGAAATTTGATGATGTTATTGGTGTTATTCTTAGAGAGGAAATGCGAAGAAAAAACACAGGTGAGACATCAGGTAATGCGTTGACCATGGAGAGTAGGGGAAGGAAAAAGGAGAGAGGAAAGAGCCAAGGTAATCGTGGCAAGTCTAAAACGGGCAGATCCAAGTCCAGACTGGGAAAAATAGAGTGCTGGAACCATGGAAAGAAAGGACATCTGAAGAAAGACTGCAGATCTCTAAAGAAGAAAGGAGATGCATAGCAGGAAACTACCCAGGAAACAAATGTAGCAGGTGATGTGTTACAAGATGCTTTGATTCTTGCATTAGATAATACTAGTGATTATTGGGTAGTAGATGTAGAGGCTTCATGTCATGCTACACCCCATAGGAAATATTTTCATGATTATGTTCCAGGCGATTTTGGACATGTTTTATTGGGTGATGATGAGCCATGTAAAATTGCTGGAATGGGTAAGGTATGGATAAAATTTAAGAATGGAGCTGATTGGCTGCTGAAGGATGTTAGGCATATTCCGGCTATGAAAAGAAATCTGATCTCAACAGGGCAGTTGGGAGATGGCGGTTGTCTATCTACGTTTGGAGAAACATGGTGGAAGATCACCAAAGGATCAATGGTGATAGAAAAAGGAGATAGCGTAGGTACGTTGTATTTATGTCTTCATAACACTGACCATTCTATCTCTTTAGCTTCCACAGGAACAGATACAACATTGTGGCATCATAGGCTTGGCCACATGAGTGAGAAGGGGATGTAGATTCTCCACTCAAGGAAGTTGCTGCCAGATTTGAAGCAGGTAAGTTTGGAATTCTGTGAGAATTTTGTTTATGGAAAACATAAGAGAGTTAGATTTCTTAGGGTTGGGAAATAGAAGAAGAATGAAAAGTTAGAGCTTGTGCATACTGATGTATGGGGACGGGATCAGGTACACTATCTTGGTGGCTCTCATTATTATGTTACATTTATTGATGATGCAACTAGGAAAACTTGGGTTTATTGCATTATACATAAATATGATGCATTTGCTACTTTTAAGAAGTGGAAAACTTTGGTTGAGAATGAGACATAAAAAATGTTGAAGTGTCTCAGATCTGATAATGGAGGCGAGTACTGCGGCAAGGAGTTTGATAGTTACTGTTCATACCATGAGATTTGTAGAGAGAAGATAGTCCCAGGAACACCACAAGAAAATGGTGAGTCAGAAAGGATGAACAGAACGATCATGGAGTGTGCAAGGTGTATGAGATTGCATTCAGGGTTGCCCTTACAGTTTTGGGCAGATGCTGTAAATACTGCTGTTTATTTAATAAACAGAGGACCTTCAAGTGCTTTGGATGGTGGTATTCCAGAGGAGGCATGGACAGGTAAAAATGTAAACTACTCATTTCTGAGAATGTTTGGTTGTGAAGCATTTGTCCATATTGATAAAGATAATATAACAAAGCTTGAAGCTAAATCCAAGAAATGTACCTTTATTGGATATGGGGTTGATGATTTTGGTTATCGTTTATGGGATTATGAAAATAAAAAAAATCATTAGGAGTAGAGATGTGATATTCAATGAAAAGGTCATGTATAAAGATCAGTTGCAGGGAAAGAAACAGGAAAATGGAAACACAGAGTACACAGTACTTGATGAAATTGGAGAAAATGAAGTTCCAAAGGTGCCAGAAAATCAAGAACAACAACAAGTACCTGAAACTCATGCAACTGCAAGAAGATCTACCAGGTTAAGTAGACTCCATAAACGATACTCTCCTTCAATGTATTATTCATTGATGACTGATGTTGGTGAACTAGAGTGTTATGAAGAAGCAATGCAGGCGGAAACTAGAAATAAGTGGGAGCAAGGCATGAATGAGGAGATGGACTCATTGGTAGGAAACCAAACTTGGGATTTGGTTCAGTTGCTTGTTGGTAAAAGAGCATTGCAGAACAAGTGGATTTACAGGTTGAAGGAAGAAGGAGGTAAGAAGCGGTACAAGGCCAGACTTGTTGTAAATGGGTTTGCATAGAAGAAAGGTATATATTTTGATGAAATAATTTCTCCTGTTGTTAAGATGACTTCAATTAGGACTATTTTAAGTCTAGTGGTGGTATAAGATTTGCATCTTGAACAGTTAGATGTAAAAACAACCTTTCTCCATGGGGATTTGGAGGAAGAGATATATATGCAATAGCCACAAGGGTATGAGGTCAAAGGGAAGGAGGATTTGGTATGCAGGTTGAAAAAGAGCTTGTATGGCTTAAAGCAAGCTCCAAGGCAATGGTATTTAAAATTTGCCAGGTTTATGACAGAACAAGGTTATAGTATATGTCATTCTGACCACTGTGTTTATTTCAAGAGGCTAGATAATGGAAGATATATTATCTTGTTATTGTATGTGGATGACATGCTTGTTGCAGGGTCTAACATGCAGGATATAAATGTGCTCAAAAGGAAGCTAGCTAATTAATTTGCGATGAAGGATTTGAGTGCTGCAAAGCAAATCCTTGGTATGAGAATAACAAGAGACAAGAAAAATCACAAATTGACATTGTCTCAGGGTGAGTACATACAAAAGGTGTTGGAGAGGTTTAGAATGCAGAATGCAAAACCAGTTAGTACACCTTTGGCCAACAATTTCAGTCTAAGTAAGGAAATGTGTCCCAAGACACAGGAAGAGACAGATTACATGTCCAAGATTCCCTATCAATCAGCAGTTGGTAGCTTGATGTATGCCATAGTGTGCACAAGATCAGATATTGCACAAGCAGTGGGAGTTGTGAGCAGATATATGAACAATACAGGTAAAGAACATTGGAAGGCAGTACAGTGGATTCTCAGGTATTTGAGAGGTACTACCACTCAGGCATTATGTTTTGGAGGTTCAGACACTGTTCTACAAGGATATGTTGATGCAGATATGGCAGGTGATAAGGATAGCAGGAGGAGCACCACAGTGTATGTGTTTATTGTAGGTGGAACAACAATAAGTTGGATTTCGAAACTGCAAAAGGTTGTTGCACTTTCAACAACGGAAGCAGAGTATGTTGCTGTTACAGAGGCTAGTAAAGAGATGATTTGGTTGCAGAGGTTTATGGAGGAATTAGGTAAGAAGCAGAAGGATAGCAAGTTGTATAGCGACGACTAGAGTGCCATTCATCTTGCAAAGAACTCAGCATTCCATTCCAGGACTAAACATATGCAGCTCAAGTACCATTTCATACGCTCTGTTCTGGAAGATGAACTGTTGAAGCTGGAAAATATACACACTAGCCAAAATCCTGTAGCCATGTTCACAAAGGTAGTGACCAGAGAGAAACTGAGTTCTTGTTCAGTCTCAGTTGGCCTTCTAGCATGAAGGTGAAGAGTAGAAATTTTCTAAGTCCAAGTCCAGCAAGTGCAGTAGCGGTGGAGTTGCTGTGATCAGTATCCAAGTGGGAGATTGTTGGTTGTGGAGCTAGATCTTCCAATCTCATAGATGATGATTCAGCCATGTTTGAACCCCAGATTTGGTTATGATCCCGGCACGATCCCTAGGGGGTCCAGGGGGGTTTTCGCCAAAAGTTTACGGGCCCATGGTTTTGGGTAACCGTGGTATTTTCCCATTGTATTTCCCTTATAAAAGAAAGACATTGTAATACAGATAGGGTTGATGTATTAGGTTTTATGCATTGTAAAGATCTCTGAGGTTAGAAGAGAGACTGTGAGACAGTGAAGAGGAAGTGCAGTGGCTATGCTGCAGGTTGTATCCCTTCACTTTGATGGACGATATAATAATAAGGACTGGCAACTTCAGTGTGGACGTAGCCCATCTTGGGTGAACCACGATATATCTGTGTCTCTCTTGTAATGTGTATGTGTGATTATATTTTCATTTCTGTTTATTGTTATTGCTCTGCGATCCTGTTTTTCTAACATGCAGAACTCAACAACCACCTTTGTATTGAAGTCTTGGACGACCTTGCCTGCTAATTGTGAAGGATTGTGCCAAACTTGCCATCATATCCACATAGGTGTTGTTGATTATTACCATCCATCACTTGCAATCGATCAAATAATTCTGACCTTGAACCCGGGCATAGTCTTCAACCTCCAAACAAGTGAAACACCCCTACCCTTACGACAAACCAACTTGGCTATTTGCATGGATTTTGATCTTCTTGGGAGGCATGTCTACTTCCTATCTATATAAGCTTTAATATACCCTTCCTCTCTTTCGTTATAGCCACCCCTTGAGTCCACGACTCATCTCTATGACCACAACAAGGGTCATACTTCATGAACTGATATTGTCACCATGAAATTATGAGGACTTCTATACATATGGAAGATATTTATCTTTTCTAGTGTTGAAATCAAACAACAAGCATCCAACAATCATTTGCTCAAGGCCATCATAAAACAAACCGAGCTGTCATAATTTAGTGTAACTTCCCCTCATTTCGAAGATGATAGCCTGGGTAAATTGGATTATGCAAAAGTTGGAGGCTTTGCCAACATTATACCCATTTAAGAGCTCAAACATCCCACTTGTGGGAATTGAACCTAGGTAGGATGGATAATGCTCCTTCTGACAACTATTTGGGTTAGACCCAATTGACATTTACTTTTAATAGGTAGAATATATTTCAATTTATTATTCAAAATTCAATTATTAAGTATTAAATCTAAATGATATTTGGGTGTATTAAATAGGAGTGATTTAATTAGTGAATAAACTCATTTTTTCTAGCTAGGCAAAGTTCTATCTTGATTTACCAGATTTTTTAAATTAATTTCGGTAATCTGGATTGTGTTAAAATTGGAAAAACCTTTGAGGGAAAAGTTCCATGATCGAAGCTCTATGAATTAGGTGGAACTATGAATTCCTCAATATTCCTAGCCACCCTAAAATTCCTACCCAATTTGGTGAAGAATTTCCACAATAAAAGACGTGAATTAATTTACTTAATAAGTTACTCCATATTGGATATGGGCATTAGCATAGATCTACACAAATGCATATCGATATAAATCCCATATCTATTAAATCTCAAAAGGGATTTATTCCCCTGAGTTATAATTTTTTTTATCATTTAAGTCAATGCGTTGGTAGCCGCATGATGGAGAGTTGTGAATTTCACTCTCTCCACCCAATTCCAAGTCCCCAATGAGACATTGGTTTGTTGTGATAAGGATAGAAGGGTAGGCGCCTCCTGTGAGTGGGACACCATATGAGTGCGTCTCCATGACATATCGACCTTTGCTAAGTCACAAGTTATTGGTATATCTAGCTTGCAATCTTACCCAAATAATCCCAACAAGTTACCGATTCGCATAGGTTTTTTTTTATCATTTAAAATGGATCTAGATTGGTTGTGATCTTACTCAACTTAATAAAATTCATAACTCAAAACTTATTATTTTCTAAAAAGTATTATAAATTTTATAAAAACAATATAATAAAAAAAACTTGAAATTTTATTAATTTATTATGTAAAACTATTTATGTTTAATGTAAAATGTGAGAATATTAATTATAAATAAATATTTATATTTTAAAATAAAATAAATTTAATAAATTTTTTATCCAAAATTATATATCTAAATACATTTAAGAGTGAATTATATAATTGGAAAATTTATCAAAATCCATAGTGTTTTCTTAACGTATTTGTTTACTTTCAGAGGAGTTATTGTTAAATATAAACATTATGAACTTTCACATCAGTGAAAATAATTTTTATCTCTTAATATAAACATTGAGAACTTTCATATTAATAAATGATTTTTATCCCTCGATATAAACCTTAAGAACTTTCACATTAATGAAAATGATTTTTATCCCTCGATATAAACCTTAAGAACTTTCACATTAATGAAAATGATTTTTATTCCTCAAATTTAATTGAGTTTATACTTGTGTAAGTTCTAACACAAAGAACTTGAAATAGGAAAGGTTGAGCTCTTGTTATCTTTCATTGATGAAGATTGTGGTTATGGAAATCTTATAGCAATTTTTGTTGTGGAGATGAGTATGTTTAACTTTATAACAATTTTTGTTGTGGAGATGAGTATGTTCAACTTTATGAAGAAGATTTCAAGATTTGGTTTTAGGAATTTGAATATTTTATATATAAGAAATTGTGAAGACTTAATAAACAAAAAATAGGAATTGTGAAGACTTAATAAACAACAAATAGTAATGAATGACATCAATATAATAAATAAATAGTATTATTTGAATAATAGTTAATGATATTAATAAAAAAATATGATTACTCTTAATATAGTATCAATATTGTATAAATATATTTCAATTTGTGGGTAAAAAAAATCATTATCTATAAAATCAAGATTTATTATTATTATTTTGGGGATTTGTTACATAGACTCATGTTTCATTATTGTAAATTTGGTTTCATTAAAGATAAAAATAAACATAAACATGTAGATAAATGTTAAGTAATGTAATTAAAATTAAAGAATAATAAAAAGAGTTTCAAATTATGACCAAATTTGATAAAAAGATGGTTCTAGTCAAGTGATGAGTTTATATATTACTCTAGTAAATGTGCAATGTTATGTTAAACAATCATTCATTTAGTAGTAGTTTTATAAAAAACAAAAGACTTGATTTGCATGACATCATAATAAAAATGTACATTGTCTTGTGATACAATATTGACTTTGCCACATTTTAATACAAAAGTAGCAGCATCAATAGTCATGTTCCCATAACCTGCCAATATTTATGGCAAGTACTTTAACTAAAGGCTCACTACCATATAATGTTTAGATGCTAATAGCGTTTGATGATATTGGAACATCTCAAAGTGGTCCCTTTGTATCAAATGGCAGTTGCAATGTGTAGGAGAGTGCTCAATGTTTTACTATAAATTGTTTCCAACATAAGGTGTTCAATGATGCCTTAGACATACTTAATCACATTTCTTGCTCAAGCATACCGACAAAAGTATTTAGCAAAAATGTTGAAGGAATGAAGATTCCAATGCTTGTAACCATGGATATTGTTACTATTGCAAAACTAAGTCCCCCCTTGGGCAACGAATAAAAGACAAATAAGTCTGTAGCAATGTATAGTTTGCACGTATATATAATAGTCTAAATCAACTAAGTTTCATCTTTTAATACCTCTTATTTACAAATGCTTATTTCGTTGGAGTTTGTTTTGAGTTGAAAACACAATGGGCTATATTTTGTACACACATACAATAATTTATATGAGTTAATCCTCATTTCACAAGGCATAAATATCAACATTATTGGGTATGGAGTGCCTTAGATAGAGCATTTAGTTACAAAGATTTCTTCACATAGTGCTTGAAAGTTCTACATTGGTCACAATATGTAGTTGAGTTTTCCAACACAAGTTTTATCCATTCATTTTCCATAGAAGCAATTTTCAAATTTGAAACATGTTATTCATGAGTCAAGCTCTTTACAACTACAATTTTGAGTCTCCTCAATCTTTTTTCCTTAGAAATCAAATTTTATAAATTTAGTCATTCATATATGCTTGGAAACAACCATAACTTGTTATGTTTTCCTCGTCTCAACCAAGTAAAGATTTATTTTAGACGAGATATCATATAATTTGAAGTCTTTAACTACAAAATAATATGATGATGTTGCCATGCATGCAGATAAAGAGATATGAAAATCAAGGATAATTTGAGGGGCGAAATTTAGCCCATGGACTATTTTTTCAAAAAAAGATTTGCCAATTTGCATTTGTTGAAGCCCTATTTTGCCCAATTTTGACGGGGTAAACTTTTTTCACTCTAAAATTCGCCAAATTATTATATAAACTATATAAAATCCTTAGAAACTGAAATAATTTTAGAAAAATATCGCCAAATATTTTATAGTTGATATTTTAAGAATTGGTAAGATTCGCCAAGATTTATACACTTTTAAATAAGTATGGGTCTTTAAAATTATTGTATAAACGTGAAATAATAGCCATAAATAAAATATCTCTAAATATATAACCTCATGAGTAGTGATTTAATGCATTTATTAGTAAGGGATATAATTCCATTAGATGATTTTTCATTACTCATCAAGGAATCAATCCTAAATAGTTATAAGAAATCATTTTAGATGATTTTTCAATACTAATAAAGGAATCAATCCTAAAAGGTGAGATGAAATCATTCACTGTGTGTAAACTATATGCACTTTCTTTTATTAGGATAAAGTTCTAGGATTGAAAGCTAGTAAAAAATGTTAAGCCATTACTGTAATGTTAAGCCATCACTATTGATATGAGAATACACTAAAAAAGGCAAAAACGAAACTCCATAGTATGCTAAATTCAATGATGTTGTAAAACATAAACAGGGTAAATTCAATGATGTTGCAAAACATAAGCAAGGTAGAAACCACTTTTACCATAGTTACTTTCCTTGTACTACTATTAAGATTCATAGTTACTTTCCTTGTACTACTATTAAGATTAATCCTGAAAGTAAGCTTGATGAAGCTCTTGTTTATTAAAAAGTGAAAGTGAAGATACTAGTTGAGTAAGAACTAAAAGGTTGCCGACAAGGAAAATGAACAAATGGGAAAACTATGATCCATGTTTGGAGTTTCGTCTTGTAAGTGTCCATCAAAGTTAGAAAGTTGGTGAAAATTTAAATGGCAAAGAGTACTTGAGAATTAATTTTTTATACCAAAGGGCAAAGTAATTTTTTCATATAAATATGTTGAACCCTTGGATCAATCCAAAAATAATGGAAAGAATGCATTTAGTGCATTTCCTATGGATGGAAAACTATTCATGATAACATAGTACTCCAATAATATTTTATTATAATCAATGAAATTAGTGTATTGCAATGTATTAAAAATTCAAGTAAGTATTCTTCTTCCTCTTAAGTTATTCAACTAATTTTTAATTTTGGTTAACTATGATGATGTTGCTGAATATGACTATGTTTATATGAGAAAACCTAAAGTTCACCATATCATTATTGAAATTGCAAAAAATAATCTTAAGGGGATTGCTAATCATACGATAAAATTGAAGAATCTAACATGGTCAAAGTATCTCATTCGAGTTAGGGAAGATTCAATAATACTTATAGATCCAACATTCCAATTGCTTTGGTGATAGGAATTTAAGGGTGGGGCAATATCATGATAACTAGTTGCTATGTACTATCTCCCAATGAGAAGAAATTACCAACAATGAATACAAATGGACTAAGGAAGCCTAATTTTGTGTTTGAAGGGGTAATATGTATCTTCAGAAACATTGGAGGTTATATGTAAGTAATATATTAATAGAACTTACATATATTAATAGATTAAAAGTTTCTCGAGTTAGTTTATTATATAAGAAATACAATTGAGAATGTTAAATATTAATAGGTTCTTGAATAGTAGGATAGGTTTGATGAAAACTTTGCAACTAATCTTTAAGAGGTTTTTTTTGTCCAATGTCCATACTCATGTTTGATTTTGTTCAACGTACTCCTCTTTGACTATGTTCAATATATTGATTTTTCCATAAATTTATTATGAGTGCAATGCTTGTGTTTATAATGATTTGAGCTCATAAAAAGTAGCGGTAATGTCCCATTGACCTTTCAAATTGAGCTGTAAACAAAAATCATGTTACTTATTCATTTGAGTTTCAAGTGTTTCCTGAAGTAAAATAGTAGCTTGTGATTTGTTTGAAATTGTCTGGTTAGTTATCTTAATGCAAGAACTCTTAGAGTGTTTGGAAAGGACAAAAATATACTTACCATGCATAGAAACCCACCACTATGACCTGTGCAATTGTGTGCATATTTCTTGTGTACAAGTCCTTCATAACACACAACTATGAGACAACTACTAAAAAATCACCTACTTTTACATAAAATATGATTAAAATGATAATATTCATTAAATTTTACAAGTTTTAATTGTAAGTTTAATGTTTTTTTATTGAATATAAGCCTACATATCTATATATATGATCTCCGGCAGATCTAAGAGTAGTGGTTGACCATCTAGGAAGAGGAGGATCATCAGGTGCAAGATTCGAATCTTGGTCTTCCATTCGCTCATCTTCACTAATAGGTGCTAGATCTTCAGGTTCTTGTGGATCTGGATCTAGCATTCGCTCTTCATTATCTTCACTCTCATACTCTGAATCTGAATTGTCATGTGATGAAGATTCACTCTCTTGGAGCTCATCAAGCAATGGAGGTGTGGTAGGCAAGCTCTCTTTCTCAACAGGATGAGCATCATGTAGAGTCCATTCCTCAAACTGTACACTCCTATCAAGGATATTTGTCATAGTAGAAGGATCAAGAAGCTTGTAGGCCTTTGCATTCAATGCATAACCCACCATAATACACTCTCTGCTTTGTGGATCTAGGGCTCTCCTTTTCTAAGTTGGAATCCTTTCCCATGCTATGGATCCAAACACTCTAAGATGAGACACATCAGGTTTGTATCCCATCCATGATTCGAAAGGAGCCATATGTTTTAGTCCTTTGTGAGTAACTCTGTTCTGAAGATAGGTGGCACAGTTGATGGCTTCTGCCCAAAGACTAGGGCGCAACCCTTTCGACTTTAGCATGCAAGTGGCCATCTCTTTCAATGTTATGTTCTTCCTCTCAGAAACACCATTTTGTTGTGGTGTATAGGGAATAATATGTTGCATCTCAATGCCTTATTCAGCACAAAAGGTTTGAAAATCACCCTTGATTTACTCTCCTCCATTATCAATGTGAATGGCCTTGATCTTTCTATTTGAAAACTTTTCTGCAGAAGACTTGAAAAAATTAAAGAATCCAAATACTTCTGACTTTAATATGAGAAAGTATACCCATGTAAATCTTGAATAATCATCAATAAAAGTAAGAATATACCTTGTCTTGTTCAAATATAGATCTGGAAATGGCTCTGCAACATCACTATAAATCAGATCTAGAGGTTGAGAGGCTCTCCTTGCCTTCCACTTTTCAAATTTCTTTTTCAGGATGCTTTCCCATCAAACAACCATAATAGTTTCCCTTAGAAAACTTGATCTTGGGAAGCCGTTCAACCATCTCTTGAGTATGCATTTCTTGCAAGTATTTATAGTTGAGATGCCCAAATATTTCATGCCATAGCCTACTCTCTTCATTTGCATGAGTGTGCAGAGTAGACTATTTAGAGAGAGGTAGAAAATGGGAGAACTCGTAGAGTTACGACTTGTGGTTTGCAACACATTTTGCAATGGTAGATCCTGATACCATGTCTTGGATTTCGACCTCATTTGGAGAGAAGATCACCCTCTTGGGATCTCCAATGTGGGTCATATGGTAGAATAAAATTAGATTTGCAGTGAGTGTGGGGACATAGAGCACATATGAGAAGTTCCCATGATCAAGTTTGATTCTTCCAATCCCCTCAGAGGAGACCTCAGAATCATTCCCCAACATGATGGATGGTCCAAGAGTGGATTCGAAACCAGTGAAGAGATCTTTGGAGGAAGACATGTGTCTTGATGCTCCTGAATCTATGGTGAAGGAGGATTATGTTGATGCATCTTCCATGAGGGCATGGCATCTCTCTTTGTCCTCTGATCTTGATGGTTCACCTTCTTTCTTTCTAGCACATGAAGGTACTGGAAGATTATTCTTTTCAAGAAGTGAAGCCATGAGATCTATGGTCTTATTCATACATGAAATCTCGGGATGGAATCCTCTATTGAAGTATGTGCATTTGGATTTCCCCTTCTGAGTTTGCTTGTCTTTCTTAGGATTTGAAACTCCATCTGACTGATTTGGAGCCTCCTTCTGCTTCTACTCATTCGACTTTCTGTCAAATGATTTTTGCTTACCCTTTCCATTCACTCTCTTCATCTCAGTGCCTGGAAGAGATGAATCCAATTTGGGTTTTATCATTCCCATATGAACTAACTTCTCCTCCTCAAGTGTGAGTGACTGGATGAAGTATTAAAGAGTGGGAAACTTCCATTTTGGGATGGACAGCTTCGCTGACTGAAATGTGGAGAAAAATACTGAGTAGTCGTGGAGAAAAATACTGAGTAGTCAGGGCCTAGTTTTGATAGTATGGCAAGGATGATTTGCTTCTCTTCCTTCTCTATCCCATATCTCTTCAATTGCGAAATCAAATTTTTGAACTTATTGAGAAACTCAGTGATGGTTTCGAAACTTCCTGGGCTCAAGGAGATGAACTCATTTCCAATTTATGACCCTTCAAGTCATCTTTTTGTCCAAGAAGAGATCCGATCTTGTCCCAAACCTCTTTTGGAGTTGCTAGATCTATGACATGAAAATTAAGTTCTTCAGAAATGTTGAGGAGCAACAGTCCTACTACTTCATCAAGTTTGTCTAAGTACTTGGATTTATCTACTGCACCCGTGGGTTATACTGCAGTCCCATTCAAAAATCTAGAGAGGATCTTGGACTTCATGAAGATGTCCTTATTGGCCTTCCATTCTAAATAGTTGAATGAATTCAGTTTTAGATCCATTGGTAGCTGTTGAAGTCGAATTGAAGATGAATTCGAATGATGGAGATAACCTACAAAACAATGAGAATTGTAAATGGAGATCAGCTACAATTTGAATTGAACACTGCCTTAGGACACTGAGCACATGTGACTAGATCCTTCACACCTGGATAGACCTCACTGGATTGCTCCAGTGAATTCAATACAATTGCACTAGGAATTGCCGTGGAAATCCAGAGGCTTCCGGTGCTCAATGAAAGACAGTTGCTCAAAGAATTGCTGCAACTGCTGCTGCTATAATTCGAATAGATGACTCCAGCTCTGATACCATGTGATGATTTACAGGATAGATCACACAGCTGGAGCAAACCTCACTAAAACTCACTCAATAATAGCAGAGAAGAGAAGAAGAATTGCTGAATCAATAATCACTCATTAACACTAGAAATGGAAAAAATTGCTGTATCATACATCAGCTGTAAGCTGGCACTGTGAAAAGTGAATAATAACTGAATACAATCAAATGGATTCGAATGCCTCTAAGGTCATTCGAATTCTCCTCAATGTGTGGCTTGGATAGCATTGGAGATATCATCCAATCAGTGGCAGTAGTCGCAAATGGTAAAATGTCAGTCAAATGAGTCTAACTGAGTCATGTGAGCACAAATCATGAGATGGAGACTCCAAGGACGGTGCATGAGGCTGATGAGGCTGTTAGTAGGTCAAGTGGCACTCCGATACAAAAATATGGAAGCTAAAGGCAGTTAAACTGAGCAATAAATGAATAAAATAGTCAATAAATGTTTCAACTGACTATTAGTGATCTAGATAGTGTAGTAGGGTGCATTAGTCTTCCTGGTGAGGAAAACAAGGCGCACTAGGTAGGTAGGAGGGCTCCTCAGGGCTAAAAACAGGCTCTAGGGGGATAAACATAGGCTCCAGGTGTTGGGGATACTGACATGCTGATGACTGGATGCATGTAGATGCATGCATGATGACTGGATGCATGCATGCAAATATAAAAAATGATGGTGAGAATATTCCCACAAGACCGTGTTGGGTGGGTCGCATGGTTCCCTTAGTCAATCTCCATTGATTTTGGCGCTGAGGGAGGCCTGTCAACTGGAGGGGACTGTCCAGAACCCACCGAAGTCACTGGGACCCTCTTAGGGTCATGTTGAGCTCGAGTGGCTTCTTCGCGTTCGTCAAGGAGCCTTCGCATCCGTTAGATCAGTTATTCATTGATATTTTCAAACTTGTGGTCGATGGTATCCTCGATTCTCTTCTCCATGGAATCCAAGTCCTCTTTGTTGCATTTTCCCTCCAGCTTCTGCCGGAGGTCTGCTATCTGATTTTCTAACTGCTCCATTCTTCGGCTATATGCATCAATGTCACTAGTCCTTCAAACAGGGCAGCGACTACTACCTTCCTCCATTATATAACAAGGATCTAGGCCCGAAGAATTGCTATAACAAAGATTCCCGTATAGGAGCTCGTCGCCACTAAGTAGAGCACTGGTTAGAATCCAGTGCCTGAACTTTTCTCAAACTTCAACAAAGATGAGGAGGGCGAGTTGAGGTATAAACCGCTGAAGACAAAGCTAAGTTAGAAAACATTTTCGGCAAACACCAAGGAACAGTTGCAAATCCAATTTAAAGGAGCGAAAAATGAGCAAGAAACCTGAACATGGATAGGAAGAAATCTCCACAACCATTGAAATTAAATACTAAAGTACTTGAAATAGTGTTATATGACATTATGAGTCAGAGACCTTACGCGAGAGCTTACCATGACCGACATTTGGATTAATTGATGGTACATATTGACTGGTAGGGTTCGCCGATATAATCAAGGGTTGAAAGAGGGTTATATGACATTACGAGCCAAAGACCTTACCCTGACCGACCTTTGGATCAACTAATGGGACATATTGACTGTTAGGGTTCACAAATATTAATAATATATATTAGTTATATATATATTTAT
Organism: Larix kaempferi; assembly: GCA_027924585.1. Classification (NCBI taxonomy): domain Eukaryota; kingdom Viridiplantae; phylum Streptophyta; class Pinopsida; order Pinales; family Pinaceae; genus Larix; species Larix kaempferi. The sequence continues at coordinate 7,255,222 of BSBM01000687.1, read as the reverse complement.
AATAGTTAATATATTAGTTATATATTATCATAATTGTATATATAATATATATATATATTAATATGGTATAGAATATTGTATGTATAATATATATTAATATTTTATATATAATAGTAATATATATTAATATTTTATATATAATAGTAATATGTATATAATGATATATTTTATATATATAATCAAGGGTAGGGTCCCATTTTACTTTGAAGGGCTATGAGATATTGGACCCTATGTCGAAATGTAAAAATAAATCATTCTTTTCATTTGAAAATGTAATAGTACATCAAAATTTCATTATAGCTTTTACAAATTTCTTAATATAGTGACAATGTTTGCATTGTTCCTCTCTATAAACTTTAATAAGAAATGTTATATTAATGTGGCCTATTTAAATAACCCATAATCCATATAGAATAAATTTAAAAAACATAAAGACAAAAAAGCTAACAATATGAAGAAATCATTTGTTTGATCAATTATACCAATTATAGACATTGCTTGTAAATGGGTTTGTAGAAGATCTAGTGTAACATGGGAAAAAGTCGATGAAGAAGAGGGAGAGATGACCATAGGAGATAAGAGAAGTCTAAAAAACAAGATCAATCTTCCAAGATGGCATTGAGATGAAACATAATTAGGAAAAGAAGGAGAGATAACATGCCGTAGGAATAGAATCTAAGGTTGATGTTAATTTTTTGCACGACCCATTTCATATTATATGCATAATTCTATTGTTCAAGGTTTGGAAATTGTGAAAAATGGCAGTGAGGTTGTACAATCTGGGAAGTGTGATTTTTTGTTGGTTCATTAGTGTGCTTCATTCGATACTTTGCCGCCATAGACTAGTCGCATAATGCATTACAAATTTCAAACAATTTGGTTGTGGAAAGTTAAAACCCTACATCTAACTCTGTTCTCCACATACAAAATGCTACACATATTTGAAAATCCAATCCATAGTGCAAAATTCTGCACATACCTGTAAATTCACAACCCAGTAATATAAGGGGCCCATTGGACAAATCATGAATGCAAATGTTACATAAGATGTTTGTAAGGAGCCCATTGGATGAATAACAAATGCATAGTGAAGAAAATGAGGTGGAAACGACAATGGGGACGAATTACCCAAGATAAACTCTATTTCAAGTTTCACCCTTGTGCAATTGGAGTATTGGGCATGGCTGCATCCAATTTCTCAAAAAATTGACAAAATTTGCATCGTTCCACTCTAGAGGTTTTAATAAGCAATGTATAACCCAAATAAGCCAAGAACCCATATTGAGGAAATTTTAGAAACAAAAAAATACCTAACAATATGCAAAAAAACATTTATAACCATGGAGATTGAATTGACGAGTAATCAAACTTCTAATAGAAAAATCAAGGTTGGATGGAAATGAAATACAATCTATGCAATGTCCAATGAATATAGAAATCGATAAATTCAAAAGAGGGAGTTAATCTAAAAAATATGTTCATGAATACAAAAACTATTATCTCGAATCACTTCAATAACAAACTTCACTCCTTTGAAGCCCTTTGGAAACTTGAAAGTGGACGACAAAGTGAAAAGGTATTTGGAAAATGACTGCCACAAATTACCAGTTGGGAATTGGTGGTCCCTTAAGTACTCTAATGTTATTTCAACATTAGTAATCTTCTCATAAGATATGGGATTTAATCTTTAAATTGAGTGTGATTTTAAGATTTATCCATATCTCAAGTTGTCTACCATTGCATCATCAATTATGATTCCTTCTAAATAATCAAACTATGCAACATCATCTCTCTTTTGAGTTAATAGATTGGATTTGTACTCATCCTTCTTATACATATCACCATTCCATCCCATGGATGAGGTAAACCAAGACTAATACAATACTTTTCTTTATAAATACCTTTGAATCTAATAATCTCTCTAGCCAATGCTTTAGCTTTGTCTTGAAATCTCGACAGCAAGACCTCATTGGTAATCATTTGGTTGGATATATTTATCATATGAGTCTTGTTTTGAACCTACAAGTCCTCCAATTGATTCTTAGTTATACTAGTATTCAGGAAATTTATTATTTCAGCATCCTACTCAGTCATTTCTCAAAGTTGCTTTTCAACATCTTTGATTTCCTTTTGACATGTTTGATACATCTTTAACTCATCTTGTATAAGATCAAAATAATCCCATCTATCTAGCATTCCAACTGATATTTTGTCCCAAAGGGTCTTTCTAGTTCTTCTCAATAACTCTTCACCCTGGACATCTAGTTGCATCTTGGTAATTTGAATTTTTAATTCATTTATATCTGACTCTTGATCATCAATACCTTTTCACTTTGGTGTTCACTTTCAAGTTCACGAGCAAGGGTAAGAGTTACTCAAAATAAAGCTAAAGGATCTTAAAGGGTAACCATACAATATCAAGCTAAATCATGCTCTTAGAGTAGTATAAATAGGAGAGGACAATTTTCATCTTCATCAGCCAAAATTGAAGAGCTCAGATGCAAGAGTAGAGGGTCAAATTTAAGGGAAAGTTGAAGTGAAGAAGGCCGAAATTCTAGTGGAAGATGAAATCTTGCGATGATTTCTACTTGGTTTTTCTTTCTTAGGTCATCTTGGAATTTTTAGTATATCTTTGTTTTTGGGATTTTCAGATCGTGAAATGTTTATGGGATGGAGACATGTCAATACTTGTGAGTGCCTATGGTAAATATTTCATATGCTTATTTGCTATAGTTCTGAAGATATGACCTCAAAAAGTTAGGGTTTTTGAATAACCTTCAAACATGTCAATTTGGCATTTTCCTTATAAGTTTTGATCCAAAATGTTTCTGATAGTGCCCTTTGGAGGAGATGCAAAATAGATCTTTAAGAACATATGGTTAAAATTTAAGATCTTGGTTCGCTATATTTTTTGAATATGTGAAATTGGGAAGACAAGGCTTTTAAATTACTCAAAAAAATCTTTAAACAAGTTAGTTTGGCATTTTCACTATAACTTTTGATCCACAACGTTCCAAAGAATGACCCTTAGAGGAGATGTCGTAGAGATATTGAAGAATATGTGGTAAAAGTTTCATATCTTTATTCAGTACATTTTAAGATTTATACTTGTTGAATGTTAGGGTTTGTGACAATGATAGAGACAATAAAAATTCAAGAGAAGAAGGTTGACAAAATCTTGCATAAATTTCTCATACGGTATCAAAATCACAAACTTGTTGGCACATTGGATCAACATACTTAAAGATGATCTTAGTAATTATATTGGCACATTCTATGATGATCTTGGAATAGATAGTATTGGTGATTGTATTGAAATATTCCATGGTAATGTTATTGGCATGAGATCCCTCTAAGCTTTTGGAATGTACTATGAGGTCTATGATGTAAGGGTTTGAAGGTGCAAATAGATGAATTTTATTGGTGATTATTTCTAGGATTTGATTACACTCTTTGGAGGAATCATTCTGGTCTTGATATACATCTGAATTATATCTTGGAAGAAGTTGCTAGAATTCTTGGAGGATAGATTTGAGGCATGTATAGGTTGACATTGTGACAGAGATAGTTTTTGTGGCATTGTGACATAGACAATGATTGTTTCATTGTGACGAACAAATATTGTGATAGTGACAACAATACAATGATTGTGACAATGATAGATATAGGTAGAGGGATAGTGATACAGGTACACAGACATAGATACAGGTATAGGTTGATGGAGACAGTGATACAATGGCAGTGGAATATTTTTTTTCTTCTTATTCATATCAGGGTGGCAGTATGGGGAAAGGATAGGAGATTGAAGTCTCCTTTAGGTTGGTGCTTGTGATATCAGGGATTTGGGGCTTCCTTCGAGGTGGTGCTAGTAAAACTATTGAGTTGGATTTTAATGAGGACTGGAGTCCTATATATAGGTTGGAAATTATGAAAACCAAGGGGTTGTATCCTCATTCTAGTTGGAGCTTGTAAACCGAGGAGTTGGAGATTCCTTTAGGTTGGAGCCTATAAATTAGGGGGTTGGAGCCTCCTTCCAGTTGGTGCAGGTAAATCAGGGATTTGGATCTTGTAAAATAGGGGGTTGATGCCTCCTTCCAGTTGGTGTTGGGGTGCTTCCTATGAATTAAATCTTGTTATTTTTATATAAGAAAAGTATTATGTGTTTTTCCCTTATCTGGGTTTCGGATCCACGTTAAATCTCTTGTACATTGTGGATGATGTTATGTGTTGGTTTTATTGACGGTGAATGACATTGTTAATGGTTAATGTTACATGTTGTACTTAAGGTTAAAAGTGTTAAAAAGTGCGAAATACTTATTCACCCCCCCTCTTACTATAATTTTCCAACATTCAATTGGTATTTAGAGTCAATTCCTTCAAGAGAGTTTGATAGATGGAACACAGATCTCTAGAGCACATGGATGAACATTAAAGTCTCTACTCTGCAGATGGGGTTCAACTGTTCTATGGATCAAAATTTGATCATTGGATTATAAGAATGAGATTCCATTTACATGCACAAGGTTTTGATATTTGGAAATATGTTGTAAATGGTTACATCGCTCCTAGATTCTTCTGCCACTACAAAAAGGATGCACCTACACCCTTGGTTTTTTACCTGCTCAACATACAAGGATGCCCCAACACCTTGATTATCCACCCACGACTGGAAAGAGGAAACAACCCCATTAGCAGGCCTCAACGTGCCCCGAGCACAACCCAACCACCCTCTAATTTATAATAGTTTTAACTTCAGTTTTTCAGATCTTCAATGGCAGCTCGAGCTTTTGTAATTCTTCATCTATCTCACTGGCCTCTTTCTTGATTCTAATGTGCAATTACCAAAACTTCAGAGACACCTCTGGTCCTCTTCATACATTTGACTTGTATGGTTATATATCTTTTCAAAGAACTTTATTATTTGAAACATTGTGTCTTTTTAGGAAAATCATGCCTCTTCACAAAAAATATTGTATCCTTTTGAAGGCATCGATTCATCATTGATCTTCATAGTCTTTCAATCTTGTTTTAATCAATAAGGAATTACTATTTTGCAGAGTTAACCAATTTTGGCATTCTCCAAAGTTGGAAATTTGGCCAAATTGTTCTCCAGATATACCATTTCCAAACCTTCATTCAACAGAGTGGATGTAAAATCGGCAGCCAAGTAATATTTACAAATATTTCGCGTCCGGTCCTATTAATTAACTCTCAAGCAGCTTTCAACAATGAAATGATTAAAAACCATTGGATCTTCGTCAATCCACATCAACGGTGGAATTCAACATGCGCTTAGCTAGATTTCATAAAGATTTCGCATCACATCCTAAGCTTTAAACTCTGAACAACTTAACCCATCGAAATTGTCCTACATCGTTGGATTGCCCCATCCAAGATCGATGGTGGACTTGAAAATTTTATTTGCCCAATTAAAAGTGGATTTTGGGTCACATTCTTGGGTTGAACTTCATGCATGTTAACCCAACGAAATGCGTGTGATCCGATGGATTTGATTCCTCTGAGATCGACGGTGTTCTTTGCAAGTCAAATTCATGGGCTTCATGATTGCACGCAGGGGCTTCAAATGCACGGAAGGGATTCAAATGACCAAGGGAGGAGATGAAAATGCGCTAAACAATTGAACAATTCATACCAAAAGTTGCAAACGTGTAAACCCGTGGCGGAATAATGATGCAGATCCACCCAGAAGCAAATCGATGGTGGAAAGGGGTTTCGGTGCTAGAAAGTGCATGGTGGTTAAACTTGGAAAGGTGGAGCAGAAATTAAACCGCTTACCACGTGGCAAGCATTGGTGTAGTCCGTTATGAAAAGCGGTAAAATTTAAACCGCTCATCACAAGTTCCAAAACCACCTAAGAACATGTTATATAAAAGGTTTGTTCGAAGTTTGAAAAAATGCATTTGTTGATTATTGCCTGGAGGAAAAGAAGCCGTGGGAAACACGTCACTTGTCTTCGTAAAAAAGAACAAAATTCAACAACTCACTTCATAGGTAGCTCGAAACCCTCACTTCTCAGAGTTTGTTTCCCAGATGGAGAAAATTGAAGACCTTGTTCCGTTCAATGAAATTTTAGATGAAAGCGAGGAGCTTGTAGTTGATAGGGAAAGGGATATTTTTGACCCTGTTTTATCTGTGTGTAGTATTTCGCAGTCAAAATAGAAATTAGTGGAGTTTAAGTCATAGGGAAATGATGTATTTAATTTTTTTGGTTATTTTCTGTATTATTTTTGTGTTGAACAGACCCTACACTTCCCCAAATTTGTTGGTTGGTGTGCGGCAAATTATTCGCAGGACGAAAGGGTAATCATTAATGTAAATACAACCAAATTTTTATGTAGAGTCAATGCACAACATGTCCATGAGGTTCTAGGTTTACCTGAAACATTTCCCGAAATCCCTGAGTCATTTAATGAAGAAAATTTGGTAAAGTTTTATAGAAATTGCAGTCCAAAAGAAAAATACAAGTCTTGAAAGATGGTCAGTCGCATGAAAACCTATCGTTCCCTTTGAGTATTGATGTCTTTCAGCAAGATACCCAATTAGTTTTGTCCTTGTTGAGTCAAATTTTATGTCTAGATAGTCATAATTCAATCAAAAAAGTTATGTTAGGTTTCCTTCTGCAAGTCATTTCACCCGAGTCATAGTCGAGTCTAGTGTGTTTTAATTTTCATGAATTCCTAGCTAAAGCGATTCATGTCCAGTTGGTGAATTTCCATAAGTTTAAGCATTTCAGATATCATTCATATCTCCTGAACCTATTCTTGTGTTCAAATATTAATGAATTGAAGTTTCTTGGTACCCTCTTTTCTCATGACCTTCCTAAACATATCAATATGTTTGAGTTCACCAATACAATCATGGAAAAAGTTTACGAAGTTATTTTTAATGTTGAATTTCCCCGAGTGTTGGAAGAAATGAAAGAAATGTTGCATCCTACACCAGAAGGCCAAATAGGCGATTGGTTCTTGTATAAATAACATACTATAATTAGAGTGTATGGTTCTACAGGAGCACCATATCTGTTGCCAGCCTTTTTGACACCAAGGGTTTTTGCCTTAGAATTTATTAGACAAAGGTTGCATTCAAAAGAAGAACATTTCGGTGTTTTCAAAAAATCATCAAATTTGAAATTCCCTCTTAAAGTTGGTCCATTCATCATTAATACTAAGTCAACCCTATCTATAGTAGAAAAATGATTGACGATCATGGATTTCCAAGAGGATGAAAGGATTAATTATGATCCTCATCAAATTATATTGAAAAGGAGACAAAAAAATAGAAACAAGGCTTTTGATCATCAAACAATTGAAGGATTAACAGAAATGAAAAATTTATTTAGATTTGCACAAGATAAGAAAGAAGTGAATATGGAATAAAAAATCAATTTGGAAATGCTAGTTCAAACACCAGCTAAATCTGATATCACCAATAAGAGAACTATTTTAGAATTTGATAGTATGGAAGTCGATGAAGAAGTTTCAAGCAAGAAATCAAAAGTGGAACAATAGAAGGAAATTAATAGTATGGAGAAATGATATTTAATTGTTCCAAGAAAAACTACTTTGATTTCGCAACCACCTGTAAATATGCAACAATATTCTTGTTCAGAAATAAAGGAATCTGGAAGTAACTCTCATTATAAGTCCAGATTTGATTTCCTTTCACGATATGCAGAAAATAAGAAGCAGTCTTTGGAAGAATCTAAAAAATTGTTCCCTCAAGTAAGAAAGTTGGCAGAAATTTTTTTTCTCCCTTCTTACAGTTAAGGATCCAGAAAGAAACACTCTAAGGTTTGCAGTGGTGAACGATGAGAAAGTTTCTGAAATGGAATTTAAGCTTGATGAGATTAATATACCCGATAAGATTCAATTTCATAGAAAAACAGGAGATGTCCTGTATTCTGATTTATTGCAATTCACTTTAAAAATTTCTAAATTGCAGTTTGTTATAGCAAATATGGAGAGTCAATTGAGGCAAGAGAAGGCATAAATCAAAGCAAATTTGATCCAGATTAAAATACTACAAATGGAACTTGTGACTGTGGGAGCTAAGCCAGGGAACACTCAATGTACCAAAAGGCTCCCCGATGAAAATTAAAATACCATTCAAATGCTCAAGAAAAAATTGAAGGTGCCAAATAATCAACATGTGCAATATCCAGAGTTGACAGCACTACAACAAGAAAAGGAATCCATATATCAAGAAATGATGGATCACAAAGGTAAAATGTTAAAGTTACAAGATGAAAAGCATGCTTGGGAAAAAGAAAGGATTGAATTGTTGTCACAAATTTCAGTGTTAAATACAAATCAAATTGAAACTGTGCAAGTGCCAGAGAATCCAAGGGATCAATCTCTATGTACGGATGAAGGGAAAATGGAAAATTCCTCCACAGAGGAACCAACCAATGTTATGTCACAAATTATTCTAAAATATGTAGAGATAGAAGACTTGAAAGAGGAAAACTAGAAGTTGAAACAAGAAGTAATTCAAAATTCTTAAGAAAATAAAAAAGCTTTGAGTGATAGAAAACAATTGCAAAAGAAGGTTGATGAATTAAAAGATAGAGTGATAGGTAAGCTTCCATTACAAGGATCTAAACATCATATATGGGATGTGATCTCAGTGGAAGTCACCAAATTATGGTCACATTTGAATTCTATGGAAGATAAATATGCTATAGAAAACATAGCTCTCCATAGGTGTAAAGTGGAAAACGAGACATTATGAAAAAGGCCTTCAGAAACAACTCAAAATACAGTCATATTTTTAAACACTCTAACACAATTAGATATGTAGAGTTTTGGAATCAAAGACAAACCATCAATTATCATTTGGGAAAGAATAATTATTGGCAAGCATGAACGTGTTAAATAAGTACGAGACAAAGCACAATAAATGGTCCTTGAAGTTCAAAATTTTAAGGAATTATTTCTGGGTATTTTTGAAAATGGTCTACCTTCTCCTTGGAGTGATGATGGAAAATTAATGACGGAAGAAAATTATCATAGTTTGATAGTACAGGCTCGTATGGATCACTCGAAATTTGAAGGCTTAGTCAAAGGATTAACTGGAAAGACAATAATTGATAAATTGACCGATGATTTTGAAATACTTGAACAATTTCTAATGATTAAGAAGGATCTTCTAGCTATATGTTACACAACATGCATAGAATTGGAGTTGATGGTGAAAGAAATGATGGATTATGAAATCCCAAATCAAGGGCAATGGAAAATTGTTGAAAATTTTGGGAAAACAAAATACAGGTTATATCAAGAATGAATATATAGGTGTCTTAATTTGAAATGAAGTTGTGGTTTCTTTGTTAACTGCACGAGTGTTACAACAACCCAAATCAAAGAAACATTATACCAGCTTGGTCAACAACAAAACAAATGTTCCTGAAGTTTAGGTATTTCTTTGAAATTTCTATTTTTAGCGAAGAATCAGTTAGGGTTTATTCAAAGAACACTTTGTATAAATTTTGGTTTTACAAAGTAACCGGGGGTAGATCCGAGAGAAAAAAATACAGTGATGTATTATTTTTTGAAGACTTTAATGAAGAGAAGAAGTACAAGTATATCGGAAACAGAGATTCATATGTTGTCACTTTCTTCAGTCTGTTAATTTCTCTTTGGTGAGTGTATTTCGTGTTACACCATCTTATCGCTTTGGCTCATATTTGACTGAACTAGGTGAGTTAGAATTCATTTTATATGCTCTGATTCACAGATTTAAATATTTTCAATGTTCTTTCTTCCAAATTAATGCAGAATTCATCCTATTTAGATGCTCCCTTTTTTTTCCCAGAAGAAAAAGAGCCTCTTTCTATTCATATTATGAATAAAAAAAACTACACATATTCTTGTCCATAAAAGTCAATGATCATGATAATCATTTGTTACATGTGAAACATACTTGTCTCCCAAATGGCCACTATTCCACATGTTACACAGGGTTTTATCTCGTAATAACCCTGTTTGTCATCTTCCATCCACATTAACATTTAGCATTCCATATCACAATCAATAAACCAAAAAGTATTTATCTATGCAATTTAGCTAATATTATACCGTATTATACAACTATTTTAAGTAATGTATCAAAATAATATTATCCAAAAAATCCTTCCCTTCTTAGTATAAATTTATGTCAATTTCATCCAACACCTATTGTTTGTGAAAAGGGCAGATATGAGCCCTTACTTCATCCATAATGATACCACTTTTTGATAGCCTACATGCCTGCATGTTATAGATACTGCTCAGATGTTTATAACATATATATTCAAAAGTAAATTCCCTTCATTTGAATACAACTGAGGATAGGTTCTGCAAGAATACTCGAATGTTTCGTGCCTAGAATCCAATCTATGCCAACCACAATCTGGAAACCATTTCCAGTTTTACAGGAAAGCCATCGCTGAAGAAAAGGCATGGTTTCCACTAATCCCATCCAGATAATAGAGCTCTGATATTTTACCTTCTTCACCGATTGAAGCCAACTAACCACCGTATTTGGATAAATATATTTGTCCTGAGTGAGATTTCCTGACTTCCGACTTCCGACTTCCGACAAGAAGGATCGGTCACCCCTTCATTTAGTAGAGAATTGTGAACACCTATATCCAACAATTAACTTGTATCCAGAATGGTGAACAAAAGAAGGATCGATCGACCCATCTTGCAATCTAGAACTAGTATAAATAGAATACTAGGCAAAGGGTCGGCCGCCGCTTCATTTATGAGGGAATTGTAAAAATATTCAACCTACAAAGTCTAGGCCGTCAATTCATGTATATGCATAATGGTGAACATTGGAAGAATACTGAGCACAAGAAGGGTCTTCTGACCCTTCATTTACGAGAGAAATGTAAAAATATTTAATCTACGAAGGCTAGGCCGAGAATTCCCGAGTTCTGACTTCCGCAGTAAATAGTAGGGATCGAGACATTGGCTAAGTTATAACATATAACAAATATTTATCCCAAATTCCGACATCCAACTTCCAACAAGAAGGATCAGTTTCCCCTTCGTTTATTAGATAATTGTGTACACCTATATCTAGCAATCCACCTGTATCCAGAATGATGAACACACGAAGGATCGACCGACCTGTCTTGCAGTCTAGAACTATTATGAAAATAATACTGGGAATAAGAAGGGTCGGTCGCCCCTTCATTTATGAGGGAATTGTACAAATTTTCAACCTACGAAGGCTAGGTCGTCAATTCATGTATATCCAGAATGGTGAACACTGGGAAAATAATAAGCACAAGAAGGGTCGATCGACCCTTCGTTTAAGAGATAAATGTAAAACTATTTAATCTACGAAGGATCGGACGACAATTACCGACTTCCAAATTCCACATTGAATAGTAGGGATCGAGATATTGGCTAAGTCATAACTTATAAAAAATATTTATCTTTACTTGTGACAAGAAGGATCGCCCACCCCTTCGTTTATTAGAGAATTGCGAATACCTATATTTAGCAATTCACTTGTATCCAACCTACGAAGGCTAGGCCTTCAATTCATGTATATGAAGAATGGTGAATAATGGAAGAATATTGAACACAAGAAGGGTCGTTCGACCCTTCATTTACGAGAGAAATGTAAAAATATTTAATCTATGAAGGCTAGGCCAAGAATTCCCGACTTCCGACTTCCATAGTAAATAGGAGGGATCGATACATTGTCTAAGTTATAACATATAACAAATATGTATCTCGACTTCCGACATCTGAATTCTGAAAAGAAGGATCGGCCGCCCCTTCGTTTATTAGATAATTGTGAACACCTATATCCAGTAAGTCACCTGTATCCAGAATGAAGAACATAAGAACGATCGCCCAACCCTTCTTGCAGTCTAAAACTATTATGAAAATAATACTGGGCATAAGAAGGGTCGACTGCCTCTTCATTTATGAGGAAATTGTACAAATTTTTAACCTACGAAGGCTAGGCCGTCAATTCATGTATATCCAGAATGGTGAACACTGGAAAAATATTGAGCACAAGAAGGGTCGGACGACCCTTCGTTTAAGATATAAATGTAAAACTATTTAATCTACAAAGGCTTGAACGAAAATTATCGACTTCCGACTTCTACAGTGAATAGTAGGGATCGAGATATTGGATAAGTTATAACATATACAAAATATTTATCTTGACTTGCGACAAGAAGGATCGGCTGCCCCTTCGTTTAGTAGAGAATTGTGAAGACCTATATTCAACAATTCACCCGTATCCAGAATGGTGAACACAAGAAGGATCGACCGACCCTTTTTACAGTCTAGAACTATTATGAAAATAATATTGGGCATAAGAAGGGTAGGCCGCCCCTTCGTTTATGAGGGAATTGTAAAAATATTCAAACTACGAAGGCTAGGCCGTCAATTCATGTATATATTGAATGGTGAACACTGGAAAAATATTGAGCACAAGAAGGGTCGGCCGACTCTTCATTTACGAGAGAAATGTAAACATATTTAATCTACGAAGGTTGGGCTGGCAATTCCCGACTGCCAACTTCCGCAGTAAATAGTAGGGATCGAGACATTGGCTAAGTTATAACATATAAAAAATATTTATCCCGACTTCTGACATCCGACCTACGACAAGAAGGATTGGTCGACCCTTCGTTTAGTAGAGAATTGTGAACACCTATATCCAACAATTCATTTGTATTCAGAATGGTGAAGACAAGAAGGATCAACCGACCATTCTTGCAGTCTAGAACTATTATGAACATAATAATGGGCACAAGAAGGGTCGACCGCCCCCTCATTTATGATGGAATTGTAAAAATATTCAACCTATGAAGTCTAGGCTGCCAATTCATGTATATGCGGAATGGTGAACACTGGAAGAATATTGAGCACAAGAAGGGTCGACCAACCCTTCATTTACGAGAGAAATGTAGATACAACAAAACCCCTTTCACTGGCCCTTTCAGCATAGCTCTGTAAACAGGTTGAAGTCTCACCCGAAGCGAATATGGGGGGTTACATAATCAAGATTCTGTAACCGTGGTGATGTGGAGATGTGGTTAACAACATCACTTAACGTTCTATTTAACATCTACTAATGGGATATAATAGCATATGACTTCGCACTTCACAGCTATCACAATATATAGAACTACACTGAATATCTGTTATATTCACCGGTTAGCTACGAATTCATCATACTAAGTGTTTATTCTTCACATTCACGCACTTGTATTCCAATTACTCAACGCACGATTACCATTCATATACATATTAAATTAAATACATAAACGCACATAAACTCATATACAAAACATGTTATAAACTGATACACATAAACACCCTGATTTACGTGGTTCAATCCTCGGAGGGAGCTACGTCCACATGAATTGTTCTTTTATTATCTCGGATGGGTAACAGTTCTAGTATGCACACTTAGTTGCAGACTCTTCTCTACAATCATATCTCCATGCACTCAGCTGTAGAGTTTGGTCTCTTTTTATCACTATTCTCTTCTAAGGTCTATCTAACCATCAAAATCCCAAAAAACCTCTAATACCTAACCCTTCTTCATTCAAAATTACCCTTATATATAGATGTTCCCGAAGGTCACATATTACAATAACAATGGGCCAACCCCCATAGTACCCAAAACCCAAACACCCTGTAGTTCTCCTGTAGACTAAGCTAAGCTTTAACTTCGTTGTCCCTTTGGCGCTGCTTCCTCTGACTCTTATGCTTTCTCTGATAGAGCAGCTCTGACTTCTATAGTGGCGTGTCCTTTACACCACTACGCTTCTTTACTTTCTTCTCCTATAGCAGTCAAGTCTCCGCTCGACCCTTAGCTACGCCAACCACCTCTGGCTATTATTAGTACCTTGTCTTTATTAAGAAAATAGGTCCTTTCTTCTCCGCTGATCTTCGATCCATTCCTTATGCCCAGGATTTGGGGAGTCCAATTTCTCCCAAAAATGGTCAACATCAGGCCTCTCCTAATAATCGCCTTCATAAATTCCTCTTCTTGGGCCACACCCAACAGGCCCCTAACACTTACTTGTGACTAGTCCCCGATTCACTTGCCCTAGGTTTTGCTGACTTCGCATTGCTTGGGATATTCATGTTTGTTGCGAACTCTTGATATGTTGCGCTCAGCTTCGCAACAACCTCCTTAGTTTCCTACTCGTATTGCTTCACTGTGTTGAGCATCATCGCAAATATCGGTTCCTACATCTGGTCTTTAACTGTGCTTTATGTTTTGCGAAGCTCTTGCAGCTTCAACTCAAGTTATTCAAAAAGCACCAATGCCTCTTCCTGCATTGGTTGCAAATTGCCCGAAGTTTCTGCTTCCTTGGTCCTTAATGCCTTTAGTTCTTTCCGAAGTTCCTTTGTTTCTGCGAACTTCGGTATTCTTTTCCTCAGCAGCAAGTCCTTCATCGTTGTGTTCATTGAGTCGAGGTCCTTCTGCTTCCTTTGTACTTCACCCTGAATCTTCTACAATTATGGGTATTCTTGTAGTGTGGACCATAACTTGGTCACTTCTTCTAATAAATCTTGGCACGTTGCAACTTCTGCGGAGATGCTTTCTGTCAAAGTTTTTAACTCTTCAGCTCTTGTTGTATTTACTTATGGCGGAGTACCAGGTTCTTTCCTAGCCTCCAAGTCTGCAATCTTCTCTTTGTATCCAATTTCCATGTCCTCCATCTTTGCTTTAAGATTGTCGACTGCAGTGCCGATATTGACTATAGTCGCTTCAACTTCTGGATCTTCATCGAATTCCGGTATATTTTCACAAACTTCTTTGAAGGACTTCTTCAACTTCTTCTTCCTTTCTCAAGTGTATGTTATCTCATCCATCTTTTGTCAGCATTCATTCCTCAATTCATTGTAGCTTTCTTTTAACTTCAATTGCTGGTTGTATGTTATTATGTCCCAATCTTTGATTTCTTCTACAACCTGCAAGGGTAGATCATGCAATCCCTCTATAGGAAACATTCCCACATTAATTTCTAAGTGCGCGAGTTTCTTTGCACCTTCAGTGACTTCATCGTATTGGAATATGACATTTGTTGGCTCTATGCGCACCAACCGAGGTTGCATCGTTAGTCTGGGTGCTTTCATTTTTCTTCAGCTTGACTCCTCCGATCTATCTTCAGAGTTTGATTCTTTCATTATATATCTTTGTACTTTCTCTACCCTTTCCATCATACTTCTCAACTTGGCAATACTTCATTCCATGCCTCTGTGAAGCTGCTCTTGCTTTTTGTTTTTTTCTGCAAGTGTTTCTTCTATATGTGCATGAAATCTGGCTGCGATGCAGTCATAGTCATTGTCCTGTAACTTCGCATCAAGAGGAGTCTTATTCTTTTTTTTTTCTTTCTTCTCGCTACCTCCGACACATCTGTGTCGGGGTTCTTTATCTTTTCTCCTACTGGAGGATCGCCATCTTGCCATTTTTCTTGATTTTCTTCCTGCTGATCATCTTATCCTTCATCACTATCATCGGTGCTCTCATCAGATGTCGTCAGAAGTGCTTCTGGTGCATCAACTTTCCATTATGGAGGCCAATCCTCAATAATGAGTTCAATATTCAACGCATTCAACGGATATTGACCCTCATATCATTCCAAATTTGATGGCTATGTGGGCTATATGAAGATAGAATGGAGACCAACCTTGAATCTCATCTTCCTGATGTACACAATTGTTATATGCTTTGGGATACGCGAAGTGCACATAATCACCTCACATAATTGCTCATAAAATGTATATAGTTGGACATTGTTCATCCTTTGTCTTTCTGTCCTTGTGTTGCTCCACATATTTGCGTATCGAGGTTTGTGGCAGTCGCCAGCGAACATCGGTACATTATGCTGGTACTTTGGCTCTTTCCATCGCACAAATGTGATGAGGACTATCAACCAGCTGAAGTGAAACTGATAGCCATTGTCCTGTGCATCCGCTACATCATCCAGAAATTCATTCAATAGGTAGCCTTCCCAATTGAATGGTATCCCCTCCTTAGATTTAGTGGCTAGGGAGATCGCAGCAGCCGACATGTCGGTCTACATTTTCTTAGTAGTCTTCCTGCGAGCAATTTCACTGTGAACCATGTGGCATCATATTTAATCTGTTCTTCTAGATAGATGTGAGTTCCTTTAAGTAACCCAAATTCTCTCTTCATCTGTTTGGTGAGTTCTTTATCTTTGTTCTTACCCAAAAAATCTGTTGCAGGTTCAGTACCTCGTTTACTTAGATGGGTGATCATGTAGATCAGGTCGATATTTATATCTATCTTGTGGTCTAGCCACAAGTATCCTTGGTGTGTGCACGACAACAACGTATGCACAACGAATATTAGCTCTGGAGTTCCCGCAAAGTGCAAAATCCTTAACAAGTTCAACTGTCCTAAAGACTGTAACGGTGCAATCCAGTCCCGTGCTTGTATGGTCATCTGCTTAGTGGATTCATCAAATTTTCTTCACATGTATCTGTCTGGTTGAAACTACGGATACTTGGTCGATCTCAACAGATCGTAATCTATGAACTTACACTTCGGGATCTCTTTCCCTGCAAGTTTTCCTTCTCCCGAACATGGCTTGACATCGGTGTCATAGGGATGTCATAATGTGGTTTCTTCTTCAACACTACCACCGATGCATCATCTATTCATGGTGGAATGTAGTTAGGTATCAACACAATCGACCTCTCACGAGGTCACTCTACCTGTTGTTCTCTTGGTGTTTCTACAAATTGAGGCTTCTATTGTTCCTTGGCCTTTTGCTTGGATTCTGGTGCATGCTGAGGTGAGGCTCTAGAAGTCCCACCCTTCTCTTGAGTTGTTGTTTTCATGGGAGTCTTCATAACTGCTTCTAGACCATACTGTTGAAATTTCTTTAATATCTCTTGTAGGTCTTCTTGCTCAGACATGTACTATCGGAATGCTCTGTTCTTCATTGGTAAACACTCAGAATTTACTCATGGTAAAATTAACAATAATGGTAAAAAGGGTAACTGTTCTCTTCTTTGATTTTTATAGCCATAATCCAAATTAAGACGCGCCCAAAAATGGCCCAGTTAACATTAAATTTTATTTCCGTTGTCCAAATCTAGCTTAGATCGTGGTCGTTTTAAATGTGTCTTCAACGGATAAGTATGCCTTAAAGCGGAAAAATCCGATTTCCCGAAAGTACTGTATAACGGCTAGTTTTGAAACAAAAACTGTAACAACTAGTTTTCTCTAGCTTCACCGAAGTTTAGGTGAGTGGCGACGCTCACTGCGCATTTCCCTTCTCTTTATGGAACTTCACATCACTACCCCGTTCTTTACTTCGTGACTTGATTTACTATGTGTACTTCACAACATATCTTCAAATTTGTGAACTTCACATAACACCAAAACTGTTGTGTGCAAACTTTGATCTCTATTTAAGAGGGTCTCCCTTCATTTAAGAGAGAAATGTAAACATATTCAATCTACGAAGGTCGGGACTAAAATTCCCGACTTCCGACATCCGCAATAAATAGTATGGATTGGGACATTATCTAAGTTACAACATATAAAAATATTTATCCCAACTTTCGCCTTCCGACAAGAAGGATCGGCCACCCCTTCGTTTAGTAGATAATTGTGAACACCTATATCCAACAATTCACCTGTATCCAGAATGGTGAACACAAGAAGGATCGACCGACCCTTCTTTGAGTTTAGAACTATTATGAACAGAATACTGGGCACAATAAGGGTCGTATGACCCTTCATTTATGAGGGAATTCTAAAAATATTCTACCTACGAAGGATAGGCTGGCAATTCATGTATATGCAGAATGGTGAACACTAGAAGAATATTGATCACAAGAAGGGTCGTCTTACCCTTCATTTACGAGAGAAATGTAAAAATATTTAATCTACGAAGGCTAGGCCCACAATTCCCGACTTCTGGATTCCACAGTAAATAGTAGGAGTCAGTACATTGGCTAAGTTATAACTGATATAAACAATATTTATTTCGAATTTCGACTTCCGACAAAAAGGATCAGTCACCGCTTTGTTTAGTAGATAATTGTGAACACCTATATCCAGCAATTCACATGTATCCCGAATGGTGAACACAAGAAGGATCAACCGACCCTTCTTGCACTCTAGAACTATTATGAACATAATACTGGGCAGAAGAAGGGTCGGTCGCCCCTTCATTTATGAGGGAATTGTAAAAATATTCAACTTAGGAAGGCTAGGACATCAATTCATGTCTATGAAGAATGGTGAACACTGGAAGAATACTGATCACAAGAAGGGTTGGTCGACCCTTCATTTACAAGAGAAATGTAAAAATATTTAATCTTCGAAGGCTAGGACGACAATTCTTGACTCCCGATTTCCATAGTAAATAGTAGGGATTAGGACATTGGCTAAGTTATAATATATAAACAATATTTATTCCGACTTTCGACAAGAAGGATCGGCCTCCCCTTCGTTTAGTAGATAATTGTGAACACCTATATCCATAAATTCACCTATATCTAGAATGATGAACACAAGAAGGATCGACCGACCCTTCTTGTAGTCTAGAACTATTATGAACAAAATACTGGGCACAAGAAGGGTCGCCCGACCCTTCATTTATGAGGGAATTGTAAAGATATGATACCTACAAAGGATAGGCCGTCAATTCATGTATATGCAGAATGGTGAACACTGGTAGAGTACTGCTCACAATAAGGGTCGGTTGACCCTTCATTTATGAGAGAAATGTAAAAATATTTAATCTAAGAAGGCTAGGACGACAATTCCCGACTTTCGACTTCCACAATAAATAGTAGGGATCGGGCATTGGCTAAGTTATAACATATAAACAATATTTATTCTGACTTCCGACTTCCGACAAGAAGGATCGATGGCCCCTTCTTTTATTAAATAATTGTGAACACCTATATCCATCAATTCACCTGTATCTTGAATGGTGAACACAAGAAGGATCGACCAACCCTTCTTGCACTCTAGAACTATTATGAACAGAATAATGGGGACAAGAAGGGTCGGCCTCCCCTTCATTTATGAGAGAATTGTAAAATTATTCTACCTACGAAGGCTAGGCCGTCAATTCATGTATATGCAGAATGGTGAACACTGGAAGAATATTGATCACAAGAAGGCTTGGTCGACCCTTCATTTACGAGATAAATGTAAAAATATTTAATCTTCGAAGGCTGACACGACAATTCCCTATTCCCGAATTCCGCAGTAAATAGTAGGGATTGAAACATTGGCTAAGTTATAACATATAAACAATATTTATTCCAACTTCCGACTTCCGACAAGAAAAATCGGCCGCCCCTTTGTTTAGTTGCTAATTGTGAACACCTATATCCAACACTTTACCTGTATCCAGAATGGCGAACACGAGAAGGATCGCCAGACCCTTCTTACAGTCTAGAACTATTATGAAAATAATACTGGGGAGAAGAAGGATCGATCACCCCTTCATTTTGGGGGAATTGTAAAAATATTCAACCTACGGAGGCTAGGCCATCAATTCATGTATATCCAGAATGGTGAACACTGTAAAAATATTGAGCACAAGAAGGGTTAGCCGACCCTTCATTTAAGAGAGAAATGTAAAAAATATTTAATCTACGAAGGATGGGACTACAATTCCTGACTCCCGACTTCCGCAGTAAATAGTAGGGATCGGGACATTGGCTAAGTTATAACATATAAACAATATTTATTCCTGAATTTTGAATTCCAACAAGAACGATCAGCCACCCCTTCTATCATGATCGCTCCTTCTATGATTGATTCTATCTCAAATGACTATATAAAATGTGCATTCGATCTCTCATGGATAATGTTAGAAGATTTGTTCTTAATCAATAAATTTATTTTTGGAGGAGTTCCCAATGAAATCTTCACAAAGTAATACATCAATGATTGTTTTGGAGGGTGATGATGTGAAAGCACATCCATGTGAAAACTGTATTTTGAGTAAGCCCTTTATTGCATCGTCCATTAAGACAGATAGTGAATTGGTACATGGACTCTGGCAGGGTCTTAGTAAAATGCATGAATCAACTGATATCAGAACCTTCATTTCCTTCTTCTAGTTGAGTGAAATCCATCGAATGTAACATATCATTTCCTCTTTCAAGATAGGGAAACACTAGATGTAACCTATGGATATTTTAAATCATTCAATAAGTTTTCTGTTTTTTTCGGTGACATTTCTATTTTCGTCTGAATCTAACATATTATTTGTTCAGTGTGGTGATTTTATTACATCATTTGAATCTGTGAAAATTTGGGTGATTTTTGTATTAATCTTTGGAAATCAATATTTTCATTTACAATTGCATGTTTGTAATCATTAACTTCATGAACGAAGTGTTGTTGTTGTGGTTATATATATAGTCACGGTTTTTATATGCAGTCCGGATATCACCGCAAAAGAAACTATTGGTCTTGGGAGTAGAGGGATTTATCTTTGGAGTTCGGATGTTATCCAACATTGAATATTTTTCCAAACAACCTCATTTTGTCCATAATTGCTATTGTTATTATGCAAGGATGTTTAGCCCCGATATTATCAGGGTTTCCAGAGAATATTTTGACGTTGCTCTGTGGTTTTCCACGCTCGACAACATGCAAATTAAAAAATTCCTTGGTATATTTGAATGGTTTAAGAATGGAGACTTTGTATTTATTTGGGGCCGAGAGCAATGTAAACATAGTACTATTTATAATTACTCAATGTATGCATATTATAATGTTGGTGAAGTACTGCACATATACACGAAGTCGTTCAAGGATGTACTTATCCAATATGGAGATATATATATAAAAAAACATGCTTTTTATAGATGAAGGGAAATATCATTCAGCAGAGAATAGCAAGGAAAATGGCTTGAAAACGCCAACTAGTTGGACATTTGACGGTTCACAAGATAGAGAAATAACTATAAAAACAATGTTGTGTTCTCTGTTGAATTATCTTGGGCCTCATTCAAAAATGGGGCGTTGGTTAAAGACATTTAACTTCAAATGACCGTAATATTATACAGACAACAATTCGTTTAGTGATTTGTATATTTTTGACAACTTCTACATTTAATTGATGTAAATTTTATTGGACAATTCTCATATTATTTATGGACATCGTATCATGTATCTGGTGATGTGTTTCAAACATTGTTTAAAAAATTGCAGAACATGAAAGCAAAATACTTAGAAACATTGAAACATAATATTTTATTGATTGGGTTGTGTGTGTGTTTTTTTTGTTTGAAGATACTAGAAGATATGTTACTAGTAAACCATTGATTATTTTCGATTTCAATGGAGTTTTGTTACACGCAGTTCATAAAAAAAGAAATTCGGATTGCCACGAACACCATATATCGAATCAACCACAAAGTATTATTTTATACGTCCAAGATTTAGGGAATTTTTTGAAAAATGCTTTAGTATATTTGAAGTTGGGGTATGGACATCTGCACAACAAAAAATGTTAACGAGTTTTTGCCAACATTATTACAAAGAACAGGATTGTAAAGGGAACAATTTAGAGTAATTTTAACACAAGAATATTGTTCTTGCATAGCCAAAGAGGGTTATTAGGGTGAAGGAAATCCTTATGTATCTCTCAAGCCTTTAAACAAAGTTTGGTACATTTTGAAAAGAAAAAACATGTTTGTAACGAGGAAGGGAACTGTATTATAAGAAAAACGTATACTTGCCACGATGTCAATGACACATTATTGTTAGATCGATTATGGCCTTGCTTGCTGAACCTGAATGGCGTTATTGATGTGAGTTTGTCACGTCCCCAATCTCCTTAGTTCCCTTTTGAGTGATGGGGGAACAAGCCTGAAAATTGTTTTTCTTCCAAAAATTATCCGCAACACTACTCTTTTTACACAGCTGCAATTGTCTTTGGTCCGCAATTCTGCAATCTGTGATCCGTAGGTCGGAAATCGGAATGGAGACATGCTCAAATCACAACGTCGAAAAAAATATGACTCCAACTTCTGCATTTCACAGTGCGGTAGTCAGAAATTCGGAATGCCAAAATACCCGACGTCGAACAAAATACAACTCCGACTTTCGCATTCCGCAGCGCAGGAGTCGGAAAGTCGGAATGCCCAATTACACCAGCTTGATGATTTACATCTCTGAATTCTGAACTCCACATCCCCGATGCGGGATTCAGAGATTCGGAACACCAGATTCACTATCTCGGCAAAAATACGCCTCTGAATTCCGCACTCCGCATCTGCGATGTGGGAATAAAAAATTCGGGATACCAATCACACCATTTCGATGAAAATGCATGTCTGACTTCTGCACTCCACATCCGCGATGCGAGAGTCAAAAATTCAGGATGCCAAATCCACCATTTCGAATAAAATGCGCCTCTGAATTCCGCACTTCGCCCCTGTGATGCAGGAGTCGGAAAGTCGGACCACCAAATTCACTATCGCGACGATTATGCGCCCCCAACGTCTGCACTCCGCATATGCGATGCATGAGTTTTAACATAGGGACGCCAAACATACTGCGTCGAGAAAATGTGCTCCCGAATTCCACATTCCGCGGTGCTGGAGTTGGGAGGTCGGAACTCCAAAATTCCCTACGTTGAAGAAAATGCGCCCCCGACTTCCGCATTCCGCACGACGAATTCAGAAATTCGGGAGCTGGTCAATGCTCCTGTTACAACCAACTTCTCAAATTGATAACTTACTCATCTGGAGTCCATTATGGGAAAAATCAGTACCATTGTAAATCTCTCATCAATATATATGCAATGGTGTGGACCCCTACCACACCTGAGGACTCTGACCTTTCCTTGTGTCCAACCAAAAAGATGCCCTGAAGTCCATCAAAATCTCTTTACCCCACTATCAAAAGCCTTGGAATCACTCAGCCAAGGCCCCTCCCTTCATCTAATCATAGAGGGGGCATGAACACATTAGGGGGTATCTAATTCATACCCCAAGCTCATATAATAAAGTGCAAACCTGCTAAGGATGTGTGCAATGCATAGTAGACATACATAGTGGAACTAAATCTAATGAGTGCATCTACAACATACAGGGTTAACAACATAATCAACATACTTAACATAATCAAAATGATGAAGCAAATAACCAATGCACCAGCCTCATATTCAATCTTATACACAGACTTCCTATTGGTCCATTAAATATGCTCATTCCATTCAAGTAACTGTCCAAGCAACTGGTTATGTGAGAGCAACGTTCGACCCAACCATAGGTCTCTATATAACCTATATTCTTTCAGCTGAGAGACCACCCCCGAGCTGGGCTATGTATCCACTAAGGAGGGAATAAGCAAGATCACTCACAGCCATGGCTTCTCACAAACACACATGCTAAGCCAACCCGTAGTTGGGTTTATCAAGCAATTAAGGAACAATGGAGGAGGATGATAAGCCAATGAGCTCAACCCTAGAGCTACAAGATTCTCAATTTGACACTCATACAGTCTTGGCACCCACAATACCTACCAAACCCAACACAAGGAAGTATTCCCTTCAATGCTACATAGTCCCTCAAGACATGCATTCCATCAAGTTCTCTTTAGGGTGGGCATAGAAAGGTCCAAGCTGTTGGATCCTTAAGACTCTAGCATTCACTGGGTTTATCAAGAAACCCTACGTTCTATCCTATTCTTATATATCATTTCCACTTGGGATTTCTCAAGTTCTATGGCCAAAACGTCTCTATCCCGCAGTTGGGTTCTCGACCATCAACACAGGGTTTTATTCACTATTTTTTTAGTAGCTCACACGTTGCAAATTTCCCTAGGGTTCAGGCCAATGGATCCCCTGCTGGATTGAGCTTCCCACACGAATTTCTAGGCAAGTTCATCACTCCAAAATCGGGGTTTCTCAAAATAGTGATTTTCTTTCCTTACTCACTGCTCGGTTCCTTGTTCTCTGTTAAAATTCCCTTGCACTAATGCCTAATGGAATGGGGATCATGGGATATGAATTCCTAGGGGTAGAGTGACATGCGGTTCAAGGAAAATAGAGCCCCATACCCTACCATCCTGAATTTTGGGTTTTTCCCACACTCCATCGATCTCAATGAACAATTTATTCAACCACCTTTTGCAGCAGAATTGAATGTCAGCAGGGAAGGTCAAATGGTTTCTAAGGATGAAATTTGGTAGCCTATGGTCCAATCCCACAACCCCCCCACCTCTCCCTAGTGGATACACATGGCCCCCTCTTATTAGTTGCCTCCATAGCCAATTTTATTGGTATTTTTATTGCAATGTTAATATTTACATCATTTACAATGTCCCATGGCTTAATATCACATGGATAACATAATATAAACTACTTGCATTTACATAAAAACCTAGCATCCACTAGCTAGGCATTGTCCTTGAGCTCTACACTAGGAAAACATACATCACATGTATACAATATTTACATTGAAATCCAAATATGTTCTAAGGGTCAAAATGGGGACATTACATTTCCCTCCCCCTTAGAACAACACCGTCCTTGGTGTTCTCAAAACTAAACAAAAATGGGAATGCCTCTCTCATGGCATACTCCAGCTCCCATGTAGCCTCATCGAGACTAAGGTGCTTCCATTGCACCTTCACATGTCTGATAGCTCGGTTCCAAAGAAACGTGACCTTCTTGTCGTGGATGCGCATAGGTTCCACTTGGAACTCTCCCTCGGGTTCCACCTGTATTACATTCCAATCAATTATGTGATTAGGATCATGTACATATTTATTACTCAAAGAAACATGGAAAACATTATGATCTCTCATGTTAGAAGGTAATGCAATTCTATATGCAACTGGTCCTATCCTATCAAGGACTTCAAATGGCCCACAATATCTTGGATTCAACTTGGCACAACTCCCCAAATTTAGGAAAATTTTCCTTGGGTTCACTCTCAAATAAACATGACCCCCAATATTAAATTCCTTATGCACTCTTTTCAAATATGCATAACTCTTTTTCCTGTCCGGAGCTGCCTTTAAATTCTTCCTGACCTTAACAATTTCCTGTTCCATTTCCTTGATCATATCTGGTTCAAGCACTGCCCTGTTCATTGGATTATCCCAATTCATTGGAGTCCTGCATTCTTTTCCGTACAATAACTCAAAAGGAATCATCCCCACTGATGCTTGATGTCCATTATTGTATGCAAATTATACCAAATGTAGGTAGTCCTCCCACTTGGAGGGTTTGTCCATCACATACATTCTCAGCATGTCTTCAAGAATCCGATTCACCCTCCTAGTTTGACCATCGGTTTTAGGATGATATGGTGTACTAAAGTTCAGCTAAGTTCCCAATTCCTGAAATAATCCCTTCCAAAAATTGGATGTGAACTTTACATCTCGGTTTGAAATTATTGCTTTGGGAAACCCATGCAATCTGATTATCTACTTCATGACAATATTGGCTATGTCACTTGTCTTATGAGTGGACTTGACTGGAATAAAGTGGGATAACTTTGATATCTTTTCCACCACTACCTTAATTGAATCATGTTTCCTTAGTTCCATTGGAAAAACTGTTATAAAGTCCATAGAAATTACTTCCCACTTCCATTCCAGAATGGGCAAAGGCTGAAATAATCATGCTGGAAGTTGATGTTCTGCCTTGACTTGTTGGAATTTTTGATACCTAGAAATGTATTATGCTATGTCCTTCTTCATCCCATCCCAAAAGTAGTGCTTTCTTGTTGCTATTATTGTCTTTTGATATCCTAGATTTCCAGAGTATGGCATTTGATGTATTTCATCCATCACTAGCTTCTTTAAATCTGCACAATCTGGAATATACAGTCTAGTACCTTGATAAAAGAGAACATCATCTTCACCAAGCTGATATCCTGCACATTTTTCATCCATATTTCCCTGCTGCAATTTCTCTTTAACCTGAAGGTAAGTTCCATCAATGGCTTGGGATTCAATAACTCTTGCCTTCAAATCTGATTTGCACATACTTACTGCTGCAACATGAAACTTTATGCTGAGAGAATCTGCAACCTTATTCTCTTTCCCTTTTACATGCTTAATTTCAAAATCAAATTCACAGAGAAATTCCATCCATCTATCTTTCCTAGAATTCAAGTTTGGCTGGTCAAACAAATACTTCAAGCTCATGTGGTCTGTCCTAAGCTCAAAAATTCTGCCCAACAAATAATGTATCCACATATTGAGAGCATGTACTATGGCTGCTAGTTCCAAATCATGTGTGGCATAATTATTTTCATGATCTTTTAATTTCCTTAACTCATATCAAATCACAAATCCTTCTTGCATGAGCACTCCACCTAGCCCTTCCATGCAAGCATCTGTGCACACTACAAAATCCTTTCTTGGATCTGCAATTTTCAAAACAAGAGCACTAGTAAGCAATTTCTTTAACCGCTGAAATATTTTCTCACATTTTTCAGACCATACAAACTTAAAATTCTTCCCCTGCAATGATGTAATTGGATGAGATATCTTGGAGAATTTTTCAATGAACCTTCTCTAATAGCCTGCAAGACCAATAAAATATCTAACATCTAAAATATCTTTGGAGTAGGACAATCCATTATGGATTCAATATTTTTAGGATCCACTGGAATTCCCTCTTCTGAGATGACATGAACCAAATAATGTACCTTCCTCTGATAGAAATCACACTTGCTCAGCTTTGCATACAGTTGGTTTTCCCTAAGAACTTGCAACACCATTATTAGATGTTCATCATGCTCTTCTTCATTCCTTGAATAAACAAGAATGCCATCCAAGAACACTATCACAAACTTATCCAAATACTTGTTGAAGACACTATTCATGAGACACATGAATGTAGCAGGTGCATTGGTAAGATCAAATGGCACCATTGTGAAGTCATAATGACCATATATTGTCCTGAAAGCTGTCTTGTGAATGTCTTCTTATTTTTTCCTCACTTGATGATAGCTAGACCTTAATTCAATCTTTGAAAACACCCTAGCTTCCTTCATTTAATCAAACAAATCATCAATTCTTGGCAATGTCTACTTACTCTTGATTGTCACTTTATTGAGTTGTCTGTAATCAATACAAAACCTTAAAGTCCCATCCTTTTTCTTGACAAATAACATTGGTGCTCCCCAAGGAGATACACTAGGCCTGATATTATTGTTGTCCATTAATTCCTATAGCTGCATATTTAATTCTACCAATTTTGGTGTGCTCATTCTATAAGTAGATTTGGAAATTGGTGCTGCTCCTGGAACAATATCAATGGTAAAATCAACATCTCTTTTTGGTGGCATCTCGGGCACTTCATCCGGAAACAAATCTTTGAACTCTTGCAACAACTAGAAGTCTTCTATCCTTGACCCTTGGTCCTCTGATGAATATGATATATGCACTGCATATAATTAACAACCCTTCTTATAAAAAAAATTCAACTGTTAAGATGAAATCTATCTTACCAAGACTTGTTTTGGAATTCCTCTTACCAATCTGGATCTTCCTTCTTCATCAACGCATTCAAGTACCTTTTCATAGCAATCTATCTTGTCTCTATGACTTTCCAACCAATCCATACCAATTAGAGAATCATAAGATCCTAATGGTAGGACATTCAAATTTACATTTGTGAGGAGTTCATTCAACTCCATGGGGCACTCCATCACTACCTCACTCACTTTTCTCTTGGTCCTTGCGGCTAACTGAACTAGCCAAGACTCATTGGGGTTCATTTTTCTAAGAGAACAACCTTCAAACACCTTTGGAGAAACATAACTATGAGTAGATCCCGGTTCAATCAAAATAGAAATGGATTGCTTAGCAAACTTACCTTCAACTTCCACCACTGCTGACTGATGGTCTGCTTGATGATTATCCAATGTGGCATAGATTCGAGGTGTTGCCCTTGCCATATCCTCCACTGTAGCTGCTCCTTCTAGGTTGTGCAAACTTCTGGGATTCTCCCTCGTATGTGGACATTATTTAAGCATGTGGTTTCCTCCACACCCCCAACACTGAAGTGGCACTTTTGGTTATCGTTTTGCTGCTACAACGAGCTTGTTTCCACTCCGTGCTTCCTGGCCTTGTGGAAAATTCCTTGGCTGATTTTTGAATTGTGGCTTGAATCCAGTTTTTCTTTGTTCAAACCTCCCACTTGGATTTCCTTTACATGATGGGTGGACATCTGTTTTCCTTTTCTATGCTCATAGCAATGTACCTCCATCCTAATAGCTTCATCAAGACTTGGTGGATTAACAAACTCAATTCTATATCTTAAATTTTGAGGTAAATTCCCAAGGAAACACTGGATCTTAACCCTCTCATCCTTGATATAGTCCACATACTTCAACAATTCCAAAAATTTATGGACATGCTCATCCATAGATTTTTTCCCAACCTTAGTTCATTGAATTCTTTCCTCTTGTTGTCATAGTACCTAGCTGATAGGTATTTTTCCTTGAAATACTTGGTAAATATCTCCCAGCTGATCCTCCTTTCACTAATTCCTTTCACTTGCATGAGGTGCTCCCACCAAATTGAAGCTCTGCCACTTAGATTGTAAATGGAAATTCTGGCCTTTTCATTTCCTGAGTAGTCATGGATCCTGAAGTATTTCTTCATCCCAAGAAGCCATGCCTCTGCCTCTTGGCCAGTTTTAATTTCTCCATCAAATGTGGAAGGCCTTTCCTTTCTAAATTCTCCATGTTGCATCCCTTTGGATCTATTTATTCCTTCAAACCTGCTAGAAGTATGTCGCGGGCTTCTTTGAGGGCCTCTTGAGTCACACAACTGGCTGGAAGAAGATATTGAGGAGGGCATGCTGTTCTTTTTTCTCACCGAACTCTTCCTTGGGCTCTGATTCCTCTTCCTAGAATGACCTCTAGAGTGACTTTCAGCATCCCTTCCTTCTTTACCTACGTTGCTTGGGTTGGACCCAAGTTTTACCCTCTGCTGCATATCAGCGAGGCTCTACAAAATAGCAACATTGAGATGATTCTATTCTTCCTGAGCCTTCATCAACCTTTCATTGAAACTTATCATGGTTTCAACCAAGTTCCGAGGAGTTATTTTCTCCCTTCCACCATTGGATTTAGTCTCAGCATGATCTTCTTTCACATTTTCTCCTAGCACGTCTCACGCTCGTAAGGATCCTAGGTGTCATAAATGGTTACCATTTTCCTTTGGATATTTATTTCCCCTTCCTACTTCTCTCTGCTACACTATTCAAATGCTATCAGCTGCAAACATGGTGCATTATAGAGATTTTTATTAGAAATCATATAAAACATAAAACATAAAACATAAAACATAAAACATCCATTTTTAATAGAAATAAACTCATGGAATAATTTATAGAAGTATTATTCCTTCTACTTTCACCAAAGAAGCCCCAGTGCTGCAACCTTGGGCTCTGATACCATTTTGACACATCCTCGAACCCCTCAGTGCCCTTTTGAGTGATGGGGGAACAAGCTTGATAATTTTTTTTCTTCCAAAACTTATCCACAACACTACTCTTTTTACACATCCGCGGTTGTCTTTGGTCTGCAATTCCACAATCCGTGATCCGCAAGTCGGAAGTTGGAAGGGCGGAATGCTCAAATCACATCTAACAAAATATGACTCTGACTTCCGCATTCTGCAGTGAGGGAGTCGAAAATTAAGAACGCAAAATACTCGGAGTTGAACAAAATACAAATCCGAATTCCGCATTCCGTAGTGCGGGAGTCAGAAATTCAGAACACCCAATTACATCAGCTCGACGATTTACGCCTCCGACTTCCACACACTACATTCGCGATGCAGGAGTCGTAGATTCAGAACACCAGATTCACTATCTCGAAGATAATACACCTCCGACTTCCGCACTTTTCATCCGTGACGCGGGACTCGGAAAGCTGGGATACCAATCACACCATTTCGACGAAAATGCGCCTCCGACTTCCGCACTCTGCATCCGCGATGCGGGAGTCGGAAAGTCAGAATGCCAAATCCACCATTTCGATGAAAAATGCACCTCCGACTTCCGCACTCCGCATCTACGATGCGGGAGTCAGAAAGTTGGAACGCCAATTTCACTATCTCGACGATTATGCACCCCTGACTTCTGCACTCCGCATCCGCGATGCGGGAGTCGGAACATAAGGATGCCAAACACACTGCGTCAAGAAAACGTGCACCCAACTTCTGCATTCCATGGTGTGGGAGTTTGGAGGTCGGAACACAAAAATTCTCGGCGTTAAATAAAATGCGCCCCCAACTTTTGCATTCCACACAGTGGATTCAGAAAGTCAAGAGCTGGCCAATGCTCTTGTTACAACCAACTTCTCAGCATGATAACTTACTCATCTGGAGTCCATTATGGGAAAACTAGGTACCATTGGAGATATCTCGGTGAGCTCTATGCAATGTTGTGGATCCCTTCCGCACCTAAGGACTCTGACCTTGTCTCTTTTCCAACCAAAAATATTCCCCAAAGTCCATCAAAACCTCTTTACCCCATTTTCAAAAGCCTTGGAATCACTCTGCCAAGGCCCCTCCCTTAATTTGATCACAGAGGGGGAATGAACACATCAAGGGGCGTCGAATTCATCCCCCAAGCTCATATAATGAAGTGCAAACCTACTAAGGATGTTTTCAATGCATAGTGGAACTAAATCTAATGAATGCATCTACAACATATAGGGTTAACAACATAATCAACATACCTAACATAAGAAAAATGATGAAGCAAACAACTGATGCACCAACCTCATATTCAGGCTTATACACAGAATTTCTATTGGTCCATTACATATGCTCATTCCATTCAATTAACTTGAAATAAAAAAGGAACACATCATAGGGATTAGTTTCATTGAGAACCACATAAAACACTTATCTTATAAGATGAAATTGTCCAAGTAAATGGGGATGTGAGAGAAACGTTCCACCCAACCATAGTTCTCTGTCCAGCCTATATTCTTTCAGCTGAGAGACCACCCCCAAGATGGGTTGTGTATCCACTAAGGAGGGACTAAGTAGGCTCACTCACAACCATGACTTCTCACAGACACACATGCTAAGCCAACCCATAGTTGTTTTTATCAAGAAATTAAGGAACAGTGGAGGAGGATGATAAGATAGTGAGCTCAACCCTAGAGCTACAGGCTTCTCAATTTGACACTCAGACACTCTTGGCACCCATAATACCTACCACACCCAACAAAAGGAAGTATTCCCTTCACTGCTACACAGTCCCTCAAGCCACACCTTCCCTCCAGTGCTCTTCAGGGAGGGAATATAAAGGTCCAAGCTAATGGATCCTTGAGACTCTAGCCTTCACTGGGTTTATCAAGCAACCCTACCTACTGTCCTATTCTTCTATGTCATTTCCACTTGGGTTTTCTCAATTTCTATGGCCAAAACGACTCTATCCCGCAGCTCGGTTCTCAGCCATCAAACAGGGTTTTATTCACGGTTTTTTGAGTATCTCACACATTTAAAATTGCCCTAGGGTTTAGGTCAATGGATCTTTTGTTGGATTGAGCTTCCCACACAAATTTTTGGGCAAGTTCAGCACTAAAAAATCTAGGTCTCTCAGAACCGCGATTTCCTTTCCTTACTCACTACTCGGCTCCCTGTTCTCTGCTGAAAAATCCTTGCACTAATTCCTAATGGAATGGGGATCAGGGGATATGAATTCCTAGGAGTAGAGTGAAGTGCGGGTCAAGGAAAACAGAGCCCCATACCCTGCATCCTGAATTTCGGGGTTTTCCCACACTCCATCGACCTCAATGAACAATTTCTTCAACCACCTTCTGCAGCAGAATTGAATGTCAGCCGAGAAGGTCAAATGGGTTTTAAGGATGACATTTGGAATCCTATGGTCCAATCCCACAATTGCCTCATATCTCCCTAGTGGATACACATGACCCCATCTTATTAGTTTCCTTAATAGCCAGCTTTCTTGGTATTTTTATTGCAATGTTAATATTTACATCATTTACAATGTCCCATGGCTTAATAGCACATGGATAACAAAATATAAACTACTTGCCTTTACATAAAAACCTATCATCCACTAGCAGGGCCTTGGCCTTGAGCTCCACGCTAGGAAAACATACATCGCATGTATACAATACTTACATTGAAAGTCAAATATGTTCTAAGGGTCAAAATGGGGACATTACAGAGGCCAATTGTGAATAAAATGAAAATGAAAGTATTTTGTTAAATACTACACTTATGTTTGTTTGTACTAGTATGTTCAATTTCACTGTGATTATAATACTTGTAAAGTGTCGAGTTTGGTTTTCGAAAATGCAAAATCAGAGCTTGAAAGTGCCAAAATCGGTTTTCATAATTTCAAATTTAAGTATTGGAAGTGTCAAAAGTAGCCTTCCAAAAGGGAAAAATCAGGTTCTAAAAGTGCCATTATCATATTTATCATATCGCAAAAGCACAAAAACAAATTTCAAAAGTGGGGATATCAAAAGCAAAAGTATGCTTTTGGAACCTGGATTTGGCACTTTTGGAACCGAATTTGGCACTTTTGGAACTAGATTTTGCACTTTAGAAACCTTGATTTTGGGGTTTAGAAATGTTGTTTTTGACCCATCTTCAAAGTGACTTGGACTAGAATATGTCCAAATTTAATGAAATTGGTGTTTTTAGTAGATATATTCAAAAGACAATGATCAACAATTTTTTGCTTACATGGGTGTTTTGATTCCTTTGCCCAATAGGAGATAGGAAAATAATGTAAATGTTAAGGTTGTTATACAAGAAGCATACAAAAGAACAATTATAAATATTATATATACTTGAATATGTGGAGTGCTACAAGGAAATAATGAGCAGTCCATGGAGACATAATGCTATTGCTAAAATAATAGCAGTATGGGCACAATAACCAATCAGAAAACAAAAACAAGTTTGGAATTGATTAAACCAAATCATGGAAATATCACATATAGGTAGTATGGAATTGATTCCAATCCCTACACATGTTTTTAAAGCCCCAAATCTATTAGGTTCATTTCTCTTGGCAGTTAATACTATGGTGCCAATATGGCCTCTTGTTGATGCCCAAAAAATCTCAGCATCGACAGTAGGGATTCTCCCCGATAAATAATCCCAATTAGATCGCTCACAGTTTGGTGTAGGGAATCCGTTCGGTTAACGATATGACTACCATGAATATATTTGTTTAAATTCTTTACCGCTTGCGGCCCAGTCCACAGTTTATATAATTTTAATTTAAGTTGTGAAATGCAAGTTCCCTACTTAATGCGTTTAATCTAGAACTGATAGGCAGAAGCCTCAGCAAGTGATGCATAGGTTCTTACCTCCTGGATTATCACTCCTACCCAATCAATTCATTTATTTCTAATCTAAACTAACTATCCTATCCCTGCATGGAGAAAATTTAAAGTGAGAGTAACAAGCTGAAATGTTCAGGTAAAATTTAACAGATAGCCATTAAAAGAAACATTCACATTTACAGCAGAAATAATCAAAGATAGCTTTGATATTAATTAAAGAGATTTATTACTCTAATACACGTAAACATTTGCATGAAACAAAGAAACCATTCATCATCATTGAAATAGTTCAACCAAATTAAAAAGATATCATAGCATGATATAAACAGAAATGGAAATAATTCTGTTCCAACAATCACACATTCCAGGAAAACACCAGTGCAATCTTTTCCCCAACAAACCAGTCTTTTCTCATTAGCAAAGAAATAGTTCTTTTACAAAATTACTCCAGCATCTAATTCACCAGCAAAAAGTCACTTCTTAGTATTCCTCACCCTATATTTATATTACAAAATATTTGTCCTCATATGGTTTTTCGTTTCACCTGACCTAACTCCTGGACTTCCAAAAATCGTCCTCTAGTGTTTGCACAAAGAATATTACAATAAATTATGTTTGCACAAAGAATATTACAATCAATTACAAAATATTAATTTCTAGTTGGCCTTTCTAGACCAGAGATATATTTGGCCCACATGTTAGTCTCTTCAGAAATAATGTTACATTGTGTGGGTTCCAAAACTTTCAAAGTTATCTCATGATGTGACAGCTCTGTCTCCACACTTTTCACTCCTTCTGTTGTTGCCTTGTAGGTGTCCTCCAAAAACTAAACATTGATGGATGCTTTCCCAATGTATTGATGGAGATATTCTCCTGTCAACATGTCCATTTTTTTAATGTAGTCCAGGTCATCCTTCTGCGCATTCTTCAACTCCATCAAACGTTGATCCCTACTAGGCAGTTCATCCATAATTGGAGGCATAGCGAGCTGACATTTTTCGTGAATCTGTTGAATCTTTTGGTAGAAACCTACACACTTATCGATAGTTTTAGGGATTTCATTATTTATCCTCTTTCCCGCTTTTATAAAAAACACAAGAAGAGCTATGTCCAAATTAGAGTTTGCAGTCGTCTTTTGAGGCAAGTGATCAGGGAACTCCGATTTCCCTTCTCTCCATGGCATCTGCTTCTTAATCTTATTTGCAGTGTTCACTAATATTTACCTGATCCTCATTGATTCTGCATCAATGTCTTTCATCCTTGCTATCATTATTTTCATCTTGTATACCTCTTGAGTGATCAACTCCTGTGAGTGGCATATTTTCTCATGAATTTTGCATGCCTGCTCATGGAAAGGCATCATGTCTTGCTTCTTACTGTTCTCCAGATCCATCTGTTCTATCATAGACTCTTTTTATTTAACCAATTCTTCCATCGGAGCTTTCAATTCTTAGACCTGCTTATTTGTGCTCGACTCTCTTATTTCTAATTCACTGATTCGAGCTTCGAAGTCGCTTCTCTCGCCCTCCATTATCATTAAATATACAGTCATTGCCTCTTTCTCTGCATCTAGACTTTTATAGTTAGACAATAATCTATCCTTTTCAATGATCAAAACCTCATACTTCATTTTTAAATCTATTCCTTCTCAACACACCTTTACCAATTTATCCTTTAGTTTCAACATTTTCCCCTTGTTGCGCTTGATATCATTCAACAACTTGTCTACATTGTCTACTCTTGCTTGTGCAGCTGCTATACTTATAGAGGCTGTGAATTTAGGGTCCTTATGAGTACCCTCCATGATCGTTTTTTCCTGGATAGTAACAATATCAGGATAGGTTCCAATTTTCAATCTCTTCTCTATCCTCCTTATGATGGTATTTCTCCCTGAAAAAAAAATAATCATGTCCAATTTGGCCACGGTTGTTGCTTCGACGGGGTGAAAGGTGTGAGCCTGAGCTCTACAAATGGGAGGTGACCTCCGGTCAGTGTGACACCTGATACTTCAGGTGGGTCTATGTCCATGTGTTGTATATTTGGGATTCCACCTTGAGTTTCCATGCTTTCCATAGCTTCTTTGGACTTATCCTCTCTTTCTTTCCTCTCAGCTGCTTCTCTTTCTTCCTCTTGTCTTTTTTCCTCCTCTTCTTTTCTTTGTCATTCCTCTTCTACAGTTTTCAACTTTTGGGCCTCCTCTATTTGCTTCTTTTCTATTTCTTCTTTTAGTTTCTGCTCTGCTTTTTCCTTTAGATTCCGCTCTACTTCTTCCACTTGTAGCCTTATAGACTCTTCTTTTTTCTTCTTTAGTTCTGCCTCCGTTGTAGTGCTGACAATTTTTCTAAGGCCGACACCACTTCTCCTAACAAAATGTTTGTTCAGCTCAATCATATTACTTGATCTCCTGTTAACTTCCTCATCCTTGTCGAAGTAATCTGTATATTTATAATGTATCTTAGTTGACGCACAATGATCGAAAATCTTCTTGTGGATATCATTTCTTGCGAAACTCTTCTCCCCAAAATGGAATGCTTCCAAATCCTTTACGAAAGTTTCGACACCTTTAACCTTGGGAAATGTGTATGCCCTAATACAAAAGGGAAACGATGGGAAGGAGGCCTTCTTATTATCATGCAAGAAAATTCCAATTCCATTAATGAATACCTACCTCACGGCCTCTTTGTGGACTACAAAGTCTGTCGCAAACTTGGGCATTATGGATGGAGCCCTGGAACACCCATACATCCTAATATAGGTGCCTTCTTGTGAAAAGTAATAATCTCTGTACTCGTTTATGAATGCCATTGCGTTTTCAGATAGGCAGTTTGGTTCCCCATTGAAAATTAACCAATAAATAGGCATGATGAACTCTTCACAGATGAGTTTGTATTGGCTTGCATATCTATGGGCCCATGTGATCTGATAGGCCACATGGACAGGAGATTCCTCCTGATTCTAGATACACTCTAGCTTCGGTAACGGGTGCCTGACCAATATGCAGTCCATAAGATACGAGTACATGTATAATTATGCTTTCTTCTAGGTTAATCCTCCCTATGTTGCTGCTATTGTTGATGCCATGCTATCTGAGATGATTTCCGCCCAGTTAAACACAGTGTCGTGGAAGGCTATGTGATAAATCATGGGTACCCAATTTAGCTTGTAGATGCTTCCATTTGGTCTCCCGAAAATTCTTCTTAGGATCAAATCTATAATTCTGAATGGGGTTCTTAAGCTTTGACTATCATACTCCCCACTCGATTTCTGCCTTAATTGTTTCCCCGTGATTGCCATTTTTTTAGCATAATCGAAATGGTCCATGTTTACACCCCTGATCCAGTCTTCAATCATCAGGACCTTGGGCGGTGGTAGTTTATATGTTGTTGTTATGTGACCTTGATGGAAAGAGGAAAATCCTTCCCCTTTTTTGTTTGAGATGATCCTTGCACCAACATCCATGTAAGGCAGGATCCATTTGATAAATTTTGAGTAAGGAAAAAGTTTCGGGCGTGTGGCTTCTTTGGAAAGGACTGATTTCTTAATGTTCTGGTATAAAATCATCTCTTCGAGAGATGCCTCAGGTATGTTCTGATCTCGGATTATCTGATACAGTTATCCCCACTTGTATTCTGGGGTGATTCTCGTCTCTTCCCTAGTGTCTTCGAACATGGTTTCTATTGTAGTGTCAACTACTATTTCTACGCCCGACTCTGATTCTGTAGTCTTGGACTTCCTCTTGGAACTCTTTCTTTGCATCTCTAAATCTTGATGAAACATTGGAAACAATGTGTAAGCAAATATCAATAATAAATCTGTAGAAAATCTCTCATCCATATTATTAACAATAAGTTAAGTTAAGAAACAATTACTTCCATGTTGTCAGGTATTTTCTTTGCTTCAACAGTATGCAGGTGTGTGGAAATTAATATGCAACTGAAAATGTACACAAAATCATTTCAAAAATATTTTGTCCAAATATTTCATTAATCTTAGTCAACCACAAAAAATCATTTTCTTCATAAGAATGGTGGGGGGTTAATTATTTGGTAAAAATGACTTCGGGCTTACTCAAACAATGTTTTTTCATCTTTTAATCCCGCTTTGAAAGTGCGAACATAAACTCATGATGGGTTTTGCCAAATTTTTTGGGGTTAGAAAATCAAACCATCAACTTGCTAAGGATAACCACTACAGGTAATACCTATCACTGACAAAGTCAACACAGGATGTTCTGCGTGAGGTTCGAAAAAGGATTTGTTGTGTTCATCCAAAAATGGCTGAGGACGGCTTCCCTTTGCGGTCGTAAGGATAAAAAACCATGAGCATCCCGAGAAGAGCCTGCACTGCCATTATATTCTATTTGTCCGGAGAACGTTAGGTCTGGTGCGTTACATGTGAAAGAAAAGCATTCGCTTCGCAGGTCACTTTGGTCTTCCGAGTTGGATCCTAGTTGGTTCCATGGCGGCAGGAAAACCATTGTGCTAAGACATTCTTGTGGGATAAATTCGCTATTAGAGCTATAAAAGTTGTATGTGGTTATTAACCTGAAAACAATGAGGGTCATCGAGGGGTGAAACCGGGCGGTAAGGATGAGGTAGAGCGATTTTCCAAATAGAAAACAACCCTATATGTGAAGTCCAAAACACCCCCTTGACAAAAATTCTAAACTCAACAACAAAAACCCAACAGGTTTTCCCTAAAAGGTCACAACGACGTGGATAAAGCGACGGTAAGGAAAGTTCAACGTCTCATAAGAAACCAAAATACCCAATAGAAAATAGAAATGTCAACTCAAATGGAACATGAGGGTACGAGGTGTCCTACCTATCAGCGGCAAAGTGGCTGCGGAGTTGAGCTCAACGGTGTTAAGATGCTTGGCGTCCGGTGATTAAAGATGCTAGAGTATTGTGAATTAATGCTCAAAATTTAACATGGTATCAGAGCTAACCTGAGAAGAAGACATTGTGCAGTGACGAAAACCAAGGGTTTCTTGTTTATTGGGTTTCTCTCCACATATTTTGGAAAAGCAGTATAGTAGATTGACTCTACTCATCAAGGAGAATCTATCTGTCCAATCAGAATTCAATTCTGCGCATTTTCAGATTTGGCCCTAAAAATTAGGGTTTCCACAAAAATAGGAATTTGTGGAATCTGAAGACATCGCTGGAAGATCCTTGCAAAAATCGAAGTTTAGAGCTTTGGATGGAGATTTTTGGCTGGGTAGATCTCCGGGAAACTCAAACCCTAATTCAGGGTCCTCCCGAGTGAACCCGAGAAGACTAAAAGGCATTTCTGAAGGGTGAAGCTTTGCAGATCTCAAATTCTAATTACACCAAGCTGATCAGCTCATCAAGGTGCATCTTTCTATCCTTTCAGAAAGTTGAAATTCACATTTTGAATTTTTAAGGTTTTTCTGACAAACCCTAATCCGGGACCAGATCCAGTTTTCAACAAAATAAGTGGTAAGACCTAAATCTCTTCTATTTCCATTTGAAGTACTCTTTAAGATGTCTCACCACACCAAGCTTGAGGATAAGCTTGAAGGGGCTGATAACTTCTGAGCCTGGAAGTATAAGATTGGGCTAATCCTGGAAGAAAATGAATTGGACTCCTACATCAGCTCTGAGGTCCCTATCCCGGAGGATGAAGAGGCTAAGGTATTGCATAAGAAGAACTTGGTCAAGGAAAAGAGAATCATTGTTGATTCTATCAAAGACCATCTCATACCTCATGTGTCATCTCTAAAGACACCCAAGGAGATGTTTGACTCCCTGACCAAGTTATTTGAAGGGAAGAACATAAATTGGAAGATGACTCTGCGGAATCAATTGAAAGGGGTCAAGATGTTGAATGGAGAGACCATTCAATCTTACTTCTCCAAGGTCTCTCAGATCAAGGAACAACTTGAAGCTGTGGATGAAGCAGTGGACAATGGTGAAGTTGTTATGACCACTCTGAATGGCCTACCTAGGTCATGGGACTCCTTTATTCAAGGAATATGTGCAAGAAAGAAATTGATCTCTTTCAGTAAACTGTGGGAGGAATGCTCTCAAGAAGAAGCTAGGCTTGTAGCTCGAGAATAAAAGATGGGAGGTGAAGATCAAGCTCTCGCAGCTCACAACAAAAGAAGCAAGCCCAAGAAGGAGCACTCTCACTACAAGAGATCCTATCACAACCAACAAAAGAATAAGAAGAATCTAAGATGTTATACATGCAATGAGAAGGGTCACTTTGCTTCAAAATGTCCCAAGAACAAAAGGGATAACAAAAACAACTCCAGCAAGAAGAAGAAGGGAAGAAAAAGAAAGTTCCATGCTCATGCTGCCGATGATGATGAACCTCCAAAGAAGAAGGCTAGGGAAGAAAGTGATGATGACTCATCAAGTGAAGAAGAGTATGTTTTAATCTCTGCTCTCACAGGTACTATCTCTCATGGTTGTAATGATTGGTTAATTGACACTGGGGCTTCCAAACACAAGACTGGGTTTAAAGAATCTTTCATAAACCTATCTGAACATGAGTCACCCCATAAGGTGAAACTTGGGGATGATTATCAATACCCTATCAAAGGAAGTGGTGAAGCCTCCTACAACCTATATTCTGGAAAGTCTTTGAAGATGAAAGAAGTTCTTTATGTACTTGGGCTCAAGAAGAATCTTATCTCCATCTCTACATTAGATGCAAAAGGCATGAGAGTTGCATTTGTAGATGGCCAAGTTCTGATGTGGCCAAAGGGTAAAACTATTGATGATGCAGTGGTGATTAGAGAGCAAGAGGGAGGATTGTATATAATGAAGGGACAACCTGAACATGCCATGGTACATGATTCCATGGGGCCAAGTGAACTTTGGCATATAAGACTTGCACATATGCACTACAGAGCATTACCAATTGCAAGTAAGGCTGTAGAAGGTCTTCCTAAAATTAAGACCAAGCATGAAGGTGTTTACAAAGGATGTGCAAAAGGAAAGAACATTAAGAAGGCATTTCCAAGCAGTGAAATCAAGGCAAAAGGTATCTTGGAAATCATCCACTTCGATGTATGTGGTCCAATGTCATCTAGTTCTTTGAGTGGGTATGTTTACTCTGTCTCTTTCATTGATGACTTCTCCAGGAAGACTTGGGTTTACTTCTTGAAGAACAAAGATGAAGTGTTTGATAAGTTCAAGGAATTCAAAACCTTGATGGAGAATCAAACTGATAAGAAGATCAAAACATTCAGATCCGACAATGGTGGAGAATTCACCTCAGGTGACTTCAAGAAGCTATGCAATGATTTAGGGATTAAGAGGGAGTTGACTGCTCCTTACAATCTACAACAGAATGGAGTTGCAAAAAGAAAGAATAGAACAATCATGGAAGAAGCAAGGGCAATGCTGCATGACCAGGATCTACCTATGCATCTATGGGCAGAAGCAGCTAGAACAACTGTATATGTGCATAACAGAACACCCCACAAGATATTGGACAACAAGACACCAGAAGAGGTCTTCTCTGGTAAGAAACCTGAAATCAGCCATCTCAGAATATTTGGTTGTCCAGTATACACTCATGTCTCAAAGGAAAAGAGGACCAAGCTAGATCCTTCAGGAAAGAAGGGTATCTTTGTGGGTTACAGTGAAAGCTCGAAGGCTTACAGAATATACTTTCCAGGGTTCAAGAAGATTGATGTCAGCAAGGATGTGACATTTGATGAAAAATCAGCATTCATCAAATCAAGAAAGACACATGTTGAAGATTATGAATAACCTAAGGAAACTAGATTTCAAGACACTACCATGACTGAAGCAATTCCAGATGTTGATCGTGAAATTGAAGATCCGCAACAACCTGTAGATCCACCTCGTGAGAATAACTCTCACAAGAGAAAACCTTCATTGGCTAGAGAGCTCATTCAAGATGCAGAAAGATATGGTATTCCAAAAGAAGAACACAGAGCAAAGAAGAGAACCAAATCACATACCAGCTATGTTGTTTTACTCTGTGGCATCATGAACAAAGAACCTTCCAGTTATGAAGAAGCAGCGGAAAAGAAAGAATGGAATGATGCCATGATCGAGGAATACCAATCAATAATGAAGAACGATGTTTGGGATGTTGCCCCAAGACCTGGAGGGAAGTCTTTTGTGACTTCCAAATGGATCTACAAGATCAAGCATGCTGCAGATGGCAGCATAGAGAAATACAAGGCAAGATTCGTAGCTCGTGGCTTCTCTCAGAAAGAGGGAATAGACTATGAAGAAACTTTTGCTCCTATAGCCAGGTACACTTCCATCATATCAGTACTTTCCCTGGCTGCAGCGATGAAATGGAAGATACACCAGATGGATGTCAAGACTGCCTTCTTGAATGGTGTAGTCGAAGAGGAAGTGTATGTGGAGCAGCCACTCGGTTTTGAAACACATGACAGGGAGTCACATGTGTGCAGATTGAAGAAAGCCCTGTATGGCTCGAAGCAAGCTCCCAGAACTTGGTATGGTAGGATGGACATTTTCCTATATAGTTTGGGCTTTACCAAGAGTAAAGCGGATTCCAACCTTTACTACAAGGTTGAGGAAGGAAATCCTGTGATTCTACTCCTGTATGTAGATGACCTGTTTGTAATAGGAGATGACAAATTGATTGTTGATACAAAGAGGAAGCTTGATGTCGAGTTCGATATGAAGGACTTGGGGATGATGCACTATTTTCTAGGTATGGAGGTGTGGCAGAGTGCAGATGGGATCTTCCTTGGACAAGGGAAGTATACTATAGATATCCTGAAGAGGTTCGGGATGATGGATTGCAAGGCCATGGCCACACCTATGGCATCGAATCCGAGACCATATATTTGCTTTGCGGTGAACACATTGAGCCAGTTCTTGACGGATCCGAGGAGTGTTCACCTGGTTGCTATAAAGCATATTCTGGAGTACCTAAAGGGTACAGTTG
Organism: Larix kaempferi; assembly: GCA_027924585.1. Taxonomy (NCBI): domain Eukaryota; kingdom Viridiplantae; phylum Streptophyta; class Pinopsida; order Pinales; family Pinaceae; genus Larix; species Larix kaempferi. Next base: position 7,212,962 of record BSBM01000687.1, on the reverse strand, counting down.
ATTATGGTCTCAAGTATGAAGCGAATCAAAAGTTTAACCTCCAGGGTTATGTTGATTCAGATTGGGCAGGCAATGATGCATATAGGAAGAGCACATTTGGGTGTTGCTTCAATATGGGATCAGGTGTGATCTCTTGGTTTAGCAGGAAGCAGTCCTACGTAGCACTGAGTACAGCCAAGGCAGAGTATGTTGCAGCATGCTCAGCTAGTTGTGAGGCAGTATGGCTTCGGAAGCTATTGTTTGAGTTATTTGATCTCTCGTTGGATGCTACTGGTATCTTCTGTGATAACCAGAGTTGTGTGAAGATGTCTGAGAACCCAATGTTTCACGACAGGTCGAAACACATAGAGATCAAATATCACCATATCAGGGATATGGTGCAGAGAGGAGCAGTGAAGCTCCTGTATGTTGCGACGGACGAGCATATTGCAGATGTGCTGACGAAACCACTAGCCAGAGTGAAGTTCGAGTACTTCAGAGATAGGCTTGGTATTCTTCATATTGATGAAACTTCAAGGAAGAAGTGATGGACACATTTGCAGAAGCCATTCCAAGCATGTTGGAAGGAGGATCCTTCACATGGCCATGGATGTAAGCGCTGGATGATGAGCATCAGGACGATGCTCCAGTTACTGCTTTGTATATGCATCAGGATGATGTTGGATATGATCAGTTGGATCATTTATATGTATATGTACGCATCATGTTGGATGCTGGATATGATCAGTTGGATCATTTATATGTATTTGTATATGCATCATGTTGGATGCTTGGACCATGTATCTGTATATGTATCAGGTGGATAGTGTGTATGATTAGGTAGATCATGTATGTTGATATATATCAGGTGGATACATTATGTGGATCATGTATCTATCTATGTATCAGGTGGATACATTGTATGATCAGGTGGCTCATGTATGGTGATATGTATCAGGAAGATACTTGGTATGCATCAGGTAGATGCATTGTATGATCAGGATGATCATGGATGATGAGCTTCAGGATGTTGCTCCAAATGAGATGCAGCAGGATGTTGCAGTGATGATGATCAGGATGATCATGTGTACATCAGGATGATGTATGGTGAGTATCAGGTTGATACTCTATGGCCGTGGAACAGGTTGTGCAGATAAGCATATAATTTGGCCTTGGGAGATTTGCAAATAGTATTTTGAGGTTTTGCCTATGGCATGTAATCTGGCCCTGGGATATCTGGCAAATGCTCTTTCAAGGTTTTGCTTTGGGAGGACATATAATTTGGCCCTGGGAGATCTGCGGATATTCTTTCGAGGTTTTTCCTATGGCATATAATTTGGCCCTGGGATATCTGTAAGATGCTCTTTCGAGGTTTTGTCCTATGTCATATAATATGTCCCTGGGAAATCCGATAGGTTGGTCTGTGTGCTCGTAATAAGTCCTGAGATGCTCTTGTGAGGTTTTTCCATGACCACATGTAATTTGGCCCTGGGAGATCCTATAGGTAGAGCTGTGTGCTTGTAACATCCTAGGATGCTCTTGCGAGGTTTTGTGGTGAGGTCACATATAATATGGCCCTAGGAGATCCTACAGGTAGAGCCGTGTGCTCGTAACATCCTGGGATTCTCTTGCGAGGTTTTGTGACGCAAATAATAAGTCCTGAGGATTCCACAGTATGGCCAGTGATGAAGACCTGCAGGTGGTGGGCCTACATCCATTATGAAAAAGGACTGGCTCTGTAGAAATTCCGATGACGAGTAGATTCAGAGATTGGTTGAGATAGCAGCGGTAGTGACGATGATGATGACGATGATCCAGAGAAGAAGACTTGTGCTAGCAGATCTGTGTCAAGAAATACCTTCCTAGTTAAGAGGGAGTGTTGATGTATATGTAACTTCGGAATGTATTTCATCCATGTATTTCATTTATATATTATTGCACTCCTATAGAGATGTGTCATTCCTCTATACGGAAGTGTCGTCATGTGTATTGACAAGCGTCGCAAGTGGGTTAACTTGCCGATGGGTTATTAGACCACCATGTGTAGGGTCGGCCTTGATTTATGTAATACATGGTTGATGTACCTAGCTAGACAAGTTGGCCCCATAAGGTTATTGGGAAAACAGAACAAGTATAAATAAAGATCGGGAGATCTCTATTTGGATCACTCAGAAACTCATTCTTCCTTCACTTGAAAAGTGGTGCACTTGTGAGGAGGAGGTTCAGCTACTAGGAGGAGTCTATCTCTTGTATTTTGGTTGTACTTTGGTTGATATGTTGCTCTATCTATCTCTGAGGAAGTTGTGGGGTTTTTCACCTTAGGGTTTTCCCCACAGAAACTGTATGTGTCTATTGTCTCTCATGCTTTTGATTCTTGTGATGATTGACATGCTTGTTATGATTGATATGCATTGATATACTGTACATGTTGTTCTCTCAGTAAAGATCCTAGAGTATTGTGAATTAATGCTCAAAATTTAACAATAAACATCATTTATTTCATGAGTGTGGCTACAGTCTTTTGATTGCCAAATGTTCTTATAAAAACCTTTTCAAAACTGTCCCAGTCTGCTATCGAATTTGCTTGCAAACTGAAATACCATGAGGATTCTCTAGGCTCAAAAGTGTAAGGGAAAAGTTTGCAGACTACATATTCATGTTCAACATTTAAAAGATTCAGAGCCAAATAAAAACTTTTCAAATGATCTTCTACAGAAATACCTTTTCCGGGATCAAATTTCGGTAACACTCATTCTGGGTGATTAGGTAAATCATGTAAAGGTGTATCCAGGTTAAGTGGCCCTCTAACTCTCCACGCAGGTGGTTGGTTAAAATTTCCAGCCATAATTCATGGTGGAGAACGAGGTAGTGAGTGATGTAGGGTATGAGGTGGCGTGTGAGGTGGCGTGTGAGGTACCGTGTGAGCCTGTGGGGACTCGGGTAACTGATTAAGTGGATCTGGGATTTCTTGCAACGATAAATCGAACAACTCCTCCAAGTTTTCTACAAGCACAGAGTCTCTGGTATATGAGATTTATTTCTTGGGAACTCGCCTCCTAGGTAAAGCAAGAATTACAGACAATACTCCAAGATTTCTCACATTAGATCTTGTATGTATTTGAAAGTGGTCTATTTCCTCGAATGGGACAGCGTATAAACGTTCTGTATTTTCAATTTCAGAATCTAACTTTTCAGTTTCAAAAATCACTTCTTCCGATATGGTTGTGTTTAATGGGGACTCAAAAAAATTTCCAGTTGAAAACGGATTTCCTCTACCGGCCATGCACTTGCGGCACTCCTTCTAGCGCCAAAATTGTTGATGCCCAGAAAATATTAGCATCGATAGTAGGGATTCTCCTCGGTAAATAATCCGAATTAGATCGTTCACCGTTTGGTGTAGGGAATCCGTCTGGTTAACGGTCCGGCTACTGTGAACATATTTGTTTAAATTCTTTACCGGTTGCGGCCCGGTCGACCATTTATATAATTTTAATTTAAGTTATGAAATGTAAGTGCCCTAATTAATTCATTTAATCTAGAACTGGAAGGAAGAAGCCTTAGAAAGTGATGCGTAGGTTCTTACCTCCAGTCTAATCAATCCTACCCAATCAATTCATTTATTTCTAATCTAAACTAACTATCCTATCCCTGCAGGGAGCAAGTTTAAAGTGAGAGTAACAAGCTGAAATGTTCAAGTAAAATTTAACAGATAGCCATTAAAATAAACATTCACATTTACAGCAGAAATAATCAAAGATAGCTCTGATATTAATTAAATCGATTTATTACTCTATTACACGTAAACATTTGCATGAAACAAAGAAACCATTCATCATCATTGAAATAGTTCGACCAAATTAGAAAGATCTCATATTATGATATAAGTAGAAATAGAAATAATTATGTTCCAGCAATCACACGTTCCAGGCAAACACCAGTGCAATCTTTTCCCCAACGAACCAGTCTTTTCTCATTAGCAAAGAAATAGTTCTTGTAAAAAATGCCTCCATCATCTAATTCACCAGCAAAAAGTCCCTTCTTAGTATTCCTCACCCTATATTTATATTACAAAATATTTGTCCTCGTATGGTTGTTCGTTTCACCTTACCTAACTATTGGACTTCCAAAAATCGTCCTCTAGTGTTTGCACAAAGAATATTACAATAAATTACAAACTATTAATTTCCAGTTGGCCTTTCCAGACTAGAGATATATTTGGCCCACATGTTAGTCTCTTCAGAAATAATGTTACATTGTGTGGGTTCAAAAACTTTCAAAGTAATCTCATGATGTGACAACTCTGTTTCCACACTTTTCACTCCTTCTGTTGCTGCCTTGTAGCTGTCCTCCAAAAAATAAGCATTGATGGATGCTTTCCCAATGTATTGATGTAGCTATTCTCCTTTCAACACGTCCATTTTTTTAATGTAGTCCAGGTCATCCTTCAGCATGTTCTGCAACTCCATCAAACATTGATCCCTTCTAGGAAGTTCATCCATAGTCGGAGGCATAACGAGCTAACATTTTTCGTGAATCTGATGAATCTTCTGGTAGAAACCTACACACTTCTCGATAGTTTTATGGATTTAATTATTTATCCTCATGCCCGTTTTCTACAAAAATCAAGAGGAGCTATGTCCAAATTAGAGTTTGTAGTCGTCTTTTGAGGCAAGTGATTAGGGAAATCTAATTTCCCTTCTCTCCATGTCATCTGCCTCTTAATATTATTTGGAGTGTTCACTAATATTTTCCTGGTCCTCATTGATTCTGCATCAATCGCTTTCATCCGTGCTATCATTATTTTCATATTGTATACCTCTTTAGTGATCAACTCCTGTGAGTGGCATATTTTCTCCTGAATTTGGCATGCCTGCTCATGGAAAGGATTCATGTCTTGCTTCTTACTGTTCGCCAGCTCCATCTATTCTATCATAGACTCTTTTTCTTTAACCAGTTCTTCCATTTGAGCTTTCAATTCTTCGACCTGCTGATTTGCGACCGACTCTCTTGATTCTAATTCACTGATTCAAGCTTTGAAGTAGCTTCTCTCGCCCTCCATTATCATTAACTGTGCAGTCATTGCCTCTTTCTCTGCGTCCAGAATTTGATAGTTAGACAATAATCTATGATTTTCAACAATCAAATCCTCATACTTATTTTTCAACTCTATTCCTTCTCCACGCGCCTTTACCAATTTATCCTTTAGTTTCAACATTTTTCCCTTGTTGCGCTCGATATCAGTCAACAGCTTGTCTACATTGTCTGCACTTTCTTGTGCAGCTTCTATACTTACAGAGGCTGTGAATTTAGGGTCCTTATGAGTACCCTCCATGATCGTGTTTTCCTGGATAGTAACAATATAAGGTTGGGCGCCCATTTTCAATCTCTTCTCTATCATCCTTGTGATGGTCTTTCTCCCTGAATAAAAAATAATCGTGTCCAATTTGGCCATGGTGTGTTGCTTCGACGGGGTGAATGGTGTGAGCCCAAGCTATGCAAATGGGAGGTGACCTCCGGTCAGCGTGACACCTAATACTTCAGGTGGGTTTGTGTCCATGTGTTGTATATTTGGGCTTCCACCTTGATCTTCCATGCTTTCCATAGCTTCCTTGGAGTTATCCTCTCTTTCTTTCCTCTCAGCTGCTTCTCTTTCTTCCTCTTGTCTGTTTTCCTCCTCTTCTTTTCCCCATCGTTCCTCTTCTACACTTTGCAACTTTTGGGCCTCCTCTATTTGCTTCTTTTCTATTTCTTCTTTTAGATTCCGCTTTGCTTCTTCCTTCAGCTTCCGCTCTGCTTCTGCCACTTGTAGCCTTATAGCCTCTTCTTTTTTCTTCTATAGTTCTGCCTCCATTGTAGGGTTGACAGTTTTGTTAGGGCCGGTGTCACTTATTCGAACAAAACGATTGTTCAACTCAATCATATTACTTGCTCTCATGTACACTTCCTCATCCTTGTCGAAGTATTTCGTATATTCATAATGTATCTTAATTGACGCACAATGATTGGAAACCTTCTTGTGGCTGTCATTTCTTGCGAAAATATTCTCCCCAAAATGGAATGCTTCCAAATCCTTTACGAAAGTTTCGACACCTTTAACCTTGGGAAATTTGTACGCCCCGATACAAAAAGGCAATGGTCGGAAGGAGGCCTTCTTATTATCATGCAAGAAACTGCTAATTCTATTAATGAATACCTGCCTCACGGCCTCTTTGTGGACTAAAAATTTTGTCACATACTTGGGAATTAGGGATGGAGCTCTGGAACACCCATACATCCTGATATAGGTGCCTTCTTACGAAAAGTAATAATCTTCGTACTCATTTATGACTACCATTGCGTTTTCAAATAGGTGGTTTGGTTCCTCATTGAAAATTAACCAATAAAGAGGGATGATCAACTCTTCACATATGAGTTTGTATTGGCTTGCATATTTGTGGGCCCATGTGATATGATAGGCCACATGGACAGGAGATTCCGCTTGATTCCAGATACACCCCAGCTTAGGGAATGGGTGCTTGACTAGTATGCAGTCCATAAGATATGAAGACATGTAGAATTCTTCTTTCTTCTGGGTTAATCCTCCCTGTGCTGCTGCTATTGTTGATGCCAGGTTATCTGATATGATGTCTGCCCAATTAAACACAATTCTGTGGAAGGCTATGTGATAAATCAGGGATACCCAATTTAGCTTGTAGATGCTTCCATTTGGTCTCCCGAAAATTCTGCTTAGCATCAAAGCTATAATTCTGAATGGGGTTCTTAATATTTGACTATCATACTCCCCACTCGCTTTCTGCCTTAATTGTTTTTCTTGGATTACCATTTTTTTAGCATACTCAAAATGGTCCATGTTTACACCCCTGATCCAGTCTTCGGTCATCAGGACCTTGGGCAGTGGCAGTTTATATGCTGTTGTTATGTGACCTGGATGGAAAGAGGAAAATCCTTCCCCTTTTTTGTTTGATATGATCCTTGCGCCAACATCCACGTAAGGCAGGATCCAGCCGATAACTTTTGAGCAAGGAAAACGTTCTGGGCGTGTGGCTGCTTTGGCGAGGCCTGATTTCTTAATGTTCTGGTATAAAATCATCTCTTCGATAGATGCCTCAGGTACATTCTAATCTTAGATCATCTGATATAGTTCTCCCTACTTTTATTCTGGGGTGATTCCCATCTCTTTCCTAGTGTCTTCGAACCTGGTTTCTATTGTAGTGTCAACTACTATTTCTACGTCCGACTCTGATTCAATAGTCTTGGACTTCCTCTTGGAACTCTTTCTTTGCATCTCTAAATCCCGATGAAACATTGGAAACAATGTGTAAGCAAATCTGAATAATAAATCTGTAGAAAATATCTCATCCATATTATTAACAATAAGTTAAGTTAAGAAGGAATTACTTCCATGTTGTCAGGTATTTTCTTTGCTTCAACAGTGTGTAGGTGTGTGGAAATTAATATGCAACTGAAAATGTACGCAAAATCATTTCAAAAATATTCTATCCAAATATTTCATTAATATTAGTCAACCACAAAAATCATTTTCTTCATAAGAATGGTGGGGGGTTAATGATTTGGTAAAACTGACTTCGGTTTTACTCAAACAATGTTTTTTCAGCTTTTAATCCCGCTTTGAAAGTACATGCAAAAACTCATGATGGATTCTGCCAAATTTTGTGGGGTTAGCAAATCAAACCATCAACTTTCTAAGGACAACCACTACATGTAAAACCTGTCACTGACAAAGTCAACACGAGATGTTCTACGTGGGGTTCAAAAAAGGCTTTGTTTTGTTCAACCAAAATTGGCTGAGGCCGGCTTCCCTTCGTGGTCGTAAGGATAAAAAACCATGAGCAGCCCGAGAAGAACCTGCATGACCATTATATTCTATTTGTTCGGATAAAGTTCGGTTTGGTGCGTTACATGTGAAAGAAAAGCATTCGCTTCGTGGGTCACTTCGGTCTTCCGAGTTGGATTTCCTAGTTGGTTTCATGGTGGCAAGAAAACCACTGTGCTAAGCCGTTCTTGCGGGAGAAATTCGCTATTAGTGTTGTAAAATTCCTATGTGGTTATTAACCTGAAAACAACGAGGGTCGTCGAGGGGTGAAACTAGGCGGTAAGGATGAGGTAGGGAGAATGTACAAATAGAAAACAACCCTATATGTGAAGTCCAAAACACCCCCTTGATAATAATTCTAAACTCAATGAAAAAAACCAACATGTTTTCCCTAAAAGGTCACAGCGACATGGATAAAGTGGCGGCAAGGAAAGGTCAACGTCTCACAAGAAACCAAAATACCCAATAGAAAACAACAATCTCAACTCAAATGGAACATGAGGGTACGAGGTGGCCTACCTTCCAATTGCAGAGTGGCTGCGGAGTCAAGCTCAATGGCGTTGAGATGATCGGTGTTCAGTGATTAGTGGAGAAAAATCTCTATAACGATGTTTGCAAATGTTAAACAAAATATTTCTTGCCGTATATATAAATTTCGAAAACCCCTACCAATAAATGCGAACGGGGGGGATTTGGTGGGGTCATTAATGACGGGATCCCGTTTTGGCGCAGAATTCTCTATTTACTGCATCGCTGCCAAAAAATTTTTACCGCCGACCGTTTCGGCACGATTCACCCAGTTGTAGAGAAACGCATTAGTAGTGTTCTCAATCTTGCGCTGACGTCAGGTTCATTTTGTGACTTTTCACCGGAACGGATCGATGTGTCTTGCAATTTTACTGCGACCGTTTCGGAGTAACTTCGTGAGTTTCGTCAAAAGCGTCGGCGTTACTTCATGAGTTTTCCAACCCTTATTTATACCTTCGTGGTCTTGCATCGGCGCTCACTGCAATCTCTTCATTGGTGAGTTTCACGTTTCGTCGAAGACTGTTTCGGCGGCACTCACCGAGTTGCTGCGAAACGCGTCACGACACTTACCATTTTACACCGATATTTTTTTCGTCGGGGTTTCATCGGCGCAATTGGTGTTTTCACGCTGATGCATTTCGGCGTGACTGGTGTTTTCACGCTGATGCGTTTTGGCGTGACTGGTGTTTTCATGCTGAAACGATCGGCGTGACTCACTCATTTTCTCCGACCAAACACAACTTCAAAAATTCTAAGTGTTTCGGTGGGACTTGCGAAAACACTCCGACCACGTCGGCTCAACTCGTTGAGTTGCTCTGAACGTTTCAGCACAAAAACCCCAGTTAATCTTAGCCAAAAAATGCCTTCTTTACTTGATTCTTAGGAAAATTTCTAAGTGTTGAGGGTGAACTTCTCTAGGACGAGTTGAACTCTAAGACTACTCAAAAATAGGAGGGGCCCTACAATTTTAATAAAACTTTGGGGATTAAGTTGCAGCAACAACACCTCTATTATGTTTACAAATTTGAGTTTTCTGCTTTAATACCAATGATACCCAATGCTTTTAGGTCTACTACGGGAAATTCAAACACAATTTTGGTAAAGATGATGCCGATGTAAAACAGAACTAACATGTCAATGAGTAGTAAGCACTAAAATCCCTATTACTCACAGAGTGGCACTAACTTCTTGTTGTTGAAGATGGCTCATGGGTAACCATTAAGGGTGCATAGCCTATTTGTTGTTGGATGACACCAATCATGTTTTATTTTGGTGAGAGAGAGCCAACTGCATTGCTTTCAATATTGGTGTGTGTGAAACAATTGTGGTGATTTCACTTTATGGTGAGTGAGAGAGAAGCAACTTCTTTGCTTGCAATGTATGGTGAGTGAGAGATTTTGTTGCTTGTAGTGTATGGAATTATCAAGAACTATTTTTCTATCATTTCTAATTAGAGTGTGCATATTGGTTTATCTTCCTAACACCATTGACTTGTGTGTAGTGGTGCCGCATATGTGTAGTGGCCAAATACTATGGTTAGGTTAATGATTGCAACCCATAACTAGCTTGAGATGTTCCCTATTGTCCATAACTAGGTTGCATTTTTAAGTGCCTAAGAAGCACACCATCATGTTGCACACTATTGTTGTAGTTGATCTTGTTTATGTTTATATAGTTAAGGTGGCTATAATTAATAATGTTGATGCAATTGATGGTGATGTGATTGAAGTTGTTTTTGTGGAGTTTGTTGTGTTGAATCCAATTGATAATAAGTTGTTGTGATTGAGTCAACCTTGATATTGCTCGATGCTAAAATTATGTTGCTTGTATTAGGTCTCTAGAAACTATTGAAATGATGTTGTGATTGAAAATTTCATTGTATAGCGGGTTGATGTTGGTGAATTAATTGAAGGGCAGTGTGTTGTAGGGGTTGTGCTTGCCACTAGTGATGGCATTGCATCATAGATAACGAGCAATCTATTAATGATCAATTCAATCAATTCGTCCCTCCCAACATAGAACCATGCCTTCAATCAACATTGTGGTGGGTTCCATAGAGAATCGAACAATTTGGTGCTTAAATTGGTTGGTTTGGTGAATTCTCACTTTGAATTAGTCTAGACCCACAATGAAACCTAGTGGAAAAAAAGCAAGCAAAAATGGAAAATAAAGGGGAAAACACAAAAAAACCTCCCCTCTAACTTAATAAAAAACTTATTGAAAGTTATATAATGATTCCCCCCACCTATATGCCTCACAGCTATCTCATTGACTGATTGTGAGCATTTAGAGTTTGTGGAATTGCGTTGAAGAGATTTAATTTGGAGTGAGCTTGTAGCTGATTTTGCATTGTTTGCGAGTTTCTTATGGTGGATTAGGCATCCAAATTAGCAAGCTACAACTCATCTACAAGCTTAGAGGAGTTTGTAACTGAATTGTTGTGCCCATTTAAAGGTATGTTTCAAACCCTCATATTTTTCTCATTAAATAGCATATTTTTGTTTCACATTATAAACAAATTAAGATAGGGTTCACTACTTTCATTTATATATTGATTTTATATTTGAGACATTACCATGGCCCCTAACTTAAAAGACCTTACATGGATCCATTATGATGTGGTTGATAGGGAAGTGTTTGGAAAGTATTATAAGAAGCACATAACATAGGTGAGTGGGATTCATAGATTGAAAGAACATGTTAGGGTCCTACTCTAACCCCTTAAATATATATGTTGTTATGTATTGTGGTCATCTATATTAAATAAGGCCAATAAAGTAGATATAGTATGAAAGCAATATTTGTAAGAAGACTTACTAAAAGGTTCCACCTACTAGAAAGTTCCTATAGTGTAAAAGAAATATTTGTAAGAAGAGTCTTTGTAAGGTTCGACCTAATAGAAATTTATTTCACTAAGATGGCTTACTAGATGGTTTTGCCTACTATAAAGTTCCTTCACTAAAAACTATATATAGGAGTAAAATCAATATAACAAGATGTCTTGTGAATTATTTTGTAATTGGAGCTTGAATTTATTTGGAGATTGCCCCCTTGAAGAGGAAAGTGAACACTGCTTTCATCAATAAAGGTATTTCTATTGTTATATTTTGTTATCAAAATTGTTTATTATTATGGTAATTTTGTCTTTTCAATTTGAAATCTTGGTCTATTATGTTATTTTTGCTATGAATTTCCAATTCTACTATTAAGGTACATAACATAACACTTATTTGGTGTTCCAACGCATGCTAAACCATGTCCTAAAGTTGATGCAGGGATTAGAGAGGAATTTCCAACCTATATTGAGACATATTGAGCAGAAAATGGAAAGAGGAAAGAGACGGAAGTTGAAATGGGGAGAAGGAGATGGATTGCATCTCAAGGAAACCCTAGTTTTTAAGGCTCCTCCTCTAACTCTTATGTTAGGTAACCCTTTAGATATGTTCCTCTTATTGATGAAAAATGTCTTATAGTTGAAATTCCACAAAAGTGGAAGAATATTGATGGGATTTTTCCACCCTCCTCTCCTAGTGGCACTCATGCTCATTGTTGATGTATTTGTAACTTCGGAATGTATTTCACATATGTATATTGTATTCCTATAGAGATGTTATTATTCCTCTATATGGAAGTGTCGTCATTTATATTGTAAGTGTCGTAACTTATACTCGATGGGTTATTAGACCACCTTGATGGGGTCAGCCCTGTATAAGTCAGGTGGGTTAAAGGGTTATTAGACCACCCTATTGGGGGTCGGCCCTGTCAGCATTATGTTATGTGATTAAGTTGAGGCCGACCTAGTAAGGTTATTATGCAAGTCAAGTCATGTATAAATAGAGTGCGGGAGGCACTCTATTTGATCATTCACTTTCTCACTTATACACTCATTGGAGAGTGGCTCACTAGTGGAGGAGGAGAAGCTGCTGCTAGGAGACTCTCTTATGCTTGGGTTTTGTATCATTGCTCTATCTATCTCTGAGGAAGTTATTGGGGTTTTTCACCTTTATGGTTTTCCCCAAGGAAACTCTATGTGTCTATTGTCTCATGTGATTTATTGTTGTGATTGATATGCTTGATATGTTGTACAAGTTATTCTCTCAGTAAAGATCCTAAAGTATATTGAATTGATGCTTAAAATCTAACATGGTATCAGAGCTAACCTGAGAAGAAGACACTATGCAGTTGCGGAAGCTAGGGCTTTTTGTTTTTTGTGTTTCTCTCCACATATCTTGAAAGGAAGGAGGATAGATTGACTCTCCCCAACAAGGCGCATCTTTCTGTGGAAACAGAATTCAATTCTGAGCATTTTCCGTTTTGGCCCTAAAAATTAGGGTTTCCACAAAACGTGGCATTTCTAAAATCTGAGACCATGGATGGAAGCTCCTTGGAAAAATTGAAGTTTAGAGATTTGGATTGAAATTTTTGAATGGGTGAAGCTCCGGGAAAATTAAACCCTAGTTTGGGGTCCTGTATAGTGAAGTCGGAAATTAGGGCTTCTGCAAAAGTTGGAATTTATGAAATCTGAGACCATGGCTGGATGCTCCTTGGAAAAATCGAAGTTTAGAGCTTTGGATCAAACTTTTTGGATGGGTGAAGCTCCCGGAAAATCAAACCCTAATTCAGGGTCCTCCCTAGTGAATCCGGAAGTTTGAAAAGCAAATTTGAGGGGTGAAACTTTGCATTTTTCAAATTTTGAGTATACCAGCTTGATTAGCTCATCAAGGCGCGTCTTTCTATCCTTTCAAAAGTTTGGAATTCAAAGTTTGAATTTTTAGGGTTTCTCTAACAAACCCTAATCCAGCTGCACATCCAGATTTCTGCAAATCAAGTGGTAATACCTAAATCCTTTCTATTTCCATTTGAAGTACTCTTTAATATGTCCTAACACACCAAGCTTGAGGATAAGCTTGAAGGGGATGATAACTTCCGAGCATGGAAGTATAGGATTGGGTTAATTCTAGAAGAGAGTGAGTTGAACACCTACATAAGTGAAGGGGTTCCTGTCCCAGAGGGAGAAGAGACTAAGGCCTTACACAAGAGGAACTTGGTCAAGGCTAAGAGGACGATTGTTGATTCTATCAAAGTCCATCTCATGCCACATATGTCATCTCTGAAGACACCTAAGGAGATGTTTGATTCCTTGACCAAGCTATTTGAAGGGAAGAATATAAATCGGAAGATGACCTTGAGGAATCAATTGAAGAATATCAAGTTCCAGAATGCAGAGACCATGCAGTCTTATTTCTCAAGGGTCTCCCAGATAAAAGAACAACTTGAAGTTGGGGGAGAAGATATAGAAGTGGTAATGGCCACTCTTAATGGCCTTCCTAGGTCATGGGATTCCTTCATCCAAGGAATTTGTGCTAGGAAGAAACTTATCACATTAAGTAGGATGTGGGAAGAATGCTCACAGGAAGAAGCTCGAATTGTAGCTCAAGAAGAAAATATGGGGAATGAAGATCAAGCTCTCACAGCACATACCAAGAAGAGGACACTTTTCCTCAGATTGTCCTAAGAACAAAAGGAACAACAACAACAACTACTACAAGCAATCTGACAGGTATGACTTACAGGTATGTTTTGAAATCTGTTCATGATTAAGTTTATAATATGATTGTCTTCATGTTATTGAGTTTAGTAACAATCTTGTTTAATTTTAGACTTGTCTTATCACCCTAGTAAAAGTATGAATGCATGATAGAAGACATTCATTGATTAAGGTTATGACACTTATGATTGTATTATGATTGTACTAATGCACTATGGTGTTGTATGAGGAAAATGTTATCCGATAACATGAAGGTACAAATCAAGTTCTAGATCAAGACCATGGTGACATGAAGACAGAGACTCATCCATAGTCATGGATCACATAGAGGTATGTATAATTTGGTTCTATAATGGTTAAATTATGAGTTATGTAGGTCATTGAAGAGAACAAGAAAACATTGCTAGACATAACTAGCAAATATGATGACCAGGTATATTTTTCCTATATCAAGTTAGAATCCTACCCTATGTAAGGATCTTATACTCTTGTATGATTGATAATGATTACTCATGAAGTTACAAGTTTGATTAATCTAGGGTTTATGCATATTATGTTCCTTACTTTGATTAATGATATGACTAACCAGAAAAGTCCTATATAAACCTTGAATATTAATGCTTATTATCTGTGTTTGAAATGATCATGACTATACATGCTTAAGATTATTGTGTTTTGATAGTATTAAGGTTATACTAATAAATGTATGATTATGTATGAGATCTCGAGGATAACACAATGACGATACTATTAAGCATGCATAGTGATCGAGGCTGGATATAAGTTCAAGGACAGGTAATCCAGGAAGCAAAGATCAAGAGGGAGCACACACCAGTAGTTCCTGCGAGGAAACAAAGATTGAGAGGGAGTCCACCCAACAAACAAACAAAGATAAGTATTTGAATTGTCATTTCTTGTATATTTTATTGTTTACATAATATTGTTCAGTGATGTATATACTTATGTTCCTAGACTTAGGTTGTGTATTATGCATATTAGAATAATTGCATTAATGAACAATATACTACTAATACGCATGTAATGGGTAAGTGGCCTATGGAACTGTACAACATTCCATTGCTACTTATCTAGAATGAAACCTCTTTGCTAACATGTTGGGAGTTGTGCACACTCTTAACAATGTTCTGGTAGAGATTGGAAGGCATCTAGAAAGTTACGGGATATGGATAAATGTTGTAGTGAAGCATTGGCTAAAATAATTGCATGACTGTATGACATATTTTTCTTATGTGTAAGAATTTGTTCTGAAAACTATGAGATGTTTCTAATCATGCAATTTAACTTGTCTTGTAGGAAAGATCATGTACCATCACCTACAAAAGAAGGACTACAGCATTTACTCTAGTAACAAAGCTATCTATTAAAGAAAGAATGGAAGGATGCCATGATCGAGGAATACCAGTCGATCATGAAGAATGATGTTTGGGATGTGGTCCCAAGACCAGATGGGAAGTCTGTCGTGACTTCCAAGTGGATCTATAAGATCAAGCATGCTACAGATGGTAGCTTAGAGAAATACAAAGCTAGGTTTGTAGCTCGTGGCTTCTCCCAGAAAGAAGGGATTTATTATGAAGAGACTTTTGGCTCTTGTGGCCAGATACACTTCCATTAGATCAGTACTTTCTCTGGCTGCAGTGATGAAATGGAAGATACAACAGATGGATGTCAAGACAACTTTCTTGAATGGTGTAGTTGAGGAGGAAGTGTATGTGGAGCAACCACTTGGTTTTGAGACACATGACAGGAATTCATATGTGTGCAGGTTGAAGAAATCCTTGTATGGCTTGAAGCAAGCTCCTAGGACTTGGTATGGTAGGATATACAGCTTTTTATCCAGCTTGGGATTTACCAAGAGTAAACCGGATTCCAACCTTTACTACAAGGTTGAGGAAGGAAATCCTGTGATACTACTTTTGTATGTGGATGACCTATTTGTTATAGGTGAGGATAGATTGATTTCCGACATGAAGAGGAAGCTTGCTACCGAGTTCGAGATGAAGGACTTGGGTATGATGCACTGCTTTCTAGGTATGGAGGTGTGGCAGAGCACAAATGGAATCTTCCTTGGACAAGGGAAGTAAGCAGTAGAGATCCTGAAGAGGTTCGGGATGATGGACTGCAAGGCCGTGGCCATAGCTATGGCATCGAACCTAAAGCTTATGTGTGACGCTTCATCTGAGTCAGTTGATGCTTCGATGTATCGTCAGATGATTGGGTCCTTGATGTACCTGATGAATACGAGACCATATATCTGCTTTGCGGTAAACACCTTGAGCCAGTACTTGATAGATCCGAGACATGTTCACCTGATAGCTGCAAAGCATATTCTGAGGTACCTGAAGGGTACAGTTGACTATGGGCTCAAGTATGAGGTGAATCAAAAGTTTAACCTGGAGGGTTATGTTGATTCGGATTGGGCAGGCAGTGCCATTAATCAGAAGAGCACTTCGGGGTGTTGCTTCAGTATGGGATCTGGTATGATCTCTTGGTTTAGTAGGAATCAGTCCTGTGTGGCACTAAGTACAGCCGAAGCAGAGTATGTCACAGCTTGTTCGGCTAGTTGTGAGGCAGTATGGCCTAGGAAGCTACTGTCTGATTTGTTTGATCTCCAGTTGACTGCTACTTGTATATATTGTGACAACCAGAGTTGTGTGAAGTTGTCGGAGAACCCGGTGTTCCATGAAAAGTCGAAGCACATTGAAACAAGTATCACTATATCAGGGATATGGTGCAGAGAGGAGCAGTGAAGCTCATGTATGTTGCGACGGATGAGCAGATAGCCGATGTGTTGACCAAGCCGTTGACTAGAGTGAAGTTTGAGTACTTCAGAGAGAGGCTTGGTGTACTTCAGATCGAGATTCCTTCCAAGGGGAAGTGATGGGTCTGGAGACACAGATGCACATGAGCCATTCTCACATGGTGGTAGGTGTGTCCTCCCATGGTGCAGATATAAGGGCTGGGGCCATTCCGACATGGTTGAAGTGTGTCTTCCATTGGTCGTTGATGTAAGAGTTGTGCCATTCGAGCATGATTGAAGTGTGTCTTCCCATGGCTGTGATATAAGTGTTGTTCCATTCGATCATGGTTGAAGTGTGTCTTCCCATGGCAGCGATATAAGTGCTATGCCATTCGAGCATGGTTGAAGTGTGTCTTCCCATGGCTACGATATAAGTGTTGTGCCATTCCTAGCATGGTTGAAGTGTGTCTTCCCATGGCTATGGATATAATTGTGATGCCATTCTCTCATGGTTGAAGTGTGTCTTCCCATGGCGTAGATATAAGTGTTGAGTCTTTCACGGATGGTTGAAGTGTGTCTTCCCATGCCGGTGAATGTAAGTGGTGTGTGATGTGCATCCGGGTTGTGCTCCGTTGACTATGAGGTGATCTGAAGATGATGAGGTGTCAGTATGGTACACAGGTTTTGCAAAGGCATATAATTGGTCCTGAGATGCTCTTGCAGGGTTTGCAGAGGTAGTGTAATCAGTCCTGGGATATCTTGCAGGTTTTGCAGAGGCAGTGTAATTAGTCCCGAGGTGTACTTACTTGATGGCTTGCTCGCAGAGATGATGAAGACCTTCATGTAGGCTAGGCCTACATCCAGCATGAAAAAGGGCTGGCTCTGTAGATGTGATACATCCAGCATGAAAAAGGGTTGGCTCTATAGATGATGAAAACCTGCAGGTGGTAGGCCTACATCTAGCATGAAAAAGGGTTGGCTCTGTAGAGCTTCCTATGATGAGTAGATTTGAGATTGATTGAGATAGCAGTAGCAGTGACGATGATGATGATTCGATGACGATGATCCAGTGATGATGATCCAAAGAAGAAGACTTGTGCTAGCAGATCTGTGTCGAGAAATACCTTCCTATAGAGATGTTATTATTCCTCTATACGAAAGTGTCATCGTTTATATTGTAAGTGTTGTAACTTATACTTGATGGGTTATTAGACCACCTTGATGGGGTCGGCCCTATATAAGTCATGTGGGTTAAAGGGTTATTAGACCACCCTATTGGGGGTCGGCCCTGTCCGCGTTATGTTATGTGATTAAGTTGAGGCCGACCTAGTAAGGTTATTAGGAAAGTCAAGTCATGTATAAATAGAGTGCGGGAGGCACTCTATTTGATCATTCGCTTTCTCACTTATACACTCATTGGAGAGTGGCGCACTAGTGGAGGAGGAGAAGTTGTTGCTAGGATACTATCTCTTATGCTTGGGTTTTGTATCATTTCTCTATCTATCTCTGAGGAAGTTATTGGGGTTTTTCACCTTTATGGTTTTCCCCAAGGAAACTCTGTGTGTCTATTGTCTCATGTGATTGCTTGTTGTGATTGATATGCTTGATATGTTGTACATGTTATTCTCTCAGTAAATATCCTAGAGTATATTGAATTGATGCTCAAAAATTAACACTCATCCCACCATTGATAACCGTTAGAAGAAGCAATACAAGATCATACCAACATTGATAATCATTAGAAGAAGCAATACAAGGAATCTTCTTGTGAATATATGACTAGAGGGTGGTATGATGCATATATCCCATTCAAATCGCCCCACTCACCTTATTACCAACCTATGTTAGATGCCATAGTTTTTGTAGGTAAGGGATTCAAAGGACCTACTATGCATGACCTGAGGGGACTTTTACATAAATAAATTGGATCCATAAATGATGACTATAATAGTTTTAAAACATCATGGAATAAAATGTGATGTACCATCATGTCGAATGGAGTGATGGAAAGTTTCGTACTATAATTAGTTTCCTTGTTTCTTACTCATACGAAATGATGCTTTTGACATCAGTGGATTCATTTGATCGAGTGAATGATGCAAACTTATCATTTTAGCTTATAGGGAAACAACTTGGTAGGAACTCCTACTCCATTATCTTTCTTTACTTCCTCCATGTGAGGTCACTTGGGTTGATGATGAAGATTTTCATCAAGCTTGGTTAGCTTGATGCCCAACTCATTGTACTTTGTCCTTGTGGGTTACTTGCACAAAAAATCAATGGAGAATAGATTGCTTTGATATTAGTAATCGATATTATGTTGAGAATGAAAAGAAATAACACCTTATTGGAGAAAATATAACACATTTAATCACCGTATGCAATGAAAATCAAATTCTATTTATATATCAATGGTGAAGAAAACTACAATATATAATGGAATACAAAGTGGTTAGAATGACTTATTTTTTAGAGGAGACATGACAGTTACACTCATTCTCAAAAACCCATAACAAGAGGTTGAAACTACATTTTATCATAATTCCAAAACACTCGAGGCAAAATCCCTGGGATCCCAATACCCTAACTCTAGTAGGCATTGATGTGGCAAAGGGAAGGTAATGCCCTAAGGATCCTAATTTGAACATCAATTTCCCAAAGCCATAACTTTTGCATACAAACTCTGTTTTGGACATTCCTTAGACTGTTACACATGAGAAGGTCTCAAAAAATGCATTGAAAGTTCAAGATGTGTAAAGCTAGCAATATTTATGGTTCTTTATGATACAATCACAAACATGTATGGTCTCACACAAAAAATACACATGCACATTATTAGACATATTTAATACTAATGAGTTGGTTATCCCCAATTGTTGAATGACATACCTTCCTTATCTTTAAAGATAAAAACTCAAGAAGCCACTTTTATCTTTATGCCCAAAGATTTGTTGCAATTGTTATATAAACAATGAATTAGTTTATTTTCAATAAAGAATAGATCCAACTTCATTTAAAAAAATCGATATATTAATTTCAGAATACTAGAACAAAGATGGAGCACAAGACAACCCTTAATATGTAATAAAAATTGAATGGTTAGAATGATAAATAAATTGTAAACATGCACCTAAAAATAAAAATATATATATATATATATATATATATATATATATCTGGGGTGGCAGGTGCGGGAGGGATACTCTTTGATCCCGGAGGAAACAAAGTCGCAGCATTATCATGGGGCCTAGGCAAGAAAACGAACAACGAGGCAGAATGGCTAGCACTTATACTCTCAATAGAACTGGCCACCTCCTTCAACATTGACAATCTCAAATTTTTTGGTGATTCCAGGAATGTCATTCAAGTCATGAGAAAGGGATCTACCCCCCAAGGCTCAAAAGCTCATAGATACCTTCAAAGACTAAGATCCTATGCTCTCCCCACTGAAGTCTCTTTCTTTCACATTTTAAGAGAGAATAACCGTCTAGCAGACCTCGAGGCAAATAAAGGAACTTTACTAGAACCAGGGCACATCCATGATCACAATGGTGCCAAGAGATTTCACTTCATTCCCTAATCAATGTCAAGGACTTCACTTTCATTTTCATGCCTAAAGCATGGTCTTCATGGTTCACCGAGGGTCCTCTCCATCCCTCGCTTAAGGTTAAGCTTCCTGAATTCATCCTCGATCATTTTAGTGCCCATCACACACCATCCCCTCCCTCCACGCGCTTGTCACATGGCCTCCTGCCCCGGTGTCAGCTCTCACGAGCCGGTATTAACTCCCCCCTTCACGCCTTTCTATCCATCCTCTGCAATGGCCTGTCCTCCTCATTTCCCCAACTCTGCTCTTAGCCGGCTCTCACTGTGCGATTTAGACTCCCCTCCTCCACCTATCTCCAGACCCCCTCTGCTACCCCTGTTTTCCCTCTGTCATAGCCTCGGCACAATGCAAAATGTAATGGCAGCCATAGCTGCCCTGAGCCGTACTATGGTGGATGTAAAACTCTCAATTCGCAGCACCTACGACGCCATATGCACCAGTGTGAACCAAAACGAGGAGTTGGCCTCGGACCTCAGTTATACAGTCACCCAGCTATCATGTCAGGATTCGAGAATTGACGATTTGGAGACAAATCTGTTCGAGCTTATGGGAAAGGTTGATGTTCTACAGGAAGACATTGCAGTGCTGATAGGGAAAACGCAAGGAAGCCAAGTGGAGGAAACCCCCACGGTCAATCAGGAGATAAATCAGGAAATGGTGGACACAGTTTCAACTCAGTTAAAGAATTATGGCAAACTCATTTTCTAGCCCAGGTTTCAAATTCTGTATCTATTTTGCCAATGTATTTCTGCATTCTCCTAAACAATCAATTTATTAGGGTTTATTCTAGTACCATTTTGGATAGCTCTAGAAAGACAAGATTTAGATCTTTTAAAGATATGTTGACAGAAATTACAGTCCCCCTAGAGATCTCTCTTTCTGAAAAAAATCTTTTATATTTTGTACTGAATAGTTGTGCACAGCTTTTATAAATATACTCTCTTCCTTGTTTCTGTTAATATATATATATATATATATATATATCTGAAAATTAAAGTTGATATTCACATGGAAACATGGATAGAAGAATGGCATACCATGAAGAGAATGCAATGAAAGCATTCAATTGGGGGCACACCATAGCCCAAACATGCATAGCCCAGAATTTTAGAATACTAATGTATTGAATAATTAATCACAAACAAGAATTTAATCTTCAAATCTTATGTTTGAGCTATTTTTCCAAATGCTAGAAGAAGTATTCACACTTCCAGACCAAATTGAAGAGCATTACCATCCACAACTTGAAGTAAAAATGAATCAAAAAATATATAAATATCAAACCCAATAATCCAATCATATATAACCATCAAACCCCATAATATAATAAAAAATCTAGCTATGCATGTTTGGGCTATGGTGTGCCCCCAATTGAATGCTTTCATTACATTCTCTTTATGGTATGCCATTCTTCTATCCATGTTTCCATCTGAATATCAACTTTAATTTTCAAATATATATATATATATGTATATAATTTTTATTTTTATTTTTAAGTACATGTTTACAATTTATTTATCATTATAACCATTCAATTTTGTGCTTCATCTGTGTTTAGTATATCAAGCCTTAATAGTTCATCATAAAATTTCATAGTGAAATTTCATTAAATAATCTTTAATTCAAATCTTCGATTTATAGTTAGAACATTGGTTTACGTTTTGAGCTTTGATTTTTATTTTCATTCAGAGAGCAAAATAAAGTTGTATATGTTTTCAAAATAATTCAAATATCAAATACGTATCTGAAGAATTGTGTTACATGCATTAATAAGCAACATATACGTTACCCCTCTTTGAAATTGTTTCTATCCTTCAATAAATTCCATTTACTACAATTTCATTATGTACTCTGATTACATATGTTGTGTGGTTTGCCTTCAACATAACAAAATAGTTTGCATTTGTCACAACCATGGTTACAGTGCCAGGTTGAGTAATATATTCCCTTGGTATTAAGATTTATAGTAAAATTTGAATAGTTACTCATAAATTTATTAATAAAAAATATGATTACTATTGGAAATAACTCGTACTTGTTGTATGGTTGTCATGAGTTGTGACATTATATAAATTTATATCAACTTTGTAATGATTCAGTAAGCTTTTATGTTTTGTTAAGATAAGCACTAGCAAAACTAAGAAAGGGACGCGTTCACTTAAGAAAGTTTTATGGAGCTTTTGTGTTTAAAGAGGATCTTTTGTACTATTTTCTAATGTATATGATCTAATGTATATGGGAATATAATGATGCATTGTAAACAATAGATTTTTACTCAAGGGTTTCTCCACTTATATAATAATGATGTCTCAATGTTGAGTTGTTGGTTTTGATTCTGTATGTTTATTGTGAGTTGCTTTAAGGATTGGTTTTAGTTTTGTAAGTTTATTTCTATTAATGTGTATATCTTTAACAATTAGTATCACTCATTAATTCATCACCTAATGTTTTTTCTTGCTTTACTAGTTAAGGCGAGTATATACTGCTAGTAGAGATTGATAACATAACTAATTTCATATCCTTGTAATCCATTGAGCTAACAAAATGTATAGAGTCTCTAGGTGATGTGTTAAATAGTGATGACATTACAACATACATTTCCTTCTTTTACAGTTAGATAATGAAATAGATTAAGATCTTTGGGGAGCATGAGCCTTATCGTTCACAAGGGAAAGGCATATGGATTATGTTTGCGGGTTATGCTTTTTTCCATAGAGTCCCCATTGGTTTTCATAATGGTGCTTGAGCCTAAACACGATGAGAAACATGTAATAACACATAATCCAAGAACAATTTTTAAGAACATGGGTATGAAACCAGGAGAATGGGCAAAGATCATGGTTGGTAGTTGAAGATAGCTCATGCAAAAACATGTTGGGAGTGATTATCATGATGAATGTTTCTATTTTTCTTGCCAAATGGATCTTGTTTGATGAAGACAAAGGTTTTCAGGAATAGCTTACAAGAATGCAATTGTGTAATGACAAAGAGAAGGATTTACAAGGATGCATTTGACAACTTTGTTGGATGCTTCATGTTACATAAGAAAATCTACATGGACCTGGCCTTGAGTGGAAGTACAAGCGTGATAAGTTTGTGATGACATATATTTCTTGTACTTGTGTAACTCTGGGCTCAATCTAATAATGAAGTGTTTTTGCATGATGTAAAATGTATCGCTTTAAAACACCATATTGCATGCATAACCCTTGGATTTTTGGTCTTGTAGGGCATTTGCATCCTTGTTGTAGAAGGAAAGAAGCAGGCATATTGGTGAGGATGTATATGCCAATGGAACATGTAGCCTTAGATAATTATCTTCTTTGTGTGAGCTCTAAGTGCATTGATTTGGTGACCATGATGGTTGAAGTGTATACCACTTCTGGGAGAGTAGTCATTGATAATAATGAAAATGTAGATGTAGCAAGAAACCAATTGGTGTAGTGTGAGATGACAAAATCACAAAAAGTAATAATGTTGGAATAACTGCTACTTATTTGTGGTTGTCACATGGATTTTGATTAAGTTATCATCTTTTCCAATATAATATGTTATCATATTGTGTATATCTAATATGTACCATGTAATGATTAGTAAAATATTATGTCTTACTTATAAAAAAAAAATTATGTACAGTTTGTGTATTTAAAGATAATCTTAATATGTACCATGTAATGATTAGTAAAATATTATGTCTTACTTATTAAAAAAATTATGTACAGTTTTTGTATTTAAAGATAATCTTTGTATCATTACACGTGAAGATGAAAATATAACATGGTACCCCTCACATGAAAACGATAATGATCACATCAAAATATAATGATGCAAACTATAATCAAATGTAGATGTAACAAGAAACCAATTGGTGTAGTGTGAGATGACGAATTCACAAAAGTACTAATGTTAGAATAACTGCTACTTATTTGTGGTTGTCACATGGGTTTTGATGAAGTTATCATCTTTTCCAATCTAATATACCATCATATTGTATAAATCTAATATGTACCATGTAATGATTAATAAAATATTATGTCTTACTTATAATAAAAAAAATTATATACGATTTTTATATTTAAAAATAATCTTTGTATCATTACATGTGAAAATGAAAATATCACATGATACCCCTCACATGAAAACGATAATGATCACATCAAAATACAATATATAATGATGCAAACTATAATGATCACATCAAAATATAATGATGCATTGTTGATGGTAGAGTTTTTAATCATTATTAACATTTATATTTTTAATCACCAAAACCTATTTTACACTTATATACCATAATCGCAAGTACATAAATATTAGTTTCTTAACTTTTTGCTTAAGCAAATACATATATGTCCTCTCTCTTATAATAAACTATTAATAATATAATTCTGTATATACGTCACCCCATGTGCTCAACCTCCAAAACTTGTCATTACCAAGCGGTTTTGCACAACTTCATATAATACGGTGGAACAAATGTCTCTGGGTTGAATCACATTCTTTATCATAATTGAGTTGACAGGCATTGCAATCACGATTCAAAGATTCCATGGAAGATGACGTAGTGGACATTTGAAGCAATCACACCATTGTGGACTCCACACAATTATTGTCAAATCCAGACATGAGGCATATAAATCTCATGGGGTACTAAACATACAGATTTTGTCCACTTTTTCTCGAAATTTGATTGGAATTGTTGGAATTGTAGATATAAGTTGCTAATTGGGGTTAGGCCTGTTGGTGAGTTGACAAAGCCACCCTTCCATTGTCATTTGAGACTCCAAGACTGCCTAGAGGACTAGACCAAAGCAATTGTGAGGGTTGAACATCTGATATGAATTTTAAAAATAGTTGCAGGAATTGCCACAGAGGTAGTCGAGAGTCCAGGGGATGAATCCATTTTCACAATTAAAAATGAAATTTGAATAATAAAAAATTACAATATAACCAAATATTATATCATTGGATTCTATCAATGATTGTCAGAAAAGTCAAAATCCTTGATTGTTTAGACTCTTTCCTTTTATTTTTAGACTCTTTCCTTTTATTTTGATAGTTAAATTCTTTCAATTAGACTCTTTCCTTTTATTTTGATAGTTGGATTCTTTCAATGATAACCAAAAAGTCAAAATTATCACTTGTTTAGATTACTTCCTTTTCTTTTGACAATTTTCATAAAAACTCGATCTAAATTCAATCAAAACTTATAATCTCAATTGTAATAGAAGAGTGTTTCCAAATCAACCTAAATTATTAGAATGCCTATTTGATCAATGCAAGTTCTTAAATAGATCTCGTAGTTTGTATTCATTAAATAAAAGAAATCATATTTCTTATTTCACAATACAAAAGAGCAAGTGCTAAAAACACTCACAAGAATATAAATGCAAAGTACACTTACAATAGTACATAAATAAAATTACACATAAAATATATATCATTTTTTTCTCTTTAAAAGATATATCCTTTTTGCCTTCTTCTTTATTGCCTTTTCCCGTCTACTCAAAGAAGGATCCATATTAACCCAATGTAAGTTTGAAGGCGGTGTATCTAGATTCATAAAGAGAGATGATTCTTTATTTGAATTGGATGAATAAGTTTCATGAAGTCTCTTTCTTATGACTTAAGAGGCTTCGGGAACAATTAACTCCTTTGAGGAGGAAAGCTTCATTATTTTCATATAGGGAATGTAAATCATTAACCTCCATTGTTGTAATTATCTCCATTAGTGACACCTCCTCATTTTGTTCCATGATACAGGCACTCAAAATAGGTGAATGCTTTGA
The DNA here is from genome assembly GCA_027924585.1 of Larix kaempferi. Classification (NCBI taxonomy): domain Eukaryota; kingdom Viridiplantae; phylum Streptophyta; class Pinopsida; order Pinales; family Pinaceae; genus Larix; species Larix kaempferi. Next base: position 7,186,919 of record BSBM01000687.1, on the reverse strand, counting down.
AACATTAGGAGTAGTAGAATTGTTTTTTATTGCATTCCTAAAGACAACCGAGTGCCCACCACTCCTCCATGCAATCATAGTGCCAATATAAGAGTTGATTTTTTACTAAATTATAATCAAACAATCAGGATAGATCCTCCACTTGCTTAACCTCATAAAGAAGGAGTTGCATGGCAATAAGAATCCCAAGACTATGCTCTAATTTTTGTTTTAAATCTATAACATCGATGTTAAAATTCACTTGCATACATAAGGATGTCCCAAAAACAGACTCATAATTTGAAATCTTGTCATTGTACTAGAATTTGCATCAAATAATTGTTGATTAGGGCTTTCTTCAAACACTTGACAAGCAATCATTATGTAAAACACTTGCCATGTATTAAACCCTTGTCATATAGAGATTTCGACAAATACTAGTGTTGTGTAGGTGTTTCGTCAAGCACTTGGTAAACATCTCCATCATAATATGGAACCTATATGCCCAAATATTTGTAGAACTCAACAACCACCTTTGTATTGAAGTCTTGGATGACCTTGCCAACTAATTGTGAAGGATTGTGCCAAACCTGCCATCAAATCCACATAGGTGTTGTTGATTATTACCATCCATCACTTGCAATCGATCAAATAGTTCTAACCTTGAACCTAGGCATAGTCTTCAACCTCCAAATAAGTGAAACACCCTTACCCTTACAACAACCCAACTTGGCCATCTGCATGCATTTTAATCTTCTTGGGAGGCATGTGTACTTCCTATTTACAAAATCTAATATACCCTTCCTCTCTTTGGTTATAGCCACCCCTTGAGTCCACAACTCATCTTCATGACCACAACAAGGGTCATACTTCCTAAATTGATATTGTCACCATGAGATAATGAGGACTTGTATACATATGAAAGATGTTTATCTTTTCTAGTGTTGAACTCAAACAACAAGCATCCAACAATCATTTGCTCAAGGCCATCATAAAACAAACCGAACTATCATAATTTAGTGTAACTTCCCCTCATTTCGGAGATGGTAGCGCGGTTAAATTGGATTATGTAGAAGTTTGAGGCTTTGCCAACATTATACCCATTTAAGAGTTCAAACATCCCACTTGTGGGAATTGAACCTAGGTAGGATGGATAATGCTCCTTCTGACAACTGTTTAAGCTAGACCCAATTGACATTTACTTTTAATAGGTAGAATATATTTCAATTTATTATTCAAAATTCAATTATTAAGCATTAAATCTAAACGATATTTGGGTGTATTAAATATGAGTGAGTTAATTAGTGAATAAACTCATTTTTTTCTAGCCAGGCAAAGTTCTACCTTGATTTGCTAGATTTTTTAAATTAATTTCGGTAATCTGTACTGTGTTAAAATGGGAAAAACCCTCAAGGGAAAAGTTCCATGATCGAAGCTCTATGAATTAGGAGGAACAATGACTTCCTCAAAATTCCTACCCACCCTAAAATTCCTACCCAATTTGGTGAAGACTTTCGACAAGAAAAGATGTGAATTAATTTACTTAATAAGTTACTCTATATTGGATAAGGGCATTAGCATAGACCTACACAAATGCATATCCATATAAATCCGATATCTATTAAATGTCAAAAGGGATTTAATATCTTGAGTTATAAATTTTTTGATCATTTAAGTCAATGTGTTGGTAGCCGCATGGTGGAGAGTTGTGAATTTCACTCTCTCCACCCAAGTTCAAGTCCCCAATGAGACATTGGGTTGTTGTGATAAGGCTAGAAGGGTAGATGCCCCCTATGAGTGGGACCACCATATGAGTGTGTCTCCATGACATTTTGACCCTTGCTAAGACATAATTTATTGGTACATCTCACTTGCAGGCTTGCCCAGATAATCCCAACGAGTTACTAATTCCCATGGTTTTTTTTATCATTTAAAATAGATCTAAATTAGTTATAATCTTTCTCAACTTAATAAAATTCATAACTCAAAACTTATTATTTTTTAAAAATATTATAAATTATATAATAATAATATAATAAAAAAAACTTGAAATATTATTAATTTATTATGTAAAACCATTTATGTTAAATGTAAAATGCGAGAATCTTAATTATAAATAAGTAAATACATTTTAAAATAAAATATATTTAATACATTTTTAATCCAAAATTATATATCTAAATACATTTAAGAGTGGATTATATAATTAAGAAACTTATCAAAATCCATGGTGTTTTCTAAACGTATTTGTTTACTTTGAAAGGAGTTAGTGTTGAATATAAACATTATGAAAATTGACATTAATGAAAATTATTTTTATTCTTCAATATAAACCTTAAGAACTTTGACATTAATGAAAATTATTTTTATTCTTAATATAAACCTTAAGAACTTTCACATTAATGAAATTGATTTTTATCCCTCCATATAAACATTAAGAACTTGAATGAAAATGATTTTTATTCCGCAAATTTAGTTGAGTTTGTACTTGTAAGTTTCAACACAAAGAAGTTAAAATAGGAAAGGTTGAGTTCATGTTCCCTCATCTATGAAGATTGTGGTTATGGAAATCTTATAACAATCTTTGTTTTGGAGATGAGTATGTTCAAGTTTATGAAAAAGATTTCAAGATTTCGTTTTAGGAACTTGAATATTTTATATATAAGGAATTATGAAGATTTAATAAACAAAAATTAGTAGTGATTGATTTTTTTTTTTTTTTACAGTAATGGTTATGGAGATTTGGAATTAAGAACCGACAAAGAAGTTGTCGGGTGCTTTGACAATAAAGGAGTTCGTCTCAACGAGACAGCTTGGCATTCTTCAATGAACTGGACATAAAAACAAAATTCCAGATTGCACCTGGATAGGTAACTAAAAGATTAGGAAGAATCCTACAGTGACAAAGATAGAACAGAGAGGAAACGATAAGGATGGAATGGAGCAACTCCTTAGTCTTCGTCATGCTTGCTCGGAACCTAGGAATGGGCCTTCTTCTTTACTTAATTTCTAGAGAGCATATCTTGCTGCCAAAATTCCCATTGGTGTTTGCCTGATCTTTGATTTGTGCCTCAAATTCTCCTTCATCCCATTTCTCTTTGGCAGCAGTGAGCTCCTCGCGCTTAGCAAAGAGATCCTTGTTAATCTGCGTCCATTTGGCTTCTCCAGATCAGAATGGAGAGATGACCAGCATGTGAAACGAAATGATGGAGCCTCTGCCCGAGAGTTATAAGATATGGGGTCGGATTTGATTCCTTTGACAGGCCTAAAAACAGAGTCACGGGAATTTCGCTGGACAGGCCAGCAGGAGCTTCCACTTGTCTTATGGAATATTGCATGCAGAGACAATCCCATCTATAGTGAGGACACTTCTACCCAGAAGCGAACCGTTGTTGGCTTCCACGTTAGCCAATACATTTAGCATTCTTAATACATGGAAGATTCGAATTTTTTGGAACTTGGAGACCAAAATATTAATTTTCTTGAGCAGGATGGCAAGATGGACCTGTGTCGGCTTCTTGTTTGAGATCACAGCTTGAAGAATGATCCTGGAGTCTCCAAAGACCACCAAAGACCTGATATTTCTGTTTCTAGCTAGCGAGAGGCCCTGCCAGAGAGCGAGAGCCTCTGCTCTATTGTTGGAATCCTAGCCAAGACCCCAGGCATATCTCATGGATAGAGAACCATTCGGACTTAGTAGCACTCCCCCTCCTCCAGCTGCCTCGAGGTTCCCTTTGGAAGCTCCCTTGAAGAATAAGCAGTATTCTTCCAGTGATGACCTCCACTTGATGAACTCATGTTCATCAAGATGGATTTCCCATGCTGCAGTTTGAGGAGGGGTGTTGGACAGGCTTTCCTAAAAAATTTGGGACGAAAGCTTGCAGCCACTGTCTTTCATCAGCTTCGAGAGCTCTAGTGTTTTGAAGGTTGCTTTTAGTTTCCAATGCTTCGCTCAACATGACCCTAGCTTTTATAGCTACCCTTATGGGGCTGTAACTTTCATTTCTGAAGATTCTTCTGTTCCTTTCAAGCCATATTTTCTAGCAGGAAAATCTAGGGATCCACATCCAAGCAGTCTTCAAGAGCTCTTTTTTATTGAGATTGAAAGGAGAAAAAGTGATCCAGTTTTTAAGCATTACCTGAATGTTGGGAGGCATATTGAATCTATTCTGCCTCAACTTCAGAACTTCATTCCAAGTATTTTTAGCAAAGGGGCAGTGAAGGAATAGATGGTCCGTAGTTTCCTCTTCAACCAAGCACGGAGGGCATCTAGAGGGGCCTTCCCACCCTCTCCGCTGGAGATTATCACAAGTTAGGACGATTCCGTGAGCTAATGTCCAGGTGAATAAATCCACCTTTGGAATGGAGCTGAAGTTCCATAGGTATTTCCATAGGGAAGGGTCTGGCTGGGCAGTGGGGATCGTTTGAAGAGATTTATATCCTTCTGCTGCTGAGTACTTGCCTTTGTTGCCCCATCCTCTTTTATCTTTGGCTGAAGCTTTTAGAGGAGTCTTGCCTTGAAGCTGGACAACAAGCCTGCTGGCTTCATCTTCTAAATTTGCAGGATAACCACCTAGATCCCAAGATTCCCAGCTTCTATCTTCATCATTTCCCCATCTGGAAATGTACCATTGAGTGTTAAGATTCCTTCTTTGCATCCAGTTCTTAATATTCTCCAGCTCTCCATTTTGATTCAGGGGTGGGTCTCGAAGGATTTGATCCGTCCAGATTCTTATCGATTTTCCATTAGCCGGGATCCAATACAGCTTTTCTTTGAAGGAATCCAGAACTCTAATACATAGCATAAAGATAGGTGATCCTTTCTTTACTCTTGGGGGAAGATATAAGCATCTAGAGCGCTGCCCTTGAAAATACTTCTTCCACATCACTCTTTTGCTCCAAGAGGGCTTCCCTGAAATTATATTCCATAGAATCTTGGATCCAAGTGCCAAGTTTTGTGTGGCGATGTCCCTAAATTGAAGACCTCCTTCCAGAGTAGGTTTTTTTACTTTGTCCTAGCTCACCAAATGCAACTTTCTTTTGTTTTTCTTTCCCCCTTCCCAAAGGAATCTTATCAGCAACCTGTCCATCTTGTGGATGAAGGATTTCGGGGCCAACAAAATAGAATTTTGATAAATGGGAAGGCTAATTAGAACCGACTTCATCAACACTGTCTTTCCTGCAGTATTTAACCACTCGGCTCCCCAGGCTTGAATTTTGCTTTTCATTTTGTCAAGAATCGGGGTCTAATGAGCAACTTTTGGTTTTTTATTGAAGATAGGAATTCCCAAATATTTGAAGGAGTCCTAGTCGATTGACCCTTCCATGTCAAGAATTATGGCAAGTGAAACAATCTCTCTGTTGGAGCAGTTCCAGCCATAGATCCTGCTTTTTTGGTAGTTTATCTTGCTGCCTGAGATTTCTTTATAAATGTCTAATTATCGCTTGAAATTTCTTGCAGTAATCACTTGCTCCTCCCAGTAGCAGGGTGTCGTCTGCAAATTGGGCGTGATTAATGTCTTCAACATTGAGGGCCATTCTGAGGCTAGACATGGATTGATTTTGAAGACAGTTGTCTAGCTGGAAGCTAAGCACCGAGGCTTGGATGGAAAAGAGGAGGGGTGACAAGGGGCACCCTTTCCTCAACCCTCTCGAGGCTTGGAAGAACTCCGTAGATCTTCCATTCACCAGCGGGGTGATCCATGGGGATTCTATGCATGCTTTCACCAACAATGTAAATTTAGGTGAGAATCCCATCTTCTTCATGACCGTGGCTAGATACTCGTGTCTAACTCTGTCGAAGGCATTGGCCAAATCTAACTTAATCACCATTCCTTTTTCTTTCCTCTGAGTGCTAGAGTGAATGGCCTCTTGGACCAACACCAAATTGTCCATAATCTGACGGCCTTTGATAAACCCCCCTTGATTCTTAGGAATGATGTTTGGGAGCACTTTTTAAAGCCTCAATGCTATCACCTTGGAAATTATTTTGTAGCCAGTATTGCAAAGCGATATTGGCCTAAATCTATTGAATTGAGTAGCTCCTTTTTCTTTCGGAATTAGAGCTAAAAACGTTGAATTGGTACTGCCGCCCAACTTGGTACAATTTTGCAATTTCCTTACAATTTTAAGCAGGTCACCTTTGATGGTGTCCCAACAAGTTTTGTAGAATATGGCAGTGAATCCATCAGACCCAGGAGCCTTGTCTGCCTCCATTAGATCAAGGGCTCTTTTGACTTCATTCATGTTGATTGGAGCAGTCAGCTTTATGTTGTCCTCTTCGTTAATAAGATGGGGGATCAGATTAAGGGGGTAAGAGGATGCATCTAGTGGGTTTTCTTCTGGGGCAGTGTACAGATCTTGGAAGAAGGAATGGGTTGTTGTCTTGATTCCTTTAAAATCAATGATCATTTGGTCTTGATGTTGGATTTCTTTAACCGACTTGATATTTTTCCTAGCTTCAGCTTGCTTGTGGAAGAAGCTCATGTTTTTGTCACCTGCATGCAGCCACAGGCTTCGAGACTTAAGTCTCCACTGCTCCTCTTCCAATATGAAAGCTCTGTGGAACTCTTTTTGGAGATCATATTCTATGGAAAGAAGAGTATTGGTGACTTCAGAGGATTCCAGGGTAAGTTGATGGGCCTCAAGGGCTTCTTGCGCTTCTGTCCTACAAGAGATAGGGGTTTTGAGAGACTTGGAACAGAATCTTATAAGGGCCTTTTTAAGAGTTCTAAGCTTTTCTTCCCACACAAAGAATGGAGAGCCACTGACTCGAGTGTTCCAGGTAGAGGAGACTAGATTCTGGAAATCTTCATGTTGAATCCACAGAGGATTGAATCTGAATGGGATTGGACCAAGATTATTGTCAGAGGTTAATTCAAGGAGGATGGGTATAATATGATCAGAAGTATAGAAAGGCAAGATTTTGGAAGAGGCAGAAAGGCCGAAGGTTAGGAAAGAGGATTGAAGCAGGAATATAACAAGCCGGGCAGCAATATGTCCTGGGCCCAATCGCTTGTTAGACCAAGTGAACTTCCCTCGAGAGGGCTTGATGTCTTCTAGATCCCAGTATAGAATGATATCCTCCACCCACTCTCTTGCGGGGTCTCTCACAATGGAGCCACCTTTCTTTTCTCCAGCAGGGAGCGTTAGATTCAGGTCACCTGCAATGATTACATTCTCTAGATTCTGCGAACTAAGGAAGGACTTTATAGAGTCCCAACATGACTTTTTTTCCGAAAGAAGGGCCGAAACATAAATATTAAACAGACTTGCGTGGTTTCCTGAGTCTTTGTGGAGAAAATTTGTGAAGAGCCAATGCATGTTGAATTCTTTGGAGATTATCTCGAACTTGGAGTCGTCCCAGAAGGTGGCAATCCCTCTTGAGGCTCCTCTTGAACTTACTACTTTGGCTGGGCCTTTTTTCCAGACCCCTTTGCAAGAATGGAGAAGCACTGTGTCCTCCATCTTTGTCTCCTGGATGAGGAGAACTTCGGGCGTATACAATTTCACAATGTCTTTTAGGGCTTCGATTTGTAGCTTGTTGCCGAGTCCTCTACAATTCCAGGAGATGTATTTCATTACTTCCCTTGGGGGGTGTGGCTCCCTTTGGATCCGTGCTATGCTTTTTGGTAGATCTGGTGTTTATCATTCCCTTGAGCATTTGTTGGGAGCCTTGTAGGACATCCAAGTAGGTTTTTTCCCACCGCATAGCAGGTTTCGCTATTTTTGAGTCGGGGTCTCTAGTTTCTTTGGATCCAGTCATCTATTGTTCTTGTAGAAGGCCAAATCCCCATGAACTACCTGATCAGACCCTTTTCAGCTAGGGCCAGGGCGATTTTTATAGGCTGAGCTTCAGGAAGGGCGATTTCAAGAATGGAATCCGACTTTTTAATGAATTTCGGAACTTGAGGAGGCTTCATAATTTTGCCCACTGGATCGACGAGGAGCCTAAAGGATTCATCTGCAGAGATCGAAGGGGAGGGAGGCGACTCCCCACCCCCGTGCTCGTTCATGGTGGCTAGCTCAAAGCAGACCACTCAGGAGGCCATGAGGAACCCTAGCGGTTCAGTCTTCTCTTGTCTATGGCAGAGTAGTGAATGATATTAATATAATAAAGAAATTGTATTATTTGAATAATAGTCAATGATATTAATATAATTAATAATAAATAAATATGATTATTTTTAAAATAGTATCAATATTACATAAATATATTTTAATTTGTAGGTAAAAGGAAATTCATTGTTTATAAAAAATCAAAATTTATTATTATTAATTTGAGGATTTGTTACATAGATTCATGTTTCATTATTGCAAATTTGGTTTCATTAAAGCAAAAAATAAATATGTAGAGAAGTGTTAAGTAATGCAATTAAAATTAAAGAGTAATAAAAAGAGCTTCAAGCCCCAGATGCGGGTGCCACGAGTGACATTTCTGAGGCAAGAGATGCCATCTGCTCACCTGGCAGCAAGGATCCCCCACCTGGAAACTGTCCTCTTCCAGCGCCTCCCCAATGGCTCCGTAATTAATAGAGTGTCTTGTGCAGGACCACTTGCCCTCCTCGCGCGAGTCTGACTTTACTACCCCCATAGCCCGGTGGTTGGCATTCAAGTTGGCACAGGTGTCTCTGTCCCGTCTCCTTAACCGGTTCAGTCGAGGCTTTACGTTCTCCTGGGAGAAGTCTGGACACACCAGCTACGGAATCATTGATATGAGGCTCCCCCTCCATGCCTCGGCGGTCATCACCTGCCTCTGCTATTCTATGTCTACTTCCACTGCAGAAAGCTACGCTCCTTCTCTATTTTCCTGTGAACTAGCTAACAACGCTATGACTCGTACGTGAGGCACCTCCAAGCATGGAGCTGGTCATGGCATCAAAAAGTCTGCAAATCCTGTTGAGAAGGAGAAGAAATCCAATAGTGGCTATGAGGACAATGTCTTTGTCCCTGTTCGCATATTGGTTGACGATTGGGAATCGGGCAGTGTGGCTAAGATTTTGGCCTTTGGAAACCAAGTCAATTACTACTGGTTAATGAAGAATATGCTAGGAACATTGGTTGAAGAAATGTTAACCAACTAGAACATGGCCAAGGTTGCGATAATGGATACCAGGGTGAACATCCCCCATTTGGACGGCATGATCGCTGCTCTGGAAGCCAATTTGACTGGTAGAAGATACTCTCTCTTTCGCCACTCCTCTCCTCCTTGTAATTCTGGCCTTGCTGAGGGAATGGCTGGTAATATGAATGTGCAAGTGGATGGCAATATGAATGTTCAGGTGGATGGTTCCGCCACTGCAGTAGATGTCGAGGCAACTGACAGTTCCCTGCATGATTCCTTCAGTGTCACTGCTGTGGATGGTTCGGCTCTAGTTCGGGGCCCCAACTCAGGCCCGAGTTCTCCCGCCACGGTTGTGTTACAGGGGGCTCCTCCCGCTGGAACATCCTTCCCCATTCCCTCGACGATTGATTCCATGCACTACAAGCGAGTAAGAAAGACCAAGGACGATGTTGTCACTCCACGCAAGATAGATCCCCTGCCTATCAAAATCCTGACCCAGAATTGGGATGAAGTTTTCTTTGGCAGCTGCCCAATCATTGAAGACAAACCAGGTTCCCAGAATGTAGAAGCCAGCACCTAGAGTCGCTCTGAGTGAGCCCAACTCTTCTCTTTTTGCGGTTAACGTTACTTGTTTTCTTTGTGTTAGCTAATGGCTTACTGTCAGAATCTAGTTTATCTCTCTGGTCTAGTTCAGTCTATGTTTTTACTGGTCGGATGTAAATATGCCACTGCTACTCAGCCCATAGATGGGCAGGTATACAGAGGTTCTTTCTTGTTCTTTTTGCTCCATGATAAGCTTCAGAAACCTCTTGAATATACTGATTCTCATGTGATTGTATCATTTTTTGTACTCTAATATAATTTCCTTATGCTACTTACAAAAAAAAAAGAGCTTCAAGTCATGACCAAATTCAATAAAAAATTGGTTCTAGTTAAGTGATATGTTTATGTATTAATGTGCAATGTTAAACAATCATTCATTTAGTAATAGTATTATAAAAAAACAAAAGACTTGATTTGCATGTTCTCATAATAAAAAATGTGCATTGTACACTGTCTTATAATACAATATTGACTTTGCCACATTTTAATGCAAAAGTAGCACCATCAATAGTCATGTTCCCACATCCTACCAATATTTATGGAAAGTAATCTAACTAAAGGCTCACTACCATATACTAACAACTTTTCATGATATCGGAACATCTCAAAGTGGTCCCTTTGTATCAAATGGAAGTTGTAGTATGTGGGAGAGTGCTCAACATTTTAATATAAATTGTTTCCAACACAAGGTGTTTAATGATGCCTTAGACATACTTAATCATATCTCTTGCTCAAGCATACCAACAAAAATATTTAGCAAAAATGTTGAAGGCATGGAGATTCCAAGGCTTGTAACAATGGATAATGTTACTATTGCAAAACTAAGGCCTCCCTTGGGAAATGAATAAAAGACAAAGAAGTTTGTAGCAATGCATATTTTGCACTTATATATAATTGTCTAAATCAACTAAGTTTCATCTTTTAATACCTCTTATTTACAAATGTTTATTTCGTTGGAGTTAGTTTTGATTTTTATAGATTCTACCCTTGCTTGGGTTGGAAACACAATGAGCTATATTTTGTACACACATACAATTATTTATGAGAGTTAATTCTCATTTCACAAGGCATACATATCAACATTATTGGGTAGAGAGTGCCTTAAATATAACATTTACTTACAAAGATTTCTTCACATGGTGCTTGAAAGTTCTACATTGGTCACAATATGTAGTTGAGTTTTCCATCACAAGTTTTATCCATTCATTTTCTATGGAAGCAATTTTCAAATTTGAAGCATGTTGTTCATGAGTCAAGCTCTTTGCAACTACAATTTTGAGTTTCCTCAATCATTTTTCCTTAGAAATCAAATTTTATAACTTTAATCATTCATATATGGTTGGAAACAACCATAAGTTGTTAAGTTTTCCTCATCTCAACCTTGTCAAGATTTATTTTAGAAAAAATACCATATAATTTGAAGTCTTTAATTACAAAATAATATGATGATGTTTTCATAGATGTAGATAAGGAACTAGGAAAATAAGATCTTTGTATAAGTGTGAAGTAATAGCCATTAACAAAATGTCTCCAAATATATGACCTCATGATTGGTGATTTAATGCATGACCTCATGAGTGGTGATTTAATGCATGTATTTGTCAGGGATATACTTCCATTAGATGAATTTTCATTATTAATAACTGAATCAATCATAAAGGGTGAGAGGAAATCATTCATTTTGCGTAAACTATATGTTTATTAGGATAAAGGTCTAGGATGGCAAGCTAGTAAAAAATGTTAAGCCATCACTGTTGGTATGATAATACATTAGGTAATTGATGTCAACGTTTGAAAAAAAAAAGCAAAAAGGAAACTCCATAGTATACTAAATTCAATGACGTTGCAAAACATAAGCAAGGTAGAAACCACTTTTAACATAGTTACTTTCCTTGTACTACTATTAAGATTAATCCTGAAAATTTCGCAAAATCCATTTGTTTATTAAAAAGTGAAAGTGAAGAGACTAGTTGAGTAGGAACTAATAAAAAGTTGCCGATAAGGAAAATGAATAAAGGGGTAAACTATGATTTATGTTTGATGTTTCTTCTTGTAAGTGTCCATCTAAGTTAGAATGTTGGTGAAAATTTAAATGGCCAAGACCCCTTGGAGGATTATTTTTTTTACCAAAGGGGATAATAATTTTTTCAGGACCCTTGGATCACTCCAAAAATAATGGAAATAGTGCATTTAGTGCATTTCCTATGGATGGAAAACTACTCATGATAACATAGTATTTTAAGAATATTTTATCATAATCAATGAAATCTGTGTATTGTAATGTATCAAAATTTTAAGTAAACACTCTTCTTCCTCGTAAGTTATTCAACTAATTTTTGTTAAGTATGATGATGTTGCCAAATATGACTATGTTTATATCATAAACAAAGTGCAAACCTAAAGTTCACCATATCATTATTGAAAATGCAAAAAATAATCTTAAGAGGATTGCCAATCATATGATAAAATTGAAGGATATAACATGGTCAAAGTATCTCATTCAGTTTAAGGAAGACCCAATAATACTTATAGATCCAACACTCCAATTGATTTGGTGATAGGAATTCAAGGATGGGGCATTATCATGATGCATAGTAACTATGTACTATCTCCCCGTGAGAAGAAATGTCCAACCATGAATACAAATGGACTAAGGAAACCTAATTTTGCATTTGAAGAGGTAATACGTATCTTTAGAAACATTGGAGGTTATATGTAAGTAATATATTAATAGAACTTACATATATTAATAGATTATAAGTTGCTCGAGTTAGTTTATGATATAAGAAATACAATTGAGAATGTTAAATATTAATAGGTTCTTGAATATTATAGTAGGATATGTTTGATGAAAACTTTGCAACTAATTTTTAAGAGACTTTTTTTTTCCCAATGTCCATACTCATGTTTTATTTTGTTCATCATACTCCTCTTCGACTATGTTTAATATATTGATTTTTCTATAAATTTATTATAAGTGCAATGAATGTGTTTATAATGATTTGAGCTCATAAAAGTAGTGGTAATGTCCCAATTGACCTTTCAAATTGAGCTCAAAACAAAAATCATGTTATTTATTCATTTGAGTTTCATGTGTTTCCTGAATTAAAATAGTAGCTTGTGGTTTGTTTGAAATTGTGTCGTTAGTTATCTTAATGCAAGAACTCTTATAGTGTTTGTCAAGGACAAAATATACTTACCATGCATAGAAACCCACCACTATGACCTGTGCAATTGTGTGCAGATTTCTTGTGTACAAGTCCTTGATAACACACAACTATGAGACAACTACTAAAATATCACCTACTTTTTACATAAAATATGATTAAAATGATAATATTCATGAAATTTTACAAGTTTTAATAGTAAATTTAATGTTTTTTAATTGAATATAAGCCTGCATATCTATATATATGATTTTTAATACCGAAACAATTGTGTATAATTATTTACTTAGGTTCACTATTTGAATTGTTAAAAAATACCCTTGTATGAGGAAGATTGAAACTAAACTACATGGTGCTTTTGTTGGTTATTTTAGTGACATCCAATGTTTCAAATATATAAATCACTAAACATCACTTCTTGGTTATAAATAGATGAGATAGAGAGAGAAATATAGAGAATTCCATGGTAGTAAATGACAAGAAGGTAATTCACTATTTATCTGTGCATTTTCTCATGAAGGTGGATTAGGGATGCCTTCAAGGATGAAAGCTTCAAATCCCATTTGCCAAAATAAATATTTTGTAGCAAAGAAGCAATGCATGAAGAAGTTAAAACATTGAGTGAGACAACCCTATTTTTTCTATGAAAGAGTTGCCATGCCTACACACATTGCAACAAGAATAATGTTGTTGTCATAGAGTACTAGAAATCAAAACTTCAAAAACAAGAAACAAAATCAGCAGACATGAGAAATAAAAAAACACAAAGAAATCAAACAAGAAGATTTTGAATGTGAGGTGTAAAATGTGCAACTATAAGAAATGAATAAACATCGACAAAGCAAACAAAAGTAACGGTGTTTCTTGCAAATGAGAAAATAACCTATTGAATAATGGATTTGATGAATAGATACACCAATTGAAGGTGGGAAGTGAACAACTTGAAGGAGTTGTATTATATAGAGAACAAAATTGAATTAATTCTTCTCCAAGACGAGCAATAGAGAAATAAATACCTCCCAACATAGAACTTTTACAAACATGAATGTGGAACACATGGCTTGCAATAAAGAAGCATATGGGTTGAAGCAAAGTGGCATATAGCAAAAACACCACATGGAGTGAAGCAAAGTGACATATAGAGGAAATACCGCAAACAACCATAGATTAAATGAACAACATGAGATAGGTCATAAAAGCACTTGTGAGTAAATTTTCAGTTTTTCAATGGTTTGATTCAATTCAATTGAACTACATCATCTTTAAATTCTACCCACTTGAAGATAGGCTCTTGACTATTTTTCCAACATTGATTGTAATAGGAAAATATAAACAACTTAAAAAATAAAGATATTTAGGAGCTACATGTTCATTTTAAGGGAATGTTTCTAAAAATAAAGATAAATTTGATGGAGAAAGTTATGGTATCTTTACTAGTTATACCGTGTTGTGTTGATGAAGAGTTGTGGATGTGTAGTTGGCTCACTAATCCAAGGGAATAGGGTGTCCATTGCTTAAGATATATTGATGAGAAATAATCTACGATGAACCTCTTGGAAAAGGGAACCCTTTGAGGATATTTAGTGGACGTTTCCTAGATAACTTTGTAGCTCTTGGTGTCCATGGCCAAGTTATGAGTTCTACATTCATTACTTGAGTATTGGCAAGCTAGTTAAGGGGCACCATATAGGAATTTTAGTGCCGCAAGAGAAGAGAACTTGTAGTTGATTCCAAGATGCTCTTCATCACAATTTAGGCAAAAGGTGATGAAGGGAAGGGTTATTACTTGATTTGTGCTAGTTGTTAAATGATTTTTGTGTGTTTAGGGGAGTATTGGAAAATCAACGTTCAAGATAATATATTCATTACAAGTCTTCACTTACTTGGAGCCTATTCATTGAAGTAGTCTTTATTTTACATCGAAAAATGCCTTTATAAATTTGCATAAAGTATGGTCAACAATGTGACACTCACATTTTTTATAATACATTTTGTATTTACATTTGTAGTTGATTAATTGTTCCATATTTCTACATTCCAGGTATACGTGTGAGGAAGAGGAATGACTCACATACATGGTTATCGAAATCCCAATATAGCGTCTTCGAAAAGTTGTGCAAGAACACTTGTTGCGGTGTCACATATTCTCTTGGAAGGATTTAAAGATCTCCAAGGTATATTCAGTACTAGAAAGTGTATATGCTTGAACTATAAGAATACATTTTGTATCTATTGAAGTTCACACTACGTGAGAGATATCTCCAGTGTAAACCAAAACAAGAAAGAAGAAAGCAACATAAGGACCAAATGCAATGTGAGGGTTTGGGAAAATATTTTCGTTTCTAAGGTAAGAGCCCTTGTGCAAAGTCATAACGGAGAATCTCATTGTGATAGAGGACATAAATAAACAAAGCTTGACATAACAAAGAAGAAAAATAGAAAATGTGAGTAGATAAGATAAGATAAAATAAAATAAAAATACTATTCCTATAAAAGCAAGAAGCAGAGCTAATCTATAAGATCTAAGCCATGTTGGTACAAATTCTCAAATGCTATGGATTAAATCGCCAAAAACCATAAAAATAGAAAGAAGAAGTAACTCAACAGCTCGAGAATAAAATAAAGAGACTGAATAAGAAACCTCTTTGAGGGGGAAATATCCTTTTACAGTATATCAAATGCACAAGATGAGTTAACCTCTAAAACTAGGTCTCATTGGCATATATAGGAGATAAAGGGTACAATTACAATTAAAGGGTATGGCTGACCAATAACGACAACACTAATATAACAATAGAAATTTTATAACTCAATATATAAGGATTAACATGCCCCTCCCCTTCAAATAAGTGTTTCCCTCAACACTTGATTAGTTGTGGATTTTTTGCATGAAGAAGTCATCTCCCCATGTGGCCTCTTCTATCCACAAGTTCTTCCAATTAACAAGGTACTTAGTAATTGCTCAATTTTGTGGTTGCGTGATCCATGTTTCAAGGATTCCTTCATGTTTCAGTATGTTTTTCCTTCATCAATCACAATTTACCCGTCGGATCGAGGATGGTAAGAGGAGCTATGAGCTCATTGAGTACTCAAACTCGAAAAAAAATTAGTCCAAAAATTACCAGTGTAATTTGAATCTCTATTGCTTACACAATATTGGGGATTCCAGGTAGCTTCTAAATTGTTTCCATGAATGTTGCAACTATTATACTTGCTCAAAAGTCTGATGAGAAATATAATAGAAATGGGCATACTTTGTCAACCGATCTACCATTACAATGGAAACATTCTTTCATTCATACTTTGGTATGCCTATGATCAAATCCATTGACACCGCTTCCCAAGGTTGACTTGGTAGGACTAATGGTTGTAAAAGACCTTGGGTCTTGATTGTATCTCCCTTATTCTATTGACAAATCAAACATTCTACCACAAACTTTCAAACATCAGTTTAAAGACCTCCCCCCCAAAAAATCCTTCTTTATGCTATGGTAAGTTTTCAAGAGCCGTGAAGGTCCTCCACACAAATTATCTAATCCACTAGGATCCTCTCGTAGTATCGAATTATCTTGCATGCCTTTTGAATATTCTTTCATTCTATCCTTACTTCTTCCCCCCAATTAGATTATGGAATGGAAATAACACAAATTAAGCTCTTTGTGTCCTTTTATTTCCTTGAAAGTGCATCTACAGCCACATTTTTTTCATCTTTTGTAGATAATTTTAAAGTCTAGCATATTTCTAACCCATTTTTGTTGCTATTTTTAAGATAGCAATTGTTTCAAGAAGTACCTAAGACTATCGTGACCTATTATTTCCTTGAAATATATTCCTATTAGGTAAGAGCACCATTTTTTAATTGTGTCCAATATGGACAACATTTCCTTTTCATAAATTGGTAGAGTAAGTTTTTTTCCTTTAAGTTAGTAGTTTTGAAAGGAAAGAGGCCTTCCTTCTTACACTAAAATTGCATCAATGCCATGCCCCAAGGAATCGCATTCCACAAAAAAGGTTTTTGTGAAGTCAAGTGTGGCTAGGACATGAGTTGTCCACATAACCTCCTTAAGTTTTTCAAAAGCTTTGGTTTCTTCTCGAGTCCAAGAAAATACATCATTTTTCATTAACATTGTTAGAGGTTATGCTATTTGACCATAATCCTTGACAAACTTGCGTTAATATCCTGTCAATCTTAAGAATCCTCTAAAATTCTTCAAAGTTTTAGGAATTAGCCATTCCATCACAACTTTAATTTTTTTTAGGGTCCACTTTGATGCCTTCATGAAATACAATATGACTCAAACATTCTTCTTCTTAAACCCCAAAGGCACACTTGGAAGGATTTGCATATAGTTGTTGCTCCTCCGATAGTTTTGATACCATGTCAAAATGTTGTACATGATCTTCCAAAGATTTGTTGTAGATTAGTATATCATCAAAGATAACTAACACAAATTTTCTAAGGAAGTGTTTAAAAATAGAATTCAACAAGCTTTGAAATGTAGAAGGTGCATTGGTTATACCAAATGGCATCACCAAAAGCTCATAATGAACTTCTTTTGTTCTAAAGGTTGTTTCAGGATGCCTCCTTACTTCATTTTGATTTGATTATATCCATAACAGAGATCCAGCTTGGTAAAGAAAATTGTGCCCTACATTCATCTAATAATTCATAAATGACATGAATAAGAAACTTATATTTAATGGTCATCTTGCAAAGCTCTTTATAATTTGGACACATATGCCATGAACCTTCCTTTTTGTAAACCATCACCATTGGTGAATAGGAAGCACTTTTGATAGGTTGAATGATATCAACATCTAACATTTCTTGAACCATATGTTCAATCTCACTCTTTTGTGCATATGGGCACTTGTAAGGTTTGATGTTAGGTGGTACACTTTCTAGTTGCAAGTGAGTAGCATGACAATGATCTTGAGAAGGTGGAATCCCTCTAGGTATCTTTCCAAATACCTTGGAACAATTGTCAATAACTCTTCAGAGATCCATGGTAATAGAGGGTCTTGATGTTTGAACATATAATGGGCACAATTAAGCAATTACACCATGGTGTCCCTTCTTTAGTAATAATGTCTTGTTGTAAAAGCTTATCACTTTAGAAGGTTTCCCTGGGATACCTCCAAGTTCAATCTCCTTGCCTTCTAAGGAGAATCTCAAGAAAAATTCTTGAAAATTAAGAGCCATTGTTTCCAATGTTTGTAACCATTAGACCCCTGGTACAACATCATTACCACCCATTTTGATTGCAATAATAGGACTATCTAATAAATTCTCCCCCATAATGAGTTTAATACTATGGCACTTCACTAAACAATTCATGGTATCTTCATCTGCAATCATTACTTGAAACTTTGGCACTGAATATATAAAACAATTAAGATGTTTGACTAATTTACCCAACTTGGCCATCTGCATGCATTTTGATCTTCTTGGGAGGCATGTGTAATTCCTATTTCCATAAGCTAATATACCCTTCATCTCTTTGGTTATAACTACCCCTTGAGTCAATGACTCATCTCCATGACTCCAACAAGGGTCACACTTCCTAAACTGATATTGTCACCATGAGAGAAGGAGGACTTCTATACATATGAAAGATATTTCTCTTTTCTAGTATTAAACTCAGACAACAAGCATCCAACAATCGTTTGCTCAAGACCGCCATAAAACAAATCAAGCTAGCATAATTTAGTTTAACTTCCCCTCATTTCAAAGAAGGTAGTCTGGGTAAATTGGATTATGTAGAAGCTTGAGGCTTTGTCAACAATATACCCATTTAAGAGCTCAAATATGCCACTTGTGGTAAATGAACCTGGGTAGGATGGATAATGCTCCTTTTGACAACTATTTGGGCTAGACCCAATTGACATTTACTTTTAATAGGTAGAGTATATTTCAATTTATTATTCAAAATTCAATTATTAAGCATTAAATCTAAATGATATTTGTATATTAAATAGGAGTGAGTTAATTAGTGGATAAACTCATTTTTTCTAGCTAGGCAAATTTCTATTTTGATTTAAAATGGGAAAAACCCTTAAGGTCAAAGTTCCATGATCGAAGTTCCTTTGAATTAGGTGGAACTACGACTTCCCCAAAATTCCTTCTCAATTTGGTGAAGAATTTCCACAAGGAAAGGGGTGAATTAATTTACTTAATAAGTTACTCCAAATTGGATATGGGCATTAGCATAAACATACACAAATGTACATCCATGTTAATCTCATATTTATCACAAAAATTGATTTAATCTTTTGAATTATAATTTTTTATCATTTAAAATGGATTTAAATTAATTGTAATCTTACTCAACTTAATAAAAATCATAACTCAAAATTTATTATTATTTTTAAAAGTATTATAAATTATATAAAAATAATATAATACATAAAACTTGAAATATTATTATATGTATGATATAAAATTATTTATTTTACATGTAAAAATTAAATGAAAATATTAAATATAAATAAATATTTATATTTTAAAATAAAATTTATTTAATAAAAAAATTAATCCAAAATGTATAGCGAAATACATTTAAGATTGGATTATGTTTTTCTTACTCAATTTGATAGTACATAATTGGGAAACTTATCGTATCAAATTCCATGGTGTTTTGTCACCCCAATTTAACAAACCTTTAGAAGACTTATCAACCTTACCAAATATGTTTTGTAATGTATGTTATTGTTTGTTTACTTTTAGAGGAGTTATTGTTGAATATAAAATTCATGAACATTCACATTAATGAAAATGATTTTATCCCTAATTTTCAGTTTTGTATTTCTATAAGAGATAACGTTTCTTAAATTACAAAGAAGTTGAAATAGGAAAGGTAGAGCTCCCGAAGATTGTGGTTATGGAAATCTTATAACAAAGATTTTTGTAGGGATTGTTTTTTTGAGAATGTTCTAATTTTATGAAGAAAATTTTAAAATATGGCTTTAGAATTTGAATATTTTATGTAAAAGAATTTGTGAAGATTTAAACATCAATGCCTAATAAACAATTAAATAGTAAGAATATTATATCAATATAATTTAATTTGTAGGTTGATTATCTATAAAAATCAAGATTTATTATTGTTATTTTGGGGATTTGTTACATGAGCTCATGCTCCATGATTGAAAATTTGTTTTCATTAAAGATAAAAAATAAATATATAGGTAAAAGTTAAGTCATGTAAATACAATTAAAGAGTTATAAAAAGAGTTTCAAGTTATGATTAAATTTGAAAAAACAATGGTTGCAATTAAGTGGTGAGTGGTTGCAGTTAAGTGGTGAGTTTATGTATTACTTCAACAATATGAAGTGCATGTGCAATGTTAGATAGTCATTCATCTAGTAGTAGTTTTATAAAAAAACAAAAGACTTGACTTGCAGGTATTTATGATAAAAACGTGTATTGTACATTGCTTATGCTATGATATAGACTTTGTCACATTTTAATGCAAAAGTAGCACCATTAAAATAGTAGTTTTATAAAAAACAAAAGACTTGACTTGCAGGTATTTATGATAAAAACGTGTATTGTACATTGCTTGTGCTATAATATAGACTTTGCCACATTTTAATGCAAAAGTAGCACCATTAATCATGTTCCCACAACTTGCTAATATTCATGGCAAAGTACTCTAACTAAAGGCTCACTACCATATGATGTGTTGATGAGATAACAACTTTTGATGATTTCAGAACATCTCAAAGTGGTTCCTTTGTATCAAAAGGAAGTTGGAGTGTGTGGGAGAGTGCTCAATATTTTATTATAAATTGTTTTCATCACAATGTGTCCAATGATACCTTAGACGTACTTAATCATACTTCTTGATCAAGCACAACAACATAAGTATTTAAAAAAAATGTTGAAGGCATGGGGAATCCAGGGCTTATAACAATAGTTAATGTTACTATTGCAAAACTAAGTAGCCTCTCTTAGGGAACAAGCGAATGACAAAGAAGTTTGTAGCAATGTATATTTTGCATGTATATATAATAGTCTTGATTAACTAAATTTCAACTTTTAATAACTCTAGGATTTATTAATTTACAAGAGTTTATATTGTTGGAGTTAGTTTTGTTTTTTTGTAGATTTTATGCCCGCTTGGGTTGGAAACACAATAAGTTATATTTCATACACACACACAAACATTTATGTGAGTCAATCCTCATTTCACAAGGCATAAATATCAACATTATTGGAGATAGAGTTCCTTAGATATATCATTTACTTACAAGGATTTATTCCCATAGTGTTGAAAGTTATACATTGGTTACAATATGCAATTGAGTTTTCCAACACAAGTTTTATCTATTTACTTTCTATGGAAGCAATTTCCAAATTTGAAGCATGTTATTCACAAGTCAATCTCTTTACCCATCTTACATTCAATGGATAGCAACCACAATTTTGAGTCTTCTCAATATTTTTTTTCTTGAGATCCAATTTTATGACTTTGGTCATTCCTATGTGCTCGAAAACAACTAGAAGTTGTTGGGTTTTCCTCATCTCAACCAATTTGTACTTGGCCTTGGATTTGGTAACCATTTCAAGGTTTCTTTAGAAGAGATACCATATAGTTTTAATACTTTAACTACAAAATAATGTGATGATGATGCCATAATTGTAGATAAGGAGGAGAATAAGATCTTTGTATAAGTGTGAAGTAATAGTCATAAACAAAATGTCACCAAATATATGACCTCATGAGTGGTGATTTAATGCATGTATTGGTTAGAGATATACTTCCATCGGATTATTTTTCATTACTAATAAATGAATCATGCCTAGAAGGTGAGAGCACATCATTCATTGTGTGTAAACTATACACACTTTCTTTTCAAGAATAAAGTTCTAGGATGGCATTCTAGTAAAATGTTAACTACTATCTGCATGAGAATACACTTGGCAATCGATGTCAAAGTTTGCAAAAATAATGCAAAGATGAAACTCCATAGTATGTCAATTTTAATGATGTTACAAGACATAAGCAAGGTAAGAATAAATTTTACCATATGATGCAGGAGCATCAATGCTAAGCCAACAATGTGATTGAATTTTCACATGTTGTGGCTAGCGAGGGGACAAGTTACCTGAGATAGGAAAGATAGTTTGTTTACTAAGTATTTTAATATTTGCAAAGTATGTAATCAACTAGTGTGTTGTCAGTTTTGACAAATAGGACTTAGTGGCGATTTGATACTCCCTATGTGGAGATCAAGCTAGATAGGCAGTTTGTTGATGAATGATAGTGACTCCTTCAGTGAGGGAGGGGAGTTTGTTAGTTGTGTTGTTCAACGATTTCGGTTTTGGGAGGTCGAATAGGTGAAAAGTGAAAAAGACGAGGGACTCGAGAGGGGCCCTGCGTGAGGAAGAGTAGGTGGGATATTTTCTTGAACACCAAAGGAAAATGCGACTGGATGGATGTTTTTTTCTATCAGTTAATGAAATTAGCAAGTTTTTTGTGTTCAATGGTGTTACTGTGCATGTGAATGAGAGATAAGCCGAGATTCTATCAGGCAGAGCTGTGTGAAAGCGTTAAATTGACATCTGTGTGAATAAATCTCTATTTTTTGTGCTTGTATGAACTCTCATGTATAGTTAAGAACACCCACGTCACCCACAGATCGACTATCATTAAGTAACATAGGTCATTTCTTGTTGTATTCAGTTTCACATTAGATCTGGACGAAGGTCGATTTGTATTGATCACTTCCCTCACCAACCAATGAAAAGAATCATAGAGTTGAAGTCGATTCATTTAGCAGAGGTTGGACGGCTCAGATCAAAGCCGAAAGGAAGATCGACGACGGGGAAAATATCCGCAAGGTGAACATGCGAAGGAGTTAACATTTCTGCATTCTGATGTGAAGTATCCGCATTAATCATAGATCAACGTCCGAGATCAAACCCGCAAGAGATCGACGGTTGATACAGTGTTCCACAGAAGGAAGGAGCTCGGGAGTTAGCGAAGAGAATTGCAGAAGTCAAATTGCGGGAGAGTCGTTGCGGAAGTCTTTTCAAGGAATTACAAAAGGTGCACCCGCAATCCACAATCCTCAAGTTGCGGAGAGGCTTGTTGCGGAAAGGCTTGTTGTGGAAGGGCGCATTGCGGAAGGTCGCCGTAACTGCGGAAAGAAGGCGCTTCCGCAAGGCTATTGCGGAAATTTATTTCTGGCAGGCAAAAAATTGCGAGAGACCGATTTTGAAGGTAAGACCCGCCACTGAGAAGGACCTAGCTAGTTTTTAGCGAAGGTTAGTGGTTCGATTTCAGGGAATCACAAGATTTCTTGGGAGACGCGGGTTGGACTGGCTTTTGTCATACCTGCTTGCATCATTTTTGGTATTAGATCGGTCTTTGCTCAGTACAGTAGAAGAAAGACATGGCGATACATGTAGGTAGGACAAGAGGCCATGACAAAGGGTGACCAGCAACGAATGCAGAGGTCGTCGAGGAAATGAGAGAACTACGGGAACGTATGGAAGCTATGGATATGGGAAGATGAAGAGATCCAGAGGAAGGGGATGTGAGTGAGCATGAAGAAGAGCAACAAGGAGAAGAAGCAGCACCCATGAAAGAGACACCAGATCTAAGATATTTTTGGTCAATTCTTGGAGCAACATCAACGCAAAAACCTGAGTTGCCTACCTATGAGGGAATCCTCACTTCTGAACATCTCATTGACTAGATCAATGAGTTAGACAAATACTTTGAGTATGATGAAATTGAAGAAATCAAGAAGGTCAGATTGGCAGTGACAAGGTTGAAAGGGCATGCATCCCTATGGTGGGATAGTATGCGGGCTAAAAGGAGACGGAAGAACAATCCATTGATAAAGAGCTGGGATAGGATGGTGGCTAAGATGAGAGACAATTTCTTTCCCAAGGATTACTAGCTGACTTTGTACAGGAAAATGCAGAACCTTAGACAAAGGTTGTTGACTGTAAGGGAGTATACTGAAGAATTCTACAAAGTGAACCTAAGGGCAGGTTATGTGGCAGAATCAGCAGAGAAGGCTGCTAGATATGTCAATGGTCTAAGGATGGAGATTCAAGATGAGATCAACATGATGTCACCGAGAACAATGGAAGAGGCATACCAATGTGCCTTAAGAGCAGAATAAAAGTTATTGAGAAAGCATAAATTCAATATGGAAAGAGTTTCAGCTAGAGGAAGATGGAAAAAAACTGGAAGAGGAAGGTTTGCAGCCCAAAAAGGAGATCCCAACAACTCAAACCCACAGGAGCATCAAGGTAGAGGAGGTGACCCAAGAGGGAGAATACCTTACCAAGGAGGTAGAGGAAGAGGAAGAGGCATATAAGTTGTCTACAAGTGTTACAAATGTAACAAATTGGGACGCAAGTCCTTTGAGTGTCTTGAGAAGGAATACATAGGACAGAGAGGATCCTATGTAGCTCAGAATGAGCAGCAGCAAGAGTAGATGCCAGTGGTTGAAAATCTGCCAGAGATGGGGGAGGCTTTGATGATGAACAAAGTCTTATTGAAGCTTGAGAAGGAGAAGGTGGAACCCGCTCAAACAAAGGTTGTATTTAGGACCATGTGTAAATTCAAAGGGAAGTGTTGCAAGATGGTGATTGACAGCAGGAGCACTGACAATCTTATTTCCACAAAGATGGTGGAGAAGCTGAGTTTGAGGAAGACCAAACATCCTGTTCCATATAAGGTATCCCGGCTGCATAAGGGACATCAAATCCTGGTAAGTGAACAATGTGAAGTGGATTTTCAAGTAGGTACATATAAAGATAAAATTATATGTGATGTTATGCCCATGGATTTTTTCCATATCCTTCTAGGAAGACCATGGCAGTTTGAAAAAAAAGTGATACTTGATGGTAGGAGAAATTGTCATAGTTTTGAGAAAGATGGGATAAAACATATTCTTCTTCCTTTGCAAGAAGGGATTCAACAGGGAAGCAAGAATCTAAGGTCCTAATGTTGACAAGGAAAGAGTATCGGCAACAAATTGATGAGGAAGAACTTAACTATGATGTGCTATGTAAGCCTAGAGTGGTAGTAATGAGGACCAATATTATAGATCTTCCTGAGGAGATTCAGGAGATGTTAGGTGAGTTTAGTGACATTGTGGTAGATGATTTACCCAATGAGTTACCACCAAGGAGGGATATAAGTTTCCATATTGATTTTATTCCTGGAGCAAGCTTACCAAACAAGGCGGCATACAGGTTGACACCTCAAGAGAATGAAGAAGTCAGAAGGAAAGTACAAGGATTGTTAGACAAGGGGCTGATTCAGAAAAGTATGAGTCCATGCGTAGTACCGGCAGTACTCACCCCAAAGAAGGATGGTGAATGGAGGATGTGCACTAACTCCAGGTCCATCAATAAGATTACCATCATATACAGGTTTCCATTACCCAGGATGGATAACATGATGGATTTCCTGAGTGGGGCAACATGTTTTTCAAAATTAGATTTGAAGAGTGGATGCCATCAGATTAGAATTCGAGAATGATATGAGTGGAAGACGACCTTTAAGACAAATGATGGGTTGTATGAGTGGCTGGTTATTCCATTCAGATTGTCCAATGCGTCAAGCACTTTCATGAGATTAATGAATGAAGTCTTGAGAGATTTCATAGGTAAGTTTGTAATAGTTTACCTTGATGATATTATGATTTTCAGTCAAACAGAAAAAGAACACTTGGAGCATCTAAGATGTGTCTTGGAGAAATTACAAAAGGAAAATTTGTTAGTAAATGTGAAGAAGTGTACATTTCTAAAATCAGAATTAGTTTATTTGGGTTTTGTTATCTCAAGAGATGGATTGAAGATGGATCCAGAAAAAGTGAAGCAATTAATGATTGGCCTTCACCTCGGAGCATTTTTTAGGTAAGAAGTTTACATGGATTGGCAAGTTTTTATAGGAAGTTCATAAAGAATTTCAGTGGTATTTGTTCACCAATCATTGAAACAATTAGAAAAGACAAACAACCATTTAAATGGACAGTAGGGGCTGAAAGTAGCTTTCAGTTTTTGAAGAAAAAGATCATTGAACAACCAGTATTGAAATTACCATATTTCAAACACCCTTTCCAAGTGAAATGTGATGCCAGTGGAGTAGCAATTGGAGATGTACTCAGTCAGGAGGACATACCTATAGGATATTTCAGCGAGAAGTTGAATGATTCAAAACAGAAATACTCATCTTATGACAAGGAATTTTATGCTATTGTCCAAGCACTAAAGCATTGGAGACATTATCTGATGCCTAGGGAGTTTGTTTTGTTTTATGATAACCATGCATTGCAATACATCATGCAGCAACATAAATTGAATCATAAGCATGTCAAATGGGTTGATTTCTTACAAATATTTACCTTTGTGTTGAAGCACATAAGTGGGAAATAAAATCAAGTAGTTGATGCCTTAAGCAGGAGACAATTGATTGTGCAAGAAAATCAGATCCAAGTCTTAGGATTTGAACACTTAAGAGGTTTGTATGAGGCTGACATTGATTTTCAGAATGCATACAGAGTTTGTAGGAATCCTGTGGAGGTGGACAGAGAGTCATGGATGGAGTATATGTAGCAAGATGGCTTACTCTTTAAGAACAGTAAACTTTGTATTCCCAAATGTTCCATGAGAGAGAATTTGATACAGGAAAAACATAATGGAGGGATGGCAGGTCACTTTGGAAGTGAAAAAACCTTTGGACAATTGAGCCATTTCTATTTTTGGCCAAATATGAGGTCTGAGGTTGAAAATTTTGTGAGCAGGTGTAGGGTATGCCAACATGCCAAGAGAAGAATCTAAAACACAGGCTTGTACACACCATTTCCTATTCCAACTAGGCCTTGGGATTCTGTGAGTATGGATTTCATTTTGGGTTTACCGAAAACTCAGAAGGGAAATGATTCTATTTTTGTGGTTTTGGATAGATTTACTAAGATGGAACATTTAGTTCCATGTTATAAGACAAGTGATGCCGCACACATTTCTAACTTGTTTTTCAATGAAGTTGTAAAGCTACATGGTTTACCTAAGAGCATTGTATCTGACAGAGATGTAAAGTTCACAGGTCATTTCTGGAGGACCTTGTGGAATAAGTTGGGTACTAAGTTGAACTTCAGTTCAGCATATCATCCACAGTCTGATGGCCAGATTGAGGTGATAAATAGGAGTCTGGGTAACATGTTGAGGAGTCTAATCGGTTAAAATCCAAAACAATGGGATAAATTGCTAGCTCAAGCCGAGTTTGCATATAATGACTCACCAAACCGAAGTACAAGAATGAGTCCATTCCAAATTCTATATGGTATGCATCCCAGAGGGGTGTGTGAACTTCGTGATTTGGGTCAATTGGAAAAGAGAAGTGCAGATAGAGAAGAGTTTGCAACAAGGATTAGTGAACTACAAGAGCAAGTTAAAGCAAGGTTAAAGCAAAGTAACAATAGTTACAAAACAAGAGCAGATTCCAAGAGAAGAGAGAAAAACTATGAGGTAGGAGATTTGGTTTTAGCACATCTGAGGAAGGAGAGATTTCCAAAAGGAGAGTATAACAAATTGAAAATGAAAAAAATTGGGCCTCGCAGGATACTCAGAAAAGTTTCAACAAATGCCTATGAGTTGGAAATGCCAACAAGGATTGGTATCTCACCTATTTTTAATGTTTCGGACCTGTATACATGTGTGGCCAATGATACGGGACAAATGACAGAAGACAGGGATCCCGTGAAAGATATTTAGTGGCTGAAGCAGATACCTATAGCCCAGCCATTAGAAGTTGAGTCTATCTTGAATACTAGAGTGGCAAAGAGCACCAGACATAGAGGCTATTTGGAATACTTGATCAAATG
The DNA here is from genome assembly GCA_027924585.1 of Larix kaempferi. Taxonomy (NCBI): domain Eukaryota; kingdom Viridiplantae; phylum Streptophyta; class Pinopsida; order Pinales; family Pinaceae; genus Larix; species Larix kaempferi. The sequence goes on along the minus strand of BSBM01000687.1, from coordinate 7,159,249 downwards.
GAAAGGACATCCTGTAGAAGATTCTACATGGAAAGGACATCCTGTAGAAGATTCTACATGGATGAATGCTAAAGAATTGGAGACAAAGGGTTTCTCGATAGTTGATTTACTGAACAAGGGTTCAGAATTTTAACCCTGGGAGTCTGATGCATGAGCATCAATGCTAAGTCAGCAATGTGATTGAGTGTTCACATGTTGTGGCTAGTGAGGGGACAAGTTACCTGAGATAGGCAAGATAGTTTGTTTACTAAGTATTTTAATATTTGCAAACTATGTAACCAACTAGTGTGTTGTCAATTTTGACGAAAAGGACTTAGTGGCGAGTTGATACTCCCTGCGTGGAGATCAATCCAGATAGGCAGTTTGTTGATGAATAATAGTGACTCCTTCAGTGAGGGAGGGGATTTTGTTAGTTTGTTAGTTGTGTTGTTTAGCGATTTCGGTTTTGGGAGGTCAAATAGGTGAAAAGGGAAAAATATGAGTGATTGGAGAGGGGCCTTGCGTGAGGAAGAGCCGGTGGGATATTTTCTTGAACACCAAAGGAAAATACGACTGGATGGATGTTTTTTTCTATCAGTTAATGAAATTATCAAGTTCTGTGTGTTCAATGGTGTTATTGTGCATGTGAATGAGAGATAAGCCAAGATTCTATCAGGTAGAGCTGTGTGAAAGCGTTAACCTGACATCTGTGTGAATGAATCTCTATTTTTTGTGCTTGTATGAACTCTCATGTATAGTTAAGAACACTCAAGTCACCCACAGACCGACTATCATTAAGTAACAGAGGTCATTTCTTGTTGTATTCAATTTCACATTAGATCTGGACGAAGGTCGATCTGTATTGATCGCTTCCCTGACCAACCAACGAAAAGAATCGTAGAGTTGTAGTCGATTCATTTAGCATAGGTTGGATGGCTTAGATCAGAGCCGAAAGGAAGATCGATGATGGGGAAAAGATCTGCAAGGTGAACGTGCACAAGAGTTAACATTTCCGCAAGCCGACGCGAAGTATTCCGCATTGATCATATATCAACGGTCGAGATCAAACCCACAAGAGATCGACAGTTGATACAGCATTCCGCAGAAGGAAGGAGATCGGGAGTTAACGGCGAGAGTTGCGGAAGTCACATTACGGGAGATTCGTTGCGGAATTCTTTTCAAGGAATTACGAAAGGCGCACCCGCAATCCGCAAGTTATGGAGAGGCTCGTTGCAGAAAGGCTTGTTGCGGAAGGGCACATTGCGAAAGGATAATTGTGGGAGGTCGTCGTAACTGCGGAAAGAAGGTGCTTCCGCAAGGCTGTTGCAGAAAGCTATTTCTGACAGGAAAAACATTGGGGGAGACCAATTTTGAAGGTAAGACCCGCCACTGAGAAGGACCTAGCTGCTTTTTAGCAAAGGTTAGTGGTTCGATTTCAGGGAATCACAAGATTTCCTAGGAGACGCGGGTTGGACTGGCTTTTGTCATTCCCGCCTGTATCACCATAGTTACTTTCCTTTTACTAACATTGAGATTAATCCTAAAAGTAATCTTGATCAATCTCTTGTCTTTGCTCTCTCAAAATCCATTTGTTTATTAAGAAATGGAAGTGAGGATACTAATTGAATAAGAACTAAAAAAATTGCCAACAAGGAAAATGGAAAAATGGGGAAAACTATGATCCCTATTTCACGTTTCCTCTTATAAGTGTCCATCCAATTTAGAAAGTTGGAAAATATGTGAATGGCCAAGAGCTCTTCGAGGCTCATTTTTTTATCAAAGGGGAAAATAATTTTTGCATATTAATATGTTGAACTTGGTTCTCCCCAAAAATAATGGAGAGAATGCACTTAGTGCATTTCTTATGGATGGAAAACTACTCATGATAACATAGTACTCTAAGAACAATTTATCATAATCAATGAAATTAGTGTATCGCGTATCAAAATTAAGTGAACACTCTTCTTCCTCAAGTTATTCACCTAATTTTTTAGAAATATGATGATGTTGCTAAATATGACTATGATTATATTAGTATCAAAGTTAAAACTTAAATTTCACCATATCATTATTGAAATTGAAAAAAGTAACTTATTAAAGGGATTGACAATCATATGATAAAATTGAAGAATATAGCACTGTCAAAGTATCTCATTTAGGTTAAGGATCTATCCTTAGAAGATTGTACATGGGGAAGGCCCAATAATACATATATATTCAACACTCCAATTTACTTGGTGATAGGAATTCAAGATGGGGCATCGTCATGATGCCTAGTGACTATCTACGGTCTCCATCTAAGAAGAAATGTCCAATAATGAATACAAACGAACTAAGGAAGCCTAGTTTTGTAATATAAGGGGTAATACATATATTTAGAAACATTGGAGGTTATATATAAGTAGCATAGTAATAGAACTTACCTATATATTAGAAATTACTCGAGTTAGTTTATGATATAATAAATACAACTGAGAATATTAAGTACATATAGGTTCTTGAACATTATTTTAGGATATGTTTGGTGAATACTTTGCAACTAATATTTAAGAGGCTATGTATGTGTCGAATGCCCATATTAATGTTTGATTGTGTTCATCATACTCCTATTTGACTATGTTCAATATATTGATTTTTTCATAAATTTATTGTGAGTGAAATGATTGTGTTTATAATGATTTGAGCTCATAAAAGTAGTGGTAAAGTCCCAATTGGAATTTCAAATAGAGCTCAAAACAAAATTATGTTATTTGATAGTTTGCGTTTCATTTGATTCTTGAATTAAAATAGTAGCTTATGGTTTGTTTGAAATTGTGTGGTTAGTTATTTTAATGTAAGAACTCATAGAGTGTTTCGAAAGAACAAAATATACTTACTATGTATCAAAGCCACCGCTATGACCTGTGCAGTTGTGTGCACATTTCTTGTGTACAAGTCCTTGATAACACACGACTATGAGACAACTACTAAAAATTACCTATTTTTTACGTAAAATATAATTAAATTTATAATATTCATGAATTTTTATGAGATTTAATAGTAAATTATATCTTGTCCATTGGGGTGTAGACCAACCAGTAAAGCCTGTGTAAGCCTTGTAAGAGGTCACTTGTTCAAACCCCGGATAACCCGTGTGCCATTGTGGCGGGCTTGGTGGTTGCACCTAGGGGTATAGTGGTAGCGGACGAGATTGGGCCACTGGACCCCATGCCACGCAAGTACCAGCCCCATCCATGGTTGTTATTCCCCTGGTAGAAAAAAAATAGTAAATTATATGTTTTTTTATTGAATATCAGCATGTATATCTATATGTAATATTTTTTAAAACTGAAACAATTGCGTATAATAGTTTACTTAGGTTTATTATTTGAATCCTTAAAAAATACCTTAGTATGAGGAAGATTGAAGCTAGATTACACGGGGGTTTTGTTGGTTATTTGAGTGACATCCAATGTTTCAAATATAAAAATCACCAAACATCACTCCTTGGTTATAAATAGACCAAATAAAGAGAAACACATATTTAATTCCAAGGTAGTAAATAACAAGAAGGTATTTCACTATTTAATTGCACAATTATTCATGGAGGTTGATTAGGGATGTCTTCAAGGATGAATGCTTCAAAGCCCATCTACCAAGAACAATATTTTGGAGCAAAGGAGAAATATATGAAGAAGTTAAAACATCGAGTGAGACAGCCCTATTTTTGCTATGAAAGAGTTTCCCTGCCTACACACAACCCCAAAAATAATGTTGTTGTCATAGAATACTAGAAAGAAAAACTTCACAAACAAAAAACAAAATAAACAAACATGAGAAATAGAAAACACAAAGAAAGCACACAAGAAGACGTTGAATGTGAGTTGCAAAATGTAAAAATACAAGAAATGAATAAACAACAACAACAAAACAAATAGTAAATGGTGTTTCTTACAAATTGGAAAATAACCCATCGAAGAATGAATTTGATGAGCAAATACAACCGGTTGAAGGTGGGAAGTGAACAAGTTGAAGGAATTGAACTATGTAGAGAAGAAAATTGAAAACCTTCTCAAAGACAAGCAATAGAGAAATACATACCTCCCTACTCAGAGCTTTTACAAACATGAATGTGGAACACATGGCTTGCAATAATGTAGAACATGGAGTGAAGCAAAGTGGCTTATAGAGGTAACACCACATGGAGTGAATCAAAGTGGCATATAGAGGAAATACCACATGGAGTGAAGCAAAGTGGAATATAGATGAAACACCTAGAGGAAATACCACAAATAAACGAGCAACATGAGATAGGGTGATTAATTTTCCAACATTGATTGTAATAGGAAAATATAAATAACTTAAAAAATAAAGATCTTTAGGATCTAAGTTCATTTTAAGAGAATGTTTATAAAATAAAGATAAATTTGATGGAGAAAATTATGGTATCTTTACTAGTTATACCTTTATTGCGTTGATGAAGAATTGTGGATGTCTTGAATAAGTAGTTTCCCCACTAATCGAAGGCCATAAGGTGTCCATTGCTTAAGAAATATTTATGAGAAATAATCTACAATGGACCCCTGGCAGAGGGAACCCTTTGAGGTTGTTTAATGAGTGTTGCATGGGAAACTTTGTATCCTTGGGTGGCCATGGACAAGTTTCAAGCTCTACATTCCATAACTAAATAGTGACAATCTAGTTAGGGTGCACCATGGAGGAATTCTAGTGCTTCAAGAGATGAGAATATGTAGTTGATTCCAAGATGTTCTTCATCAAAATTTAGGCAAAAGACGATGAGGGGAGGGGTTATTACTTGATTTGTGCTAGTTGGTAAATGATTTTTGTGTGTTGAGGAGAGTATTGGAATATCAACATTCAAAACAATATAGTCATTACAAGTTTTCACTTACATGGAGCCTATTCATTGAAGTTGTCTTTCTTTTACTTCAAAAAGTGCGTGTATAAATTTGCATAAAGTATGGTAAACAATGTGACACAAAGAAATTTTTATAATACATTTTGTATTTATATTTTTGGTTGATTAATTGTTCCATATTTCTACATGGTTTACGTGAGGAAGAGGAATTACTGATATACATGGTTATCTAAATGCCAATACAATGTCTTTGAGAGGTTGTGAAGCACACTTGTTACCAGGGCTGGAATTTGACGGGCAAAATGCCCGTCATGGGCCATTTTTCCCGTCAAATACGGCTTATATTTCACATTAACCGTAAAAAAAAACAAAGGAAACAACGAAACGTCTGTATTTAGTGTCGAAACCGTCAATTTTGACGGGTGGGATTTTTCCCAAATTCCTACATTGCTTGTTACAGTGTCAGATATTCTCCTGGTAGGATTTATAGATCTCCAAGGTATATTTAGTATTTGAAAGTATATATCTTTGATCTGTAAGAATGTCTTTGAGAGGTTTCGAAGCACACATGTTGCAGTGTGACATATTCTCCTGGCAGCATTTAAAGATCTCCAAGGTATATTTAATATTAGAAAGTGTATATGCTTGATCTCTAACAATCTATTTTGTATCTATTGAAGTTCACAGTATGTGAGCGATATCTCCAATGCAAACCAAAACAAGAAAGAATAAAGCAAGATAAGAACCAAATTCAATGTGAAGGTTTGGAAAAATATTTCTATTTCTAAGGTTTAAATCCCTTTTCCAAATTCACAACATAGAATCTCATTGTTATAGAGGATACAAATAGATAGATCTTGACACAACAAAAAAGAAAAATACGGAATGTGAGTAGATAAGATAAGATAAAATAAAACAAGTTTATTAATATAGAAATAGTGAAAATGACACTCCTACAAAAGCAAGAAGTGAGATAATTTATAAGATCTAAGCTATGTTGGCACAAATTCCCAAATGCTATGGATAAAATCCCCCAAAAACATAAAAATAGAAAGAATAAGGAACTTCATGCCTTGATAATGAGATAAAGAGAATGAATAAGAAGCCTCTTTGAGGGGGCAACCTCCTTTTACAATATATCAAATGTACAAGATTAGTTAGTATCTAAAACTAGGTCTCATTTGCATACATATGAGATAAAGGGTACAATTACAATTAAATGGTTTGTCCGACCAATAAGGACAACACTAATATAACAATATAAATGTAATAACTCAATATCTAAGGCTTAACATGCCCCTCCCCTTTAAACATGTGTTTCCCTCAACACTTGATCATTTGTGTATGTTTCTACATGAATAATTCATCTTCCCATGTTGCCTCTTATGTTGACAAGTTCCTCCACTTAATGAGGTGCTTAGTAATTGCTCAATTTTGTAGTTGCTTGATTTATGTTTCAAGGATTACTCCATGTTTTAGTATGATTTTCCCTTCTTCATCAATCGTTTTCCCATTAGATTGAGGACGGTAAGAGGAGCTATGAGCACATTGATTACTTAAACAAGAAAACAATTCAATCCAAAAATTGCCAATGAAAATTGGATCTCTATCACTTACAATAATCTTGGGGATTCCACATAGCTTCTAAATTGTTTCCATGAATGTTGCAACTATTGTACTTGCTTTAAAAGTATGAGAAAGATAATAGAAATGGGCATAGTTTGTGAACCGATCCACCACTACAATGATGGCATTATTTCCTTCATACTTTGGTAGACCTGTGATCAAATCCATTGATACCTCTTCCCAACGTTGACTTGGTATGACTAATGGTTGTAGAAGAACCATGGTCTTGATTGTCTCTCCCTTATTCTATTGTCAAATGAAACATTCTACCTCAAAATTTTGAACATCATTTTTAAGACCTTCCCCAAAAAAGATCTTTCTTTATGTTCTGGTAAGTTTTCAAGAACCCTAAAATTCCTCCTATCCAGGAGGAATGTGCCATTCCAAAAGGACCTTTTGTTTGAGTTGGAAATTCTTACATAAATATAGGCAATCATGATACCACATTGAATCATTCTTCCATGCAAATTTATCTAATGCACTAGGTTCCTCTCATGGTTAAATTATCTCGCGTGCCTTCTGATCATGTTTCCATTATATCCTTTCTTCTCCCACCTAATCATATTGTGGAAAATAAAAAACACAAAGTAAGCCCTTTGTGTCTTTTTATTTCCTTGAAAGTGCATATGCCACCATGTTTTTTTTTTCATTTTTTGTATATAAGTTTGAAGTCACGACTAAGTTAGAATCTTTCTAACCCATTTTTGTTTTTATTTTGAATATAATCATTGTTCTGAGAAGTACCTAAGACTATCATGATCTATTATTACCTTGAAATGTATTCCTATTAGGTGAGGGAACCCATTTTTAACTGTGCAGTATGACCAACATTTCATTTTCATAAATTGATTTGAGTAAGATTTTTCCTTTAAGTTGGTAGTTTTCAAAGGTAAGGGGAATTTCTTCTTGCACTAAAACTACATTAATGCCATGCCCTAAGGTATCACATTCCACAATAAAAAAATTTGTGAAGTCAGGTGTGCTAGGACATGAGTTGACCACATAACCTCCTTAGGTTTTTCAAAATCTTTGGTTTCTTTCCGAGTCCAAGAAATGATTCCTTTTTCCATAATGTTATTAGAGGTGCTTCTATTTGACTATAATTCTTGAAAAACTTGTGGTAATAGCCTGTCAATCCTAAAAATACTATAAAGTTTTGGGAATTGGACATTCCATCACAACATTAATTTTTTAGGGTTCACTATGACGCCTTCATGAGATAAATATGACCCAAATATTCCACTTCCCAAACTCCAGTGGTACACTTTGAAGGATTTTCATATAGTTGTTGCTCCTCCAATAGTTTTAATACCATGCCAACATGTTGTACACGACCTTCCCAATATTTATTTTAGATTAGTATATCATCAAAAAATATTGACAAGATTTTTCTAAGGAAGGGATTACAAATATAATTCATCAAGATTTGAAATGTGGAAGGTGCATTAGTAAGATCACATGGCATCACACAAACTCATAATGACCGTCATGTGTTCTAAAGGTTGTTTTCGAGATGTCTTCTTACCTCAATTTGATTTGATGATATCCAAAATAGAGATCCAACTTGGTAAAGAAAATGTGTTTTTGCATTCATCTAATAATTCATCAATGGCATGAATAAGAAACTTATATTTAATGGTCATCTTGCTGAGCTCTTTATAATTTGGACACATATGCCATGAAATTTCCTTTTTGTGAACTATCACCATTGGTGAAGAAAAAACACTTTGGCTAGGTTGAATGATGTCAACATCTAACATTACTTGAACCATATGCTCAACCCCACTCTTTTGTGCATATGAGAACCTGTAAGGTTTGATGTTAGGCGATACATTTCCCGGTTGCAAGTGAATAACATGGTCATGATCTTGAGCAAGTGGAATCCATTCAGGAATACCTCCAAATACATTGGAACGATTGTTAATAACTCTTTGGAGATTGACTGTAATAGAGGGTATAGATGTTTGAACACATAGTGAGCACAATTCTGCAATTACACCATGGTGCCCTTCTTTTAGTTATTTTTTCATGGTGTAAGAGCTTATCACTTTAGAAGGTTTCCCTATGATACGTCTGAGTTCAATTTCCTTTCCTTCTAAGGAGTAAAATGAAAATTTCCTGAAAATTAAAAGCCATTGTTCCCAATAATTGTGACCACTAGACCCCTAGTACAACATCAACACCACACATTTGGATTGCAATAATTGGACTATCTAATAAATACCCCCCCATAGTGAGTTTAATACTATGGCACTTCCTTGAACAATTTATGGTATCTCCATTTACAATCATTACTTGAAACTATAGTGCCAGATATATAAAGAAATTGATAAGTTTGTTTAATTTTTAATTAATGAATTTATCAGTACTACTAGAATCAATCAACACTGTTACCTGTTTATTTTTTATAAATCCTTCTATCTTGAAAGTTTGAGGAATTCTAATGCCAACCAACGCATGAGAAGATATGGTTCAAGTAGTATCTTTTATTTCTAGGTCTTGAGACTGTTCCACTTCTTGGTATTATTCCTCTCCACAATATATGTAGAAAAACTTCTTCTCATTTCACTTATGCCCCTTACTATACTCCCTGTCACAATTGAAACGTGGTCTCTTTTCTCTTCTTTCCTCCAATTGTTGAAGTGTCAATCTTGTAGGTTGCATAAGGTTAGGAGTGGGAAAAATTTTCTCTCTATAGGTGTTCATGGTAACTCTTCTAGTAGCCATATTTTAACTTTCAATTGTCCTTGAAAGACTAAAATCTTTCTCCAATGATTTAGCTTTGAAGGGGCATACATCATGTTGAATGTTCTCCTTTAAAGTGTCCATAAAGAGATCCAACAATTAATCCTCTGGAATGTACTTTACTCTATGTCTCAACTTTTGAAAGTGTTTAATGTGCTCTGTAACTGAACCTATTTGCCTAACATTGATCAATTAGCTAAAGAAGATGTTTCTCTTAATATCTCCAAAATATGCTATCAATTCATCCATAAATACAAATCAAGAAAAAATAGAGTCCTTTTTACAATCACAAATCCATCGGTACCACATAAATTGATTAAGTTCTAAATACACATATGCAATAATTACCTTTTGTAAATTCAACATTTGGTGTAGATCAAATAATTTCTCTATTTGATTTGAACCATTTTCCTCAAAAATTGGAGGAACGATGGAAATTCTAACCCAATCTAGTTTTGCAGCGACTGTTGGAGTTTTTCTCTAGGAAAATATAGTAGGCATTAATCGTTATGGTTTTTCAACACGAGCAGAGATCACCCCATCCTCCAGATTTTTGCTTGGTCTCTTCAGCATTTGGTGTTTTAGGCTTGGGGGTAAGGGGTTTTTTCCCTTTGCATTCACTTCCTAGAATCACATAAATAGTGACGAGTTCTCTATCTTTGTGAGGCCCTTCTCAGGTCTCATGATTTTCTTGCAATTGCAAACCTCAAATCCGGTGTTGTTCTTAAAAGTATGGATCCATCAGAAGATGAGGATCCCCATTCAATTTAAGTGGCTCATCTTTGAAGGGCAACCACTTCAGGAAGATTCTTTGCTACAGGATTTAGGTATGTCCAAAGATGCATCCATTTCATTGGTTTCTATCCCATGTGGAGGAGTGAGTGTTCCTAGTGTGCCCTTCTCCTCTCAACCACTCTCTTATAAAAATGTGGTGAACTCTGGGCCATATGTTCCTTTGGCATCAAAATCCCCAGTGGGTGAAGCTGGTGCTGGGAATAAGGAACTATCTGGCCCAATATTCATGATAGAACAATTTGAAGACACCCCATTTGTCAAAGTGGAAGACCCTCTTGTCTTCATCTATGAATCTGTATATAGACAACATTCTCTCATTTGGAAGCTCAATGGTATTTGGCCATCAACTTCAGTGTTGAAGGAATAGATAGATCAAACTTGGACTAAGGGTTATGCGCTTTTCCTTTGCTCCAAGGTTTTCTTCATAGTTGTGTTTAATAAGAAGTAGATTGTAAGAGAATCATTGATCAGGGGCCATGGTTCTGGGGCGCTCGAGCCTATCCATTCAATGATGGTTCCCTAATTTTAATTCTCTCACCATGACATACATGATTACTACAGTATGGGTAAGGTTATTGAATCTACCCCTGCATTATTGGGCTCCAGATTATTTGGATTCCAGTGGAAACTCTTTGGGTCGGTATGTTAATACCGATGTGGAAAGGGAATCAAAAGGTTTTTATTTTTGTGCTTGCATTTGTGTCAAACTGGATCTTAGCCGATGGATTCCTACTAAGATCCTCCTTGATGGGATCAATGTTGAGCCATATTTGCAACTCATTGACTACAAGAATACTAATTTTCATTGTAGAGCCTGTCAGCACATAAGACACCTTCAGGAAACTTGTCCTTCTATCCAAGCCTCCATTTTGAAACCAAGTGTGAGGAAAAGAGAGAAATGTTAGCAAGAAACTAGTGGCAGAAAGAACATATCGACCCCTCAGGATGAGCTCAAGCATCCTCATCATGATTCTTCACCCAAAATGCCTCCCTCGGATCCTCTGCATCCTCCATCTGCCATGTTGCAGCCTTCTCCAAGTCCTTGTCAGCCTCCAGCATCAAAGTCGACCTCACTAGATCCCCCTGTTCTTGAAGCGATGAATGATTTGGTTATGGTTTTGGCCCCACTATCTGGCGGTCAAAAACTCCATCACGAATTAGACAACTCAGATAGTGACAAGGAAGCAAACTTAGATCCTGTGCAAATATTTTCTGGGAATTCTTTGCATTAGTTGGCCATTGTCTCGAATTCACCTGCTCCTGACAATTCAACAGGATGGATTGATGTTCGTAAGAAAAGAAAGGACCCTCACCAGTCAACTCAATGATTGTACTTGTTTCTTCAAGGGTTTGAGTCATGTTGGATAGTTTGTCAGTTTGTTTGTGATGGATAGCTTGTTATAGTTTGACCTAGTTCTCTTTTGGGAAATCCATCTCCTTTTCTTTGTATCAATATGTACTTTTTCTTGATGAATATAAGGATTCTCTCGTATTACAAACAAAAATTTCCCTATCTAGAATATCCATGTTTATTGGATCATTACCATCAAAAATTCTCATATTGGTCTTGGGAATGAAGTAGTTCATCACTTGACCTTGGAGTGATGAATGATCAAGTGTCAGGGACTGAAACCTCTTATTCTCCAATTGAGCTTCAATTTTCTTGATATGTGACTAGGACTCAATTCCCTTGTTCTCCTTATCCCCTTCTCAAGGAGGTGAATTAGGGGTATGAAGGAGTCTTTGATCATTCAACCCCCCCCTTCATATCTTCGAAATTATTTTTTATATTTTCTTTGAGATCCTTTTTAAAGTCTTCCGATTTTCCTTATCTTACCATATCTATGATGTCATATTTTTGTACCATGTTTCCTTTCAAGTATTTTGCTTTATCTTCTATCTTGAACATCCTAAAATCCATCTCTTGATTTTCCTCTGATGTCAATGATGAACTCCCATGAGGCTTCTTGGGCGTAGAAGTTTTTGCAAAGCCCTTTTCCATGTGAGAAAAAAATAATATTTACTTATAATTCTTCTCTTTTATTTCTTAATAAAACTTTTTGAATAACCGAAAATAGATGTTCCAATCAAAAGTTATGCAAATTCAACTTAACATACCTTTAAAAACCCTAGTTTGTAAATTGTCTTGTTAGCCAACCTTTCTCTTGAAATATATTTAAAATTTTGTCTCCTTTGAGTTTGAAATTTCACCTATAGTAGCTTGATATGCCTTTTATGCAATGCTATAGGTTTAACCAAATTTTGATATGTCAAGGAAAAGTTATGGAACTTTACCAAAACTACTTTTTTTTGTCCCTTTCAAAAGAGTGAACTTGTATGGCTTGTCATGTCTCCTATTTTCATATATGCTTCTTAAATATATACTAGAAACACTATGGTCCATTTTATTTTTTATGCAACTAGTGGCTCTCAATTTGGAGCTCGCAAGCTTCAAATAAAATAGTTTGACCTAGAACACCTATTTGAGACTAGTTTTTGCACTAGTAAAAAACACTAACTTCCACAGATTGGCGAACCAAAACCTAAAATATTTACCATAGGTACTTCACAATGTTCCTTTATGATCCCAATTTTTTTGTTTGTTTGAAACTTCTTTAAAAAAATTATAGTGAGAATGACAAGATGACTCATTTTGAAAGAGCCAAACCAAGGATCATATGCTCTGATACCAAATGTTATGGGCCAAATTCCCCCAAAAAATTAAAAATAGAGAGAAGAAGTAACTCCACACATTGAGGTTGAAATAAAAAGAATGAATAAGAAGCCTCTTTGAGGGGACAACCTCCTTTTACAATATATTAAATGCACACGACAAGTTGATTAGGTATCCTTAGTATATATAGGAGACAAAGTTTACAACTACAAATAAAGGGTCTAACCAACCAATAAGAAAAACACTAATATAACAATATAAATGTAATAGTCCAATATCTAAGACTCAATAGAATAACCCTTGTCCAAAGTCACTTTTAAAGTTACAACATCATGAGTCATTCTCCAAGTCAATCTTGTGTGCCAAGATTGAGCCTCGTTTGTCGAGGTAATGCCTTATAGGAGCCTGAGTTGGACTTAGGAAACTTGGAGAAGAATATTGAGTTGGAATCAAGAATGAATAAGCCTCATGTGTTGAGGTAAGTGCTTGTATGTCAAAGTGATGATGTTGTACATTCTTGCTTGTCAAGGCTAAGGTCTTGTGTGTCAAGACAGATCCTCATGTGTTGAGGTAATGCTTTGCATGTTGAAGAATGAATGGTGTGTTATGTAATACTAACCATGGTTGAGCTATTAAGTCTCCTCTAGATACTGGCCACCTCGAGTGTGAATTACTTTATCATATGACCACTTGGAACGATAGTAGAACAAGATGATCACATCATTAGAAAATTCTCCTTAGTATATTTGATATGATAATTAATTAAGCTAGCACATGTGGACCATGCAGATAAGACCAGAGATAAAGATAAGATGTGATAAGATAAGTGAGAATTTGACTTGCTCACTTCAGTAATGATAAAGAATTCAATTAAATAGAAATAACTCAAATTGTTAAACTTCAGTGATGTTAACAAAGAAGACTTCAGTCAATTAAAGGAGAACTCGAATTGTTCACTTCAGCGATGTTAACAAGAAAGACTTCAGTTAAAAGAGTTAACTAAGTGATAACAAAGAAGATCTAGTTAACTAAGTGTTTGCATGATGACACTTGAGTTGCGAAACTTGCATGACAACACTTGAGTTAAACTAAAAGACGACACTTGAGTTACTTCACTTGCATGATGACACTTATGTTAGACACCTAACTAAGTGGTCTAGCATCCAGTTGAAGGGCGACTTCATCCTGAATTTAGAAGACATAGTTAAATCCAATGCATGAGAAGTATGGTGCGCTTTTTTTCCATGCAGGATTGATGCAACCAATGTTAGAGCGAATTCTCTTAAAGACAATTTGTGCATGTGACCAAGATGAGCGAATTGGTTGAGTGGAGATTATTATTCTGAGTTGTCTTCTTTGTCTATATTTCTTACTCTGTAATTGCACCAGGGGTGCTTGATATTTTATCTCTAATATTGCACTAGGGGTGTTTGATTTAATTTTCTCATTGTGAAGCAATCATTCTTTGTTATCCATCAATATACTAAGGAAGATTTTGTTGGGTTTTTCTCCCTCATGTTATAGAGGGTTTCCCTAGGGTAAATTTGTGTGTCGAATGTGAATTCTTATGCTTATAATTGTTTACTAATTTCAAGTACTATTGTAATTCCCCGATTAAAGGTAAAAAAATTAACATGGTATCAAAGCTCAAGGTGTGAAAGAGCTAAGTTCAGCAGTCAAGCTTGAGCCTATTTTGATCTTGGGTGAGCAAAATACTTGAAGAATAATGGCTTCAATCTCAGTAAGACCGGAAGATAGACTTGAAGTAACTTCTAACTTAAATACTTGGAAGGATAGGATTCTGAATATCCTAGAAGAGCATGATCTGGATGGATACGTATCCACTGTTGTTGAATACCCTACCAGTAATGCAGGGTGCACTAATTTCAAGAAGAATCAAGCCAAAGAAAAGAGAATCATTTATGATTTGGTGAAAGACAATTTAATGCCAGTGATTACTCTATTGAAGACTGCAAAGGAATGCTTTGATACATTGACAAATATTTATGAGAAGAAGGTGCCTAGTCAAAAGACAGCATTGAAGAACATGCTACGGTAATCTGAAGATGGAGAAGGATGAAATTGTTGCTTCCTTCTTCACAAAAATATCTCAAGTAAAAGATCAACTCATGAGTATTGGTGTAACTATTGATGATGATGCTCTCATACAAACTATTGTCGATGGTCTTCCATCTTCATGGGAGACATTCTTGGCTGCAACAAATGGTCAAGAAGTGAAAACAAACTTTGAAAGACTATGGCATGATTTCCTATAAGAGAAAGGGAGAATTCAAATAAAATATGTTTCCCCCAAAGAAGAGAACCTTGCTCTTACGACACAGATGAAGACATGAAAGCAATTCTTTTCTCATAAGAAGTTTCCTCATCAAAAGGAAAGAATTCAACAAGAACTTTTATAAGTCTAAAGTTAAATGTTTCAATTGCAATAAGAATGGTCACTTTGCAAGAGAATGTCGTGCAAAGCAAAGAGGAAAGTTCAAGGGTAGGTTTCATGCTCCTACTTCTACTGAAGATGAGAATTATTCTGATGATCAGGAGACAAGGAAGGAGTACTATCTTGTCTCAGCCCTATCTGAATCCATTACCACCAATGCTGAGACATGGCTGGTGGATAGTGGCGCAACCAAAGACATGACTGGATATAGGAGCGTTATCTTAGATCTGAAGGAAAAAAAGTTTTCCTGTCAGGTGGAGCTTGGAGATAATACCACCTATTCGATCCAAGAAGTTGGATCCACTTCTTTTCAATTGGATTTAGGATATGTACTGCATGTTGATGAAATTATGTTTTCTCCAGGATTGAAAAAGAACCTCTTGTTCGTTTCAGTTCTAGAAGATAAAGGATTCATAGTAATATTTATGGATAATAAAGCACTCTTGTGGCCTAAGAATTCAGACTTGAATTTTGCATATGTAATTGGAGTTAGAGAGAGATATCTCTACAAAGTTCCTGGAAATTTCATTCAAGCCATGATCCATGACACAATCAATCCTTGTGAACTATGGCATAGGAGGCTTGGTCATATTCATTTCAAAGCACTACTTGGTTTGCAGAAGATGGTAAAAGGTATGCTTGTATTTCAATATGAGCATGATTTTATTTGTAGAGGTTGTGCTCTTGGTAAGAACATCAAGAAAATATTTCCAAGTAGTACCAAAAGATCCAAAGGATCTTGGACTTAATTCATTCTGACCTATGTGGTCCTATGTCAGGACCATCCTTGAGTGGTTATTTGTACTATATGCTTTTCATGGATGACTTATGTCGCAAGTCTTGGATCTATTTTCTGAAAGCAAAGAGTGAAACCTTCAACAAGTTTCAAGAGTTTAAAGCACTGGTTGAGAATCAGAATGGAAAGCACATTCGTGCTTTGAGATATGATAATGGAGGAGAGTTCGAGTATCATGACTTTAATGACTTATTCCAAGAGGAAGGGATAAGAAGACAACTAATTGTACCTTACAACACCCAGTAGAATGGGGTTGCTGAAAGAAAGAACAAAACAATCTATGAGGCTACAAAAGCTATATTGTGTGATCAGTATCTTCCCACCTCCTTATGGGAAGAATCCTCCAGCACTATTGTTTATATTCAGAACAGAATCATGCATGCTATCCTAGAAGAAAAGACTCTTGAATAAATTTTCACTGGTGAAAAACTAGATGTTGGACACTTGAATATTTTCGGTTGTCCTTTCTACATTCATGTGTCAAAAGAGAAGAGGACAAATATGGATCCATTCGGAAAGAAAGGCACAATTGTTGGATATAGTGAATCCTCCAAAGCTTATAAAATATCTGTTCCAGATCAAAGGCACATTGAATTTAGCAGAGCTATAACATTTCATGAAGAGGCTACCCTCGAGCGCTCTAAAGAAATTCAGTGTGATTTAGATATGGAGGAGCATGAGACTCCCATGATGGAGGATCCTGTTCTGGTTCTCCTCTTTCAAATGTTGAGAGGGAGAAGATAGAAGAGTCCTTAGATTTGCTTGATCCTGAAGAACTAGTAGAACTGGTAGAAATATCACTTGATGAACCTCCTGCTAAGAGGAGATATTCCTAGTGTTGAGACATTCTGCAAGAGGCAAGAAAGCATGGAGCACCATCACACACATCCAGAGAGCGAAAGAGACCTGGAAGATATGCAGGATATGTAGCACAAATGAGTAACCTACCACCGATGAGGAAGATACTAAGCAACAAGTATGGAAAGATGCCATGGTGGAAGAATTCAAATCCATCATGAAGAATGATGTTTGGGAAGTGGTTCCTAAACCTGAAGGGAAGTCAATAGTAACTTCCAAGTGGCTTTATAAAATCAAACATGAAGTTGATGGCAATATTGAAAAATATAAAGCAATATTTGTGGCTCATGGTTTCTCACAGAAAGAAGGAAAAGACTATGATGAGACATTTGCTCCTATAAGAGAAAGGGTGAATTCAAATAAAATATGCTTCCCCCAAAGAAGAGAACCTTGCTCTTACGACACAGATGAAGACATGAAAGAAATCCTTTTCGCATAAGAAGTTTCATCATCAAAAGGAAAAAGAATTCAACAAGAACTTTGATAAGTCGAAATTTAAATGTTTCAATTGCAATAAGAATGGTCACTTTTGCAAGAGAATGTCGTGCAAAGCAAAGATGAAAGTTCAAGGGTAGGTTTCATGCTCATACTGCTACCGAAGATGAGAATTATTTTGATGATGAGGAGACAAGGAAGGAATACTATCTTGTCTCAACCCTATCTGAATCCATTACCACCAATGCTGAGACATGGCTGGTGGATAGTGGTGCATCCCAAAAAATGACTGGATATAAGAGCACTATCTTAAATCTGAAGGAAAAGAAGTTCTCTTGTCAGGTGGAGCTTGGAGATAATAACACGTATTCGATCCAAGAAGTTGGATCCACTTATTTTCAATTGGATTTAGAAGATGTATTGCATGTTGATGAAATTATGTTTGTTCCTAGATTGAAAAAGAACCTCCTGTTCGTTTCAGTTATAGAATATAAAGGATTCAGAGTAATCTTTATGGACAATAAAGCGCTCTTGTGGCCTAAGAATTTAGACTTGAATTTTGCATATGTAATTGGAGTTAGAGAGAGAGATCTCTACAAAGTTCCTGGAAAGTTCATTCAAGCCATGATTCATGATACAGTCAATCCTTGTGAACTATGGAATATGAGGCTTGGTCATCTTCATTTTGAAGCGCTACTTGGTTTGTAGAAGATGGTAAAGGTTATGCTTGTATTTCAATATGAGCATGATGTTATTTGTAGAGGTTGTGCTCTTGGTAAGAACATCAAGAAAATATTTCCAAGTAATACCAAAAGATCCAAAGGATCTTGGACTTGATTCATTCCGACCTATGTGGTCCTATGTCAACACCATCCTTGAGTGGTTATTTGTACTATGTTATTTTCATAGATGACTTATGTCGCAAGTCTTGGATCTATTTTCTGATAGCAAAGAATGAAACCTTCAACAAGTTTCAAGAGTTTAAAGCACTGGTTGAGAATCAGAATGGAAAGCACATTCGTGCTTTGAGATGTGATAATGGAGGAGAGTTTGAGTATCGTGAATTTAATGACTTCTGTCGAGAGGAAGGGATAAGAAGACAACTAACTGTACCGTACAACCCCCAACATAATGGGGTTGCTGAAAGAAAGAACAAAATAATTTGTGAGGCTACAAAAGCTATAATGTGTGATCAAGATCTTCCCACCTCCTTATGGGCAGAAGCCTCCAGCACTATTGTTTATATTCAGAACATAATCATGCATGCTATCCTAGAAGAAAAGACTCTTGAAGAAGTTTTCACTAGTGAAAAACCAAATGTTGAACACTTGAATATTTTTTGTTGTCCTGTCTACATTCATGTTTTAAAAGAGAAGAGGACAAAGATGGAGCCATCCGGAAAGAAAGACACATTTGTTGGATATAGTGAAACCTCCAAAGCTTATAAAATCTATGTTCCAGATCAAAGTCACATTGAAGTTAGCAGAGATGTAACATTTCATGAAGAGGCTACCCTCGAGCACTCTAAATAACTTCAGTGTGATTAAGATATGGAGGAGCATGAGACTCCCATGATGGAGGATCCATGTTTTGGTTATCCTCTTTCAGATGTTGAGAGGGAGAAGCCAAAAGAGTCCTTAGATCTGCTTGATCCTGAAGAGCCAATAGAATAGGTAGAAAGATCACTTGATGAACCTCCAGCTAAGAGGAGATCTGCCTAGTGTTGGGACATTCTGCAAGAGGCAGAAAATCATGGAGCACCATCAGGCACATCCATAGAGCAAAAGAGACTTGAAATATATGTAGGATATGTAGCACAAATGAGTCACATCAGTGATTCAAAACCTACCACCTATGAGGAAGCTACTAAGAAGCAATTATGGAAAGATGCCATAGTGGAAGAATACAAATCCATCATGAAGAATGATGTGTGGGAAGTGGTTCCTAAACCTGAAGGGAATTCAATAGTAACTTCCAAGTGGCTTTATAGGATCAAACATGCAGTTGATGGCAGTATTGAAAAATATAAAGAAATATTTGTGGCTCGTGGTTTCTCATAGAAAGAAGGAATAGACTATGATGAGACATTCGCTCCTATGGACAGGTACACTACTATTCGAGCCATGATTTCACTTGCCTCAATTCTAGGGTGGAAGATTCACCAGATGGATGTGAAGACTTCCTTTCTCAATGGTGAAGTTGAGGAAGAAGTATACATACAACAACCTGAGGGGTTTGTAGTTCATGGGAAGGAGTCCCATGTATGCAAACGTAAGAAAGCCTTGTATGAGATTAAGCAGGCCCCGAGGGCTTGGTATTCAAGGATTGACAGCTATCTTAAGAGCTTGGACTTTTCAAAAAATGAAGTTGACCTTAACTTGTACTTCAAGGTTGTGAAGAACCAACCACTGATCTTGGTTCTCTATGTTGATGACTTGTTCCTTACTCGAGAGGAACAATAGATAGATCAGTGCAAGAGGGAGGTCACTTCTGAGTTTGAAATGAAAGACTTAGTTCTTATGCACTATTTTCTTGGTCTAGAATTTTGGCAAAGGAAATATGAGATCTTTCTTTCATAAGGAAAGTACACAGTTGATGTGTTGCGAAGGTTTGGTTTGATGGATTGTAAATCCATGTCTACACCAATGGTTTCTAATCTGAAGAAACTACATGAGTCAGATTCTGGATCAGATTTAGTAGATCCTACCATGTATAAACAACTCATTGGTTCCTTGATGTATTTGATACATAGTAGACCAGACATATGTTATCCAGTGAATATCTTGAGTTAGTTTATGTCTAAGCCAAGGCATAGACATTGGGTTGCTGCCAAGCATGTGCTTAGATACCTTCGAGGTACTATTGCTTATGGACTCGGATATACTTCCAGTGGAGGAGTGATGCTACTTGGTTATGTTGACTTTGACTAGGGTGGTAGTATTGTGGACCGAAAGAGTACATTCAGATTTTTTTTTAGCTTGGGATCAACTATAATCTCTTGGTCCAGCAGGAAGCAGGGATCTGTAGCATAGAGTAGTACATAAGTATAGTATATTACAGCTAGTACCGCCTGTCGAGAACTATGTGGATTAGGAAGCTACTTGTTGGTTTGTTCGGTGAGAAGCTTGAGACTACTTTCATTCGCTCTGATAATCAAAGTTGTAACAAGCTCTCAGAAAACCCTGTGTTTCATGACAGATCCAAACACATTGAGATGAAATACCACTACATCAGAGACATGGTCTAGAGAGGTGCCATAATACTTTAGTGCTACTAATGAGCAGATAGAAGATATGTTGACTAAGCCTCTATCCTTGACGAAGTATAGGTACTTCCAAGACAAGCTTAACATGGCAGAGAATGCCTCCCTCGCTGAGAGGGAATGTTAAAGTTACAACATCATGAGTCATTCTCCAAGTCAATCTTGTGTGCCAAGATTGAGCCTCATGTGTCGAGGTAGTGCCTTATAGGAGCCTGAGTTGGACTTAGGAAACTTAGAGAAGAATCTTGAGTTGGACTCAAGAATGAATAAGCCTCATGTGTTGAGGTAAGTGCTTTGTATGTCAAAGTGATGGCGTTGTATAGTCTTGCTTGTCAAGGCTAAGGTCTTGTGTGTCAAGACAGATCCTGATGTGTTGAGGTGGTGCCTCATTTGTTGAGGTAATTCTTTGCTTGTCGAAGCATGAATGGTGTGTGATGTACTAATAACCACGATTGAGCTATTAAGTCTCCTCTAGAGACTGGCCACCTCTAGAGTGAATTACTTTAGCATATGACCACTTGGAACGATAATAGAACAAAATGATTACATCATTGGAAAAATATCCTTAGTATATTTGATATGATAGTTAATTAAGCTAGCACATGTGGACCATGCAGATAAGACAAGAGATAAAGATAAGATGTGATTAGCTAAGAGAGAATTCGACGTGCTCACTCCAGTAATGATAAAGACTTCAGTTGAATAAGAAAGAACTCGAATTGTTAAACTTTAGTGATGTTAACAAAGAAGACTTCAGTCAATTAAAGGAGAACTCGAATTGTTCACTTCAATGATGTTAACAAGAAAGATGTTAGGAACCCATGTCTTTACTTTGTTAGTATGTTGTTGTTGGACGCATATGCTTTGTAAGTCGTCCCGTAGTATTTGTTGATCAATATTTTGTGTTATTGTTGTTGGCGCATATGCTTTGTAAGTCGCCCGTAGTATTGTTGATCCATAGTTTGTAACGGCCCATGGTTTCGACCCATAGTATTGGCGCCTAGAATTAGTATATAAGTGTGTGTTGAGACCTATGAAGGCACCGTGAAGTTATTTGTATTGAGCTTGCTCATAGGAGGTTGCCCCCTCGAAGTGGCTTGTGATCAATATAAAAGTGATTCTGAGTTCTGTCATTTCTGCTATTTCGCATATTCGTATTAATTAATTGTTGCAGGTGCCTCACATCTGGTATCAGAGCACTTTCTTGGGCTCGTTGGGTGAAATTTCTGCCAAATTTTTTTTTCGCATCTGTTTCAGGTTCGGATTTGGGAATAATCCCTATCCGCTTAACTGTAGGAAGTACTTGGGCATAAGCCCTAAAACTCATTGTGAGGAGTACCACAGGAACCCCGAAGTAGCTGGCCCATTGAGAGGACCTGCCAGCGAAAAAGGTAACGACCCCTACCTGATTGACTAGTTCCCACCCGTGAGGTAAACCAAGAGCTGTCGTTTGTGGCAAAGCGGTTATCAGTTTTACCTGAGCCGTGGAGTGAAGGGTACTGCCCCAATACGCAAGCCGTCAGACAGCATTGGTGGCCGAGTGAAACCCCTGAACTGTCAGGAAGCCGCACATACCTGGGGTCCATATCTACTTTCAGCTGAACTATTGTCGATCACTGCTATGCCGTTCAGATCCATTTTGCAAGTCGTTTTAGATCCAGCCGCTTTCAGTCCATTCAGCGCTGTTCCAGATCCCTTCCGAGCCATAGCCGCTCCAGTCTGGAAAAAAAAAAAAAGTATAAAATTCAGTTTTTTGTCCATGTCTCCCTTGTTTTTACTCTGTTTCCCTTGAAATTTTCGGGGAACCCCTGTCATCCCATTCTGCATATTTCATTCCTGAGGACCCTATCCCCAATTCCTTTTCCCAAAGCCCTAAATCCCACATTTGTCTATTTTTAGGGTTTGCCATAACTTCCTCAGATTTCACCCAATCACCTTCAAATTTTACCACAGAGTTCCTTTCTGAAATCCTCATTTTTGCTTCCCTGTCTAGTCGAGAGTGTTCAAAACCTAGTCAAACCCCAATTACCCTTCAGATTTTTTTCCCTAGTCCAGATTTTCCCTTACTGAAGTAGTTTCTATTTTTGTTTTTCTACCCAGTCAACCGAAAAAAAAAAAAAAAAAAATCCTGGTGATGGTTGTCACCCGTGCAGGAGCAAAAACCATGGAGGAAGCACTTGCAACCATCCAAGCCAAACTCCAGGATCTGGATGAAAAATTTCTCGGCCTCCATCTTGAACATTCAGCTATGAACAACAAACGGCAGTTCGAGTCTTCATCAGACAATGGGTTCTCCTCTTCCAGCAATTTTCGTGGTCCGAAGCTTGATTTTCCTCGCTTCAATGGCACTGATCCAACTGGATGGATCTATCGTGCAGAACAATATTTCAATCTGCATAATATTTTTGATGTCAACAAAGTTCTGCTGGCATCCTTTCACTTGGAACAGGAAGCTCTTCAATGGTACCGTTGGTACATCAAGGCTCATCCAGAGCCCAAATGGCCAGACTTTTTCCAGCTCCTTCTGCAACGATTTGGTCCTAGTGTTTTTGATGACTTCACAGGAGCCCTCACTAAACTTCACCAATTTGGCATGGTGAGAGAGTATCAAACCGAATTTGAGAATCTAGCCAACCACACCGAAGGATTGTCTGATGACTTTTACTGGAGTTGTTTTATCAGTGGTCTAAAGGATGTCATCTGCTCTGAGGTCAAAATGTTCTGTCCCAACACAATGATGGAAGCCCTAGGGTTGGCTAAGTTGGCAGAAGACAAGATTGCAGCCCAACAACGCTCCAAGCCCACTTTTGTTCCCTTCCGAAATATGGGTTCTCAGCGACCACCTATACCACAGGCTCCTCGACCGACTCCTATCAAGCGTTTGTCTGAAACAGAGATGCAAGCACGCAGAGAAAATGGGATTTGCTATAATTGTGATGAGAAATTCACTCGGGGACATAGATGTGTTCAACAAAAGATCTATCTCTTGGATGTGGAGTCTCCGCCTGCCTCCGAAATTAGTGACGAAGATCCAGAAACACTGGATGCTCCGGTCGACATTCAGGAACCACCTATTGACCCTCCGTCTCAGGATGACCAGCCAGAGATATTTCTCCGTGCTTTAGCTGGAATCACCACCCCCCAAACAATGCGGGTCAGGGGTTACTTCAAGAAGCTTCCTCTTACAATACTCATTGATTCTGGTAGCACTCATAATTTCATTGACCCTCGGATCGCCAAACAAGCTGATTGTTTTATCCATCCTTGCTCCAACTTTGAAGTCATGGTTGCCAGTGGGGGCACCTTACCTTGCAAAGGGAAGTGTCGAAATGTGCGTATCTCTATGGGAGATTATACCTTGCGCTCTGACATGTTTGCCTTGCCCTTAGGCGGATGTGATGTGGTTTTGGGCGCTCCATGGCTACGCACACTTGGCCCTATCTTATGGGATTTTGCTGAACTTTGGATGCAGTTTTCCCTCAATGGACAAAAACACACATTGACAGGATTACAACCAGGTTCTCTCAGCATCATCAGTTCACATCGCATGGAAAAACTCCTCAAGAAGAATTCACATGGTGTCATTGCTCAGATCCATTCCATCCAGATGCAACCATTAGCGGTCTCCACTACTCCTTTGGATCTACAACAAATTCTGGATCGATATACAGGTGTCTTTGCTGAACCAGTGGGATTACCACCTTCCAGGCCAGAAGACCATCGTATTCATCTCCTTCCTCGCAGCGTTCCTCCCAACATCAGGCCCTATCGCTACCCATTTCACCAAAAAACAGAGATTGAAATGCTCGTTCGGGACTTATTGAAGCAAGGTATTATTCGCCCAAGCACTAGTTCCTTTTCTTCTCCAGTTACTCTTGTCCACAAAAAAGATGGGTCATGGCGCCTCTGCATTGACTTCCGAGCACTTAATCACCTCACCATCAAGGATAAGTTTCCAATTCCTGTTGTTGATGAGCTTCTTGATGAGATTCATGGGGCTCACTTTTTCTCCAAGTTGGATCTTCGTTCTGGGTATCATCAAATTCGGGTTCATGAGGATGATATTCCTAAAACAGCTTTCCGCACACATTATGGCCATTATGAGTTTTTGGTCATGCCCTTTGGCCTCACTAATGCTCCTTCCACATTCCAGGCCTTAATGAATAAAATATTTCAACCCTACTTGCGGAAATTCATTCTGGTATTCTTTGATGATATCCTTATCTACAGTAAAACATGAGATGAACATCTCCAGCATCTGGATCTTGTCATGCAACTTTTCTCTGACCATCATCTCCATGCCAAGCAGTCTAAATGTGTTTTTGGACAGAAGGAAGTTGAGTATCTCGGGCACATTATCTCAGCACAAGGGGTTCGCGTGGATCCTGCCAAAATCGATGCCATGAACAATTGGCCACATCCTCAAACACTCAAGAGCCTTCGTGGTTTTTTTGGGTTGACTGGCTACTACCGCAAGTTTGTCAAGGATTATGGGAAGATTGCAGCTCCATTAACTGCTCTATTGAAAAAGGATGCTTTTACATGGACACCTGCTGCTCAGTGTGTGTTTGACAAACTAAAACAAGCTATGTGTACTACACCTGTGCTAGCTATGCCCGATTTTTCCAAGCCCTTCACTATTGAGAGTGATGCTTGCGGCAATGGACTTGGTGCTGTTCTCCTTCAAGATGAACACCCCATTGCGTTCACCAGCAAAGCCCTTTCAGGTAAGAATTTAGCTGCCTCTACCTATGAGAAGGAAATGATGGCTATTTTGCATGCAGTACAAAAGAGGCGCCCATACCTTTTAGGGAATCATTTCTGCATCAAGACTGATCACCAGAGTCTGAAATATTTCTTGGACCAGCGTGTCTCCTCCCCGGCACAACATAAATGGGTTAGCAAACTCATGGGTTATGACTATGAGATCACTTAAAAGAAGGGTAAAGACAATATTGTGGCAGATGCTCTTTCTCGCACATTTGATGCCCAAGGTTCTCTTTCAGCTATTTCTATGCCTGTTCCAAATTGGTTGCAATCTGTTCAACAGGGTTATGTCAATGACTCTTCCTTATCTCAAATCATCCAACGCTTGACCAACAACCCTTCTGCTGTACCACATTACTCTTGGGATGGTGCTTCTCTACGATACAAGGGTCGTCTGGTGCTTCCCCAGAGCACAGATCTTCAACAGGCTGTCTTCTATGAACTCCATGCTTCTCCATCGGTAGGGCACTCTGGGTTCCTCAAAACATATGAACGAGCACGGCGTAACTTCTTTTGGCAGGGCATGAAAAGGACAATTCAACAGATGGTGGCCGAATGTGATACCTGCCAGCGCAATAAGGGTGAAACAACACTCCTTCCAGGATTGCTTGAACCCTTGCCCATACCTACACGGATTTGGACAGATATTTCTATGAATTTCATTGAAGGGCTCCCTAAATCTGGCGGGAAGACAGTGATTCTCGTTGTGGTTGATCGCCTCTCCAAATATAGTCATTTTTGTGCTCTTAGCCATCCCTATACAGCCTCCTCCGTCGCTCAAATTTTTCTGGACCAAATCTTTCGTCTTCATGGCATCCCTTCTTCCATTGTCTCGGATCGTGATGCGACTTTCACCAGTCATTTTTGGACAGAACTATTTCGCCACACTGGCACCAAACTAAAGATGAGTTCAGGGTATCACCCACAAACAGATGGTCAGACTAAAATTGTCAATAAATGCTTGGAAACTTATCTTCGTTGCTTCACCTCAGAACAACAACATCAGTGGGTAAAGTGGCTCCCTCTCGCTGAATGGTGGTACAATACCTCTTACCACACTGCCTCTAAAATGACCCCATATGAAGCAGTCTATGGTCAGGCACCTCCAGCTCTTCTCCCATACACCCCCACCAGTTCACTAGTTCAGGAAGTTGACACGGTCCTTCGCAACCGCGATCAGATTCTTCACATTTTGCGGGACAATCTTCACATGGCAAGAAATCGCATGAAGCAACAAGCTGATCAGCACCGTTCGGAGCGCACTTTTCAAGTTGGCGATATGGTTTTTCTTCGTCTCCAGCCGTACAAACAATCATCCTTGAAACTCAAAGGGTGTCATAAGCTCGCTCCAAAGTTCTATGGGCCATATCGGATTCTTCAGAAGATTGGGTCCGTTGCTTATAAATTGGAACTTCCTCCTTCTTCCCGCATTCATCCAGTCTTTCATGTCTCTTGTCTGAAGAAAGTTCTTGGCACCAACATCAGCGGACAAACGATTTTACCTGAACTGGATAATGAAGGATCCATCCTTTTGGAGCCAGAGGCCATACTCAATCGGCGCACGCGTCAGCTTTGCTCTCACTCTATCACAGAGGTCTTAATTCAGTGGCACGGCATGCAACCAGAGGATGCTACATGGGAACCACTCCTTCAGATTCAACAACAATTTCCACATCTAAAGCTTTGAGGACAAAGCTTTTTTTAAGGGGGAGGGGATGTTAGGAACCCATGTCTTTACTTTGTTAGTATGCTGTTGTTGGATGCATATGCTTTGTAAGTCGTCCCGTAGTATTTGTTGATCAATAGTTTGTGTTATTGTTGTTGGCGCATATGCTTTGTAAGTCGCTCGTAGTATTGTTGATCCATAGTTTGTAACGGCCCATGGTTTCGACCCATAGTATTGGCGCCTAGAATTAGTATACAAGTGTGTGTTGAGACCTATGAAGGCACCGTGAAGTTATTTGTATTGAGCTTGCTCATAGGAGGTTGCCTCCTCGAAGTGGCCTGTGATCAATATAAAAGTGATTCTGAGTTCTGTCATTTCTACTATTTCGCATATTCGTATTAATTAATTGTTGCAGGTGCCTCACAAAAGACTTCAGTTAAAAGAGTTAACTAAGTGATAACAAAGAAGATATAGTTAACTAAGTGTTTGCATGATGACACTTGCATGAAGACACTTGAGTTAAACTACACTTGAGTTGCGCCACTTGACTTACAACACTTGCATGACGACACTTATGTTAGCCACCTAACTAAGTGGTCTAGCATCCAGTTGAAGGGAAAGTTCATCATGAAGTAAGAAGACAGAGTTAAAGCCAATGCATGAGAAGTATGGTGTGCTTTTTTTCCATGTAGTATTGATGCAACCAATGTTAGAGTGAATTCTCTAAGGCAATTTGTGCATGTGACCAAGATGAGCGAATTGGTTGAGTGGAGATTATTATTTTGAGTTCTCTTCTTTGTCTATCTCTCTTGCTCTGTAATTGCACCAGGGGTGCTTGATATTTTATCTTTGATATTGCACCAGGGGTGATTGATGTAATTTCCTCATTGTGAAGCAGTCATTCCTTGCTATATATCAATATACTAAGGAAGATTTTGCTCGGGTTTTCTCCCTCATGTTATAGAGGGTTTCCCCGGGGTAAATTTGTGTGTCGAATGTGAATGGTTATGCTCATAATTGTTTATTGATTTCAAGTACTATTGTAATTCCATAATTAAAGATAAAAAAAATTAGCAGCCACAACATAGAATCTCGCTGTCATAGAGAACACAGACAAACAAAACTTAACATAACAAAGAAGTAAAACAAGAAATGGGATTAGATAATATAAGGTAAATAAAATAAATTTATTAATATAGAAGTAGTGAACAGTTCACTCCTATCAAAGCAAGATGCAAACATAATCTATAAGATTCAAGTTATATTAGCACAAAGCCAAAATGAAATACAATGCTCTAGATGAGGGTCCAAGGAAAGGATCAAATGATAAGATGTTGAATGTGAGGAGAAAAATAAGCAAACATTATAAGTAAACAAACCAAAATGGGGAAGAGAGCAACAAATAAAGGGGGTGACTTGTAGGCAGGTAGACAATTGATTAGAGAACAAAGATGGAGGAGTGGACACAAAGTCAAAGTTAGAATAGTGATCAACAATGCAAAGAACTCCTATAGAAAAAGACTAAAACCCTCTAGTAGAGGAACTATAAAGAAAAAAAATGTCTTTTAATGCAAAGCTTGAAAAACTGTGGATGTGGAGTAACCAACTTGCAAAGACACTGTTTGTAGAAAGGTGACACAGAAGAAACGGTGGATGTGGAGTAACCAACTTGCAAAGACACTAGTTGAAGAAAGGTGACACATAGAAGAAACATAAAAGACAACCAAGGTGACACGTAGAAGAAACATAAAAGACAACCACAACTTAGATGGACAACACAACAAATGACATGCAATCACTTGATAGTATACAATAATTAATTTTAAAGGATTTGATTCAATTTGTCAAATTAATTGATAAAGGAAAATGATAAGGTGTTGTATGTGATGAGCAGAATATGAAAACAAATTAAGTGTGAATGAACAATAACATGGAAGCAAGCAAACAAACAATTGATCAGAGAACAAACGTGAGTGGACATAACGAGTTAAGTCAAACAATTGATCAACGATGTGAAGGACTTCAAGAAGAGAAAAACAAAAAAAACTAAAACCCTCTAGTAGAGGAACTAGAAAGAAAAAAATGCCTCTGAATGCAAAGCTTGAAAAATGTGGATGTGGAATCACAACTTGCAGACCAAAACGCCAGTCGAAGAATGGTGAAGAAACGTGACAGAAAAGAAATGTAGAAGACAACCATAAGTTAGATGGACAACCTAACAAATGATAGACAATCCCTTGATGGTATAAAATATTTAATTTACAAGTTTTGGATTCAATTTATCAAATTAATTTATCTTTTAAACTCTGCCCCACTTGAAGATAAGCCCTTGGTCACATTAGCATAGTTGATTGTTTAACAAAAAGATGCTCAAGGAGATAAGGTCATTTGAATGGAATGCTTCTTAATCTAAAAATACTTTCATGGAGAAAAATGTGGTATCATTGCTAACTACACTATTTTGCTATTTTGTTTTGAACAATAGGTACAAATTACTCCAATGAGTAGTAGATTGGATCAAATGTAGGAGAAAAAAATTTCTCGATTACTTCAAACCCAAAGGCATCCTAGAGAACAAATCAATGGAAGGCTTTCTAACTAAGAGAGCTATTTAGTGTTGTTCAAAGGTGGTTGCGTCAGTGAGTTCACAGCCTTGGCCAAGTTGCAAGTTCCACTTTCAATACGGGAGTGATGGTAACATGGTTAAGGTAATTAACAATTGAGAGGAGGAATTGTAGAGCCAAAGGCTCACACATACACACAGGAATGGTGTAAAACCAATTCAATTAATTAATGAGAAATGAGTACAATATATAGTGAAATAATATTCAACAAACTAAGCTCTCAGATCCTATATTCATGGATCTCAAACCTATCTCCTGATCTTATGAGATGCACACAATCCAATCATTATTATGTAGTCTTACATTTCTACATTATCTCTAACATCCTCCCTTAATGTAGAAATGGATCACAATACTAAATATACCTATAGTTTCAGGCTTACAAATCAGCAAAGCAAATTAACAATCTAGAGTTCCAAGCCTTGAACTCTACAGTCCTCCTTCTTCTTCATTTTGACCTTAGTTGCCGTCGAATCGTACTTCTTTTTCTTCTTAGGTTTCCTCCGCTAGATCTTGAAATCTCCAGACCTTGTTGTATTGTCCATTTTAACATATAATTCTTCAAAGTTTACATTCAAAGTTGGCCTCCATGGTTGAAGACAAATGAGTATTTTTACACTTGCCAAAATTTCATCATAGTTTTGCTTGCCATCCTTGTTTTTATCTTTTGCAGTCTCGATGCAATCTGCAACAATCTTAGGCTTGGCTATCCATTCTTCAATAAACCTCAGTTCTGCATCAAAGTCATTTATTTTTGCTTCAGCTGTTCTCACTCCTGCCAACAAATTATTTATTACAATAATTTCCAAATTAATTAAAATTTGTTCTTCTATTGTAAGATATTCTTCATCATATTTAGGCTGAACGTCAAATTTTAATGCAGCGTTGCACATCATATCAGAAGACATT
Source organism: Larix kaempferi (assembly GCA_027924585.1). Taxonomy (NCBI): domain Eukaryota; kingdom Viridiplantae; phylum Streptophyta; class Pinopsida; order Pinales; family Pinaceae; genus Larix; species Larix kaempferi. The sequence continues at coordinate 7,128,800 of BSBM01000687.1, read as the reverse complement.
TCTTCACTCAGGCAGCTGGGCAAGCCAGCAGACACACCAGTTGGCTTTCTTCTCTTCACACAGGCAGCTGGAAAAGGATATGTTCTCCTTCTACACCATTCAGCAATCAAATGCTATAACAGATCTAGCTCAAACCACTGGATTCACCTTGCTAAATTTTCTCCACACGATTCTCAGTTTGCGGTCTTCTTCAGTTGACTCCAGGTCTGCGGCCTCCACCAGGTGACCCGTGGTAGTGTTGTATTACCGCGCCCCTGAAGTGTCGAGATGCGTGGTAGTGCCGCGCCCTAGCAAACTAGCGGCTCGCGGTACTGGTGATTTTCCTTCCTGGGAGTAGCGACTTCCTCTTTGGCAGCTCCTCCACGATCTCTGGCTCCTCAAGCTTCACGCTTCACCGGCACTCGACTGCTCACAATGTATGAGAGATTAGTGAAGCAAATGTATTCCAATAGCTTCAGATAATAGAACTCAGGCTTCCCTTCAAGCGAACAAAATTGACTTCTGGCACACCACGTGTCTTAGGTTCCTCGCATGCTCTTCTCTCAGCACATCTACAGGTCACACTGGATTGAGTTTCACACTTGCTTCAACAAACTGTTGAATAATTAGCGGACAGTCATCTCACAAAAGCAGCCAATGATCTCATGTATCCAGAACAGAGACTTTAAGAACATTCTCTTTATCAGCGGATCCTCTCTCACCCGTGAACACAGCCTGCCCAACAAATAGCAATGACACACCCTCTGTGGGTGTGTGTGGCTCCTCCTGGCAACTCACGACAGCCAAATTAAAATTGAATACAGTAGCTCAAAGATCACAACTATATCACACTTTTCCAGCAAGATCGTGTAGCATAAAGGGATCAATCTTCAGCAAGATGACCCCACTCAAATCCGATGTAGCAACTCCTCTTATTTCAATGTCAAACAACACAGTAGTTCACGGATTCTCTTCCAAGCACAACGGCTTCAATCAACGGCCTCTCTCTCTGATGCAGAAGTACAACGGCTCCTTTAGCGATCTCCTCACAACACACCTCAATGGGCTTTCACAGCAGGCTCTCAGGCTTCTCACCTTTCTCAGCAGGCTCACAGGCTTCTCACCTTTCTCAGAGGGATTCTCCCCAACAAGCCACGAAGGCTCTCACAGCAGGATGCCAATCAGGCTATCTCACAACAGTAGGCCACAATGGGCTTCTCAATCAGTAGGCCGTAGAGGGCTCTTCACACCAACAGGCCACTATGGGCTCTGATACGAAATTAACAATTGAGAGGAGGAAGTGCAGAGCCAAAGGCTCACACACACACAGAGGAATGGTGTAAAACCAATTCAATTAATTAATGAGAAATGAGTACAATATATAGTGAAATAATATTCAACAAACTAAGCTCTCAGATCCTATATTCATGGATCTCAAACCTATCTCCTGATCTTATGAGATGCACACAATCCAATCATTATTATGCAGTCTTACATTTCTACATTATCTCTAACAAAAGTATCATCATGGAGTTCCAGTGAATGCAAGAGAAAAACTTTAGTCGGTTCCAAGATGTCCTTCATTAATAGCTAGGCAAAAGGTTTTAGTTGGGTTTTATTAGTTGTTTAATGATTTTACGTCTTGAGGAAATGTTGAAATTTTAGTAAGCAAAATAATGATGTTATTAAAAATATAAAAACAAATATTATTGGCCCAAGTCTGTTCATTTATATAGTCTTTTGACTTCTAAAAATGCTTGTGTAGTCAATAAGGTATTGATCTGATGGTTAAGTTAAGATAGTGATATCCTCCTACCAAGCTTCAAATCCCCCATAGATAACCTCTTGTGGGCCATCCTGCTAGTGTAAGTTAGTTGTTTACGCAGTTTGGACTAGGCGCAAGTCTTGGGCGACTTTTACAGAATAGATACTCCCACCAACAACATCTTTAGCCTAAGGAATATTGCTCGAGTGTTGTAAGGTGACTACATTCATTGCAATATGCCCAAATTGGAGAAGGGCATGCTTGCTGCATTGCAATGAGAGGAAACTTCTGTTAAACATACCTATATGAATTTGTATGATGCATTGTTAATATGTAATTGACTTTATAGTTTTGACTAAAGCACCTTGTTTGTGAAGGTTTCTCCTCTTCGATTGTCACTCACTTAATCATTGCATTTTTATACATGCTATCAGAGCATTTATGCAATCCAATGAGGAATGAGGAATACTTCAAAAAGCATGTTAACTGAAGGTGACTACAATGGCTTTAGGAGGTTGTGCAAGCATGTTTGTTGCAGCTCGTCACAGATTCTACTAGGAGGGTTTCAAGCCATGTAAGGTATATATGGTCTGTAACAATAGTATATTCTTGATCTATAAAAATCTACATTGTATCTGCTGAAGCAATCCATGGCTTGTGACAAAAGGGAGTGCAAAATGATATGCAAGAACCAAAAAAATGTGAGGGTTTGGAGAAGTGTTGTTTGCTGAAGGAAAAACCCTTGTTTGTGTTCACTGAGAGCTATCCTACCTACACATCATCCATCTTTGCAGCATAAATAATATTGATGTCATAGATGTGAAAATTCCAAACCCTAGGTGACTGTTATCCTTATGCTCTCAACTAAACAAGTATATTATTTAATTCCAGAAAATTAATTTCTTCATATAGCAACAATCACACAGATAGTTGGAAAGTAAAATAGCAAAAGCGTAATATATATATATATATCAGAGGTTCAGCCTCCACAATTGCTTTGGGCTAAGTCCCCTGGGCAGTCATAAATTACCTGTTGACTGCCACTTAGGGGGTTGTACCATGCCAGCAGATCTGGGGTCTTCCTACTGTGTTCAACATTGGCCACCTTGTTGAAAATACCGCTAGCTTGCACATCTGTGTCAATCTGCCAGCACTTGGACTTGAACCTGAGACTTCCCAGAGTCCCAAAGGACCAGAGGAGGGTAGCTTTACCAATCCACCTACAGGCCTAAGCCCATAAAATAATTACACACATACATAGGGAATTTCTCCTTCAAATCAACTTATCATTTATCTAATCAAAGCTTGTTAGGCAACCTCCACAGCTGCTTAAAATGAGCAGCTGCATGGTAAACAAAAATCACCCCAACCTGAGGTGTACGACCTGCTAAAGAGAAGTATGCCTGCACAGACACCGATGAATTGTTGTACGACCTGTACAGCCTTGCCTGTATGATCATAGGGACTGTATTGCATGGCTCTGTTTGTACGACTGTAAGGATTGCATGGATCCGTATGTATATGTACACATGACTATATGAACTACTGTTGTACTGCACTGTCTTCAACTTGCAAGCATTGTTGGTCGATCCTCTTCCTTCAAATCTGCTTTCTCTCCTCCCTTCCCGTCACTATCCTTGTCCAACAAAACTGTGTCTAAACTTTCTATGTTGACCTGCCTTTATACTTGAGCTGAAACCCTAATCTCTTAGTGAGATGTACAGTTGAGATTAGTTTAAATCATTAATGTATTAAAATAGACTTAATAACTAAATATAAGACTTTCCCTTTATTTCTGAAGTGAATTACAAAATAGAAATAACTCGAACTACTTCTGACACGTTCACACTGAACCTGTGCAAAAGCTCTTGTCCGAGCTACATTCTTCAACAATGGAGTGAAGAAACAAGAGTTTGACAAAGAAGAAAGCCTGCAGATCAAAATCCTCCCATAGAGGAACAAAAGAGAAGAAAAATGACTCTCAATGATGATTGGCAGACATGAATGTGGAGCACATGCCTTGGAGAGAAGCATGATGCCAAATGAAGCAGGGCCATGGAGAGATGAATGTAGAAGATAGCTACCAGTTAGAGAGATGTGATAAGAAATGACAGACAGTGAATTGAAAGTACACAAGTTTGTTTTTTCAAGAATTTGGTTCAATTTAATCAAATAGTATAGTCAGTTAGGTTTAAGGGAATGTTTCTTCTATTTTAGAATTTTTGTAGTAACGTACTTTTGCATCTATGTTTCTCCTTCACATCTTTCTACGGTTGACAGTTTCTCATGAACACGGTTTCTCCTACCATCTTTCTCTAGCCAAAGTAAATCAGCATCTTCTCCAATTGTTAATTGATGTTACAACTCTCTTAGAACTTTTTCTTGAGTTCTGCTGCTTTCCAACAAGTAATATGCTCCTCTCTAAAATTTGAGTCTTCATACTCTGTGTCTCACAATCAATTATTACTCTAAGATTAACAAAAATCCATATTAACCCTCAATCTTTTAAGGATTAAGAAAGGGATAAAAAATTCCAGGTGCAAACCTTCATATGTAATTGTAATCAATTAAAAGAAACAAAAGGTTGGCATTTTTCTTTAACTGTATTTTTTTGAGAGCATGTTTTAATCAACACTAGCACAAGAATGTGGACTTGTGAGCAAGTGTTTGGCTAATCTACTGGATCTCTATTTCACCAAATTCACCCAAACCTTGCACCTGACCCCAACCGCTGTCAGAAGTACTGCTGTACAACAAACATGAACACAAGCACAAGCCTGTCCTAGGTGAGACTTGAAACCATAGTGGAGGCTTCAGCACCACCCAGCTTTCACCAAGACCCAGGAAGCCACTGCTGACTGTTTTTGGACCTTGGACAAAAGTATACATTTTTTTCCAATTTAATTTATTAACTCTACAAAGCAAACAATCACACATAACTGACATGGACATCTCTTTCATTTCCGCCATCCATGATCCTATGCTTGCTTGTTTTTCCACCATCCATGGAAACATTCAAGGAGAAAGAACCCTTTGCAAGGAGAGCTTTGGAGCCCACCCTGGGATATATATATATATATATATATATATATATATATATATTGATTAGTTGCTGAACTCAAAATAGATCCAGAAAGTGTTTTCAACTTTTTTCTTTTTCTTTTTGTGACACTTTCTAATTTGTTTGGCATCTAAAATGGGCGTCACATATTGTAACAGTTCCTCACCTCAATCCAACTGCACCCTGCTTTCTTTTTCACTCCCTTGTCTATCATAATCTTTCTCACTTTTGTGACATTGTCCCAATCGCCAACAGCAGCATACATGTTTGACAACAACGTATATGGTCCAGCATTTAGGGGTTCCAACACAAAAAGACGTTCTGCAACCCGTCTTCCAAGTTCCAAATTGCCATGAATGCTGCAGGCACTAAGCAGTGCACCCCACATAACAGCATCAGCATCAAATGGCATGTTGTTTATGAAGCTCTCTGCCTCATCAAGGTGTCCTGCTCGACCAAGGAGGTCAACTAGGCAAGAATAATGATCCACTCTAGGTGTGATACCATGGTTTCGACTCATGGAATCGAAGTAGAATCGGCCTTCATCTACTAGGCCTGCATGGCTGCACGCAGACAGAACACCAACAAAAGTACTTTCGTTAGGCTCCACGCCTGCCACTCTCATTTGTTCAAAAACAGTAAGGGCATCTTTGCCACACCCATTCTGGGCATATCCAGCAATCATAGCATTCCAGGAAACCACATTTCGTTCAGGCATTTTATCAAACATTTTTCGAGCATCAGTTATACTCCCACATTTTGCATACAAGTCAACAATTGCACTCCCAACAAATAGATTAGAATCGAATCCAGATTGTAGGATGTAGGCGTGCAACTGCTTTCCATGTTTGATACCTGCTGGACCAGAGCATGCATTCAAAATGCTGGCAAAGGTGACCTGGTCCATCTTGACTACATTTCGTTGCATATGGCAAAACAGATTTAGAGCTTCCCCGCTGTATCCATTCTGAGCATATCCTGTAATCATGGTCGTCCATGAGACCTCATTACGATCAGGCATTTCATAAAAAAGTTTCTGTGCACCTTCCATGCTTCCCCATTTGGAATGCCCTGCAATCATGGTATTCCATGAGATCTCATCCCGTTCAGGCATTTTCTCAAATAATTCGCTTGCATCCTCTAGACCGCCTGATTTCACATAGCCTGCAATCATTGCATTCCATGAGAATATGTTCCGCTCAGTCATTTTATCAAACATCTGACGTGCATCTGCAACATTCCCACATTCAACGTACATGTTAACAACTCGATTTTTCAGGAAAACTCCGGAGTTATATCCAAATTTGATCATGTGGGCATGAATAAGCTTCCCATCTGCCAGGGACTTCGCGTCCATGCACCTCTTGAACAGACGAGAATAGGTTTTCCAATCATAAAAGATGTCTCGTTGAGTAGCTGTATTTACCGTTGAATTGAAGAAGGCAGTCTTTCTCATGGCGTCCGTACATCCATCAATTGGGGTTTCAGAGGTGTCTAGGCATCGATGGTTTTCTGCTGCGTTTGGCGTTCTGACAAACTTTCCACTCAGTGCATCGATTGATTAAACTAAGTTGACTAAGAAATATGCTTGACCTAGTGATCAAAATTGACTAGGCCAAATTACCCCTGCCTATAAGGAGAGGTTGTTGATAAGAGATTAGGTCACTTCTCTTTTTACTTATGCTATTATGAGCTATGAAACCCTAGATCAAGTGATTATAGTGATTGATGTTCTGAGGTTGAATCTCATGTACTGTTAATTATTCTTATCTCAGAGGAATTGATTCTTTAGAGGGAAGGTTCTCTAGCTTGCCTAACACTATGAGCAAACTGGGCCTATAATTTCTTTTTATACAAGAAGGAGTAGATTCAAAAGGCTGAAATGAGGACTTGCCATATTCGTGAGAAGCCACACAAGCATGAGATTGTTACCATTTATTAGCTTGTATTTGTTCATTGGACAAGATATCTTTAGATCTCCATAGGATTTACAAAATTGATATAAAAAATAACATTTGCGTACTGGATAGTTTTCCAATGTTCTCTCTTCCCCACTCATATACTCATTATGTTAGGCAAACTCATTGCCATATATAACTCTACAAAAATCTTAGCTATCGTTGTTTTATCCATACTTAGAAGTGGGGAAGATGCCTATGTTATTCCTTATCAAATAAAGAATTTTGGGCTTCTAAAGTTCTATTGAAAGGAAAGGTAACTTAATCTAGACCAATTTTTTCATGATTAGTTCTCTCATAAGGTTAAAACTTGGCAACCATATGTTGATATAGAGATCATATTCTAGAAATGTGACCCACTTTTAATAATCTTGTCTCTATCTTGTACACTTGTGCACTATTGAAGAGGAACATATTAAAATCTCTAGCTCCCATGTAGAACTTCAACAAGTAACTTAGACATCTTTCCCAGTTGTCATAGTATTATTTCTCATTGAATGTAACAACTTGAAATTTATATTGAACTAGCTATATAAATAAAAACATAGGAAAAATAAGTAAAAGTTATATTAAATATAAAAATAAAAATAAATAATAAAAAATGGGAATTTGTTAATTAAATTAAATTAAATATGCATGGTTCTTAAGTTAGGGAAAATTTAAGGGGCGAAAGTTAGCCCATGGGATAATTTTCGGGGATTTTTTCCAAAAAAATATTCGCCATTTTCCATTTTTTCCAATATGTTTCACCCAAATTCCATAGGATTAATTATTTTTACTCTAAATATCGCCAAAATGATCCAAAAACCATATAAAATCCTTAGAAATTTGAATATTTTTAAAAAAATATCGCATCCACATTACTATTGGAAATTTGATAATTAGTAATATTCAACAAGGTTTCTACACTTTAATAAAATTATGGATCCTTAAATTTTTCCTTGGTTCAAGTACTAAAGGAAATAATGATAATCTTTAAAAATGAGGAGGATTGGATGAGAAAAGCATGTTATTCTACTTGGATTCTTATTGAGATATGGATGGTTACTGAAATTAAGAGAAAAGATCTTGCTAGGTTTATTGGTTGAGGACTTGAGGGCTCTCAGTGGTTCACTGAGAGGTTGGTTGGGTTGAGAGGCATTCCCCGCGCGTCGTTTTCCTGCATTGCTCGTAGCGGTCCAAATGTACATTTTTTCAACATTTCTTTGGGTTACATGTACGCCTTCCTTCTTGTTGCATTAAATTATTATGATCAATTGCAAAATGGTTAGATTAGCTTTGTTCATGGAAATTGAATTTATTTTAGTTAATTATCTTATGATATGTCCTTAATTCTTTGTTTATCAAATCTATTTGCAATAAATCTAATTCCTAAGGCCGATACATGCCTTACATTTGGTATTAGAGCTATGTTGAAACTCTAGGTAACTTTGGGAATTATAGGATAGGACATATATTCTTAATATATTTTATATTGTACGTGAAATTGTTAGATCTACTATTGACATTTTAGATCTTTTATAAAAATACAAAAAAAATGAGGTATATTTACTAATCACTTGAGGATAGGAATCTATATTGGTATTGGATTCCATAGATTAGTAGATTTATTCAATATACATGTCCATAGGAAAAGTGATCGCAAGTGCTATGTCACAAGTAGATAAGTAGAGCCCAATAATTCCTAATGAATCTTATAGTGCGAGTTTGCAATATCTCCAAAATTAAGACTAGTTGTGAAAGTAGACCGAAGAATATTTCGTAACCAAAGTACTTTTCCTTCATATTGAATTAAGAGTGGAAACTTCCATGATAACACTTCATGTATGGCCAATGGCATATAAATTTGGATGAGTTCTATGATGCCTTCTTATCTTAGTTTCCTAGGAAAAATAAAACTATTTATAGAGGGGAATGGAAGCAAGAATATTATAAATGACATATATTAACACCGTTAAAGAATTGGAAAAATAATAGTGACAACACTGGGGAGAGAGCCAAGATCCAACCACAATAGGGAGAAATTGAGGAACATACATAATAGTTGTGTACTTTATTATTCAAAATAAATATGTTGTGTGTGTATGTGTGGACGATGGAAACAACCATACCCAATGTCAATTGGGTAACATGTTGAGCTCATAATGAGATATTGTTTGCCCTACGGGTATACCTTGCTTTCTCTCTCTTTTCTCTATATGAAAACACCAGCCATACAACTCTAACTTATCATGTAACCAATTACTATCAATAATCAATAGATATGGATGATAGAGTTTTTCTGCATGATTTAGTGAACTTATCTTATTAATTATGTTCTCGGAGCATGCAACTTTGTTTGACCTTTTAAAATTCGTTCAAAGTTCATGAATGCCCTTGATTTAAGTTTTTAACCATTTCGAAATGGAGAAATTTAACCTTTTAGTTTCTACCTTTCAATTTTTTCTTGGCAATCTTGATGTGAACATTGTTTTTGAGAACTACTTGTTGTTGATCTTGATCACTAAAGCTTCATCTTGGTTGATTTGGGTTAAATTCTATTTCTCCCTCTAAATCCTTCAACATCTTCACCATTCATATAATTACATAATTACTCATTCCTTCATTTTGTTTCGACATATATTTTCAGCAACCTAATAGCCGAGCACCCTAGTCTTGGTATCAAATCTAGTCAATTGACCTATTTGGGTAGTCACTGAACCCACAATATTTTGAAATACATTCCAATCAACTCATTCTCTAACGTGTCTTTTTTCATAGTGCCTATTTATTTATAGTTTTAAATTAATAATCTTCTATTGTACATCCAAATCGACTTCTAGGATGATATTTTTGTAATATTTTCAAATAGAGTTTAAACAACTTTTGAAATCTTGTTTCAAAATTATCACTATTTCTATTGAATACACCATAAATTGGTGTCAAGAATTTTGGATAGGTTATTTATGGGCTGGCACCAACCAGTGTTGTCTACCGTTAAATCATTTTATGTCTATTTTATTTCAAGTCATTGACATACTTGGTTAAAGATGGTGCAAATGCACTAATCTATTTGACATATGTCATATCTCTATCTGATTCAAATTATGGATCTAGCTGATATGGTCAATTTCAGGCATAATGGTTATAATTAGGGGACTTTAAACTACATTGTTTTGGCTCTTATTAACGTATCACCCTGCACACTTGGGTTGGGTATTTTTATCTTTGTGATCAAATATATATTTCACTTCTTGGCTTGAGATTACTTGCTAGGGCTATTAGGGAACTTTTAATCTAAAACCACACTTGCTTAGGTGATAATATTTTATTTAAAAATTAGAAGTACTTAAACTGGTTATAAGATACTACCTAAGATCATTCAACAAGTATTTCAATTTGCTATAACACTAAGTAATAAAATGGTTCATTGGGTAACTCAAGTCATGGTGAATGTTCATTGGTTGGCATTGCTCCAAGGACGTCGCCTCTCAAATCAAGGAAGCATCGTAATAAAAATAAGTTTGTATTTATGAAAATATATGAAAACTCTTAGTCAAATGAATGACATGATGTTGAGAAAATAAGAATTTAAGTGTATAAATGCATATCCAAGAATTGGTTTGATATTTGTGTTTATGTGTATACAAAGAATATGAGTAGTAAAAAGAATTCAAAGACCTCAGTATTGGATGCTTTCCCATCCGATGGATCTAAATTAACTTTTTCTTGGGAATATTTATGTAGACAACTCCATAAAATAGCATTTATTAACCAAAGGTTAAACAAGAGGCTATGTAGCTAATAATTTTTGTAAGGATATTTGATTAACATTATTGAGAATGGAGATGGATGGTGAACATGAATTTCACTCATAATAGAAATTCATAAGTTGAAGCTACCATAATATCAAAGCAACAAGATGGTGAATTAATACTAGGTGAAATGCTTATCAATGTCATTATAAATATGGAACATTGATTTTGATGACCAAGGCATATTATTAAATAACTTGTTACCAAAATTCACTATCTAGATAATAACACATTATTATGCATATTTTGGAATTTTTATTACTTGGAATTCTTTATAGTGTAGTCATAATGTATTTAGGATAAAACTCTATCCCCTTATTGATGAGTTGATTATAAACACCACATAAAATATCAATCATGATAGTAGGTACCTTGATGATATCACAACGTATTTCATGATGAACTCTGAAGAGTCAAACTAGACCAGGAAATGTAACATGAGCACATCCTTGTACTAGATGAGTGTATGATGATGTGATATATGGTACTTATTATTGATTATTCATGCATACTAGTGAATTTGGTTATGGTTGATTAATCATGATATGAACTTTCATGATGACATATTGATTATGCATATGTGATATGTTGAATGATAAGAATATTTGCAATGTTATGAACACATGATGGATTTAGAATGTGGTTCCATTATACATAAGTGGCATGATATAATTGCACACAATGGTTTGAAGATATTCGATGGAATGGTGTTGGCATGCAGTGATTGTATGTAGTTTCATTGATAATGGTTTCTAATAATATGGCTCATTGATGATATGATGATATGATGATAAGATTATTTGTGGTTCTTTTGATGAGGATATGATAAGATGACTCTATTACGATGATATTTCATGATATGATGTCATGATGTAATGACATATAGTTCTTTGTGAAAGGATGATTTGTGTTGGCATGTGAGAGCATGTGGTGTATTATTATTCATGATGATGTGTTCTTATAATGGCATGCAAAAGCATGTGGTTCTTGATGATTATAATGATGATGTTATGAATTGACGATGACTAATGATTGTATACATGTTGAGAGTGGAAATTGCTTTAGGAAATCCACTCAAGGGCTTGAGGGTCCAATTCATTCTAGGATTTTGTGGGAGCCCATAACCACAAATGAGAATGTCTACAAGTAATATCTTATGGGATGAGAACAACTCAACCAATAAAACTATGCCAGTAGTTCTTTTTAATTTCGGGGACACTGAAAGTCCATGGTTAGAGTTATACTCACCTGTGGGAGGCATATGGAGAGGGATTTTCGATGCTTGGGGCTAGTTACCTTTAGGGAGGATAGGGAGTAAGTAGGGCCAACCCTTCAATATGCCTGGGGTAAACTAGAGTAGTGTATTGGTAACCATATTTCAAGCTTACCCAAATGAGGCCTTTGAGGTCGATAGGACCAGAAGTGAGAGGGTGGCTAAAGTTGTTGAAACTTATCGGGAAACTTTCGATTCCTACTATGGGATCTCCCTATAGTAGAGGGCCTATGCCATGGTGAGTGAGTCATCTGGATTTCATGGGGAGGGTTATGGACGTGGCAGATGGTATGATTCTCAAGGTGAGGATGTGTAAGGGAGGAAGTAAACCATACATAGAGATAATAATGGTACCTAATATTATGAATTGGTTGATGATGCACAATGGTATGAATTGGTTACATATTAGGAATCTAGTAAAAATAATCAAGAGAACATAGTAATATAGGTTATTGTATTGTTATTAGTACAGATGTAAGAACTACTCGTACAAGCCACACACTTAAATCTCTTGATATGTACAATATTACTAGCTACTTAGGTACATATAGTGTGATGCTTGAACATATTAAATACTACCTAAGTATGACATAACTTTGGGACAAAGATTACCGAAGGAGGGAAGTATGTATTAACCCAAAATTTGTATTAAACTATCTATATAAATAAAAACACAGGAAAAATAAGTAAAATGCATATTAAATATAAAAATAAATAATAAATAAGGGAATTTGTTAATTAAAATTAATTAAATATTCATGATTCAAGTACCAAAGGAAAAACAAAATAAGTTTTGAAAAGGAGGAGGATTGGAGGGAAAGAGCATGCTACTCTACTTGGATTATTCTTGAGATATGGATGGTTATAGAAGGTAAGAGAAAAAACTTAGCTTAATTTTATTGGTTGAGGGTTCAGGGGCTCTCAGAGGTTCACTGAGAGGTTGGTTGGGGAGAGTCATCCCCTACACATTGTTTTGCTACATTGCTTGTAGCGGTCCAAAGGTATATTTTTTCAGCATTTCTTTGGGTTACAAGTACGCTTTCCTTCGTGTTCCATTAAATTATTATGATCAATTGGAAAATGGTTAGATTAGCTTTTCTCATGGAAATGGAATTGATTTTAGTTAATTATCTTATTATAATGACTTAATTCTATGTTTATCAAATCTATTTGTAATAAATCTAATTCTTAAGGTCAATCCATGCCTTACGTTGAATGTACCTACTAATGAATTCTAGGAGTATTGCAACATTGTATCACCCACTAGACCTTCATCCACTTCTAGTATCATCTTGTTGTTCCTCTACTTAATAAATAAATTTGGTTTACACCTTTTCTAATCCATGCACTTTTTTGGGAGTGGGTTGTTGGGTAGGGGGGGGGCTTTAAATCCCTTATGACTAGTAACACATTGATTGTATGCCCTCTAATTTGTGGTGGGTGGGGTTGTTTCTAGTTGTAGCATTTACCCCTTTTTATCCCCTATCATTTTGTTGCACAACCTCAAGTCAAGGAAGGGCCCTTAGATAAGATAGTGGTTTCCTCCTCACACTTAGGTATCACCACCTAAATATGTTTGTGTCATATGATGTTACATGTAGTAATTTATCCTTTGGATTTAGTAATTATTTGTGATTCCCCCTTTTGTTTGATTTTTTTTTGTATATGATTACGATGTCTATCCTTAGTCAGATTAATGACTTTTCTTATCTTTTTGGAAATTGATGACTTATATGCATTGTTTTGAATATTGTACAAAATTTATGTGTGTGTGTGTGTGTGTGTGTACATAAACATGTAATATGCGTGTTATTCATTTGATGATGAGATGTTGTTTGGATTCATGTTTATAGAACTATTTAGAATGTTCAAAATGATGTTGATATGGTTGTTTATGTGATGATCAATGAAATGTGGCCTCGATACTTCAGTTATGTGGCTAGAACATATGCTGATGGTGCAATGAAATGATAATAACCACTTATACTATGAAATGAGAACTCGTACCAGTTCTCGTTTTTCTCTCTCCTAATTTTAGTAGCTATTTTTACCTTTGTTTCAAAAAGGGTTGATACCAGTATCACACATTTTCATTTTGAGGCATTTTTTTGGGCCTTTGAATTATCTTTGTCGTAAAATATTTTTTATTTCTATTTTCAAGTGTGTTTTAGAAATTTAACAAAATAACATACATTTATAAGCAATTTATAATGAAAAACATATTCATTTTGCAATTTTTTCTATAAAATAAGACATTTTTATGGACAAAATAAGACACTTTTATTGACAAAATTGTAAAAAATTCCAGAAAATAAACACATTTAAAACCATTTTCAATGATTTTTCAGAGATTTTTTGTATAAAAATGATACCATTTCATATTATTTTAAGAAAAGTGACGATTCACATAAATTCAAGAAAAACTATACCATATATTTGTAAAAAACATATTAAACACATTATATATAGAAATTTTATTTCTAAAATAAAGTTTGAAAGTCAAAACATTACTAATATATCTTATCAAAAAATTGTCAAATTTAACATTTTCTTCAAGGCATGAAACTAATCAAGAATATCATGCATGCCAAATTCTTCTTCGAAATTGGAATTTTCTGGAGCCTGGATTTCCTCAGGGACATCAACGTCCTCTTCTATTGGGTCTTCTATGTCTGCAAGATGCCCAAAGTGCTCCTTTCCAAACACCCCTCCTAATGGGGGTTGAGGCTCTTTTGACATCTTTGCCACAAGTGTTTTACTAAACTCTCATTTCTTCAAACCAACTTCTTGCAGTTCATCTGGAAGAAATTGAATAGCATTAACTCTTTGCTTGATGTAATTGCATTGCAGTGGATCATTATCAATGGATATGCAATTTCTTCCTTTCTATAAGGAGCATGCTATTGTACCTAATCACAAAAAAAAAGTTAATTCAAATAGCATAAAGAAGCATACTTTAAAACAATAAAATATTGAAGAATAAAAAAAACAATAAAACTTGAAATATGCTTTCATATGTAATATGAGAAAGTTTACCTGAACCTGAGAACAAATCTAAGACCCAATCTCCTCTTGAAAATGTATCTATGAGATAATTAATCAACGCTTGTGGCTTTTGATAGATCTTTACAGTCACTCCTTTCAAATCCCTTTCCTCATATGTTAATTTTTTAACCACGACATTGTAACTCAACAACTGAGTATATTTTCCTCCACTCTTTTCTTTGATTAAAAGAGATTCATAAGTCTCATCTTTTGTCCAAGTTGCAAGATGTATGTTTTCAATATCACTCAGAAATGGATCGCTGTTGGAGTTACGAATATTAGGATTTTGCCTGCAACAAAAATATAAAAAAATTAATTAACTTATCAATAAATATAATTGATTTATAAATTCAAAAACTTGATAATATGGTGCGAATATATTACCAATAAAGTTGCTTCCTTGTTTTTCCTTTACCCTTGAAGGATGTCAACAACCCCCCTAATTGTGTGTCTGAATGGAAAACAACAAATCTCCATAGTGTTGATGTTGTGACATCTACAAATCCCAAAACCACTTTATTGAATGATTGGTAAGTATAAGGCTCACAATCATAAGTAGTGTTTCATATATTGTATCCATGAGGGATATCTACAATCACTAGTGCGTATTCCTTTTTAGGACCAAGATTTGCAATGTCTTCACAGTCACCTAAAATGAATTAATATTGCACAGTGTCAAGTCCATTCCAAATATAATGATCAAGTGTATCATCAAGTTCAACGTTTGCAAGACGTTGTCTCCTTTGTCATTCTATTTTGGCTCTTTGGATATGAATTTTGAAGGACTCTGGTACTCCTTATGTACCCCTCGTGGGCATCTTCAAATGAAAATTATCTCAATAAGTAATAAAATAGAAATGAATTGAATTAGAAAATAAATAAAATAGGATGTATCATAGATCAACATACCTTCTTGAATGCAACAAAAAATTGTTTTAAGGTTTCTATAGAGCTTGAGTCTGGATAGTTGCATTTGAAATCATCCCAACTCTTCTCATTCAACATTATAACCATTTCCTCTTGTATTTTCATGTAGAACTTGTGAATAGACAATGAAACAATAAATTATGTTTACAATCATATATAATAATATAACATAATACTTAGAACATAACAAAAATGTTAAACTAAAGAACAAAACATCGTACCATAAAAAAAACATCAACTTACTTGTCAAATTCATTGCACATTTCCTCCATGGATAATTCACCTGACTTAACCCATGATAGTATTTTAGCTATTAATGTTTCATCCTTCACACCTTTTATAGTTCTCCAAGGTGTAATAGTCATGTCTTCTAGCAGGCTCTTGACGCCAGGACCTGTCTTACCATCGCTCCATGGAACAACTTTACTTTTTTCACTTTTTGATTTTTTATGCCAATATTCTCCCACAAGCTAAATATGTCATCAATCAAATCCCATGTTTTACCAACTCTGAATTCCAACTGAAAATAGGCATATACAGCTCTGAATGCATCACTTCCTTTGGCATTTTTTTGTTTCACATTATCCTCTTTAATAGGGATACCTATTTCTAGACAACATTGTCTCTGAAAACTTGCATCAACTCTAGATTTTTCCCCACCACATATTTGCACAAATTCAACATGGATAAATCTCACCCTTTGAATAAATGTCATTGTCAACCTATATTCACTATCTGTGTTATGATCCCATGCCAACAACTTTGCTTCTACATCTGTTAAACAAGCATAAATGATGCATTTAACTGTTTCAAAAATAGGGTTATTAGGATATTCTTGCATCAAATCTCTTCTTGCCTCTGCATAATGATTCCCCCCAAGAACATAATATTTGTAATGAAAAAATCTTGTTTGATCAAATTCATCTCTAGTAGGAACATCTTTCGGGTCAACAAGTGTAGTGCCCCTAGACTACCACAGACCTTTAGGGCACCTATTTGAGTGACCCGACTGATTGAAACATTAATAGAACAACCCCTTGATGTTATATTGAGTATATTCACGACTAGGACTGATTGTGAATCAATAAAATATTGATATATGTGTATCTAGATAGTTGATGTAAACGAATGATTACATGTTGTTTAACAATTAAGTTTGATTATAAAAAAGGTACATGTGAATGATGCTTAACGATTAGCTGTATGATTGATTATGTTTGTGAGAAATGTGTGTAGCGGCAGGTGAAACGGTTCATTGACAGACACACAAGAAAATTGAAGGGTCGTAGAGTACGGATAAATCACACACAGGGAGAGCGACGACGATGTCGACTTCCGACGGAATACCACGCATGAGCAGATAAGCACTGATCCACTTGCTCAGGAGGAAAGTGTGAGGGCGTACGAGGTGGGCCACGATGGAGCTGGTCATGTACGAGCTGGGGGGCCACGATGGAGCTAGGCCACGATGGAGCTGGTCACTTCTTAGCGCCATTAGTCCCTAATAGTGTGTAGACTGAGGATGGAAGGTAACAGCTCCTAAAATCCCTACATGAAGTTCCCGCAAGTCAAAATGAAAGGTTGATGGCAGAAGGGCCCGACGATGTGGTACCCTATCGAGAACGGAAAGAGTGGACGCAAGGACCCAACGATGTGGTACCTTGCCAAGGAATGCAAACCATGGATGACTGGACTCGACGGAGTGGTGCCATGTCGGGGAAATGAAATTAAGGAACGGGGAAGCACCTAGAACATTACTTAGAAATGCATTTGAGCACTTTAGGCATTTGCACATAAATGATTACTTTGGCATTTAAATAATATTAAATGTTATTTAGACATTTGCACATAAAGCAATATTTTTGAGCATTTAAAATATTATAAATATTTATTTTAGGAGCAAAGTAGAATCCTAAGCATGGACACCTAGCCAACTCAAAGCTAGGAGTTAAGTAAAATATCTAGGGGACAAACTTGAGCAAACGTAGGAATGTTGGTGCAACTCCTAGAAAAACTGACACTTGGATGGGTGAGTATTTTTAAATTGGAAATTTAATAAAATATGTATTTTTGCATGAAGCGACATGTGTCGCATGGAATTTTCCTTTAAAAGGAAGGCTTTGGGAATGGGTAAAGGGCCCAGAACCTGGATGACTCGTAATTTTGAGTTACCTCATGACTTGTTGCTATTGAGGGTTTGGCTGGAAACTTTGGTGGGGGGGAATCCCAAGCTGAGTTTCCCAAGTGAGTGTGTGAGCTCTACGACCCGAAGCTCAGCGGAGGCCATGCGATTGAAAGCATGAGCCTATGCTTGGGTGGCGAAGCTAACGGTTGCTTCGCCAATGGTTAAACGAGCTTCTTCTGGAGGGGCGCAACGAGCGAAGTGGACGTCAAGGGAAAGCGGGATCGGACGGACGACGACGACTACTCCTCCAACAACAGATTCGACCTGCAATAACAGGTATTGTGTTTTTGTTAGTTCTCTAATTTGATAAGTTTTATTAATGATTATGCATCATAATGGTTATATTGTGTTTTAAGTTTCTAATAATTTTTAAGTTTATAAATGTGGAATTATTATGCTTTCTAATTTCGTGAATAAAGTCAATGTATATGAAGGTGAATTATTTAGTTAGAACTATCATGAGTAAAAACAAAACAAAACTATATACATATAGGAATGAATTTAATTACATGAGATATAGTTATGCCGGATGCAGATAATGACTTTATCATATCGAGATGAAGTTGTTATTTTAAATATTAGACATATTTTAATACCTTGACTAAAAAGCATTAGAAAGGTAAAGAGGAGTTTTGTAATAGAGGTTAAGATATGTAAATATATGTAGGTAGAGGATTTCTCATTTCCTTTCTTTATTACTTTATTTATTTTGGGAAATGTGACTATTATGTCTCCCTCTCACTTCTTGAAAATCTTATCTATGTGTAGATTGTTTTGAAATAGAAAATATGATTAGAAGAAGGAAAATCTTATGTAGGTGTAGATTGCTTTGAAATATGAAATATGATTAGAAGAAAAGAGGCCTGGTATGCATCA
The DNA here is from genome assembly GCA_027924585.1 of Larix kaempferi. Taxonomy (NCBI): domain Eukaryota; kingdom Viridiplantae; phylum Streptophyta; class Pinopsida; order Pinales; family Pinaceae; genus Larix; species Larix kaempferi. The sequence goes on along the minus strand of BSBM01000687.1, from coordinate 7,109,937 downwards.
CATTTTAATTTTAATATATATATAGTGATAGCTAAACCATAGTTATAAAAGGGTTATGCATCATAGCTACTTAAGAAGGGAATTTGAAATAAGTATTATAAATAGTACTTGTAAAAGAAAAAAAACATTGTCTTTTCGTACTTAGAAATTCCACATACATGGGGTGGGTGGAATGCAGATTTAATTGGTGATAATAGTAATTCTAAAAATGAGTATAATGGGAAGAAATTGGTTAATTGATATTTAAAGGATAAACTATTGGTTTAGTAGTTATTCTTTGTATTTGATTATTTAAGTGTGGCAATGGAACTATATAAATATAATTATTAATCTATAAGTTGGATTATGTTGTTTTTAATCCTCTAAGGAAATTAGACCAAGAACATTCATATATAGGAGCAGAGCCTTAACGACCATCAAAATAGTAACCCGTTTCTATAACACTTATTATATCTCATGTGAAAGGCATGTATGGTATGGTTAAGAGTATTAATGATGTAAAGGAAATATGCATAGGATTTCACTAGGAGGAAAACTTGATATGGAAATGTATCTCCATGACGCCGTAATCATAATTAAAAGAAAGCCTCTAAAAGAAAGTTAGTAGAATTATCCTATAATGATAAGATGACTTTATTGTATTAACCATTGATTACTTTTAAATTTGTATGACTTATGTTTGAAGAGATAAGTTTAAATTCATGCACGAACATGTGTTAGTGGATCAAGTTAGCGGAAGTATCACACTTATGAAAAGTTGGTTGTATTCTTGAAATGCGATGCTAAGTATTTCATGCCATAGGAATGTTAGAATCAATGTTCTTGTCTCTTATATGTCCAAATGCAAATGTACTTTGGTCATTATAGTAAGTAACCATTTGGACTAACATATTTGGATGTTTGAGTGAACTTTATACTCCGTTGTTCCTGAATTGATAATAAGGAAATTGAGTATGTACAGATGAAATAGAAATAAGGAAATTTGTTGAATAGAGATGGAATCAATAACACAAATTGTCTTTCAAGGAAAACATACCAAGGAAAAGGAATAAAGACCAGAGATATTTTTAAAAACTTTTCCTACATAGCCATGTAGAGGAGACGAGTGGGAGGATATATTTGGTGAATATAATAAATAATGAGAAATTGATAAATTTAACCGACAAAGACACAAAGAGGCTTAGATTTACGAGACTTTGATAGATTGTCGAGGAATAGAAACAAATTTAGAAATTGGAAAGAAAGATATCTATGTCACTAGCGCAAGGAGCTAATCCCAATGAAACTGATTTTATAGCATGACAATGGTGAACGAAAAAGTACAAACTTGATGTGAACGTGACAACAATAAAAGAAGAATTCTCAATTAGAAAAGTCCACCGAAGGGTCCAAATGAAAACAATTTTAGTAAAACGAAGCATGGAGATGATCAACACAATGGACTGAATGCAATAAAGCTAACCTCAAGACATGGTAAAACCTTGATGAAGAGTGGAATAATTTTAGATATGGGACCCAACGAGGATAAGAAAACACTTAGCGTGACTTGATGAGTTTGTCGAAGTGGTCATATGACAACAAAAATGATGAAATAAGTTAAGAATGTCATAAGCTCATTGACTTGGACATGATGTTAATAATGAAGGAACTAACAGATAAAATTTTGACACGTTCGACTGAGTCACTAAGTTTCGAAGCTTCGAATCCTATCATATTAGAACATTTAGGAGTTTGGAAGTAGTCTTTTGGGTAATGGATTTTGGAATATTTGGTAGTCACCCTTGATTTGTTAAAACATGATTATAACTTAACCATATGTATTTTAAGGAAGATTGTATAAAGTTTACCTTCTCGTCTTGGAGGAAAGGGAAACCAATAGATTTGAAATATCATTTGGATTTGTTTTGCGAAAGGATGATTGAATAACTATGGTATGGTTATTGATGCAACATAACTGGTAAATAAGTTGGACATTAGGGATCTTCACGGATGAATAGTAGAGATGGGAAAACTATGTTGGAACTGACAAGTATTAAATGTATTATTGGGTATGCATTACGCGAAAGTACGATTGAGTTCTAGAGGATGTACCAGAACTATGTTGGATGAAATGAAAAAAAAGCTAATGATTAGAACCACCAGCACTTATGGCCATGATGGTTTGAGAAAAATAGAAGAGAAAGACAATAAGATGAAAATAGGAAACTGGAGAAAAGCCTAGAATCGAAAGTACAAGAACAAAAAAAATTAACTTCGGGAGGAAGTTCTATATAAGAGGGGGTGTATGTAATGCCCCTAGAATGACTGTGGACCTTAAGGGCACCTGTCAAGTGACCCGGCTGAACAACTTCGATAGTGGTCTCTTGAGCCTTGTTATGTCTTAAATGATTGAGGAAAACCTGAAGATGTGAATGACGACAATAATTGATAAATGAATTAAGGAATTAAGTTTTATGTGTGGAGTGGGATAATTGATTGATTACATCTTGCTTAATGATTAGCCTTAATCGATCAAGTCAAAGTGCAGTGGGACAGTTATAGTCCTAGCTCTGCAACTTGGGAGGACGCAACTAAGATGCGTCATAGCTTTCCGCATTTATTCTAAACTTCGGGACGAAGTTCTAAATAAGTAGGGGTGTATGTAGTGCCCCTAGACTACCGCAGACCTTTAGGGCACCTATTTGAGTGACCCAACTGATTGAAACATTAATAAAACGACCCCTTGATGTTATATTGAGTATATTCACGACTAGGACTGATTCTGAATCAATAAAATATTGATATATGTGTATCTGGATAGTTGATGTAAACGAATGATTACATGTTGTTTAACGATTAAGTTTGATTATAAAAAATGTACATGTGAATGATGCTTAACGACTAGCTGTATGATTGATTATGTTTGTGAGAAATGTGTGTAGCGGAAGGTGAAACGGTTCACCAACGGACACACAAGGGAATTGAAGGGTCATAGAGTACGGATAAATCACACACGGGGAGAGCAACGACGATGTCAACTTTCGACGGAATACCATGCATGAGTAGATAAGCATTGATCCGCTTGCTCAGGAGGAAAGCGTGAGGGTGTACGAGGTGGGCCACGATGGAGCTGGTCACGTACGAGTTGGGCGGCGCGCAGTGAGAACGGATTCACTCATCAACGTCATTAGTCCCTAATAGCGTGTAGACGGAGGATGGAAAGTAACGGCTCCTAAAATCCCTACATGAAGTTCCTGCAAGTCAAAACGAAAGGATGACGACAGAAGGGCCCGACGGTGCGGTACCCTGTCGAGAACGGAAAGAGTGGACGCAAGGACCCAACGATGTGGTACCTAGCCAAGGAATGCAAACCACGGATGACTGGACCCAACAGAGTGGTGCCATGTCGGGGAAATGAAATTAAGGAACGGGGAAGCACCTAGAACATTACTTAGAAATGCATTTTAGCACTTTAGGCATTTGCACATAAATAATTACTTTGGCATTTAAATAATATTAAATGTTATTTAGACATTTGCACATAAAGCAATATTTTTGAGCATTTAAAATTGTATAAATATTTATTTTAGGAGCAAAGTAGAATCCTAAGCATGGACACCTAGTCAACTCAAAGCTAGGAGTTAAGTAAAATATCTAGGGGACAAACTTGAGCAAACTTAGGAATGTTGGTGCAACTCCTAGAAAAACTGACACTTGGATGGGTGAGTATTTTTAAATTGGAAATTTAATAAAATATGTATTTTTGCATGAAGCGACATGTGTCGCATGGAATTTTCCTTTAAAAGGAAGGCTTTGGGAATGGGTAAAGGGCCCAGACCCTGGATGACTCGTAATTTTGAGTTACCTCATGACTTGCTGCTATTGAGCGTTTGGCTGGAAACTTTGGTGGGGGGGAATCCCAAGCTGAGTTTCCCAAGTGAGTGTTGATGTATTTGTAACTTTGGAATGTATTTCATCTATATATTTATTATACCTCTATAGAGATGTATTATTCCTCTATACAGAAGTGTCGTCATTTGTATTGACATTTGTCGCAAGTGTGTTAACTTGCCGATGGGTTATTAGACCACCTTGTAAGGGGTCGGCCCGATATAATGTAATATGAAGTTATTGTACCTAGATAGACAAGTCGGCCCCATAAGGTTATTGGGAAAACAGGACAAGTATAAATAGAGATCGGGATATCTCTATTTGGATCACTCAGAAACTCATTCTTCCTTCACTCGGAAAGTGGCGCACATGTGAGGAGGAGGATCATCTGCTACTAGGATACTATCTCTATGTATTTGGTTGTAATTTGGTTGAGCTATTGCTCTCTCTATCTCTAAGGAAGTTGTGGGGTTTTTCGCCTTAGGGTTTTCCCCACGGAAACTCTGTGTGTCTATTGTCTCTCATGCTTTTGATTCTTGTGATGATTGACATGCTTGTTGTGATTGATATGCATTTATATACTGTACATGTTGTTCTCTCAGCAAAGATCCTAGAGTATTGTGAATTAATGCTCAAAAATTAACAGTGAGTGTGTGAGCTCTACGAATCGAAGCTCGGGGGAGGCCATTCGACTGAAAGCATGAGCCTATGGTGTGTGGCGAAGCCAATGGTTGCTTCACCAATGGTTAAATGAGCTTCTTCTGGAGGGGCACAATGAGCGAAGCGGATGTCAAGGGAAAGCGGGATCGGACGGACGACGACGACTACTCCTCCAGCAATAGATTCGACTTGCAGTAACAGGTATTGTGTTTTTGTTAGTTCTCGAAATTGATAAGTTTTATTAATGATTATGCATCATAATGGTTATATTGTGTTTTAAGTTTCTAATAATTTTTAAGTATATAAATGTGGAATTATTATGCTTTCTAATTTCGTGAATAAAGTCAATGTATATGAAGGTGAATTATTTAGTTAGAACTATCATGAGTAAAAACAAAACAAAACTATATACATATAGGAATGAATTTAATTACATGAGATATAGTTATGCCAGATGCAGATAATGACTTTATCATATAGAGATGAAGTTTTTATTTTAAATATTAGACATATTTTAATACCTTGACTAAAAAGCATTAGAAAGGTAAAGAGGAGTTTTGGAATAGAGGTTAAGATATGTAAATATATGTAGGTAGAGGAGTTCTCATTTCCTTTCTTTATTACTTTATTTATTTTGGGAAATGCAACTATTATGTCTCCCTCTCACTTCTTGAAAATATTATCTATGTGTAGATTGTTTTGAAATAGGAAATATGATTAGAAGAAGGAAAATCTTATGTAGGTGTAGATTGTTTTGAAATATGAAATATGATTAGAAGAAAAGAGGCCTGGTATGCATCACATTTTAATTTTAATATATATATATAGTGATAGCTAAACCATAGTTATAAAAGGGTTATGCATCATAGCTACTTAAGAAGGGAATTTGAAATAAGTATTATAAATAGTACTTGTAAAAAAAAAAGCATTGTCTTTTCGTACTTAGAAATTCCACATACATGGGGTGGGTGGAATGCAGATTTAATTGGTGATCATAGTAATTCTAAAAATGAGTATAATGGGAAGAAATTGGTTAACTGATATTTAAAGGATAAACTATTGGTTTAGTAGTTATTCTTTGTATTTGATTATTTAAGTGTGGCAATGGAACTATATAAATATAATTATTAATCTATAAGTTGGATTATGTTGTTTTTAATCCTCTAAGGAAATTAGACCAAGAACATTCATATATAGGAGTAGAGCCTTAACGACCATCAAAATAATAACCCGTTTCTATAACACGTATTATATCTCATGTGAAAGGCATGTATGGTATGGTTAAGAGTATTAATGGTGTAAAGGAAATGTGCATAGGATTTCACTAGGAGGAAAACTTGATATGGAAATGTATCTTCATGACGCCGTAATCATAATTAACAGAAAGTTAGTAGAATTATCCTATAATGATAAGATGACTTTATTGTATTAACCATTGATTACTTTCAAATTTGTATGACTTATGTTTGAAGAGATAAGTTTAAATTCATGGATGAACATGTGTTAGTGGATCAAGTTAGCGGAAGTATCACACTTATGAAAAGTTGGTTGTATTCTTGAAATGCGATGCTAAGTATTTCATGCCATAGGAATGTTAGAATCAATGTTCTTGTCTCTTATATGTCCAAATGCAAATGCACTTTGGTCATTATAGTAAGTAACCATTTGGACTAACATATTTGGATGTTTGAGTGAACTTTATACTCCGTTGTTCCCGAATTGGTAATAAGGAAATTGAGTATGTACAAATGACATATAAATAAGGAAATTTGTTGAATAGAGATGGAATCAATAACACAAATTTTCTTTCAAGGAAAACATACCAGGGAAAAGGAACAAAGAACGGAGATATTTTTAAAAACTTTTCCTACATAGCCATGTAGAGGAGACGAGTTGGAGGATATATTTGGTGAATATAATAAATAACAAGAAATTGATAAATTTAACTGACAAAGACTCCAAGAGGTTTAGATTTACGAGACTTTGATAGATTGTCGAGGAATAGAAACAAATTTAGAAATTGGAAAGAAAGATATCTATGTCACTAGCGCAAGGAGCTAATCCCAATGAAACTGATTTTCTAGCATGACAATGATGAACGAAAAAGTACAAACTTGACGTGAACGGGACAACAATAAAAGAAGAATTCTCAATTAGAAAAGTCCACCGAAGGGTCCAAATGAAAACAATTTTAGTAAAACGAAGCATGGAGATGATCAACACAATGGACTGAATGCAATAAAGCTAACCTCAAGACATGGTAAAACCTTGATGAAGAGTGGAATAAATTTAGATATGGGACCCGATGAGGATAAGAAAACACTTAGCGTGACTTGATGAGTTTGACGAAGTGGTCATATGACAACAAAAATGATGAAATAAGGTAAGAATGTCATAAGCTCATTGACTTGGACATGATGTTATAATGAAAGAACTAATAGATAAAATTTTGACACGTTCGACTGAGTCACTAAGTTTCGAAGCTTCGAATCCTATCATATTAGAACATTTAGGAGTTTGGAAGTAGTCTTTTGGGTAATGGGATTTTGGAATATTTGGTAGTCGCCCTTGATTTGTTAAAACATGATTATAACTTAACCATATGTATTTTAAGGAAGATTGTATAAATTTTACCTTCTCGTCTTGGAGGAAAGGGCAACCAATGGATTTGAAATATCATTTGGATTTGTTTTGCGAAAGGATGATTGAATAACTATGGTATGGTTATTGATGCAACATAACTGGTAAATAAGTTGGACATCATGTATCTTCACGGATGAATAGTAGAGATGGGAAAACTATGTTGGAACTAACAAGTATTAAATGTATTATTGGGTTTGCATTACGCGAAATTACGATTGAGTTCCAGAGGCTGTATCGGAACTATGTTGGATGAAATGAAAAAAAAACTAATGATTAGAACCACCAGCACTTATGGCCATGATGGTTTGAGAAAAATAGAAGAGAAAGACAATAAGATGAAAACAGGAAACTAGAGAAAAGCCTAGAATCGAAAGTACAAGAACAAAAAAAATTAACTTCGGGACGAAGTTCTATATAAGAGGGGGTGTATGTAATGCCCCTAGAATGACTGTGGACCTTAAGGGCACCTATCAAGTGACCCAGCTGAACAAATTCGATAGTGGTCTCTTGAGCCTTGTTATGTCTTAAATGATTGAGGAAAACCTGAAGATGTGAATGACGACAATAATTGATAAATGAATTAAGGAATTAAATTATATGTGTGGAGTGGGATAATTGATTGATTACATCTTGCTTAATGATTAGCCTTGATCGATCAAGTCAAAGTGCAGTGGGACAATTACAGTCCTAGCTCTGCAACTTGGGAGGACGCAACTGAGATGCGTCATAGCTTTCCGCATTTATTCTAAACTTCGGGACGAAGTTCTAAATAAGTAGGGGTGTATGTAGTGCCCCTAGACTACTGCAGACCTTTAGGGAACCTATTTGAGTGACCCAACTGAATGAAACATTAATAAAACGACCCCTTGATGTTATATTGAGTATATTCACGACTAGGACTGATTGTGAATCAATAAAATATTGATATATGTGTATCTGGATAGTTGATGTAAACAAATGATTACATGTTGTTTAACGATTAAGTTTGATTATAAAAAATGTACATGTGAATGATGCTTAACGACTAGCTGTATGATTGATTATGTTTGTGAGAAATGTGTGTAGCAGCAGGTGAAACGGTTCACCAATGGACACACAAGGGAATTGAAGGGTCGTAGAGTACAAATAAATCACACGGGGAGAGCGACGACGATGTCGACTTCCGACGGAATACCACGCATGAGCAAATAAGCGTTGATCCGCTTGCTCAGGAGGAAAGTGTGAGGGCGTACGAGGTGGGCCACGACGGAGCTGGTCACGTATGAGTTGGGGGGTGCGCAGTGAGAACGGATTCACTCCTCAGCGCCATTAGTCCCTAATAGCTTGTAGACGGAGGATGGAAGGTAACAGCTCCTAAAATCCCTACATGAAGTTCCCGCAAGTCAAAACGAAAGGATGATGGCAGAAGGGCCCGACGGTGCGGTACCCTGTCGAGAACGGAAAGAGTGGACGCAAGGACCCAACGATGTGGTACCTTGCCAAGGAATGCAAACCACGGATGACTGGACCCGACGGAGTGGTGCCATGTCGGGGAAATGAAATTAAGGAACGGGGAAGCACCTAGAACATTACTTATAAATGCATTTGAGCACTTTAGGCATTTGCACATAAATGATTACTTTGGAATTTAAATAATATTAAATGTTATTTAGACATTTGCACATAAAGCAATATTTTTGAGCATTTAAAATATTATAAATCTTTATTTTAGGAGCAAAGTAGAATCCTAAGCATGGACACCTAGTCAACTCAAAGCTAGGAGTTAAGTAAAATATCTAGGGGACAAACTTGAGCAAACTTAGGAATGTTGGTGCAACTCTTATAAAAACTGACACTTGGATGGGTGAGTATTTTTAAATTGGAAATTTAATAAAATATTTATTTTTGCATGAAGCGACATGTGTCGCATGGAATTTTCCTTTAAAAGGAAGGCTTTGGGAATGGGTAAGGGCCCAGACCCTGGATGACTCGTAATTTTGAGTTACCTCATGACTTGCTGCTATTGAGGGGTTTGGCTAGAAACTTTGGTGGGGGGGAATCCCAAGATGAGTTTCCCAAGTGAGTGTGTGAGCTCTACGACCCCAAGCTTGGGGGAGGCCATGCAACTGAAAGCATGATCCTATGGTTGGGTGGTGAAGCTAACGGTTGCTTCGCCAATGGTTAAACGAGCTTCTTCTTGAGGGGAACAATGAGCGAAGCGGACGTCAAGGGCAAGCGGGATCGGACGGACAACGACGACTACTCCAACAACAGATTCGACCTGCAGTAACAGGTATTGTGTTTTTGTTAGTTCTCGAATTTGATAAGTTTTATTAATGATTATGCATCACAATGGTTATATTGTGTTTTAAGTTTCTAATAATTTTTAAGTAAGTAAGTACAAAAGGGGGGGTCCCTACAACAAGGACTAGGTATTCAACCACATGTGCATAGGGATTGTGCCTCATCACTGCTTTCAGGTTATGAATATGCAAGTGATGTGGTTTTCTAATTCTAAATTGATCTTTCCCTTCTGTGAGTCTATAAATTTGATTCACATTCAACTCAAATGTATGTCCAATACTAACCAATTTATCCCTTTGCAATCGATCTCGAATGGCATTTTGTGATGACAAACAATGCCATCCTCTAGATCAGCACCTGGAGTAATGATTTCTCTACTGCCCCCAGAATTTTCACTCTTAGATTCAGGAATAACATTGGCTTCAGTAACAACAGATCTCCTATTTTTCTGATTTGAAGGGGTTCCTTCTAAATCAGCAATGCCTTCAACAGGAATCAAAACACCCTCAACCATATTTCTTTTACGAGACCATTTATTACTCTTACCAGCAGGAGTAGCAAGCTCATTTGAAACCATTTCAACATGTTCAATTGGGCGAGATGAAGATTTAAATATAACCCTTCTAGGTACCTGATTTGATTGCCGGATGCCCTTTCCTCTTTGTGCTTGTACTTCTCCATTTCTAACATTTGACACTTGTTTCTTCTTCCTTACTTCCGGTCCCTTTTGAACAACGACATTAACGACATCCATAGGATTGTCCTCTGTATAATAAATTTCATTTAACATTTTTGAAATCGACATGGAAAAATCCTGCAAAATAAAAACAATATTGTATTAAATCTATTACATTGTGATATCCAAGTTATAACAAAACCAATTTAAAAATAATATCAATATTCAAACTTACTCTCCCACTCTCAATCTCATGCACGACCACTTGACAAAATTCTGTGAAATTTTCTTCAACATTATATTTTGAAATCTTCAAACAATATCGTATTTTGACAAAGGTCCTGGCATGTTTTACTTGTGCATAAACAATTTATGTACCGGGCATCACAAATATATCTCTCAACAGTCCCAATGGATGGTAATCTGATTGGATATATGGAAATGCAGAAGAATATAAGTGAATACTTTTTGGTTTGCCTTGATATTTTTCCTTCATATGCCAATGATAGTCTGATCTGTCTTCTTCTACTGCATGTTTCCATTCTCTAGAATTCTTCATTTTTAAATCATCAAAGTAAAAAACTTCGTCTTGAGACTCAACATTATTAGATAGCTCAACTATTTTTTTCGATGCAATCATCGCCACTCTTGATCCATAAACGTTTATAGATATCTTTCTTGATGTCATTCTCCCTATATCCAAATGGTATAATTTTAAAATACAATCAACAAATATTTAAATACCCCCCTACCCTCTAAACCCCCCACACATATATAATAATTATTTTAAAAAAAATGTAAACTTGCCCTCTAACCCTCCTAAACTATATAATAAAAAATATTAAAATAAAATTAAAACCTAACCCCCCCAAACTATATAATACAAAATTATATAAAAAAAATAAAATAAAACCTAACCCCCCCCTAAACTATATAAATCAAACTTTAAAAAAAAATCAAAATTTTAAAAAATATATATAACCTAGACCCCCCATAAACTATATTAAAAACAAATTAAAAAAAATAAAAAAATCAAACCCACCCCGCCATAAACTATATTAAAAACAAATTTAAAAAAAAAATTAAAATCAAACCCACCCCCCCTAAACTATATTAAAACAAATTAAAAAGAAAAAAAAAAAATCAAACCCACCCCCCATAAACTATATTAAAAAAAAAAAACAAATCAAACCCCCCTGCCACCCAACTCCCCCCGGCCCCACTTCCCCCTCCTCCTCGCGCCCCCTCCCTTCGCGATCCCTCCCCCCACCTCCCCCTCATCCCGTTCCCCCTTCCCCCTCCTCCCCCTACCCCCACCTCTACCTCCCCCTTCCCCCTCCTCCCGTTGCACCCTCCCTTCCCCCTCCTCCCCCCACCTTCCCCCTACCCCTCCTCCCGTCGGTGCCTTTCCCCTCCTTCCCCTCCTCCTCCTCCCTTCTCCCTCCGCGGGCCTTTGGTCGCTCGCTTGGGCGCAAATTGTCCGCGAAGGGAGAAGGGAGGAGGAGGAGGGGGAGGAGGGGGAAGCGGGCGGCGGGAGGAGGAAGAATGGAGGGCGGGGGTAGGAGGGGGAAGGGAGGGGGCGGAGGGGTAGGAGGGCGAAGGGAGGGGGTGCAAGCCCTCCGTTCGCTTGGGCGCCAAAGGGACGCCCGTGAGGGGCGGCCCTATGGCGCCCAAGCGAGCGAAGGGCTCGCGGTGGGAGGAGGAGGAGGGGGAAGGTGGGGGATGAGGGGGAAGGGAGGGGGTGGTGGGAGGAGGGGGAAGGGGGAGGTGAGGGCGGGGGGAAGATGGGGAAGGGGGCGCGGGAGGAGGGGGAGGTGGGGGAAGGGCTTGCGAAGGGAGGGGGTGCGAGGAGGAGGGGGAGGTGGGGGAGCGGGAAGGTGGGGGAAGGGAGCGCGAAGAGAAGGCCCGGAGGTGTGGGTGGGGGGAGTTGGGGGAAGGGGGGGTTTGATTTGTTTTTTTAATATAGTCTGTGGGGGGTGGGTTTGATTTTAAATTTGTTTTTAATATAGTTTATGGGGGGGTTGATTTTAATTTTTCTTTTAACATAGTTTAGGGGGGTGGGTTTAGGTTATATATTTTTTTTAAAGTTTGATTTATATAGTTTAGGGGGGGGGTTAGGTTTTAATTTTTTTAAAAAATTTTGTATTAAATAGTTTAGGGGGGGTTTGGGGGGGGCGCAAGGAGAAGGGGGAAGAGGCCGTGAGGAGGGTGAATGGTTTAGGGTAGGTTAGGGGGGAGGTTTAATTTTTTTGTAAATATAAGTAAAAGAAAAATGTTTTTTAAACCTAGGGGGAAAGCCTTGGCTTGATTAATACTACATGAATTTAAAAAAAAAAATACATTTAAAAAATTATATATATAACTAACCCAGAAAGTGGTAGAGCCTCATCTCTTGAAAGTGCTAGAAGCTCCTCTCCGCAATCTTCTCGTTCTTCTTGAAAGACCTTCGTGAAAAATGTTAAAAAAAAAATCAATAAAGCCATAAAATAAACATTGCCAAATTAATAAAGCCATAAAATAATCATTGCCAAATTAACAATAAAACTAACTAATTATTAAAAACAGAAAAAAACACTAACCTTGGAAGTGTTACTAAATTGCTCCAAATTAAATGATGAATAGTAGGAAACGTAAATGGTTTATATGGCCTAGATTAGGTTTAACATTACTTGTTTAACGAATGTGGGATTAAAAAAATGAAATTAGTTAATGCATTATTATTAAATTTATATACGATGGGTTTACATGAAATATTACTAATGTTATGAATGTGGTAGTAAACAAAATGTAAATAGCCATTACTTTATTATGAATTGTATATAAATAATTTTACAAGAAATATTACTAGACTTTTATGTCTGGGATAGAAATATGTAATTAGTTAATACATTATTTCAAAGTTTTTTATATCATAAATTTGTTTTTTTTACTAGTTTTATGAATGTGTCGGAAATGTGCGCTTTAATTTTGTAGGGAAAATTTGGAGGGAAAATTTTGAACGAAAATTTTGGAGGGAAGTTTTGGAGGGAAACTTTTGGAGGGATATTTTCATTCTCATAGCTATAAGATTGTTGGTTGACAATTGCACCATTCTAATTTTTGGTGACGACTATGGTAAAATTTCATTGTCTTATCTATTAATATTTTTCTATAATTCTATCTTTTAGTGAGACGTCATAGACTCATCTGAATTAAATTCCAATGTCAAGGAAAAGTTGTATTGTTCATCTAGCCAAGATACTGTTAGTGCAAGCAATTCAATCAAGCATGTTCTTCAAGAACTTCCTAATTATGAAGATTTTGAAGACACTAGTAATGAAGGGCAAGAATGTGATGATGATGAAGATCTTCCTCCAAGTGGGGATGCTAAAGACAATAAGCAAGATGATGACAATTTTCCTCCCAACGAGGATTTTCAAGGCACCAATGATGATTTTCCTGAAAGCGAGGATTTTGATGGGACTAATGATGCTTTTGTTGAGCATGCATGTACAAATATTGTTGATGGTTTTCTTCATAGCAAGCAATCTAATGGGATGAATGGTGATTTTTCTTCAAGCAAGGATTTTAATGGGACCAATGATGATTTTCCTCCCAGCGAGGATTTTTATGGGATTGGTGATGATTTTCCTCAAAGTGAGGATTTTAATGGGACAAATGATGATTTTGGTGAGGAAGAAGACATCAATAATGATGAAGATGATTTTCCTCCAAGCGAGGATTTCAATGGAATTGATGACGAGTTTCCTCCAAGAGAGGATTTCTTTGGCACCGCTGATGAGTTACCTCCAAGCGAGGATTTCAATGGCATCGATGATGACTTTCCTCCAAGCGAGGATTTCAATGGAACAGATAATGAATTTCCTCCAAGCGAGGATTTCAATGGCACCAATGATGACTTTCCTCCAAGTGAGGATTTCAATGGCACAAATGATGAATTTCCTCCAAGCAAGGATTTCAATGTCACCGATGATGACTTTCCTCCAAGCAAGGATTTCAATGGAACCGATGATGAATTTCCTCCAAGTGAATATTTCAATGGCACCGATCATGATTTTCCTCCGAGCAAGGATTTCAATGGCATCGATGATCATTATCCTCCCAGTGAGGATTTCAATGGCACCGATGATCATTCTGTTGACGATGAAGCCACCAATGATGAAGACAATGATTCTCCTCCAAGTAAGGATGTTACATGAACCAATGATGAAGGCAATGAATCTCCTCCAAGTAAGGATTTTACAGGCACCGATGATGTCAATGTTGAATCTCAAGAGTTCCCTTTCAGTGAAGAATTTAGTGGCACCAATAATGTTGATGGTCACATTGATCTATTAGCAATTGAACAACTTATTAGTGATCATGACAATAATTTTCATACTAAAGTTGGTGATAAGATTTTCAATGAGGGGGGTCATATGTATCACAATGAAAACATTCATTCTAATGAGGATGTTGTTGCATACGTAATGGTCCAGGAAATGCAGAAACACAATCCAATAATGAGCAGGATTAAGTGTAGGACTAGACCTTTTTATGTCAATCCAAAGCATTCCAGTTATACAAGGTCCAGGAAATAATTGCTCACAAGTCCAAGTTCCGTTACTCATTTGATTTCGAGTGAGTGTTTCCACAAAATTTGTTTGAAAGGTATAGGCTACAATTATGCCTTGGAGAAAAGGAAGATGTATTTATCAATGAACAAAAGTATGCAAAATTCATATTTAGTGGGGTGCATGATTTCTGCAAGGACAGGTTATGATTATCGCGTTGGAAAAGTTATTCTTTGTAGAAAGGCACTCAAACAGATTCACTCAATTGGTAATCTTCCATTATCAAGAACCCAAACAAGACTGGAAAAGGATCCTACATTTTATTCTGATGATTATCAGGGACGAATCACTGGGCCATCAACACACATTGCAATATCATGGATGCATGATTTCTTTTCCAAGCATGGAGAGAGTTATATGCCAAATAGAGAAAAAATACACATTCCAGATAATTTCACAAGGCAGAAAATATACAACTTATACAGGGATTATGTTCAAGGTGGTCAAGGAAATGACAACTTCATCAGGTATGCATATTTCACAAGAGTATGGAAAAAGAAGTTCAACAACGTCTGCATTCCAAAGAGGTCAAGGATGGGGGTCTGCAATACATGTGCTTCTCTTAAAGAAAGAAGGGATAGATCAGAAGGGATGGAAAGAGGTACATTTACAAAATTGTTTTTTTTAGATAAATGTCAATTATTAAAACTAGTTATCAATATTTTTTGTTATGTTGTTTGTAGATTCCATGATCAATGCACTGCAAGAACATCGCAATCAACAATCAAATGAATGACAAAAGTTGTACAAAAATTGCAAGAAGTGTTATGATGCTCCACATAAGTATATGGGTTTGATAATTGATGGCATGGATCAGAAAAAAACACTCTTTCCACATTTTGTCTGTGTGCCAAAGAATTTAAAGGAGGAAAATTTCATTCAGTTTCACTTGGTTGGGTGTATGGTTTTTAATGGTGAAATGTTTCCAAGGGTTTACTTTACAGCTCCAAATATTCACAATGATGCAAATTTTACCATCACCGTTATTCACCATATCCTTACTCATTGGCCTGGTGATCTTCCTGAAGTTCTATATCTACAATTGGACAACACAAGCCGAGAAAACAAAAATCAGGTCGTGTTTGGTTATCTAAGCATGCTTGTTGAATTGGGAATTTTTAAAAAGGTTAAAGTTGGTTTCCTTCTTGTTGGGCATATGCATGATCATATTGATCAATGTTCAGCCATTTTGCAAGGACATTGAGGAGGAAGAAAGTCAGGATCCTACCATCATTGATTGAAATTATAAGAAAAAAATACCATCCAGAGCCTATTGTACATAAATTTCAAGAAACTATTGACATGCGAAGATTTATGTTTAGATCGCATGGTGAAGAAAGGTGCATTGAAAAACTTAATGAAATTAGCTTTCAGCATCAATTTCGTATAGAAAAGATTGATGGAAAAACACTCATGTGGGGCAAGAAGTACTCAACTAGCACAGAATGGGGGCCTTCATCACGTTTGGCATTTCTGAAATTCGTCCCAAATTGTCAAATGTATGTTTCAAATTTATTGTTATTGCAATCATCTGTAGAGATTCATAATGCAAAGCGACATAGTAGAGATGTTGATTCTTCTCAATGCTTGGAAGAAATAAAAAAATCTATTGAAGATACATATGATTACTTTGATGTTGTTGATTATGTTTGGTGGGAGTCTTTTTTCATGGAGCTAAGTGACATAATTTCAAACTCTACAAATGGAGAAATATATTTGAAGTCTCCATTTGCTTGGCCACAAAGTTTATCAAATGAAAACGAGGTAACAAATGTTGAACATAGAGGTGTTGAGTTTTCTCAAGTAGAGGAAAGAGAAATGTATATTGGCTCTAGAAGATCATCCACAGAGCGTCGAGAGATGGAAGACCTTTACAGGGGCTCAGTACAAGATATCAAGGAGGGTTGCATGATTGCAGTTTTGGCTACAGATGATTCACGTCATTATCCATTCTGGATTGCAAAAGTTATGAAGTTCATTAAAGAAAATGAAGAAGTAGTATCAGTAGAAGCGCATTGGTATGCAACAGATACACACCCATTTGATTGTGTGTACAAGGCAGAGATGGTGGTTGAGAAAAAGGTTTGTAGAAAGAGAAAAAGAAAGGGTTAAAAAATAAATCGCCACCGCATTGAAATCTTGAAATTAGAGAAAGTTGATATACTTGTTTATGATTTCAAGTTGACAAAGAAAGACACTCTTCGCTCCAAGACTAGAGAGATTATCAAGAGGTTGTCGCCAAAACAAGAAGTTGCAAGATGGGAGTCTGTTAAACCAAGCCGTAGATCCCAAAGGAATATGACATATGAAATGATGGGCATAAAAGTAGACTCAGATAGTGCACCCATTGATAATAGAGAAGAATATGGGTCATCTACATCTTCATCCAGTCCTTCATCTGCATAAAATGTAGATTCTGATGGGGTGTCAGAATCCATGGATGAATTTGAATAATTTCACATGAAGCATTTTAGATGTTTTTTATTACTATGATGTTTGTAATTGAAACTCGGAAGGAATTTTTGAATATTTATATGAATCATTTATTCTTGTATGGTCTAATATATTATTTCATTATGATTCACCTCATAATTTCTTTGTTTTTATATGGTTAGAATGGTGAAATTATTTATGTTTTTTTTTTTAATATGCAAGTTTCAAAAAAGTTGTAATTTATCTCTTGAAGAAAAAAAACTTTTTCCAATTTAGGGGTTGATTTTACAATTTTTGTAAACAAAAGTATGGGATGTTTAGGCCATTGCTCTATTTTTTACCCTGAAAAATAAAAAAGGTGTATATTGGTATCAACACTTTTCTATTTGGGGGGTGTTTTTTTTTCAAAATCGTCATTTTTATGGTTAGAGTTCTCGTTCATAGTATAAGTGGTTTAATGATTTACTATTAATGTTGTTGATCAAGTGTTTGTTGTGGCAGGTTGGCTAGACTTGCAAGAATCTTAGATGGTGATGATTAATCTTAACCTAGACTAAAATTCATGGGTGTTGATTGGAAATTTAAGTAAGAACTTTTGAGTGATTATTTATGAACATTGGAAGGTTGTGGAAGCCTAATTACATTATTACAATGAGATAATATTTGAATGTCATGAGAGCATGATAGAACTAAAATAGATATATCGATGTGTGTGTGTGTGTGTGTGTTGCATTATGATTCCACTAATCTTAGTGATGCAGGAAATCGATCACCAAATAATGAAACAGGTGCACATCACTATCTAGGAGAACTTTAGGTTGGGAGTTTGATAGTAAGATTTGAATAAGTAACTTATGGTGTAAGTATTTAAATTTGGTTATATTACATATGTTGTTGATCTTCTTGATGTGTGTGTTTGTGCAGTCATGCTTGTGGAGGACACAAGGTGAATCCCTATTATCTCATTAACATATGGGTGTGGGATGCAACCAAGAGGAATCTAGGCTAATGATGATGGGTAGAATAGAGGTGCATATTCTATCCTACACAATCCCAAGGAATATATGTGAAGTCTCTTGTTTTCTTTGACATTGTTGATAATGGGAGGGGTAAAGGTGCATAGATTTACCTATTTAGTCCTAGTGCAAAGTCTCTCATAGGATATGTGGGATAAGGAAGTTGGATATATGAGCATGCCAATCTAGGAGTGGGTGTAACATGCCTACTCTAAGTACTTGGTCATGGGTGTTGACATGCCTCATGATTATAATTGAGGGGTGTAAAATAAGGACATGGAGTCCCACCCCTCAGTAGCTTGAAACTTCCATATTTCAAGATAAACCAATGTAACCATATGTGATCCCATTAATGCATTAGTTAACTTTGCAAATTCCATGCTTTTGTTGCCAACTTGAAAATAATATTATTATAATGAAATTATGAAATAATAATTTTATGAAAAATATCAATGAATAAAAACCTCCAAGGTGACACCTAGGGGGGGTGATAAATCACTAATTACAAAAATAAAAATTAAATAAAATTGTGAAGTTGCCATCTAGGTGGGTGAATATTGAGAAATTTGGTGATTTAATAATTTGGTAATTTGCTTGGGTGTGAGGTGTCAAGTTGTTATACCTCAATATTACACATTATGTATTAGTGTTGCGTCCTTGCACTAGCGACCTAAACGACAGTTTCCCTTAAAGATTATCTGAACATCCAGAATGAAAACCATTAACTGAACACTGAAAGCAAAACCTTTTTTTGCCATCTGCCAACCCAACTTAGCCCTGTTTGCAAGCACTACCGCTCCCTGCACATCTACAAGGGCGTGATAGTCAGCACTACCATGCATTGCTCCTTCTCTGGGGTGTGGTACTACCGCGTTATGCTCAGTTATAGGGGTGCGGTAGTCTGAAATTAGCCTTTTTTTCCTTGATTTTGGGATCTCAACCTTCGAGGAGATTTTATTGGGATTACCATCTTTGGTTCGATCCTAACTCCTTCTTTGTTTAGCTGACCTGATCCACTAAACCCTCCATAGATCCACATTTCTCTCTTGTTGGTTAATCTTCCCACACGCTATAAGAGAGAGGCCTTCCATGAGCCAAAGGGGGGACTTTTGGGGCATCAAACCTATGATCTTCAAACTTCTGTAGAGATAGCTAGAGGAAGCACTTGGAGCTGGAGGATTGGCTTGGATATCAAGCAACCTTTGTAAGCACTCTTCAAGTTTGTAATATAAGATAACTTGTCTTTGTAATATAAGCGCCGAAAACCTTTTCCAACATGTCATGAACGAGGTAGCTTAGTGACTTTTCTTCTAGGGCTCTTTACCCAGGATCCCTTTCGGTAGAGGGATATCCTTCCATTATTGGTCTCTCATTTTGTATTGTTCGACTTGGATTTCATCACCTTGCAAAGGATACAATTTGTTGAGGTATCCAGCTCTTAGTTAGGAGGTTTTGCTTGCTATCTTGTAGAGGGTCTTTTTCTTTGTAGGGCTGCTTGTTGTCATTCTGGCCATTTTGTTGTACAGCTCGCTTACTGTGGCAACGGCCTCAGTATAGTTTTTTTGAGCTTTCTCTTTTGGCCTGTGAGCCTTGTCTTTTCCTAGCTCCCCTTTCGCACGCTCGATTGCTTGAGGGTTTTGAGTTCTTTTTAACAAGACTTCGTCCACATCACTTAGTTTTGTTCCATGGATAATCCACCTCCATGCACCCATACTCCTTCTAGGACTACCAATTCGGAGACCCATTTTCAAGGGGTACCTTTCACTTTTCCTCCAGTTCGAGATATTGGTCCTCCCTTTATCGCCACATTAAATCTTCCTGGATTAACCATAGGATTACTAGTATGGTTATTCAATCTAGTAATTCCGATTGCACCCAATGTTTCGAATGTTAATTATCCACCACGAGAGAGTCAATCCCAAACTAATCCTTCCCCTTCTTCGTCGGATGAATCTTCTTCCATTCCTTCTTCCTCGCATGATCAAAGCAATAGTGCTAGTAATCAGGAGGATAAGAAGAAGAAGAAAAGGAAAGTTAAGAAGAAGAAGGATAAGGAAGAGACCAAGCGTAAACCAGTGGTCCCTAGTGGCACTCATTCTACGAAAACACTACGTAAGCCCAAGTTCCCCTGCAAACTCTGCAAGGGTGACCACCTTCTCAAGGATTGCCTCAGTCTTTCTCGTGTGTCAGAAGTGTGGTCTAAAAACCCCAAACCACTTGTATCGTCAACCTATGACCATCATGTTGTTGACACTCCCTCAACCAGTGACCCCTTGATGAAGGGTCGGAAGGGTAAAGTCCTATATCCTTGTTTGATATGCAAGGGTATGCACCGTACTTTCCTTTGTCTAAGCATGGACGAAGCCTCGCGGTGGTTGGAAGATATTACTAGTTTTCAACCGGTGTTTCCAACAAATGATAGTAAGTTGTCCCTCGACCCCCTGCTAGTTGGCCAAGTGATCAATTCAGTTTCATCTGCAAATTGATCCCACTCTCCCTTCCCTGAGTGAAGTGATCGAGTCGATGTCATCTCCACTCGATCCCGCTCTTTCATTGAAGAAAGTCCAGACTGAAGCAGTCATCTTGACACAATCTTCGTCTCATTCTTATCTTCCAAGTGAGAGTGAATTGGAAACTGCTGATGTTTTCCTTATCGGTTGAGAATGTCCTCGGCAAGAGGAAACCCTGTCCATTTCTGTGAGACCCCCTCCAAGTATTGAGGTCATTTCCTTTGATTGGAATGGTCTAACAGAATTTCGTCTTCCTTCGAGTGTTCCTTTTCAAATATCTGTAGGAGTTTTCGATAAAGAAATTTTTCGTACGATAGTTGATGAAGGAGCTTCTGTTAGTATTCTATCCTCAACTGCTTGGAAAGCCTTAGGTTCTCCTCGGCTTGTGCCCGTCACTGACCAGATACTGGCTTTCAACAGAAGGCCTACTGGACCTTTAGGGTCCCTTCCTCAGTTACCTATCACTTTGGAAGGGAAAACTGTCTGTATTGATGTCATGGTCGTCCAAGGTCCCTTAGATTTTAATCTACTCGTTGAACGTGATTACGTCTATGCAATGAAGGTTGTAGTGTACTCACTCTTTCGAGTGATGTACTTTTCCCATCATGGGAATATTGTGACCATCGATCAACTTTCCTTTGTGACGCCCACTCATCGCATGACTCCTAGTCACCAGACTTCCCTAAATGTTCCACATGTTTTAGTGGTTTCTTCCCCCTAAGGGGGGGACGTTGGAGCAAAGTTCTATTCTGGTGTCAAGCTCGTTAAAAAATGAAACCATTTTCTCAAGCATAGTTTACTTTTGGTTTTAAGCTTGTGTAAAAATGAAACCAACCATCATTTCAAGCATAGTTTACTTTTGGTTTTAATCTTGTGTAAAAATGAAACCAACCATCATTTCAAGCATAATTTACTTTTGGTTTTAAGCTTGTGTAAAAATGAAACTAACCATCATTTTGAGCATAGTTCCCTTTCTATGTCAAGCTCGTTAAAAAATGAAATAGGTTCCTACGAGCATAGTTTATTCTCTATTTCAAGCTCATTAAAAAATGAAACTGACCCTCAAGCACAGTTTACTTTTGGTTTTAAGCTTGTCTAAAAACGAAACCAATCTCAAGCATAGTTTACGTTCGGTTTCAAGCTTGCGTAAAAATGAAACTACCTTCGAGCATAATTTCTTTTTGTTTTAAGCTCATTAAAAAATAAAAAGGACCCTTTCAAGCATTGTTATTATCTATTTCAAGCTTGTGTAAAAATGAAATAGATATCCCTTCCATTTGTTCGAGTCTCTTGCTAGAGTTAGGATTTGAACCTTCATTTCATCTGCCTGGGTCACTTGGTCCTGGTTCTTCCTACCCCCCCTGGTGAACACATTCGGATTAGTAGCCAGGATTTTTGGGTAAGGAAGAAGAGTAGTCAAACGAAACGAAGCTTGGGGGCATGTTTCGCCGTTAGCAATCATGCTGGGGGCATTTACCAACCTCTGGTCATCATGTTGGGAGGGAACCCATCAATGGGCCTTAACCGTGAGCAAAGTTTACCTTTGGCTTCAAGCTCATTAAAAAATGAAACCAGTAGTCTGAGCAAAGTTCTACTCCTGTGTCAAGCTCGTTAAAAAATGAAACACATACTTTCCCTTTGAGTCGAGTCTCCTCATAGACTTAGTACCTGAACCTTCTTTTCACCCGCCTATACTTTAGGCGAATGAAATGAAGCTTGGGGGCATGTCTTCAACCTCTGGAAGTTACGTTGAAGTCAACTCGATTGCCTCTCCACACCACGTTGGAGCTAAGTCACTTACTTCTAGCAATCATGCTGGGGGCATGTACCAACCTTTGGATTTCATGACAGGAATAAGTTCACCATTGGGAACATTTTCGAGCATACTTTCCTTTTTAGGTTTCGAGCTCATTAAACCATGAAAATTATCCTGAGCATAGCTCGTTAAAAAATGAAGCAGACATCATGAGAATTCTTCCAACCTATCTTCGAGCTCGTTAAAAATAGTAAGATGGTGTTTGAGCTTACTTTTCACTTTTTTCGTGCTCTGGTTAAAACATGAAAAGTGGTTTGAGCTTAGTTTTTACTTTTTCGTGCTCTGGATCCAAACATGAAAAAGAGTCCGAGTGCTTTTGATACCATTATCGTGCTCGTTAAACAATTGGAGTAAAAAGGTGTGTCTTACGAGTATAAGTTTATCACTTTATCCGGCCTCGCTAGACTATTTATGGAAAAGGAACTGTGCCGAGTTTACTTTTCCTTTGTCGTACTCGTTCATTAACCATGACAAAGTTGTACATGGAGTCCTCTTTAAGCTCTTTTCAAACTCCTAAAATAGGAAAAGATGACCAAGCGAAATTGATTCGTTCACGCTTGTAAAATTATTTGAATGATCGTCTCCCTAGTGATAGTTTACCCCTTTTTCGGACTAGGGGGCACTACTTACAAAAAAGGAATACTCCAGCTAATCATGACTGAAAGAGTCCTCTCCCGCGTTGTTTTACCCTTTTTCGGGCGATGAGGCTAACTTTACGAAAAAGGACCATTGGAGTCTTCTTTAGTTCTTTTCAGACTCTCTAAACATGAAATGACGACCGAGTTTTCCTTCCTTGGACTTGTTAAAATTTAACATCGAAGGGCCCACTTTTGGACGAACCCCTCCTTTCTCAAGTTCGAAAAACATGTGAGATTGGACTCATCTATGAGATGAGCTATACCAAGCATCTGTTATCCTCCTCAAGCTCGTAAAACAACAAAGAGGTACTCGTCCATCATGTCGGGGGAAAATGGGAAAATGAGTCAAGTTTACCTTGTTGGCAGCTTGTGAGTCGTCACCTTTGAACATGGCATGCATCCTCACCTTGTCTGTTTTGGGTAGTCAGTCTTGCTGATAGTGTCATCATTATGATCATGCGTCCTCATTATTACTATGAGTTCACACTTCCTGTGGTTCTGTCTCTTCAAGTAGTCCCTGCTGCCAAGCTCTGTTTCATGCCGTTATATGTTCAAAGGGTTATTACCTTGAGTCCACCTCCACTTCATGTCAAACCTTCCCTTTGTGTCAATACATATTCTATTGTTTCATCGGTCCATACTATCTCTCGTTCTGATTTCGTGTCGGTGATGTGGGAATCATTATGGCCCACCTTCGACGAGTCTATTCCTGTCGACACCAAATCACTATCCAGGAATTAGACTTAGGAGTCAACCACTAGTACCTTGGTTCCTGCATGCCTCAATGGCAGGTTTCCTCGTATTTAACAGTAGGTTTTCATTATTGACCTCTGATTGAATGATCTCTCGAATGCTCGACATCAACTCGTTTATTCACATTTCATTGAGATGTACTATAGATACCTTGGGGATCATTGTCATCATTGGTGATTTCCCTTGCATTTCTTAACGGTTCACATCATTGACCGGTAATCAAATGGTTTCTACCATGTTCGACTTCAACACCTTGTAATCACATGGCTAGATTCGTATAATTTTTGATCGGGTAGAAGGCTCTGGACACCCTTTTGTATTTTGATTACGTCTAGGTTGCAATGGAGATTTTTCTGTGTTGTCACATAGATCCACTTATGTATTGGTCGTGGCTGTGCCATTATTGTCTCATGGATATACGCTTGTTCATAGTAGCCATGATTTGTCTACAGTCTATATCATCTCAGTACTCATGGATCTGCAATGTATTGGTCGGAAGCCATGCTTTGAGTCATTTGTTTCCGAGCATGGGAATGCCCGCCTCGATGGTATATCTGACATTTTGTTTCTGTTTCAACTCCTTGTTGCTCCCCTCGATGCTATCTCTGAACCATATTTGTAAAGTCTTTCAGCCATCAGTCTCTTCTGACCTCACACTTTAGGGGGCATCTATTATACCTCAATATTACACATTATGTATTAGTGTCGCATCCTTGCACTAGCGACCTAAACGACAGTTTCCCTTAAAGATTATCTGAACATCCTGAATGAAAACCATTGACTGAACACTGAAAGCAAAACCTTTTTCTGCCATCTGCCAACCCAACTTAGCCCTGTTTGCAAGCACTACCGCTCCCTGCACATCTACAGGGGCGCGATAGTCAGCACTACCGCGCATTGCTCCTTCTCTGGGGCGCGGTACTACCGCGTTATGCTCAGTTATAGGGGCGCGGTAGTCTGAAATTAGCCTTTTTTGCCTTGGATTTTGGGATCTCAACCTTTGGGGAGATTTTATTGGGATTACCATCTTTGGTTCGATCCTGACTCCTTCTTTGTTTAGCTGGCCTGATCCACTAAACCTTCCATAGATCCACACTTCTCTCTTGTTGGTTAATCTTCCCACATGCTATAAGAGAGAGGCCTTCCATGAGCCAAAGGGGGGACTTTTGGGGCATCAAACCTATGATCTTCAAACTTCTGCAGAGATAGCTAGAGGAAGCACTTGGAACTGGAGGATTGGCTTGGATATCAAGCAACCTTTGTAAGCACTCTTAAAGTTTGTAATATAAGATAACTTGTCTTGTTTTTCCCATTTCATGTGTATTGTATAAATCTTTGATATGAAATGTATCTATTTTAGATTTGAACTTAACATTTGCCTCAAGGTATTTGGAAGATCGCATGCTTGTCCTTTGTTTGATTTCAACAGGTTCTACATTGGAGCTTCAGGATCAAGAGCTAGAAGTGGGACAAACATCGAATTGGAAGGTGAGTTACGTCTTTCATCTCTTCTGAATGCATTTAATCTTGATGTGAATATTAGTTCAGGAACTCAAGGTAGCATTTGTTTCCTTTTTGTCTTAGCATAGAGTCGGTGCATCCTGCTTTATTCTAAGAGAGTTTCTACCTATCCGTAGGGAGAAATTTCTACAACACAAGCCTCATGAAACCTATAAACATCAGTGGTACTCATGGTTTTGGGTGCTATTTAAACTGTAGGTAAATGATGTCAAAATATTATTAGAATTCTATTGAACTATATATGAATGATAAATTGGGTATGGCTATGGAAGCTGAGTAATGTTGATGTTATTAATTCCCTTGTTAGAGGTGATTTTCTTGTTTGGCAAGTTAAATAGGTGGAGACCCAATCACTAGTGCATATTTTCCTTGTATATAACTTTTTAAGTTCTCGTTCGCAGTCCCACATAGCTCAAGGGTCGCATGGAATGACATTTTCCTTGGATATGGTAGTGTGGAAACTAGTTGTCGATTATGTAGTTGGTAATGTAAGGAGTAAGAGTTGAAAATTAGCTAGTGAATTCAACTGTTAAACCTCATGAATATTTGATAGTTTTATTGATAAATGGAATTTATGGTAGATACATGATGTAATAAATCTAAATCAATTATTAGTTAATAGGTTTAATGGTTATCTCCGTTGCATTTGAAGGGTTGCAACCCTTACTCATTCTCTTGTATATGTGTGTGTGTGTGTGTGTGTGTGTGTGTGTGTATTGTATTGTACTCATTGTAAGAGCATTGAATTATTATAAAAAATAAGTAAATATATTGAAAAATTATCTTCCAATTTGGTATCAAAGTGTCCACATGTTAGCAATTTGTGTGCGTTTCTATACGGGGGTCTCCATCCAGCCAATCTATACACCCAAATCCATGAAATATGTGTCCTCTGTACGTCCAATCATCCTACGCACCACACTTTGTCTGTAATTTCACACATCATTGCTGAGCCCTTGGCATCTCTGATGGCCATCCACTAAAACTGAATACGAGAAACCACAAAAGGAAATTTAATAGACCTCTCCGAGGGAAATGACTCATTGAAAAAATTGGAGGCTAATATTGACTCAAAAACTTCCTCTACAGTACAAGGAATCCACAAAAAACTTGATGAAATCCTAGTATTTAAGGTTGAATACAAGGCCTTAAAAATGAAAATAATGGAATGAGTAGCCCTAAATCATCCTCACATCCTCATTATTCATCAAATACAAATCTATTAAAAAATGTTATACACAAAGTAAAAGTAGATATACCGAATTTTGATGGCAAGGACAATCAAGATAGAACAAGATGGATTAATAAAGTTGAAAAATATTTTGTTATGCACAATATATGTGATTGAGATGACAAAATCAACATTGCGTCAATATACCTAGAGAGATCAACTTGTGATTGGTTCCTGTGGTGGGACGTTAAATGTTTGGGAGTATTTGTGAGCAATTGGGTGTGGGGAACCTCCAACAATTAAATGATGAAAATGCACGATATATCAGAATTCGCAGAACATAGAAGGGATTTATTGATCGCAGGCCACTTCGAGGGGGAAGCCTCCTTTGATCAATCTCAATACAAATAACTCATGGATTCCTTCATTGGCCTCAACACGTACTTATATACTGAGTCTAATCTAAACAACTATTACTCCCCATGAATGTGGGATAATACAATACACTCACGGGACGACTTACAAAGCATATGCATCCAACAACAATATACTAACAAAGTAAAAAGAAGGGTTGACATGGGTTCCTAACATCCCCTCCCCATCAGAAAAATATTTGTCCTCAAAGTTGTAGATGTGGAAATTGTTGCTAAATCTGAAGTAGTGATTCCCATGTAGCATCCTCTGGTTGCATTCTGTGCCACTGAATTAATACCTCCATGATGGATCGAGAGAGAAGCTGACAAGTGCGCCTAGTGAGGATGGCCTCCAACTCCAAAATGATGGATCCTTCATTATCAAGTTCTGGTAAAACAGTTTGTGCTCTGATGTTGGTGCCAAGAACTTTATTTAGACAAGAGACATGAAATACTAGATGAATGCGGGAAGAAGGAGGAAGTTCCAATTTATAAGCAATGGACCCAATCTTCTGAAGAACCTTATATGGCCCATAGAAATTTGGAGCCATCTTATGATGCCCTTTGAGTTTCAGAGAGGATTTCTTGTAAGGCTGCATATGAATAAAAACCATATCGCCTACTTGAAAAGTGCGCTCAGAACGGTGTTGATCGGCTTGTTGTTTCATTCGATTTCTTGCCATGTGAAGATTGTCCTGCAAAATGGGAAGAATATGATCTCGGGTTCGAAGAACCGTCTCAACTTCCTGAACTGGTGAACCGCTGGGGGTGTATGGAAGAAGCAATGGCGGTGCCTAACCATAGACTGCTTCATATGGATTCATTTTAGAGGTAGTGGTAGGAGGTATTGTACCACCATTCAGCGAGAGGGAGCCACTTTGCCCACTGATGCTGTTGTTCGGAGGTGAAGCAACAAAGATAAGTTTCCAATTTTTTTTTGATAACTTCAGTATAACCATCTATTTGTGGGTGATACCCTGAAATCATCTTCAGTTTGGTGCCAGTGTGGAAAAATAGTTCTGTCCAAAAATTACTAGTGAAAGTTGCATCGCGATCTGAGACAATGGAAGAAGGGATTCCATGAAGATGGAAGATTTGGTCTAGGAAAATTTGTGCGACTAGGGAGGAAGTATAGGGATGGCTAAGGGCACAAAAATGACTATATTTGGAGAGGCGATCAACCACAACCAAAATCATTGTCTTCCCTCTATATTTAGGGATCCCTTTAATGAAATCCATAGAAATATATGTCCAAATCCGTGTAGGGATGGGAAAGGGTTCCATCGATTCTGGAAGGAGTTTCATTTCACCCTTGTTGCGCTAGCAAGTATCACATTCATCCACCATATGTTGAATTGTCCTTTTCATTCCCTTCCAAAAGAAGTTACGCAGTGCCTGCTCATACGTTTTGAGGAACCTAGAGTGCCTTGTCGATGGAGAAGCATGGAGTTCATAGAATACAACCTGTTGAAGATCTATGCTTTTGGGAAGCACCAGACGACCCTTGTATCTCGGGGAAGAACCATCCCAAGAGTAATGCGGTACAACAAAATGGTTGTTGGAAAACCGTTGGATGATTTGAGATAATGAGGAGTCATTGACATAGCCCTGCTCAAAAAATTGCAACCAATTTGGAACAGGCATAGAAATAGCTGAAAGAGAAACTTGGTGATCAAATGTGCGAGAAAGAGCATCCACCACAACATTGTCCTTACCCTTATTGTAAGTGATCTCATAGTCATAACCCATGATTTTTCTAACCCATTTCTATTGTGTTGGGGAGGAGACCCGTTGTTCCAAGAAATATTTCAGAATACAGTGATCAGTCTTGATGCAGAAATGATTCCCTAATAGGTATGGCCGCCACTTCTATATTGCATGAAAAAAAACCATCATTTTCCTTCTCATATGCAGAGACGAATAACTTTTTTCTGGAAAGGGATTTGCTAGTGAACGCAATGGGATGTTCATATTGAAGGAGAACAACACCAAGTCCATTGTTGCAAGCATCACTCTCAATAGTGAAGGGATTGGAAAAATCAGGCATAGCTAGAACAAGTGTAGTACACATACCTTGTTTTAGTTTGTCAAATGCACACCCAGTAGCATGTGTCCACATAAAAACATCCTTTTTCAATAGAGCGGTTAATGGAATTGCAATCTTCCCATAATCCTTGAAAAAATTACGATAGTATCCAGTCAATCCCAAAAAACCACGAAGGCTCTTGAGTGTCTGAGGATGCGGCCAATTTTTCATGGCATCTATTTTGGCAAGATCCATGCGAACCCCTTGTGCTGAAATAATATGCCCGACATACTCTACTTCCTCCTATCCAAAAACACATTTAGATTGTTTAGCATGGAAATGATGATCAAATAAAATTTGCAGTACAAGATCCAGATGCTGGAGATGCTCAATCCATGTTTTACTATAGATGAGGATATCATCAAAGAAGATCAGAATGAATTTCCGCAAGTAGGGATAGAATATTTTATAAATCAATGCGTGGAATGTGGAAGGAGCATTAGTGAGTCCAAATGGCATGACCAAAAAATCATAGTGGCCATCATGTGTGCGGAAAGTTGTTTTAGGGATATCATCCTCATGAAACCGAATTTGGTGATACCCAAAACAAAGATCCAACTTGGAGAAAAAATGAGCACCATGAAGCTCATCAACAACAAGAATTGGAAACTTATCCTTGATTGTGAGGTGATTAATTGCTCGGAATTAAATGCAGAGGCGCCATGACCCATATTTGTTTTGGACAAGAAGAACTAGTGAAGAAAAGGAACTGGTACTAGGGTGAATAATACCTTTCTTTAGTAAGTCCCGAACGAGCATCTCAATCTTTGTCTTTTGGTGAAATGGGTAGCGATAGGGATTGACGTTGGGATGAATGCTTCTAGGAAGGAGTGGAATACGTTGGTCCTCTAGTCTTGAAGGCGGAAATTCCATCGGTTCAGCAAAGACACATGCATATCTATCCAAAATTTGTTGTAGATCCAAAGGAGTAGTGGAGACCACTGTTGGTTTCATCTAAATGGAATGGAGCTGAGTGATGACACCATGTGAATTATTATTAAGGATATTTTCCTTGCGATGTGAACTGATGATGCTGAGAGACCCTGGTTGTAATCCCTTCAATGTGTGTTTTTCCATTGACTCAAAACTGCATCCAAAATTCAACAAAATCCCATAAGATGGGTCCAAGTGTGTGTAACCATTGAGCGCCCAAAACCACATCACATCCGCCTAAGGGAAAGGAAAACATGTCGGAGCACAGGTTATAATATCCAATAGAGATACGCACATTGCGACACTTCCCCTTGCAAGGTAAGGTGCCCCCATTGGAAATCATGACTTCAAAGTTGTAGCAAGGATGAACAAAACAATAATCATGTTTAGCGATCCGAGGGTCAATGAAGTTATGAGTGCTACCAGAATCAATGAGTATTGTAAGAGGGATATTTTTGAAGTAACCCTTAACCCGGATTGTTTGTGGGGTGGTAACTCCAACTAAATCATGGAGACATATCTCTGGGTGGTCGTCCTGAGAAGGAGGGTCAGCAGGAGGTTGCTGAATGTCGACTTGATCATCTACTGTATCCTGAGCTTCTTCACAAATTTCAGTTTTAGGCGGATAATCCACATCCAAGAGATAGAGCTTTTTCTCAACACATCTATGTCCCCGAGTGAATTTTTCATCACAATTATAACAAATCCCTTTTTCTTTATGTGCCCGCATCGTTGCTTCAGACAAATGCTTGATAGGAGTTGCTCTAGGAGCTGGCGTGATGGGAGGTCATTGGGAAACCATATTTATAAATTGAACAAAAGTATATTTTGAGAGTTGATGGGCTGTGATATTATACCTTCCAACTTAGCCAATCCTATGGATTCCATCATTGTGTTGGGACATAACATTTTAACCTCAAATTGGATTGCATCCTTCAGACCACTGACAAAACAACGCCTGTAGAATTCATCAGGAAATCCTTCTGTGTGATTAGCCAGTTTCTCAAATTATGTTTGATACTCTCTCACAGTGCCAATTTGGCAAAGTTTAGTGAGTGCTCCCTTGAACTCATCAAAAGCACTAGGGCCAAATCGATGCAAAATGAGTTGGAAATAATCTGTCCATTTTGGCTCTTCATGAGCCTTGATGTACCAATGGAACCATTGAAGGGATTCATTTTCCAAATGAAAGGATGCAAGTGGAACTTTGTTGACATAAAAAGTATTATGCATACTGAAATATTGGTTTGCCCGGTTTATCCATCTAGTCGGATCATCACCAATGAAGTGAGGAAAATCAAGTTTTGGCCCACGAAAATTGTTGGAAGAAGAGAACCCAGTGTCTGCAGATGAATCTGGCTGTCATCTATTTTTCATGGTTAAATGTTGAAGATGGAGGCCGAGAATTTTTTCATCCAGATCTTGGAGTTTGGTCTTGAGAACTGCAAGTTCTTCCTCCATGTTTTTTGCAACTGCGTGGGTGACAACCATAACCATGATTTTTTTTTTAAGGGGAGAATGTGTAGAAAAACAAAACAAAAACTTCTTTAGTAAAGGAAAATTTGGATTTGGAAAAACTCTAATGGGTAATTGGGGTTTGAATAGGTTTTGGACACTTTCTAATGGACAAGGAAGCATAAAATGGGGATTTCATAAGTGGGGTGAAAGAATGGGAAAAATTTTCCAAGAGAGACAAATAAGCAGAAATGGGAAATGAACTTTGTGGCAAAATTTGAAGGCGATTGGGTGAAAATCGAAGAAGTTATGGGAAACCCTAAAAATAGACAAATGTGGGATAATACAATATGCTTGGCTTCCTAAAGGTTCAGGGGATTCACTCGGCTACCAATGATGTCTAACGACTTGTGTATTGGGGCAGTACCCATCACTCCACGGCTTAGGTAAAAATGATAACTGCTTTGCCACAAATGACAACTCTTGGTTTACCTCATGGGTGGGAACTAGTTAATCGGGTAGGGGCCGTTTTCCTTTTCGCTGGAAGGTCCTCTTAATGGGACAACTACTTTGGGGTTCCTATGGTACTCCTCACAATTATTTTTAGGGCTCTGCCCAGGTACTTTCCACAATTAAGTGGATAGGGATTATTCTCGGATCCAAACCTGCAATTGAAAGGAACAATACAGATGTAAAGAACTACTGCAATAATCACAGCGCCTGGAAGCCACTACAAAAAAACAAATTGGCATAAATTCCACCCAAGGAGGCGAATAAAGTGCTCTGATACCAAATATGGGGAACCTCCAGCAATTAAATGATGAAAATGAACGATATATCGGAAATAACAGAACACAAAAGGGATTTATTGATCGCGAGCCACTTCGAGGGGGAAACCTCCTTTGAGCAAGCTCAATACAAATAACTTGTGGATGCCTTCATTGGCCTCAACATGTACTTATATACTAATTCTAAGCTAAATCATTATTACTCCCCATGAATGTGCCTGATAATACAATATAATCATGAGACAACTTACAAAGCATATGAATCCAACAACAGTATACTAACAAAGTAAAGAGGAGGGTTGAGATGGGTTCCTAACATTGGGACACCTTCAAGAAGAATTTTTTTAAACGATTTCAGGATATATAGAAGAAGACGAACTTTACACCATGCTCACTTACTTGCAATAAGCATGGACAATGGATGAATATTTTAATAATCTCCATGTATTAGCCACTTGCGTCAATGACATATCAAATAAGCGCCTTCTACAAATTGCCATAACTGAGTTGAAACCAAATATACAAAACAAAATTAGAGTACTAGATGTCAAATATGTTGAACAAGCATGTCAAAAAAGATAAAATCATTGAATCAAAACATATGTATGATCAACATACTCCTTATTCCCAATTGGAAAAATCAAGTCTGAAATATATTCATCCTTATTAAAGGATCTCACCATCAGATGAAAAGAAGGATAATAATCAATGTTTTAGATGCAATGCTCCTAATTGGAGTCTAGGACATAGATTTAAGGGCAAACATTTCTACCTATGTGAAAAATAATAATAATAAGAGTGAAAATGATAATGATGAGGAAGCTAGGGATGTATCTTCTTTGGACATAGAAACATACATCGAAAAATCCAACATCTAAGGAGCCAACAATACCCCAACACTCTTTGTTTCCCCAATGATTAGTATTTCTCAACCCCTAACTCTTACAATATTTCACTACACCAAGAAAACTAAAGTGACAGTGATTATAGATAGTGGCAGTTCACACAATTTTATAGATACAAGGATAGCAAATAAATTAAACAAATTCATTTACCCTACCTTTGATTTTCAAGTCTTAATACCCGAGAGAAAGACTAATTTATGTGATGGGAAATGACATAAAGTAGAATTAGCTATTAATGACTACAAATTAAAGTCTCCTATGTATGCTATGGCAATTGGAGGTGTAGACATTGCCTTAGGATCCCAATGGTTAGCCACACTTGGTACAATGGGGTTAAATTTACAAGAACAATTTATAATATTTTTTGAAAATGGAAGGTAGTACAAGTTTCATGGAATCAACTACCCTCACCCCCTTCTCGAAATAGTTTCTTCCAATAGAATGGAAATAATGATTAAGAAGGGAGCCCAAGCATTTTTTTTACATTGGTATTTTTTGGAGGGAACTGCTAATGAAAGTAAAAATGATGATCCAAAGAAACTAGATAAAATCCTTGGGAAGTATAGTACCATCTTTCAAAAACCTTCTCCCACCACGTTCGAGAGATCACATCATAGAGTAGATCCCTAGTTCTATCCCATTCAGAAGAAAATATTAATATATGCAGTCTTAGAAACATAAATAAAAAATTGAATGCTTGGTTCAAGAATTATTGGACTATGGTGTTATTACTCGAAGAAAGAGTCCATTCTCAGCTCCGACCATACTTGTAAAAAAAAGGATGGGTCATATAGACTTTGCATTGATTATCGAGCATTAAATAAAATTACCATAAAGGATAAATTTCCCATTATATTTGTGGACGAACTATTGGACAAGCTCCATGGTGCCAAATATTTCTCCTAGCTAGACCTAAAGTAATGCTATTACCAAATAAGGAACTGAGAGGAGGATATTCCCAAAAATTCTTTTTGAACCCATGACAGCATGTATGAATTTTGGTTCATGCCTTTTGGACTATCCAATCCTCGTGCAATCTTCCAAATAATGATGAATGAATTATTCCATCCATACTTGTGGAAGTTTGTACTTGTCTTCTTTGATGATATCCTTGTTTACAATAAAAACCGTAACTTACACCTCGAGCACATAGAGACGGTATTAAAACTCCTAGAAGAGAATAATTTCTATGCTAACAAATCTAAATGCAACGTTGGAAAAGAGAGAGAGAATTTTTGGGCCATGTCGTATCAATAGAGGGAATCAAGGTAGAACCAAAGAAAATGGTGGGAATTATTGAGTGGCGTAGCCCCAAAACAATCACATCATTAAAAGGATTCCTAGGTCTTATAGGTTACTATAGAAGATTTGTTCAAAACTATGCATAGATTGTGACCCCGCTAAAAACACTATTCACAAAATATTCTTTTAAATGGAATGAAGAAGATGAAGCATATTTTACAAAGATGAAAACCTTAATTACATCCACTCCAATTTTGGCATCCCTAGATTTCACAAAAAACATTTGTCCTTGAATGTGATGCTTTAGGTACAGGAATAGGAGCCATGCTTATGCAAGATAATCACCCCATTTTCTTCGAGAGTTGAAGATTACAACTTGACGAGCAAACAAAATATACATATGACAAATAAATGTTGGCAATAATGCATGCCTTGGTCAAATGGAAACAATACTTGCTGGGAGCCAAATTTCTCATCAAAATAGTTCACAACATTTTTAAGTATTTCCTAACCCAGAAGAACCTTTCATCGGAATAACAAATGGGTGAGAAAAATCCATGTTTTTGACTTCGACATTCTTTATAAGAAGGGTAAGGAAAATTTGGTTGTAGATGGATTATCAAGAAAACATGAAAGTGATGCTACACTACGTGTTATTTTCATAGTCATTCCCGAATGGATCTTAGAGGTTCAAATTGAGTATGTCCAAATCCCAGAGATAAGGAAGCTAATAGAGGAAGTTTAAAGCAACAAGACAACAAATCCTAGTTTTACATGGGAGAATGACATACTATGGTATAAATGAAGCATATATTTTCCCAATCCTTCTAAATTCAAATATTAAAAGAGAATCATGAATCTACGATGGTAGTTCATGTGGGATTTTTCAAAACATACTATAATATACGCTAATCCTTCTTTTGAAAAGGTATGAAGACTGATATTCAGAAATATGTGGTAGAATGTGATACATGCCAGCAACACAAGTTTGAAATGGTCACTCCTCTAGGAATTCTTCAACCATTCACATCCTAGTTCAGAAATGGTCTGAAATATCTATGGAATTTATCACTGGTATTCCTACGTCCAAAGGGAAAGATAATATATTTGTAATAATAGATTGATTAACCAAATGTGCCCACTTCATTGGAATTTCATCAAAATCCAAAGCTAGTAAATTCATTGATAGTTATGTAAAAATATCTTTAAGCTCCATTGGTTCACCAAAGTTATTGTATACAATAGGGATCCCAAGTTTACTAGAAAATTTTGGAAAAAATTGTACCACCAATTTGGGACCTCTTTAACCATGAGTACTTCAAACCATCCCTAGACATATGGACAGACTGAAGTGGTTAATAAATGCCTTGAAAGGTACCTAAGGAATTTTGTAAAAGATTGCTAGATACAATGGCTCAATTGGTTACATCTTGGAGAATAGTTGTACAATAGTACATAATATCATACCTCAACAAAATTAACACCTTTTGAATCCTTGTATGCTTATCCACCTCTATCAGTTAAAGAATATGTTGTCAACAATTTTAAGGTTCCTGATGTAAAATATTATCTAGCTACTTTTGATGAAGTCTTGCGTATTTTGAAAAATAATCTCGAACAAGTAAGGAATCAAATCAAACAACAAGCCAATAAGCAAAGAACTGATCATGAAGTTGTGGTAGGATACTAGG
Organism: Larix kaempferi; assembly: GCA_027924585.1. Classification (NCBI taxonomy): domain Eukaryota; kingdom Viridiplantae; phylum Streptophyta; class Pinopsida; order Pinales; family Pinaceae; genus Larix; species Larix kaempferi. Next base: position 7,073,821 of record BSBM01000687.1, on the reverse strand, counting down.
TGCACTACAAGGAAAAGGCCTTGTAGAGGAGGTTTTTAGTGTTACAAGATTTGCAAAAATTGTCAAAAAAACCTCTGCCATGACCTCCGCCAATGGTAGCAGATGTTTTTACGAAGGTCATAATAGATATAATTTATAAATAAAAAAATACTTGCCGGCTGGATATTTTAGCAGATGTTTGTTCATCAGTATGCGTAATTGAAATTACGCGCCCCGATGCGTGTCTTAATAAGATGCACCGGTGCTATACAATTAAAAACGATGCACCATTGCACTCAACCAGAACAAGCACCAGAAAGAATAAAATTTCAACGCCGCACCGGTGCTTGCGTATATAATATATGCAATGGTGCGATATTTTACATCATACGCACCGTACATTTTTTAAATATTTTTTATTTTACCGGTGTTGTCCATTTATCAAGGCGCACTGGTGCATTTAATATTCAAATGCACCGATGCTTACAAACTATTAACATGATTCGGTGCATTTTAAAAAATCAAACGCACCATTAGGCTTAAAAACTAAAAACTGGTGGGCATAAGCTTTGATCGTTCTCGGTGTGCATAAGCCATCCACATGAACCGATGAGATTTAGAGAATAAAAAGCACCAGTGCTTACTGTTCTATATACGCACTGGTGCGTAATTTTCGTATATACGCATCGGTGTGTAATGTTAATATAAGAATACCGATGCGACATATATTAGTAAAAGAACCACATATGATTCTTTGAAGAATTGCTACTGACATTTTAGTCAAATATATATATATTATATTTTTTATTTTTTTAGTTCCATTATTCATTTGAATTTGAAATATGTTTTATAGTAAAATTCATTTCAATTTTAATTATTGAAATTGTTTGTTTGGATTAATCTCTTATATCATAGATGCAATAATCTATTGTAATATTTAATCATCCATACATTTAATTACCAATGTACCATTTCACATCTAACATTTGACAATAATATTGAAGATTGCAATAGAATAAAAAAGTTTATTTTATTATATATCAATAAGAGTGCCTTTGTCATACAAAATACGACAACATAGAGACAACAATAATCAAAATGTCAAAATGCATGTAATTATTGTTACACTTATTAGTAACTCACTGTTTTTCAATTTAGACACTATGTCCAGTACATTATTATACAAAATGTTTGATTTTCACAAACAATTATTTCAAAATATACAACAAACTACAACAACTTGCATTAACATCAAAATTAAATACAGAGCATCATTCTTCGTTGGAACTATTATCGGTGCTCGAGCCACTTGCATCAATTGGGTTATTTGGCCAAATATTTTGTTGATTGGCTCGATTGTTTTCCTCTTCTTCAACTTCCATATACAAACATAAAAATAAAGTGTACTGAGTGTATCTACATTTCCAGTAGGAATAATGAAAAATAAATAGATAGTATACATGAATGTAAATTGAAAAACGATGTACCAAAGAAATAATTGACTCATGATTGATACACATTCTCTCAAAACGAAATCTCATGCCTTATATCAACAAGTGTTCTATTGGATCCACTCCATACTTTGTTTCCTGCAAGTGTTATGCCCCGTCACAAATCATAGATTTAATATAAAAGATTATTGTTGTTTTATTAATTATAAAATGAGAGAAGTAAAACAACATAGAGACTTACAAAATCCACAATTAATTTTTTATACGCCAAACAACCCTTACTTAACCCAATGTCAATCAATTCTTCGGATGGCTCCTCTTTGTATGTTAACACATGTTTGAAGACATGCAAGGATTGCTAGTGAAAAAAAAATACAAATCACAACCATTACGAAATATTAATTTATTACAACAAAATCACAAATACTCATAAACTTTGCTATCAACCCCTTTTTTCCTTGTCATGTTGTCTTGTGTGCTGAATGGATTCCATTTTCTTTTCTTTTCTACAACAAAACAATTGAAAATTAATATTTAATGTTGAATTAATTAATGAGAGGTATAACATAAACCTATAAACCAATAGTTTCATACATTTGAAGCACGTTGCTGTTGAGATGGCTCCTCCTGCGATGCAATTATGTCCATTTCATTGACCATCTCCTTGTACACTTTTTTGGACATCCCTACTGGCACATTTCGCATATCACCTCATTCATCTTTTGGGATTCTTATAATCTTCCTGAAAATGTAATATGACATTAAATTATTTTTCTATTGATATGAAAAATAAATATAGCAAAATTAAAATTATTGAATGAATGACGCTTTGTAATAGTTATAGATACATATTCTACATAAACATATCTAGGAATATTACATTTTGAATGATTCTTTTTTGTTGTTGTATTTTTTTTCTATTGCAAGCTTGACATGTCTCATTGACCATTGCTATGGGAATGCCTCTTGTAGTTTACATATGACATGATTATTCGAATCATTTGATTGGTTTTTGTATTGTAAGTGAAAAGTATGTATGTACGATATTTCCACTAAATCCCTCATAGAATTATAAAATTATTTTCCCCTTCTATTAACTTCCAGCACCATTCCATATGAGCTAAGGACCAATTGATCATCATTTGCATCTTCCATAATGTTGTTTTCTTATGATGACATTGAATTATGTTGTTGTTAGTCCCTGCATAACATTCAACATATGTGGATTACATTATTTGAAACATATTAGTGAATATTCTTAACTATATTATTACTCAAATTTGAATAAATAATTCATATTGACTTATTTTTATTCACCTGATTCATCCCTCTGCAACTTTTCCATCAACGTTTTACGCTCTTATAGACTTATTTTGGTAATAATCTTATCGAGCTTCCTCATTTTCTTGATCTACATGTCACACATTAACCAATACATATTACTTAACTTTACAAATAATTCAAACAAATTAATTTAAATACATAAATTAATTAAAATCAATTGCCTTCTTCGTAATTATGGATGTGCTTCTATCATGTTGATTAAAGTTGTTGCTCATTGAACTCATAACATGCATTTTCCATCAATAAACAACCTATACCATTGAGTACAAAAGCTATCAATTTATTATACAAACAAATTACAGACCAAAAAATATGACCAAAAAAGAATAAATCCGATATCGGTGCACTTGAATACATGAAACGACTCAGTGTGTTCATAACAACAACGCACTGGTGCATTAAAATAAATACGATGCACTGGGAATAGATAACCGAGATACAAAAATCGGCTTTTGTGCTTTTATAAAATAAAAATATATGTGATGCAGGTCATATCCGGTGCGTTATGTTCATGGCTGCACCAGTGCATTCCTGTAAAACTTAACAGGGCCGACATGGTTACGGATTTGATCAAGAAAGTGGCCCCATATCACCCTACACTTTCTATATATAATCACAAGCTCAAGAAATCCAAAACCCCTCAAAGGTGAAATTGTAATTCTGTATAACAATAAAGGGATTTAAACCCCAATGTAAAATTTTGCAGCCACATAAAACAAAAAGAAGCAGTGAGAAAATAAGGGTTGCAACATTGAAGGTAAGTATGAAGTTTTTTTTCTAAATCTAGTTAAACTCTAAATAAGATAATACTATCAACAGTAATATTTATATACTTAAAATTTCTATTATGCATGGTTTTGTTTGATTCACCATACCTAACAAATTTTTACCCTCAGAACTCCTTCCAGTTTCTCCCAACTCCTTCCACGTAAGTCTCTCTTCCAAAACTATCTCCTGAAAATTTTGGCAAAAGAATGAATTAATGTTTAGGTTTTTTGCTTTTAAACAATATTTATAATTACTTTTCGAACTTAAAATTTCCACCCTTTTTTTATTTAGGGCAAGAATAGTTTGTGCAATTTTTTTAAATTTTGATTTTCAGCATTTTCAGTGCGCATGTTTTCAAGTCGCACCGGTGTGTACCTAAGTAAAACTGTTACACCTAAAATCCAACCATCATCATGATTTAGTGTATACATCCCTAAAGTCATCTGGACCAAGTGCTCATTTGGAGGATTTGTACTCAGTTTGTACAACCTTTTGAGAGGTCATCGCAGGTTGCACACTAGCAACATGCGACGTCGCAGGTTGCTCCATAGCAAGGTGCGACGAGGTCTGTTAATGGGAAAAATAGTCATTTTGAGATCTTTCTCGAAGCTTTCCCATTTGGGAACTTATCCCTGGTCTCTTGGAGAGCTGGTACTCGACCCCTAACTCATTTGGAAGATCTCCTATCTCTCTCCTACCATCTCTCAACCTATCCTATCCATAACCTCATCCACTTAGTCCTATATAAGTGAGGCTCACTCCCATACCAAGGGGAGGAAGACTATGGTATCTACATGCTGGTGAAATCTCTTAGGACACCTTCACTCACCTCTTGGAGAATTCATGCTTCCTTGGAAGGGCTTGGCAATTGGCTTGTGTGGAGAAGGGCTGCTACGTTAAGTCATTGGTTGTGGTTCTATATCTCTATCATGTACTCCTCTATTTGCAATAATACAAATGCTTTCCACCAATATCGTTCTTGATGTGTAATGATGTTGTGTTGTTTACCTGCTTAACTGTTTACATAGATCTCTTATTGTATAGATGCCCTTTACTCGTTTCTCTTTTCTGTGTCTTAACAGGTCTTGCAGCTTGGATCTGACGACCTCGGGACGTGGAGCAACATTCGGGAGAAAGGATAGCGAAATCAAAGAGGTAAGACATCTAGTACTTGATCCTTAAGTAGATCTAGGAAACGTGTTTGTAGTCTGTTCTATTTGTTCTAGACTCGCATTGAGCTAGGGAGATCCGGCTCACCTCCGGTCGAGTGGATTGTCCGGTAACAAAAACACACTATTCGAACAACAATTTAAGAGTTATGCAGTGTGTGTAAAATTCGGATGCCCTGGTGCACTTATGTGTAGGAAACACATTGGAATGAATTATGTTGTAAAAATGCATGTAGAAATATCCGCTACCAAATGTAGCGAATATTTTCCACCGTGGGGGCTTTTGCGGATGTTCTTTGATGGTGTGTTTTGTATATGTGAGCACACTGGTGCATTTATATATGAATAAACGCACCAGTTTAATTTGAAAATTCTCTGGTTTTATGTGTCCACTTAAAATTATATATTCATCCCAAATGTTCTTTTACTATTTAACCGCACCAATTAAAATATTTCATAGTATATATGCGTTGCTTAAACTCACCTTATTCTTACAAAATGGTTTCCAAACTATATTGAAAGTTAGATTGTGATATAGTTCTTGAAAATATTTTAGGACTATAGAGACGTATATTGATTGTTGATTTGGCTCAAATGCAGGAAGAAACATTTGTAGTATCAAATGGATAATTCTTCAGATTCCAACTCATTCCATCTTGTTCAAAGTTTGACGAATTCTCCCTTTCCATCCCTAGTAATTTTAGGTTTTATTTGTATTTTGACTACTTATTTGAATTTATGTTACTTATACATGTGAATCTGAATATTGATTTATTCTATATTGTAGGATCACGAGTCAAGTTTGAGTTCAGATGCACAAGACATTCCACCAGTTTCAAAACGTTGTAAGGTATTATCAGGAGCAAGATACTGCAAGCGTTTTGTGGATGAAAATGGGAAATCGCTTTACCCCGCCAATTATAACATGCCATCTTCAAGCTTCCATCCTAGTTCATCAACGGTAATTCGTTGTGATCTAGAAATATTTTATGACACCCTAGTAGTTTTTGGTTGTTCAAAATTTCAGGAGTTGAAGGAGAACCCTCGGCGTGTCACACTCACCCATTACACCAACGATATTACCCAATGTCAATGGTCTAATACCCCCTACTACAGTAAAAAATCCAATAGGTGATATAAAAAAGACACATAGGAACACTTCCCTATGCTCATTTTTTAAAACGTTGGAAGCCAAAACAACTATGTCTCATCCTAAATTCATGAACCCCTCTACTTATGTTCAGTCAACTGAAAGTTCTAGTGATACAAAGTATGATATGAATTCCACCCAACCCATCTCTAATAGATGATCCAAAAAGTTGCATGAGTTGAGAGCCAAAACTGTCCAAGTACACACCGAGGTCCATCCAATTGTTGGAGGGTAGCAGTGATTTCTTCCTTCCTATGAATTTGCAAAGTAAATATCAAACTTCTCATAACTGCACTTTATATGGCGCTTGGCCGTCTTCTCTACCTGTGCCTGATGTTGGAACCGAATTCTCCTTTTGTGGTAATCGTTTTATGATTACCAAGTCTAATATAGATGTTGCAAATCTTGGTTGTTTATCCTTTCACATGTACTCGTTCCTCCCAAACATTCAATAGCACTTATTCCATTTTTTGGTCCTATCTATTGTCAGTCCGATTACTTGAATATTGTTAAATACAAGCACAACATTTCCATGTATAGTATGTGCATGAATGGTTATGTTTCTGGAAACTTTAACAGGAAGAACCTATTGTATATAAATGGTCATACATGCATTCATGGGAACATTGCAGGGTTCATAAATAGATCTAGGTTCTCTTTATTTTCTCCAAATTGTTCATTTGAGGAACACTTCAATGACCAGGAGTTCTTTATGAAAAGGAAAGCGTCTAGATTTGTTGTTGTACATGCAATACGTAGTTTGTCACCTAGTGACGTGTTGTTAATAAACTACAAATTCTGTAGACCACCAACCGCTTGTTAGAGGTGCCTTGCATTGGGTTTACCTTTAGATGTTCCCTTGGGGTGTACGACAAAAAACATTGATTAATTGTATTTGTTAATTTTCGATGGATTCATGTTAAGGAAGCATACCAAGCATGGTTGACTCAACCACCTATTCAAATTTCACTGCATCCATCCTCACCAATTAGGAATGCCTATAGTAATAGTAGTTCTTCCCATGTTGGCAATGGATGAAATCAAGCAGAGGTTGGTATGGATGACTTATTACGACAAAGGAGTTCCGTGGATGCAATGTTGTTCCATACATTCTAGGACAATGAGCTAGGGGATGACGCTCATATTACTGAATCCTTCTTCGAAATCCTTAAATCAACTTTGACCACACCTCTATTTGGACCTAGTCGGTCAAAGTCTACACAGTTGGGGACAAAAATGTTATTGTACAATTTGAAATCAAAGTATGGCATGTTAGATGCATGTTTCTCGGCAATGTTGAGGTAATTGACCATCAACTACATTATATTTTGAGGAATCTTGTGACACAATCATCATTGAAAATGGTCGATTTTATGAATTTTAAATGAAATTGTACATTTGTATTTCCCACTAACTGTAGGTTATTCAAAGATAAGGTACTTCCGAATGATAATGTCTTTCCTGACAATTATGAAGAGGCAAAGCAAATGTTGAAAATGTTGGGTGTAGAGTACATATCATATCATGCATGTCCCAATGATTGTATTCTATATAGAGGAGAATACGCAGGCAAAGAGATATGTCCAAAATGTGGGCATGACAGGTACACAGAATCAAAAAACAAGGCTAAAGCACATGGTCCTCCTCATAAGATATTGAGGCACATGCCTATAATCACAAGGATTCAAAGGGTCTTTCATTGCAAAGAATTAGCTATGTGCATGGATGGCATGCATTGAACCGAAGTGCGAAAGGATTTATGCAAATCCCAACAGATTCAATCACCATGAGGCATATAGAGGATACATCGCCCGATAAATTCAAGGATTAAGTACGCAACCTCCGATTGAGCATAGCCATTGATAGTGTCAACCCATATTTCCAACCAAACAACATCTATATTGGTTGGCCTGTAGTTGTGATCAATAACAATATCCCCCCATGGTTGTTCATGAAGAATGAACATCTTATGTTGTCTCTTGTAGTCCTTGGTAAAAGACAAGTGAAGAATATAGATGTTTACCTACAACCATTGATCGATGAATTAAAGGAATTATGGCAAGGGATATAGGTATATGATGTGTTGAGACCCATACCATCAGAGAGGAGTTTTACGTTGTATGGCATATGTGCGTACACCACACATGATTATCTGGGGTTAGGATTTTGCTCAAGTAAATATGTTCATTGATTTGTTTATATTCAAAGCACTAATTTTTGGCATATTTAATTCAGTGTGACTATCTATCTTGATCTTCAACACTAGCGTGCTCTCTTTACTATAACATTGCAGGTCTTGTAACAAAAGGTTATTATGGATGTAAATGTTGTGGACCTTCTATGAAGTCTAGGTGGTCCAAAGACCTACGAAAAATAGTGTACGGCTTCTCTAGGGTATTCCTCCCAGAAAACCACTCTTATAGAAGAAGAAGATTTGCCTTCAATGATAAACGAGAGAGAACCCAAAGGCCCAAAATAATGACACTAGATGACTGAATTAGGGAATATGATAGAGAGAAGGAGAAGGAATACGCATAAATTTTCGATTCAAATGTTCAACCTGTGATCGATGATCCTGAATCCTTTAACACCTATGTTGAGAAAATTCCCAAAGGGGTGAAAATGAAATCGATATTTTATGAGCTGCCATATTGGGAGCATCTTAAGATTGCCCGCTTACTAGATCCCATGCATATATTTAAAAATGTTTCATGTTCTTTGTGGTGTCACATATCATAAAAAAAAGTGACAAGTTGGCTATTATGAAAGATCTTATTTCTTCAAATACTAAAAAGAGGCATTAGCCAAGACAAGAAAATAGAGGAGAGGTCGGCCCCTCTTTTTCATTTAAATAAGGGGATGTCCCATGGATTTTGAAAAAAGATGATCTTAATTTGGAAAAGGAAGTTATATTGGGTGTGAAGGCGCATTATTTTTATGGGTTTGAAATCACATGACCATCTCAACCTACTAAGGGTACATATAATGTCAAAAAATTGTTTTTACTTTTTATTTATATCTCTTACCACACAAGTTAAAATGCACTTCACTTTTTTGTCTACTTTGTAGTGTCATTATCCATTGTTCATGTGTGGGTGTGTGAACCACGACTTTCCCGATGACCTACAATGTGCCATATCTAAACTATTTTTATTTGTACGGTGGATCACATCAAATGAGATTTACATTGCTAGCATTCCACAGTGGCGTCAAGAGATAGTTGATATTGTTTGTATGTTTGAGAAGGAACTCTCGTCGAATTTCATGGATTTGTAGGTTCATCTTCTAATTCGCCTAGTCGATGAGTTTGAATTAGTGGGGGTGGTCTCATGTCGTTGGATGTTCTTCTTGGAGAGGTTCATGAAAAAGTGAAGGGATTTGTTCGACAAAGGGAAAAACCCGACGGGTCTATGGTAGAAGGGTACATAGTATATGATTCGTTCTATTATGCTAGTGAGTACATCAAGCAAATCAACCACACACAAGGTGCAATTATTTGGGATGATGAACGTGATAAGGAGAAAAGCGAAGGGGAGGTACTGGAAACGAACATAAAAAAGGAGCATGATAAAGAGTAAGTCACTTATCTTTCGATATTCAAATTTCCACATAGTAACTATTCACAGCATACTTCAAAATCTAATATATTTGATCCCATATGTATTGAATGTGTTTTTTTTCCATGAATACAACAACAAATTCATAAATTGATGCAATCAATAAATTCATTCTTTACAACATGGAGGCAACACAACCGTGGGTTGCATTGTATGAAGAGAAGAGGAGGAAATGGGACATTGACATAAAAGAATTCAGGCTGTTGCACGATAGAAGCATGCCTTTTCCATGTCATTTAAAAGAAAATATGCCAATGATCTGTCCTAATAGTTGGGTTGCAGACCAATTCAAAGAGAAATATGGTGCATCCAGTCATTACCCTCTTGAAGAGAAGGATGCGCTAAACATTGGGATCTGGTGCAACAACTCGGTAATAAAATATTTATGTACATTTCTAATTTTATAATGCAACTTTGAATTATAACATCTATGTTTAATATATTAATGGTTGGGTTATTAGACATATGACACCATCATTTGTTAACTTTTATTACAGGTGCATTCATTCCCATCTATGTGGTAATATGGACATCATTTTTGCACCGAGGATGTTGATGATGGGTGTGTTACACAAGATTGTGGAGCGGAAGTCAAGTTCGAACAATCTAGTCGTGCCAGCCACCGAGATTGAAATATTATAGGAGGGGGATGTTGGGTTATATCGGAAAGATACAAGAGATCATTGAAGTGGACTTCTCATATTTCCAATGTGTTATTTTTAGGTGCACATGGTGGGACACATTCGACAGGAATAATGTAAAGGAAGATCATGATAGTGGATTGATATGTATCAACTCTAGAAAGATGTTGGATGAAAGTAAGGAGCCTTATGTTTTCCCAAAACAATGCAACCAAGTGTTCTTTTACCCTGATGTGTTGGATATAGATTTGTGGTTCATATTAAGACACGATAATAGATCTGAATATGTTTTTTAGAACAACAATGCTATCACGCCAACTGAGGAAGATAATGAGGGTGATGGAAATGGAGAGTGATATGTACATGTTTTATTCCATCATTTACATATTGAGATACCATTTTTTTATTGTTATATTTGACTATCTAATTATATTGTGTGCTTTGCTTGTTATGACAATGGAAATAAAAAGTTGATTACTGGATGCAGTGTTTAAACAATTTCAGTTGGTTAACAACCAATATGATGTGAAATATATATGGTTTAATGTCTATGAATTAATTTATGATTGTATGGAATGGTTATATGTCATTGTCCAAATTACTCATATTATGTTTTGTGTATACATATAAATACACCATGAAAACAACTTACATGATTCATTTTTATTTTTGTGAATGTAAAGGTTATTAACATATTCTCCTTAACTTGAAGGTGGTCTCAAATTTCTATATTAATATTTCAATGCTTATATTTTATGATGATTTTGTTATAAATAATGTTAAGAATTGTATTTTCATCAATGTATGACATTTCTCTTAGAATGTAATGTTTTTTTATTATATGATTCGATTAAATTTATTTTTTGTTATAATGTAATGTTTTTTTTATTTTTTGATTGTAGGTATAATGTTAACTCGTACATAGAAAATGATGCATTTGTAACCTTGATGGAGATTGAAAATTCAACAATATTTTTTACTAGTGTTGAGCTCTACAATGACTTAATTTATGACCGTCATGACAATGAAATTTACAACAAATTTTATGGTGCTCTCTAATTTATCCATCAATATTTGACTGCTTGAATTTTATGATGTTTTTGTTATAAATAATGCTAAGAATTATAATTGCATTAATTTATGACACTTTTGTTATAATGTTTGCAATTTTTTTTTGAATGGCAATAAGAGAGAAAAAACGGCTTTAAGGATGAAGGTATAGGTATGTCGGAATCTTTAGGAGAAAAAATGGTTTTAAGAAATAATCTTATTTTCCCTCTGTAATAAAATAATTAAATATGTTATATTAATTAAGTTGGATTGAATTTCTTCATCCCTCTATTTCTAGGAGGTTAAAATCCATCTTAGAATTGGTTGAGACAACAAGGATTTAGACGAAGCAGTTAACAAAGATGTATATATGCTTAATATTTATTCACCGTATTTTATGGTTTGTAAATAAGCACGTAGTTTTGATTTGTAAATTAAAGCCATGGTTATATATTTGATTAAAAATATTTCATATATGTATCAATATATAATCATTGATTTAGATTTTATTAATATAAATTTATAATAACATAAATCTATGTTAATCTAATTTATATAACTAATATGAATCTATACTATTTTAGAAATTAGATATATTTACTAATAAACTCAAACATGAATATTTAATATCCTAAATCCTCAATAGTTTTGAAATTATTATTCAATACAAAAATATTTTAATGTTATTAAATAAAAAATAAAAAAATAATAATATTAACAAAGTAATAAAACAAGCATTTAAATATAATAACATAACAAAGTAATAAAACAACAATAATTAATTGAATTAATATAAATTTACAAACATTTATATATAATTTATTTGATTAATATATATTAATAGTTAATCCAATTTATATAAAATTACTCTTCAATATAAAAATTGATTTGGATGACTTAAATGTTAATATGATAAACAAATAGTTGGAAATGTAACATGTGTCTTCCCCTTCATTAATCAACTAGTTATATTTTACAATAGCTCAAATATTTCATAACATTTAAAAACATGCAAGGGTAAATGTGCATGATAATTTTAAACACCATCATTATCATTATCACCATCTAACATAAGCATACCTTCATTATCATTGTCAGCATCTAACATAAACATACATCATTATCATTGTCACCATCTAACAAACATAAAAATAAACACCATCATACCATCATTAACATAAAACTAATAAAAATAAGCATATTGAGCATACCATCATAAACATTACGTTACATTTTCATCTAACATCTACATCTTACAGATTTAAACATCATCTAACACACATATAATCTAACAATAACATGTAACAACACACAAGTTCCATTTTCTAACATAACCATCAGAAACATCTAATGAACATCATCGAACCTAAATTAACATACACAACATCAACATCAACATATAAATAAACATCAACATAATCATCAACATCAACACAAACATCTAATGAACATCATCGAACATGAACTAACAAACACATCATGACCATCAACATATAAATAAACATCAACATAATCATCAAAACCAACATCAACATTTGCAAAATGGAAAACAAAAACATCTAATGAACATCATTGAATTAACCTACCATACACATCATGACCATCAACATATCAATAAACATCAACATAATCATCAACATCAAGATTTGCAAAATGGAAAATGATGTACGTATATATATATATATATATATATATATATATATATATCATCAAACTGATGATAAATGTCAAATATACATGTTTAGTCCACCCCCAAAACCATATCAACATCACTATCTGTCGATCCACTAGATGTATCGGCACCTCCAGTAGTAGATCCAGAGGCATTATCCGTACATCTATTAGGAAATAAACTAGCATGTAGATAATAAAAAAAGACATATCTAGGAATTTGAATCATCTCACTCGATCTGAGCATCCTCTCCAAAGATGAGGGGACTAGTGGATGAAGATCACGGGGAGATGATGGATCTATAGAGGCTATTTGGTTGGATAGGTATAATCTCATATCAGAATCTAGATCGGTCAAAGGAGGGGGATATGGAGGAGATGTCTAAGATGATAAAGGAGGATCATGAGGAGGTGGATGAGATGTCAGAGGTGGAGGAGGAGGTGCACGAAATATGGAGGCTATGTCAGCAGTCAAAGGAGAAGGTGGAGCAGTAGATGTTGAAGCCCATGGAGGAGGGGGTGAAGGTGGAGGAGGAGGTTGATAGCCATCCCTCCTAGCATCCAACTAAATGCGTGCACTGAAAACGTGTTGCACCAAAAACCTCATATGACGAGGAAGAATCCTCCATATCTCTACAAGTTGAGGCTAGCAAAGAATATCGTGCACCCACACAGGATGAACACCCTCATCTTCCAACAATGTGGCCAACATGTCTGCCACATTCTACCGATATCTGTCCTGAGGCTTACATGGACGGTGGTCAGGATGTCTACCAGCCAACTATGGCCTGTCCTGATCGTGTTCCTCCTCCATATCCTCATCCTCATGAGCGGGAGGAGGTAGCTCAACCTCATCATCAAATGTGCCAATGTCAACAAAATATATAGTACAATACAATAATAATTAGACAATTTCATTAAAAAATTTAATATTTATAAGACATTTCATTTTCATTAAGTATACAGAGAATAAAATGAAACTAGATTAATTTAAACATAACGCTAATATTACCTCTCTCATGAGGTGGCTCATTCAGTGTGAAGAATATCTCTAGGCACCCTCTCCAGTCCAAGTCGGCTTATGGATATGGCGCCCTCACTAGTGCATGGTCCTCCTCACTGCCCAACATCTCCATCACATATGAGGTGATCCTAGCTAGGAAATTAGGCCGCCCCCTCTTAGGAATCATCTTCCCCCACATGTGCATATGCACCTTGGTCATCGGCCTAGGAGGTAGGCACTCAAATGATGGCATGTTGGTCAGAAACCTCTCAAAAAATAAACAAAAAAGCTCTGAACTGAAAGGGAAGTTAAAACTCCCATCAATGACTACATGGCATTTGTCAAAAGCATAACAAAACTGCCACAAAAAAATGGCATACCACCTAATGCATCTAGGTTTCTGCACTAAAGAGTCAACATAATACAATAGAGGGAAAATAATGCGTTTCCCATCACTAGTGGAGTGATCCAGCATCGTAAGCAAAAGAGAGAGGAACCTAACCTCCTCTCGACCAAAATTAGACATCCTAAACTGCCCATTGCTCACCTAAAAAAATAGACGGATAGACGACCGCATCACTGATATATCTCAAACAGTAAGCTAGTTGACTCTCTGTTGCAGCACCAGCTGGGACATCGGGGAATTGGGGTCAATCCTCCCCTCTCCTAGATAGCCCAGTGATGAAATACATATCCTCCTCAATGGGTTGGAACCACTGATCGGCACCAACACGAAATGCCTTCTTATGATGATCCCAACGTCGGATGAACCGACATAATAGTGAAGAGTTACCCTTAAGGGATGTAGCCTCCTGATAGAAATTTAGGAGGCCAACAGTCCTCAAGAGATCTCTAATATGAGAAGTAATGGGGCAAGGGTACAAATCCATCTCCCTCTCCCTAGCCTTCCATTGTTTGACCATGTTGTACTGGTACAACTGTGCATGCTCTTGTTTAGTAGCTTGTCGCCGCTCATGTCTCTGTTTCACATATTTCATACAATTAAAATCATATTTAATAACATCAATAATATTTTTTTCTGCAAAAAAAAAATTGTTACCACTGGTGCGCCTAAATAACATACATGCACCACATACAGTGCTTAAGTTATACAATTTAACCGCTAACAACGCGCTATAATAATCCTACCACACCACTACTATATTTTAATATATTTAAAATTTATTTAAACGATGTGCCAGATATCCGACACACCAGAACAATTTATAAAATGTACTTAACGGTGCGACAAATCAGGTTGGCGCACTGGTGCTTCTAATGACCTAAATGCATAGTTAACAATTCTAAAAAAATCTAATGACGGTGCGCCCATGTCACGTCAGAGCACCAACACCGATGTATTGATGTGACATGGGCGCAACATCATTAGATTTTTCTAAAATCGTTAAATCAAACAGTGACGATGTATTTTGTTCACATAAGCACAACGTTAACGGTGCATTTACGTCAACCAAATGCACTGTTTATTAACAATTGTCATTATGGAATTAAAATATATTTCCGATGCATCTATGGAATGTAAGAGAACTAGTACCGATGCAGTTACATTCCCTAGGCGTACTACACAATTTAATTTTTTGTTTATAAGGTAATGTTAATTGGTGCGTTATTTATATTTAAGCGCACCGGCTAACCGTTGCTCTAAAATATTGAATGCAACGATTACCATTTTTTACATTCTATATGAATTTTAAGGTGTAGTGGTGCATTTATTCTCGGTGTGCCTATGCCAAATTAGAGCACCGAGACAAGTGTCGTGACATTCCCTATGTGCATCATATACATTAATTGTCTGTTTATAATGAATTGTTTACCAATGCGTTTGATATATTTAAGTGCACCAACTCCAAAATATCAAACACACTGTTTACAAATTTAATGTTTTTTATAAATTTTGCGGTGTATCGGTGCATTCGAATCGTTCGCCTTGCACCATTGGCGGTGAGGCCTGTAACAATTTGCAGGGTGCACCGCAGGCCGGTGCGAGCCGAACGGATCAAATGCACTGCACACAATTTTTAAATTGTTTTAAAAAATAAAACAAATTAAGGGTTAATTCTAGAATAGAAATTAATCTGTTAAAAAATTAAATTATGAAGTAAGAATCATTTTACCTGTTGAAAGGCCTGTCGGGGAGGCATCCTGGTGCTGTATGGAAAATATTTAATTTTGATCATCGTTTGTCAAAATTCAAACTAGCAAAAACAATCAATACAAATGAAGAATGTGTCCACGTGGAACACAGATGTCAGGGCATCCAAGTGGGTAAGGTAAAGCATCAGTGCACTTGGGCTAAAATGCACTTAGAAGGGATAAAAAAAAAATTACCACGTAGTTTTTTTTTTTATTAAACTCTTTTCCGGTGTGGCCAACAGTAAAGTGCACTGGCGCACAATACACCCGATGCACCGTATAGTAGGGTTTAAAAAAAATTAATGGGTTTTGCATTGATTTTATTTTATAATAAAAACCGATGTGTTTGTTAAATAGAAAATCACCAGTGTGTTATTGTTATCTAGCGCACCAGTTACAAGATTTGTGATTAAAAATATATTGATAACATGGTGCATTATCGTGTATTAAATGCATTGGGTTGTTTATTATAAAATGCACCGGTGCATGTCGTATCTAGTAACGCACCGCTTTAGGGGTATTAAAATAATGCGTGTTTTCTAATTAAATTGTTTTGATCGTTTTTTTTCTTGTCATGGTGTGGACTACAATAAAGCGCACCGATGTGCATATTAACTTGACACACCATAAAGTAGGAGTTTTTAATCAAATTTTAAACGGATTTTGCAATGAATTTCTTTATAGTAACAAGTAGAGTGTTTGTTGATTAAACACACACTAGTGCATTTTATGGTTATCTAGCACATCATTTATTAGATTTTCTATTAAAAATTATATTGATAATGTGGTGCATTATCATCTATTAAACGCATCGAGGTTTTTATCGTATAACTCCCTAGTGTGTGTAGTATCTATTAATGTGCCCCAAAATGGGTATTAAAATAATACGAATTTTTTAATTAACTTTTTTTTATCGATAGTTTTCCTCTGTCGCGGTGCGGTATAATTCAATGCCGCACTGGTGCGTTATGTTTAGAGATGCACCGGTGCGTTTGGTGGTAAACACATAAAAAAAAAAAAAAAAATCTTCTAAAACCTCCGCCCGCTCGCATCTGCTAGAAACCTATGCTATAAATAGATTTTTGACCTTTTTTTTAGGGGCTTCTGCTATAACCTCCGCTAGAGGGCCTTTTCATTGCAGTGGTGTTTGTTTGAATCCAACCTTACAAGCAGAGCTCACTCAAAAACTATAATAAACATAAACTTGCACCCAAGTTTTATGGCCCTTATCAAATTCAAAAGAGAGTGGGCCAAGTTTCCTATGCCCTTGATATTCCAAACAAGGGAAGATTGCATGATGGATTTCATGTTTCTTGTTTAAAAATGTTGGGTACTACAATTCATATACAAACAAAACTGCCCCTTTTAGATGAAGGGAAGTTAGTATTAATTCTTGAAGGTATCTTAGCAGTCTGAACTAAAGTCCTTCATTCCAGAAGTGTTAATAAATTTCTTGTCAAATGGAAGAATCTTTCTAAAGATGAAGCTACTTGGGAGAATGAAGAATTTAGATCAAGGCACTCTTCCTTGCCCATGCTTTTTGGACGAAGCATTTTATGATGGTATGACTTATAATAAATTTAAATCAATTATTAGTTAACAGGATTAACGGTCATCTCCGTTGCATTCGAAGTGTTGCAACCCTTATTCTCTTGTATATTTATTGTATTGTACTCATTGTAAGAACAACGAATGATTACAAAATATTAATAACTATTTTTTGTGAAGTTATCTTCCACATGAACAATGTTGTGTAGTCCAAAATATTAGCTCAATTGGTAGTTGATGGTTCAAATATCTTTGGGGGAGATACACAGTTTTGCATGGAAAAAAATGAAGCATGCTATGCTAAGTGAAATTACTAAGTAGAATGGGAAAAATAATGTGTTGAAGATGGAAGGATTGAAGGTTCCTTTGGTGTTCAAAGAAGGACTAATTTTTTTATAGTTTAATGAAAATTTTATTAATGTTGTTGTTGATTAGAGAAGAGCTATGGTTTAGAATTTATAGAAAAAAAAGAACATAGGTGATAGGAATTGTCCTCATTCTTTTACCTTTAATTTCATGCTCAAAATAGTTGTTAATGGCTATTGGTCTCTTACATCAGCTTTGCCCCAATGGATCCATTCCAATAAATTGTGAGCTCTCTCTTTTCTTTTTTTCCTTGGCATTGTGAGCACTCCAAAGGTTTTTTATTATTATTGAATTTTACAACCATGTTGATTATTAGAAAATGTTTGATGAGGGTCCCTAGGTTTAGGGAAGTGTGGGACTTTTTATAACACTTAGGTTATGAGAATTTGATTCTAACTCTATGTTAGTTACTAGAACAACAATTTAGGTTTTCCTTTTCAATTTGCCATTAAATATCTGGTATTTATCAGTTTTTGAGGATATTGAAAATGCTTTGGGCACTTAATAAAATCAAATCTTGAGAGAATTGTAACAATATTGTGCACATATGCTCGTAATTGTGTTGAGATAGTCCTTAGTAAGGGCCTTGTAGAAAACATGATTCTCAAATAGAAAATTTTAAATGTGCACAGGTCTTGGATTATGAGAATACAACATTCATGTGCAGGATCTATAAACTTATAGGACATCTATATCCTACTTGTCCCCATGATCAAGGTCATTCTCCCAGTAAAAAAGGACAAAAGCAACGCCAAAGCACTAGAATTTTCGAGAGGAACCGATGTTGGATAATTACAATAATCAAAATGAGGTACATCAGTGGTGGCAGATGTTGATTGGGTAATCCACTCCTACCTTAGGGGAAAGAGTAAAATATATGGATGCAAGGATTTTCTCCTCGAGGGTGGTAGTTGTACTTAAAGCTAGAATTTTCGAGAGGAACCGATGTTGGATAATTACATTAATCAAAATGAGGTACATCAGTGGTGGCACATGTTGATTGTGTAATCCACTCCTACCTTAGGGGAAAGAGTAAAATATATGGATGCAAGGATTTTCTCCTCAAGGGTGGTAGTTGTACTTAAAGCTTCCCTAGATAGAATAAAGAGACATCACAAAATTGATACCTTTGATTCAGATAAGGAATGAGGAACCTATTCCCTCTATGAATCCCGATCACTCGCCTTGTGACTTACACTTCATTATTATGGCTCCTTCTTTAGAGGGGTGGAAAGAATTTAAAAGAAAAAAAGGAAAAATGAAAAAGTTGAAGATTATTTCTTAAAGATAACATCTACATTAATTATGTAATTTTAATCTTATAAGTGTAGTATACTTGTATCTTTCTTATGACTTGGTAGCTGGATAAATGATTGTTAATGTAAAACAAAGCAGGGGCATACATTGCTTCAAAATGTAGTGGAGAGATAACGAAGGCATTTCATATACCATCAATCCCTCTCTTCCTATGCGTGGGACCTCTACCCTCGAAGAAAAGGATTTGCAAAAACTGGTAAAAGATTAAGGACGCCAAACAAGATATTATCCTTTCATTCTAAATTGGTTGAGCATTGTGTGCAACGAACTTGCATTCAGACAGTTGGGAAAATTGATCAATTATACTTTTGGGCTTTGATTTGTGCCAAAGTGTTTCTGAAAATTTCTCAACCAACCACCAAGGAAATTGTTGTTGAATTCTCCCTTGTTGTTTGGTTTCCAATCAATATTGTGGTTGTAATCTCTTGATGAAAACTAGTTATTGTCGTGCTCGTAAGGATTATTGATCACCAATTAGAATTTTTGTTTAGATATGTTGATATCGTGTGGTTTTTGGTGGCCATCATATGATTTTGTTGCTTAACTCTGCTTGGATAAATTGTTTAATACAACAAATTTAGAAATCTCTATTTTTTAATGGATTCTATGGGTATCTTTTGCCCAAAATATTAAGGTCTCTGCCATGGATGCAATTCTCACTTTATTACAGTTAAGAATATAGATTCTACACTAAATGGCAATTGGTAATTTTCATTTATATGGTTGCAACTTATTCTTAGCTTATCATTTTGGCATTCATTGTTGTAGGGCTTATTTTTAGATGGACAGAAATTGAAGAATGAACTATGGGTTCGTATAAACAATCACAGCCCCATCCATATGAAGTATGAACTTGAAATTTGTTTAGTCTTAGTGTTGTGTGTGTTTGTATGTATCAAACTTGAAGGATTAGTTGAAATGGTTGGACTTTATATGCATAAACTGTGATAGTTAAAGAGGTCATCAAGTGAATTCACTTCGTTTATTAGGATTAGACCTGCATGTTTTCAACTGCAATCATTCTACCATCACAAAACATGAAGAAATGCATGGAATATTTCTCCATGGAAATGTTCCTTAGATGAGGGAAAACAACTCAATTTAGATTCTTGAAACTTCAATTCTAACCTTAGTGTCAAACCATTTTCATGTTTTTAATTTTTTAATAAATGATATGATTGGTAGATTTAGTTATCATGCTAGTGCACATTCAATGAATGCTTGGAAACTATTTTTAGTTCATCTGACCTATAACAACAATTGATTGTTTCACACAAATTAGAAGTCATCTATTTAAACAGTTCATAGATTGAATGGTAGCTAATACAATGAAGTAGAAATGAATGATAATGTTGCAGATGAACTTGTCTTATTATGTTTCATGAAATTCATGTATACGTTTATCAACGTATTTGGACATATTAATATTATTAATATGGTTGTTGCTAGTAGCCATTGAGCGCATAGGGATATCTCCAAAATATTAATAATATTATATTATAAAATAATATAAAGAGTAAATAAATTTACATTAATCATAATGTTTTTTTTGTTTGCTCGAATCTATCTAACTTACAAGAGTGTCCTGTGGTCTGAGAAACCGTGACCCAGGGGCATCTAAGTCATCAAAATCACTCGGCAGTCGCAACCGGCTTAGACCACACCGGCCTCAACTTGGATGAAATTTGGGTGTCGCCTCCCAACTAAGTTGCCCCTAAGAAGAATTGAACTCAAGTCACCTTGCAGATAAGACCCACACCTTAACAAAGTGAGTTAGCGGGAATTAACTCATCAATTATAATATTATATTGTATTTTCATATCTATTAAATAACTAATACAATCAATATAATATTATATATTATTTATGTGAATAAATATTAGTAAATAATAATAATGGGCCATGAAGAGTGTGGTCTAAGGATGTTGGAGAGAACTTCCGCAGCATTTAGGAAGCTGCTAATTTTGGGAAGGATAACTAATTTTGGAGAGAAAGTACCAATTTTGGCGGGAAGACAAAGATATCGCCGTAGCGCAAATTCCGGCGAGAATCACGGCGATAGGTACAGAAAAGTCAAGCATGTGGTACAAAGAAGAGGCCGAAGGGAGAGCTCAACCACCGCAATAAAGGCGCCGAAGATGAAGAGAGGGTTCAGCTACCCTCATTAAAGAGAAGGACTACTGTCAGCGTTGCTTGAACCAAGAAGAAGCGACGGGCCGATGCATTAAAGACTAAGGACTGCAGGAAGCGACGACGAGACAGAAGGCGGCCATGGAAGTACAGCCACTTGACTGTAAGGGGTTAGGGTTGAGTCACTGTTGGGATAAGGCCCACAGTTTTGTAACTGCGATGAGACCTTCGGGCCATCTATATATAGGAGTCTTTTTATATGATAAGGGGTTGGCCACATAGTGATAGAGACATCAGGTAGAGGCTAGTCAAGCCTTTTGTTGTTGCAGAGTCTGAGCATCCCTGAGAATACAAGGGCCAACCTGTTGAGAGATAGTGCAATCCGCAGGGATTGTGAGAGAAAGAGAGTGCATTGTAAAAGAGAGAAAGAGAAAAGAGGTCTATAGAGAAGGGCTACCACTGAGGTGGAGTTTCCCAGAAGACCCTTGTTGTAAAGAGTGGAACGGAACTGTGTTTATTCTTCAGAGTTGTAAACAAGAACCGCAGTTCCCCTGGGCGTAGTTCTCACCCTGGGAGTAACAGCGTGCTTATCTAGGTCGCACTATTGTATTTGTGTAGCTGCTGCTCTCATTCACTTGTCCGTGTTATATATGAATGCTTCATTCTGTTATAAGTAATGTACATGGTCGTCAGTTTACTTCTGAATGATGTATAATAATTGTGATAATCATAGCTACCCGCATAGCAACTAGATAATTGTTAAACAGAGGATAATGTGCGAGTATGAACTGAATGATAAGGATAGCTGAGACCACCTATTAATCCAGGAAGCGGTCAAAGTCCGCTTACCGCAGGAACTAGAAGGGGAAGATATCGCGCCCACGATATCTTAGGTATCGCTAGACGGTTTCACATAGGGGGAAGACCTATCGCATTCCCTGTGTAACGCGATAAGACAGAGGCGTAGCCGGAGTAATAGAATGAGATAGACAGCTCCTGAGGAAGGGGGTTAAGGTGGGTTTAAGCACCCTGGATGCCTCGAAACTTGGCTGAGGACACTTGAGTCTTCTGCCTCCCATTAGAATCACTTCGGGTGAGACTTCAGGTTGCCTCCGTGACCTGTTGCCGAAAGGGCCAGTGAGCTAAGGGTTCTGTTGGTCTAAAAGATTACCGCAAGCCCGGGTCTGCTAGAAAGGAGAAGAGAGATCAACAAATGGTTCCGTTGCCGGTTTGAACACATTGAGCTGATGTTCTGTTGGCATCCTACCAAGCAAGAACTTAACCAGTGGGTTGAGTCAAAAGAAAGAGAGTTTGCTGCAAAAGAAAACAAGAATCCTAGACTGAGCACTGAGGCGTGGCTACAGAAGCACATTTTTACAGATCTCCATGAGATATTCTTCGTAACTTATGCTATTGAGTTATATGGTTGGTTATCAAAGCTTGCTGACAACAGCGGTGTCAAGAAGAATCGAGAAGTTGTCTGGACAGCAGAGCTGAGTCAGACCTTGAAAGGTGTCGATAACCCCATTTCACGCGCAGTAGACTTCTGGCTTGCGAGTCTGCTGGAAGGCTTCATCACAGAGTTCGCGGTTGATCAGAGAAAGAGTTTCAGCGCAGCAGAACGGTACTTCTTCAAGGGTTATCGCGTGGTAAAATATATAGAGTCAACGATTCATCTTCTTCTGAAGAAGACAGCTCAGATCACCCGAGACAGCAGATTCAGAACCCTAGGACTCCTCAAAAGCCAATCGGAACTCAGAATAATCCCGCAGGAACCCCGTCCAGTAGCTCTTATACAGTGAATACTGCCGCTACACCCTCCACACCTACACAGCCGAGTGGTAGTCATACAGCAAACCAGAACCCACCATCTAGAAACAGAATGGGAGATGATATGAAGCTACCAACATTCAAAGGTACAGGGTCGGAGGACCCTGAGCAACACTGGTTCTTATGCGAAGCCATATGGACCATTAAGCAAATACAAGATGATAATGTCAAGCTTGTCCAGCTGGCCACCACATTTAGAGAAAGAGCATTAACTTGGTATATGAAGTATACCACTGGCCATAACAGAACGCTTGCACAGGTTAGAACTGCTATGATTAAAGAGTTTAAAAAACCTAAATCCGAGTCACAATGCATAGCAGAACTTAAATATATTAAACAATTGCCTACGGAAACGGTTTGGGATTTTGACCAGAGATTCAAGACCCTCATTGATCAGGTAAGCTTTGAGCTTGCGCCTCAACAGCATAAAGAATGGTTTATCGCAGCAATATTACCACACATCAGACTTCCGCTAATGCAACAGAAATTAAATACACAAGATGAAGCATTAGAAATGGCAATGAAACTAGAGGCTTCACCTCTAGCAGAAACTAGCACCGGTATCACTAATCTGCAAAATCAGCTAGCTAACCTCACCTTACAGCTGCATGAAATTAAGAAAGGAAAGGAGGTTGCGCATGAAATTTGGTGTACTAAGTGTAAAGCGCAGGGACACAGTAAGGATAACTGCCCTGTCTTTGCTGACTATATCGCCAGTGGAGCTCCTAACCCGTTGATGCAGAACCAGGGGCCATGGTGCGAGATTTGTAGAACCAGAGGACACAGTCCTCAGGAATGCCCTCTCCTTCAGAAATATGTGCAGACACCAAAGAACCTATATTGCAACTTCTGTAAATCTGTGGGACATGACGAAAACAACTGTAGAGCTTATGAGTTAATGATAGAAAGGAAGCATGACCTTTACAGAGTTCAGTCAGAAGCATCTGGACCAGCAGTACGTCCACAAACTGATCCGACTCAAGGAGGCCGTGGAGGAAATTTCAGAGGCCGAGGACGCGGAGGAGGCTATGAATCTGGCCGTGGCCGTGGAATTATCACCTGTTATAACTGTGGAGGCACAAGACATTACGCTAGAGACTGTCAGAACCCTACTACAACGTGCAAGTATTGTAAATCTTATGATCACACAATAGAGGAATGTCCCATACTGATAGCTAAGATCAAGGACGCCAAGCCAGCAACCAATCAGACTATCCAGTTTATCGCTGCTGAGCAGAACGAAACCGAACCACGGGTCAATATTGTAACTCGCAGTGGTCTCTCCACAAGCAACATATCGCAGGACGTGGAAAAAACGACAGGAACGCAGTGGGTGCGCAAGGCCCCAGGAAAACCTATCCCACTCGATCTACAGAAGAATAAGGAGGCATTTCAGCAAACTAAGACTTCCTTTGCTGAACAGACACAGTCCGGATCACTAGTATTACCATCTCAGGGTATACCACGGAAACCACCGCAGGATGTTAGTACTGCGCAGATACCACAGGCTAGCACATCTGGAAGATGCGACGAAGAGGAATTGACCGGGAGTGTACAGTCCTTCTTGCAGAGTTGTTTGAAACTTCTAAGAAATGGGAAAGCTGTAGAGGAACTTCAGAAAGTTATTGACCAATGTCAACAGAGCCCTTCTGTGAGCAATACACAGCGCACCATTCACCATATAATGGGCCATACAAGGACAGGAAGAGAGATGAGGCTCACAGCGCAGATCGGACTATTTGAAATGGATGAGGTTATCCTAGACTTAGGATCAGAAGTAAATGTCTTGACTAAGCAGACATGGGAACAGATGGGAAGCCCAAAACTAAGCAGATCCCCTATCCATCTTAGACTAGCTAATCAGCAGAGAATATCACCGATGGGTCGCCTATCGCATGTCCCAGTGGACATCGACGGAGTTCACACATATGCCGATTTTGAGATCATAGAAATTATTGGTGACACCAAACCCTATCCAGCTCTATTAGGTATTGATTGGGCTTTTGATAACAAGGCTGTTATCAACTTAAGGAAAAGGCAGATGACATTTGAAGATGCTCAAGTCCGGGTTATCGCACCATTAGACCCTTTACAGGGTCCTCGCTACATTGAGCCAATCAAAGCAGAAGAGGAGGTGCATAACATGGAAAATTTGTACCAAATGACTTCTAATCAGACAGATTACATTGACCCTACAGCTGATGGACATATCAGCTGGAGATGTGATAGCTCCTGCACATCAGATTCAGATGTTGGCTTAGAGAATTGGCAAAATAGACTCCACGAAGTCTCCATTCGCAGATGCGCATTCATGACTAAATCACTGCGATGGATTGGGACAGAAAACAGGTATATTCCAACTTTTGATGGATTAGCGGACGTCAATGATTTTTTGCAGCAGTTTGAACAAGAGATTCCTCAAGAACAGAGGATGGAGGTTTTTGACCTTGCAGTTCGAGCCACACCTGCAAGATGGTGGTACACACACAAGGAACATATCGCATCATGGTATGATTGTAAGAGATTGATGCGCATTAGATTCTCTAAGGAAAGAGATTGTACACAGCGGAAATACACGGGGGAGAGTGATCCCAGAACACACATTATGAACTGTGAACAGAGTTGGTTAGAAATTCCAGCAGAAGAATGGGTTCATTTGTTTATCCACACACTGGATACAGTTCCACGGAACTGGTATACAGAAGCAGAGCTCAGAAAAGGAACTATCTCATGGCCTATTATGATTAAAAACTTTTTGGTCACGTTCAGTTTCGAATATGAGCATCCAAGCATTGATCGGGCCTTGAAGATCATAAAGACTAAAATATTTGAGGATTGCCCATTACCAGCGGATTCGCAACCCGAGTGGGCTATTCAGATGGAACATGCACTGGAATGTTACAACTGCGCACAAGACTCAAGCGATGAGGATGAAGATCCTCGCAGTATCAATATCGCAGAAACAGAAGGTACGCGTGAAGTTGAAGGTCCACACTTAGAAATCCCAGCTGTAACAGAACCAATCAAGATTAGAAAAAGCAATATTGGCACAGAAACAGACCCTAAGTTTGCCTCTATTGGAGATTATTGGGATGATGAGACAATTGGCCAAATCACAGACCTATTACACGAGTATCAGGACCTATTTCCTACCAAATTTACAGAAATGAAGGGAATAGTGGGTGACCTCGGAGTCATGAGAATACCGCTTAAGGAGGACGCTAAGCCGATTAAGCAACGCCCATACAGGTTGAATCCGCGGTATAAAGCAAAAGTAAAAGATGAAATAGATAAGATGCTTGCAGCAGGCATCATTGAACCTGTTGAAGAAAGTGAGTGGGTTAGTCCCATGGTAGTACAAGAAAAGAAAACAAAAGGAGACATCAGGATCTGTGTCGACTTGCGCAAACTGAATGATGCATCGCTGCATGACCCATTTCCGACACCATTCACTGATGAAGTCTTAGACAATGTTGGAGGACAAGAAATCTATTCATTTACTGATGGCTTTTCAGGCTATCACCAGATAAGAATCCATCCAGACGACAGGCACAAGACCACATTTGCGACAGAATGGGGCTCCTTTCAGTATACGGTAATGCCCTTTGGTCTTAAGAATGCCCCAGCAATTTTTTCTAGAGTAGTTGTTGCTGTCTTTAAGGAATACATCCATCAATTTCTAGAAGTTTATTTTGATGATTGGACTGTATTTGGACTAGTCAAGAAGCACATAGGAAACCTGCGGTTAATGTTTGAAAAATGTAGACAACACCAGATTTCCCTTAACTTAAAAAAATGTATATTTTGTGCGCCTTTTGGTACGTTGTTGGGTCACATTGTGTGCAGACAAGGCTTGATGGTAGATCCTGCGAAGATCGCCATCATTGTCAATTTACCAGCACCTAACTCAGTAAAGCAGCTGAGAACTACACTTGGTCATACCGGGTATTACAGAAAGTTTATTAAAGGTTATGCCAAGATTACCGCACCAATGGAGAAATTATTGAAGAAGGATATCAAATTTCAGTGGAATGAGGAATGTCAGAAGAGTCTTGACGCTCTAAAAGAAAAAATGGTTACAGCACCTATTCTGGTATTTCCAGATTGGAACAAGCCTTTTCATGTTCATGTGGATGCATCTGGCATCGCACTGGGCATTATTCTCACACAACCAGGCGAAGGGGGTATTGACCACCCTATCGCATATTCGAGCAGGAGACTATCGACAGCTGAGAAGAATTACACCACCACAGAGAGAGAAGGGTTAGCAATGGTGTATGCTTTACAGAAATTTCGGCACTACCTGTTGGGTGCCCCGTTCAAGATGTTCACCGACCATTCTGCATTAAAGTACTTGGTCAATAAGCCAGTGTTAGGGGGAAGAGTATGCAGATGGCTATTGTTGTTCCAGGAATATGATTTCGAAATCATTGTTAAGCCAGGAAGACTAAATGCAGGACCTGATCACCTATCAAGGCTAGACTCAGGTGAAGAACCAAGTAATTTAGAGGACAACTTGCCTGATGCGCAATTGTTCTCCATTCAGGTCGCAGACGAATATTATGGAGACATAATTCAATTTCTCACTACAGGGTGGGCACCACCTGAGCTTACCAAGCAACAAAAGAAACAATTAGTGGTGAAAGCAGCAGACTTCACCCTGATTGCAGGACACCTCTATAAGTTAGGACCAGATGAAATCTTGCGCCGATGCGTTATGCCCCACGAGAAACAGACCATTTTTAAGGAAGCACATTCGGGCATCGCAGGAGGCCATTTCGCAGGGAAGCCTACCGCTCAGAAGATCCTAGCAGCCGGATTATGGTGGCCTACATTACATAAAGACAGCAAAGAGTTTTGCAGATCATGCGATATCTGCCAAAGGACAGGAAAGCCCTCCAGAAGAGATGAAATGCCGTTGCGACCACAGATAACGCTACGCGCATTCGATAAATGGGCCATAGACTTCGTGGGTCCTATTAACCCCCCAGGAAAACGAACTGGTGCGAGATATATAATTACAGCAACAGAATACCTCACCAGGTGGGCTGAGGCAAAACCAGTCAGGAATTGTGATGCTGCTACAGCAGCACAATTTATTTTTGAAAACATCATCACTAGATTTGGATGCCCAGTGACTTTGATGAGTGATCAAGGCACACATTTTTTGAATAGCACCATAGAAGCCTTGACAGAGGAATTTGAAATACAGTACCATAAGAGTACACCTTACCACCCTCAAGCAAATGGTACGGTGGAGGCTTTCAATAAGATATTAGAACATGCTCTTACAAAGATTTGTAACAGTCAAAGGGATGATTGGGACCTCAGAGTTAATGCTGTATTATGGGCTTACAGGACCACGTGTAAGAAACTAACAGGGCACACACCTTTCAGCCTGGTATATGGACAAGAGGCTGTTATGCCTATGGAATACATCTTACCCAGTCTAAGGATTGCTCAGCTTACAGAGATGGCTGATTCTGATACTTTAGAGGAGAGATTGGCACAGCTGCTCAATCTGGAGGAAGACAGATTTATCGCAGGATTCCATCAAAAAGTGCAGAAAGCACGAGAAAAAGCTTGGCATGATAGGCATATCAAGAACAAAACCTTTCAGCTTGGAGACTTGGTACTCCTTTATGATAGTAAGTTTATAAAGTTCCCTGGAAAATTCAAAACTCATTGGTTAGGACCACATCAAATCCAGCAAATAACAGATGGAGGTGCTATACAGCTTCGTACTATGAGTGGGGAGTTTCTTCCTACCCTGATCAATGGCAGTCGGCTTAAGCTGTATCGCGAAGGCCATGCCACCTCCTAGCCCTAACCCAGAAAGGAAGCAAATGGTGCAGATGTTCAGTGTAGTTGAAATGAAGCATCGCACCCTAAGGAGTCTACACCGGGAAATACTTTAGGTAAGAATTCGCAGCCAGCTTTCCTGGTGGTTGCGATAATTTTGATATGAGGCGAGTTTTTGGCACTTTCCAATTCCAGACGATGCGATATCTTATCGCAGAGGACAGAAAACAGATTCATGCGATATCAAATTTTGAATTGATCAGAGGGCTAGTCACTTCGCCATCTGACAAGCATTAACTGCACGGCTGACAAGTATCTGTTGTACTAAGATTTGGCAGCAGTACGACGATTCTTCTAGATTTGGAAAATCCGATGCGACACCACTCCGGCGCACAGTTTCCCAGCGAAATTTCAAACGACGTTTGCAATAAATGGGCGCGGGGTGCTGTCTTGTCTATGCATTAAATGCCGCCAACGGGTCCAGTTACTGGTCCGTTGCCATTTGAAATTCCGCCCTATGATAAATACACGTTCTATTCAAAGCACGGGGCTACTTGGTCATTTTCACCAAAAGAGTTGAGCGCAGTTGAGCCGAGCCAAGCGTATTCTTAGCAGAGTTCTGAGCAGGGAAACCAGAAACAGTTGCAGACTCTGATTTGCATTAAGATTAGCAATCATAGGAAGTCCAAAGTACCACAGGGGAAGGCTCCTCACGCCAGACGAGCCTCTCGAAGACGTGTTGCAGAGATTCCAAAGGGGTGGAATCGAGTGCGCTATGACTTCGGTTGTGGCGAAGAAAGGAAAGAAAATTGCTGCTGATTCTCCGTCTACACGCCAGTCACCAAGAACCTTAGCTAACATGGAGCGTAGCGAGACCCTGAATAGCACAGAGTCAGAAGAACCGGAGCAGGAACTTCCGGAAGAAGTTACAGTCACTACCATATACTTCCCACCAAGAATAGAAAATGCACCAGCCATTGTTCTTCCAAGAGACTTTAAATATGAACTCATACTCCCACCGCTGGATAACCGAGTGAAGGAAGAAGGTAACTTGTGGGGGAATATGCATGCTGTTAAGTTTGCTGATTATAATCTGAGAGATTATACGCTGTACCCACAATTCCGCCGCGATCGTTATATGACGATTCAGAGGAACCCAAGGACACAGCGCGATGAGTTCGTCCCCATGGACCATGTAAGCCATTTAGCACCGTCGGGACTGCTCAACCTCCTGGAGATTCCACACTTTGGACGGGGCCCGGAGGTCAATGCTGTGGTGCGGACGCTACTTTCATGTGTGCATGGTGGTTACTTATGGTTGGGTACCCGAATAGATGTTAATGTTGACCTCATTCACCGCATTACCGGTCTGTCGAAGACTGGTTTTGACCCACAGATAAATATTGATGGCGCCACAAAGGATACCAGGCTCTCAACCAAGCAGGTTGCGGAGTATAAGCTGCAAAGAGGAGGTCGCGCCTACGATGTCAATTCAATACAGGATGACGCCTTGCGGTTTACTGTTAGTCTGTTGGCCGGAAAACTCCTCCTCAAGGTGAGGCCGAAGGAGGTCACAAGCTCAGTTATCCGCCTAGCGATCGAAGTCATAAACGGTAAACCTTACAACTGGAGTTTATTTTTGCTGAATAGTTTCTTTCAAGACTGTGCGCAGGCACAGCAGGATCCACTTCACAGCTTCCACTTCTCGTGGCTGCTGATCCTTATGGCTTTCATTGGATGGAAAGAGCCGCCCAATTCGCAGTTTCCACAACTGGCACCAGGGGCGTGCAGAGGGTCGAGGTACTCAAATATTTGGGCGAGTAGTCACCTAGTGAAGCACAAGAATAACGCAATGGTATTCCATGAATATTATACGCTATTGCTTGAATCCGTCGCAACGATTCCGCGTGTCGACTCGCCGGTCGTTGATCTTTATCAGTCCAAGCTGGAATTTAAAGTCGACAGGGATAAAACCTACATCAGACCCAAAGGATTCAGGAAACATAATGAATGGGCCCCCGGCCCATATCGCATGGAAATCCAGCAGGTTGAAGATACCATTAAGAATTGTTTTGATGAGGACATGAAACAAGCGTATGATGATCTATCCTCTGGCCTAGTTCCAGTTGATCCCCCAGCTGAGGATCCAGAAGATGTTCAGGAGGTAGATCCTAAAGACAAAGAGAAAGAACCAATAGGTTCTAAGAGAAAGGCTACTGAAGGCCCTTCTCCACTGCAAGCAAAGAAGAAGAGAACAAAGGCGGTTACTTCCGACGAACCGCAGGCACCAATCATGACAGAGGATGAGTATGATCTCATCGCCAGCCGAATACAGGAGAAGATGCGGGATAAATTCACTGCGATTCAGTCATCGCAGGATCTTATGCGCATCAGCCTTGACAAGAAATTGCGAGAGCTGAAGGCAATAACTGAGAAGACTGCTTCCATGCAAATTCAGCCAGCTCCAACTACAGTCGCAGAAAGTTCGCAGCCCCCTTCACGGAGCAGAGAAGAAAGTACTGCAAGGGACCGCACGAACATTGTTCGTATACCGCCGGGAAGCATTAAGTTCCCTGTACCTATGGAAGTGCAGATGGTTCATCCTCTTGAGGTGAACCTACCAGAAGTACCTGTGGATCAGTTGTACAAAATTTTCCAGCAGATAGGCACGGAGCTGAGGCACAGAGAACAAGTCACGTATGAGCAAAATGTTTTGCTGTCTAACGATAATGTGCAGCTCATTGCACAGCATGAGGCAGAGAGTGCCCAATTGACGCAATATGTTCAGCGAGAGCAGGATGTCTCTCTTGTTTTAAAGAATATTGCAGCAGAACTTCCGCAGTGCGATATCAGGCCTGAGTTAGAAATAACTCAAAAGATCAGAAAAATAGCGGAAAGAGCAAAGGCTCTAGATGAAGAGAAGAAAAAGATAGAGGAAGAATACGAAGCAAGGATTGCTGCACTGGAAGCGAATAAGCCGCCTACTCCAGAAGAAATCCAAGAAGCACGAGTGCAAGCTTTCAGAATTGTACAGACACAGATGCACTGTCGGGTGGAAGCAGCAGAGGCTATCCTGGAAGATGCATCGAAAACATGGCTGGAGCTAGAGGAGCTCCCACAGAAAGCCGAGCTCGATCAGCACATTAAGCACTGTGAAGATGCGATAGCAAGAGCTGAAGAAGAGTACAAGGGCTTGAGTGCTCTTGCGAAGATAAGAAAGAAAGGAGAAATCACACAAATTCAGCAGCAGGTGCAGAAATACAGAGCACAGCAGATCAACCTGGCTAACGAAGTTAGCCCGCATGAAAGCAAAGTCGCACATCTGGTTGATGAACTGGAGCAAAAGGTGAAAAGCTTCACCTCAAGTAAAGGAGTCATTGAGGGCACAGAGGACTCCTTGGTAACTGCTGAGCTGCTCAGAGCAGCGTTGGAAGAAGTAACACACATGGATGAAAGTATTAAAGCGCTTAAGGCACAATTCGCAGCAATCTCACGAGCAGCAAAGGATAAGCTTAGGCAGATGAATCAGGCTGTTGTTGCGAGTGGCTCGGGGACGAGCCACAAGTAAGTGTTAGGGGAGTTGTTGGAGAGAACTTCCGCAGCATTTAGGAAGCTGCTAATTTTGGGAAGGATAACTAATTTTGGAGAGAAAGTACCAATTTTGGCGGGAAGACAAAGATATCGCCGTAGCGCAAATTCCGGCGGGAATCACGGCGATAGGTACAGAAAAGTCAAGCATGTGGTACAAAGAAGAGGCCGAAGGGAGAGCTCAACCACCGCAATAAAGGCGCCGAAGATGAAGAGAGGGTTCAGCTACCCTCATTAAAGAGAAGGACTACTGTCAGCGTTGCTTGAACCAAGAAGAAGCGACGGTCCGATGCATTAAAGACTAAGGACTGCAGGAAGCGGCGACGAGACAGAAGGCGGCCATGGAAGTACAGCCAGTTGACTGTAAGGGGTTAGGGTTGAGTCACTGTTGGGATAAGGCCCACAGTTTTGTAACTGCGATGAGACCTTCGGGCCATCTATATATAGGAGTCTTTTTATATGATAAGGGGTTGGCCACATAGTGATAGAGACATCAGGTAGAGGCTAGTCAAGCCTTTTGTTGTTGCAGAGTCTGAGCATCCCTGAGAATACAAGGGCCAACCTGTTGAGAGATAGTGCAATCCGCAGGGATTGTGAGAGAAAGAGAGTGCATTGTAAAAGAGAGAAAGAGAAAAGAGGTCTATAGAGAAGGGCTCCCACTGAGGTGGAGTTTCCCAGAAGACCCTTGTTGTAAAGAGTGGAACGGAACTGTGTTTATTCTTCAGAGTTGTAAACAAGAACCGCAGTTCCCCTGGGCGTAGTTCTCGCCCTGGGAGTAACAGCGTGCTTATCTAGGTCGCACTATTGTATTTGTGTAGTTGCTGCTCTCATTCACTTGTCCGTGTTATATATGAATGCTTCATTCTGTTATAAGTAATGTACATGGTCGTCAGTTTACTTCTGAATGATGTATAATAATTGTGATAATCATAGCTACCCGCATAGCAACTAGATAATTGTTAAACAGAGGATAATGTGCGAGTATGAACTGAATGATAAGGATAGCTGAGACCACCTATTAATCCAGGAAGCGGTCAAAGTCCGCTTACCGCAGGAACTAGAAGGGGAAGATATCGCGCCCACGATATCTTAGGTATCGCTAGACGGTTTCACATAGGGGGAAGACCTATCGCATTCCCTGTGTAACGCGATAAGACAGAGGCGTAGCCGGAGTAATAGAATGAGATAGACAGCTCCTGAGGAAGGGGGTTAAGGTGGGTTTAAGCACCCTGGATGCCTCGGAACTTGGCTGAGGACACTTGAGTCTTCTGCCTCCCATTAGAATCACTTCGGGTGAGACTTCAGGTTGCCTCCACGACCTGTTGCCGAAAGGGCCAGTGAGCTAAGGGTTCTGTTGGTCTAAAAGATTACCGCAAGCCCGGGTCTGCTAGAAAGGAGAAGAGAGATCAACAAAGGACAAGTAAGAAGACGAATATAATATTAAATATTATTATATAATATGCTTTAAATTTATAATAAAATTAATTTGAGTATGTTTGACATAATAATTTATGTTTAAATATTTTTGAATATATATATAATACAATATTATTTTGAATAACCACACTACATTATTACATTACTAAATAGTTATGTTGGACTGTTTAGTTCATCATTATATTAGTAGATAGTTATATATGTTATGTTGGATTGCTTAGTTCATTAAGGGTTATGTCACATTGTGACGTTCCTCAATGGTTATGTCAAATTGTGACATACCTCCAGGGTTATGTCAGATTGTCACTTCCTTCATGCTATTAAAGAAGTATTATTTTTGTTAACATTGCCATGTTCAATAGGGATCATGTCACAACGAGTTTGCTTGATGTCAATTTGGCATGGTTGTCTATGGGTGACAATGTTTCACTATGGATGAATATAGTCAACCATGGTTGACTATTAGTGAATGTGGTTGACCAAGGTTAAGCTCAATTAATTTTTGTTGGCCATAGTCCTGAAGCATTATGTTAGATTATGAAAACTTCCTTAATGGATGTCTCATTACAACATTCATCTTGGTTCATTTATGACGAAGTGATGTGTGGTATACAACGGTTGAGTTTGGTTGGTCATGCTTCTCAAGCATTTTGTTGGATTATGATGTTCCTCAATAGTTATCTCTCATTGTAACATTCATCTTGGTTAAGTCATGTCAAATTACTACATTCCTAAAGGGTTATGTTGCTATATTTTATGCCAACCTTCAAGCATTAAAATATATGGTAATAGGACTATGCCAACTTATCTTTCAATGGTTAGAGAACCTCATGTTGATGCTCTATGTGATACTCCACTGGAGAAATAGATTTTACATTGACTTGTATGAGAAATAATATAGATTTTTCGCACCCATTGTTGACCTTTGTGAACCATGGTTGACTTTAGTTACCAATTGTTGACTTTTGTGAAGCATGATTGAATATGGTTGACTTTGGTTAGATAATATTAACCATGGGTCAATTTGAACATGGTAGATAATGGTTGACCATGGTTGGCAATGTTTGACTTTGTGTGACCATGTTTGAATGTCATTAGCCATGTTTGATTATGGTTTACTGTCAATGACTTTTGATTATGGTTTACTATCAATGACTATATTTTACAATGGTTGAGAATGTTAAACCTTACTTAACCATAGTCAAGGAAGATTTTAGGGGTGAAATTTAGCCCATGGGCTATTTTCAGGTTTTTTTTCCAAAAAAAGATTCACCAATTTGACTTGTTTTTCAAAGATGATTCACCCAAATTCCATTGGATAGTTTTTTTTTACTCCAAAAATCGCCAAAATTATCCAAAACCTATATAGAGTCTTTAAAAATTTGAATATATATATATATTATAATCTCCAAACATTTTATGGTTGCAAATTTAAGAATAGTAAGATTCGCCAAGGTTTCGACACTTTGAAAAAATTATGGATCCTTAAATTTTTCCCTGACTATAGTTGACCATGGGTGACGAAGGTTGACTATGTTTATCGTGATTGACTTTAGTGAACCATGTTTGACCTTTTTTTACTTTGATTAACCATGGTTGATTATGAATAGCTAAAGTTGACCATGGTTGATTATGATTATCTAAATTTGACCGTATTCAATAATCATTGACGATTGTTGATGGTGGGTGAGAAATGATGGTTGACTAAGTTTGACCATAGTTTACCGTGGTTGAATATTATTTGATTATGGTTGACTTTAATGGACCATGGTTGATTCTGGTTAACTATGGTTGAATTTAATTAGTTTACCAAGTTAAATATTATTTTCAGACCATGGTTGACTTTGGTTAACTATGGTTGACTTTAGTTATCCATTGTTGATTTTTGTGAACCATGCTTGAATGTGATTGAATTTGGTTAGGTAAGGTTGACCATGGTTAGTAATCATTTACCAAGCTTGACCATGGTTAATAATTTATGACTATGGTTGACCTTAGTTTGAAAATGGTTGAAGATGGTTGACTATGTTTAACTGTCATCAACCATTATTATTTAACCATGTTTTCCCATAATTTACCATAACATTAGATCATGGTTGACTTTAATGGACCATGGTTGACTTTTCTTAGCTATAGTTGACTTTAGTTAGTCATTGTTGACTTTTTTCAACCATGCTTGAATATTGTTGACTTTAGTTAGGTAAGATTGACCATGGGCATTGATCATTAACCAAGTTTGACCATGGTTAACTATGTTTGACTATGGTTGACCCTAGTTTGAAAATGGTTGATTATGGATGACCACGTTTAACCATCATTGATTATTGTTGATGGGTGAGAAATGATGGTTGAATAAGTTTGACCATAACTTACCATGGTTGAATATTGTTTGACCATGGTTTAATTTAATGGACCATGCCTGACTTTGGTTAACTATCATTGAATTTAGTTAGTTTACTAGGTAAAATATTATTTGACCATGGTTGGCTTTAATGGACCATAATTAACTTTGGTTGACTATAAGAAAAATAAAAAACAATTTCAAATTTGTTTGACACACATATAAAAGATTAAAAGTGTCTATATATTTTAAAACAATTCTTTAAATAAATAAAAAAATTATCATCTTTATAACATTAAAAGGAAAAAAACACTTTAATATTCACATTTTAACTCACTTAATATTTTTTAAAACTTTAAAACATATAAATAAAATTTTATAGTAAACTAAATAATTTCCTTTTCTAGAGTCTAATTAAATTGATTTCAATAAACTTAACCATCATCAACTTAGAAATTTATATTTAAATATATTTTTTTTCCAACGAATATTTAAATATATTTTATTTTGTCAATAATACCATTTAATTAAATGAAATTTGCATTTATTTCGTGTTACGAGTCTATGTATTCAAGGCCATTGCTATTTGTATTTTGTGTACAGAGGTGGCTTGAGGTTTCTTTTTATTTTTGGTTGTCTTACATGGTTAGTTTTCATAGTTTCTTGAAAGTATTGATAAAGGGCTCTCACCTGTATGAGTTGACCAGTGTGTACTTTTATTATATATCTTGATTACTGAATATGGTAGATATACGTTTTTTTATGTGGAAAAAATGAAATATTTTAAAAATGGTATAAGATTTTTATAGCTGGATTATGTATTTTAAGATGATATGAAAAACAAAGAAATGGATTGATAGAAATTAAATATATTTTTATTTTGTTTAAAAGATTAATAAATGAATCTATTTACATTTGAACTAGTTTTGTAAGATATATAATCATATTAACAATCAATAAATAAGAAAAATGGATATTAATATTTAATAAAATAATAATATTAAAAAATTACAATAATTCCATTTTATATGTTACAAATTGTATTTTCTTTATTAATATATAATATACATATTTTCAACTCTTTTAATATTAAAGTATTTTTTCTTCATTAATATTATACCATTCTAGATCCATCTAAAGTCTGAATCTACTATGCATCGAGAGGGATCAAATTTCTTGAGGTGCAAATCTTTTTTTATTGCCAATCTCTTGTTGGATATGTTTGCACCTCAAGGGATTTGATCCCTCTCGGTGCATGGTAGATCCAGATTTTAGATGGATCTAGGCTGGTTGCAGTCCGAGGCGGTCACATTAAATTTGTAGATGATCATGATTATGTATATGAAGTATGTAAAATGTAAATTCAATAGTTCAATGAAAAATAGGTGAATAACAATGTTGAATGACGACACATGTGAATAGTAAGAAAGTAAGAGGATGTGTATAATCAATGATAAATAGATTATCTGCAAATGTTACTGATATATTATCCTCATTTTGAATTTACTCTGTTGGGGCTATCTCAACATTTATTGCATCATATGAAGTATGTAAAAGGTAACTTCAATAGTTAAATGAGAAATAAGGTGAATGACATTGTGGAATTATGAAACATGTGAATAATAAGAAAGTAAGAGGATGTGTATAATCAATGAGAAATAGATTATCTACAAATGCTACTGCTACTGGTAACACATCTGCAAATTCTACCGATATAATACCCTTGTTTTGAATTTACTTTGTTGGGGCTATCTCAACATTTATTGCACCATTGTTCGGTCTAACAGTTACATGTTCAGCTCTGGCATAAATATCAAAATCTATCATTCTTTGTTATTATTGTTGGTCGACTTCAATTTATTGTGATCATTTTTGGAAAAATACTCTCTATTTCTCATAATTTATTTTTCTCTCTTCCTGCTTTTGGTCAGGTGTCATTTGTTGTGATTGAATTTGTCGTTGTGCTCTTTGTTGTCCATTTTTTTCCCTTTTTCGTTCTTCCT
This sequence comes from Larix kaempferi, assembly GCA_027924585.1. Taxonomy (NCBI): domain Eukaryota; kingdom Viridiplantae; phylum Streptophyta; class Pinopsida; order Pinales; family Pinaceae; genus Larix; species Larix kaempferi. The sequence goes on along the minus strand of BSBM01000687.1, from coordinate 7,035,462 downwards.
TTTGCTCATTAGTGATATCTGCTAACTTCTTTCTATGTCGCCTAACATGTTCTCATGTCTATATTATTCCTTCCTCAAGATGAAAATCATCCATATCTCTATTATGAGAAGACATGATAACATGAATTACTGTACCACAATCACACACCATAGTTAATTTTATTGAATCAGATAAAATTGAAATAAATGCATCGTACTCAATCAAGAACCATAGTCAATTGAATTGAATTGGATAACACTGAAATCAATGCACTTTACTTAATCAAGAGCCACAGTCTATCGAATTGAATCGGACAACACTGAAATCAATGCAATGTACTCAATAAATAGTCATAATCAATTAAATTGAATCGAATAACATTAAAATCAATGCACTGTACTCAATCGAAAACCATAGTCAATTGAATTGAATTGAATTGGATAACACTGGAATCAATGCATTGTACTCAATCAAGAGCCATAGTTAATTAAATTGAATCGGATAACACTGAAATCAATGCACTGTACTCAATCAAGATCCATAATCAATTGAAATGAATCATATAACTTTGAAATCAATGCACTGTACTCAATCAAGATCCATAATCAATTGAATTAAATCAGATAACATTGAAATCAATGCATTGTACTCAATCAAGAATCATAGTCAATTGAATTAAATCAAATAACACTAAAATCAATGCACTGTACTTAATCAAGAGCCATAAAATTATTGTGGACCAATGTTATTAACCATAATATTTTTTACTACTAAATTAATATTATCGACCCTATAACCTTAATATTATTAACCCTCTTAGTACTAACTAATATTATTAACCTTAATATTATATATATATTTAAGCGTAACCCTAATATTATTAGTCTTTTAACTCATTCCTATTACAATCCATATCTAAATACATTATTAACTCACTCCTATTACAATCCATAAATAAATACATTGTTAACTCATTATTAACTCACTCCTATTACAATTAAAAACTAAATGCATGCTTAACTCACTCCTACTACAATCCATAGCTAAATAATTTCATTTCACTCCTAACCCACTCCTATAAACATCCCTAATTTTAGTAAATTTTGTTGTAACTCAATTCCCAAAGAAATGAAATGATTCAACCCTTGAATCCATCTAAAGGACATTATAGTATAACTAATTGCCATCTTATCTATCTTTTTCTGACTTTTTGTAATTGTCATTTAGATTGAATAAAGAATAATATACAAAGTAAAATAAAAATAAATAATTTTTACAAAGGTTAATATTACATCAAACAAATATTTTTAGTGAGAATGTGCATTTAAAAAAACAATTACTTAATCAGTACGAGAAGCACCTGCTACTAAACAAATTTTTTTTTAAATGGTGGTTCACCGTTTGTTAGAGGGATAGTCCACTGGAAAAATGCCAACACCTGCTATTCCAGCTAGAGAATCAAGGTATGGCCAGAAATGCAATCATTACAATAGGAGCTCAACAAGAGCATCATGTCACTTATTAGAATTGAACCTAGGTGGGGAGGGTAACAATCATTCCTCCCAACCACCCAAGCTACAACCAATGGACACCTGCTACTAAACAATTACCCAATATATATGAGAAGCACTTGCTATCAATCTTAATCTAGCAACTTAATTTTCTTTAAATATTTGTTTTTGGACTATTAAAGTACTTCACAATATTACCTTTGAAATGGCCTAAACGTTTGGTATATATTCTTAAATTTAGACTGGAATCAATTTAATTACTCTTTTAATTTATTTAAAAGTTTATTTTTTAATTTTATCTATCATTTTTCTATCTTTTTGTAATTACCATGAGTAAAAAATAATATACAAAGGAAAAATAAATAAATAATTTTTACAAAGGTTAATATCACGTCAAATAAATCATTTTAGTGAGAATGTGCCTTTAAATAAATAATTGCCCAATCAGTACGAGAAGCACCTGCTACTAAACAATTACCCAATACATATGAGAAGCACTTGCTATAAATCTTAATTTAGTAACTTAAAGTTAAGAGTATATACAAACTTTCTTTTAAATGACTGAAATTAACTTAAAAAATTATTAAATTCTAATTATGAATTTGATTTATTAAAGAAAAGTTTAATTGTTCAATGCGCACTAATAATTCTCGTATGTACTTGATGATTTGATTCAAATTGGTGAAAGAAGATTGATGAGAGATCCAATAAATAAAGATTGAAAACGGTCGATCCACAGACTTAGGAAGGACTTAGGGTTTTCATGCAACTGATCGGACTGATCAACCTCGGGATGAACATCACACAGGGGAGGGAAGCAACCCCTCCTCAAATGACAGATACAAATCAAGATGATCAAGTCTCTCTATTGAACGCCAAAGAAGCTGGAATTGGAGGAGTGGGATCAAAAAGCTCTAAGACTAATCAGCATTCGGCGCAAGGGTTCCCCATCCAAGGCACATGTATTCCTAAATCGGGCAGTATCCCGACCATCCCTGTGGATACAACTCGGATCAAAGAAAAAATAAAGTATATGACGAACCACGCTCTTATTGGAAAATTTATAGGCATATGGCCGTCCGAAAAAGCTCTTATATGGTGGATTAACTCTACCTGGAAACCAAAGGGCCATTTCAACCTCCTGCTCGGCTCAAAGGGTTTCTTTACAATGGTTTTCTTAAACGACGAAGATCGGGAGCAGATCTTTGAAGAAGGACCATATTTTTACTACTCGATTGGACTATACCTTAGAATTTGGAGGGGCCATTTATTCCTAACAAAGAAGACCTATCTATTGCCCCAGCATGGATACAACTTTACTCTCTATCTACCGAATATTGGGACCCAGAAATCCTGAAGGCAATCGGAGGTGGGGCCAATTTGTGAAAACCTAAGACCTCACCAAACAAGGAAGGTATGTTTTTTATTCCAGACTCTGTGTTTATATGAATATTTCTAAAGACCTCCCTGAGGGGATTAACCTCACATGGGAAGACTCAGAATGGTTTCAAACCCTTGATTACGAGCATATCCCCTTAATTAGATGTCGTCGTTGCCATACACATGGACATCTGGTTCGAGATTTCCATTTAACCCCTCAAGCTGAGCCATCCTCTAATAAAACCAAAGAGACATTAGATTCAGAAGGCTTTGTTAAGGTTACCAATAGGAAGAGAACCGGATGAAAGCACAATGGTCCATACCTAAGTAAAAAAGCCAACACATCTAACAATTTAGTTGTACTGGAGAAAAACCCTTCGGAGGTGCTGAGTTCCCCTGAGGAGCAGTAGCCACAACCTCATTTCATTGAGCTTCCAGCCCCAGAAACAGGGACAAAGTTAAAAAATATCTCCTCCCAACTTGGAAACCCACCAGAAAGGGAGAAAATGGAAGAGGATGTCGACGAAATGGAAATGGGAGATCTAGATTTGGATAGCATTGAAGAAGCATGCAGGAAAAAGGAGGTCCACTCTATCCCAGTTGAACAACTACAACTCCTAGCAGAGGCAATCTTGAAATAAAAAACCTACTCCAGGCCTAGGAATTGGACCCTTAAAACTTAAGTAGACAAAACACAAACATAAATAAGGAGGTACGAAAAGAGGAAGGAAGACCAATAGATAGCGGATTGAGGAAGTAGGGGCTTAGTTAGTAGACTCAGGACAATATCCTACTATTTAGGTGGCTCTTCTCTCTGTCAGATATATTTCCTGATGAAGATTCTATCATGGAATATCGGAGGGACCAATGGTCCTCAAAAAATCAAAACTCCTAAAAAAACATCATTATGGAGAAACCCTCAATAGTCTTCTTACAAGAAACGAAGTACTCTAAGGATCAACTGGTATTTAAAGCGAGGACGCTCTGGAAAAAGTGTAAGATAATGGCTATAGATGTTGTTGGTCACACTAGAGGTTTGGCGATCCTATGGGATCCCAGCCAGGTGTGTCTTGATAACTTTGTATCGACGACCTTTAGTCTTTCAACAGAATTTCAAATCCTTGGAACAACTGCTAGAGGTATTATTACGAATGTGTATGGCCCTAGCAATTTTCCTCAAAAAATAAACTTCATCAACACTCTGATCAGTTTGAGGAGGTCTTTTGAAGGACTCCATTGGATCATAGGAGGCGATTTTAATCTAATCCGCTCTCTATCTGGAAAAAAAAGGAGGTAGAAGAGTTCTTACTCAACAAAGTACTATTTTTTATGATTTCATTGATTCGAACCACCTGCTAAACATTGGATTTGGAAGCAGGGAATATAATTGGAATAACAGACGAGGAGGGGATCACCATGTAGCTGTGTGACTTGACAGGTTTCTAATTTCAAAAAGTATTATGTTATTTGGCGGGGCTTTGGCTTCTCACCCTCTAGCTTCGACACATTCAGACCACTGGCCGATTAATTTGATCTGGAGTAACATTGGGATCAGAATGACAAAGTCTTTCCGTTTTGAGCAGTTTTGGCTTTCTCATCAAGTTTTCCGTGCACAAATGGAGACTTGGTGGAAAACAATCATCCCTCCTAACGACACTAAGATGTAACAATTCCAACAAAAATTGAAGCTTATAAAACAGAAATTGAAAATTTCAAATAAAGATGTCTTTGGTAACATATTAATGGAAAAGGATAAATTGGAACATCAAATGGAAAAAATCCAGGAAACCATCATGAAGGAGGGACTCACATATGATCTCCACTCGGAGGAAAAGCTTGTTTCCTAATAGCTTTAGGAACGGGAAAAACAAGAAGAAATCCTATGGAAGCAAAAATCTTGGAATCAATGGTTAAAGGACGGGGATAAAAATACAAAATTCTTCCACCGTGCCACCATTCAGCAAAGACACTATAATCAAATAAACAATTTAAGAACCCACGATGGTCAGGTTTTGGATACCCATGAATATATTGAGAAGGAGATGATTTTCCATTTCAAGTCTTTGCTTACTGAACCTAATATTGACAGAATTGAGGCCATCATGGAAATCAAAAGAGTTATCCCTAGTTTGGTTACTATAGAGCATAATGAGATGCTCATAAGACCTATTTATCTTCAAGAAGTGGAGGGAGAAATCAACCAAATGGAGGATGGAAAATCCCCTGGACCTTATGGTTTTACTACAAATTTCTTTCACCACTTTTGGAACTTGATTAAGATTTACTTCTGGGAATTTGTGGAGGAATCAAGGAAAATAAAGGGATTCCTCTCGGCACTCAACTCCACCTTCCTAACCATGATTCCCAAAATAGAAATGGTTGACAACCCTGGGATGTTTCGACCTATTGGACTGTGTAACATCATTTACAAAATCATCACAAAGGTCATGGAAAACTGTCTCAAACCCATCCTTCCTACTCTAATCTACCCTGAACAATTAGGGTTTGTGGAAGGAAGACAAATTTTAGATGCCATTATCTTAGCCAATGAAGTTTTACACTCCCTCCAGGTCACTAAAAAAGCTGGAATGATGCTGAAACTGGATCTTTCTAAATATTATGATAAGCTTAACTGGAAGTTCATGAAAGAGATTATGAGTTCCTTTGGTTTTGGAGATAGTTGGATTCAATGGATAGAAAATATGACCTCCTCATCTTTCTTCTCCATCCTTATTAATGGTACCCCTTCTGATGTCTTTAGACCTTCAAGGGGTATTCGTCAGGGAGATCCCTTATCCCCTTTCATATTTTTCCTAATGACTGAAGTCCTGGGGTAGTTTATCTCTCACATGTTGAACCAACAGACCCTCAAAGGCCTATGTTTCCCCCCTTATGAAAAATCCCTGACTCATCAACAATTTGTGGACGATACTCCTCTCATGGGGCATTCATCGGTTCTGGAAGCGAGACAACTTAAGAAGGGGTTAAACATATTTCTCAAATCATCTGGACTAATCATCAATGAGGACAAGTCTTAGGTGTTCTTTTTTAACACCCCTCCCATTACTCAAAGGAGTATACTGCGGATCTTGGGTTTCAAACAGATTTCCCTTCCAACCAAATACCTTGGAGAACCCTTATCTGTTTGGGTCCTGAAAAATATCTCCTAGGAAGAGCTCCTTAATAAAATGAAGGAGAAACTTTCGAATTGGACGTTGCGGGCTTTAAATTTCCCTGGCAGATTGGTTTTGGTCAAATCAGTTTTACAGGCTATGCCTCTGTGCCTTTTCTCTGTGTTGGCTGCTCCAAAGCATGTGATGAAAGAAATCTGCAGTATTCAAAGAACCTTTTTATGGGGAGGAACAACTGACCACCGTAAATGGCCACTTTTCGATTGGGCCACTCTCTGTCAACCGAAGAAGGAAGGGGGTTTGGGACTCCATGACCCTGAAAGACTCAGTATTGTTTGTGGGGAGAAATTTTGGTGGAGATGGATCACCCATACTAATGAACCTTGGGCTAGTTTCTGGTCCACGAAGTATGCCCCAGATAAACCCCAACAACACCTTATCCGAATTAAGGGGCATCAGACGGGATCCCATATTTGGAAAATGGAAAGGGCAGGGAAGTTTCTGATCCAAAAACACAATTTCTGGGAAATTAGAGAGGGCTCATCACCCAACCTATTGACTGATTCCTAGCAACAAGAACCAACTCTCCTTAATCTTATGACCAATATAATCCCTCATCCCTTAATGGATCACAACTAGAGGACGATCAATTACTACTGGCTGATGGAGCATGATGACAGAGGCTTCAGGAAATGGAAACATTTAGACTGGTGGAGGGAAAAATTTGGTATGGATGAAGGGGGTATGATTTACAACCATCTTAGCCAAGGATGGATAAAAATTCAGGAGGGGCCTCATAAAATCCATTGGGGATACTCTCCCAAAGGCATGTTTAGTATTAAGGAAGCTTACTCTCTACATAATGCATTTGTGGAATATCTTGAGGGTCGTGAATGGATGAAACTCTGGGATAACAAATTATGGCATAAAATTACATTGTTCCTATGGATGGTCTTAAAAGGCAGAATCCTAACTTGGGATAACATCATGAAACGGGGCATTGCAGCGCCCTCTTATTTTTTTCTATGTGGAGAAGATACCAAAACCATTTCCCATCTCCTCGATGTATGCAGCTTCACCTCGGAACTGTGGGACAAAGGTGTTGTGAGTTTCTATATAACCGATAGAGTTCGCACAGACCCCACAGCTTCACTCAAACAATGGAGAGGAGAACCATTCCAAGGTAGAATACCCAACCAAATATGGCAGTTGTTTCCTGGTTTCCTTTTCTAGGAGGTTTGGAAAGAACGCAATAGGCGGATTTTTATAGGTAAACATCAGACTGGACAATTTGTTCGGAACCAACTTTGAAAATAAATTCAAGAGACTCTTACATTCTCTCTGTGGAATGAACAAGATCTACTAATTCCATATACAGAGAGGCTCCTTTTACGCACCTGGGCAATACAGACTCTCCATATCCACATTGGAATCCTTCATCGTCGTCAATGCTTTCCATCTAGTCCGATTGTTTGGACTCCACCTCCCTCAAGCTAGATCAAGTTGAATTTTGATGGGGCATCCATGGGAAATCTGGGTAAGGCTGGCTATGGAGGAGCCTTTTGCGACAACCAGGGCAAAGTGACTAGTATTATCTTCGGTTACTTGGGACTGGAAACGAATAATGCGGTTGAAATTGAAGCTCTCCTATAGGGCCTATGCACGGAAAGACGACGTGGTTATACCAAACTGCAAGTGGAAGGTGACTCAAAGGTGGTAATACAGCTCGCGACCAAGTTATACCATGGGTCCCAGGTGGCAAAGATGGTTCCATCCTGGCGTCTTACTTTTCGCAACCAATGTCTTGGCGATATCCTTGCTTTAATGAATGTTGTCACCTTCCACCATGTCCATCATCAAGCTAACACTTTGGCGGACCATCTCGCCAACCAGGGCTCCACTGGTACTAGGGACTGATGGGAAGGAATATTACAGGACATGCTTGCTGAAACGTGCCGATCTAATTGCATGCAAATCGAAAGGGCCGAAATGAGGACTTAGGATCCCTCTCCTGTCCTTGGGAACCAAAATTTGAGTCGTGTGATGTCATGCCATGAATCCTCCAAGTTACCACTTGGACAGATGGACCTTCGTCCGATGACTATATTAAATGAGCATGCTCGCACCACCTCTCCATCTAGTTATTAAGTTATATTACGTGAAGTGGGGAGATGTGAAGATGCAAAACAATATTTCTCCCATGATTCTAATATGTGAGACCATTAGGGATCATTTTTGCTGAGGGTTGTCAAGGATGACGGAAGTACCAACCGATCCATGGCCATTAGGGTTGGCATTAGGGTTGGCATTATGGTCGTGAGCGAATCTTCCCCTTTAAATTCTCATCCTTTATGTGTGTTCAGCCACATGTTCCATAGCTCGTATATTGCTTTCATTCTCCCCATTCTGTCTGTTTCTTCTCTCTGGTCTGTCAACGGGAGGAAGGAAGGGAGAAGTATTCCGCCCCGAGGAAGACCGATGAGGGGTGGTCCGCTAAATCAGGGAGGTCCCAACCAAGATCAATGGCATGTAGCCTCCACGGCTATCTTCTTTCGCAGAATGTTCCCACAAGAAATTCAGGATGATATTGAGGAATTGGAGGAAAACCTCTGGTTGCGAGTGGGGGATGAAGAACCCCTGCCAGAGGTAGCTGCAATGGCTGATTGGATACAAGACCCTGGGAATACCAAAGGAAGGATGGTGTTGTACAACCACACAGTGGTGACTCTCTGGGTTATGAAGACCTTAATTGCTCAGTCGATGGAGACAGCGGCCGACCTCCTGTTATGGCTCAACCCAAAGTGATAATACTCAACAATCATCCAACGGGGACTGCGACTCCACAAGACCCTACTCAGGATGCAGGTCCCCACACTTCTGCTTAACTTCGCTGAGTCCTTTTTGCATGTTTCTAGGAGGGTATAGGGTTTTACTCTATTTTTTTAGAAGTTATCAGTTTTTAGCTTGTTTCGGCATATTCTTGATTTCGTTAGTCTGTTGGGTTCTTTTGTTATGGATATGGAGGCACAATGTGCTGTATATGAGCGTCAATTTCTTAACTCTGGGTCTTTATGTGCCAATTTTGAAGGGCATCCACCAATGTAATCTCTATTTCAGTCTATACGCCTAGTAGAAGTCATGGGTATGTCTCTCAGTGGCAGTTTTTTGTCTTAGAAATACAAGGGGACAAGCAAGCGAATGTACTCTTTTACCACCAGTATATAATATAATGTTTCTCTTTTTGCTTAAAAAAAAAGAAAATCTCGTATATACTCATATATTTGTAAAAATTTATGATATTTATTTATTTGCGATAATAATAAATGAGAATTGGTGTAAAAGTTTTGTATATATTCCTAAATTTAAGCCGGCATCTGGGATGTTGGGTGAAACAGACACTTGAATCTATTTTTGAATGATGTATGATTGAGTACTTTTTTATTTCAATAATAACAAAAGTACTGTTTTTTTGTTCTAGAAAAAAAATTTAAGCCAACATCAATTTAAAAAAAAATTTTATATTTTTATTTAAGCTTACATTAATTTAATTTTGATTTTTTTGGGTGCATAACGCTAGGTTACGTGACAACACCATCTCCCCCATATTGGATCATAGGAGGTGATTTTAATCTAATCCGCTCTCTATCTGGAAAAAAAAGGAGGTAGACAAGTTCTTACTCAAGAAAGTACTATTTTTTATGATTTCATTGATTCGAGCCACCTGGTAGACATTGGCTTTGGAAGCAGGGAATATACTTGGAATAACATAAGAGGAGGGGATCACCATGTAGCTGCGTGACTTGACAGGTTTCTAATTTCGGAAAGTATTATGTTATTTGGCGGGGCTCTGGCCTCTCACCCTCTAGCTTCGACACGTTCATACCACTGGCCGATTAATTTGATCTAGAGTAACATTGGGATCAGAATGACAAAGTCTTTCCATTTTTAGTAGTTTTGGATTTCTCATCAGGGTTTCTATGCACAAATGGAGACTTGGTGGAAAACAATCATCCCTCCTAACGACACTAAGATGTAACAATTCCAACAAAAATTGAAGCTTATAAAACAGAAATTGAAAATTTCAAATAAAGATGTCTTTGGTAACATATTAATGGAAAAGGATAAATTGGAACATCAAATGGAAAAAATCCAGGAAACCATCATGAAGGAGGGACTCACATATGATCTCCACTCGGAGGAAAAGCTTGTTTCCTAATAGCTTTAGGAACGGGAAAAACAAGAAGAAATCCTATGGAAGCAAAAATCTTGGAATCAATGGTTAAAGGACGGGGATAAAAATACAAAATTCTTCCACCGTGCCACCATTCAGCAAAGACACTATAATCAAATAAACAATTTAAGAACCCACGATGGTCAGGTTTTGGATACCCATGAATATATTGAGAAGGAGATGATTTTCCATTTCAAGTCTTTGCTTACTGAACCTAATATTGACAGAATTGAGGCCATCATGGAAATCAAAAGAGTTATCCCTAGTTTGGTTACTATAGAGCATAATGAGATGCTCATAAGACCTATTTATCTTCAAGAAGTGGAGGGAGAAATCAACCAAATGGAGGATGGAAAATCCCCCGGACCTTATGGTTTTACTACAAATTTCTTTCACCACTTTTGGAACTTGATTAAGATTTACTTCTGGGAATTTGTGGAGGAATCAAGGAAAATAAAGGGATTCCTCTCGGCACTCAACTCCACCTTCCTAACCATGATTCCCAAAATAGAAATGGTTGACAACCCTGGGATGTTTCGACCTATTGGACTGTGTAACATCATTTACAAAATCATCACAAAGGTCATGGAAAACTGTCTCAAACCCATCCTTCCTACTCTAATCTACCCTGAACAATTAGGGTTTGTGGAAGGAAGACAAATTTTAGATGCCATTATCTTAGCCAATGAATTTTTACACTCCCTCCAGGTCACTAAAAAAGCTGGAATGATGCTGAAACTGGATCTTTCTAAATATTATGATAAGCTTAACTGGAAGTTCATGAAAGAGATTATGAGTTCCTTTGGTTTTGGAGATAGTTGGATTCAATGGATAGAAAATCTGACCTCCTCATCTTTCTTCTCCATCCTTATTAATGCTACCCCTTCTGATGTCTTTAGACCTTCAAGGGGTATTCGTCAGGGAGATCCCTTATCCCATTTCATATTTTTCCTAATGACTGAAGGCATGGGGTAGTTTATCTCTCACATGTTGAACCAACAGACCCTCAAAGGCCTCTGTTTCCCCCCTTATGAAAAATACCTGACTCATCAACAATTTGTGGACGATACTCTTCGCATGGGGCATTCATCGGTTTAGGAAGCGAGAAAGCTTAAGAAGGGGTTAAGAATCTTTCTCAAATCATTTGGACTAATCATCAATGAGGACAAGTCTCAAATGTTCTTTTTTAACACCCCTCGCATTACTCAAAGGAATATACTGTGGATCTTGGGTTTCAAACAGATTTCCCTTCCACCCAAATACCTTGGAGAACCCTTATCTATTTGGGTCCTGAAAAATATCTCCTGGGAAGAGCTCCTTAATAAAATGAAGGAGAAACTTTCGAATTGGACATTGTGGGCTTTAAATTTCCATGGCAAATTGGTTTTGGTCAAATCAGCTTTACAAGCTACACCTCTGTACCTTTTCTCTGTGCTGGCTGTTCCAAAGTCTGTGATGAAAGAAATCCGCAGTATTCAAAGAATTTTGTTATGGGGAGGAACAACTAACCACCGTAAATGGCCACTTTTCGATTGGGCCACTCTTTGTCAACCGAAGAAAGAAGGGGGTTTGGGACTTCGTGACCCTGAAAGACTCAGTATTGTTTGTGGGGCCAAATTTTGGTGGAGATGGATCACCCATACTAATGAACCTTGGGCTAGTTTCTAGTCCATGAAGTATGCCCCAGATACACCCCAAGAACACCTTATCTGAATTGAGGGGCCTGAGATGGGATCCCATATTTGGAAAATGGAAAGGGCGGGGAAGTTTCTGATCCAAAATCTATGGACTGATTCTTGGCAGCAAGAACCGACTCTCCTTAATCTTATGCCCAATATAATCCCTCATCCTTTAATGGATCACAACTGGAGGACGGTCAATTACTACTGGAAGATGGAGCATGATGACAGAGGCTTCAGGAAATGGAAACATTTAGACTGGTGGAGGGAAAAATTTGGTATGGATGAAGGGGGTATGATTTACGACCATCTTATCCAAGGACAGATAAAAATTTAGGAGGGGCCTCATAAAATCTGTTGGGGCTACTCTCCCAAAGGCATGTTTAGTATTAAGGAAGCTTACTCTCTACAGAATGCATCTGTGGAACATCTTGACGGTCGTGAATGGATGAAACTCTGGGATAACAAATTATGGCATAAAATTACATTTTTCCTATGGAAGGTCTTAAAAGGCGGAATCCTAACTTGGGATAACATCATGAAACGGGGAATTGCAGGACCCTCTTACTGTTTTTTGTGTGGAGAAGATACCGAAACCATTTACTATCTCCTCGATGTATGCAGCTTCACCTCAAATCTATGGTACAAAGGTGCTGTGAGTTTCTGTATAACCGATAGAGTTCGCACAGACCCCACAGCTTCACTCAAGCAATTGAGAGGAGAACCATTCCAGGGTAGAATACCCAACCGGATATGGCAGTTGTTTCCTGGTTTCCTTTTCTGGGAGGTTTGGAAAGAACACAATAGGCAGATTTTTACAGGTAAACATCAGACTCAACAATTTGTTTGGAACCAAATTTGAAAATAAATTCAAGAGACTCTTACATTCTCTCTATGGAATGAACAAGATCTACTAATTCTAGATACAGAGAGGTTCCTTTTACGCACCTTGGCATACAGACTCTCCATATCCACATTGGAAGCCTTCATCGTCGCCAGTGCTCTCCTTCTAGTCCAATTGTTTGGACTCCACCTCCCTTGGGATGGATCAAGTTGAATTTTGATGGGGCGTCCAAGGGAAATCCGGGTAAGGCTGGCTATGGAGGAGCCTTCCGTGACGAGCAGGGCAAAGTGACTAGTTTTATCATCGGTTACCTGGGACTGGAAACGAATAATGCGGCTGAAATTGAAGCTCTCCTATAGGGCCTATGCATGGAAAGACGACGTGGTTATACCAAAATGCAAGTGGAAGGTGACTCAAAGGTGGTAATACAGCTCGCGACCAAGTTATACCATGGGTCCTAGGTGGAAACGATGGTACCATCCTGGCGTCTTGCTTTTCGCACCCAATGTCTTGGTGATATCCTCGCTTTAATGAATGTTGTCACCTTCCACCATGTCTGTCGTCAAGCTAACACTTTGGCGGACCGTCTCGCCAACCAGGGCTCCACTGGTACTAGGGACGGATGGGAAGGAATATTACAGGACATGCTTGCTAAAACGTGCTGATCTAATTGCATGCAAATCAAAAGGGCCGAAATGAGGACTCAGGATCCTTCTCCTGTCCTTGGGAACCAAAATTTAAGTCGTGTGATGTCATGCCCTAAATCCTCCACGTTACCACTTGGATAGATGGACCTTCGTCTGACGACTATATTAAATGAGCATGCTCACACCACCTCTCTGTCTAGTTATTAAGTTATATTACGTGAAGTGGGGAGATGTGAAGATGCAGAACAATATTTCTCCCATGATTTTGATACGTGAGACCATCAGGGATAATTTTTGCTGACGAATGTCAAGGACGACGAAAGTACCAACCGAGCCATGGCCATTAGGGTTGGCATTATGGTCGTGAGTGGAGCTTCCCCTTTAAATTCTCATCCTCTGTGTGTGTTTAGCCACATGTTCCATAGCTCGTATATTGCTTTCATTCTCCCCATTCTGTCTGTTTCTTCTCTCTGGCCTGTCAACGAGAGGAAGGAAGGGAGAAGTATGCCGCCCCGAGGAAGATCGGTGAGGGGTGGTCACCTAAATCAAGGAGGTCCCAACCGAGATCAATAGCATGCAGCCTCCACGGCTGTCTTCTTTCGCAGAATGTTCCCATAGTAAATTCAGGATGATATTGAGGAATTGGAGGAAAACCTCTAGTTGCGAGTGGGGGATGAAGAACCCCCGCCGGAGGCAGCTACAATGGTAGATTGGATAAAAGACCCTGGGAATACTAGAGGAAGGATGGCGTTGTACAACCACGCAATGGTGACTCTCTAGGTTATGAAGACCTTAATTGCTCAATCAATGGAGACAGCGGCCGACGTCCTCTCTGGTTCGCAGAGATTCAAGGTTCACAATGAGATGGTCAAATACCACATGGAAGACTCCAGCTTCATGCATATGAAGATGGATGCCATAGCTAAACATCTTGGCATTTCTTTTATGAAGAAACCTCCGGTTACGGCTCAACTCGAAGTGATAACCCTCAACAATCAGCCAACGAGGACTGCGACTCCACAAGCCCCTACTCAGGATGCAGGTCCCCGCACTTTTGCTTAACTTCTCTGGGTCCTTTTCGCATGTTTCTGGGAGGGTATAGGGTTTTACTCTATTTTTTTAGAAGTTATCAGTTTTTAGCCTGTTTTGGCATATTACTGATTATGTTAGTTTGTTGGGTTCTTTTGTTATGTATATGGAGGCACACTGTGCCGTATATGAGCGTCAATTTCTTAACTCTGGGTCTTTACGTGCCAATTTTGAAGGGCATCCACCAATGTAATCTTGGTTTCAGTCTATACGTCTAGTAGCAGTCATGGGTATGTCTCTTAGTGGTGGTTTTTTGTCTCAGAAGTACAAGGGGACAAGCAAGCGAATGTACTCTTTTACCACCAGTATATAATATAATGTTTCTCTTTTTGCTTAAAAGAAAAGAAAATCTCGTATATACTCATATATTTGTAAAAATTTATGATATTTATTTATTTGCGATAATAATAAATGAGAATTGGTGTAAAAGTTTTGTATATATTCCTAAATTTAAGCCGACATCTGGGATGTTGGGTGAACCAGACACTTGAATCTATTTTGTGAATGATGTATGATTGAGTACTTTTTTATTTCAATAATAACAAAAGTACTGTTTTTTTCTTCTAGAAAAAAAAAAATTTAAGCCGACATCAATTTAAATTTTTTTTTTATATTTTTATTTAAGCTTACATCAATTTAATTTTGATTTTTTTGGGTGCATAACGCTAGGTTACGTGACAACACCATCTCCCCCATATTGGAATTTTTTTTTTTAATTAAGCCGACATAAATATTTTTTTAATTTTATTTTATTTTTTTTATTGGTGTGCATTATTGATGTGACAACATCTCCCCTATATTGGAATTTTGATTTTTTTTAATTAAACCGACATAAATATTTTATTTTATTTTATTTTAATTTTTTATATAGATGTGCATAACGCTGAGTTACAAATGTAGCAACATCTCCCCCATACTATAATGTTATATGAGATATTTAAATAATATTGGAAAAAAAATATTAAATGTTGCATCTGCACTTATAATGTTGTATGAGAGATTTATTATTGGAATTGGAGGACTCGGACATTTCCTTTACGGTATTATCTCTTTGATATCATCCAGTAATACTTATAAATTGATATGCACAATTAAATACTTATAAGCCAATTTTAATACTTCTAATTAATTAATAAGTAAATTATTCAAATGGTATAGGATTTAAAATGGATATGCACAATTAAATACTTACAGGGCAATTTTAATACTTATAATTAATTAATAAGTAAATTATTCAAATCTTATAGGATTTGAAGGAAATATGCCATTTGATGCCACAAAATTTCAAAAAAGTATGTAGTCCAACTTTAATACTTATAATTAATTAATAAGTAAATTATTCAAATCGTATAGGATTTAAAGGAAAACATGCCATCCAAGTCTTCTCATCTGAGCTAATAAAGTTTAACACGTTTATAGGGCTGCAGGGATTTCAAAATAGTAGAAACTATTTTTTTTTTATAACAAAAACGTTTAATTTTATAAAAATAAAGAAAGACTTGAGGTCGCAGTCGTGGTTTAATATGATCTAAATACAATTTTGAGTGTGCAGCAACATGTTTGCCTAACTCTGTCTGTCTACGATCTACAATTTCTGAATATGCAAAATCAACATATTACGATTATTTATCCAGCTCTGATTTGCTCTTGCGTTTATCTATGTAGTCCTATGTCTTTGTTTCCTCCTTCATAATTAAAGTGCCAAATAACGCTTTGCTTTCCTTTCCTCTGTCTATCTACGGTCTGATTTCCATTCTGGTTATGCAGCATCTGCTTTTCAGGATTAACTATCACCATCTTGTGTATTGTCATTGTCATCATATGCAGCTATGTCATCTGCATTTCTAGTACTGTATCATTGTCAGTGGTCAACTCCTTGCGGTCCTATGAACTTTGTTGTCAATGATCAGCTCCTTCATCCTTGAGTGCCTTTTTACGCTTGAGAGAACCTCTTGTGATCTATCACAATGTGTAGGTTGGTCAATTCTTCACTTCCACTATCTGCTTGATCCGTTGGCCCAAGAGTCTCTGTTCATGCTGTCAAATTTGTTTAAGGGATTGCCTAATTATAGGTATTGCATGGGGTCAAATTGAGAGAGTTTGCAGGGTACTGTTGATTATCGAATGCAGGGATGTCATGGCCTTTGCTTATTGAGAGATGTTCCTGAACTAAAATGCAACCTATATTTGCCCACTTGTCCGCTTCTTTGTTTGAGTCCCATAGGATGTGGTAGATATGATGCTATGAGAATTTTAGAAGAGTGTTTTGGATCCTTTCGATGATCCTATTAAGCTTGAGATTTCCTGATTGTTTTTTGGCATTCAGATTGTTGATCAAAATTTGAGAATCACTGAAAATTTGGACTTCTTTGTGGTCCTCTTTCAAGGCCAACTGACATCCTTTTAGGAGAGCAAGCGCTTCTGCTTGATTATTAGAGCACGTGCCAAGTCTCCAACTGAAATTTACTTATTGTTTTCCTCCAGGAAAGCATATCACCCCTCCAGCTCCAGCTACTCCTAGATTTCCTTTAGATGCTCCGTCGAAGAATACAGTGGCTTTCTCTTGTGCCTTCCACCAATTCTGGAAGTCCTTGTCTGGTAATCTGATTATCCATGGAGGTGTGATGGTCTGTCTTCTATTAATGTTCTCCCTTTGAATATAGTTGGGCTGTCCGATCCATTTTTTCTCGAGTGTAGTGAGAGCTTGGTCCATCTCCTTCACTTGGTTTCTTACTACTTCAATGAGATGAGCCTTGGCTTTGGCAACCACTTGATCCGGGGTTTGCTCCAGGTTATTGAATATTTTGTTGTTCCTGGCCAGCCAGATGTTCCAACAAATGAATTTGGGCAGTGTTATCCATATGTTTTTCCAAACAAGCTTTTTTGAAAAGGTGGTCGGATAGCAATTTTGCCATGAGGAGAAGAGGTCAATTATTGTTATCTGAGATGGTGGAGGAATTCCCAAATTCCGAAGAGCAATGGTCTAGACTGTATTTGCAAAGGGATAGTCTACAAACAGATGGTCTATATTTTCTAAGCTATTACGACAAAGAGAGCATCTATGCGGCCCAATGATTCCTCTTTTTTCTAAATTTTCTCCTGTCATAATTTTCTTATGCACTAAAATCCATACGAAGAAATTGATTTTTGGAATACTGTATGTGTTCCAGACTAGCTTCCAAAGAGAGGGAGTGTGTAGGGATTTCTGAGTTGCCCGAAGCTCTTTGAATCCCTGGGTAGCTATGTCCCAATTTTCCCCAGTCCCACCTATCTTTTGAAAGCCCGTGGAGAGGGGCCAGCCCAGTGAGTCTGTGTAATAGTGTTGCCTTTTGTATTGATAATCTTTCTGGAACTTCTGGTATGGACCAGGCCTCCCAATTCCCTTTATTATCCCAACAGGAGATGTCTGCCAATGTGGCAAGACCTTTTCCTATGAACCAGTCCCGAATGTCAGAAAGAGAATATGTGCTTCCAAGAGGGGGGTTGCCTATAATTCTATATGTCCAAATGTAAGTTTTGGTCCCATTTCCTGGAATGCGGTAGATCTGATTTTGGAAATATTTAATTCCAGCTCTGCATAAGTTCCAAATTGAAGTGCCTTTAGGAATGTTTTCAATATGTAGATTATGAATAGTTTGCCCTTTGAGATACTTTTTCCACAAAATTTTACTCACCGAGTGGGCACTATTAGAGAACAAGTTCCAGAGGATTTTCCCACCCAGAGCCAGATTACTAAGCGGGGGTCTCTTACCTGGAGTCCTCCTTCCATCAATGACCTTTTGAAAATATCCCAGCTGACAAGATGGATCTTATTTTGATTTCCTTTCCCTCCTTTCTAGAGAAACTCTTTTATTAGTCCTAAGATTTGATCCGTAACTGACTTAGGTTCCATGAGAATAGAAGATTGGTAAATAGGGGGTGAGGAAAGAACATATTTTATGAGGATCAGCTTCCCTGCATAGTTGAGCCATTGTCCCCCCAAGGCATGAATTTGTTCCTTGATCTTTCTCGTTGATTCTATCCAAAGGGAGTTTTTGTTTGTTTCCAGGGATAGGGGTAACCCTAGATAATTGATTTTATCCCATGTAGTGGACCCCTAGAAACCCAAGTAATGAGCTATTCGATGAATTGTGAGTTGATCTACATTCAATCCGTAAATGGCACTTTTTCTATTATTTACCATCACTCATGTTGCCTCACAGTAATTATGTATAATCTCTTTAAAGGCACTGGCAATTTTTAGGGATGCACCTCCCAGGAAGAGAGAGGCATCCGCAAAGAGAGCTTGATTTATGGAGGGAAGGCCTTTAGCTAGTCTTATTCCTGGAATTTTGCCGGCTTCTCTTGCTGCTTCTAGCTTCCAACTCATAGAGTTCAACATCAATATTTAAAGAAAAGGGGATAATGGGCACCCATAACGGATTCCTCGTGTAGCTTGGAAGAAATTTGTGGGTCTTCTGTTTATTAGAGGAGCAATCCAAGGATTGCCAATGCATGTTTACGAGATCAATGAAATGTTTACTGAAGCCAAAGGAGGACATGACTTTGTAAAGATACGGAATTTTGACTCTATTAAAGGTGTTTTCCATGTCGAGTTTTATGAGCATACCTTTTTCATTTATGAGTTTGCTGGAATGCATTGCTTCCTGTACTAGAATAACATAGTCCAGGATTTGTCTTCCTTTAATAAACCCTCCCTGGTTGAAGGAGATAAGCTTTTTGAGTAGTTGTTTGATCATGTTGGATAATAGTTTATATATAATTTTGTACGAGGCATTGCAAAGCAAGATAGGTCTATATCTATCGAAGGACCCCAGATTCACTTCTTTTGGGATCAGTGCAAGGAACGTGGAGTTAGTGTTGCCTCCGATCTTAGCTTTTTTGTGGAATCCTTTGATCATTCAGATGAGATATGATTTGATTATGGTCCAACATGCTTTGAAAAAGTGTATTGAAAACCCATCAGGCCCGGGGGCTTTTTCCGGCTCCGTGATCCAGATCACGTTGACTATCTCTTCTTCGGTAAAAGGCTTTACCAACATTTGGTTTTCAACGTTGTTGATGATCTTGGGAATGTAAGTTAGGAAATCAGTCATAATATCCTCATCCTGGTAGCCATCCTCCTTAAAAAAAATCGCCATTAGAGGAAATTTGGGTAAAAATGGGCCTCCTAAGGAAAATAATAAAATAATAGTAGAGAGAGTAAAAAAAACTACTTTTTTGGATCATATTTTCAACTTATCTCCTTGTAGGTTTACTCAAATTTCAAGAGGGAGGACTCGTTGGATGCATAATTAATTATGCATCCAATGAATACCCATTTTGCATACTTTCAACAACATCCACACCATGAAAAATTGAAAATACATTAAAAAATGTGTTTCTAGTGAGAGAAAACACGTTTTTTTATGTATTTTTGATTTTTCATGGTGTGGATGTTGTTAAAAGTATGAAACATGGGTGCTCGTTGGATGCATAATTTAAGTATGGATCCAATGAGTCCTCCCTCTTGAAATTTGAGTAAACCTACAAGGAGATAAGTTGAAAATACGATCCGAAAAAGTAGTTTTTATTTTTTCCCTCGAATTTTTTTACATGCACCTTGTTTGAATTTTAAAGCATTTTGATTGGCTAATATGTGATGACAAGAAATTGTACTTTAGGGTTAAAAGGCCCATTTTTCATCCAAACTTCCTCTACTTTAATAATGCATTTTTGCAGCTCTTTTAATATTTTCAAAGCCTTTGATGATTTCTCCATTTGCCAGTGTAATCTCAGAGATATGATTTAGGTTTTTTCTGGCTCTAGCTTGTCTGTGGAAGAATTAGCTATTACGGTCACCTGCCTGTAACCACAGGCTGCTTGATTTCAATCTCCATAACTCTTCCTCTAGACAGAGCATTCTGAAAACATTTGCTTGAGGGTGTTTTTCCTTGATTAGATCAGTGGGGAAAATATCCTGTTCATCCACATATGTCTGAAGCATTGACAACTCCCGAACAGCTTCCTTCCTATCAGCCGTTGGGCTCTTTATTGCATTCTTGATCCACTTTTTTAAAGCAAATTTTGTATTTTTTAATTTTTGCTCCCAAACGTAGCTCGAGGAACTTGTGATGGGGATGTCCCAGGCTTTGGACACCTGTTCCATGAAACCATCCTGCTTGATCCAGAGTGGGATAAATCTGAATGGAATTGGGCCTAGATCTTCCTCATCATTCAAATGCAAGAGAATTGGCTTGTGATCTGATGCTAACTTAGGGATTATTTTAGAGAAGATAATTTTATTTTCGAGGAGGAGGTAATTTTCTTTTTGAGGAGGAGGGTGCTCTGTATTAAAAATCGATCAAGCTGAGCTGCAATATGTTGAGATCCTATCCGGCTATTAGTCCAGGTATATTTACCTTTCTTAGGTTTAATATCAACCAGATCCCATTGTTGTATCAAATCTTCTACCAGATGTAGCATAGGGTCTCTGCAGGTGTTCCCCCCCTTTTTTCCTTTGGACTCATGGTTATATTGAGGTCCCCCGCCAGAATAATGTTCAAGGGTGAGTAGATTTCCATAAAGTCTTCTAGAGATTTCCAACAGTTTTTTTTCTTAGAACATTAGACTGGTACGTATATATTGAATAGAGCAAAGGTGAGCTTGGTTTGAATTTGATGAAGCTCCGTATAGATCCAGTTCTGCGTTGCAAAAGAGTTTTTCAGGGTGAACTTCTCTTCGGACCATAGAGTAGCGAGCCCTCCAGAGGAGCCTCTAGTGCTTACTTCTATACCTACATTCTTCTTCCATTTGGATCTACTTATAGAGAGGAGAGCTTCCTCTTCTATTTTGGTCTCTTGGAGCATAAGGATGTTAGTTTTTTCAATCTTGAGGAGATCTTGAACTTTGTGTGATTTCGAAGGATTCCCCAATCCTCTACAGTTCCAAGAGACCAGATTCATTACTTACTAGTTGAAGGTGGTGGACCTCCTTTAGGGGTCCTGTATCTGGTGTTTCTACCATAGGCCATATCCATGGTTCCTTGGCTTCCTTGCATCTTATGTCTTTCAACCTCCTCCTCTCTTATTTCTTTGTTAGATTTCCTCCCTGCTTTCTTCGAGGGTCTCTCTGAGAAGTCTTCTTCTGAGGATGAGATCGCTTCTGCATACTTTCTTTTATTCATTTCAGCATATGAGGGTGAAGAGATAACCTCTTTCTGTGGAGTTAGTTGTTTTTTCTTGCCTTCTACTTGTATTTCTCCCTCTTCCTTTTCTTCAGATGCGGTCTGCTCGTCCGATGTGCTTAGGGCTTCAAAGTGGTTTTTTGGAGATTCTACCCTGGGGTGGGAATTTTCATGTTGACCTTTATCTATTGGTGGATTCAATGTCTCGATTGGATTCCCTTTCTCTTTTGTCTTGGACGTAGGTTTTATCAATGCTTGTTTCTGGACTTGTTTCCAGTGATCTTCTTTGTATTTTTCTGTATCTTCCTCTGTTTTTTTTTGCAATGGCGAGCAAAGTGTCCATATTCTTAGTAATGTCTGCATTTAAATGGGATCTGTTCGTAGTCTAGCTCCTGTACATGGGACCAGTCTAGAATGGTCAAATTTATAGCTTCCGGTAGTCCTACCTCTAGGTCCAGTTCCACACATATCCGTGCACAGGTGCATTGATCTTTTTTTTCTGCTTTGTCTATATACTGCCCGAGGGTGTTCCCTATGGCTTCCAGTGATTCTGGATTCCAGCAATGGAGTGGGAGATGTGGGAGCCTGACCCAGACGAGGACCACCGAGGGAATATCCTGGGTAGGGTCGAAATCCGGAGTCCATTTGTTCAAGTACAAACCTTGTGGTCCCATAAATAGGGCCCATTTTGAAAGATGAGATCCCGATCCGCAGTGCTCTCGGAGATGAGTACAAAATACCCCTTGCCTATTAGGCAGCTTTTGATGTCTTCAGTGATAAGAGGTTTCCAGTTTCGCTGCACCCATGATTCTATGGATTTTGGAGAAGGCCATAGTCCGGTGAACTATCTGATGAGGCCTCTCTCTAAAAGATTTAAAGCTGATCTGCAAGGGCATTCAGCTGGAAGTGCTATAGTTGGGATCCCATCTATCTTTTTAACAATTTTTTGTTGAATCTTAGAGATTGGTCACTTTCCTTGGGCTTCAATAAGTCTCTTGAAGGCAGCAAGCTCTGGAGGAATCGGAGGTGAGGGAGGATCCAGACCTCCTCCTGAGGCCATGGTTGTCACGACCTTCACCTTGATTGTATCCAATCTTGCTCAAATCCAAACTCAAAGCAGAGGATGGAGGGCCCCTCTAATCCAATCGGGATCCCTCAATTGCGCAGCAAGGACTTGATTCAGCTCTCAGGGCAGAGTCTAGTTTAGACCTCCACACAACCAAAGGATTGGTGCAACCTTGAACCTAGTGCAAAAGTGTTTCAACCTCGACAAACTATCCCCAAGATTAAAATAACATGGAAATATTCACAAAAAAAACTAAAATAGTAGAAACTATTTAAAAACACCTAGCCTGGTGTATTCTAATTCTATTTCATATATAGATCCAAATTTTGTATTGCCGGGCTTCATAACAAAAGAGATAGGGTGGAGCATTATTTCCTATATAGATCAATCTAATTTTTTATTGAGCAGAATTTCCCTATCCAAAACAATGGAAACTAAAGCATTATTAGGAGTGAGCACTTTCTCAAGAAATTACTTCAGAGAATAGAGTGCTCTCATGGTAAGGAACTTCTTCTTAGCATAGACTTTCATAAAATATTTTGAGACCAAATTTGGATAAGTATAACCACTTTCTACATTAATATCATTAATCCCATTCCCATTTCCATTCTACTCTACTTCCTTGCCTTGTTGATCAGCTATGGATCAAGGTACACCTCTGTATACTCGATGGGTTATAAAACGTTGCGATCGACATTCGATTTGCATCCAAGCACGCGATGCCACTTGCTCTTGCATTTTCCATTAGTCATAACCTACATTGTATGCACGCACAAACCTCAACATCCATTCCATAGATAAGTTATATATACAAAGAAAAAGCATTTGATATATTCATATAAATTTGTATATACTTCCAGTCGATCTCCAATGTCGAGAACAATTGCGTGTGAAATGGGTTCGTCGTTGAACCAAGTGTCATCCTTGAGAACTTGAAGGCCACTAACTTCATCATCTTGTAGCAACAAAATGACTTTTCCAGTGTCCAATTGGGTGCACAAGCCATCGACGAGGTCTAGCCTTGGTCATGGTGGGTAGTGAGCCATTTTTATGCCAAATAAAGGGGCATTTCCATTACCCTTGCCCCCTGTAGTGAATATTTCAGATATCCCTTCTCCAGTCCCATATTTTCATAGATTATGTCTAATACTCTTTCCTCCAATCGCTTCACCTCCTCCTCAAATTCCTTCATTTTCTCCCTGCAATATCCATCACAACATTGATTAACATTTTTTTTTGTTGCCTTTATTTTGGAAACAGTTTCCTCATGTTTACCACACTCTTGATATTGACATAAATTAATGAATGGCTTAACAAAAACTATCCATATCACTAATTATAATAATAATTATAATAAGTATCTTAGTAAATTCAATAATAAATAATCAGTGCATTAGCAAATTCATTCATCCAAATGTTCAATACATAGGAAGAAGAATATTATTATACTTTTCTTAGGAGACAACAGTTTCAAGCATCCCTGTGGGTCAGATCTATTTACCTCCTCCTCATCCCTCCACTGTGACACATGCTTGTAATACTCTACTTTCTTGGAGGTGGATTCTATTTATATAGCCTATAGACTCCCAAATTTCAAGGTTGTAGAATTCATCCTTCAACTGAGGCAACATACCATACGAGGTTGCATAACTTGCGTTTCAATTATTAATAACTAACCCATAAACTATTACTTGAACTTTCCCTTGGACCATACGAGGTTGCATAATTTTCCCTTTAGTTATTAAGAACTCACCCATAAACTATTACTTGAACTTGCCCTTGAACTTGATCTACAATAATTAAAATAAATTCCCCTTGAACTCACTCTACAATACTTAAATATAATTGAAATATCTCGCCCTTCAACTATTAAAATAACTCGCCCATGAAGACATATTTTAGTTATTAAAATAACTTCACCTTGAACTTGAACTCACACTTCAACTGAGGAAAAACAAACAATGCGAGGTTGCTTAAATCATCGTTTAATTATTAAATAATTGAAAGAAATCACCCTTCAACTATTAAACAACAATTAAAAGAACTCACCCTTCAACTCCTATTTTAGTTATTTATTTATTTTTATAATTGTTTATTTGAAATTTTTAACGATGCCCACAAAATCAATATGGACAGTACACTTGTCTCATTCTCTTCCAATCCAAGAAAACATTAGATGGTAGTCCACCCCAAATTCTAAAATATAAATTCCTATCAGCATAAACATGGCAAAAGGATTTTGGGCATCTTGTACATGCATTTAGTGTTGTAGTGTGATGCATATGAACCTTTAACCCATGGCTTTAATCTCGGTCTTTGGATAAATGTTATCTCTGTGAATTGTGGAATGTTGTCTATGGACAAAATATCATAAAGAAACACTTGGTAAATCTAATAAAGAGCTAGATCTTGACTTGTGAATCCATTATTGAATTTGGTGTTAGAAATACTGAGTTCGAATTTCTTGTAGAAATTGACATTGGTTTGGTTGGTTTTTGTTCTTATGTATATTTAAGAAAAATGGGTTGTGTTTATGTTGGTTTATGTGAAACAATGTCGTGTTTTTGTTGGTTTTATGAGAAGTAATGAAGGTGAGACATAATTAACATAATAAACTAGATCATGGATGGAATGCATATATCGTACTGTTAACACCCAAAAAGTGTTCACTACCTCATCTACCACATTATATGGCTCATTTGTCCATTTTCCTACCATATTTCCCTTAAAAACCAAAAAAATCCCACTAAAAAGCCTCCAAAAGGCCTAAAATACCTCCAAAAGGCCACAAAACCATCAAAATAGCCTCAAAAAGGCTAAAAAACCCCTTTTTCCTCCAGAAATATCCAAAATTCCTCTAAAAATAGCAAAAACCCCCTAAAAAGGGAAGAAAAATATAAAATAATGAGGAAAAGGAGGAAAAACCCTATACAGCTGCCCTAAACCATATGGTTCCCAAAACCATGGGTCAGCACTCCACCACCAAAAAACTATAAATAGGTGATGGAGACCCCTTATTCCACCTCCACAATCAAGTATACCCTTACTCTGCCAAAATCTCTCTCGAAACCCTAGCTCACCATTGAACTACTTTCACCTTGAGAGCCCCTTTTGGCCCATTTCCACCATCGGAGAAAGAGAAGGAGCACATTGGAGCTTGGAGCAACCCTCTTGGACATTGCAAAGAGCTTCATCAACCTTCACATTGGAGGTAACATTAATATAAAAAAGCCATTCTTTACATATTTTGTTTATGTTTCATGCACATGTTTAGAGTAGTTTCTATTTCTGTTTTAGCTTAGTTATTTCCATTTACTGAACTGCTACTAAGGAGTCCCTTCTCCTTAGTAGGTGCTCATTTGCACAAGCTAGGGGTAAAACCCTAGCTACAGTTTTGGCGACTCAACTGGGTTTGAATTTCCGGTTTCAGTTTTCGTTTAGTTTTCTGCAATATTTTCCCATTTTTGCCTTTCGACTGTCCCTTTCGGCCGCCGTACACCGCGTCTTTTCCCTCTACAGTCGCATCCCGACCGCGTCTTTCAGGCCTTTACCTGCGACCCGACCGCGGCTCTCAGACTGTTTCCGACGCCCTGCCGGTAGATTCAAGTCTGTTACCTGCGATCCGACCACGGCTAATCAGCCTGTTTGCTGCGATCTGACTGCGCCTATCGGCCATTTTTCCGCGTCCCGACTGTGGCTTTCAGCCCCTTTCCAGCGTCCCGACTGCATCTGTTAGCCTTTTTTCCCGCGACCCGACTGCGTCTTTTTCCCTGTTTCCTGCGTCCCGAATGCCTCTGTTGGCCCAATAGCCGCGACCTGTCCGCGTATGTTTCCCTTAAACCCGCGGTCCGCCTGTTCTGATTCGCCACAGACCCGCAGTCTGATTTCTGCATTTTTCCCTAAGTTGAGCCCAGCCCCTTTTGCTGCAATATTTTCTGCATCTGAACAGCCCTCTGTCCTACCTGCAGCCCCACTTCCCTACAGCCTTTCTGCAACATAATTTCTGTTCCCTTTACAGAATCTTTTTAAAATTTCAGCATTTTTAATTCAGAAAATTTTGCAAGTTAAAGTTTCAATTTCAGTATTATTGTTAGGAAGTTGCCCCCCTTGTGGCACTTCTATTTTGGGTTCATCACCTCACAAGCACACACTCTGTCACATAATTCAAGTGAGCCTTAAAATCTACTTAACTCAACCAATATTCTAACCCCACTTGGGGAACACAAAAGAATCTTTGTAGTTAGGTAGGATCGGGGGGATAGGCTTCCAATAACACCCCTCGGTTACTTACACATGAGACATAGTTGTTGTCCAAATAGGGAACCAAAATCCCCTAGTACTTTTTGGCACGGTCACGACCAGTTTATCAGAGGGCCTCTCCCTTAGGAGGGTTGAAGTCGGGAGACTGGTTCCGGAGGCCTGAGTGGAATACCACACTCCATTCAGTAACCGAAGGGCTACCTTTCGCAGTTCTCGGGATATCCCTGTATAGGGGTATTGCGGTTAAAGGACCAAATGGCAGATTCACCTTTCTGGACGTGTCATGAACGGGGTATCTTAGTTGCCATTCTTCTAGGATTGACTACCCGGTGTCCCTCCCGGTAGGGGGATACCTTAGCCACTTGGATTTTCTATTCATATTGTCTGACTTGGATTTCATCACCTTGCAGAGGATATGTCTAGTTGAGTCAGAATACTTTTAGTTAGGTGTTTGCATGCTCCCTTACCTCCCTTTGGTCTAGTGAGTCCACCATTTTTTATTTTTAGGAAACCTGCTGCTTGTTGGTATTCTGACCATATTTGTTGATACTCCACCTATTGTAGCACAGTTGTTACACTGGGTGTTTTGAGTTGGTTGTTGGCCTGAGTGCCTTGTTTTTTGAGCTCTCCTTCTGCACACTCAATTGCATTAGGGTTTTTGAGCTATTTTTTACTCACCTCAACCCACAGAGATTAGACACCATCTGTCACCATTGAGTCCCCGAGACATTCTCGGTGCCTCAGGGGCGAGCCCCCACAGCACGGTTCACTTGACACCACCCGTCACCGTCACAGATCGTCATCACTTGATACCACTTATCAAAGATCTCGGGCCTTGTCCCTTGACTCCACTCGTCAGCGACGTAGGTCTCCGTCACCAAATATTGACGCCCCTTACTTTACCTCCGATTCTGAGACAGAGTCTGAGAACCCCATTTACACGGCCCCTACTAGCCCCATGGCTGGCACGACTTCCACTCCTTTTGTTATAGGGACCATTGGTGGCACATCCACCACTACACCAGTTAATACACCTGCTTTGGGTATGCCCTCCATGCGGCCCCCATCTACCGCTCCCCTCACGGCACCTATTCCCGCTGCAGGAATACCTATCCCCACTCCATCAGTGGCTCACACTACCCATGGTGGTGCAAGACCGTCCTATACCACCTTAGTTCCCCTCCTTGGGGGTAACATCCCAAATCCTATCCCTCCACTTGGGGGCATTGGCCCCAACTTGGTCCAACCTACTACTGTGTCACATCCTTCTTCAGGTTTTCCATTCATGGCTAGCCTCAATCTGCCCGACCTAGCCAGATTGACCAACGACCCTATCCGACACGACCCTGCATGGCCTCACATGCCTACCAAGCTCCCCTCTGACATCCCTAAGTTCGAGGGCAAGGTCGGTGAGGACCCACAAAACCATATCATGTCTTTCCACCTATGGTGTTCCTCCAACTCCATAGTGGACGACTCTATTCGCCTCCGTCTCTTACAGCGCACCTTCACTGGCTCCGCAACCAAGTGGTATATCGAGCAACCCCATGGGACCCATGCCACCTTTGCTTCCCTTTCATCGACCTTCCTGCAGTTCTTCCAGTTGCCTGTCCGCTATGACGCGGGCGTTGAGATCCTCCTATCCTGCAGACAAAACATGGCTACCCACATCACGGATCACATTCATGAGTGGCGTCGACGCCGTAGCTTATGCAAGATCAAATTAGACGACCGTATCTTCCTAGATTGGTTCATCAAGTCCCTTCTCCCTGTCATTGCTAAGGATGTGGCATCAGAAAGACCCCAGTCTGAAGAAGAGGCCATCCTTAAGGCCCAACAGTTCGACCTCATTTATGCCCAGTCGGGTTACCTTTATACCATTATACCTTACACCCCTCGCGGAGATTCCTCCCAGCACGATGCACCGGGGGCATCCCACGCTGCAGACGGCATCATTGGCCGTGTTTCTTCGCATCCCCAACCATTTTCCATAGCACGTCCTACCCCTGGCCCTGACCTTTCGCGGGCTACCTCACAGTCTGTAGCAACCAACTCGTATGCTCCCATGACACATCACCACCATGGACCCACTTGTCCACCTCAGTGCTTCGGTCATGCGACCCCCGCTTACGCCCCCCCAGTCGCACATCAGCCCTACTACCACCAGCAAGCTGCACCAGCTCCTGCACCTTCACAATCCCAACCCGCTTATTACCCGCCACAGGCAGCCCCTGTGGAAAATCCACAACCTGCTCCGCAGCCATATCAGCAACCCCCTCAAGTTGCTGCACCTGCGCAGCCTCCACCTACATATCACCCACCGCAGCCTACTCCAGCACCTGCACAACCTCAGAATCCACCTGTTGCCCAAGGGCAAGTCTACGCCCAACACAATCCGCAGCAAAACCAAACCAACCAACGCAACCAGGGCCAACAAAACCACGGCAAGGGCCGTAATCGTGGGAACAACCAACCTGCAGACCAAGCTGGTCAACCTCCTAATCCCCCAGACAACAACAATGCGGCCCCCGCTAACCAAAACCCTGATCGTGCGCCCAAGCAGGCTAAGAACCCCAATTTGCAAACAAACCACCCTTGTCCTATTTGCGGGGTCTATGGCCACTACACACATGCTTTCCCTCACTTGGAGCGAGCTCGGCAGCTCTGGGTTGACGATGCCCATCGTCAAGGGCATGCAGCTCCTCAAGCCCCACCTAACCCCCCTGTTGTTGCAGCAACACCCCCCCCCAAATTTTTTGTACATATTGGGGCCCCTCCTCTCTTTTTTGTAGAAAGTTTGCCTTGAGAAGTCATCCCAGCCGTTATCTGTGTTTTTCAGCATGAAATCTTGTTTCCCAATGAAAATTCTGGCCATAAACCTTTCCTTTTTCCCCCAAGGAACCTAAAGGGAACTTAGAATTTTTTCCCGACGTTGTGGAGTCTCTCGGGTTATCTCCCCGCGGTTGCGGAAGCAACTCGCATAAGCTTCTCAAAGGAAGACTTAGAAATTTTTTGTTGGAGGAACGCGAGAACCATTGGGCAATAGCTCCCGAAACGGCGGGAGAGCTTGGGAAAGACGCCCGAAAGGATTTGGAATATTTTGTTAAAATCGCGGAAGCTTCTGATGAAAGCCGCCCGAAACGGCGGAAGAATTCAGCGAAGCTGTCCGAAATGACGGAGGCCGTTCGTATAAACTTTCCGAAGAGAGACTTAGAAAAAACTTTCGAAAATTTGCGAAAACCTTCGGGTTTTCCTTCCGAAACGGCGGAAGCCATCCACAAAAGCTTTCCGAAACACCACGGAGAAATTCACGAACTTCTTCTGAAACTGAGAAAGGACTTAGAAATTTTTTGGTTTTTGTTCGTGGAGAGATTCGGTTTTCTTCCCGAAACGACGGGAGAATTCAGCGAAAACCGCCCGAAACTTGCGGAAGCCGCCACGATATCTTTTCGAAAAGGAACTCAGAATTTTGCCCATAAGTTGCGGGAGCCATTAGAAAATTCTTTCCGAAACAGCGGAAGGGTTTAAGATTTGCTCCCAAAACGGCGGGAGCCATTCGTCTAAACCGCCGAAAAGACTTAGAAAAGTCTTCGTTAAGTAATTGCGGAAGCCGCTGAAGAATTGCTTCCGAAACGGCGGAGCTGTTCAAGTTTTCTCCCCGAAACAGCGGAGGTGATCGTCATAAGTTTTCCGAAAAGGGGAGTTAGGCTTCGTTGAAACTTTGCGGAACGCGCCAGGAGAACTTTGCGGAACCTTTCATCATTGTCTCCCGAAATGGCGGAAGCTTTCGCCGTGTCGTCCCGCAGTGGCGGAAGACGCTTGTTTAAAACTCGTGAAAAGAACTCGGAAACTTTTCCAAAAGATCGCGGAGGAACTCGAAGAAACCACCCGAAACGTGCGGGAGCCATCCGTTTAACTTCCCCACGGCCGCTGAGCGTCTAAGTTTCAAAAATTCGTGAAGTCTCGGACGTCGCGGAAGGCATTCACCAAAGCCTTCCGCAACCCCGGAAGCCTTGTGCGGAAACATTCCCGAATCCTTCCGAAACACCGGAACCTTTTTCTGTCCGCTACCGCGGGAGCCCGTTTTCAAAGTTTTGCGCACGATCATTTGTTGCGGAAGAGGTCCACCTTTTCCTCCCGGCACGGCGAAAGCTTCCGCGCTATATTCCCGCAAGACTCGAGCTTTGCGGAACGATTGGTCTTCTCTTTTGCGTCACGGAAGCATTTTTGCGGGAGCCATTCGTTATTTTTCCCGAAACCGCAGAAGCTTCCGCTATATCCTCCCGCAACGGCAGGAAAAATTTGCCAGTTTTCCCCGCAAGAGGCGGTCGCACGCGAACCGAGGCCACCCGATTTGACGCCGTCGTACGATGCATTTAAAACCGGTTTAAAACGCCACCAACCGTATTAACGCCCCACACGTGCCTGGCCCATTTAAATAATCGACGGGGTACGAGCCAACCCATTGTCATTTTGTTTTATAGACAAAACCATTGGACGCCGCGCGACCGTTCCAGCTCGTCTTGCGCAACCACGTTCACGGCCACCTCAGTTAGCGTTTTCCGTCGGTGCCAGGTAGGATCTTAACCTTACATTTGTCCCTTCTACGCGTCATAATGATATTAGGTTGTCTTTTGTTTGAAAATGATGGGCATTGGTGGGGTTTTGACGGGCAAAACGCCCGTCATGGGTGATTTTTTCTCGTCAGATACCGTTTGAATCGAGTTCTTCTCGTCATATAAAACAGAGACAAGATAAAACGTTTGTGGGTAGAGATAGCTAGTTTGGACGGCTATACTTGTTCATTTTTTCCTCCCTGGGCCGCCTGACTCGTTATTTAAAAAAACTGCCGAGGCCCCATGGACTTTTCATGTCCCCGGCCGAAAGCTTAAGGTGTAAACCCCCGGGCCTTTTCGTAAACCTCAGTTCCATGAAGGCACCGTTACCTAATTCAAATCCTTGGAACTGCGCCATTACCCCTGTTCAAACCCCGTGAGCGTTTCAAGTTGCGCGAGCCGAAACCCGAACCTCTGGCCACCCGAGTCTTTTCGTCAGTATGTCTCCGGCGCCATCACCCTCGCTCGAACTAAAGCTCCCCATAGAGCATCTCGGCAAGTGCAGTAAATGACAATGGCATTCGAAACCCTTGTCCGGTCGTAGATACGAAACGCCTCCTTATTTCGTCATAGAGCCTTTCCAACCCGAGCTTACCCGCCATTAACCTTTCAAACCGCAGCAGTGACGAAATCTATCCTTTCCCCGGAGCTAAACCAAAAGCACGTTGCTTCCGCAACACGCTTATCTTCACAGGAGCATCCCAAACCTACCCCTTTAAAGAATTAGGATGGCTAAAATTGATAATCATGATTCCTGTTGAAACGAAGATCATCATTTCTCCCAGGGCAACCCGAGAGCGGATTGTTCCGCGACACACCTATCCTCTCGGGAGCATTCCAAATTCTTCCCGTTTAAAGATTCAAATGTTTTAATTTGTATTTTAGGTTGAAATGGTGTAGTTTTCTTCCTAAACATACAGCTTCACATTCTCATATTAAAAAAAAACGATGATGCTCTCTGTTGAAATCTCACAGTATGTTGCTCAAATTCATGATGACTTGTATATGGGTGCTATCAGGGATAAGTCAAGATGCCGAAAACTGGGAAGAAGAAGGCTAAGATGACAGAAAAGAATCCTACGCCACTCAAAACTGAAACTTCACTCCAGGACACTAGGTGCACCACCGGTGTCCCTCCTGAAATCAGATGGGGTGACATCTACAGAACGATCCGGGACCAAGAAATCCCCGATATGTTGTTAGAGGAAGCACCAATCTATCTTAATATCAGAGCCTCAGGCATAACTAGAGTCGCTACCCGCCCTGAGCTGTTCCCCTGTGCTGAAGTGATCGGATGGATACTCCAACATGCCGATGCTAAAGGGAGAGTGATAAATGATAGCGGGAAAGTGGCTATTGCCTCATTTCAACCCGCGTATATTGCTGCAGCCTACAAATTTCCCCGTGTCCAACAAGCTCTGACTGATGAATGGTTGAGCCAGATGAATAACGTCGAGATGGCCAAGAAGATGCTCATGGCAGGCAAACATTTGAGGAAGAAATGAAGTGATGAATATGACGTGCAGAATCTGAGAGCTCCTTTCAGATTAATCGCTTTAATGCTGTGCAGAATCTTCGGCATGCCCGATGGCACGGTGTATAAGATCCAGTGGGTCCCTATTATCCACTACGTGGCGTTCCAGGGAACTGTGTTTGACTGGGCCACTATCCTGTCAGATGGTTTGGCCTCGATGATAGTTGCTGCTAAAGAAGGACTAGCCTTGAAGAAGGCTGAATTTTTCATGTCCTCATATCTGATTGATTGTATTTTGGCCAAGATTGACTTCCCCAAATTGGGCTGCACATGGGATAGGGCCACCGCCCCAGTCTATATCACATTCAAGATGTTGTGGGCTCAGAATTACAAGCCCAGCTACAAACTCATCTGTGAGGGGTTCATCATGCCCCTATATGAGAAAATATTCAAGGAAGAACCAAACTGCCTATCAGAGAATGCTTTGGAAGTCCTTGAGGATTATGGGGATTTTTACTTTTCGGAGCAAGGTACCTACTTGATAATGTTTGGAGGGACTAAGCCCCCATACATCTTACCGCAGTATGCCACAGACTATGTGGTTCTCAAAGAAGCAGTAAGACAACTCTTCCTGGATGGGATTGGAGCAATACTCCACAAACAGCATAAGGCTTCTTTTCCCCCCTTACCTTTCTGCATAGGTGCTTACAAGTTTTCAGGGGTTGCCTCGGCCGAAGAATTTGTTCAAGAGATGAAAGCCTTCCACTTCGGTGAGGTAATCTTCCACATTATTTTGACAGAAAGGGAAGAGTTTCTAAGCACTGTAAGGATATCTATGCTCACTTCGAGTACTCCCACTATCCTGATGCCGAGGAAGAGGCATTCAGAGGCATCAGCAACATGGCTAAGCTACGGGTCTGTCGCCAAAGCACTGGAGCAAGCTCCAGCTCAACCAAGGCCAAGAAGACCAGCCAGCAAAAGGAGAAAGAGGCTGAGGATGCTCGAGCTCAGGAAGAGCTCAGATTAAGAGAAGAAGCGAGGTTGCAGCGGGAAGCTGAGGAAGAAAGAAAGCAGCGGGAAGCTGAGGAAGCACGAAAGCAGCAGGAAGCTGAAAATGAAAGACTGCAGAAAGAGGCTGAAGCTGAGCAAGCTGAGGCAGAGAGGAAGGCGGAAGAAGAATTGAAAGCAAGGGAAGATGCTCAAGACAATGGGTCCGGTGCCCAGGACATGGATATAGACACATCTCAAGCAGGGGGCTCTGGTACCCAAAATAAGGGCGTGGACCCAGCTCAGGAAGTCCGGACCCCACCTGAAGAAGACATAGACATCATAAACCGACCAATTGTCCCGTACACGCCATCGGGAAAGCGTACAGTGTCCAAGTGGAATGAGTTTGTCTACGATAAGAAAAGGAAGGCTATGGTCCTCAAATCAGAAGAGAGGATAAAAAGTCCCTTCCATGAAGACATCGTTACCCACCGAGAGGTCACTGTAATGCAGAATACGGATCAAGATCCCTTTGCTATGGCGACCGCAGCGGTAGCAACGGCAAAAGCGTCCCTGGCCAATGTAGGCGTGATAGTAAGAGATAATGCATTGACAAAGAAGAAAGCTCGTACGCTACAACAGACTGTGGCTAATGAGCAAGCCCAAAGAGATCTGGCAGTGAACAAGTATAATTGCTTGTACACTGAGCATAGGGAGCTGTCAAACAAATACAGCCAGCTGGAGGAGGAAAAGGACCAGCTAGCACTCCAAATAATGATTGTAGAAGCGGAGAAGAATGGAGCAGAAGAAAAGGCATCTCAGCTAGAAGCAGACAAGCAAGCATTAGCTGAGCGTTTAGAGCAAGCGGAGAGCACAACAATGGACATGTATCCCTTCCATGAGTTGTCATGCAGCATCCTGAAACAAGTGTATGACACTCAGGAGCTGATCACTGATGAGGTTTGCGAGCTCAAGGCCATGGTGGTTAGGTTAAAAGAAATCAATGCGGAAGCCCATAGGCTCAAAGCGAAGAATACCCGTGTTAAGGCAAACATCATCAGTCAGATGGCATGGAGAGAAGGAAAAGGGGGTTTCCCTGCGCACCTCCCATTTAAATCTGTGGACAGTTTTAATGAGGACGTAGCACTGTTGGAGTTTGGCAGGAACTGCGCCAGTAAGTTGATGGCCAGTGTGCAAAGAACAACAGATAAAATTAGCAGTCTCTACCAAAGGCTCCAAGAGGCACATGACAAATGCACATTGAGTTTCCCTCAGACCCTGGAGGACTTTCTGGAAAAGGAGCAGCATTTGTCCCAACTAAAGGAAGAATTGGGCATTCAAACGGAGTATGTGAAGAGGATTGATGTCCTGGCTATTGATGACCTCCAACATTATATTGGGTCGTCATCACTCCACAACCAGCTGCTGAAGGAAGTGCATCAAGCTGCAGTGACAGAAGTTCAAAGCATTAAAGCAGAGCTCGGGAAGAATGTGACTTCTCAGAAAATCTTGTTCCCCGCTGCAGCAAACATAGTCATAAGGGACACAGGTGTGTGGTACAGCTACATAGCAGAGGAGGAAAGGAAAGCTGCAGCAGCAACAGGTGCATCAGGAGATCCAGGATCTTCTCTCCCAGCAGCCATTCCAGCTACAGCAGTGGGCTCAATTCCCTCTTCCCCAGCAATTGCAGAAAGTCTGGCTAGCTCAATCCCTCCTTCCCAGCTAGAAGCAGCATCAGCAATGGGCTCGAGTGTCTCTTCCCAGGCAGCATCAGCAGCAATTAACTTGGGCGATCCTCTGCCAGCAGAAGCTCACGCACAGGAATGAAATAAAGTAACTGCAGTTGAGCAGCTCTCTTCAACCAAACACGTGTACAGCAGGGAAAGCGTTGGTGTTAACATTATTTCTGCTATGTATATTTTGTTAAACTTTCGAGCATGTAAGGCGTAAGCCATGGGACAGCTGTCCCTATTTTTTGTCAGAACAATTTTGTAAAAGAAGTGGTCATTTTTTTTTGGTGGTCGGTTACAGAAGAAATTCCTGTAATTGACAAGTGGAAGGTGTTAGGTGGCAGCCCAAACGGCAGAATTGTAATTATAAATAGAAGCTAGGAAGAATAGCAGAGGACTTTTGGCAGGGAATGAAATTTTGAAACCCATACGAGCTATCTTGTATCGGGCCTGTAAAATTGAATTTTCTAATAGAAGCCACGGGAGATGGACGTTTTGCATGGGATGTTGGATGGCTATATTTTGGACTATTCTAATGACTGTTGTTCTGTAATGTGAGATCATTCTTACCATCTGAACTATTTCTTTGTATCAATGATTTTGCTCCTCCCTGTGCATACGATTTTCTCTATTTTTGTGAACAATGAATGCGTTTCACACTAAATCAGGAGCTACCTGCTGATGTCTTTATCATTGCTATAGATTTCTCTTCTAGATCGAATGGCTAACTGTTCTTTCTTCAGGATAACTCATGTGGCTCATTGTTCACGCCTTTAAATTGCTCCTTGCAGGGATCTTTAAATTTAATTCCAGTTTGTTACATTTAGATCTGTTTCTTTATTCTTTCTACGTAGATTAAATAATTTTTTTGCTTTTTCTGTTTTATGAGCAATAGATGCGTTCCATGTTGAATTAGAAGCTATCTTCTAAAGATCTTTATCTTGCTGTAGCTTTACTTGTGAGAATTAACAGCTTTCTGTTCTTTCCTTACATTATTTGTTACAGCTGATTGCTCATCCCTTAAGCGTGTTCCCTGCAGGGATAGGTAGATTTACTCCGGTTTCTAGACTTAGATCTGTTTTAGTTGCATCTAGATCGAATATAATTTAGGCACATGCATTTCATTCAAAAGACATAAAACCCAAAAGAAAGGTGGATCGGGCCATAACCGGTAGAATCGGATTTAAACTCCAAACCCACGGTTGCCAGAACCGCTAACCGGACGTATTCCCTTCACCAAACGGGAGATAGTCTAATTGGGACCATCTCTCGGGGAGAATCCCTTTCTGATTGATGCTACGATATCCGAGGAATCAATAGTTTTTGGCGCTAGAAGGAGGGCCTGAAAGTGCATGGCTGATAGAGGAAAATCTTCCGCGGTCATAGATAACACTGAAAACCTGCTTAAAGAAAGCATTTCAAACAGCCCAGATCTTGGATTAACAGATCAAGAACGCCTCATTTCTGACCCTGAGCCTCAAGAAGCTTTATACGCTGTCCCTTTCACAGAAATAGAGGATTTGAGAAGACATACCAGATCCTACGTTAGACAGCTAGGTGGTTTAAACGCTGTCAACTTCCTCCCTAAGAAAATTACGCCTAGAAAGGAGCCACAATACACCCGTGATTCAATTCTCGTTCAAAGTTTTGAAGAGCTGGTAAATTTGACTTTGGAAGAAATTTCAGACACTCTTAACGAGGCAGATCTTGAAAACTCAGAAAAAATTTCAGACCAAGAAAATCTTGAAGAAATTACCACTCCCAAAAGTACTCCACCGGATTCACCCTACAATTCTCCACCAGGGTCTCCGCATCCAAGTCCAAACATGGTTGTACCTGCTTGGAGAGAAAGGGGAGCGCTGAACCTAGCTGGACCATTCCATAATCTTCCAAAAAACCCAGAAAAGGTCTTGCCTAAGTACGATCCAGGGAAAGCCATTTCGGCAGAAGATCACCTCAAGAGTTTTTACTTAGCTCTGAACCTTTTGAACGTACAACATGAAGACGTAGTCTGCAGATTGTTTCCATATACATTCGAGCCAAAAGTATCATCATGGTACTTTAGCCTACAACCCAGCTCAATCTCTAGTTGGGATGAATTCGAAAAATGTTTTCTAAAGAAATACGGAAACCAAAAGATTGTGGCAACACTTATGAAAGAACTCTTATCCATGAGAATGGAAAAGAAGGAAAAGGTTCAAGATTTCAATCAAAGATTCACAACGCTGTTGAATAACTTCAGTGAAGCTAATAAACCAGCGGAGGAATCTCTGATTGAATACTATACAACCGCTCTGGATGGACCCATAGCAATGTTCGTAAAGAGGTCCAAGAAAACTACCCTGATAGAGAACTTTGAGGAAGCTAGGAAGGTAGAAGAAGAGGCTGATAGCATTGCTAAACATGCCTTAGATGTAGAACTAAAACCAGTAGCTAGCAAAAAACCTTTGCTACTCACTAGAGGTAAAGAAGAGCCATCTACGGACATGGAAAATGTAGTCAAAATGATGCAAAAATTATCTAACAAAATCGTAGATCTCGAGAAAGACAAGGCTGCTAGCACATCTAGGAAACCTTTCAAGCCATTTTATAAAAGAAGGGAAGACGGGGAACAGACTCATCCACCAATGAACGCTGCCCCTGTTTTAAACTTGAATGAGATTGGGATGGAAAATTTCTGCATTTTCCACCAAGAACCACATTCGGAAAAGAGCTTCCCACAATGGATCAATTCCATGAGCTTAGTCATGAACCAGATGTTAGATTCTCATATCCCAGACCAGGATGATCCTCCAGAAGAATCGAGCCCTGAGTTAGAGGAGCCAACCCCGGACACTACTATGGTGTTGTGGGATTGGATACCTATGACTGAATTAGTAGAAGAAGATCACATAGGCAGCTCTCCCTCTACCATAAATGTTGCCACTCGTAGCAAGGGCCCAACTACGGATCCTGTGCCAGTCACCGTTCCTCATAAGCCTAAATTTTTGAAAGATCCGCCTAGGAGGAATATACCAATCATCCCACCACAGCCCAAAGTTAACCAAACAACGTCCAAACAGCCAAGCGCTGACAACATAATTCAGCCACCTAAGGTCACAATGAGCAAAACAGATCAGCCAACTCGAATTGGGAACGAATCCGACATAGGGTATGATATTATCGAAGATATCAAGAAAGTCAAAGCGAACGTATCAATATTCGACATGTGTAGCTTGCCCCATCAACGAGACAAACTGCTGCATGTTCTACAACCGAAAACCAGCACTACATTAACGGATTCTCAAGACAATCCCGAAATTAATGAGGCTAGCATCGAGGGGAAATCCAAATCTCAAACATTGCCTTTCCTATTGACTTTTGAAATTTTTAATCACAATGTTCACAACTGTTTGGTAGACTCTGGAGCTTCTTCAAACGTTATGCCACTGTCAATTTGTAGGAAAATTAATGGGCAGCCCGTGCCATCTCCAGCTCAAATTATCCAATTAGACAGGACTGTTGTCAAGGTTATTGGAGAGATGAAAGATGTTCTAATTAGACTGTCAGCCGACCCTAGAGTCTGTCAATTCATTGACATAATGGTGGTCGATATTCCCGAAGCCTATGGGCTGATTTTGAGTAGGGATTGGTCTACCAAGCTAAGTGGCTACTTTGCCACCGATTGGTCTCATCTATGGTTTCCTTATCAGAACAGACAGAATCAGATTAAAGTTCTTAGGGAACCCCATATGAAACAAAACGTAACTCAGTTAGAAGAAAAGAATGAGGCCGTAGCCTTCTCATCCTCGGTTCTGGGGAATTACTTCTTAGAAATGGATCCGGGTAACTATCAATCTGAAACCATTAGCCATGAATCAGATAAACAGTCTGATCTCCTTCCTTTCTCTCGGACTGATGATGTTGATTGTAACATAGTCAATTTAGTTGCTGACATAGATCACAAAGAAACTAACTTAGTTGAATCTAAAGATATCTTTTGGACATTATACTTTGACGGTTCTAAAACTCTGGAAGGATCCGGAGCCGGTTGTGTTCTAATGGATCCAAAAAGAAACAAGTATTTTTTGTCTTGTAGATTAGAATTCGATTGTACTAATAACACCGCTGAATATGAAGCTTTGGTACATGGTTTAAAGAAGGCCATTGGCTTAAATGTTAAGTACCTGAAGGTCTTTGCTGACTCCGAGGTAGTTGTAAGACAAGTAAGGGACACCATTCATTGTCTCTCACCTCACTTGAAAGGTTATCAGGCTGAGGTATGGGATTTAATCATGCATTTTGACGCTTTCAATATAAAATCAATTCCTAGATTGCAAAATTCTGCTGCTGATTTGTTAGCGACATCTGCTTCTAGATTGGTGCCATCAAATAATAAGTGCTCAATTGAACTGATTTTCAGGCCTTCCGTCCCCGATAACATCACGAACTTCAGAGTCTTCGATGATGATGAACAAATTATCAGCTTCCTAACAAAGGAAGATAGTTTTCAAGGAGCTGCAATAGATGAGGAAGAACACGACGCTGATTTGATGAAGAAGGATGAGGAGAAAGGAAATTTCATGCCCAAGGGGGTAAGGTCCCTCGAAATGCTGTTCGATCTTCAAAATAAGTTCAAAAGGCCAGCCAATACCAAAACTAACAGCTCATCAATGCAACATGAGTTGATTAATTTGGGTACCGAGGCAGAACCAAAATTTGTCAACCTTGGCAAATGTTGTTCACCAGGAGAAAGAGACAGGTTCATTAAATTGTTTAAACAATACAAAGATGTTTTTGCATGGACCTATGAAGATCTGAAAACATATGACGTCCGCATCATTCAGCATGTTATACCAATGAAAGCGGGTGTCAAGCCATTTCAGTAGCAGTTAAGAAGGATGCATCCCACTCTTGAACCGCTGATCCAAAAGGAATTAAAGAAGCTCCTGGACGCTAAGATAATCTTCAAAGTTCGGCATTCTGAATGGGTTGCAAACTTGGTCCCCGTCAGAAAGAAGTCAGGAGAAATAAGGCTATGTGTAGATTTCAGAAATTTAAACAAAGCCTCAGATAAAGACAACTACCCCGTACCTTCAATGGAGCAAATCCTACAAATGGTGTCAGGATCCAAATTGTTTTCTCTCCTCGATGGTTTCTCTGGCTATAATCAAGTGTTAGTAGCCGAAGAAGATCGTCTCAAGACTACTTTCAGAACTAAGTGGAGAAATTTCGCCTACAGAAGAATGCCATTTGGTCTGATAAATGCAGGAGCTACATTCCAAAGGGCGATGGATATTGCCTTCCGAGGATTGGGTGGGCAATGTGTTGTTGTTTACTTAGATGATGTGACAGTCTTTTCGAAGAAAAGGGAAGATCACATTGTTCATCTGAAGCATATCTTTGATCGTTGCCATAAGTATGGTATTTCCCTGAATCCCAAGAAGAGCGTGTTTGCTGTGCCCGAAGGTAAGCTCTTGGGTCATATCATCTCCAAAGGGGGAGTGTCAATTGAACAAGAAAGAGTCCAAGCTATTAATAAGATCCCAATGCCTCACAACAAGAAATCTATGCAGTCTTTCATGGGCACCATCAATTTTGTCCGCAGATTTGTTCCGGATTTTGCACAAATTGTTAAGCCATTACAACAGATGGTTAAACAAAGCATACAATTCAAGTGGACAGATTCGGAGAAGGACGCATTTAGAGATATCAAGGCAGCGGTAGCTAAGGCTCCTTCCTTAAGAAGCCCAGATTTTGATAAGGATTTCATCTTGTATACCTTCGCTTCGGATGACTCTCTCGCAGCGGTACTCACGCAAAAGGTGGAGTTGGGGGACGAATACCCAATTTCGTTTATGAGCACTGGTCTGCGGGGGGCTGAGCTGAATTACCCCGTAGTTGACAAACATGCATATGCGGTCTTCAAAGCAGTCAAGCAGTTTAGGCCATACATTCTGAAGAACAGAACTAAAGTCATAGTTCCCCATCCAGCGGTTAGATCCCTTTTCGTTCAAAAGGAATTGGGAGAAAGAAGAGGGAACTGGGTCACAGCTCTGCAGGAGTATGATTTGGAATTTAAACCGGCTACAATCATCAAAGGGCAAGGCCTGTGCAAATTACTTGCGGGAAACTCAACTGATGAGGAACAACATTGGAAAAATGAGGCAGAGCTCAATTCGGTTGAAGTATGTCATATCTTCACAGCCCCTCAATCATGGTATAGAGATCTGGTGCACTATTTACAGCAGGGATATCTACCTGAGCACTGGAACTCCAAGCAAAGAAGGGCCCTCCATTTGAAATCATCCCCTTATCAAATCATTGATGGGATACTATTCAGAAAGAACTATGATGGAGTTCTCCTTAGATGTTTGGAAAAGGAAGATGCAAACAGAGTTGTCAAAGAATTGCATGATGGCCCCGCAGGCGGACATTATTCAGGTGAGACAACAGCACATAAGATACTGAGAGCTGGGTATTACTGGCCCACTCTGTTTCAAGATGCCCACACATACGCACGAAATTGTGATGTATGTTAAAGAAGTGCCGGGAAGTTACCTAAGGCAGCAGGACCATTGCAGCCGGTCATCATCTCTGAGCCTTTTGAGCAATGGGGCATCGATGTTATCGGAGAAATAAATCCAAATTCTTCGTTGCAACATCGATACATCCTGACGGCTACCGACTACTTCACTAGGTGGACGGAGGCCATCCCGTTGCGCAAGATCAATGAAGACGTAGTCATCAGCTCCTTGAAAGAGAACATCATAACCAGGTTTGGGGTTCCAATTTCCCTTGTTTTTGATAATGCTACTTATTTTTCATCTTGCAAGATAAATGAATTTGTTTATGAATGGAGAATTAAGTTGCATTATTCAGCCAATTACTACCCTCAGGGGAACGGATTAGCTGAATCCTCAAACAAGAATTTGATTCGAATTCTTAAGAAAAACTGTGATAGAAAACCAGAGAAGTTGGCATGTGGCTCTCCCAAACGCCTTATGGGCAGATAGGGTAACCCCGAAAAACGCTTTAGGTGTCTCCCCTTTCACTCTTGTCTATGGCAAGGAAGCCATCCTTCCCCCAAACATCTTACTACCATCCTTGCAATTGTCCCAAGCCTCTCGGGGTTCCGGTAACCAAGCCTTACAATCTAGGATCAACACCCTGCTTCAACTTGAAGAAGCCCGACACAAAGCTAAAGATCGATTCCATCAACACCAGGACATAGTTAAGAGATGGTTCGATAAGAGGAAATCCGGTAAGAGAGATTTTGAAGTTGGGTATTTAGTCCTGAAATGGGACCATAATCATGAAGGAAAAGGAATGCATACGAAATTTCAACATCTATGGGTAGGCCCGTACCAAATTTCTGCAAAATTAGGCCCATCTACTTATAAATTGACAAATCTCAAGGGAGAAGAAGTAACCCTTCCTCTCAATGGCCCTCGCTCTGAAACAATACTTCGCATAGTCTCTTCGAGACTTCTTGTACATAAATAAAGTTTTCTTTTTGCTTTGGCCTTTAGTTGCTTTATTTTTTCGGCCATGTTGTTTATCTCTTTGTTATTGAAACTTTTGGCAACAAGTTTTGTTTTCTGAATTCCCTTTTGGTTGAGATCCTCGCTGAAGATAACTCTCTCAAAGAAAACTT
Organism: Larix kaempferi; assembly: GCA_027924585.1. NCBI lineage: Eukaryota > Viridiplantae > Streptophyta > Pinopsida > Pinales > Pinaceae > Larix > Larix kaempferi. Next base: position 6,992,036 of record BSBM01000687.1, on the reverse strand, counting down.
GCGACCCATGAGTCTGGAACTTTGCTCAAGTAAATCCGGTCTGTTGCGCTCTCGCTGAAATGTTTAGAAGGGAGGAAGCCTACCCTGCTAGTCACACTAATCATGTTTAATAGTAGAGACCTATGACCATCTTCACTACTATCATTGGGCTCCACCCACTCTCACACTTTAAAGGCATCTCAAGAAGGTCACCAAAGTTGGACCCATGGAAAGTAGCACCGCTCGAGGACATAGGGTATTGAAATGACTCCATGCTGCAGATTGAACAGCCAAAATGGCTTACATTCAAGAGTCTGTTTTCCAGAGATTCTCGCCTCAATTAAAGCATTGCTGAGACAAAAGCAGAAGACATGTAAAATCAAGAAGGTTGTCCAAAAGGCCCAGCTCAAAATGGGCTCCTCTCCGTCCGTGAAGTTCGATCAAATCAATAAAATTTCTAACTCACACAAAAGGACATTATGGATTGAGGAGCCTAAATCAAAGATCATGTCCAAAAGAAAATATCTCTGGAAGGCTCAAACAGCTAAACTGTCCAAAGTACAAACATCCAAAAGGATGCAAGCAGCATGGGAATGAGGAACAAGAGCAATAATGTCCATGAGAAAGTGTTGCAAATCCTGTGGAGTCCGGCAGTAGTGACCATCTGAAAGACAACCCTCCTAAAATGAATCTCATATATTGGCCCCTTGAGAGTGGTGAAGATATCTCGGTCAAAGCTCCCCTTTTCCCCAATGGCTGACAGGTAAAGTGCTTTCTTCCCCTCACATGACAATAAAGCGCTCAGCTGAGTAGTGCAGCCAAGATGGATGTCTTTGATGAGGTTTCGGACCATGAAGAGAAATTTTTCAGAGATCTGTGTTCGCCAGTGACTCGCCATTGTTGTTGCAGCAACACCCCCCCCAAATTTTTTGTACATATTGGGGCCCCTCCTCTCTTTTTTGTAGAAAGTTTGCCTTGAGAAGTCATCCCAGCTGTTATCTGTGTTTTTCAGCATGAAATCTTGTTTCCCAACAAAAATTCTGGCCATAAACCTTTCCTTTTTCCCCCAAGGAACCTAAAGGGAACTTAGAATTTTTTCCCGACATTGTGGAGCCTCTCGGGTTATCTCCCCGCAGTTGCAGAAGCAACTCGCATAAGCTTCTCAAAGGAAGACTTAGAAATTTTTTGTTGGAGGAACGCGGGAACCATTGGGAAATAGCTCCCGAAACGGCGGGAGAGCTTGGGAAAGACACCCGAAAGGATTTGGAATATTTTGTTAAAATCGCGGAAGCTTCTGATGAAAGCCGCCCGAAACGGCGGAAGAATTCAGCGAAGCTGTCCGAAACGACGGAGGCCGTTCGTATAAACTTTCCGAAGAGAGACTTAGAAAAAACTTTCAAAAATTTGCGAAAACCTTCGGGTTTTCCTTCCGAAACGGCGGAAGCCATCCACAAAAGCTTTCCGAAACACCACGGAGAAATTCACGAACTTCTTCCGAAACTGAGAAAGGACTTAGAAATTTTTTGGTTTTTGTTCGTGGAGAGATTCGGTTTTCTTCCCGAAACGGCGGGAGAATTCAGCGAAAACCGCCCGAAACTTGCGGAAGCCGCCACGATATCTTTTCGAAAAGGAACTCAGAATTTTGCCCATAAGTTGCGGGAGCCATTGGCAAATTCTTTCCGAAACAGCGCAAGGGTTTAAGATTTGCTCCCGAAACGGCGGGAGCCATTCGTCTAAACCGTCGAAAAGACTTAGAAAAGTCTTCGTTAAGTAATTGCGGAAGCCGCTGAAGAATTGCTTCCGAAACGGCGGAGCTGTTCAAGTTTTCTCCCCGAAACAGCGGAGGTGATCGTCATAAGTTTTTCGAAAAGGGGAGTTAGGCTTCGTTGAAACTTTGCGAAACGCGCCAGGAGAACTTTGCGGAACCTTTCATCATTGTCTCCCGAAATGGCGGAAGCTTTCGCCGTGTCGTCCCGCAGTGGAGGAAGCCGCTTGTTTAAAACTCGTGAAAAGAACTCGGAAACTTTTCCAAAAGATCACGGAGGAACTCGAAGAAGCCGCCCGAAACGTGCGGGAGCCATCCGTTTACCTTCCCCGGGGCTGCTGAGCGTCTAAGTTTCGAAAATTCGTGAAGTCTCGGACGTCGCGGAAGGCATTCACCAAAGCCTTCCGCAACCCCGGAAGCCTTGTGCGGAAACATTTCCCGAATCCTTCCGAAACGCCGGAACCTTTTTCTCTCCGCTACTGCGGGAGCCCATTTTCAAAGTTTTGCGCACGATCATTTGTTGTGGAAGAGGTCCACCTTTTCCTCCCGTCATGGCGAAAGCTTCCGCGCTATATTCCCGCAAGACTCGAGCTTTGCGGAACGATTGGTCTTCTCTTTCGCGTCACAGAAGCCTTTTTGCGGGAGCCATTCGTTATTTTTCCCGAAACCGCAGAAGCTTCCGCTATATCCTCCCGCAACGGCGGGAAAAATTCGCCAGTTTGCCCGGCAAGAGGCGGTCGCACGCGAACCGAGGCCACCCGATTTGACACCGTCGTACGATGCATTTAAAACCGGTTTAAAATGCCACCAACCGTATTAACGCCCCACACGTGCCTGGCCCATTTAAATAATCGACGGGGTACGAGCCAACCCATTGTCATTTTGTTTTATAGACAAAACCATTGGACGCTGCGCGACCGTTCCAGCTCGTCTTACGCAACCACGTTCGCGGCCACCTCAGTTAGCGTTTTCCGTCGGTGCCAGGTAGGATCTTAACCTTACATTTGTCCCTTCTACACGTCATAATGCTATTAGGTTGTCTTTTGTTTGAAAATGATGGGCATTGGTGGGGTTTTGACGGGAAAAACGCCCGTCATGGGTGATTTTTGCCCGTCAGATACCGTTTGAATCGAGTTCTTCTCGTCATATAAAACAGAGACAAGATAAAAGGTTTGTGGGTAGAGATAGCTAGTTTGGACGGTTATACTTCTTCATTTTTTCCTCCCTGGGCCGCCTGACTCGTTATTTAAAAAAACTGCCGAGGCCCCATGGACTTTTCATGTCCCCGGCCGAAAGCTTAAGGTGTAAACCCCCGGGCCTTTTCGTAAACCTCAGTTCCATGAAGGCACCGTTACCCAATTCAAATCCTTGGAACTGCGCCATTACCCCTGTTCAAACCCCGTGAGCGTTTCAAGTTGCGCGAGCCGAAACTCGAACCTCTGGCCACCCGAGTCTTTTCGTCAGTATGTCTCCGGCGCCATCACCCTCGCTCGAACTAAAGCTCCCCATAGAGCATCTCGGCAAGTGTCGTAAATGACAATGGCATTCGAAACCCTCGTCGGGTCGTAGATACGAAACGCCTCCTTATTTTGTCATAGAGCCTTTCCAACCCGAGCTTACCCGCCATTAACCTTTCAAACCGCAGCAGTGACGAAAGCTATCCTTTCCCCGGAGCTAAACCAAAAGCACGTTGCTTCCGCAACGCGCTTATCTTCACAGGAGCATCCCAAACCTACCCCTTTAAAGAATTAGGATGGCTAAAATTGATAATCATGATTCCTGCTGAAACGAAGATCATCATTTCTCCCAGGGAAACCCGAGAGCGGATTGTTCCGCGACACACCTATCCTCTCGGGAGCATTCCAAATTCTTCCCGTTTAAAGATTCAAATGTTTTAATTTGTATTTTAGGTTGAAATGGTGTAGTTTGCTTCCTAAACATACAGCTTCACATTCTCATATTAAAAAAAACGATGATGCTCTCTGTTGAAATCTCACAGTATGTTGCTCAAATTCATGATGACTTGTATATGGGTGCTATCAGGGATAAGTCAAGATGCCGAAAACCGGTAAGAAGAAGGCTAAGATGACAGAAAAGAAGCCTGCGCCACTCAAAACTGAAACTTCACTCCAGGACACTAGGTGCACCACTGGTGTCCCTCCTGAAATCAGATGGGGTGACATCTACAGAATGATCCGGGACCAAGAAATCCCCGATATGTTGCTAGAGGAAGCACCAATCTATCTTAATATCAGAGCCTCAGGCATAACTAGAGCCGCTACCCGCCCTGAGCTGTTCCCCTGTGCTGAAGTGATCGGATGGATACTCCAACATGCCGATGCTGAAGGGAGAGTGATAAATGATAGCGGGAAAGTGGCTATTGCCTCATTTCAACCCGCGTATATTGCTGCAGCCTACAAATTTCCCCGTGTCCAACAAGCTCTGACTGATGAATGGTTGAGCCAGATGAATAACGTCGAGATGGCCAAGAAGCTGCTCATGGCAGGAAAACATTTGAGGAAGAAATGAAGTGATGAATATGACGTGCAGAATCTGAGAGCTCCTTTCAGATTAATCGCTTTAATGCTGTGCAGAATCTTCGGCATGCCCGATGGCACGGTGTATAAGATCCAGTGGGTCCCTATTATCCACTACGTGGCGTTCCAGGGAACTGTGTTTGACTGGGCCACTATCGTGTCAGATGGTCTGGCCTCGATGATAGTTGCTGCTAAAGAAGGACTAGCCTTGAAGAAGGCTGAATTTTTCATGTCCTCATATCTGATTGATTGTATTTTGGCCAAGATTGACTTCCCCAAATTGGGCTGCACATGGGATAGGGCCACCGCCCCGGTCTATATCGCATTCAAGATGTTGTGGGCTCAGAATTACAAGCCCAGCTACAAACTCATCTGTGAGGGGTTCATCATGCCCCTATACGAGAAAATATTCAAGGAAGAACCAAACTGCCTATCAGAGAATGCTTTGGAAGTCCTTGAGGATTATGGGGATTTTTACTTTTCGGAGCAAGGTACCTACTTGAGAATGTTTGGAGGGACTAATCCCCCATACATCTTACCGCAGTATGCCACAGACTATGTGGTTCTCAAAGAAGCAGTAAGACAACTCTTCCTGGATGGGATTGGAGCAATACTCCACAAACAGCATAAGGCTTCTTTTGCCCCCTTACCTTTCTGCATAGGTGCTTACAAGTTTTCAGGGGTTGCCTCGGCCGACGAATTTGTTCAAGAGCTGAAAGCCTTCCACTTCGGTGAGGTAATCTTCCACAGGAATGACAGAAAGGGAAGAGTTGCTGAGCACTGTAAGGATATCTATGCTCACTTCGAGTACTCCCACTATCCTGATGCCGAGGAAGAGGCATTCAGAGGCATCAGCAACATGGCTGAGCTACGGGTCTGTCACCAAAGCACTGGAGCAAGCTCCAGCTCAACCAAGGCCAAGAAGACTAGCCAGCAAAAGGAGAAAGAGGCTGAGGATGCTCGAGCTCAGGAAGAGCTCAGATTAAGAGAAGAAGCGAGGTTGCAGCGGGAAGCTGAGGAAGCAAGAAAGCAGCAGGAAGCTGAAAATGAAAGACTGCAGAAAGAGGCTGAAGCTGAGCAGGATGAGGCAGAGAGGAAGGCGAAAGAAGAATTGAAAGCAAGGGAAGATGCTCAAGCCGGTAGGTCCGGTGCCCAGGACATGGATATAGACACATCTCAAGCATGGGGCTCTGGTACCCAAAATAAGGGCGTGGACCCAGCTCAGGAAGTCCGGACCCCACCTGAAGAAGACATAGACATCATAAACCGACCAATTGTCCCATACACGCCATTTGGAAAGCGTACAGTGTCCAAGTGGAATGAGTTTGTCTACGATAAGAAAAGGAAGGCTATGGTCCTCAAATCAGAAGAGAGGATAAAAAGTCCCTTCCATGAAGACATCGTTACCCACCGAGAGGTCACTGTAATGCAGAATACGGATCAAGATCCCTTTGCTATGGCGACCGCAGCGGTAGCAACGGCAAAAGCATCCCTGGCCAATGTAGGCGTGATAGTAAGAGATAATGCATTGAAAAAGAAGAAAGCTCGTACGCTACAACAGACTGTGGCTAATGAGCAAGCCCAAAGAGATATGGTAGTGAACAAGTATAATTGCTTGTACGCTGAGCATAGGGAGCTGTCAAACAAATACAGCCAGCTGGAGGAGGAAAAGGACCAGCTAGCACTCGAAATAATGATTGTAGAAGCGGAGAAGAATGGAGCAAAAGAAAAGGCATCTCAGCTAGAAGCAGACAAGCAAGCATTAGCTGAGCGTTTAGAGCAAGCGGAGAGCACAACAATGGACATGTCTCCCTTCCATGAGCTGTCATGCAGCATCCTGAAACAAGTGTATGACACTCAGGAGCTGATCACTGATGAGGTTTGCGAGCTCAAGGCCATGGTGGTTATGTTAAAAGAAATCAATGCGGAATCCCATAGGCTCAAAGCGAAGAATACCCGTGTTAAGGAAAACATCATCAGTCAGATGGCATGGAGAGAAGGAAAAGGGGGTTTCCCTGCGCACCTCCCATTTAAATCTGTGGACAGTTTTAATGAGTACGTAGCACTGTTGGAGTTTGGCAGGAACTGCGCCAGTAAGCTGATGGCCAGTGTGCAAAGAACAACAGATAAAATCAGCAATCTCTACCAAAGGCTCCAAGAGGCACATGACAAATGCACATTGAGTTTCCCTCAGACCCTGGAGGACTTTCCGGAAAAGGAGCAGCGTTTGTCCCAACTAAAGGAAGAATTGGGCGTTCAAACGGAGTATGTGAAGAGGATTGATGTCCTGGCTATTGATGACCTCCAACATTATATTGGGTCGTCATCACTCCACAACCAGCTGCTGAAGGAAGTGCATCAAGCTGCAGTGACGGAAGTTCAAAGCATTAAAGCAGAGCTCGGGAAGAATGTGACTTCTCAGAAAATCATGTTCCCCGCTGCAGCAAACATAGTCATAAGGGACACAGGTGTGTGGTACAGCTACATAACAGAGGAGGAAAGGAAAGCTGCAGCAGCATCAGGAGCATCAGCAGATCCAGGATCTTCTCTCCCAGCATCCATTCCAGCTACAGCAGTGGGCTCGATTCCCTCTTCCCCAGCAATTGCAGAAAGTCTGGCTAGCTCAATCCCTCCTTCCCAGCCAGAAGCAGCATCAACAATGGGCTCGAGTGTCTCCTCCCAGGCAGCATCAGCAACAATTAACTTGGGCGATCCTCTGCCAGCAGAAGCTCATGCATAGGAATGAAATAAACTAACTGCAGTTGAGCAGCTCTCTTCAACCAAACACGTGTACAGCAGGGAAAGCGTTGGTGTTAACATTATTTCTGCTATGTATATTTTGCTAAACTTTCGAGCATGTAAGGCGTAATCCATGGGACAGCTGTCCCTATTTTTTGTCAGAACAATTTTGTAAAAGAAGTGGTCATTTTTTTTTGGTGGTCGGTTACAGAAGAAATTCCTGTAATTGACAAGTGGAAGGTGCTAGGTGGCAGCCCAAACGGCAGAATTGTAATTATAAATAGAAGCTTGGAAGAATAGTAGAGGACTTTTGGCAGGGAATGAAATTTTGAAACCCATACGAGCTATCTTGTATCGGGCCTGTAAAATTGAATTTTCTAATAGAAGCCACGGGAGATGGACGTTTTGCATGGGATGTTGGATGGCTGTATGTTGGACTATTCTAATGACTACTGTTCTGTAATGTGAGATCATTCTTACCATCTGAACTATTTATTTGTATCAATGATTTTGCTCCTCCCTGTGCATACGATTTTCTCTATTTTTGTGAACAATGAATGCGTTTCACACTAAATCAGGAGCTACCTGCTGATGTCTTTATCATTGTTGTAGATTTCTCTTCTAGATCGAATGGCTAACTGTTCTTTCTTCAGGATAACTCATGTGGCTCATTGTTCACGCCTTTAAATTGCTCCTTGCAGGGATCTTTAAATTTAATTCCAGTTTGTTACATTTAGATCTGTTTCTTTATTCTTTCTACGTAGATTAAATAAATTTTTTGCTTTTTTTGTTTTATGAGCAATAGATGCGTTCCATGTTGAATTAGAAGCTATCTTCTAAAGATCTTTATCTTGCTGTAGCTTTACTTGTGAGAATTAACAGCTATCTGTTCTTTCCTTACATTATTTGTTACAGCTGATTGCTCATCCCTTAAGCGTGTTCCCTGCAGGGATAGGTAGATTTACTCCGGTTTCTAGACTTAGATCTGTTTTAGTTGCATCTAGATCGAATATAATTTAGGCACGTGCATTTCAATCAAAAGACATAAAACCCAAAAGAAAGGTGGATCGGGCCATAACCAGTAGAATCGGATTTAAACTCCAAACCCACGGTTGTCGGAACTGCTAACCGGACGGATTCCCTACACCAAATGGGAGATAGTCTAATTGGGACCATCTCTCGGGGAGAATCCCTTTCTAATTGATGCTACGATATCCGAGGCATCAACACCCCCACAACCTCAACAGCCGCCTTTGGTGCTGCAAAACCCCTTACCAAACCAAGGCATAGTGAACACTCAGCTGTTGGCTCCCCCTCAAGCCAACGCGCAACCCCAACAACAAATCACTTACGCTACTCCTGATCAACCCATGTTTGACTCAGGTACCCACCACCTATTGATGATGTCATCCACTGACGTCAACCTCCAGACTCGTCGGAACCAGTATGGCTCCACCCCTGAAGCCCCTCCCGCCGATAAACCCACTAACGCTCATCCCACTAATCAAGCGTTACGTATACCTCCACCTCCACTAGAGGGCGCTCCCAAAGCACCTCGTTTCCCACTTCGCCGTATCAAAAATAACCCTAATGCATGCACTGCGTCAAACTACAGCATTGTAGATGACTTAGCCCAATCTCCCGCAGCCATGTCTGCGTTAGAAGTCTTGAAAAACTGCCCTTCCCAGCGCAAGACTTTACTCTCAGCCATTGGGGCGATTGACCCAAATGATTCAAATTTGATGGCATTTGATTTGGACCAGTCCGAACCTCGCCTACCTTCCACCCTAGCATTCCAAGTTTCTGTTTCCATTAGGAATCTTGTCATCCATCGGTGCATCATCGATGAAGGTGCCTCCACATGCGTGATGTCTACATTTGTGTGGCAGAAGTTGGGATCCCCTACTCTCCAGCAGTCCACCACTGCATTACGCGCCTATGACAGTCGTTCGGCTCAGCCCCAAGGCCTCCTAGCCAATGTCCCCATCCAGTTAGGTGGCAAAACTGTCCTCATTGACATCGAGGTAATCAATGCCCAATTGGATTATAACCTTTTACTTGCCGCAGCTACATGTATGCCATGCGGGCGGTTGCCTCTTCCGTCTTTCGCACCATGATGTTCCCCCATGAGGGACGCGTGGTCAAGGTTGACCAACTCACCTACTATGATCCCAGTGCCCCAGCGGCACCCGAAAACGTCCTCCCCATGGTTGAGCAGCCTGTTTCTAGTACAAACACCTCGTTTGTTTCTTCTACGGGGCCCGGAGTTTACTCAGACGCACCAATGACCTCCACCTTCCAATCCATTCCTCCCCGGGCATCTACACCTGACGTGTCTGACTTATGTACCTTGTCCCATGATAACCAACCTCCTAATAATCAACCACCCTTGTTGCCTAAACCACCATTGGTACCTAGCCACATTGGTGTTACACTTATCCATACAATCCCCTTCCTGGTCCCTCCATCGGGAGTAGTAAGCACCCCAGTTATGGCTACCCTTAGCCTCCCTGGGTTAACCTTGGGATTACCCGTCTGGTACCTTTCACCTCCCGTTCCCCCGCCGACACCAAGCGTCGTCCTCCAACCGGTGCAACCCATGGCTACTACCACTCAGCCACCCCCCGATGTCGCTACCTCTTCGTCCTCCACGACACCTCCCCCCGGTGTCGCTACCCCTTCGTCCTCCATGAATCCCCCTCCTACTCCCAAATCCACTGGGGGCAGAGGCCCCCAACCTTACACTGTTGTACCACCTCCCAAGACAGTAAAGAATCCCCCAGTGTTTCGTGCTCCTCCCAAATGCTTGTTGTGCGATGAGCTAGGCCATGCCACTCATCAGTTCCCACAGTTACCAGCATTACAGAAGCACATGCAGATGCTCGATGATGACCCCAACATCCCAACTGTAGAACTAAACCCCACTCCCAAGCCTAAAGACAAATCCCTGCGTACCAACCACCCCTGTGCCATATGCGGTGTTTACGGGCATTACTCCCATCATTGTCCCGATCTCCCAGATTACAGAGCAGCTCTCTATGAGATGAACAATCTGGATCTTGAGACGACACCACCCACTATTGAGGAGATCCACCCTCTGGTCTCCTCCCCTTCATGAGAGGTTAATACCATTTATATGATCTCTTCAACCACTATCCCCTCGTCAACCGATTTGACGACGCAAACTTTCTGTACTGATGAGGAGATTCTTGAGGCCCTTACTGCCCCGTATTATCCCTGGGATGACATGCACCACCATTCCTATTTCATCCCAGAAGAATCCTCCTCTAGCACAGCTACCCAATTCGCGGTTGACTCCAAAGACTTCCTTCCCACCAAGGTTGACTGGTTCAAGGACCCTGTTCCTGCTCCTGACGCCTTCGAAGAGGGTAACATGGCCAACATCTCACCCGTCATTCACATAGATATCTCTGACCCCCCTGGCGTCAATGAATGCATTACCTTAGGAGCCTCCTGCAGTGAACAAGAGATTGAGGAGTACTGAAAACTCTTCCGAGAATTCCGTGATGTCTTTGCCTGGTCCTATACCGAAATGCCCGGCCTTGACCCCGCCATTATAGAGCACCACATTGACACATGGCCTGATGTACCCCCCGTTCGTCATAAACAGCGCCCCATTCATCCCTCAAAGCTCCCAGCTGTCAAAGCTGAGATTGAGAAACTGCGCAAGGCAGGGTTCATTTATCCTATTGCCTATACCACTTGGGTTTCAAATCCCGTTCCCGTTAATAAAAAACAAGGCACCATTCGAGTATGCACTGACTTCCGCAATTTAAACCGCGCTTGTCCCAAGGACAATTTCCCCACGCCATTTATTGACCAACTCATTGATGCGTGTGCGGGACATGAAGTCCTCTCCTTCATGGATGGTTTTTTCGGATACAACCAGATTCAGATCCGTAAGGAAGACCAGTACAAAACCGCCTTTACCACCCCATGGGGAACCTTTGCCTATCGCGTCATGCCTTTTGGCCTTAAAAATGTTGGTTCCACCTTCCAGCGGACCATGACCTATTGCTTTCACGACTTGGTCCATATCCTGCTAGTCTACCTTGACAATCTTACAGCTCGTTCACGGAAACGATCCGACCACCTTAACGACCTTCGGTCGCAAATATCAAATCTGCTTGAACCCCCACAAGTGTGTCTTTTGCATTCCGGCAGGCCGATTGTTGGGTTTTATTGTTTCCCAGAGAGGAATTATTGTTGATCCCCTGAAAGTCCAAGCCATCCTGGACCTCCCCTCTCCTCGCACGTTCCGGCAGCTCCAAAGTCTACAGGGGCGATCCAATTTTCTTCGACGATTCGTTCCCGATTACGCCACTACCGTTCATGGTTTCTTGCGCCTGCTCCGTACCCATATACCCTTTGTCTGGGACGAGCAAGCAGAAGCTGCATTCAGATCCCTCAAGAAAGCTCTCACCCAAGCCCCCTTGATTTCCCCTCCAGATTTCTCCCAGGACTTCATCCTCTACATCTCGGCATCCGAGCATGCTGTGTCCGGAGTCTCGGTTCAAGAAGACGCTTCTCACCAGGAGCATGTCATTTATTACGTCATCCAGACCTTGTCTGGACCCCCTCTGCATTACCCATATGAGGAGAGACTCGCCCTCGCTGTGGTCTTTTCCGTCCAAAAATTACGACACTACATCTTAATGAGTCATACCACAGTCGTCGCCGACTCTAACCCCATGGTCTATCTCCTCAACTGGCGGCTACTGCAAGGTCGTGCGGCTAAATGGGTCATTATCCTCCAGGAATATGACCTTACCTTCAAAACACCTAAGAGAACTAAATCCCTCGCGCTTGCCCAGCTCATTACTGATCTCCCCTCCCTTCTCCCGTCCCCTCAAATCTCTAACGAGTTACCCGACAACCATTTGTTCACCATCTCGTCTGATGACCCCTGGTACGGTGATATTTTGTTATACTTGCGCACGCAGAAGTTCAGACCCAAAGTCACCCGTAATGGACGTCGTCGCATCCATCACCAGGCCTCTCGCTATCTCCTCCTAGGAGATGTCCTTTATCGGCGGGGGGTTGACACAATTCTTCGTCGTTGCCTTACACACGAGGAAGCTGAACACGTCCTCAATGACTGTCATAGCGGCGCCTGCGGCGGCCATTTCTCGGGAATGGCCACCGCCCAAAAGATCATCCGCACCGGATACTTCTGGCCCACCCTTTTCACCGACTGCATCACTGCGGTCAAACATTGCCATAACTGCCAACTTTTTGCCCCCAAGGCCCGGACACCTCCCGCTCCGTTACACCTAGTCGTCACCGTTGGTCCCTTTTGTAAGTGGGCCATAGACTTCATGGAGTGTAGACCCCCGTCTGCCAACGGCCACAAGTATATCATTGTCGCCGTTGATTACTTCACCAAATGGGCGGAAGCCATGCCTACCTTCAATTGTACCGTCGACACTGCTGCCCGTTTCTTTTTCAACCATGTCATCACTCGATTCGGGGTTCCTAAGCAGTTAGTCTCCGACCACGGTTCCCACTTCGAAGATGCCGTCTGGCGTGAGTTATCCACCCTCCTCAAATTTGAACACCAATTTTCCTCTGCTTACTACCCCCAAGGGAACGGCCAAGTAGAGGCGATCAACAAAATCTTAAAAACCATCCTCCAACGAACTGTTGACCGTCATAAGTCCAACTGGCACCACATGCTATTCCCTGCCTTATGGGCTTACCGTACCTCCACTAAGACCGCCACTGGTTTTACCCCGTTTCATTTAGTTCACGGTGTCGAGTCTGTCCTCCCCATCGAGTGTCAAATTCCTGCATTACATATCACCGTTGAACTTCTCCCCGACACTTCCCCCCTCGAGCAGCGTCTGCTGACACTCGAACAAGCTGATGAAGACCGTCGTGCCACTCTCCAGAACATCGAAGCTGCCAAAAACTGCTCTAAAGCTGGTTATGATAAACATGTTCACCCTCGAACTTTCCACGAAGGGGACCTCGTCCTCGCATATGACCAAGCCCATGACAAAACTAGTAAAGGGAAGTTTGAATCCATGTGGCAAGGCCCTTACATCGTGCAGACTTGTCTCGGCAAGGGGGCATACATCTTAGCTGAATCCGAAGGTCACCCTTTGCGCAACCACCGTAATGGGTTGTATCTTAAGCGTTTTTATCCATAAATGAAACCGCGGCCTCATTGGTCCGCATTGTACAGTTTGCTCTCTTTTTTGTTTTTCACCTTTTTTACCATCATCTTACATTCATCATTTTTGCATGACCACAGATGGACCATCTTCCACCTTGTTACACTGGCTTTGCTGACGGCGCAAGCCACTGGTCTCCCACCCTGGCTTCTGCAGCATGGGTCTTGTACTCCCCTTCCAACGAGATGATTCACCTTGACGGAATATGTATAGGCGCTGCTACCAATAACCAGGCAGGGTATGATGCTGTGACCGGTCTCTTGACTGCTGCCCTCCAGATGGGCATATGTCACCTTCATGTGTTTCTTAACTCCCAGCTACTTGTCTCCCAGCTCAACAACTGCTACCAGGTGCGTGATCCCTGCCTTTTTAGAAAATTCCTGCGCGCAAAACAATTCAGTCGACAGTTTGAATCCATAACATTCACACATGTCCCAAGAGCCCACAATAGTGTCGCAGATCAAATGGCAAACAACATCCTAGATTGGCATATCAATCACACCATGTAACATCATGCATCATCATCCCATAACATCTCATAAAAATATATAAGAACCTAAAAAGATTGCATCGCATCAACATTTGCAACCATGTACATAAACCATAAAACCACATGCATATCCATAGGGGCATCCACGTGCCTAATCATACATACATCATAAAACCACATAAAATACACAAGGGGCATCCACGTGCCCAACATCCTATACTACTTGCATCCACGTGCAATCCAAACATATCACATGTCATAATGCGCATCCACGTGCGTACAAACACAATAGCATAAAAAGGTGCATCCATGTGCATATATATATATATCAAAAATATACATGTTCAGTGCTATACATGTCCTGAGTACCCCTGTACTCAGCTATACAAAAAATGGATATACATGCCTAAAGCCTCATCAAAATACATGCCGTAGATACAAAACTCGGGGGGAGTCCCCTGCACTCCCTAATGAGAGTCATACCCTGCATCACTGCCTGCATCGGCTACCTCTGAGTCCTCCCCTCGCTCCTCCTCCGGCAAGTCCTCATCCCCTACGGGCTCCTGTTCCCGTGCCCTGTGTACCAAGATAGCCACCCGGATCACAATGGATCTGAACTCTCGGGGTGCCCTCATGCAATCCTGAACCACGTCCGGATCGACGTCCCGCCATCCCTCGTCGGTCACCCCCACCAGCAAACGATCTAGTAGTGCCCGTACGGACTCTAGCGTCCCCTCTGCATCCCGGCAACGCACCTCCCCCCGCCCAGGTAGAGCTGGAACGGCCACAATCCCCCTCCGTGCCACATGTCCTGGAGGCGGCCTCGGGCCCACATCTGCAGATCACCCATGTGTCAGTAACAGTATATCAATAAACTATCATATATAAACCTTGACATCCATACCATGCAATCAAACACATATGTACCATTGGGTCCCCATGCCTGTCCTGGTGCTCGTGGCGCCTCTGGATCTCCCGTGTAGTCCATGTCCCTATACGGGAAGTCGTCCAGTGTCAAGGGTATCTGGAGCCACTGCAGGTACAACTCCTGCATAAAATACCTACCCACATCGCCGCCACCACGGCGGTGCATCATCTCGCCCCACCGCACCATTCGCGGCTCCCTCAAACCTCCTGCTCTGATCGGCACCCGCGGCCGCAGTGTGGGTACCCTCTCCATAAAAAATGCACACAAGAAAGAACCATAGCAGAACCCCTTGCCAGATTCCTTCGCTACTGTCAGCTGTCGCTGAACGCAGGTCAGGAACATCTGGCCCCACGCGCAATACACCCCATCTAGTACGCGCTCTATCATCTGCATCTGGCCCCCCGACACCTTCTCAGGTGACTGAGACCCCAATACCCGCACCACACATGCCGCTAAGGCCTGCACTGATGGCTCCTGTAGGTCCCTCACCAGGAGTGCATTCCTATGCACCCTCGCCTCAGGACCACAGTATCTCTCCAGCATGTCCTCCATGTCTACGTCCGCGGCAACCCGCGGCTGTGTGTCTGCCACCCTGCCCAGACAGGGAAACCTCATCAGAAAGTATACATCAGTCAGGGTGAGGTCCACCTTCTCACCCTGTACTCAGAAAGCCTGTATGTCCGGCTCCCAGAAACTAATCAGTCGGTTCAGCAGCAATGCTACTGACCGTATCATGGGTATCTGTGCGAACTTTAGAAGTCTGAATAGTCCCAGTACCGATCGTACATTGTCATCCCCTCGGATGACAGCCATAATCTCATCAGGGATCTCCCGCTCTCTCCATAGAACCTGCGGCATCCTGTCAATCACACAAAGTAGACTCATCAGAGTCATGTCACATAAATAAGTCCTCTCCCTTCCCCCGGAAGACCCTAATAGCTCGGCCAAAAACCATGGCTTTAGGGCTTCCTGCCGCGGTTTCCGACCGCGGCTGTCAGGCCTATAGTCGTGGTGCTTAACCGCGCCTGTCATCCCTAACCTCGCGGTTTGGCACCGCGTGTTCCTCCTTGGAACGCGCGGTACCCGACCGTGTATCCCGCCGAGAAACACGTGGTACCCAACCGCGTGGTTCACCCCGAAACTCGCGGTCGCCAACCGCGGTTTCGTCCCCCTAACCCGCGGTCCACCCTACGTGGACCGTACAAATAACCCCGGGACCCACTACCCAACCCCCGACCCCAAAAAACATGCAGGTATGAGTTTGACAGAATACCTGTCTCTCCCGGATCTGAAATCGGTCGGTCGGATCATCCAGAAATGCCACCTCAGCTCTGGTCCACTCTGATCGCAAGTCAAAGTCAAATAGTACAAATGACACATGTCATGTTGGACCCACTCACTATTTATAGTCTGTTGACTTTTTCTTGTTTAGGCCATTCCGGGCTCATACGGAGTCCGTTTTTCGAACCGTTTCCACCACTGGAATTAGCACGATGAGACCGTCATGATGGTCCCCTCGTTACATTATTTTTTGCCCTTTTTTAGACACCACTAGTTGCCTCGGTTTGCGTGCCACATCGGCCGTTCTCAATTTTTCACATATTTTATATCATCGGATTCATTTTTCTGAGCTGGTGATGATGCTTGAGATCATTTCTCGCTCTCACCCCCCATATTTTTTGGGCATTTTTTCAAAACGCCCCTCGTCGCCTCGGTTTACGTGCCACATCGGCCGTTATCCATTTTTGACACCCTTTATATCGTCGGATTCATTTTTTCAAGCTTGTGATGATGCTTGAGATCATTTCTCGCTCTCACTTGGTACAATTTCAACATTGTGTCCCAACACCTTGCTGCCTCGGTTTGCGTGCCACATCGACCGCCATCGGATTGTTCCACACTTTTACATGAGCCATTCACTTCTGTCATACTGCAAATGTTTCATTATTTTGCCACCATTTCATTCACCCTGCAAGGAGTCCCACTAGTGTTCCCCCCCTACCCTCGTTCTTGGTCATCATTACTGATCCTTGATTGAACACTTCCTCCTTGCCTGGCCATTCCTTTTGTTCGGTATAATTTTATCCCTTTTTCGGGCCGGACAAGTCCTTTACGAAAAAGGCACTTAGGGAGTTTCCGTTAAGCTCTTTTCTGACTCCTAAAAGAATGAAAAGATCACCGAGCAATCTTGCTTCCTTTCATACTCGTTAAAGTACCTGAAAGGGTGTCTATCTGGTATAAGTTTAATCCTTTTCCGGACCTGGTAGACTAATTACGAAAAAGGAATACTCTAGTCACACCAGCTAGAAGAGTTCTTCATTGTATCCTTTTATGCTTCTTTGGGCCTTGGAGACTAAACATACAAAAAAGCAACCCCCTGGAGTCTTCTTATTTGCTTTCAGACTCTCTAAAATTGAAAGCAACCACGAGCATGAACTGTCCTGGGCTCGTAAAAACCACACGATGGTACCATTCCATTACTTCAGAGTCTTCTTATTGCTTTCAGACTCCTTAAAATTGAAAGCAACCACGAGCATGAACTGTCCTGGGCTCGTATAAATCCACACGACAGTATCATTTTACACACACTTCTTCTAGTTCCTTAACCCATGAAGAAGTCCCCTCTCGTGCCTCCCGGCACTGTGATCGATCATCTTGGCAGCACCCCCAATCAGGTCGCCTTTGTTCAGAGTATTCTGCAGTCTCCTGCCATATGATACCAGCTTGAGTCTCCCTCAGCCCATTCACCTTCCCAGATCCAATACAGCTATGATCCCTTTCCCCTCAATTAGTTTCAAATGCTGCCCGATCATCCCCATTATCATACTCTGAACAAAGGAAGTTTGAGTCCACCCACTCTGCTTGCCCAGTTGTCCCCCCCACAGTTTTTCAGTCCTGCCATCAGTACTATCACATTTCGGTTCTCCACCTCGTGCTCCTGTCAAGGAAACATCATTGCCTTGATAGTTGCAGGTCTCCCTCTGTCGACAACAGCCCTTCTATTCCAGAGGATAGGCCCAGAGGTCCCTCCGCCTTGGACTTATCACCATCTGTGGTAAGTGCCTATGGATCATTCTGAGAGGAGTCATCATTGCCTCTTCGAGTGGTTGTTTCTCACATGCTCAACTTCAGCACCTTGATCGCATCGTTGAGAATCACGTAGGGTTATATCCCATCACTTTTTAGTCGAAGACCCCGGATTTCCCCCGACTCTAGCACATTGGTGAGTCACTTCGGAACGCCCAGTTATATGTTCCTGTGGATGTCCGGGCTGCGTTGGCGATTGTATTCGGAAGCCATCCAGTTCTATGCTTCCTTGAGTACCCAGTTCCGTCCCAAATCAGTCCCAGTTCAGTGTACCATTGAGAGTATGATCCTTGTCACTCTGATCCAGCAACTCCTCAGTTCCTTTGGTACCACATTCAGTAACACTGTCGTCCTTCAAGTGCACCAGTTCTTCAGCTTACACATGGTCAGCCCAGCAGTATGTCCCATATTTGTCGTCCCCTCTGGACTCTTATGATGTACACAGTGGTTCTCTATGTATCTTACAGGTCCCCCTTTTTCGGGCCTCACAGTTCTCTTTATGTATCTTGATACGAGCATGGGTATGCCCGCCTCGTCCATATATGGAGATTATTCCTCAGTCAGTATTTGAGGTCATGTATCTTTCAGGTCCCCATTTTTTGGACCCCATTGTTGTTATGTTATATCCTGATACGAGCATGGGAATGCCCGCCTCATCCATATGATCAGATGATTCCTCATCCATTATTGAGGTTATGTACTTTTAGTTCTTGCAGTTTGTTCGGGATCGTTGTTCCAGGCTTCAGTTTGTTTCTTCTCTTCTACACACCCCAGGAAAACCATTCATGACTTATGATGTCCATCGGCCATACGATGAGCTCCTTCCCTCGCATATCAGGGGGCAATCTGTTAACACCCAAAAAGTGTTCACTACCTCATCTACCACATTATATGGCTCATTTGTCCATTTTCCTACCATATTTCCCTTAAAAACCAAAAAAATCCCACTAAAAAGCCTCCAAAAGGCCTAAAATACCTCCAAAAGGCCACAAAACCATCAAAATAGCCTCAAAAAGGCTAAAAAACCCCTTTTTCCTCCAGAAATATCCAAAATTCCTCTTAAAATAGCAAAAACCCCCTAAAAAGGGAAGAAAAATATAAAATAATGAGGAAAAGGAGGAAAAAACCCTATACAGCTACCCTAAACCATATGGTTCCCAAAACCATGGGTCAGCACTCCACCACCAAAAAAATATAAATAGGTGATGGAGACCCCTTATTCCACATCCACAATCAAGTATACCCTTACTCTGCCAAAATCTCTCTCGAAACCCTAGCTCACCATTGAACTACTTTCACCTTGAGAGCCCCTTTTGGCCCATTTCCACCATTGGAGAAAGAGAAGGAGCACATTGGAGCTTGGAGCAACCCTCTTGGACATTGCAAAGAGCTTCATCAACCTTCACATTGGACGTAACATTAATATAAAAAAGCCATTCTTTACATATTTTGTTTATGTTTCATGCACATGTTTAGAGTAGTTTCTATTTCTGTTTTAGCTTAGTTATTTCCATTTACTTAACTGCTACTAAGGAGTCCCTTCTCCTTAGTAGGTGCTCATTTGCACAAGCTAGGGGTAAAACCCTAGCTACACGTACTGGTGATTTTAACCAATTACTTTGCATATCATATTTGCAGTATTGATTTTGGATCTAGTTTACTCTTTGAGTTATTTAAAAAAATTGTAAAATGATTCAAGTAGTAGAGGAAATTAAGCATAAGGAAGCCTTAATCACAACCCTAGGTAGGCTTGGTGAATATGAACAATATCAATCCAAGGAAGACTATGTGAGGATAGTTGATGAGTAGCAATTTACAAAAGGATAGGGAGTATTGGAGGAGGCACTCGAAGAAATAATGGCCCGCAAAGAAGGAATGAGAAGAGAATATTTTGAAGAGAAGGTTTACACCCCAATTAGAAGGTGACAAAGGCACCATAAAAGAAGATACACGCATTAGACAAATTAGTTGCAGGAGTTATCCCAAGACAAGAAATTCCTATAGACATTCTATGAAGTGCTTGATTTCTTACTCAACATTGATGAGGAGGATGAATCAGATGTCCACATCTTAAAGTTATGTAATGTGAGCACTTCCTTCAAGAAATATTAAATAGAGTTTTACATACAACAGAGTTCCATCACAGGAGACATGAAAATTTGTCTTCATCATACAATTGATTATGGAATGGATATATTTATAGGTTGGAAATTAAAAGTCACTTCCATAATGGACTACAACTAACAATACCGCTTCATAACAAATCACTGATAATTTATTTCTACATTAATTTATATCACTCCCCCTTAATGGAGAGATAAATTCTTTATATTACCTAGAATTTCTCTCTATATTACAATTTTTTCCTTTCCAAGAGGCTTAGTAAATATGTCAGCCATATTTTCATTTGTATTATAGTACATCAAGTTGAGTTCTTTTGATTATATCTTTTCTCTTACAAAGTTAATTTGAGTTTCAATGTGCTTTGATCTTTCATGGTGAAGTAGATTGTTTCCCAATTTAATTTTATTTCAATTGTCACATTAGATAGATGCAGGTACTCATTTCCTTTCTCCCGTGTCTTCAAGAATACGCCTTAACCAAATCGCTTCATAGGTAGCACTACATAATGATTTATACTCGGCTTTAGTAGAGGACAAGGAAACAATTGGTTGCTTCTTGTTGTTCCAAGACACAAATTTGGATCCTATACTAAATGCATATCCCGTGGTGTATTTTCTAACATATGGAGCTTTTTCCCAATTAGAATCTGAATAACCTATCAACTCAACCTTCAAATGATTAGTGTATTCAATACCAAAACAATAGTCCGTTTCAGGTATCAACTGACTTTCTTGGCTGCTTTCCAGTGACTCTCGTGTGGTTTAGCCATGAATTGGATAAGTAATCTAATTTAATATGCAATATTTGATCCTGTTGCAGTTAAGTGGTTTAGATTTCCAAACCAATGTCTATACAAGGTACCATTTACTTCTTTTGTATTATCATCATTGTAAAGCTTAACATTCTGCTCTAATGGAGTAGAGACTAGATTGCACTCATTCATATTGAACCTTTTGGTTAGTTCCTTTGTATGCTTACTTTGAGTAAGCAAAGTGTTACCATCTTCTCTCCATACCTAAATACCTATACATTATTTCATTTGACCAAGATCCTTCTTTTTGAATTCTTGTGAAAATAGTTTCCTTTTGATGTTGTCAACCAAATTTATAGCACTTCATGTTATTATTAAATCATCAACATACAATGAAATCAAAGCAATATTCTCATTTCCATATTTCTTTATGCAAATATTTGGATCACTCTTGCTTTTGATGAATCCTTGATGGAAGAAGAAGTTGTCAATTTTCACATACCATGATTTGGAAGCCTATTTGAGACCATATAATGTTTTCTTTAACTTGCATACAAGATGCAATTCTTATTCTTGCTTTACTTGAAATCCTTTTGATTGAACATGATACACTTCTTCTTTTAATTCACCATTCAAAAATGTTGACTTAACATCCATTTGATGTAATCTCCAATTATTCTTTGTAGCTAATGCAATCATTAGTCTAATGGTGTTCAATTTAGCTACATGTGCAAATGTGTCCTTATAATTTATCCTTATTTTTATGAATATCCTTTTGCAACCAATCTAGCGTTAAACTTGTCTATACAATCATAAGAATTGAACTTAGTGTTGTACAACCATTTTGAGCGAATAGGAACTTTATTTTAAGGCCATTTAAATAGTTCCCAAGTATCATATTTTATAATGGAGTCATATTCCTCTTGCATAACATTCTGATCCATTCCTTATGATCCTTTGCTTGCTCGAAATGTAAAGGTTCTTCAACCCTTATGACTTGAGACACCAAAGCATAAGCTTTATACTTGATTGGTATTTGGATTTTCCTTGTTGATCTTCGTGGTGCCTCACTGCTTTGTGGATTTTATCCACTCATTCTTGGTGTAATCCTGCTACTTGTAGCTTCTATGCTGCTCTAAGTTTCAACATCATCTTGTTGATCTTCAATTTCTTCTACTTTTGCACTTTTAAATCCTTCTTCAAGAAGTTTTCATACATCTTGATATCTTCTTTTTGAACCTCATTTGCATACTCATGAAATATAACATTCCTACTTGCAAAAATACAACGAGTAATGGGATTCTACAATTTGTAAACTTTATTGTCAGCAAAATAACCAATACAAATACATTTAATTGACTTTGCATCGGGTTTCCTTCTATCTTCCTTTGGTATGTGAAAAAATACTTTACTCCCAAAAATTCATAAATGATTAACAACTGGTTTAATGTTGGAATGTGTAATTTTAATATTACATGTGTAATGATGTCTAGTGCGATGCCATAAAATGTCTTATCTGGAAAAGGAATCCATAAATAAATCTAATCTTATTTAAAAGGAGTTATCCCACATGCATCACTGAGTAATATTATCCTATTACCATTCATTATATACGAAGGTGGAAAATCATTTATCCCACATGTATTTTGGGGCATTATTCTACCATACCTCTAGCTATATAATAGAGTTGAAGGAGACCCTTAGGGTATGATGTTGTGTTTGCATGGTAATTCTATTGTAAAGATGTGAAGCATGTGTGGAGTGGAGCTCAACTGTAATATTGGATATTTATAAAGAATAAAAAGATAATACCTTCTCATGGATCTTTCCCCATTTGGGGTTTTACCATGTACATCTGGTGTATCATTTATTTTCTCTTGTTTATAGTTTCTTGCTTTGATTATTGTTGCTTGTATGGATAGAATGATAGACTAGTAGATTCTTTCGTTGCATGTTAACAATCATATTGTTGCATGTTTATGCATATTCTCAATATTCTAACATGGTATTAGAGTTCGTTACTATGTTCTACCTTCTTCGGTTATTTTTTTATTTTTTTTACAAGCCACGATTCTTCAATTTTTGGGGGATCCTCCATATCTGGTAGATTTTCCATCAGATCTATCAAACCCTTTTGTTTATTCTTTAGATATGGGCATTTTCTACATGTTCGATAATAAAAAAATTCAAACCCTAATCCTCACCATTAAATTTTTAGAATTTTTTCAAGTTTTTCTTGATTTTTTCTATAGATTTGGGTTGAAATCCATTGTATACTAACTTGATACTAAGTATATATCTTTCTTGCAATAGATCTATTATATTTTCGGCTCTGGTTTTGTTTTGTTGTAGGTTTCCATACAAGACAACGACTTATTTCACAACTTTTTTTCATTTTTGGACAGTTTTGGGTAGTTTACGGAAGACACATGTTTTTTGTTCGGAGAAAGTGTGTGCACATGTGCCTTTCCTGTAGATAAAGTGTGTTACACATGCATCTTTCCCATAGAGAGAGCGCATGGGCCCTATTTTCAACAAAAATTTCACCAAAACCAATTTTTAGTTTGTTGTTTCTTATGTGTGTTTGCAGATCCATTAGTAAGTTGTTGTTGGATTTTGTAACTAGTAAGATCTTTCTGGATTTATTCACTTTTCTTCTAAATCTTAGTTTTTTTCTTGTTGCAATAGGGTTTAGTTTCTTGATTCACCATTATGAGTTCTGAAGTAGTTTATGTTCCTGAATTAATTGGTACTAACTATCTCTCTTGGAAGAGAAAGATGATTGACATTCTCAAGAGTAAGGAGCTATGGTGCTTAGTTAAGGGTGATCAAACAAAACGAACAGATTCTAAACACCTAGCTATATGGGAAGATTCTCAAGAGTAAGGAGCTATGGTGCTTAGTTAAGGGTGATCAAACAAAACGAACAGATTCTAAACACCTAGCTATATGGGAAGATTGATGTGATCATGCAAGAGGACTCATTGGACAAACTATTTCAGATAGTTTATAGGTACACATTAAGGTTGAGGATAACTCAATTGAGGTATGGAAAACCATAAATTATTTATTTGATAAAAGTGATGATGTTTCTGCTTACTATATTGAAAATATAATCCATGAGTTAGAACCTAAATATATGTAAATAATAGAGTATTTTATTGCAAAAAACCTATAATGAAAAATTAAGTAATGGTGGCATGGATTACAATAAAAATGATAATGCTCTTACCTGTTCTTGTAGAACAAAAGTTACCTTCATGTTTTGATACCTTCATCCAAACTAGGAATATAGTCATTGAAATGTCTAAATGTACTATAAAACCCTTTTTGAAGATTTTTGTAAGGGTTTGATATGTGAGCAAGATAGATTAATTGCTCCTGGTCAATTATTTAATAGTAAATATTTAATGACACATAGTAAAAAGAGTCCTAATAGAAGTTTAAATAAAAACTCTAAACCACATAATCAAGGATCAACCCCTCACTCTTCTAATGATGATGCTTCTAACATAGTATCTAATAAAATGAAAGTGTATAATCCTTGTAAGTATTGTGGAAAAACCAACCACCGTGAAAATATTTGCTTTAAACAGATACATGAACTTGCTAAAGCCAAGAAGAATTATTCTGAAGAACAACATGTAGCCATGTGTGATTATTATGTTCAACCTAGTAAATATTCTTCTAATGTGGAATAGATATTGGATTATGGTGCTTCTAATCACATCACCAGTACAACTTCTTTATTTACATCTTATGACACTAAAATGCACACATCACATAAAGTATCTATTAATGATGGTAAATATATTTAAGTAGTAGTATCTAGTAATGTTAATGTTCTTAACGGTACTTTGGAAGATGTGTTTCATGTTCAATAAATTCCCATCAATTTGCTTTCTATTTATTGTGCATGTCAGAAAGGTTATAAGTTTGAAGCTTGGCTAGATAAATATGTGTTAAAAGATATCAAACATAACTTCAAAATTGTTTCTTCAAGTATTGTTAATCATAATGCTGAATTATATAAGTTTATTGGTTTTAATTCGTGTAAAAATCAACCTTTTTATTCCTATATTTCTCATGCCGATGAACAAAGTAAATTATGGCATGAAATATTAGGTCACTTGAATTATGGTAAAATGCAAATGATGTCTAAAATGGTACTTGGCTTACCTTTAAGTTCTTCCACTAAAGGCGTTTGTGAAAGTTGTGTTCTTGGTAAACATCATAAGGAAATGTTTGATAAAGGTAAAGCTTGCCATGCTAAAGAACCATTGCAACTAATTCATAATGATATTTATGGTGCTCTTGAAACTCCTCCTTTTTCTCATGCAAACTATTTTCTTCCTTTAATTGATTACTTTAATCGCAAATATTGAGCTATTTTTTGAAGCCTAAAAGTGAAGCCTTTTGTATATTTCAAGAATTTAAATTCATGGTTGAAAAATAATCTAGTAAAAGTATTAATACTTTGAAAACTAATAATGGGGGGGAATTCACTATAAAAGAATTCAATGCATATTTATCTAAGCACAGAATTCAACATCAAAAGACTATTCCTTATACACCTCAACGAAACAGGGTAGCTGAAAGGAAAAATAAGACTTTGGTTTAAATGGCTAAATGTATGATTTATTCCAAAGGATTACATAAATGTTTTTGGGCTGAAACTATTTGTTGTGCTAACTATATTTTGAATATAGTACACAGTAAAACAGTTTTGTAGGTTACTCCCAACGAAAAATGAAATGGAAGAAAACTCGATATTACTAACTTTAAGATATTTGGCAGTGAATGTTGGGCACACATTCTAGATGAAAAATAGAAAAAGTTAGAGCCCAAGTCTCACAAATGTATTTTCATTGGTTATTGTGAGGATTCCAAAGTGTACATGTTGCTTGATCCATGTACCCAAGGTGTTATTATACGACAAGATGTTCAATTCAATGAAGTATCTCCTCCTCCTGAGTCCGTTGAACCTCATGTTACCTTGGAATTTCCTTCATCTTTTGTTGCTCCTATATATGTTACCCATTCCTCTACTTTCGTGCCTACCCTTGATCCTAGTTCACCTTATTCTTCAAGTACTCCACCTGAATGTTTTGAAGACACTGGTGTGGTTTCTACCACTACTCCTCTTCTTGTTTGGGCCGGAAGACATGGACTCTTGTACCTTTTCCTCCTGGAAATAATTTAGTTAGATGTAGGTGGATATATAAAATAAAGTTTACTGCAAAAGGACAGATTGAAAAACTTAAATTTTGGTTAGCAGAAAAAGGATTTTCTCAACAAGAAGGTATAGATTGTGGCTGAAACTTTTGCTCCAGTTGCTAAAATGAACACAATAAAAACTATTATTGCTCTTGTTGCTTCTTATCAATGAGAAATACACCAAATGGATGTCAATAGTGTGTTTTTTAATGGTTATATTCATGAATATATTTATATGCAACAACATCATGGTTTCACGATTGGTGAAACTTCAAGTTTGATATGCAAATTTAACAAGTCTTTATATGGTTTTAAACATGCACCTAGAGCTTGGTATGATAAAATTGATACTTATTTCTTGAAGAATGGTTTTAAGTGGTGTATATCTTATTTAAATTTGTATGTTAAAAACTTTGATGGTGATGTCCTCATTGTGGCAATTTATGTGGATGATCTTGTCCATACTGGAATCCATCTTACATTTATACAGGAAATGAAGAATAATCTTACTAATGAATTTGAAATGACAAATTTAGACCTATTGCATTATTTTTTGGGTCTACATATTTGGCATATGGTTGATGGTATATTCCTATTTCAGCCTAAGTATTCTAGAGATTTACTTTCTCATTTCAGTCTGGTGTAAAGTTAACTATTGAGTGTGATACTCCTCTTGTTAATGCCACATTGAATCATCAACTTGTGGGGAGTTTGATATATTTGACGCACAGTAGGCATGATATTTCTTTTGTAGTCAGCATGGTTTCGAGGTTTATGAAAAATCCTCATGAAAGTAATTGGAAAGCATCAAATAGGATTCTCAGATATTTATAGGGGACAATGCATTATAGTGTTTTCTATTCTAGTAGGGCTACAGTTTCACTTCTTGGTTATATAGATTTTGATTGGGAAGGGATACTTTAGATAAAAGGTCTACTACATGGTACATCTTTTAGTTTGGTTCAAGTCCGATTTCATGGTTTAGTGAGAATTTGAGAACTCTTTCTATTTATTCTTGTGAAGTAGAGTACGGGGAAGATAAAGAAGCAACTAAAGAAGTAGTGTGGATCTGACATGTTCTTACAAAGCTTGGACTGGTTCATAAGTATCCTATCGAATTGAGATGTGAAAATTAGAGTGCAATTCAACATGAGTACAATTCAATATATCACTACAAGACTAAATACATTGACCTTGATACTCACTACATTCGAGATCTTATGGCGGATGGTGTTATTTGTTTGGAGTATTGTCCCATAGAAAAACAAACAGTTGATATCTTCACCAAATCCATGACATAAGCGAAGTTTGTTGGGAATGCGAGAATTTGTCATCAAGTGGGAATGCTGATGTAATATCATATTCCTCCATATATGTGTTCTTATCCCTAGTGATCATTAAGGGAGAGTGTTGGAATGTGTAATTTTAATATTGTATGTGTAATGATGCCTAGTGTGATGTCATAAGATGTCTTATCTAGCAAAGGAAGGCATAAATAACTCTAATCTTATGTAAAATGAGTTATCCCACATGCATCATGGAGTGATATTCTCCTATTACCATTCATTATATAAGGAGGTGGAAAATCACTTACCCCACATGTGTTTTGGGATGTTATTCTTCCATACCACTAGCTATATAATAGAGGTGAAGGAGAAACTTTGGGTATGATGTTGTGTATTGCATGGTAATACTATTGTAAAGCTATGAAGTTTATGTGGAGTGGAGCTCAAATGTAATATTGGATATTTATGAAGAATAAGAAGACAATCCCTTCCCGCGGATGTTTCCCCATTTGGGGTCTAACATGTATATCTGGTGTATCATTTATTTTCTCTTGTCTCTAGTTTCTTACTTTAATGATTGTTGCTTGTATGGATAGAATGTTAGACTGGTAGATTCTTTCTTTGCATGTTATCAAATATATTGTTGTATGTTTATGCAAATTCTCAACATTATAACATTTATAACCATATAATGCTTTATAAGGAGTTATGCTTTCCAAACTTGGTTGGAATTCAATTTTTAAATACAGTTGTACTTACAGCTTCAACCCAAAAACTATTAGAGAGATTTTTACCTTTAAGCATACTTATTGTTCAACCATATTTCTAAACTCTTTGAAGTATTCAAAAACATCACTTTTCTTTCTTATGAAATAAACCCATCTGAACCTAGTTCTATCATCAACGAATATAAGAAAATAAGAATCTCCCTTAAGTGATCATTTAGTTTGCATTGGCCCACACACGTCAATATGTACTAATTCGAGAAGCTCTATTTTCCTCTTATCCGTTCTTATCAAAAACTCATTTCCATGTTGCTTTCCTAGTGCACAACCATCACATTTAACATGTTCATTCTTAAAGACTGGAAGACCCTCCACCATGTCTTTCTTTTGAAGTAAAATTAGACTTTTATGATTTAGATGGCCATATCTTAAGTGCCACAGTTCTTATGCTGACATAATTGTTGATGACATTTCTTGACGATTCTTAATAGAAACATCAAGTTTGTATAGGTCTCCCAATTTGATTCCATTTGCTATGACTTTGTTTTGATCTTGTATATCTTTCACAAGACAACCTAACTTTACAAATTCAACTTTCAATCCCTAATATGTAATTTCTAAAACTAAGATTAGTTTTTCTTAATCCCAGGAACATACATTACATTCTTGATTTGTTTCACATGGCTCGTTATAAATAATAATGCACAAAAGAAGCAAGTACACACGATGAAGAATATTTTTACACTAGAAACCCTTTACAAGGAAAGCCAACAACCAATAGATATGTTATCCTTGACCAATCCGGCCATGGCATGGCCAATTTAGACAAACTAACCACACATGCACTTTACAATGGAGTTACTCAAACCTATGATTTGACCTATCCTGTATTTCGCATAAATCAAATATCATGCAACTGGTTGTTTCCTCTACATGATCTTCCCATGTTTATGATTTGGTCCAGCTTGTACACTTTCACAGGAATTTCAATGTGGTTGTATTTTTGTCCACCGCCATCCAACTCTGCATCTAAAAGGAATTCCCCCTTTATCACCAACGTGATCTGCTCAGGATAAACTTTGAAATATTCCTTCCCAAGCCCCAACATGTCCACCCATAGATGTAGAAATTGGTGTTCAATGTGCACACACTTCCCCAATGGCTTGGGTTCTCACAAGGGCCATTACATAGGCAACCTTTTGGTGAAATTTTCCAGCCTATATGAATTGGTAAATAACAATTTCCCAAAGAATCTCTCCACCACGGGAAAGTTATTGTTGGTCACTACACAATAGATACAAAACAATAATGGAAAATACACCTCCCTTCACCGATGTCTACTAGTTCCTATCTCCAACTTCAACAGAAAGATCTTGCCATACTTCCTAGACAAGTTGATAATCAAGAAACATGTCAATAGATCTAACCCTTAAACATAACCTTTTTCTCTTTGTTGGTGGTTTCTCATGGATTTTTCCTTGCAAACAGGAGCACTTTCTTAGTCACACAACACATCATATGGGCTCAATAGATTTAGAAAAAACCCAAGCCACTCTCGCTAGAGAGTCTAGGAATACTAGGATTTGATATGCTATTTGTTAGAAATAATAATGCACAAAAGAAGCAAGCACACACGATGAAGAATACTTTTACCCTAGAAACCCTTTATAGGGGAAACCACAAATAGATCTAGTATCCTTGACCAATTTGACCAAGGCATGGGTTAGTCCAACCAACATCAACCATACATAGACACTTTACCATGGAGTTACTCAAGCAACAAATATGATTCATCACATGATAATACCATGGGCCCATAAACCAACAAAAATAAACCCATTTGACCAAATCAAGGTTATCTCAATCAATATTTAACCAAGTCAAGGTTAATCTAACATGGCTATTATATAACTTTACACATACATCACCATATTCTTTTATTTCTTGACATCTATCGTCACCGAGATAAATTTTAGTACCATCAATTTTCTCATGATAAGTTTCAAACCAATATCTATTACAAATCATATGAATAGAAGCTCATGAATCTATGAACCATGCATTACAAACATATGTTTTTTTTTATAAGGCTGCATCTGAAATAAACAACTTAGATTTTTGAGATCGTCACTTGCCTCTTCTCCTCAATCAACAAAATTGCCTTTTTGCCTTCTGTTTTTGGACTCATTAAACTTATTTTTCCTACATTCATAAGCATTGTGTCCAAACTTACCACAGTAACAAGACCCATTGATGCATTTTCACTTTAGGCTTATCTCCTTTATTCTTTACCCAAGAATTTCCTTTGTATGGTTGCTTGGCTTTGGCCATCAAAGCCAAATCTGAACTTTGAAATTTTATGTTAAGATTCTTCCTCCATTCCTTTTTTGGTGGCAGGATACCTATCAAATATTGAAATGAAGGTGCTTTCTCTCTTTGTGCAATTCAGTGATAAAGATATGATATTCATCTAACATACCATTTAAAGTTACAGTAACTAAATCTGTACTTAATATTTTCTCACCAATTTCACCTAGTTTATCATTCATCTCTTTAATTATAGACATAAAATTACTAATTTTTTCATTTTATTCCATTTTGATTGAGACAATCTTACTTTTCAAAAGTAATACCCGATTTTTATTTTTGTCACATACAAATTTTTTAGTACCTCCCATGTTTCATGAGAATTTTGGCAATCCCTTATATGAGGAATGTTGTTGTTTTTTTATAAACATTCTCAAGACAGCCTTTGCATGTGTTTCTTTGTTCTCCCAATCTTAAACTGATATTGCAGGAGCTGTTGTTTAGCTTCTTCTTCACACACACAATTGTCTAGACATTTTACCCTTCCATTAGTGTGTACAACTTAAACTTCCAATTTAAATAATTATCTGCATCTAATTTTTCACTTCATTTAAATATGAATTTGTCAAATTATTTGACATCTTGAGGATTTGATGGTTTTGATTTTGTTTGATTTATTGAGTATGAGGAAGCATGAAATAATGTATAAAGTCTCACTTACAACTACAAATATGGGTGTTGTGGGAGTTTTTCATTAGTAGCGTCTTTGGTCTTCTCACACGGATGACAACTCTCACTAGGAATGAACCCTTTATGCAAGAAACATCTGATTTGGATAGCAATATACCCACTCTTCTACAACTCTTATGACCTCTTTGATGGCTCTACTTATGGGCCTCAACCCAACAAATACACTTCACAACATGCCCTGCAATGTGGTCTCTCTCTCTTTAACTGTGGCTTTTATACCAAAGTAGAGTTTTACACACAAATGAGCTCCATCATGGAGAGAGACAAATCTGTCTTCAACATATAATTGATTAAGGAATGGATATACTCTAGAAATGAAAAGTCACTTCCATAATGAAATACAACTAACAATATTAGTTCATAACAAATTGCTGGTAATTTATTTCTACATTAATTTCTATCAATATTTGTAAGTTCCTTCCACTATCATGGGGAGCAAAGCCCCAATGTGGAGGTCAACCATAGGCAGTGATATCAATATCATTATCCTCCATCTTTTGGCGAGAGGATTTGGTTAGATCACCTCTAACACACAACCATGTAACCATATGATTTGAAAATTATACAACCTATAACCCATTGGAAGGTTGTTCGTAGTCAAAACAAGCATGTAACCATTTGAGTTGAAAATTATACAACCTACCCATTGGAAGGTTGGTCATAGTCAAATTGCTACGGGATCAAGATATATGCATTCTTTAGAAGTGTTTAAGCTTCCGATAAGTGCATTAGTAATTTTCTAATGATCTTGGATATAATTGATGAGGGAGTAGTTTGTTTTGATAGACTAGCCCAAATGTTCACGGAATTCAAAATAAAGTAATTATCCATTTAGATAAAATTAAATGGGTTGTGGAATGAAGACAAATGTGACAAACACAGATGAATCATCAAGACCTCAAGATGAAGTGGGGTATTTGTATGTTGTTACTCGAAAGGACATCAATCCAGAGCTCGATGGCCATGGTATTATATAGATGGACATATCATAAGGGGAGGATTCCAACACAGTATTGCAGGAGTGGACACAAGAACCACAAATTCTACCCAGGCTATGTTAAGAAACTATTTCTAGTTGAAGCACAAAGCACAAGTCCATTAACAAAGTATAAAGATAGGAAGGATTCAATATATTATATTGAAAGGTCCAAGAAGAGGATTAAATTTCCTTTCAAAGAGCATAAATTAAATGAGTTTCCAATGACACTAGGCATTACCATTTTTTAAGGGTGGATGGATGATCTCTATGAAGCTAGAAAATCATATGTATAAATCACAACAAAGAAAATACGATTTAGTATCTAGTCCTTTCTCCACTTTCTTCTCTGATGAAGGTGGTGGATTGAGCTTTACTAAAAAATGTAAATTGTTTTGATATTCCATAATCATATAACTACATTGGTATGCTATTGATGCATTGAAATCAAAGGAACACCATGGTTGGTTAGGGATAAATAGTTTTTGTGCATTGTTGTCGTTTCACACACATGATGCCTTTATTGACAAGGCACCACGATGATATGTCTAAAGTTGTTTTTATGCATCAAGATCCATCGACACGGTGCATTTATTTTTCAATAGGGAAACAAAATAGTGTGGCACATCGTGCACTAACAACAGATTTGTTCATGGAGTACCATGTGTAGTGCATCTCGTCAAAATGAACGCACTACTGCTGACTTTAATCTTGATCGGATTGGCATTCTGGCTGACAGAGCGCTGGTAGGACGCCTTGAGTTTGCTTCGGGGAGCAAAGCTGAGCTTATGGAGTGGGTTCATCAAAAGTGGGTGTCGATTACTGGATTAGCTCCCAGGATCAATTTACTGATGAAGGGGTGGATCTTATTCACCTTTTCTGAGGCAGCCCACATTGATAAAATTCTGCCTTGTTTCTGGGAATTTAAGAAGGGATCTTTATTCTTAAAGAGATGGCATGTAAATTTCAATCCATTACACGAATTTCAGTCCCTCCGGCACCTCTGGATGATCATCCCGGGCCTTCCCATTGAGCTTTGGTCGGAGCAGGTCATTATGGGCATTGCTAACTCTGTTGGAAGATTTATTCGTCTTGATAAGCAGAATTTCTTCGGTATGGATAGGCGCTATGCAAAAGTCATGTTAGAAATTGAGACAAAAGGGGGCTTGCCGGCTGAAATTGATATAAATTGGGGTTCTAGGGTTTGGAGGCAGCAGCTTGAATTTCTGAAGATCCCCTTCCGTTGCTTTGATTGTAGAAGAACTGGCCATGTGAGGTCTGTTTGCCCTTTCAGGGGTAACATTTCGGTGGGGTTTCAAGGTTTGGATTCATCTTCCCCTAGTGCTGGTTCTCCAATAGCATCTGCTGGTTTCTCGGGTAAGCCTCTTCTTCAAACCCCCATTTGTGTTACTGA
Source organism: Larix kaempferi (assembly GCA_027924585.1). Classification (NCBI taxonomy): domain Eukaryota; kingdom Viridiplantae; phylum Streptophyta; class Pinopsida; order Pinales; family Pinaceae; genus Larix; species Larix kaempferi. The sequence goes on along the minus strand of BSBM01000687.1, from coordinate 6,958,764 downwards.
TTTATCAAAAGATGAGCTTAATTTTATAGAGAATTCTGAAAAACTCTTGGATAAGCGCATTAGTACTAGAGACATTCAGATGAGGCATGATTTAGTTACTGGTATACCTTTATCTAGCTCTGCACAGGCTATTACCAGTTCTTGTGTTGGCCGTAAGCTTTTTGATGAACAATTGTGTGTACCTGAAGCTATAGATCCTTTGTCTATCTGTTCAGACAAGTCGACTATCCCTACCTCCTCGTCTATTGGGCCTCTACTTTCTTCTGACCTTGGGCACCAGCCTCGTCCTTCTGACATTTTGGGTGAAGGTTTTCCTTTAGGGCTAGAAGCCACTTCTTCCTCCTTGTTGAACTCGATCTGTGAAGTTGGTCGGGATTCGTCGGGTCCTTTGACTGTGAGTATGGGTGTTGTTTCCTCTAACCCCAGTGACACTGCTATTTTAGAGGAGAGTGGTTATCTTATGTCGACTAGTGGAGAAGAATTCCCTCCTTTACCCTCCTATTCAAAGAATCTGGAGAAGGGGTCATTAGCCAAACCTGTCCATTCCATTAATTTTCAAAATGTCACTATAAGACGGGGTAATAAAAAAAAGACTAAAAACCATTGTGATCCTCTTCCTTCTGATTCTTATACTCCAATTTCACAAAGGCTAGCTGAAGTTGATAGGGTTGTGGGGCTTAGAGCGGCGTCCCCTGGTTCTCATGTTTCTTGATGTCCATTCTTTCTTTAAATGTCCGTGGTTTGGCTAAGGTGTCGCGGGTACAGGCCTTATCCAACCTTTTTAAAGCTACTGTTCCTGCAGTTATCCTAATTCAAGAAACTATGTGTATTGATGCCCTAGCAATTCAGAAATTATGCAACCTTCTGCCAAACTGGGAAATTTCTGCTTTGAGTTCAGTTGGATTATCAGGGGGACTTGCTGTGGCTTGGGATCCAAATTTCTTTGTTTGCAAAGCCTTCCACACGCGCTGGGGTATTTTGCTTAAAGGTTCTTACTGTGGTAATCACTAGACTATTTCGATTCTTAACTGTTATGCTCCCTATAGGGAGAGGCTCTCCTTCTGGACTTCTCTTAAAGATTCTGGACTTTTGAATTCACATGATTTGATCATCGCAGGTGATCTCAATTACACCTGTCATGCATCTGAAGTATGGGGTGAATCAGCAAGATTGGATGAACTTGCTGATTTCTTTTTACATTTCGTTGAACATTTTGATTTGGTGGACATTCAGCCACATAAGCTGGTGCCTACATGGACTAATGGCAGATTTGGTAAAGAGGGTGTGCATAAGCGATTAGATCGCTTTCTTGTAAAGTCAAATTTATTGAACATCTTTCAGAAACATAGAACATGGGTTTATGACTCTAAATTTTCGGATCATTGGCCCATCATACTGCAGTTAGAAGATATGTGTGGCATTCCTGACATGCCTTTCAAATTTAACTCCTCCTGGATGGAAGATGTATCCTTCTGTACTTTGGTTAGAGACTTCTGGTCAAACTACTCGGCATTTGACTCCAATCCTATTTTGAGCTTCTGTTATAAATTAAAAGATCCGAAAGCTTTGGTCTCTAAATGGATAAGGAACAGAAAGGTGGCAGATAGCAGGGAGTTATCTATGCTGGAAAATAAATTGCAGGATGCTATATTGGCCAATTTTAATAGTACTCTTTCTTCTGATGCATTTGAAGAGATGAGGCTGTTAGAGAAAAAGAAAGAAGAACTATTATTACAAGTTGAAAAGGAATGGAGGCTAAAGAGCCGTGCCATCTGGATCTCTTTTGGTGACAGAAATACAAAGTTTTTTCACTCCTATGCTTCTGCTAGGAGAAATTCAAAATATATTTGGGAAATTGTGAATGACAGTGGTATTCTACAATCTGGTCTTGATAATTTAAAGTCTGAAGCAATCTCATATTTCGGGCAGATATATAATGATCCTGGGGATTGTTGTTTGTCAGATCAGATCAGAGTTGCCAATCTTTTTCCACGCTTCTTTGATGATCATGATTCTGGTAGTTTAATGGAGGAGATTTCGCTGGATGAAATAGAGCAAACTCTTAAGAGCTTTGCCAAAGAAAAAAGCCCGGGACCGGATGGGTGGCCGGTGGAGCTTTATTTGCATTTCTTTGACCTGATGGGAAATGAGCTGAGGGATTTGGTGAATTTTTCTAAAAATAATGGCTACATTCCGGGTGGATTAAATGCTACCTTTGTTACGCTTATTCCTAAAAAAGATAAACCGGGGTCCTTTGGAGAATACAGACCGATTGCTCTCTGCAATTTGTTGTATAAACTTATCACTAAAATTATTGCAAATCGGCTCAAGATTGTTCTTTCTCATCACATCTCTTCAGAACAATTTGGTTTTTTAGCTGGGAGACAAATTCATGACGCCATTGGTATTTCTCAGGAACTTCTCCACAGCATCAAAATTTATAAAAAGAAGGCACTTCTTTTCAAAGTGGACCTGGAAAAAGCGTATGATAGGGTCAACTGGTCCTTCCTTAGATTAATTCTCATTAAAATTGGAGTTCCTCTGGTGATCATCAAGTGGATTATGGCTTGCATTTCTACTATGAATATTTCTGTCTTGATTAATGGAAGTCCATCAGCTTTCTTCAATTGCTCTAGGGGAATTCAGCAAGGGTGTCCTCTTTCCCCTCTTCTGTTCATTCTGATCATGGATGGATTTAGCAGATTGGTTCAGCATGCAGTAGATAATGGTTTCATTAAAGGTATAAAGGTGGCAAAAGACTGTGTTGTAACTCACATTCTATTTGCAGATGACGTTTTAATAGCAGGTGAGGACTCTGTCAATGAATGGCAAACTTATAAGGATATAATCCATACCTTTTGTAGCGCCTCTGGGATGAAAGTAAGTTCTGCGAAATCAAGTTTATACCATTCAGATCCGAATGATATCCATCTGCGTGATGTTATTTCATTGTTGCCATATAAGTGCTATAAGTTGGATCAAGGTTTCAAGTACTTGGGCTTTTACCTCAAACCAAATAATTATCTTGTAAAGGACTGGCATTGGTTGCTATGCAAGATTGAAAATCGTATTTCACATTGGTCCTTCAGATTTTTATCCATTGGGGGTAAACTTATTCTGCTGAAGTCGGTGTTATCAAGTATACCAGTATACTGGTTTTCATTATTGGAGGTACCTATGACCATAATCAAGACCATTAAAAAGTTTTTCTATAATTTTCTATGGTTTGGGATGGCAGTTTGTGATAAAGTACCAATGGTTGCAGCAGACTATTTGGCGAGACCCTACAGGTTTGGGGGTTGGGGTATCAAAGATTTGGGGGCTTTCAGCATTGCACTCAGATCTAAAAGTTTATGGAGATGTCTATTCGGATCTACCCTCTGGTCCAGGTTAATTTTTGGCAAGTATTTAAAAAAGGATGTCATCCTTTGACTTAGAATGCCTAAACTCTCTAACTGGAATTTCTCTCCCATGTGGAGAGGATTTGTGAAGACGTTGCCTTGGATAAAATGTGATCTTGCTTGGCAGGTGGGCACTGGAGCTCTGGTTCGAATCGGGATTGATCGAATTATTGGAATGGAGGATTGTTTCATCCTTCCTCCTGCCATAATTAACTATTTACAAATTTTGGGGATGTCCACTTTGAATAAAATTCATTTGTCCAGGTATGGAGAGAATGAGCATCGGAGATGGTTGACTGCATCTGATCTGGGCTTCACAGGTTATTTGGCTCGTACTTGGGATGAGTACATATGGAAGTTAAATTCTGCAGGTGTTAGAATTAATCATGAAAATGATCTTTTAATTTGGGGAGGGAACCCCGCCACGGGGATAGTTACAGCACAGTCTATGTATAACAGAATCATTCAAGATCAATTCATATATCCTCAAGACTGGTGGTATAAGAGGTTGTGGGTTTGGGATATTCCCATCAAATTGAAGTGTTTCTCTTGGTTGCTGTTACAGAACAAACTAAAAACCTGGGACAATTTATGCAAAAGGGGATGGCTTGGTCCCAGCTTTTGTATTCTCTGCAAAAAGGATGAAGAATCAAAACAGCATCTCTTTGTCAACTGTTGCTTCACTAAAAAAGTATGGGAACAGATCTCATCAAAATTGAACATCACTCATTGTTGGGGTGCAGGTGAGTTCAATTATTGTCTGCTTAACTGGTTCAGAGTTTGCAAGCAATTTTTCTTTATAGCTTTATGCATACCATGGGCCATCTGGTTTTATAGAAACAGTGCTATTTTTAGAAATAGCACCCCGGATATTCTGCAATGCAGTTTGACTGCTTTGAACATGTATTCAAATTGTAAGATGAATGAACAAAAGTTGAAGATTGACAGGGTGAGCAGTTTCAGTTTCAGTGTGGACCAGCCTATATTATTTTTTGATGGAGCTTCACAATCTGGCATTTGTGCTATAGGTGGGGTCATTTACATTAATGAATCACACTTTTTTACCATTCGCCTCAACTGTGGTCTGGGAACAAGTATGAAGGCGGAACTTTTGGCGTTATGGTGTATTCTGAAAGTTGCAAATTGTTTTGGCTTGGTCAATATCAAAGTCTATGGTGACTCTCGGGTCACTATTAAATGGGCAGTGGGAGAATTTAGACTCAATGTCATGCAACTGAGACATTGGATCATCAGGACTCAACATGAAATTTCCAAGCAGCAGAACATTACTTTTGAGCATATATTTAGAGAACATAATTCTCTAGCGGATAAGTTGTCGAAACAAGCTCTTGCTGGTTCTGAAGGTTACTTGTTATGGGAGGAATGGTGGGACAACAGTGTCCTGGATAATGGATCTATCTTCTTTTTTGAGTGATTTTGGGAGTTGTTTCCTCTTTTTGGTATTATATGCTGGTCACAGGTATATGTTCTTTTGACATATTCTTGCTACTCCTGCCAGAGTGTATCTTTGGCCTTTTCTGTTATGTGCTCTTTTACACAGTGATGTAGTGCTCTCAGTTGATTTGCCATGTTTCCTGGATGGCTGATTTCTGGTGATGGGGTCTTTTGAACCTTTTTTTTGTAAAATCATGTCTGAACTGTTTCGGCAGTTTAACATGCACATCTTTGTACTATTTGATTCACCCATGAATATCAATAGTAGTTTTTTTTCGATGGAAAAAAGAGCTAAAGCAACACACCAATGTGGATGTATGTTAAAGTAATGTGTATTTTATGATGCTATTTGGTTTCTTGGATGCACGGTTCTTGGTGCAAGGTATAACACATCAAAATACCTTCCAACGTGCTAGTATGATGATGCATGTATACATGCACCGTACATAGGGCTTCTAGTTATTCGAAATGCATCACAAAGAGAAGGGAGCAATCAACCTGCATTACTTGGTGACTTTAAGTTCAATAGCGACACTATATATGGTGCATGTAGACAATATTAGATTTCTAGTGGGAACCCACTTTTCAGTGCATTGTTGAATGTACCACGAGAGGTGCGTCGTTCCCACATTATCACACCACAATATCTATATGAACACTTGTCTTTGTATCACGGCGTGCTTTTGTTTCTTGGACACACCAATGATGTGGTGCATAACGTGCACTGAAAAAAGAATGGTGCATTGTTATGAAAGCCCATGACATGTGGTGGTGCTCTATATGCTTTTGCATTGTTTGTGACACATCGATATCTGTGTGCTTTACGAATGCTATTATAGATAGGCCAAATCATACATATGTGATATGCACCGGTACGTTTTATACTATGTAAAGCATTGAATTTGAAATTATATATTTAATTAATCATAGATAAATGTTTTTTTTTCCATCAGAAAAAAAAAATAAAAAAAATCGTATTATTGCTATTCAGTTGAATCAAATAGTACAAAGATAGTTTGAGAGTATCGAAGATACAACATATCAAGACATGATCTTGTTCTCAAAAAGAGCAACAGTTTAACTGTTATACAAAAATAAAATTGTCCATCAAAAAGATTTCACAAAAAGATGTTCATCAACCCAAGTAGGGGATACAACCTAAAAGAAAAATAAGTTACCCTTGTCAAGCAGACAGGAATCCATCCACTCTTCCCAAAACAATGTTCCTTCAGGTCCAGCAAAAGCATCTTTTGAAAGTTGATCTGAATGAGAATTGTGAGTCCTGTAAATATGCTTGAATGAAATCTAATCCTGCTTTGCAATCTCATGACGAATTCGAACACACCAATTTTTTAGATCAATAATATTCAGATTGTATTCATTTGAGGCCCATTTGATTGTCACTCGGGAATCCCCAAAGACTTTGAGATTAACCAGTCCAAAGGTATTTGCCACTTTAAGAACAACCCAAAGGGCCAATAACTCCACTTTCATATTGGTACCTCTTCCACCATTAAGACGAAGAGAAAAGTAATGATCTTCATTGATATAAATGACACCACCAGTTGCACACATACCGTCTTGAGCAACACCGTCAAAGAATAATATCGGTTGAGTTACCACAAAGGAGAAAGAGCTATCACTCACACATTTCTTACAATGTTCCTCCTCAAGGTAAGCCTGTAACATATAAATAACAGACCTTACACAATGCACCGCAACATGCATCTTGTTCTAAAAAATCGCTTCGTTCCTTGCAAACCAAATAATCCAGGAGATAAAAATAGGAAGGAAAAGTGGTTTTTTGTAATCCCTAACCCAATTGAGCAAACCTGTGCCAAAGTCCAAATCTTCCCAGACTAGATCCAAGTTGAGTTCTTTACAGCACAGAGACCAAATTTCTTGCAAAAAATAGCACTTCACAAATAGATGGCCAGCAAATTCAGAACTTAAATTGCATAAACAACACCGACTAGGTCCATTCCAGCCACGTTTGAGGAGATTATCCCATGTCTTAAGACTGCCATTGAGAGCATGCCATAGGAAACATTTCACCTTCAGAGGAATAGACCATTTACAGATTTTCGAATACCACCATTGTCTTGGATAAATACAATGTTCCTGAATAATCCTGTCATAAGCAGATTTCGCAGAAACAAACCCTTCATTTGGATTGCCTACCCATAATAATTTATCAGGGTTCCCCGAAAGTGCAATACCAGTCGATCTCAGAACCCTAATATAATGATCCCATTCCTGTGTGTGATCCGGGAGCTCTAACTCTAATGCACTTAACCAACCATTACCTGATCGGTGAAATTGATCAATTTTTTGAACTTCATTTAAAGTTTTATACCCCATAATATTTAACAGAGTGATCAGATTATCTGACAATCTAAAATTTTCCTCCAAACCAAGAACAGGATCCACACTGATAAGAATACTGCAGCCATTACCTACCTGCCAGCAAATATCCTTGGCAATCCAGTCATAGACTTTAAGAAAACCTCTCCAAACTGGAGACAACATACCAAAGATCATCTTGGGTTTCCTCAACCAGCTAATAAAATCTGTTTTAATATATTTGAGATGGAGAACCTTCGACCAAAGAGTATTACTGAATAAACCTCTCCATAGACTCTTCAATCTAAGAGCTTTGCTAAAAATATTGATGTCTTTGATACCCCATCCACCGAACTTCTCCGGCCGAGCAAGAACCTCCCATTTAACCATCACCATTTTAGTACCATCAATATTACCAGACCAAAGAAATCTGAAAATAAGCTTCCTGAGCACATTTAGAATGTAGACCGGAATCTCTAAAAGAGATAGCCAAAAAACTGGAATACTTGAAAGAACTGCTTTAACTAAAACAAGTCTGCCACCAGCTGAGAGCAATCGGAAAGTCCAGTGATCAATTTTCTGTTCGAACTTGCTAATAATCCACCGCCAATCATTGACTTTATAAGCATTAGGTTTTAAAATAAAACCTAAATATTTCAAACCATCGACAAGATCTTGACATTTATATGGTAAGATGGATTCAATTACACTTCTTCTCTCAACTTCCACATTATGTTGATAAAAACAAGATTTTGAAATGCTAACCTTCATCCCAAAAACCTTGCAGAAAAATTTGATAATATTCGAAAAAACCTTCCATTCTATAATAGAATCAGTGCCAGCAAGAAGAACGTCATCAACAAAAAGGAGATGCGAAATAAAGCATCCATCACCCATCTTGATACCTTTAATCAATCCCATCTCTTTGGCTTGTTGAACGAGCCTACTAAGACCATCAATAATCAGGAGAAATAGAAGGGGTGACAGGGGGCAGCCCTATCTGATCCCTCTAGAGCACTGAAAGAAAGAGGTGGGGTTACCATTTACCAAAATAGCAATGCATGGCGTTGAAACACAAGCCATTATCCAATTTAACACAAGGGGAGGAGTACCAATTTGAATCAGAATCAACCTGAGGAATGACCAATTGACACGGTCATATGCTTTCTCTAAATCCATCTTTAATATCAGAGCCTTTAACTTCTTGGATTTGATAGTGTGTAGCAGTTCTTGGGTAAGACCAATCGAATCATGAATTTGCCTATCCTTTAAGAACCCAAACTGTTCATGAGTTATAACAGTAGATAGAGCATTCTTCAATCTATGTGCAATAATTTTTGAAACAAGTTTATAGATGAGGTTACATAGAGAAATGGGACGATATTCCCCAAATGATACTGGTTTGTTACTCTTGGGGATTAAAGTAAGAAAAGTAGAATTTAAAGCTCCAGAAATGAACCCATGAACCCTAGTAAATTCCACAAGGCGTTGAATGTCTTTCCCCATAATATCAAAGAAATGCACATAAACTTCCATTGGCCAACCATCAGGACCAGGGCTTTTCTCCCTGGCAAAGTTTTTTAAAGTATGCTCAATTTCATCTAGAGAGACCTCCTTCCCCACCGCCTCAGCTTCCCTTTCATCAAAAAATCTAGGATAGAGTTTTGCCAATCTGATTTGGTCCAATAGATCACAACCACCTTCTTCTTTGTAAATATTGCCAAAAAACCTCACAGCTTCAGAGCTCAAGGATTCCAAACCCTTTATAGAGTTCCCATCTTCATCATTGATATCCCAAATCAATTTCAAATTCCTCCTCGCAGAAGCATAAGCATGAAAAAATTTTGTATTCCTATCCCCATGACTAATCTACACCGCTCGTCTCTTCAATCTCCACTCCCTTTCTTCCCTCAAGAGGATTTCCTCCTTTTTTCTCTCGAATAACTTCAGAACTTCAAAATCACCTTGATTCAAACAACCATCAAAATTCTGCATACAGGCATTTTGAATACTGTATTCCAATTCCTTCAGTTCAGCAGCATCAGACTTCTTTCTAACCTTTATCCATTCAATAACCTCATCTTTGAGCTTCATCATTTTATGACAGAAATAATCAACAGGATTTAAATTCTCAATAACAGAATTTAACCAGAAAGATTTCACCATCTCACAAAAATCATTCTCCAAAAGCCATGAACTATTAAATTTGAACGGATAACAAACCTTTTGTCCATAATCTTCAAATTGAAAAACAATAGGCCAATGATCTGAGAACTTCACCTCATGAACCCATGTTCGAGACTTCTGAATGATACTTAAAATAGAAGACTTCACCAAAAAACGATCTAGTCTCTTGTGAACACCGACATCACCCTTCCTACCATTTGTCCAGGTAGGAATTAATTTAGCTGGAACCATATCCACCAGATCAAACCGACATAGATAATCCATAAAATAGTCTTCCAACGGATCCATTCTGGCCACAGATCCCCAGATCTCAGAGGCAGATTTTGTAAAATTCAAATTGCCAGCAATCACCAAATGGGATAAATTAAGAACCCCAGACGCAGCCAATGCTTCCCAGAAATCCCTTCTGTCATCATAAGGAGCATAACAATTAAGGATGTGAAACTGTATGTTCAAACCTATACAAGTTCCTTTCATTAGTAGACCCCACGGAGTAGAAAAAACTTTGAAAACAAATAGAGTAGGGTTCCAAGCCACCGCCAAACCCCCAGAAAGTCCATTGGAACAACTAGCTGCAACTTCCCAACTGGGAAGAAGGTCACCTAACTTAGAAATCGCCACCGAACTTAAACACATAGTTTCTTGAAGTAACACTATACCTGGACAAATAGCTGCATAAATTTTAGAGAAGGCCTTTGCCCTAGCAACCTTCCCCAACCCTTGGACATTCAAAGATAAAATGGACATTAAGAACCAGAGTCGCAGGGTATCTTTGCTCTAAGACCCTCATCTGACGAAGAAATAGAAACCCCTGACATCAAACGACCAGAAACCCGAGGGGGGTTTTTATCCACACAATCATTAACCTTACTCCCCTCTCTCTTCTTTTTACCCCTTCGAATGGTAACGTTTTGAAATTTAACAACATGAATTGGAATTGCATCAGATTCTGCTAGTGGAGATTTGGAATAAGAAGGTACCGGGGTAAGAGTTTTTAAAACCCCATCAACTTTGAGCTCACAATTATCCCCAATCCCAGAATCTTCAAGATCATATGGAATAGGTTCCGGAGCCTTATGACTCACAGAACCCAATACATTAGCAGAAGGGGACAAAGGCATAACAAATTCCTAGGCTTCTTCACATAAAACATGACACTCAGAAATATCCACACCAACATCAACCCTATCCCCAACAGAAGCTAAATCAGAAGAAAGATTGCGAACAACAGATGATTTCACCAAATCTACAGACATAGGAAGACTCCCGACAGAAGGCACATGAGGTCCATGTCTCAAAATAACATCCCCATAAGCAATACGAACATCTAAGTCCTTCTCCATGACTTCCATCAAAGCAATATCATCTTTAGAAACTTCTGTATAAACAGTATCAGGAACAGGAACAAACTTACCAGGTTCAACAGAGGGAGTAGAAAGGTCCAGAGTACAATTCATTACCAGCCTTGACTTCAAACTATTAGGGCATTTTGCAAGAATGTGTCCAATTTCCTTGCAAGCGTAACAGCGAAATGGGATTCTGAAAAAGTCGAGTCTTTACTTCCAGCTTCTAAGTCCCCATACAACCTCAACTTCTGTTGGAAGACCAGCATCCATTTCAATTTCCACCATTACCTTGGCGTATCTCCTATCCATGCCAAATAGGGATTTCCTATCAATACGAATGAATCGCCCAACCGAATTTTCCAAGCCGACAATAATCTCCTCAGTCCAAAGTTCAATCGGCAAACCTGGAATCATCATCCAAAGGTGTCGAATTCTCTGTTTCTCCATAAGAGGATCGAAGGCAATATGCCAACGCTTCATAATTAAAGAGCCTTCTTTGAAAAGCCAGGTGCCCTCCAAAACCCTACACATCATGGCAGCATCCGGAAAGACAAAGAGAATCCAACGGTTCAACAGTAAATTGACCCTTGGAGCCATACCAGTAACCGGCACCCAATTAACCCTAACCCACTCTAGAATTTCATCCTTCGTACTAGAAGTATATTCAAGGCGCCCAACTAAGGCACGCTCAGCAAGCATTGCTACCCTATCAAGATTTGCATCTTCTGCAATAACAAACCTAGAAAGAGTAGATCTGGCTTTGTAAGCTTTCAACCTGCGACGAACCCTAGCCTTTGCCCCAAAGTAATTAGGGTTACATTTCTCATTCGGGTGCAGCACAGACGAAGCCGGCAAATAACAAGGTTTTTCCAAAATTGGAACAGAAGATGCCCCTCGAAAGTGAAGAGGTGAGTCCATAAGGACCCGTGACTGGTCAAGTGGGTGTGACCCACACCTGTCCCTCTCAAAATGAAAAAGAAGGGTCCCGCAGACACCTGGATTCCACTAACACTGCATAACAAATCTGAATAATAACCCTAGTTGGAGTGTAAAATACCACAACAAGCCTAAATGTAGCCCGAAAACCACAAATAGACCACCACCAAAACGACCGAGAGCAAAAGCCCAAAGAAGTCAACCAAACAAAACGCCAAAAATAACAGTCCAAGAGTAAATGGAATCAGAGAAAACAAATTTTAATCTTCATCGTACGCCATTATTCCCACTTTTTGTATACTTGGCTGGTACTAGACTGGTTCTAGCGAACCAACTTGACTCCAAGTCGATGAAGAATCAAAATCCATCGCTCTCGACTCCAATCACATCCCAGAACTGTAGAAGCGCCTCAGCCCTCACCCACAAAACCCTAGCTGTCTCCATCCAATCATAGATAAATGTTACTTTATGAACACCTTCATTTTAGATTTATATATTTCACTAATAAAGTTTTATGTGAAATAATGACAAACACCTCATATGGATTATTTGATGTTTTGGCCTTTGGAGGCATGCAAAAGGGAGAATGAGAGATTCACACACCTAAGTTTCATACGCCACACGTTATTTCTTGATGGATGTTGGTTTACTCAAATATTATTAGGAGGCCACATCCCTCACGGGGAACAAACATAGTTATGAACTTGAAAATAATTCTTCAGAGTTCTTTTTTGTTAGAGGTCATATTTCATAGCCCCCTAAATAAAAAGTTGGCATTGTCGGTAGCATGCCTTTTTTTCAATGTTAAAATTACAAATTCTTTTCCACTATGACCTTAATTATTTGTAAATTTGTAAACAAAAACTTTAAAATTAATCTCTGAATTGAAAAGTGGTGATGTTAGTAGCATTTGTTTTTTTAAGGATAAAATTACAATTTGTTTGAAAATGTGGTCTTGACAATTGATATTGTTTAAGACAAAAACCTTAAAATTGACCTCTGAATTGAAACGTAATACTATTAATATCATCCCATTTTTTTGAGTACATTTTAGAACTTGTTCAAAAGAGAAAAAAACCATATTTGGAGAGACCAATTCCCATGATTGAACTCCCCCATTTTTTTAATAAAAAGACACAATTTATTTATTTATTAAAATAAAACAAAATTATTTTAAAAATTAAAAAATAAATAGAAGAAAAAACAAACTATTAAAAAATAAAAATCATAATTTAAAAAATAAACACAGACCACACAAATTTATTAACAATATGGCACGGGTTTTGGGGGGTGATGAGTATGGGAATTTTCCTCTTGCTATAGTACAATATGGCACGGGTTTTGGGGGAATCGCCTTCCCCCATTTCAATATTTTCATTTTTGTTTTGTTTTTGTTTTAATTTGTTTTGTTTGTGATCTTATTTATTTTAATAAATTTGTTTTTATTTTTAATTTTTATTTTTATATTTTTAATATTTTTGAAATAATTTTGTCATTAAGGATTTTAGGTTTCTGGATTATCTGGAAACCTATTCAAATTTTGTTATTGTTATTTTTTTTTTTAAATTGTGATTTTCCATAAAAAAGGAATTTTTGGGACATTGATTATGGGAATCACTCTCTTCAAATATGGTGGTTGTTGTATTATTTTTTAATATGAAAAAGTTCTAAAGTGTTAAGCTGAAAGAATGAGGGTGCTATTGATATCATCTCCTTTCGATTTGGGGTCAATTTTATGGGGTTTTTATTGAAACGGTACTAGTTGTCAAGGCCACAATTTCAAACAAGTTGTAATTTTAATCTTGAAAAAAAGAGGTGATAATAGGAGCACCACTTTTCAATTTGGGGGTTGATTTTAAGGTTTTTGTTTGACACTTTAAGAAGAATGAAGGTCAAGGTGGTAGAAATGTTGTAATTTTAACCTAAAAAAAGGTGTGCTATTTGTACCACCACTTTTCAATTCATGGACCTTTCTTTTTATGTTTTTGACCCCAAAATATGATTTTTTAGAGCTAGAGTTATTGTTTTGAGGTCGTAGTTCTGATTAAGATAGTATCTATGTTCAACGATTTAATGATCCAATTGGTTTGTTGTTGGGATTAGGGTAGACATGATTCAGGGATAGTTCAGACATGTGTTATACCCTCACTAAGTAGGTTGTTTATTTCATTACCGAATTATCTAAGAGGGGGGAAGATAACCCCTAGATTTCAACCTATGACCTCTTGGCAATACGACTTGAAACAATTAGTTCAAACTAATTAAGCTAACCCACTAGGTGGGGACCCAAGGGATTCTTCCCCACATATGTGGATGGCATCCCTAGTAACCCCTTGGAGTATACTAGTGCACCTTAGCTAGGGGGATCCAAACTGGACACCACCCATCACAAAACTAGCCAAATACCCAAGGACATTGGTGACAACTAGTTGAATTAACCCCTTGAGCTATATATATTCGTGAGCCTATATGGGTAAACCCAATGAATTCTTCCTCACATTTGTGGATGTTATCACTAGAAAACCTATTGGCATAGACTAGTGCATCTAACCTAGGGGCATTCAAATCAAACACCTATTGGCACAAAACTAGTCAAATGATTGACAACATTGGTGTCAACTAGTGGAACACGCTCCTAATTTTTTTGACAGTGTGTATAGAAACCCAACGGATGATTTCCCACATTCATGGATGTCAGCCCTAGTCAGTTCATCACTATAGAATTGAACACCTCACCTAGGGGAATTAGAATTGAGAACATAATGACACAAAACTCGCCAAATGAACAACAACATTAAAGACAACTAGTTAAGCTAACACCTTTGGCTTATGTGGACTATATAGATAGATAGATTAGAGGTCTAAGGGTTATATTTATCGATTGAACCATCCACCCAAGGCTTGTTGTCAACGGGGAGGCCATATGTTAGATTTTCAAATCCAATTGAGTTCCCCAGGGTCACTAACCACTATTGTGGTAGCTATTAAGCCACCCTCCATCCAAATATTCCAAGGAAGAGAGGGATTCCATATATTACAAGGAAATCCTCACATGATACCAGCTCCTTCCTAGAATATCTAGATGGGGGATGGCTCCACTACCAACCATAAACAAGTTTAGTAACCTTATGGGACACGACCATATTTGAACTTGTGACCTAGGTCTCCTTGATATAGAATTATTTTTCCATCCTTTACTTGTAATGGCTGTTTGGCCTAAACACCTGTTGATAATTGAGAAATCCTTTTAAAAAATCATATTTTGCTCGGTCACCTCTCCTTTCCTTCAAGAAATATGTGGGGCCCTGCACCTTTCTTTAAAGCAATGCATGGATTTTTCAAAAAATGCAAAAAAACATATACTAATCACATTAAATGCACCCTCCTAAGCAAGGTTTAGGATTTTAAGTAGTTATCACCCCCCAAACCTATTTGTGGCATCATGGAAGAGGAAATTCCAACCTTTTAAATAGGAGATCCAACATTTTTTAGGCTTATCATTGTCCAACCTAGTTTATTGAGTCAAAATAATGTCTAGTTTATTAGCCCTAAGAAACCTATCTAGGGAAACTTGTAATGGGGGCACCCAATCCCCTAATATTTAGGGTCATTACAATCATGATTTAACCTTAGTAGGGGTTTACCATGCTCTAGGGGCCCCATATTTTTTTCTTTGTTTACCATTAATAATTTATCTTTCATATTTTTGTTGGGCTATGGAGAGGAACTATTTCCTACCAAGAGTGATAATATTAAGAGAATTATCATAATTAGAAGCTAAGCCTCCCTCAATTCTCCTTGCACTTGAATTAGAGGAATGTAGGTGGTATCCTTTAAGACAAGGCACATAAATTTTAGGGGTCGTTTTGGATTGGGATTTTGAAACAATGGGATAGCCACTAGGGACATTTTTAGCATCAGAAGATTGAGCGGGTAGTGAGGAAGAAATGGGATTGGGAATGAACAGAATAGGAAGGGAGATGTGAGTTCCAAGGACACATCCCAAATTCTTCGTCGCTTGGAGGAACATCTAAGGGAGAGAACCAACAAAATTCATGAAAAGGGGATATCAAAGTTGGAAATATGAATGAGATTTACCAGATAGCCTAGAGAATTTTTTTTCCAAAGGTTCTAAATCTCTAAGGAATTTGCGTCCGACCTTTGCCATTTCTAGCTTGAAGGAGATGTCATGTATTGAAGTACTCATGATTCTAGAATGATCCACATTTGAAGGATTACTCCAAACCTCCTTTGGAACTGTTGGAATCTCTAATGGAGATGAAACCTTGAAAGAGTGAATAGCCCTCCAAACATTTTTACAAATTGATTGATTTACTTTACATAGAGTAATGCCTTCCCTGGGAATAGGTGAAGATACACTTTCATTAAATTTATAAGTTCCATTAGTTGCATTTCTAATTGAAAGATAATATGCTTTCAAATGTCCAAAACATGATGGAAGGAGCACATGAAGGAGATGTTCACACTACAACAAAACCTTGTCATTAGCATCCCTTTTAGATTCCTTTTGCTTCTATTTACTTTTTAGCAATTTTTCGGGTAGCTTTTATGAAAAGTTGGTTATTTCATGGGATGGCACTAAAATTGGCGTTATTTCCTATGCTGAATTTAGTGCCAAATTTAGAGCCAGATTTAGCACCATATTTAGAGCCATATTTAGTGCCAGGTTTAGCTTAGTGCAAGATTTAGTGCCAAATTTAGAGCCAGATTTAGAACCAAATTTAGTGCTAGATTTAGTGCAAGGTTTAGCACCAGGGTTTTCTAAGTGACTAAATAAAAGTGAGAAAATTAAAAATATATATATAATTAATATCAAAGGTTAAGAATAAACCACTTGTCTCCATCCTCATGAGTTGGAGAGAATTTCTATTATTTTGATTAAAATCCCTAATTTTCCCTCATAAAATTCCCTCAAACCCTACTCTTTCATTCTTTTCTCACTTCCTCTCTTTCTTTCTTCTCTTCTCCGTCATTTTCCTTTCTCCCTTAAATTTTCCTCTATTACAGTTTTATTCTCATGGAGGATAGGGTTTTGGTTTCATGGAGGAACCTGCATAAGGAAGATAACAAATTCTCCTTCCCTTTTCCTCCTTTCTTCTTCTTTTACTTTTCTTTTCCTTTATTGATTTACTAATGTTTATTGTTGTTGTCAGTTTAGGGTTTCATGTATGGAGGAGAAAGTTTCATCAAAGAACCTCCATAACAAAGGTAATGACTTATCCCTTCCCTTCCCTTCTCCTTATTTTAATTTATTTATTTTCTAATGTTTATTGCTATTTTGTTGTTGTAGGTTTAGGGTTTCATACATGTAGGCTAGGGTTTCATGATGGAACCTCCATGAGGAGGGTAATAGCTTATATCTTCCCTTCTCATTTTCCTTCCTCTTTTGCTTTGCTTTTTCTTTATTGATTCTCTAATGTTTGTTATTGTTATATTGTTGCAAGTTTAATGGAGAAAAAAAAAAATTGGCATTTTAGAGGTTTCGTTGAATGCGAAGATCTAGTTCATGGGTATGGATTCAGGAATACCCTTGCATTAATGTTAGGAGATTTGGGTTCAAATCCTAACACCCATCTATTTCTTATTACTTTTCCATTTGTATTCACTTGTTTGGATGCATATGTTAGGTTAATTTCAATTCAAATATGCACTTTTAAAGGAATATTTCAGTGAGAATGTAGCTCAAGTAGAGTTATTTCCTTTTGGCAAGTGATATGGGTTCAAGTCCCATCATTCTGTTAACATTTTCCATTTATGTTTTAATTTGTTACCATTTTCCATTTATGTTTTTGTAAGTTCTAATTTGCACTAGGTTAGTTTAGTTTCAATTTAGATTTGCACTTTTAATATAGTTTTTGGTGGGAAGGTAGCTCAAGTAGAGCTCTTTCCTCTTGGAAAGTGACCCGGGTTCAAATCCTAGCATTTCCTTACTGGTTTTTCATTTATTTTTTTCCCTTAATTTTTACCGTTTTATGTTTCTATTTCCGTAAGTTTAATTTATGGACAATTGGCACTAAAAGATGTGCTAATCCTAGCGCTAAATTTGGTGCAAATTTAGGTACTTTAAAAACTTGCAAGTTCGTGCCAGGTTTAGCGCTAGATTTTCCCACTAAAAATGACGCCAAATTAGGCACTAACTGCCATTTTTATTGTAGTGTGATGTAATCTAAAACCTGACTATACTTCCAATTATTATGCTTTATGAATATAGTATCAAGAAAGCCCTCCACCAAGTCAACATCTATGCAAATTTGTTCCACCTTCCTTTGTTTCTCTATTTGGGCCTCTCATCTAAACAAATGATCCCTTTGATAGAATTCCCTATTGTTGTGAGGATTGGGCCACCTCGAATCTCTAGAGGGACAACTATGAGATTTACCCAAATATATTAGGTAGGACCATTCCTTTCTTGAATCAAATCATAGATATAAGGGATTTAGGTCCAAGATGGCATTTGCCGAGATCTAGGGTCCTTCGTGAATGTAGAGTCCATCCTCATCTTTCCAAAAGATGAAGGAAATACATCCCTCAGATAGCACATACTGATCAAGTAAATATCCAACTTAAGGAGAGGTGACTTAACAATTTGATAGCCATAAAACTTACTAACCAAGGCCAAATATTGAAAGAATTTTAATTAACTCACCAAGTATCCTCACCTAGAACCATTTTGGTATGTTAAGAGTGTAGTTTAACAAATTTATAAGCTTCATATCCTTTTAGTCTAACCTTTCCTTGGAGACCTTAACAAGGATATGCCTTATCATCTCATCACTATTACAATCTTTGGGAGGGTCACAAGCCACAAAGTGCTAAAATATAACATTCAGTTGTTCAGGGATTAGGACTCCTCTAATTGAAGGATCAAGGCTTGAGGAGGTGGAATTTAGATTACTAGAAGCCAAAACAAAGAAGTGAGTGCCCTCACCAAATTCCAAGATATAAAATGACATAGCTCTTAATCCAATGGATAGATTTGTTGGATGGTTAATACAACCATGTAGTTTCTAACTGCCATCATGAATGCTCCTACCTAAAGCCTCTTAGGATCCTTGATAGTTTTTTTGGTGAATACCTTAGCACACTTTCCCTTGAACTCTGTCCCTATCAACATATATGCCTTTTGATGGACTCTTGACCTTGGAGTAAGAACCTTCCAAAATCTTCCTAGGCCCTTTCTCCTCTTCTTAGTGGGGAAAGGAGACAATGGAACAATGAGAAGCCCCTCCTTATGGTAGATCAAAAGGATATTTACCATTAGATTGCTTGAAAAATTCTTGATAAGAGTTAATGAATTAGGGTTTGACTTGGAGCTTGGGTTATTCAACCTTGTGATTGAAGGGGTTATATGTGAAAGAGAATCTAGTTCCATGAGATTTTGAGATCAGAAAATGCTTTTGTGAGCAAAAGATAGCAATCTTCTCCTAGGTCATCTAATGGATTGGAGGAATAATAAACCAAATATTCATCTTCAATGGATTTTCGTTGTAAATATTCCCAAAATCTTAAACCATAGCCTCCTCCCCAAGCACTTATAGTATGTAAACATCATATTATTCTTTCTACACAAGAATGCCTTTTTTTTTCTTCAAAATTTGTTGAAGTTAAATGACAATCTTGATGTTTTCACCTTACACACACATAGAGATACATATATATCTATATACATACATACAGAACCTAGAACATTTTCCCTAGGACATATATATATATATATAATTGTCTCACAAAGTTTACAAATTCTTTTGTACCTAAGGTGTTCAAAGTCTTGTCCAGCAATAGTTTCACTTGGACAAGACCTTGAACACCTTGGGCACTAAATAATTTGTAAAATTAACAAGATAAATATAATAGAGAATGAAAAACACTTTCTCTTAAAATGTCCAACCTAAAAAGATGACATTAGATCTAATTTTCAAAACACTTACTATAAACAAAATTCATAACTTATTAACCCATAAAAATAAGAGAGAATTAAAAAATGATATTTCAGAGTTATTTAATTATAAAAACAACATGATAAATTAATTAATTAATTAGTTTTATAATGTACAATAATCATCATCATTACATCATAAAGATTATACTTGATAATAATCACTGGTTAAACTATATATTTATATATAATATAGAAAATAGTACATATATTATATTCAGATAAGACATTGTAATTCTTAAATAAGTTTACTTTAATTATTTTAAAATAAAATTATATATATAGTGTGGAAATAGTACATATACTTATATTATAATCTGGTGAGACATGTGTAATTCTTAATTGAGTTTACTTTTAATTTCTTTTAAATAAAATACAATAAAATATTAATTTTTAAAATTAACCAAAATAACTCGAGGAATGCATCCAAATAAAATGCGATGAACTAAAATAAATAAACTACATAAATCAAAATAGCTTTTAAAAATACGACTTAAATTGAATTCAGAGTTAGCAACCATGTGTTCATTCAAGACATAAGTAGTATAAAAATGTGCAATATAATATATATGGATTAACTAAATATATAGATATGTGAAATATGTTTTGTTAAAATAAATGGTTGAATAGAGAGGGATTGGCTCAAAGGTTTCACAGTCTACAAACTTTATTTTTTTTTATATTTAAGATGGATTTGTATGTTAAATGTGATTTCTTTATATTATTGATATTGTAGAACAAAGGATAAGATCCAGCATTTCAGTAACATTACTTTTGAACATATATATCTAGAGCATAATTGGATGGCTGATATTCTCTTTAAAGAAGCACATACAGGAATCGAAGGCATTATCAGTTGAGAAGAAATTCAAGATACACAATGTATTGACTCTGGCAGAGTCAACATTTTTGAAATTTAGCAGATATAAGCTGAATGTAGAAGTCTTTTTTATGTAAGGAGTACAGTTTATTTTTGATAAAATATCTGTCACAGAAAAAACAAAGGCTCATTATTGGTCATAAGTTTCAGTTATATGACTTATGTATGTTTTGTACTATTTGATTCGTCTAATGAATAACAGTAATACTTTTTTTTCAGCTAAAAAAAAATTATCTATGAAAGATCTCATTTTGACCATGAGCTGGGAAACTTGAGGAACATTCGGAACTTTGATTTGACTAGGCTTTTATACTCTGATATCAGGAAAATGGTAAGTAAATTTATGGGATTATGAATTTCCATGAAGATAAATCTTATTTCAATGAAGAAATAGTATTTTTTTCTGTATTTAAAAAATATGTAATTGGGTTAGGTTTGTACTGATGTGACAATTCTGGTCTGCTGTTATTATAACTTTTAGATACACCCACTTGCCTACATAGATGTACAGACAGGTATACAAGTTATTTGAATTTTACATGCTATTTGAGTTTGAAGCCAAAGAGTGTCTTATCAATACATTCTGGTTTTACATTGTACTCTATGGTTAACTGGTTTATATCTAGGTAGAGCATCTGAGTGGGCTTAATGGTTAAGGACATGTGTTATTTCTGAGGAGGTCACAGGTTCAAAACTGGCGGGGGTTAGGGTTGCTCATTGACTCCTTGTGACAAGGCTCGACCCCTGCTGAGTCACAAGTTTCTGGTATATCTGGCTTACTGACTGTTGGATATACCCTTGGAAGATTGCTGTTCCCATGGTTAAAAAAAACCTGATCAACACCCGGCGAATGAGAGACAGAAATAATGTAAGCTCTGTTTAAAATCAAAAGCAAAGTAATTTAAACTCAAAGCGTAAGTAACGGAATTAGGAAATGAATTGATAGGTGGTAGGTAGTATAATCACATAAAATTGATTAGAAATTGTATAACCAGCAAATGCGCATGGAATCATGCCCCACTGGTAGCCTCTTACAGCACGCCTAGGGCGAGCTCTGCCTTGCCTTTGTACAAATATTTTGTTAAAAGTCTATTGATGATGACGCTGGGATTTTCTTGTCGTTGTTTTTGTTGTTGTGCGGGCATAACGTGGGGAGATGGTTGCAAGGCCAACTTCAGTACAGCTCAGAGGCCATTTATTTAATCCTTATTGACTCCATCCATCTTTTAATAACGCTAGCTTTTCCTCCGCAAAAAGTTGGGTTTACCTTTGTTCTCTGCACAGGAATATCCTCTAATCATCACTGTCTACAGAGCCTCTAAAGTCCTTGAATGGAATGCATATCTCAATTTCCCAATTTCCCCTCTACACTGTACTGTCTCAGATACAAGCAAGCCTGGAATCTTAGGTTAGTATATACTTCCTTCGAACAATTTTTCATAGTTTTAGAATTTTGAGAATCTAAACATCGTCATGCAAACAGATTTAAGCTTGAACAAAACTTCTAAATACATCATACAGCCTACACTCTACTTGAGACATGAGTCTGAATACAAGTCGTATCATGCCTAGGATTCATGTCTGAGTTGTCACAACGAAAAAGACTCTTTTCATACAAAATTAATTTTACTCCTATGATTTCTATATTTTTTTCTTTTGGGGAATGTGCATGTGATTGCTATAAAGAGATTTTGGTGGTTGTAGATGAACTGTGAGCAACTGGGCATCCGTGCTACGACAGGTTCCTGCCAAGTGCCGAGACATCTTTGAGTCAATGTTTGGGTTGGAGGTTTAGATTTGCCGAAAATGGATTCGAAATACGCGCTTCTATGGATAGAAAATGAAGCCCGTGAATATTGATAGGCTATTCCATGCGTTGGCAACCAACGCATAGAAGCGCAAAGATTAATGATGATATGTGGTTATGGGTTTTACAATTTGGTAGCTATCGATATCTATATGTTTCTTTTCATCGCAGCTTCTCTCCTGCTGTTGCTCTCCAATGGCGGCGGCTGCTCCCGTTTTCCATTTCCAAGGTATGATTCGCCTTGGCCCGTTTTGATGGATTCCTGGATATAGGTCATGAATGTATTTGTGGTAAAATGAAAATGAGTAAGTAGAATATGGTGGAGGGAGTTAATTTTGTACAAAAATAGGAATTTTTTCATTGAGTGAAATTTCCGGTACGAAGAAAGTTGAAACGATTGATTTCTTTAGAAATTTTATCCAATTTTGAATAAACCCAAACAGTCTAAAAAAATCCAGATGATATTTGATCTGATCAGATAATTGAGAGCTCTTTACTTCCCTGTGTGACCAAATTTTGACAATCAAAAGAAAATTTGACGAATCCGGATATCTGCCACGGCAACATGAACATGAGTCTGTAGGAGCATTGAGATTCCGATATCTAATTCTGCTTCTTCGATGAATGCAATTGGGATTGAATGATATGCATAGCTATAAGGTATTGGGATAAATCACAACTTTGACATATTCTGTATCCATATATTTATATAACTCAGAAGAAGAGTAATTTGTAATTTTGTATTGCTATATATGCAGGTAGAAGAGATCCGGGTTATTAGGCTCGGATTCTATACTGGAATAGGCGGTGAGATCAATGAGATCATCAAAGCCAAATCATGAAATGCAGGGCAGACCCACTAGTCCACAGCAACCAATGGCCAGAAACCAGGATCTTGCACTGAGTACTATAACTACTCCTGGTGCAGCAAAGAAATGGAAGCCGAAGAAACTATTCTCTGCATTAAGATCTTTAGTCCATATCTTATCCCTCCCAACGTCCCCTTGTAGATTGCCATCTCTTCCAGCAGGCCCATCTGAGTTTCCCCCTCTAGGAAACAGAGTGATGGGGACGCTATTCGGTTACAGAAAGGGCCACGTCCATTTGGCAGTGCAAGAGAATCCCAAGTGCCCTCCAATTCTGCTTCTGGAGCTGGCAACCCCAACCAGCACTCTCGTCAAAGAGATGGCCTCAGGGCTTGTCAGAATTGCACTGGAATGTGACAAGACTGCAGGAAGAGGGAAACTGCTTCAGGAGCCTGTGTGGACCATGTATTGCAATGGAAAGAAGACGGGGTATGGCATGAAGAAAGTTTGTTCTGAGTCGGATATGGAGGTTTTGAGCCTTTTACAGGCAGTGTCCATGGGAGCAGGTGTTCTTCCCACAGAGATGGAGGGAGCAGAGGGTGATTTGATGTACATGAGAGCTCGGTTTGAGAGAGTCGTGGGATCCAAGGACTCTGAGGCATTTTACATGATCAACCCTGATGGCACCGGAGGACCAGAGCTCAGCATTTTCTTGGTTAGGGTTTGATTAGATTTATCTGCTTGTTCTATCTGCCATTGCATAGCATAGCATTCCTTTTAATAATTGTCCTTTCTTTCAGTATTGATTGTCATTAATGTTGTGGAATTGTATCAGCGTTCCATCTGCTGCCTGCCTGCCTAAAAGCATAAACATTAAACATATGTGGGGTGTAGCTCCATTTTCTCTTTGTTGTAACTATCAATTATCTTTCAAAATTTTATGGTTCCTGTATATTATATAATTGTGACAATATAAGGTGTTTCATAGCTCTAAAAAGGCGATTCAGGTTTTCTCAAGCCAGATAGCAGTGCCCAAAGTTGAGAGTTTTGGGCTCCAGTTGAAAGAGAGGAACATTAACACATACTAAATGAAATGCCTTGTAGATTCATCTTTACTCTGGAGGGGTCCATATAATTTTGTGGGCATACTTCAAAAATAGGAACATGTGGAGATTCATCTTTGCTCTTGACACTTGGGGTCCATAAAATTTTGTTGGTATACTTCAAAAATAGGAACATGTGGAGGACAAAAAGGGAAGTATGTCTTGATGCATAAGGTGTCGATCAATCTGTTTGGATTAGCATATGCTTGGCATGATCAATGCCTTTACCAACGGCTGATGTAATCGCTTTGAACCATTTATCTTAACTGTTCAATCAGTTAAATTCACCTTTGGACTGTAGTGAGATTGATTAGTTGGGTAAATTAACCTTTGGACTGTAATGAGATTAGTTGGTTAAATTTACCTTTGGACTGTAGTGAGATTGATTAGTTCACATAGCTGGTAGATGCATTGATCAATGCCTTTACCAGGTGCTTATGGATGACAATAAAAGGAGGCAGGTTTGGATGCAAAAGGTGTTCATCGATCTATTTGAATTGGCATATGCTTGGCATGATCAATGCCTTTATCAACTGGTTATTTAATTGATTTGAACAGTTTTTCTTAACTGTTCGATTAGTTAAATTCACCTTTGGACTGTAGTGAGATTGATTAGTAGGTTATAAATTCACCTTGAACTGTAGTAAGATTGATTAGTTGACGTAGCTGTAATTAAAGATTAAGTGATTGGCATGATCGATCCCTCTACCTTATGGAGTTGCTTTGAACCATTTTTCTTAGCTCTTCAACTGGTTAAATTAATCTCTAGACTTTATTAAGATTGATTAGTTCACATAACTGTAGTTTAAGCTTAAGTTGTTGGCATGAGCAATGCCTTTACCAGGTTTTTAAGGAATTGTAACAAAAAAAGGACGTAGTTTTGGATGCGAAAGGTGTTGATCGATCTGTTTGGATTGGCATATGCTTGGCAGGATCAATTCCTTTACCAACTGCTTATGCAATTGCTTTGAACCGTTTTTCTTAGCTGTTCAATTCGTTAACTTCACCTTTGGACTGTAGTAATATTGATTAGTTAGTTAAATTCACTTGACTGTAAGTGAGATTGGTTAGTTGGTTAAATTAACCTTTGGACTGGAGTTAGATTGATTAGTGCACATAGCTGTAAGTTAAAGATTAAGTGATTGGCATGATCAATGCCTCTACCAGCTATTTATCAAATTTCTTTGAACCTTTTTTCTTAACTCTTCAATTGGTTAAATTAACCTTTAGACTGTATTAAGATTGATTAGTTCACAAAGCTATAGATTAAGATTAAGTTGTTGGCATGATCAATTGCCTTTACCAGGTGCTTATGGAATTATGGCAAAAAAAAGGAGGTATGTTTGGATGCAAAAGGTGTTGATCGATTTGTTTGGATTGGCATATGCTTGGCATGATCGATGCCTTTACCATCTGCGTATGTAATTGCTTTGAACCATTTTTCTTAACTGTTCGATTAGTTAAATTCACATTTGGACTGTAGTGAGATTGATTAGTTCACTTAGCTGTAACTAAAGATTAAGTGATTGTCATGATCAATGTCTCTACCAACTGCGTATGGAGTTGCTTTGAACCATTTTTCTTTACTGCTCAATAATTAACCTTTAGATTGTAGTAAGATTAATTAGTTTACGTAGTTGTATTTGAAGATTAAGTTGATGGCATGATCAATGCCTTTACCAGTTGCTTTGAACCAATTTTCTAAACCATTCAAACTGTTAAATTAACCTTTGGACAGTAGTGAGATTGATTGGTTCACATAGCCTTAGCTAAATATTTAATGTTTCATTGCGCTTAACATATGTCTCTCTCCATTTGCTTGAGGGTTGTAGCCTACACAAATTATTCACATGTAAACCTTAAGAGCTCAACTAAAGGATTTCCAAACTAAATATGACACTATAGCTAGCAATAAGTAGAGTATAACTTGTGTATATTCATGTGTTTCCTTATGATATTCATGCCTTGCAAGCCATTTAGGTCATGAAGTAGAGTTCTACACTAAAGATGACACTATAGACAGCAATAAGTAGAGTATAACTTGTGTATATTCATGTGTTTCCATTCATGCCTTGCAAGTCATTTTGGTCATGAAGTAGAGTTCCACATTAACATTACACTATAGCCAGCAAAAAATAGAGTATAAATTGTGTATATTGACGTGTTTCCCTATGATATTCATGCCTTGCAAGACATTTAGGTCATGATGTAGAGTACTTGTGTATATTGATGTGTTTCTTAATGGCATACTTATGAAAGTATGAACATGTGGAGGGAAAAAGCAAAGGAGGTATGTTAGATGCAAAGGTGTTGATCGATTTGTTTGGAGTTGCTGTGAACCTCGGTTAAAATAGTTAAATCAATCTTTGGACTACTATGATTGATTAATTCACATAGCTGTAACTAAAGATAAAGTTTGTAGAGCGCCATACGCAGGGATGATAAAGTTTGTAGAACGCCATAGGCAGGGATGAATTTGAAAGAAGAAGAGAGGACCTGCGTTATTGTAATGATAAAGTGTTTCAATGTGCTGAATATATGGCTCTCTACCTTTTCTCAAGGCGTTGCAGCCTCAGCAGATTATCCCTATCCCATTGTAAGCCTCAAGAGCTGAACTAAAGGACTTCCACACTAAACATGACATTATAGCCAACGATATGTAGACTGTAACTTGTGTATATTGATGTGTTTCCGAATGATATTTTGGTCAGGAAGTAAGTGGAGTACAACTTATGTATATTGATGTGTTTTCTTAAGATATTCATACATGTGTAGCATTTAGGTCACGTGCTTCTCTTATAATATATACACTAATTTGAGCTTTTGTGGGACATTATTTAGAATTATTAAATGAACTTAAGTATTAATAAGAAATTCTTAAGAATGTGTGGCCCTTCTTAATTTTATACTGACTAAAATATGATAACAAACTTTAATCTTATTGTCTACAAAATTCTCAGATTAAAAGTGTAACATAACCGTCTTTGTATCTCTTGAAAAAGCAAGATGGGTGGGTGAAAGCAAGCGACGAAGGAGCATCCTTGGCATTGTAGCTATCTTTTACATTTTTTTACCCTTTATTTAATTTTGGTTCTATTTTGTGATTAAAAACAAAAAAAATTGTAATGTACTGAAATATTTATTGACCTTGATGATTTTTTATCAACCATAAGAATATGAATCATTGTATTTAAAATTGAACCATTAGAGTAGCTATAATGCCAAGCAACACAAGCATAAATATGAAGTTTGTTAATGAGCAAAGGGCGTTTGTCTCTCCTTTGATTTGATCTATGGAGTGTGAATGGTTGTGAATTTTAGAGACGTGAAATAAACATAATTTGTTTCCTGAATATAAACAATAATTCAATTGCTGAAGATCCAATTTAAATAGGACAACAAGTTATAATAGATAGGGACAAAAACATAAATAGTGAATAAGAGATATGGAATGATACAATGCCATGGGATGGTGTGCTTTAAATCAGCATTGGCTGGTCACCAAGGTTAAATAGACACATATTTTCAATAGGTCATGTCACTTCATTACTTCATTAATGAATTAATTATTATTATTATTATTATTTATTAATTTAATGTTTATATATATATATATGCACGCACACGCATTCGCACATACACACACACACATTGCCTACCCCTTTAAAATGCTTTGTCCTCAAAGCAAAAAAGTTACGTCTTGGTTTTTGGCATGTAATGTCTTCTCAATGTTCTTAATTTGTGTAAAAAAACTTTATTCTTCCTTAGGCGACAAAGTTCTTCCTCAATTTCTAGTTTGTTGACTTTATTTTTAATCTCTTGATTTGCTTGTTTTTCTTCTTTTACTTTTTAATTTGTTCTAGCAATTTCTAATTAAGCATTTTTAGAGATGAACTTTCTTTGTCTTTCCATGATAATTTCTTCTTGATATATTGATTGTCTTGGTCTAGTTTATGATTGCACTACTTTGTATCCTTTGACTTCTTGATCTATGCAAGTAGTTTTTCACTATGACCTTTTAGATGAGAAATTTCTTCATCTTCTTCTACTAAGTTCTTGTTGATTTTTTTTCATATCTTCAAATTCTTGTGGATTGCATTGTTTTCCTCTTTTAGTTCCTTCAATTGAGCAAGCAACTCTTGATTATGATTTTTTAAGAGACAAATATCTCCCTCCTATTTGTTTGTTAATTTTTTTCCACATTCATTTGAATTTGTAAGTTTTTAATGTACTCTTGAGATTGTGCTAGTGCATCCTCTAGTTTTTTAATTTGTGACCTTTCACTTTGATAATCTGTTAGAGTAATTTGTCTTTTACAATATGTGCATTTGACTTACTCATTCTCGAAGGACTCTCACATTTAAATTCCTTAGCACAAAAATGACATTTCACCAAAAAATAGAATTAATTTTGGAATTCATTATTCAAATATTACAATTCCAAGGATAACTTCTTCCGATAGACCTTTACTTAAAGATTAATCCTTTTATATACCTCTTGGACTCTTCTTAATATCATTTTTGATAACCCTTTATGAATTTTTTCTCTACCTTAGGGATTGGATATATTTGATAACACCCCCCCACACCCCTACCTCATTTTTCTCCTTACTACTATAACAAAGGGTTTATATACATTCACTTAGATATATATCCAATACCGATTTTAATGGTATGTTACTCCATATAATTTATAAACTCTTTTTGAATTTCCTTTTAATTAATTAATAAGTTTATAACCTTACAATCCTCTAATTGATTTATGTGAGGGGTACCTATTATGAAGGGTTTCACCCGCAGGGAACGACTCTGTATTAACCTTAGCCACTACATGTGAAGGAATAAACATAAAAAATGAAGGACATGAAGGTGTCGGTGACCATGGTGGTGTGAAGCGAAGTGAAATTTAAGATTATTTCTTGAATTAAACGAACTAGTTTTGTAAGCGGAAAATAATTTTGATAACCTTTCCAAACCTCCATTTAAAAAGATATATTTTTCTACCCGGATTGGAGGATGCGGTGGCTCGACATGCCCAATTCAAAATTACAGTGGTTGTAATAAAACCTTGGTAGTGAAGTGACTTTTTTTCAACAAGAAAAAAACTTAGTTACTTGATATTCATTAGATATGAATCAAAGATAACATCACAAATGGTCCAAATAGTAACATATAAATCCCTTAATCTCAGACTCACTACTAATCCACAACTAAAATAGTCCTTATCAATCTAAAAACTAAACACTAACATATGCTATCCACATAATTACATTTTAAATCTTCCATGATGATTCCAAATATACAAAACAATTGAAACTGAAAATATGACTGAGTGTCAAAAAGGACATCTTCTTAATATGCCTGAAAAGAACTAGAAGATATATTTGAATGGTCCAAATATTCTTCATAAAACAATAGGCCATCAGCATTCCCTAAATCCTTCTTGGATAACCGATCCGCATGAGCATTTAATTGCCAATAAATATGTTCAAAAGTAATAAACCGGAATCTCCTTTGTAACTCCTAAATTCTAAGTTTCCAACCATCCAATAAGATTACTTGAATGCGAGCTCTCCCCTTCACCTAGTCTAATACAACCCAAGAGTCCCCAAACACTTGCAGACATAAAAAGTCCATTTTCTAGGCAAAAAATAATAACCCCCACAGGGCCAATGGTCCAGCCCTAGAATTAGTCCTGGAACCACAAGCCATCCACATCTGGAAAAAATAAAAATTATATATATATAGACACTTTAAGTACCATTCCTGCTCCACAACGATTAGATTGTGATGCTCCATCAAACAAACCCATAGGAAAATCCACATGAAAGGTGGGAAATATTAAGAAACAATTTGGGGGATCTTTTATTTTCTTGCAAAATTCCATAAAAGCACCAACAATTTTTTACGATATACTATAAAAGCTTCACTGACCATTCTAAAAAATTATCAGGTTACGATAACACCAAGGACTCCAAATAACAAACAATGGAAAATTAGTGAGGGAACTAATAAAAAGTATCCAAACCCAAATACTACCTTCAAACAAGACTCGTCCCCAAACAACAGACAGATTCAATCCACACAGTACTTCACTCCAAATTTTCTGAGAAAAGTCACAAGATGCGAATAAATGGTAGATCGAGTAATCTCCAGCAGTAGAATGGACAATGAAAAGGGCTAATAAAACCCCACAGTATTCTGATTATCACCAATCAATATTTTGTTTTCAAGCACAAGCCAACAGAACAATTGCACTTTCAATGATGCATTCCAATTCCACCATGACCTAAACCACCACTTAACATCTAGAAAACCAAAGATAAAGTAAATAAAATCATATGCTAAAGACATATTTTCCTAGCCCGTGGACGTGTTTTAAGGCCAAACTAGTTGATCCTCCCGATCCATCAATCTGATACCACAATGGACCAAACCCTTAAAAATTTTATTCCATTCTTCTGTATAGGTGCCAACCAAACCCAAACCTTCTTAATTGTACCAATACTTTAAACCATCTGGATCCTCATCAAGATTCCTGAAATTGGCCAAATGATTGAAACCACAAAACTTGAAATACGAAATGGTTTCTTGAGATAATTTATGACAATCATCACCCCCTACCATCGAATCTTCCCCAATATTTATTAGATTGGATTTTCCCACCTTCCAGGCCAACCAACCACATAAAAAGGGAATAGAAGCGAGGATACCCCTCCATCTATTTGACGCAGAAGAGATTTGGTTTTGAGCCCATCGTAAGCAGTCAACCACTGATAAATTTCTCAAGTACTTATCTTGAATAGTCTCACACCCTAACCCTTGACCAAAGAGACCTTGCCAAATACTTTTCATAGCTAATGCAATAACAAACCAAAATATATTCTTAATGCCCCACCCACCCAGCTACTTGGGAAAGAGATCCGAGACCATTTAACTAAATGAACTCCTTCTTTCACTTTCTTTCCTATCCATAAGAAACTAACAATATTCCATCAAATCTTGTGGAGAATGCCTTTGGGAACCTTGGCTAGAAATAGCCAATATACCAGAATGTTTTCGAGGACATAATCAATCACCCCCCCAATGAAGTGATTGCTTGTAGTGCACAACAATCACCTTGGTAGCGACATATTGACCAACACAACCAACAAAAAATCTATGTTTGATTCAATTGGACAGTGTGAGATACACTTGGGTGATCAATTAACTAAAATTGTGCACTAATTTTTTCAACCGTCACAACTTTCTATATTGATGGCCTCTACGACGATTGACCTAGAATTTTATGAATGGTGCTTTTCGAATACAGTGATTAGTTGAAACTGATTTAAACCTATGTTTTTATTTTCTTTTTTGTGGACCTATATGTGTATCCCAAGATTTAATACTCAATGAATGTGGATCTCTTGCCAGTTGAAAAGTTCATGTATTCTCCTATTGTCACAACTTTTCCCATGGTGCACGATGCTACAGTCCACGATTTCCATTTCAAAACCAATCTAGGGGACTCTCCGAACTTGGCCACTTCCAAAATCCTGTAAAACCCTTCAACATAACAATATGTAATGGTGTAACAATTTGCATAATGGACATAATTCTAATAGGGCAATGAAACCCAATACTCCTTTTGATTTTAGTACTAAGGCTATGATTCTTTAAAAATGTAACTTTAGTAATTCCTTTTCTGGCAGAGGTATTTCCTTGTGGTAGCTATTGTTCACCATGTAAGGTACTCCCTTGCTATAATCTTATCCTAGTGCTTGATAATCTATAAACCCTGGACATAGGAATAATGTTTCTTCAACAGTGTTGATTTTTGAATTAAGATGGCTAATGGTCGCTGTAGTCAAAGACCTGGTAATTCATATAAAATTTGAAATGAAGGGTGTGTCCAAAATCCAAATCATACAAAGTATAAAAAGATATGGCCAAAGGCCAAGATCATAAAATGAAGCTTTGATATGAAATGAAACGAATATAAATTGTTTCTTGAATACAAACAATAATTCAATTGTTGAATATCCAATTTAAATATGACAACATGTTATAATCCATAAGGAAAAATATATAAATTAGCAAATAAGAGATATGAAATGATACAATGTCGTGGGACGATGTTCTTTAAATGAGCATTGATTGGTCACCATGGATAAATAGACGACTTTTCATTAGTTCATGCCACTTCATTAATGAATGAATTAATATTATTTATTACTAGCACACCACATAACTCGTAGTCAATGAATGTAGATAGGGATCAAATGGAATTCACTGACCGAAATCCACAATGATTGAACTCTTGACCTTCACAAATATTGAGACCAGAATTATCCTAACTGAGACGAGGAGCCGCGATCCTTATCGGTGTGATATGCAAGTGTGTAGGGTGTACTGTTTTATAACACCACGATGAATTCCATTCTTGAATACAAGACCCGAAGGCCATCATCCTCATCTTTCCCAATCATTCCCATTAATCCAATCTACAACGAAATCCGAACTACCACGAATAAAAACCCACAAATAAAACCCCATAGCATTAAAAATGATGACAACGAATCTCCGTGAATCTAAGACTTATGGAGATTGACCTCCATTCCATAAATATGGAGAGGATAACACATAAAAGGTGTTATTCTAACACCTATCAATGTAGTTATTGTTAACCATTATTATTTACTTATTAATTTAATGTATATGGGTGTTCTCATGAAGATGGGTAACACTTTTTGGCAAGAGGAGGGTGTGAAGTGGAGAAAATAGAGCTCGATCAAGATTTGGTTAAGCCCTCAATCATGATTTTGAAAGCTCAATCTAGGGATTAACCAAGTCAAAAGCTCGACCAAGGGATTAACGAAGCGCTCGATCAATATTTTATAAAAATATCGATCGAGGGTTATCTAAATCCTTGATCAATCTAATAGCTCAATCTAACTTTTTTCCTTGCTTGATCGAGTTGTTGCAAGTGTTTTCAAAAAATAAAATACTCTATGAGTAGATTGTTAAACATTCCACTCACATGAATGTCAACGAACCTCAAATGAGCGTTTACATTCAACGGGACCCACAACTGACTAGCCACCCACAAGAGCTACCAACCAGCCAATGGCATTCACACCAAGAGGTTAGCTCCTAAAAAGAAAAAAGAAAAAAATTATATTCTATTTTATACCGCTCAAGAAATACATCAATCATCAAAGACAATGCTTGCTTCTCCAAAACAATAAAAACAAAGGGGCGACTATGTATATTGATGGAAGACCAAAAGCGTCCGGAAACGTTGTTGGCTTTATAAATAGGACACAACCAGTGACAGCAACTAAGCAACCGAATTGTGAATTTGAGAGACGCGAAGGACATCGTATATTTGTATGTGCAACAAAAACAATACTTCCAGGTGAAGAGTTGTTGATCGATTACAACTTAAATTGAATAGATGTGGCTTCCACGGTCTAGGGTAACCGTGGAAGGTCACACAATATGCCTCATCAGGTAAATGCTAAATATAGTAACTAAATATGACTACAATAACTAAATGTTTCGATTTTTTTGTTAACATTAGATTTCCACTATTAACATTCGCCTTTTTTGTGCTTCTTATGAATATTTCCATGTGATAACATGCTTATTACACTGTTATTCTTATCTCATTTTTGTTTATGTTACAATTATTGACTCAACTTTTATTGATTGATTTATTGTGTCAGGGTGACGACAGTGGAAAGGCACATACTTCTTCCGCGGTCCAGGGTGACCATGGAAGGTCACACTCCTCCCCCTCGGGAAGAACTAAATTTGGGTATCCCCTAAAGTCAGTACCTGCATACGCATAGTCCTCAACCATGAGGAGTTGCCCACGGAGCCACCTGAAGAAGGTATGCCCATAACTGATGAGAGGACCTCCGCCTCCATGGCGGGCCATGACCTCCGATCATCTGACCATATGGGGATCTCACAAATCGATGTCATCCAACTCTAGATGTGGTCTCAGTAGTGGAACTCACTCCAGGAAGAATGAGACCACGATGGATCCATATCTAAACTGCTTCAGCTCACC
The DNA here is from genome assembly GCA_027924585.1 of Larix kaempferi. NCBI lineage: Eukaryota > Viridiplantae > Streptophyta > Pinopsida > Pinales > Pinaceae > Larix > Larix kaempferi. The sequence continues at coordinate 6,924,484 of BSBM01000687.1, read as the reverse complement.
CCTACGGCATTTGGTGAGTTAATCCTTTATATTTGTGAGGAGTCCCTCACACCAGTTGAACACCGTATGTTCCATGCACTTGATGGCATACAACATGTGTGCCTTGGTGGCCTGATGGAAGCTCTGCTTCCTGCCACCCTCTCTATGGTAAATAGCACAGTTCGCAGGGGTCGGTCACGGATATTCTTGATGGGAATATTTCTAGCAAGCATCTATGTCCCTGGTGGGCAAAACAGTGCTACCAGGATCTCTATACACTGATCACTACCCCATGGCTCGGATAATGAGACTAGGGCTCCCCGCCTAGATAACCCCATCATGAAATATATATCCTCCACATCCAAGGTGAGGATGTGGGCACCAACTCGGAAATGTTGTTGATCTGGATCCCATAATCTGATCAGATAGTCTAGCAGTTGTACTTGGGCCCTCATGCCCTATACATGAAAGAATTTCAAGAGCTTGCATCTTTGTAAAGGATTCATCGAATGCAGATCATTTTTCCCTTGGGCATATTTGAGTTCATGCTCTCGTTCCTTCCACTGAACCATTGTGTGAGCTAAGACCTGTGTAAACATCAAATAGACACTCATTATAACATTTTCATAATTTTGGGGTGGGCCTTTTTGGCCCCATTTTTTATTTTTCATTGTGGATCTGCGCCAATGCACCCCGCTTTTGCGGACAGTGCGTCGACGACGCACTTTCTCCATGGGGGAAGTGTGTCAGAGAACCCTCGATGCACTTCCCGCAAGGGGAAAGCACGTCACCCAAGGTGCGTGCAATCCCCCTTTTAATGACCTAAAAAACCCCAAAAAATGACAACTAAATTAAAAATTGATCCGCTAAAAAGGTAAATAAAAAGGTTAAGGCCTACCTGTGACTGACGAGGCACGAAACAACTGACCGTAGCTTCCGCAATCAACATTTGAAAATCGAGCTCCAAAGGGTTGTTTTTACTATTCCAACTTGGTAAAAAACAATTGCTGAAAATTTCTTTACTATTTGACTTTTTAAATAAAAGAAATGGAATATTCCCTTTTTAATATTTCTTTTATAGGTTTTTGACTATAGTTGGTAATCTTTTTATGTCTAAACACCTTATTATCAGTTCTAATTTTATTTTTGGAGTTCGCAGATCAAGTAAACAGTGTTTTGACATTTTGGAGAGCATCGTAGGCATTTCATACTTGTTTCAAGAGTGAACGACTCTCTGAGTGTTTTTTATGTTATCGTCACGCTCGTTAAAAATCAAGTATCGATGACAACGAGCTTAATTTTTGTTCTTTCTTGTGCTCGTAAAACTATGAGAATAAGTCACCGAGTTACATTTTACTACTTTTTCAGGCTCGTAAAACTCCCACGAAAAAGGAACCCCTCGGAGTTCCTCTTTAAGCTCTTTTCAGACTCTCTAAATATGAAAAGATCGCCAAGCAAACTTGATTCTTTTACGCTTGTAAAAGTATTTGAAAGATCGTCTCTTTGGGGATAGTTTACCCCTTTTTCGGACCAGGAGGACTATTTACGAAAAAGGAGCACTCCGGTTAATCATGACTGGAAGAGTTCCCTCTCATGTTGTTTTATCCTTTTTCGGATGAGGAGACTAACTCTTACGAAAAAGAACCATTTGGAGTCTTCTTTAGTTCTCTTCAGACTCTCTAAATATGAAATGACGTCGAGTTTTCCTTCTCTGGACTCATTATAATCTGACATTGAAGGGCCCTTTTTTGGGGACGAACCCCTCCCATCTCAAGTTCATAAAACATATGAGATCAGACTCGTCATAAGGATGAGCTATACTGAGCATCTATTACCCTCCTCAAGCTAGTTAAAAACAAAGAGGTACTCATCAATCATGATGGGGATAAGGAAAGAGTTTGTGTTTCATTGTAGTTATGGAAGTACTTAGTCACTCTTGAACATGGTACTCATTTGCATATGCATTCAAACACTTGGATAATTTGCTTGTCTTTGAGTCCCACCAATTCCATGAGCCATTTCACTCCTTTGAGTTATTCAAAGAATGATTCCATCATCAGTTGCATTAGTTGTTGATGTCATTCTCGTCATGTCAATGCTGCCAAGTCATGCCATTCCCATGTTCAAGAGAGGTTTGTTCATTGAGTCAATCCCTGTAGTCATCTTACCTTCTATCATGTTGGTCATTCCTGAGTCAATCTCAAGTGTCACTCTACAGTTTGATATATGCCAGAAATATTTGATCTTGTTTCCTGTCGATGATGGGGGAAACATCATGGCCCTCCTTCGACCTGTTTATCCTTGTCAACTTCAACATATCATCTGAGGATTAAACCTAGAAACCAATCAAGTACCTTCGGCATGCATGCCTTAATGGCAGGTTACCTCGCTTTCAATAGTAAGTTCACATCATTGACTTTTGATTGAAATATTTCACTAAGTGTTCGACCTTGGATCATTGATTCACATTTAGTGGTATGTACTATGATACCTTGGGGATCATTGACATCAATGGTGATTTTCCTCTCACTTGTTAATGGTATACATCAATGATCGGTAATCAAGTGGTTTCTACCATGTTCGACTTCAAGACATTGTAATCACATGGTTATATTCGTATCATTGCGAGTTCGACTTGAAGACATTGGGTTAACTCACTTATCTTGCCCAGGTTGTGATGGAGATTTCTTGAGTCACATTACACAGATCCAATTTTGTATTGGCCATGGTTGTGTTATCATCTCATCATGGATCTACGATTATGTTTGGTAGCCATGATTGTGTTTAGTCGGTCTTTACTATCATGGATATGCAATGTATTGGTCGGAAGCCATGTTATGAGTTAGTTTGAGACATATATCTCAGAGTTAGTTGTACTACAGGAGTTTATTCTAACAAATTATCCTTGCCACAATCCTTCATATTGCAAATCATTTCACCTATTCTATTATGCCAACTTCATTCTTTGGGGGGCATTCTGTTACACCAAAATCTCGTCATCATGAGTTTTGTGTCCTCTGTATGCCCTGATCCCTAAAGTGCCTGGTTTAAACCATCAGAAGAAAGGTTGTTGTTCATCATTTTAACCTAATGTGGTCACCCCGACGCGCCCTGCCCTCTAGCAAGATGCGTCAGGTTCAAGGTGACGCTCTATGCACCTTAGAAGAGTGCGTCGGTGACGTGTGGTGATCTTGTACAAGGTGCATTGATCTCCCATTGGCGCATGTTTCCCTTGTGCAAGGTGCGTCGTTGTTAGTTAAATTGGATAAAGAGAAGCTACAGGCGACTTCTCGAAGCTTGGATGGCGTGGAGACCTATCCCTTCTTATCTGGAAAGGTGGCATTCGATCCCCTTGTCTAGTGGGATGATCCCTTAAGCCTCTACCCTAAATCCTCAACCTCTCTTATCCCTTTAGCCCTATATATATGAACCCCCTCTCCATTGTTAAGGAAGGAAGGATAAAGTACCCATATGCTAGTGGAATTTGGTCAGGATGTCCTCTTCATCCATAGGAGGCTAGAAGGATTTGATCTTTTGAGGCAAGATAATTTGAGTTGGAGTCATAACGTCAAGGCATTGGTTGTAACTCTCTACTTTATATTTGCTGCAAATTACATTTACTATCAATATATTTCCATAAACTTGTTATGTTTTATAATGATGTTTAGGATTGGCTTCTTTAACCGTTGATCTAGATAGATTCATAATCATATGCTTTCACATTGTTCGTTTGTTTCCACTTGCGCCTTCTTGTTTTGTAGCCAGAGATCGAGGAATTGGAAATAGATCAAATGAGAAGAAAGGAATTGCGTTTATGAGGTAACTTGATTTTTTATTTACTTTGCAATTTAATCTGACTAGGAAGGATAGTTATGTTATGTATTGGTTTTGTTCTAGATCTCAATCATTTAGACTAGAGAGAACAATTTTTGTCTGCATTAACAGATTGTCTATAAACATTGATGAATTGCCATCCAAAGAACAACGCTTAGCAAAGTTAAGAAATAGTTTTGGGGAGGATTTGGATTACATTAAAGAGATGAGCATGCTCACTATGGAGGATCTTCAACAACATGTAGGGAAAGCAACTCTAAATGCGTACTTTCTAGGAGAAGGTCACAAGGAAACGACAAAGGGACTAATAGATATGGTCAAAGAACTGTCCACTCACAAAGTTGCTTTAAAGTTATTAGAACCTCAACAATTTAATATGATATCTTATGAAAGTGACCTTTGGGACAATTACATTTCAAGTCAAGAAAATCCTCCATCAAATTAATGCAAATTATGATTTACTATTTATTTTTGTTTATTTTTGGGTGTAACCACAAAAGGACAAAAATGTGGAAACCAAAGGTTAAGAGGGAATGCGAAGTGATTGGTCACATAGAGACAAATCTTTGTAAAGATAAATATGATGGATTAGAATGAAGAAACGCTTTTGGGCTGGTGTAATAGCAAGCAAGTACCATTTTGTATGGAAATTACTTTTCTGCCAATGAGAAAAAGATTACATGGAGTTTGCATGGAATGTTATGAATTAAGGTGCAGAAGTACTTCTTCCCTCGTTCATATTTATGATGTGAGATATTTCTTACTTTATTGGACTATTCTAATGTTGTATGAATGATTTTACTGATTTCTGTTATAAAATGCAAATGTCTGTGTAGAAATGAGTAATGAATGAAATCAATGAGTATCAAAACTATCTTTGTGTAATCATTTTACTATGATTGTGAATATTTTATTTCAATCAATTAACTGTTGAATTTGTACTAGCAGTCTCGGATATTACTCATATTTTAAAACTTGCTCCTTGCATAGATTAGTTTAATTAGTTAAAAGATGTATTTTATTAGGGTAGTTTTAGTTAGCCCCCAGGGTGTAGACGAATTAGAAACCGTGCGCTTGTTAAGGCGTACATGTTGTTAAGCACGTCGCTGGTTCAAACCTCGTTGTAGCCTTGAGGGTGCGCTGTGGGGCGAGCATACTCTCCTGGAGGTTGTAGTGGTAACGGTCGGAATCGACCCCATGTCACGCGAGTACGAAACCCTCTAGTTGTCAATCCCTCCAGTCAAAAAAACAAAATAGGGTAGTTTTAGTTGATTGATAAGGTAGAAGTGATAAGACGAGAGGTAAGAACATGTGCATCACTTGTGAGGCTTCTACCTATTAATAAAATGTAATTTAGTTAGAATAATGCATTATTAGAATTAGAGCATTTGCATTTGCATCCCCCAAATATAAAATATAAACGGTGGGCCGGGCCGCAACCGGTAAAATTTAAATTCAAACCACCATCTACGGTAGCCGACCCATTAACCAGATGGATTCCCCATTCCAAACAGTGAATAGTCTAGTTGGGAATTTTCATTGGGGAGAATCCCTACTGTCGGTGCAAGGATTTTTCTAGGCATCAACACAATCTTGATAGATTCTGGTAGTACACATAAGTTCATTAACTACAAAGTTGCCAAATTTCTTAATTGCTTTATTTATCTAGCACCAAAGTTTCAAGTAATAGTTGTCGATGGGAAAACCATAAATTGTTCAAGGAAGTGCCATAGTATTAAGCTCATTATGGGAGGATATTTATTGGATAGTCTAGTGATTGCAATCCAAATGGGTGGGGATGATGTTGTATTAGGGGTCTAATGGTCACAATTAATGGTCCAATGATTTTGTATTCAGATTATAGATAGCTCAGCAGGATGACCATTAAATATAAGTTTCCTATACCTATGATTGATGAATTATTAGATGAATTACAAGAAGCAGTTTTCTTTACCAAATTGGATCTCTGTTTAGGATATCATCAAATAGAATGAGGAGAGAAGATGTTCCCAAGACCACCTTTATAACACATGAAGGTGATTATGAGTTTTTGGTGATGCCATTTGGCCTTACAAATGCACATCAACATTCCAAAGCTTGATGAATTCTATTTTCAAACCATTCCTCAAAAAAAATTGTGCTAGTATTTTTTGGTGACATATTGATATATAGCAAATCTTGGGAAGAGAATGTACGTCATGTACTTGACAGGGTCCTATAGTTATTGAAGGAGAATCAACTATATGCAAAGCCTTCCAAGTGTGCTTTTGGGGTCCAATAAATGGAATATTTGGGTCGTATTGTATCTCATGAAGGTGTCAAAGTGGACTCTAACAAACTTAAATCTAGTATGGAATGACCAACTCCCAAAAGCTTGAAGAATCTTGGAGTATTCTTAGGATTAATAGGCTATTACCACAAGTTTGTCAAACATTATGGTCAAATAACAACACCTCTAACAAAATTATTGAAAAAGGAAGGATTTTTTTGGAGTGGAGAAGCAACCAAATCCTTTGAAAAAATTAAGGTTGCGATGTGTACCACTTATGTCCTAGCCACACCTTATTTCAATTTTTTTTTATTATGGAGTGTGATGCCTCGAGGAATGGTATTGGTACAGCTTTAATGCAAGATGGAAGGCCCCTTTCCTTTGAAAGATGCCAACTTAAAGGAAAGAACTTGCTCAAACAAATTTATGAAAAGGAGATGTTGGTCATACTACATGTAATTAAGAAATGGCGTCCTTACCTAATAGGAAAACACTTCAAGGTAAAAACATATAATGATAGCTTGAAGTACTTTTGGAACAACGATTATCATTATAAGATAACTTAAATGGTTTACAAACATGCTAGGTTATGAATTTGAAATTTTCTACAAGAAAGGGAAACAAAATTTAGAGGAAAATGTTTCAAGGAAATATTGTAGTGTCCCTTTTTAATAAATTGGAAAAATTGCAATTTTTGGTCAATTCGAACCTTGAACTAGTGGTGACTCAAATGCTTCCAAATGGCCCTAAGGCTTTCGAATTGGGTTTGAAGGTGTTTGAAGGGTATTAGGACATAAAAATGAAGTTGATGGGTGCTTGGACACTCTCAAAAGACATCTGCAACATTCATTAATATTCAGGAGAAATTGGGGAATTTTACAAGTAATTTCAAGGTTCAAACCCCAAGGGTGGAGGTCACTAATGGCTTCCCAAATTCAGCACGACCCTCCCAAATTTCAGTGCAGAGACATGGATTAGTTAGATGACTTCAATGGGCACCCAAATGAATCATTAATCAGTTCTTAAAGGCTGCTGCAACTCCTATAAATCAGATATTTGTAGACATGTCTTCACATAGGGGGAAACGATAGAAAAACACTATAACTTGCTATGAAATTTGAGAGAAATGTTCCAAGGACCTGTATAATGGATATGAAACTTATTCAATACATTAATGGATATTTATACAACAATAAAATCACAGAGATTGACTGAAACAATTCAATACCAAACAACTTCAAGCTCTTACAACAAGATATAGGGGAAAATGGCACCATTCATACATAGTTTGGCATTTTTACATAGTTTCACTTGGAGTTTCGATATGAGGTTCATTTGAGCATCAAATAAAGAGTGTATAAACCACATTACAAATAAATGGGGCTCCTTGGACTCCGCCAAAGATATCAACATCTCACCATGTGTGCCCTTCCTCCAAGAGCAAGAATATGAAGAGAAAGGTGAGAGAGATGTGGGAACGAGTTGAAGAAGAAATGGTCACAAGCAACCCTGTAGCTTCAACCTGCAACAAATGAATTCATGAAGCTCCAATGAAAGGTCTGAATGGCCTCTCCAATTTCCAATTAGGACGGGAATCTTATACCCTTGAAATTGGTACTAAGGCAAGAAGAATAAACATTCAACTTGCATGGACAAGCTATGCTCTCCAATTTGCAAAATGAGAAATGATCAAAATCCCCTCTCCTTCTTTGTTCTTATATTTTATTAGCCTTCCAAGTCCTCCATGGATCGAATTCCCTCCAAGATCTTCATTCCAACTCAACTTGGGGAGAGATTCCAATGAGTGCCACTTGTCCAACAATTCCTAGCCTCCCTCTTCCATCAATTCAAACGGGGGGGAATCTTGGCTGCCATAACTCCCTTGTGCACCCACTTGGAGGCTATTTTTATCCCTGACATGTCATATAGGTCAGATGTTAGCAATCAGGTCTGATCCTTTTCATAAGTGTCATAGCATCTTCATCATTGTTGTCATAGAAACTAGGGAATCTAGCCCAAGTGTCACAATACCTCTAAGATGCCTCTTCCTCTTCCATGGGAGTTACTCTTCCACTCAAATTCGACCCTCCTTGATTCATGCAAAGTATAATTCCCTTCCAACTCCCCCAAGAACATTAGACTCCACCTTGGATTCGAATGGGTGAGAGTAGGATGCCATGTGGTATGGAGAATCTTGCTTTGTGTGGGCCCCACACCACCAATGTGCCCTCATGACCAAGTTCCACCTTATTTTCCTATCATAAATATTTATCTAGCCCCTTTAAATATATTTTTGTCAAGCTAATGTCCATTTGGGGTTCTATAGATCCCTTATTCCAAATCTAAATGTTTCCAACCCAACCTAGGGAACTAGTAGATTGGTGGAATTTTCCCTTCTAGTGATTTATTGGGATGGGGACATTACAAAGATGAAGACATCGAGGGATTACTTTATGGGATATCCCTTTCATAATATGATTGGGTGGAAGAAGCAATGATCAAATGGAAACAAGATCACAAGGCATGTAAGATCATTCAACAATTAAAAGAGGACCCCAATGCACTAGTTAGATAAATTTGTGTGGAAAAATAATCTATTATGGTTTCAGGATCGCCTATATTTATGTAATTATTCCCAACTCAAACACAAGATCATTATGGAATTACACACTTCCCCTATAGTAGGACACTCATGATTCCTAAAAAATTACCACAGGATTAATAATTATTTCTTTTGGGAGGGTCTTAAAAATGATGTTCAAAATTTTGTGGCAGGATGTTTGGTATGTTAACAAAACAAGGGAGAGACAATCAAGACCCTTGTTCTTCTACAACCATTGACCATACCAAGTCAACATTGGGAAGAGGTTTCAATGGATTTTATGACAAGGCTATCAAAGTCAGAAGGAAACAATGCCATCATGGTAGAGGTGGATCGACTCACAAAGTATTCTATTTTTTGCTCTGTTTCTCATCCTTTCAAAGCAAGTACAATTGTTGCAGCTTTTATGGAAATAGTGCAAGAGCTACATGGAACTCCCCAAATTATTGTAAGTGATAGAGATCCAATTTTCACTAGTAATTTTTGGACATAATTATTTTCTTGTTTGGGTACTCAATGAGCTCACAATTCCTCTTACCATCCTCAATCCGACGGGAAAACCAAAATTGTGAATAAATGTTTGGAAGGGTATCTTCATTGCTTTGCATATGATAAACAAACATAGTGGGTCAAGTGGTTTCCCTTGGAAACATGGTGGTACACCACATCCTTCCATACTTCATAAAAATGTACTCATGGCACTTTATGGATATCATCCTCCATCTACCATGTCACTGTTTAAAGGGAAAGCCAAGGTTCAAGCAGTGGAGGACCACATAGAACACCAACAAGAGGTTCTACAATTATTAAAGAATAACTTGCTTAGCAGGAAACTGGATGATGAAACAAAAAGCATATCAACATTAAAATGAAAGGGAATTTGAAGTGGGGGATTAATTATTTCTTAGGTTGCAACCCTACAAACAGATATCTCTCAAGCAGCAAAAGAAGTACAATAAATTAGCACCCAAATACTATGGTCCCTACAAGGTGTTGCATAGGTTTGAAGTATGGATTACAAATTGGAGTTACCACCATCTTCACGTGTCCATACAGTGTTCCATGTTTCTTACTTGAAGAAGGTAAGAGGTGAAAAGATACTAGTTCAGACAATATTTCCTGAACTTGATGAAGAGGGAAAATTCATACTATAATCAAAAGTAGTGATTGAAACAATGATCAAGCAACTATGAAATCAAGCAATTACATATTACCTCATCAATTGGAAGAACTTTCTAGTAGAAAATGCAACATGGGAAGATGAGTTCTTTATACAAAAACATCCAAAACGAATCAAGTGTTGAGGGAAACACTTGTCTTAAGGGGAGGGGCATGTTAAGCCTCTACATTACTATTGCATGTTATTGTTGTGTTTGGCTATGATACAATGGTAAGACCTCCTTAATATATATAGGAGTCCAATGAAATGGTAATACCATTTCATTGTAATTGCACTGTTTGGACTCCTATATATACCAAGGTGGTCTTACCATTTGTATCATCAAAGAATTGTACATTGATGTGTTGTAAAAGGAGTTTTCCATCTCAAAGTGGCTTATATTCAAAGCGTTGATATACTTCTTGTTTTCTTATACTATTTGGGGAAGTAGGTGCACAACATAGTTCCTCATCACTGGCATGTCTCAATGATTGATACATAGTAAAGCTAGAAAGGTCTCTTATAACATATAAGATGTCAAGGAAGTGGAAGACAAAGAGAAAATATGGAGCGGAAAGTGTGGAAATTTCTTGGAATTGACAGTTCAATGCAAAACATAAATTTCACCTTCAACCTCAAAGGTTTCTTGGATATTAGCCCTAGAATTTTCATCCATCCTTAGGACTACTATAATTTATATTACAAAACAACATCAGAAAGAGTAAAACAAATCACTTCAAAAAAATCTAAACTTCCAAACAATTCAAGAGAAAATACACAAAACAAAAAGGTAAGTTTTAGACCCTTCTACTTAAAAACATATAATTAAATATAAAAATGTACTTATATTAGTAGAACAACAATAAAATTGACCCCTTATATTATTCCTTAGATGTCAAATCACATAACAATTTGGATTTTTACTTATGTCAAATGGACAAGATATAAATGTTTGTAAATACCAATGAATAAAGAACATTGAAGTTTGAAATTCAAATATGAAAATTGCACAAGATATGGACAATAGGAAACTTCATTAATATGCTCAAGATGAAGTACATGTACATATCATAGCCTTATCTCATGGCTAATTTACATCTCCCAACTCTCCACAAACCCCATCTAGGGAAAATTAACAAACCCTAGCAACCAAGGAGCCTGAATATGAAAGAATATCTCCAACACATACACCAAGGCAATATGTCCTTTTCTCTTCTTCACCAACCGACTCTAGGGTTTTATCACAAAACCATTATCTCCAACATTCAAGGGAACGGCCCTAACCCTAGAGCTCCAAGATACTCTAAGAAGACTAAGAAACCATAGTGCCTCAAAGGAGAGGTAAAATATGTAAAGTGAAAGCTTGAGAGAAATAGCATGCTCACATCTCTCCTACAATTTCCCTAGGTTCATCACACCTTTGGCCCTTCTCGAGGTTGTTAGTCAAATGACAGTCGACCAACATATTAGTTAACAGAATGTTCAATAGAACACTCGACATGATGGTTGATAGAGTTGTTGATAGAATAGTCGACAGGTATGATGGAACGACTAGACCAGTCAACTTACCATCGAAGCAGGGTGGATTTCCAAGAAGTAGTTACAATTGAATTCAATTATTTGTGGACCCAAATCCCTCATATCAAGGAGTTTGGTTAGATTTGGTCACTATAAATAAACCACCCTATGGGTGATCAACATATCGAAAAAGTAATGAAGATGCATTGTGATCTTCAAATCGCAAAGTGTTGTAATACGAAGGTAAGGTAATATTGTAGTTCTGAGGACCTTGGTGAGACCTCGCAAGTCATGAGCTGCGCCACGTCCCTCTCCAGAGACATGGCACGAGACATGGTTCTGGATGGAGATCTAGAAAGCCATAATACTTTTAGTTAATTTTGAGTTTTAGAAGCAACAATGTGCAGAGACTTTACAAGTCCATTTATGGCGGGTTTATCAGTCCAGTCCATTCTATCCCATTGACCTTACCAGTTACCATTCACACAAACGGATATGCTGTGTTGGACACCTACCGATTCACGGAACGACCTTGCAATAAAACCAGAATGAAAGAGCATTAAAACTTACCACATGTAAGGACACTGAGATAATCAAATTTTTAAACCTCATGTTGCATTAAATCTGTCAAAAGAGAGGACACGATGAGACTACAAGCAGGACAGACGAAATAAAGGGCATAAACTTGAAATATTTCTCACCTCTAATTCAAAGCACTTGAAATATTTCTCACCTCTAATTCAAAGCACTTAAAATATTTCTCACCTCTAATTCAAAGCACTTAAAAGATTTATTTGACTACTCTTTACACCAAAATAATGCAATGAAAACATAAACTTGTTTCTACGAGATGAGGAGATGTAGAACACAACAACAACAATTGATATCATTCTTGATACTATCGTAGATAATCTTCTATGTACTTCAGGAATGTCCATGATGAGGATCTTTCAACCAAACATGGCTGTCGCTATAGTACTCTGTAGTGCCTATGTTGAAACAAAGAAACGTCTCATTTGTCAAAGTCAAACTTCATCTCATCTAAACCTCTTACTTGTAAACATTTTCAATTTCCCTCCTCCAAACCATGTTTGAAAGATGCCATAACTCTAAGAGCTACCCTACATGCAACATGTTGAATCCTTTTACCTCAACATCTAGATGCAAACCCATCTCCTCGTACCAGAGGTGTATTGCTTGATAATCATCAATGTTTGTGCAAAGATCATCTTATTGTCAATGCATCTTGTTTTTTTTTTCAGCGGAAAAATCATCTTCCTATTACTCCGAAGGAATCAAGGAAAGCTAACAAGCATGGGAAATCTCAACAAACTTCCTCACATATCGTGAATGGTAGGTTGAGCAAACCGTCAGCTGGTCATCCAAGCCAGAAGATGTCTCAACGAAATTGAACCCAGGTGGATGGAATGAAATCCATCAAACCCCACCAACGGATACAATTATTACTAATAAAGCAAAGGGTTTTACAAAATCAATAAATCATTTAGAAAGAACTTAGAGCCATGTTGAATGCATCGCATGAACAATGATGAGCACACGAATCTTTATCCTCAACAATACAATTGGAATTTTTTTTTTAAGCTTTAAAACACATGCACAACCAAAAAAAAGCTATGAACATGAACCCAAACCCAATTTGCAATGGAACCCATTGGTGTACAACCTAAAGTAAAACTTCATTCTTTCACTTCTCATTTTTCTTTTGTTACTTTACTCTCTACCATCTAAAATAAAGATTCCGTCTAATATTTCTATGTTTGATCATTTGGTTTGTGTAACAAAAATAAAAAGGGAAGGAAAATGTATGATAAGAGTTTTCTAGTCTCATCTTTCTTAGAAGATCTCCACCACTTGCAATTTAATTTAATGCTGATCTATATGATCATTTAGTGAAAAGGGGAACAAATAAAATCTCCACTGCTTGCAATTTAATTTAATGCTACAGATCTATACGATCATTTAGTATGTGGCTGCAACATAACGCCATATCTAGGGTTCGGACACTTCCCCTTCGTTTAGTTCTGTAGTTTTCGTGGAGTTTCAGTTCGAGGCTGCAGCGCTTCAGAAATATTTTCAGCGGCATTCTATTTTAATCTGGTAAGACAAAACCTCCACAGGAAGAATCTGAGTTCACTCCAGAAGCTGTGTATTATTCCATTGTTTTCAGCTGAGAATCCTTGTTATAGACAATGCTAGAAAATCCACAAATCCTCTTTATATAAAATGCAGTAATTTTTTTCTCATGTTAGAATGCATTGTTAAACTGTAAGGTTTCCATATTTTAGAGAACTCACCATGCAGGGGTATTCAAGTAGAGGGCTTTGTCCATGCCAGTGAAATGTTATACAGGCATTCTAGGTTTTCATGTTATACAGCTCAGGCTGGGTTGGAGATCTCTGTTTATACCTCCATGCATACTTATAGCGGTAAAAAGTATGATTAATGCAAACAAAATAAAATGGAAAAAATTACCCAACAACATAAACAAAATAACAATTTAACAATTTGGAAAATGTGACGGGTGCATGTAAAATAAAATGGAAAACAAATGCTGGAAGATCTTAAAAACCAAATTGGACGAATGCAGGTAAACAAAGGGAAAACGGAAAAAAGTTCTGGAAGATCTTAAAAACAAAAACAAAACTAGTATAGATCCATTTCCATTTAAACCTGAATCTTTTAAACACAGAGAGACTTACAAAGCATCAAGACATCGAAGCTTGTTCTTGGCTTGTACGCACTGAAAAGTTTGCGCTCTTTTCCATCCCTGTTGTTGCTCTTGCAGCCCAGGGTGGGAGAGATCTCTGTTTATACCTTACCTGTCTGCAGAACATGTGACTAATGCAAATAAAATAAATTGAAAAAAATAATGCCCCTTTTTTAATGTAAATACTGTGGTGTTTTTTTGCTGGTTTATCTGTGGGAAGGGGATGTTCTAGGGTTTTGTCTGCTGTAGGAAGAGGGGTTACTGGCTGTGTTAGTTACTTGCTGTATTTTTTATTGTCTACATGATTTGCATGATTGTGAGTAGTGAGAAGAAGAAGGGTCTGTAGGATTGAGAGATAGGGATAGTTTGGCATAAACTTAACTGTTGGGGTTTGGGGTCTTAGTTGCTGGGGAATTGGGTTGAGAGGAGAGTAGTTCCAAATTTTAAGTTGTTGCAGTCCAGAGAGGAGTTGTAGAGTTGTGGATGCTGTTGTTGTGGTCTGTAGTACTAAAAGAAATACCCCGGTTACCCCAATTTATACAAGGTTTGCACTTGTTTTCTTATCCCTCTTGCACTATAGATCTGGGCTATGTCGTTGAAATAAGATTTAGCTTTCTCTTTGTTATTCATATCTACTATCTACTTTGGTTTAGTGAACCTATGCTCTATATATGATTTTAAGAAAAGAGGATAAACTGGCTGGGCTAAAGTTTAGTGGTTCATAGCTCCCCCAATGACTGTACCTTGGATCAGTAAGATATTGAAATATATATAGTTTTTTCTAACATTTTGGTCATATTTCAGATCCTGTGCCATCAGCAGGAGCACTCTTCTGCCTTTTGGCCGAGTGATTTGATATTTAGTTAGTTGGGGAAAATTTTCCTAAGAAGTAACAATGAGTTTATTGGTCATAGAAAACTAGAGTCTCTAGTACATTATGGGGCTTTCTGATTCCTTGTAGGTGTTTCTTTGCAGGCTGTGCTTCAGCCAAGGACGGGGTTTTATGCATGGAGAAGAAGCAGGAAGAAGAGCGTGAAAACAAAATGGTGGTCGGGCCTAAAAATGAACCGATGGATGAAGCTTAAGTTCCGGGACAGCATGAGCCTCAAGATGATAATCATGCCCATGATAGCCGTTCTAAAGCGGTTGCAGAACGGAGGAGTTACAAAAAGAAAAGAGTAAAGTGGGGAGCGAGAGATGAAATTGTTATGTGTTCTGCTGTCGTAGATGGTATAAAGTGTGGAAGCACTCTGCCTGTGCCTTCTTTATCCCTTGGAAATCCTTCACCATGTGAAGGTTATCAAACAGGAGCATCTTTCACAGCTTCGACTGATTACGGCGTGGAGAATCATAATGGGATGAAGGACAAGGAGCATGCTGGAGGTAAAAACAAGCAACTCCATGATCGAATCAGTATGCTACTAAATGAAACTGAACAAAATCATGAACAGGGCCACCACGACATGCTTTCCAAATCAGAAAGAAAGAGTGGGGAATGTAATGATGATCAATTCGTCACTGACGACATTTTGACGGGAAGCAGAATCCTTGAAGAACCATCGGATCATCAAAGTGATTATGCCGAGGTTGTAAAACGTCTTGAACGGAAATCAAGGAAGTTACAACTCATGAAGAAGCTTTACAAAATCGAACAACAGTAGATGGAAAATCATATTTGCCAAGTGAAACTGAAAGCCTCCGGTAACCCTTGAAAGCCTCCTTCCGTTTTTTAAGGCGGACATTGGGAGGAACAGTAGAGCTGAACTTCTAGCATTGTGGGGCCTACTGCATTTTGCTGTCCACATAGGGGTATCTTCATTACTGGTTTTTTGATATTTTAGTGAGGAACTTTTCATCAAAATATCAAAAAACCAGTAATGAAGATACCTCTCTGTGGACACCAAAATGCAGTAGGCCCCACAACCCTAGAAGTTCAGCTCTACTGTTCGTCCCAATGCCCGCCTTAAAAAACAGGTGGGAGGAGGCTTTCAAGGGTTACCGGAGGTTTTCAGTTTCACTTGGCAAATATGATCTTCTATCTCCTTTTGTTCGATTTTGTAAAGCTCCTTCATGAGTTGTAACTTCCTTGATTTCATTTCAAAGCCATGAAATGAACCAGGTCACAGCAATGCACTTATGCCATGGAAAAAAATGTAAATTGCAGATAGTGATTTCAGCAGAGATAAAAACATGCAAAATTTGCAAGCGTTTTTCAGAGGAATGATATTTTAAAATTGCACAATTTATTTTGGAGGTTGATATTCTCTTATGGGTGTTTCATCTGATATGACGTTCGTTTTTTATCCTCTTCCCAACAGCATAGGAACTCTGATTTTGTGTTATTTTGAGATTTAATAAAATCTTTTTGGTTCCATTTCTTTTTCATATTTTTTGTTATAAGAGAGCAGAAATTAGACTTGTTCAATATTATTTTTCAGATAGTTCGTTTTGATATTTACAGGCAATTATTTGCTTAAAAAAATAAATTAAATTATACAAAATAATAGGTTTGTAACTATTTGAAAATATTACAATAAATAACTACAAAAAGTTGCATTTGCTAATGGTACCTAGTGCAAATCTAAAAAATAATGTCAAAATAATGTATAGATTATCTAAAAATTAATGTCAAAATAATGTATAGATTATCTAAAAATTAATGTCAAAATTACTTATGAATTTAATGTCAAAATTACTTAGAAATTCATCAGTGGGGCACACTTTTTTGAATTAATAGGAAATGGCAGTCTTCAAAATGAATGAGAGCGTTAGGCACACTGTAGAACCATCATATGCTAATGCTGTTTTTAAAATTTAGTTGCAGGAGAAGTAAAAGAATGCACAATACTTTTGCTGATCTATCTAATATGAGTCTGAAAGACACAATCTCGAAACACTGATACGAGATCATCTCCAATGTTGTGCAACGACATTACCGAGTTTTTACATACTTCAAACTGCTACAACAATGATACAATCTGAAGCTTGTGTAAAAGTTGCTTAATTATTAGCAGAACGAGTTAATGAATTACATCGAGAGATAAAATAATAGCAGAGGCAAGTTGACAGCCAATGTATATATCATTACAAACAAAAGAATCCCGCTGCATACGACATTTGCCAGGCGAACTTCGTGGCTTCGCTGAGAGAAGCAACATTTACTTATTTAAACTAAACCTTTATCTTGCATTCTTTGAGGCATATCTCAAAGAGCCCAATCAAATGTGATCTCTGGTAATTAAAAACCCTCCAATCAATCACTAATTGGCAGACATGATTATTTACATTACGAATTTGTAAACAAAAAAAATAGGAAATACTTTTCCCAGCACTCTATATCTAGTATAGATTTCGAGCCTCTAAAGTGTTTCCCTGTTGTTGTCATTTCTCTCTTCCAGAAGGTTGAAACTTGAATATCGAAGTATCAGCAGTTGATACCACATTGTTTAGTATCTGGGCCTTTAACGTTACTCAAGAAAGGATCAATTCTTACCCAGAAAAGTGAGAAAACAGAGCCCAAGAGAATGGACCAGATAACCACAATGGTGGGAGTTCGGTTCTGCCTTCCCATGAGACCCTTGAGGAAAGGATAGAGATGCACAATGACCCAGAATGCAAAGAAAAGCTTACCCAACAGAGGGCCCCATGACTGAAATCCATTGTTGATTGCATCCGCTACGCCAACAACAACCCCCACCAGGTTGATGATAAGGAGGGTTGTAGGAGGAATGCGGAGTGTGGTCCATTTGAATGCGTACAGTTCCCCAAAGTCACCGTCATCTGATGCCTTGGCAGTCACTGTGAAACTTGTATCAATGCCTGCAATTACCTTGAGCAAACCTTAAATAAATGCAAAAAACTGTGCAGAAACAACTCCAATAACCCAGAACTGCTCATTCCTCCAACATTCATCAATGCTGACTCCACTCCACCTCATTTTCAGGATACCAGTGGCAAAAATTGAGATAAAAAGAGCTTTAAAAAATAGACTTGCAAAAGTACTGATCTGTAACAATAAAGTTAGCCAAGATAAAATTGTTAGAAACATCGAACTCCCTTGGCAACAATAATTTTCAAAAGCATACCCATTTTCTACAGATCAAATACTGAAACTGGCTACCTAGTGTACCTGAGGGATCACGAATTTGCCAGTAAGCAAGCTGACGGCTGGAAGTGTGCAAAATAGTCAATGAGGGGAAGAGAGGTGAATGGATAGTCATAGACAATAGTGTTGATATAGGCAAATCTTTCAAGCCATTTCAAGCCTCCTCCACAGCCATACCAGATTGGGCAAATAAATGTCTGCTCATGAAAATTTCCACTGATCCCAAAGCCCAACGTAGCAACCTGGTTCAAACGGTCTGATAGATTGATTGGAGCAGACCCTTTGAATGCAGCTCGTTTGGGCATTCAGTAAATGGACCGCCAGCCTCGAGAGTGCATCTTGAATCCAGTCAGAATGTCCTCTGACTGATCCATAGATCCATCCAAGCTGCAAAGGAAACCTAAAATATTATTCACAGCAAAAATTCAGAATCTCTCCTGATTTGATGCATTATCGGTCGCTAATCCAAGTCAATATTGACCAAGACAGCGAGCAATCAGCCCGCCTTAAGCATATTAAAATATTGTTTGAAATTTGCAAATACTCTGGCCAATAGAACTGGTGTCGCCTCTATACAATTTAACCAACTACTAATTATGATATTTAATGTTGTATAGATTAAGATTCATTAGATTTATAAATATTTTAATAGATCTCAACTCTTATAATATTAATTGATAATTTTCCTCATCTTATGGAAATTTGTTGGCTCCAATTCTTGATTCGGTAGGTTGCAGTAATACCCATATTATATTATGCAGTATAGCAGAGTACAATATTGTGTTTTGAAAGACACCAGGTAAACCAAAACTAACTGAATTTAAATAAAATCAGATTGAACAGATTTAAGATGATCATAAGCTAAAATTGGATTAAAGCAAAAAGCCCTGGTTGATTTATACTCTTACCTCTTTTCCCCATTCAGTTTTGTCTTCACATCCACAGCTGATGACATGAATAGCCTCCTTCAACAATTCAGCAGGATTTGCTGTTTGCGGAACACCACCATTCTCCATGAGAGCGGATTGGACAAAAGCAGAAGACTGGCCAAACTTCTTCTCAAAGTCTAGTTGACTCATCAAACACTCTCTCGTCATCATAACCTGCATAAGGCTCATTTATCAAGCTCTATAGACAAAAGAAAACAAACCAGGTAAAAAAGAGGGCCAGAGTGGGATCAAATTCCACGTACCTTCTACTCCTTCCTCAATCCCGTACAGATTGTAGGCAGGAGCTGGGATTCCTGCACTTTTCTTGCTACTGCTTTTCTTCGGAGACTTCTTCAGCTTCTTACGAGGACCGCAACAAGGGAGACAATCACAGTTCACCATCTTGGGACGTTTTGGGCCTTTGGGAGGCCCATACCCATATAGAGCCCGTCTTCTGAACATGCATCCAGTTCCCACATATACTGGCCCTTGAATTCCATCCAGACCTTTCATGTTGATCTGTAGAGCCGACCAATTTAAATGCAATCACTAAGACTTGAAACATTTTTAACAAGGAAAGAAAATGCAGAAGAGCATTGATGGAATTGCAATTCAGGGTAGAAAAATCCATACATCGAAGAATACGGTGTTTCGATTGGCATAACGATCATTGCGATCAATGCCATCGAATCTCTGAGGGAATTGGACATAACAGACTTTTCTCCCAACTTGAGGATCCATCATGAAGCACACGCCTTCCCTGATTGCCTTGCTGTTGTTGATGTAGTGATCACAATCCAGATTCAGCATAAATGGAGCATTGGTGAGCACTGCAGAAACTCGAACCTGCATAATTGCATTAGAATTTAGCAGAAAAAACATCGATTTTCTAAGAGGCTGAATTCAAGGCAAATGGGAAAAGAAATGGAAAAATCTTTACCAAAGCATTCATGGCATCGGCCTTCTTGTGGTGCTGAAAACCAGGTCTTTTCTCACGAGAAACATATACCAGCCGAGGCAGCTCATTGCCTTCTGTATCAAGGCCTCCCCTGTGACCCAAGAACACTTGGATCATACCAGGATGGTCACGGGTATTGTTACCAGGCCAAGGCGTACCGTCTTGCATTGTCCATCCTTCCTTGGGCATTTTAGAGGCCTTTGCAACCAATCGATTGATGCGCACCTTGAATTCTTCATATTCTCTCGGCACAATCCATGCACTTTTAGAGTATTTAGAGCTGCTACTCGTTCCAGGGCTGAAATGAAATTTGAAATTCCTCTCTGAATTTGCAGATCCTACTTACCTTCATGGCCCGGCGCTCCTTGACAAATGTGGGTTGAAATTTATCCTTCAGATGGTCAATTTTCTGTGAGAAATAGATTTCGGGAGCCCGTGGCTCAGTGCTGAATTTCTTGCAGAATGATACCCATTTTCTGGCAAATTCTGAGGTCTCAGAAAGAGATTCAAAAGTAAGCATCGACGCTCCGTCATCAGAGACATAACAGGACACCTTGTCTACAGGGTAGTCTACTGAGAGGATTGATAATACAGTATTGGCAGTAACCAATGGAGGCTCCTTCAGTGGATCTACAGTACTCACAAAGAGGTCGACAGTTGCAAGCATTGATGGTTCTCCTTCTCGTTCATACCTGACAAAATAATATAAAGTAAGCCCTCGTCTGAATTTTTAAAAGGTATGTCTATGCAGGATATCTGGCTATGCCAAGTCAGTTTTTCACAATGTCTTTTCAAAATAATTCCATTGATTTGTTGCAATTGAGGGCATGAATTAATACTAAGTGTTGGTGTTTTTTTTGTCTGAGAAGCATGTGGGTTACCTTAATGTCAGTCGATCAAGATACGTCTCACGACTGATAGGAAACCATTTGGGAAAATGTCAGTCAGTCAAGATACGTCTCACGACTGATAGGAAACCATTTGGGAAACTGATCAAGAATCCATGAGATGGCAAACCAGATTTCACAAACGATAGAAATGGCCTAGAGCCCATATGCATTTTTCACCGGATTTAAGAGATGGTGTTCTATAACCCAGTATGGGGGAGATGTTCCCAGTACGTAAGTAAGGTAAGGTAACGCTACATTACCAAAAAAATAAAAAATAAAAAAATACATGTCAGCTTAAAATAAAAAAATTATGAAAATTAATTTAAAAAATCAATGTTGGCCTCGAAAATAAAATAAAACTTAAACCTGAATCTATCAAGAAAGAGAGGGATCGAATTTCTTGAGTATAAGATTTAAAAGTTACACCTCAAGAAATTGGATCCCTATCATTTCTTGAGTATAACATTAAAAAAGTTACACCTCAAGAAATTGGATCCCTCTCAGTGCTTGATAGATCCGGGTTTAAGATGGATCTATGTTGGTTTATGTTAACTCTGTATGTTACACTTCGTCTATCTTAGCCAAACTTACCTCCACTTCCCCTCCTTTATTTTCTTATATTTTCTTATCCAGATCTCTAGCACACTTTCTTAAAAAAATGTGCATTGGTCCCATGCTCCTAAATTTGTGTGTTGCCCCCTTTAACTATATCTAAAAAAACATAATCTATCACATTTGCATTGTTTATTCCTTCCTTAGCTTTGCACTTTATTTCTAACTTGATTTAAGTTCTATTTGGTGCACACTTTCAATTTATACATTGACTTTCTCTAGATACTCTTCTATCATTATTAAGCCAAAGAAAGGAAATTTCACTAACAACATATGATACACAATAAACTAGGAAAAATATAAAACTTAAGATTTGTATTAAAACTCATACATTTACCATATAACAACTTATAGGCTTGTTAAATACAAGACAGGGCCAGTCATATTTGACTTGTTCTTCTCTCTTTCATTTTTAATATTAAAGTATATGATTAATATCCACTACTCTCTATGCATCATTGATGCACCACCTCTGGATTCTCATACCATGGGTGGTCATGGTTATTTTCCTCTTATACATTTAGATTGAAAATTGATTAGAACTTTCTTAGGTGTATTTGTTTTGTTGTTACTATAGATGAGATTTTCTTATGCAATGTTTCGCTTGTACAATTCCCAAATCTTCATAAAAGCTTAGAGATTTCTTTTATTACACTACTATCTATTTAAATCAACTATAAATAAATGTGAAATGTAGGAAATCATGTTATATTGTGTCACTTTAATATCATTTAAGCAAAATTAGACTAAAGAAAAATATCATAGACTAAAGAATAAAGTTTTATCAACAAAAACTTGTTAGATTGGTTGGTAGAGTGGAGGTGTTGATGTTCTTCTATTCAAAGTGGTTGGTAAAATAGATGTGTTACTATTCTCTTATTAAATTTCAATCATCTCTAAAGACATCTTAACTCCTTTTGACTAACCTATTTATATAAATGAATTATTTATTATAATTAAGACTAAATACAAAACTTAAATAAATTTATTAAAATAAATATTTGCATTAAAATAACTATTATAACCTTATGAAACATAAGGACAATTCAATAATATAGTTTACTACTAAATTAAACTTTACTACCATACAATCTACCAAATGTGCATAAATTCTAAATACAATACATTCATGAACTCATTGTAATATAATTTCGATGTGGTCTTTACATTATAGTTAATAAATTAAACTTTACTACCATACAATCTACCAAATGTGCATAAATTCTAAATACAATACATTCATGAACTTATTGTAGTATAATTTTGATGTAGTCTTTACATTATAGTTAATATGGAGAGGGTGTAGTGTAGAGAAGTGGAGCGAGACATGGACATTGCTTTGCATTTTAGAGTTTGTATTTTTAATGAAAAAATCATGATGTATAGTAATATATATTCATATTGAACTTTATGTATATTTGTTTTTTATACATAGGAAAATATCTATTAGATTTTTGAGAATCGTTTATTAAGAAAATAACATTTTTAAATTTATATAATTTATATTTATTTTATTTTGAATTTGCCTTAAAAATGTCATTTTTAATTTTTTGTATGAAAAAACTTACAATATTTTGGGATATCATTGTAGCCTCTATTAACATAATTTGAAGATCTCGACACAACATCATTGTGTGTAGACAAAACTTGCTCACCTAAAATAACTCATTGGTAGTAAGTAATCGGGTAGATTTCCACTCTTCCCAAATGCCTCTGAGCCTTGGGATGTTAACATGTTTCCTTCCAAGGAAGACAAGCTCTTAGAGAATCTGAAATAGTTTTAAGTCATACTCTAGGACCAAAATGAAACATCAATTTATATATTATTGACAATAAGGTTATTATCTCATATTGTTTCCGCTCAAGCTACAAGATTGGGGTCATGTGTCTTCAAGTAACACATAACCTTAATGCCATACATGAGACTACAAACTACCCTCAATTGCAATATAACCTCTTGCTCATAAGGAAAATTCCGTTACTAATGTGACTTGATTCTTGAACCATTTTTAGATTAACTCATGTTTGCTAATCAACCATACATTCCATATTTTAATGTGATGTATTGACTTCTATATTGCCTTGCATTCCAGAGTTCACTTTTTTCAAGAAATTTGTATGCTCCATGGTGCATAACATCCATATTGAACTAGTATGTGTCTTTTTCCCCTTCTCCATTCTTTGATGATCCACTCTACTTTGGTGTATATCTATTGGCCTTTTTCCTAAAAAAATCATCCTTATAAAAAAACATTTTGTGATTAATAGAGCTTACCAATCACTTAAAAGTACATGGCTTTGTAGTGGACATCTCTATGACTAGTAAAAGGCCATCTCTCCAACCTTTGTGGTTTGAAGGAGGGTTTTCCATAGGCTCGTGGGAAGGGTGTTTTTTAGGTGGGAATTTCGCTAATTGGTTACTTTTCTGCCTTTCGAAAAAAAAAAAATTGCTAATCTATCACATTTACTCTAAAAAGTTGCTTATTATTACATAATTTTTTTTTTAATAATATTTGCCAACATTTATAAGTTTTAGTAGTGAATTATATGTTTATTATATAATATTTCCCTACCTATCTCTATGTATTATTTGTTTAACCCAAAATAATCGTATTGAATACTATACTTAGGTATACTATTTGAATCTTTAAAAAATACCCTACATATGGGTATTGACTTGTTGTTACAATCATGATTGCAATACTTAAAATCAAGAATAAGTTTGAATTGGTTTTGTTTATAAATTAAATATTTTCAAAGGCAATCACATACACATAAGAAATGAGATAATTTCACACTAGATTTTCCTAAGATGATCAATGATAAGATTGCATGATAGTAGAGTCCTAGGCTAATGCTAGCTGTTCAACAAAACATATACACATATAAATTATTGAAAGACAACATAAAGGAATTCAAATTTGCATTAAATTAAATGCATCTAATCAATCTTATTAACAAATTTAACAACTATATAAATAACGTAAATAACGCACGATGATTGACTCCAAACCTTTATCACTACACACATCCATCTATCGAATTGATTCTTACAAGTAACACAAGCATCAAATTTTAATCTTTATCAATGCACACAACCATCTATCTAATACAATATAGCGCCTCTATCCAATTGATTCTTAGAGACTAATGCCATTTGCTAAAAAGGTAGCAACAACAATATAATTGCCAATGTTTATTTGAATTATAACCATATTCATAGCCACTTCTTCAACATTATTTTTGGAGGCTCCAATACAACTTGCCATGTTGATTCAGGAGCATCCTTGGTCTCACGCAATCAACATAAAAAAAACATTTCGATTTCAAAGTTGGTTGTTTTATGATGAAATAAGGTGCTACAAATATGTTCTATAGAAACATAGGTATCAATCCTTGCTGCGGATCATGCCTTGCTATGAATCCATGTGTCTCGTGAGGACTTCATGAGCAATGGTGGGTTGTACGTGAGGGGAACGGGAATCGAATTGAAATGGTTGAAGAGGTTGAATCGTCATAACTGACCATGCACAATGATTGTGCAAATGAAGTTTAGTGCATGTGAAGTGCAAGTAATGGAGCCTTTACTTGCAGAAAGCGATGGAGGAAATCTCCAAATTGATTTGGAGGAAATATGCATTGGTATAATGCACGAGATTAATCTCGAATTGTAGAGTGTGAGCATGTGGTTGAAATTGTTCCACAAAAAGAAGATGGACATGTTGCGAAATTTCCATATGAAGATACTATAAAATATGTAATGCTGGAAGGGTCCTATGGTATGGATGTTAATTTTATTATGGGTACAGTGAAGGATGTAGTAGACAAGAATGATGAAATATTCAAGGAGAATGATCTCTTGAAGACGAAGAGATTGCTGATAATTTTGGTTGAATTCCAAGATGAGCAAAATTCTACCCGAATAGGAAGTCATGCAAAACATGAGAAGACCAATCATGAAGAGAAATTTTCGAAAGAGATTCGGAAGTCATGCAAAACATGAGAAGACCAATCATGAAGAGAAATTTTCGAAAGAGATGATGACTGAGTTACCGGATCAATGTTGATTTCATGAAAGTATGGTGAATGTTGATTTCTTGAAAGTATGGTGAATTTGATGATTGAGAATGTTGCAAATATGGTCTTTCTGAGGAAAGATAATGAAGGCATTGTCCAGAGGGAAAACGATTTAACATAACGAGAATATTTATGTGCAGATCTAAAAAGAAGTGATGTAAGAACAAAGAATGGACATTCATGTTCATGCCATTTCAACTAAACAGTAAGTTTGATTTTGTAGGCATAATTGGTAGATATGCTTGGGATGGTGTTTGCCTTTATTGTGTTGACAAAAATGTTGCATTCTAGAACAATAGTGCAGAGTTTGAACCACTAATGCTATTGATGGAATTATAGAGGGAGGATGGGGAGGTAGTAAGTCCTATTGGGCATGAATTTTTGCAGATAGAGAGCCCTCTTTGGCATGGATATTTGCAGATTGTGAGCCTTGTTGGGCATGGAATTTTGCAAATATAGAGCCATGTTGGGCATGGATTGTTGCAGATAGGAAGCCTTATTGGGCATGGAAACTTGTGTACCGCAAGTAGTAATTGGTTTGGACTACAAAAAGGAACAATTTGGATGAGTGAAGTGAGGAAGTTTGCAATATTAAAATCTGTTGGAGTTTGAGTACTCTAGTAAAGGAGGATACAATGGTTTAGAGTTGCAGAAATTTGCTGAAGCCTTGAAAATGAGAAGGAATAATATAAGGTGGAGGAGACCCTTTGATAGAGTGTGCAAGAGGAAAAAGAAAGAACATAAATAAATTTTATTTTCAATCATGACCATTTCAACAAGATGCTCAAATCTTTCCAACCATGGGTGTCTAATGCAGGAGCATCTAGTGCATCCTTGGTCTCGTGCAGTCAACATCATAAAAAAAAAAAAAATTCGATTTATGAGTTAGTTTTAAGTGAAGAAGTGTAGCATTCAAATTATGATTTATGAGTTAGTTTTAAGTGAAGAAGTGTAGCATTCAAATTATGTTCCAGTTCCCTCTTGTCTGTGTTTGATTTCTTGTAATTTATGCACTGTTTATATTTAGTTAATTTCTGCATAACCAACAGAGAAGGCTTGTAGATGTGCACCGTGAAGAGCAACCTGGGTTATGTAGATGTTAATCAAGCTACAGGTCCTTGATGTTGCAATGTAATTGTATACTTAAATATCCATATTCAATTTGATACTATGTGACTAATAGTACTGTTGTATTATATCACAAATTTACCATATTAATTTTTTTCAAATTTATTATATTTTAAAACTTTGACTTGATTATATTAGCAAAGTAATATGTTTTTTTTCTATGGTGGTTCACCAAAGGGCTACATCCTCTGGAAAATATGCCAACTCTTGCTATCCTACTATTTGAGAATCAAGGTATGGCCAGAATTACATTCATTACATATGGGCTCAACAAGAGCATCATGTCATTTACAAGAATTGAACCTCGATGAGGAGGGTAACAATCATTCCTCCCAACCACCCAAGCTACATCTAATGGACAAAGTAATATGTCTTTCTAAATACTTCGATAAAAACAAGAGTTACATAACGACGATGTTCCCGTGCTTTTAAGTTTAAGTAGATAAAAAGGAAAAGAGCTAAAAGTCGTTTTGTGGAAAGCTAGAAGTTGTTTTGTTGTCAAATGTAAATAACTACTAGTGTCATGAAGTTGCAAAAATTGAAGATGACATTGAACTTAGTGAAGAATAATCTAGTGTCATATGGTCTCATCTCAATTCAAGCACAAGAATCTATATATGACAAGTATTTCTTGAATGCTTTCTATTTTCTTAACACCATTTTCTAGTATGCATAAGTATATAAAAAATATTATTCAAAAGCATGGACCACAAGTGACAGAACCCTGAAAAACAAATGGGTCAAATAAAATTATGTTCAAGATATTTGTAGTAGCTATGTTTCATGGGTACCCATATGCGGGGTAGGGCACACATACCCGTACCAGATACTTGGGTACATGTAAGGTATGTTTCCTATCGTACCCTGCCATACCTAATACTGGATCCACGTACCTGAGGCATCGTTATAAAAAAGGAGTACTTATAAGCTAAATGGTACAGTGCACCCTATGTTTGGGTACTCTGTACCCCATGTTTGGGTACTTTGGGGGTACAACCAACTCAACAAACTGCAAATCTGCAGGGGAAAATGTAATGACTCCCAACCAAAACTGAACTAAATTTTGCCAACTGCGTATGGAGTCTGGTTTAGGACTTCTGTCAAGCACTTTGCAATTGTTTGACGGGAAATCTACCAAGAGCGGACTCGAGGCTTGATCTTCCTAGCTCAACGTGAGTCTAGAACAAATAAAGACAGAACATAAATAACTCTCCTAGATCTAATTAGAGATCAAGGAACTAGATGCTCTTACCCTTTAGATCGCTGATCCTTTTTCCTTCAATGTTGCTCCAAGCTTGACGAACTTCAGATCTGAGCTGCAAAACCTGTCAAGACAACACAACAAAGCAAGTAGTAAAATGCACCTACACAATAATATATCTAAGTAAGCAAACTACACAATATATCATTAACACAATGAGATTTGGTGGAAAGCACTTATATTACTGTATTAAAAGGGAAATACATAGGATGAAGAGATTACAACCAACGACTTAACGTAGCAATCCTT
Organism: Larix kaempferi; assembly: GCA_027924585.1. Taxonomy (NCBI): domain Eukaryota; kingdom Viridiplantae; phylum Streptophyta; class Pinopsida; order Pinales; family Pinaceae; genus Larix; species Larix kaempferi. The sequence goes on along the minus strand of BSBM01000687.1, from coordinate 6,896,186 downwards.
ATCCGATCAAGCCAATGCCAAATCCTCCAAAGGGATGATGGATCTCTCAAGGGATGAGTAGAGATCTCTCCTAAGCTAATTTCACCAACAATTAGACACTATAGACTTCCTCCCTTTGAGATGGGAGTGAGCTTCACTTATATAGGACTAAGTGGATAGGGTAGGTTGAGATATGGTAGGAGAGAGATAGGAAATCCTTCTAAGAGGTTAGGAACCGAATTCCAGCTTCCCCAAAGGCTAGGGATAGGGATACACATCAGCTAGCTTCGAGAATGGACTCGAAGAAGCTATTTTAGTCCATTAACTGACATCGTCGCAATCTATAAGAGGGCAACCTGCGACGTCGCAGGTTGCATGAGGACAACCTGTGAAGACCTCTCAAAACCTAGTATAAAAGGGTTTGCATCTCTTCCAGGTTAGTGACTTAGTCAAGTAAACTTTAGGGATGATTACACTGAGTCTCATGATGGTAAGATTTTAGGTGTAACAGAATGCCCCCTAAAGCATGAAGCTGTTTGAAAATTGGACAGGTGAAATGCTTTGACAAAAAGAATGGCAATGGCTCGTCGGATGAAGGACACTGTTGCAGTACAACTGACTCTGAGTACACAGTCTCATATGACATACAACATGGCTGTCGACCAATACATTGCAGATCCATGGCAGTAATGACCGACTGAACACAATCATGGCTACTAGACACAAGCGTACACAGTCTCATATGACATACAACATGGCTGTCGACCAATACATTACAGATCCATGGCAGTAATGACCGACTGAACACAATCATGGCTACTAGACACAAGCGTAGATCCATGATGAGATGATAAAATAGCCACGACCAATACAAATGTGGATCCGTGTAATATGACTAAAAACAATCTCCATCGCAACCTGGGTAAAACATGACTCCCTAGGGTCTTCAAGCCGAACCCGCAATGATACAAATCTATCCATGTGATTACAACTGTCTTGACGTCGAACATGGTAGAAACCACTTGATTACCGGTCATTGATGTATACCGTTAACAAGCGCGAGGGAAATCACCATTAATGTTGATGATTCCCAAGGTATCACAATACATATCATCAAGCGTGAATAAATGAGTTGAAGTCGAATGCAAAATGAAATCTTTCAATCAAGATTCAATGATGTAAACTCATGTTGAAAGCGAGGTAACCTGCCATTAAGGCATGCAGGCCCAAGGTACTTAGTTGGTTTCTAGATTCAGTCCTCGGATGATGATTTGAAGTCGACAAGGATGAATCCGTCGAAGGAGGGCCATGATGAATCCCCCATCATCGACACGAAACATGACAACAGATGTTTGGAGTAGATCGGATGGTACAGTAACATACAGGACTGACTCAGAGTAGAACGACATGGTAGAAGGTGTACTGACTGCAGAAAATGGGTGGTGAAAGTATTCTTGAACATGGGCATGGCATTACTTGGCAGTATTGACATGACGAGTATGGCACTAACTTTGCAATGCAACTGATAGTGGAAGCGTTCTTTGAATGAATCAAAGGAGTAACAAGACTCAGGAAGTAGGTGAAACTCGAGGACAAACGGATGATCCAAGTGCGGTATGCAAATGCAAATGAGTGCCATGTTCAAGATCGACTAGGTACTGCCATAGATAAAGAGTGTAACATAAAAGCTTTCCTTTTTCCCCATCATGAACGATGAGTGCCTTATGTGTTTTTAACGAGCTTGATGAGGGTAACCAGATGATCTGTATAGCTCATCTCATAGATGAGTCCAATCCCAAATATTTTCTGAACCTGGGAGAGGAGGGGTTCGTCCCATGACGGGCCCTTCAATGTTAGATTTTAACAAGTCCATAGAAGGTAAACTCGGTCATCATTTCATGTTTAGAGAGTCTGAAAATAACTAAAGAAGACTCCAACGGTCCTTTTTCGTAAAGTTAGCCTCATCGCTCGAAAAAGGGTAAAACAACGCGGGAGAGGACTCTTCCAGTCATGATTGGATGGAGTATACCTTTTTCGTAAATAGTGCCCCCTGGTCCAAAAAAGGGGTAAACTATCACCAGGGAGACGACCATTCAAATTCTTTAACAAGTGTGAACGTGACAAGTTCTCTTGGCTATATTTTCGTATTTCGAGAGCCTGAAAAGAGCTTAAAGAGGACTCCATGAACAACTTTGTCATGGTTGGTGACCGAGCACGACAAAGGAAAAAGTAAACTTGACACAGTTCCTTTTCCATAAATAGCCTAGCGAGGACGGATAAAGTGATAAACCTACACTCGTTAGACACACCTTTTTACTCAAATTTTTAACGAGCACGATAATGGTATCAAAAGCACTCGGAACCTTTTTCATATTTTAACCAGAGCAAGAAAAAGTGAAAACTAAGATCAAACCACTTTTCATGTTTCGACCAGAGCATGAAAAAAAGTGAAAAGTAATCTCAAATACCATCTTACTGTTTTTAACGAGCTCGAAGACAGGTTTGGAAGAATGCTCATGGTGTCTGCTTCATTTTTTAACAAGCTTGTAACAAAAAATGAACTATGCTTGGGATAATGCCCATTGGCAGGTTTCTTCCCAACATGATGGCTCGAGGTTGGAAAGTTTTCCCCTAGCACAAGAAACTGACGGCTTACTTCTAGTATGGTTCTAGAGGTACTGTTTCACTTTTTAGTGAGCTTGATACAAGAAAAGCTCGAGATTATTTTAATGGTTTAATGAGCTCGAAAACCAAAAAAGGAAAGTATGCTCGAAAAATGATCCCATCGGTGGATTCTTCCCCAACCTGGTATCTAGAGGTTGGTACATGCCCCCAACATGATTGCTAGAAGTAAGTGACTTAGCTCAAACATGGTGTGGAGAGGCGATCGAGTTGACTTCAACGTAACTTACAGAGATTGAAGACATGCCCCCAAGCTTAATTTCATTCGCCTAAAGCATAAGCGGGTGAAAAGAAGGTTCAGGTACTAAGTCTATGAGGAGACTCGACTCAAAGGGAAAGGATATGTTTCATTTTTTAACGAGCTTGACACAGGAATAGAACTCTGCTCAAAAGACCTGTTTCATTTTTTAACGAGCTTGACACAGAAAGGGAACTATGCTCATGGGAACCTATTTCATTTTTTAACGAGCTTGAAGCCAAAGGTAAACTATGCTCAAGCTACTGGTTTCATTTTGTAACGAGCTTGAAGCCAAAGGTAAACTCTGCTCAAACTATTGGCACCTATCCAAAGGTTGGTAGTGTGCCCCCCAGCATGATTTCCAGAGGCTGGAGATACAACCCTCATGCTTAAGGGGAAGAAACCACTAATACGTGTGGAACGTTCAGGGAAGTATGTTGGATGGTAGTCATGCAATGATTGGGTGTCACGAAGGAAAGCTGATCAATGGTCACAATCCTCCTATCATAGGGAAAATACATTACTTGAAAGAGTGTGGACACTATGGCTTTCATAGCATAGACATAATCACATCCAAGGAGTAGATTGAAATCTAAAGGGCCTTGGACGACCATGACATCAACATAAACAGTTTTACCTCTCAACGTGACAGGTAACTGCGGGAGAATCCCTAAAGGTCCAGTAGGCCTTCTATTAAAAGCCAAAATATGGCTGGTAACCGACAGAAGCTGAGGAGACCCTATATCTTGCCAAGCATTTGAGGATAAAATACTAACAGAAGCTCCCTCGTCAACTATAATGCGAAATATTTCTTTATCGGAAACACCTACATATATCTGGAAAGGAATATCTGAGGGGAGACGAGATTCTTCTAGACTATTCCAATCAAATGAAATAACCTCAGTACTTGGAGGGGGTCCCGTGGAAACAGACTCTTGCCCCCTATGATAGGAGCTAACTAGAAAAACATTAGTGGTTATCAATCCACTCTCATCGGGGAGAGTAGGATGAGATGAAGACTGTGTCAAGGTGACAGTTGCAGTCTGAACGCTCTCTGATAGAAGAGCGAGATCGAGTGGATATGACAGCGATTTGATCACTTCACTCTTGGAAGGAAGAGTGGGATCAATTACAAATGAAACTGAATTGATCACTTGGTCAACCAGCGGGGGGTCGAGGGACAACTTACTATCACTTGTTGGAAGCACCTATTGAGGACTAGGAATATATTCCAACCACCGTGAAGCTTCATCCATGCTCGGACAAAGGAAAGTACGGTGCATACCCTTGCATATCAAACAAGGATACAGGACTTTACCCTTCCGACCCTTCACCAACGGGTCACTGGTCGAGGGAGTTTCATCAACATGATGGTCATAGGTTGACGATACAAGCGGTTTGGGGTTTTTAGACCACACTTCTGACACACGGGAAAGACTAGGACAATCCTTGAGAAGGTGATCACCCTTGCAAAGTTTGCAAGGGAACTTGGGATTATGAGGTGTTCTCATAGAATGAGTGCCATCACAGGAAGATGGTTGACGCTCGATCTCTTTCTTATCCTTCTTCTTCTTTATCTTCCTTTTCTTCTTCTTCTTCTTCTCTGCTTTCTTACTAACATCAGAGTTTTCAGTAGGAGAAGAGGAAGAGATGGAAGCCGATTCAACTTTCAACGAAGAAGGAGAATGGCCACCATGAGATTGATGCTCATGTGGTGAAGGACCTAGGTTCGACACAATTGGTGCACTTGGTGTAACCAGATTGGAGAATAACCATATTGGTAATCCTATCTTCAATCTAGGAAGACTCAACGTAGCCATAAAGGGAGGACCAACAGTTCCACAAGGGGGGATAACAAATGGCATACCCTGGAAAGGGGTCTCTTGGTTGGTAGTCTTGGAAGAATATTCCATATCTTAACTTCCTAAGAGTCTCTAAAGTACCACACAAATCAAACACTACTCAAGTATAAAAGCAACAAGCAAACTGTGTGAATAGGAGTGGATTCAAGGTCTAGAACCTCATGGGGTTGTCAAGGCTTCGCAAATCGCTATAGACTGCAGGGTCCAACAATAAAACGCGACAAGGAGGATTGGGACCGTACCCTTTCCTAAATACCCGATTACCTGGACAGTACGTGTGTAGTAATCTCCTCGAGTGCTGTTCTCAGTGTATTGCTCTGCCAAGACGGCCAAATGGTTAACTCAGTTGGTTTAAGGAATCTTAATGGTGTCTCCCGATATTCTCAAGGTACTTGGGAGCTCAAATCCGTAGTGGTGCTGTCTAATGCGCAACCATACGGCACGAGACCTTCCTATATACTACCGAGTACGTGAAACACCTTTCTATATACGCCAAGTATGTGAAACACCTTTCGATATACGCCAAGTACACGAAGTACTTGGTTGGTACGTGAAAGATCTTCAATATACCGATAAGTACTTGGAAGACTACAATACCCCTGGAATATAGTGCTGGAAAGTAACGACATCTGCCATGCTTTACGACGCCGAAACACGTCACTAACTTACACACAGTTACTAAATGATTTAAAGCTAAGCTAGCGTTAATTTTATCTTGTGTGGTTAGGTGGATGCATGAGGTGTAGACAGGAAATGTAAAAATAATGCAAATCCTAGCTACATGACAATGCACATTTTCCTTTATCTTTCGATGAAACCTACATAAGGTAAGAGGATATCTCTTTCTATTTTATAATCAAAATGACCTTAAGCAGTAATGAAATTAAGAATTCCTACCTAGAGTGTAATAACTCTAACTTTCTGCAATAATAAGCCAAAACGCGCAAAGAGAATGAAAGATGCGGCAAATCTTAACAATGTATAAGACAAAATAATGAAGCACTTTCAATTTTCAAATGCATGTATCAAAAAGTGGAATTTGATAACTAAACGCTTTTCATATCTATATAGAGAAAGTGAGAGAATATCTACAACACTATTAATTATTCCGAAATTCCCAAAGAAAAATGACAAGCATCCAAACAACTCAAAGGCACTCAAGAAAAGCTCAAAATCTACCAAATGCAATAATTGTAATCCATTTCCTATCTTTTTACACTTGAAAAAGACACATCTAATATACGGAAAGAAAAATTCCATAAATGTTTCCAATCAAACCCAAGACAAAGAAAAGCGCTTAACAATCTTATCTAACTCAAATGCACACAAATATGAAACAAGCCTCTCTTCTTCTTATGAATGTGAAACCAAGAATTTCAAATGATCAAATTAAAGCAAGAAGAATACTTATGTTTTCCAATTTCATGAATATAGCAAAAGAGTGACAAAATCAAGCTTCTCTTTGAACTGAAGTGGAGACAAAGAATCAATCTTTCCAAACAATCATTACATAGGATGTAAAGGAAATAAGATGCACAACCTAGGAAAGAGAGGCTAAAAAAGACATGGATCCCATACTTTTCAAGTCTTTAAAACAAGCCGATCACACCGAACCAAAAATGATCTCAAAACCTTAAGATGGGTCAAAACGACTATAGGATGTACGATTCAAAAATAGAACCCATTTCGCTTAAAAATGCAAACAAAACACTAGTTTTGGCTCAAAGGGCCAAACATGAATCCAAATTTCAAAAGACCCAAAAAACCAATACAAACAAGCCAAACAAAACATTGCTGGACAAAGAGGTCTCTTCCTGGAAGGTACAGTGCAGAGGAGGTCTGCACACCAAATCAAAACTCAAATAAAAAATGGAGGGGGGATGCCCTTATACCAATTTTAATAGATCGACGCAGTCTGTGTTAAGACACAGAGCAACCGTCACAAGTCACCAGTGCGGGAAATGCGATGATGTCGCAGGACACTAGTGGATAGGTTGCGACGACAGGCCAAAAGACAGAGAACATAGGTCAAATCAACGCTCTGGTTGCACTGCCCAGGTGCGATGGGCGAGATCCAAACTCTAGGACCAACAAATCTCCAAGAAATGAGCAATAAAATGGTTTAAAAATAGTGAGTACAAACTCATAGGAGGACTATAGACTCTTCAAAATGAAGATCTAGTGGTGAAAAAGACTTACGAGGCAAAAAAGATGGCTTGCAAAAGAAATCAACTGAAAATGGAATTCAAATTGAAAACTACACATAGTATATCCCCAGTATGGTCGCTAGATTTGTTTGACGGACAATCTACCAAGAGCGGACTCAAGGCCCAATTTCCCTAGCTCAACATGAGTCTAGAACAAATAAAGACAAAACACAAATAACTCTCCTAGATGTAATTAGAGATCAAGCAACTAGATGCTCTTACCCTTTAGATTGCTGATCCTTTTTCCTTGAATGCTGCTCCAAGCTTGATGGCCTTTAGATATGAGCCACAAAACTTGTAAAGACAACACAACAAAGCAAGTAGTAAAATACACCTACACAATAATAGATCTAAGTAAGCAAACTACACAATATATCATTAACACAATGAGATTCGGTGGAAAGCACTTATATTATTGTATTAAAAGGGAAATACATAGGATGAAGATATTACAACCAACGACTTAACGTAACAATCCTTCTCCGATCAAGCCAATGCCAAATCCTCCAAAGGGATGATGGATCTCTCAAGGGATGAGTAGAGATCTCTCCTAAGATGATTTCACTAGCAATTAGATACTATAGACTTCCTCCCTTTGGGATGGGAGTGAGCTTCACTTATATAGGACTAACTGGATAGGGTAGGTTGAGATATCGTAGGAGAGAGATAGGGGATCCTTCCAAGAGGTTAGGAGCCGAATGCCAGCTTCCCCAAAGGCTAGGGATAGGGATACACATAAGCTAGCTTCGAGAATGGGCTTAAAGAAGCTATTATAGTCCATTAACTGACATCGTCGCACTCTATAAGAGGACAACCTGCGACGTCGCAGGTTGCATGCGGACAACCTGCGACGACCTCTCAAAACCTAGTATAAAAGGGTTTGCATCTCTTCCAAGTTAATGACTTAGTCGAGGAAACTTTAGGGATGATTACACTAAGTCTCATGATGGTAAGATTTTAGGTGTAACAACAATACTGTTCAAATTCCACTGAATATTGTCCAAATATGGTAGACTAATTTTGCATTGATTTACAAGGAATTTTTTTTGTGGTTTTGTGTTTAGCACTTATGGAACATAATTTGACTACCAAATGTGCACATAAAAAATATACTAATGTATTTAATACTAAGAAATACACCGACATCAACCCAAGAATATATTTGCAACTTTTTATTGCTTGTAACAACAATACAAATAGGTGTTTCAAATCAGATTTCAATTGTATCTGAGTTTGATTGTTTGTTATTGCTGCCTAGTACAATGATTTATCAAATTTTATGTAACTTCCAGTCTTCCACTTGATATCTGCTATGAGTACAGCTTCCCGGTACAATGATTTATCAAATTTTATGTAACTTCTAGTCTTCCACTTGATATCTACTATGAGTCTATGATTGATCACATTTTATGTTTTAAATTTTCAATATGAATGTTCATTGTTCAATGAACCATTGAATTATGAATTATGAATCATGATTCATAATTTATGAAGAAATATGAAATATGCATGTATGATGTGACTGTGATATATATATATATAGAGAGAGAGAGAGAGAGAGAGAGAGAGAGAGAGAGAGCTGTGCCTAAATTGACTCAATATGAAGATAACATAACAATTAATCATTCGATGTCACTAGGTTCAAATTAGGCAAAGTATATGATCAAAGAATCACTAATTGTGCTAGGATTCACCAGGGATTATTAACCAACATAGACATTCAATGAAAGTGTAAGGTCCATCCAAGATCATCATATATGAAAGATCATCCATTACATTCATCATATGAAATATAAGAGCTCTTCACCAAAGACCATTCACCAATTAAATGCAAAGATCATTCACCAATGCAAATATGTATCATCAACTAGTTCAATGTATTATTGCAAGTATCCACTTTTAAGCATTTAACCATTAAAAGACCAAAACAATTTTTTGTTCAAATACACTAAGGTAATTTCCAGAGATCATATGTTATATAAGTACGTATTCTCAACCAAGTAAAAATGAATCAAATAACTATTCCAATACATCTAAGTCAATCTAGAAACCCTATATACAAAAGATCATTACCTATATCACTATCAATCAATAATCAACATTACCACTAAATGAGCAAACTATGTTAACTTAAAATCAATTTTTCACTTTCAGATTTGTCAACATAAATGAAACTCAGAATTAAAAGGAAAAAAAAAGGAACTCATAATTAAAAGGAAAAAAAAGGGAAATCAGAATTAAAAGGAAAAAAAAGGGGAAAAACTATCTCTAAAATGACACCACAATATGCATTAAAAATACCATTGAATAACCTTCAATTAGCCTTAACCTTTTTTGTAAACAACCTCACTTTACTTATGTTGATGACTGTAGGCAGGGGCGGCTAAGAAGCAGGGTCTGCAATATTGATGTGCTAGGTGGGAGAAAGGGATAGGATATCAGTCCAAGGGGAGGAAAGGGCAACCGAAAAGGAGGAAAGATTGAGAATATGGTGGAGGGAGCTGCGAGGAAAGGAGGGAAGCAATAGAGGAGGCTGCGGGTAGCGGGAAAAAGGGAGAGATGGAAGGAAGGAATAAGGGCTGCAGATAGAAGGGAGGAAAAAGGGATAGGAAAGGAGGCCACGGGTAGGAGGAGGTAGAGAGAAGGAAAACGTAGGTTAGTTAGGTATATAATTAGGGTTTTATGCAGAAATTAAAACAATAATGTTGTTTTCCAAGGTTTTATTTTATGAAAATTAGTTATAAAATAACATAAAAATCAAACTAAATTACAAAAAACCAAAAGACTAAACTAACATAATATTTACAACATAAACATAACTCAGAAATTAGGATTTGGATCCTTTTAATTTATGTTTTAAACATAATTTATGATATTTTATTTTAATTTATTATAATTTTTAAAATTATAAATTAACTAGTTATTTAAATATATATATTTTAAATATTAAAAAGTATCATTATAAATAACATGGTTATGATCAATTTATTAAGGAGTTTATTATGTATTTAGATAATTAACATTAGTATTATATATATAGAAAAAGCAAAATTTAAACTTTATATTTTAGCATAATAACATTTTAAAAAATATAGAACATGGTTATAATACATTTATTAATAAGTTTATTATGTATTTACATAATTAACATTAGTATTATATGTTTAGAAAAAACAAAATTTAAACTTCATATTTTAATATAATAACATTTTTAAAATATAAAATGATATGTTTTATGTAATAATTATTAATTTTATTATGATTTTAACATTTAAATATGTTAAGTTTATTGCATTGATAGGTGTTTATATCTTAGACTTTGGGGTGGATTAGCACTTATGATTTTCCTAGATTACACGAGGATGACACAAGTGTACCGTCCATATTGATTTTTATGGCAGTCATTCAAAATTTGAAATAAACAATTATAAAAAAAAGATAATATAAAAAATAACTTATAGTTAATGCATGGATAATTCTTAGTTGATGCATGGATAGTGGGCATCTCAACCGGTGATTAAAATGCATGGAGAACAAGTAACATATAAATTATTTGTGGCACTTAACTTGTGGCCTATTGGTGTTCACCAACCACAAGTTAAGTGGTTTTGCTAGTCAATATGAAAAGTAAACACATAGGTATTATATTTTACAAGCCCATTGAACTAAACCTTATTAACTCTCATCTCAATACTAGTGCTCAATCCAACTTATTCAATGGAAAAAATAGTACTAGTTACGAACATATTGAACTTGTTGATATTCACTAATTAGTAATAAATTTTTATGCATTTTAAAGAGGAATCACTGCAAGAATTAGTCCCTTTACCTGATAGAGCGTAGTATTATTGTTGTCAAGTACATTTATTTTGGGTTCAAGTCAATTGTCCATTAGTTATTTCAGAAATGATTAGTTTGTGATGTATAATTAATTTGATGTTGGATCACCGAAAGGCTTAGAGAGCAATTTAGAATTGGGACTTATTTTATTATGTACAAACATTAGAATTATACCTTGATTGCATTGATGCTAGATTGACCTATCAAGGGATTATACCTCTTTGGAACAATAATCCTCGTCCCCCACTCTTTTTTTTTAACAAGAACGAATGAAGAGATTTTATATATAAAAGAGAGAAACACACGAGGTTACATAGATCCGAGAGGAGACTGTTCCAAATAGATAAGAACAACCATGACTCCAATATCAGTCTTTTTAGGCCTATGCCTTATATTGTAGTTTCCTAGACTGTGTATACTATACCTCCTAATTAACTGACCTAATAACAAAGAACATAAAAAAAAATTTAAAAATAAGTATTGTCCAAAGTCCTAACAGCTTCTTGAGTTTCATCCTTGAGTTGTCGATCCAAAACACAGCTAAAATATGGTTCTAGAGTTTCATTACAGTACCCAAAATATGCCAAAAACTAAAACCTGATGCGGCCGCAGAGATGAAGAGCTACTAAAGAGATGCTACGGCCTGACCTGCAGGTCCTCCAGCCAAGCCACCAGCTTCCTTTTGCAATTTTTGAGTGCTTTTCCTTATTTCCGCGTGCATAATGTCGATTTTTGCTTCGACTATTTTGACACAGCAGTGAACAGAGGTTATTTTGGTGTCCAGGATGGTTGAACAGGGGCAACCCTTATCTAGAACTTCAGCTAAACTTTCCACCTTCTCGTTTATCTTGTTGCTTCTGTTGCGCAATTCAGAGTTTGTGACTTGCACCAGAGTGTACAACTGGTAAATTTCCCTCTTGAGTTCATGATTTTCTCCCCTTATCATGTGAATTTGAGTCTCCATGTCCCTCATGTGATTCTTGACCTCTTCCGGTATGCTATCAAACTCTTGCGTGAAACTAGTGTTTCCTCCATCTTCATTTACAGAGTGCGTAGGTAACTGCTTACCGAACCCCAATAGCCTACAGGAGTCATGGAGATTAGAATTACCTGTGCCATCTGGAGCCAAGAACTGGTCATCATCCTTTCCTTGAACCGTCTTCATAAAATACATGCTATCAGTTCCACCGGGGCGTTTAATCAGTTGTCTAGAGCGAATGCAATGAGCCAAGAAAGGACCCAAGACAGGGGGAGAATTACCCATTTTTGTTCTCTGTTCCTCCACGTTTCTTCCTCTCAAATTTAGACTGACCAGGTTCAAGTGATGAAGGGCGATAATACCACCTCCACCATTTAATCTCCTACCTTCTCGAATTCTCCACTCCTTAAATCGTTGCATGTTGGCCTCTGGTGTGTGAGCAACTCCCAGGTCAAGGCATAACGATAATTCAAATCTTCCACAATCTCGGGATTGTTCGAATCGTGACTATTGCAAGAGATTGGAATGTGAATAGAAATGAGACCATTCCAATCCATGAGGATTAAGCCCCCCACTGGGGTATGTAACCTTTGAAAATTGTCCAACATAATCAAATGTGCGAGATTATGGGACCCAAGCCCTCCCATAATATTCTAATTGCAAACTATTATTCCACAGTCAAGACCAACCCCTAACTTGGCCATAACATCCGCAAGTTGGTTGTTTCATCTCAACAGATGAAGGAAGTTGATGACTTTGTACTCATTGACAATATACTTGAAAAGATGATGAATCTTTGTGGAAGGGTTCTTTCGATTCTTAATTAAATTTCTTGCTTCTCTTATAACCAACATCAAGTCTCCAAACACCACCAATTCTTCGATCCCTTCGCTTCTGGATAACTCCAATCCTTTAATTAGTGCTAGCCACTCCACATCATTATTGGTCCTTCTTCCAATTCCCCAAGCATATTCTTTCAGTTTGTTTCCTTTCGAGTCGAAGTAGATTCCACCCGCACTTGCCAACCCTATCCTTGTCCCCCACTCTTGGCACTCATCAAAACTTTGGTTATTTGGATTGTAAGAGAGGTCAGGGTATGTTTTTTCTTCTTCTAATTTGTGATTTTTCACAATTCTTGAGGTGGATCATCCTATCTTAGGCTTGTGACTTCTTTATTTTGAAGTCTGTTACACTTGATGCTTGATGTCTCGAGGTCTAATGGTGGCTACCTCCATTATTATTTTTAGCATCACAATATTTGGGAAGATTTTTATATCTTTTTATGATTCTCAATGCTCAGAGACTCAACTTTGCTCGTGATTGGGGTACAATGACTTCAAGAATTTGTGAATAAGAAAAAAAATCCCTGATTAAAAGCCTCTATGGATCAGAACCACTTAGTGTAATTGGAGTTTAAGTGTTTTAGTGGAAGAGTTTATCATCAAACAAGGGGTTTAGGGGGAGAGATATTTTTGGTTAAGATGTGGCAGGGTGGGGTATATATTCACGGGTTATGTGTGGGAATGGGAGATTTGAATTTTGGTGGTGGAATATCACGAATCTCATTTATTGGTTAGAATATGTTGGTACTATGTCAATTTAGTGGAAAATGTATCTATAGGGATTCGAACTTTAGTGGGGAATATGATAATCTACTTTTTCTACAAGATTTTAAGTGTGGGTATTTATTTTACCAAATTTACTTCATACTTGCAGCTGGCCTCGATTTCAAGAAACAACATATTTGTTTTGGCAAGAAGGGTGACACTTCATAACAAAGTTAATAAGTGGGAAAATTCAACAAAAGTGACTCCATTTTTTTGGGTGAAGTCATTTTTTGCATTTTTGATGATATGGCTTGTCTTAAATGAGCGAAAACCCTTTTTTCTAAAGGATAGAGTTCCATGGTCAGAGTTCTAGTTCCAATTTTTTTTTAATTAGATTGGGGAGAATTTTCATATGAAAAGGATTGAGTTTGTAACTTTGTCCACTTACTAACTTGGTCCATAAAAGTGATCGATGACAAATTTAAGGTTTGGTGGGAGAACATCTTCACCCCTATTTTATCAATTACCATCAAATCAAGATATCTTTTAAACACAAACATTATTATGTTTATAGTAAACTATTATTATGTTGTAGAACTGTAGCTTTATGCCTATATTCATCCATCTCTATAAGGGGAAAGGAGTTTCACGATAAACTAAATTGTATCATGTAGTAATTGGCACAAGGTTGGTATGTAGGGTTAAAATGAGGGAAGCTTATTGAATACAGTTTAGTTTAGTTAATGTTATATAGCCCAATTGTATGCTAACTTTACGTGTTAAGATTTTATTTTTAGTGTGAAATTTGGTTATATTTAAGGATGATATCTTAATGGAGGAGCACCTTCCTTATAAACAAGAGGTTGGTGGTTTGATTCCTCGGTGCCCTATCTACATAAATCAATGAATAATTAAATGACTAGTTAACAACAATCAACGACTAAATAAATGACTAGTTAACAACAATCAATGACTAAATAAATGATCAGTTAACACCAATCAATGACTAAATGTACTACCAAACATAGATAATTAATGATCAAATAACGATAATTAATGACCGAATAAATGATCAAATAGTGACAATTAATGACCAAATAAATGACCACAATCATTGACTTAATAGCAACAAATAATGACCAAATAAATGACTCAATATGTGACCAATGCTTGAAGCAATTCAAGAAATTTATGACCAAGTGATAAGTAACCAATTTGGTCAAGAGATAAGTGACTGCTAATTTGTCACTAGCAGCCACGTGACCAAAATTAGTCATTTATATTCATTTTTAGTCATTTTTTTAGTCAACAATTACCCATTCGTTACATTAAAGGTACTTATCAACTCAGTATCAAGTAATATTGCAGCAATGAGTCTTTGGTCGGATTCACTGATTTTGATTGGGCTAGTGATGGCGATGATAGAAAATTCATTTCTAGCTATGTGTTTTGTCTAGTCTTTGGACCTATGGGTTGGTTGTGCAAGAAAAAAAAGGTAGTCTTTGTTTGGACTACATAATCTGACTATCATGGAGCAGTTAATGTGGGAATAGAGTAGGTTCAAATTCGACAACTTTTGGAAGAACTTGGTTTTCCTAATAGTTCCTAAACTATCATCTATTGTGATTATCATAGTGCTAAGTAGGTTGTAGACAATCCTATTACATATAGTAATATTAAACATCTTGAAATTCTTGCTCATTACCTGATATATTTGGTTCATGATAAGGTTGTCACTCTTACTTATTGTTACACTGATGATTAGATTGTTGATATCTTTATGAAGCCATTACCTGAAGATAAGTTTGTTAAACTTTAGAGTTTGCTTAGGCTTCAGGAAGCTACAATAATGGAGGGGGGGGTGTTCAGAGCAAATAATTCCACATCCTGAATCTCCAGAGTGTTGTGTTGATGGGGGGGTGTTGGAACCTAAGGTTCTCAAGTTTCATCACAACTCTATCCCTTCTAGATGCAATCAATCGAATGGTAGTCTACCAACAGAGCAATTGACAAAATGTCCAATAGAATAGTCAACAGGATAGTCATCAGAGTTGTTGAAATAATGGTTGATAGGTTTGATGGATCGACTAGACCAGTCAAATAGCCGAAGAAGCAAGGAATATTTTTAGGAAATATTTGCAACTGAATTAAGTTATTTGTGGAATCGACTTCCCTCATATCAAGGAGGTTGGATAGGTATTATTGCTATAAATAAACCATCATATGGGTGATCAACATATCAAACAAGTGATGAATATGCATTGTGATGTTCTGATCACAATGCATTGTGATTAAGTGTTGTAACAATGTCTTCAGACCTCACCTCTTTTCTGAGAATTGTAATGCTTTTTTATTGTTCTTTCCTTATATTTTTGGTGTATATCTAGGATAATTGGTATTCCTAACAATTATAAAGTGGAAATTCAAATCTAAAAATTGCACTAGATATGGACAAATGGAAACTTCATTAATGTGCTCACGACGAAGTACATGTACATATATCAAAGCCTTCTCTCATGGTTGGTATGAATCTCCCAACTCTCCACAAACCTTAGCTAGGGAAAATAAAAAAACCCTAGCAACCAAGGAGCTCCAATATGCAAGAATATCTCCAACACATAGTCCAAGGGAAGAACGGTTCTCTTCTCTTCTTCACCAATCGACCCTAGTGTTTTCTCACAAAACCATAATATCCAATCTTCAAGGGATTGACCCTAAACATATAACTCCAAGATACTCCAAGAAGACCAAGAAACACTAGTGCCTCAAAAGAAAGAGAAAATGTGTACATGTGAAGACTTGAGAGAAAGAAAATGCTTACATCCCTCCTATGGTTTCCTCATGAAACCATAGAGCACATACTCTAAGATTAAGAGTAGTTTCATGTGAGTGAACATGTGGGCCTAAGCTCTTACAAGAAACCTACATTGAGCACTTGTAGAAAAACTCAAGTGAGACATCTAATTTAAAGTACAAGTGTCATGATTCAAGTTGATGTCATGCCCAATAATGACTCCAAGGTGATGTTGCTACACAAGGAAATCCCAAACCACTCCATCACAAGTCTCCACGAAATCCATTTATCCTCTAAAGAAACATGTTCCACTAGGTCATCTACCCCTTGCAAGAACACTATTGAAGCCCTAGGCATTATCGAGCCATCTCCAATCCTCTAAATGGGAATCCAAGCTGCCACATGCCAACTTGAGCTTGAAGCCATCCTCCATGATGAATAACACTCCAGAGTCCCATGTAGTGAATTATCCATGAAGGTGACTCCACCATGGGGTCCCAATGAAGGGTGTCCACCTAACCGCCAAGAGATTTCCAATGCTTAAGAGAAGAAAACTGAGCCAACAATTAAATGAGGTCAATTATTCACTGAGAAATCTATTTAAACCATGCATATCCATCATGAACCATATCTCAAACCATCTAGGGGTTAAACGTACACCTTGTACCCGCAACAAAATTTGAACCCAAAATCTGACGAGCAAATCCGACGAAATTGACTATGACGTTGGATTTCACCTTTAAAATTATGAATTTTGATTTTTTTTTAATTGATACATGGCATTGTCGGATATCTGAAGACATTCGGTTATCCGCTGAGTCCCACCGGTTATCCGATAGCCACCGTCGGATATCCGGCATATATATTATAATGGTAACTATGGTAATATTGTCGGATATCCGACAAACTTTAAATTTTAAAAACTATAAATTATGGTAACATTCCGACATGTTTGCTATACAAGCGACGGTATGCGGAAATTATGTTCTTCGCACTTACTATTTCCATAAAAGAATACATAATTATTTCAATAGTTTTTGTGATTAAAAATAGTGAAGTGTGGAGCTTGATTTTTTAATATCGATAATTTTCATTCAACCTCTTTATGAGAAAATGTCAAATAGCAATATTCCTGATCCGGATGACAGAATCGACAATTGCTTGCTAGATTGTGGATGGATTGAAAAGAAAGGGTGATGGGAAATGTTATTGTCCATGTAGTCAATGCAGGGGATTTAAACGGAGAATAATAAAGATCATAAAATCCATAAAACATTGTAGGGAACATGGACACGCTGAGGGGGGACATGAATATTGTTCATTTGTAAGTTTTGCATTATATATGTTTTTATATTGATTGATTTTGTAAATGTATGTATTATTTTAATATTTATTATATTAAATAATATCTATTGATGGTTTCATGTATTTATAAAGGAAAGACATCCTACGACATATCATCTGGAGGACGTGCTTTCGGAAGAAGTACCGGAGGAACATGGAGCCATGACTAATCGAGAACAAGTTAATGATCATATTGAAGAAGATGATCATACTGATAACATAGTTGAAGATGATGGTACAAATACATTGATCCATGATACATTTAATGTTAGAATGGATGATGATGATGATTATGAAAATGATGACTTTGATGATGTTCATGATTTACCTCTTCTTGAGAAGGCATACGAACCCTTTTATGAGAGCTCCAACACAAATCTTCTCTCTGCTATATTGTTGATAATGAACTTGAAGGTTATGAATGGTCTTTCAAACACATGAGTCACATGGATGTTAAGGTATGCACTATATTCCATCACATATATATGATCGCGCTAAAGGTTATCACTGTTCATCTAATAAAATTATTGTTAATTCATAAGTCAAATTAATATGGATGAAATGTGTTTCATTAATATTATTTATATATTATATTAACTAGATTTTGGTTTTAATTTGTTGTAGCTTGGTAGCTGAATTTTTGTTACCACCGTCAAATATTTTACCTCGCACATATCGATATTTATCTGCCATCATGAAAGAAATTGGAATGTAGTATGGAGCAGTTTATGCATGTCCCGATGACCATGTTATATATTATAATCAACATGAATTTGAAACCGGAATGTCATATCAGTAGATATCGAACAGATCAAGTAACAAAAAAGGTGCCTCGCAAGGTTCTTCGTTATATTCCCATTATTCCACGTTTGCAACGACTGTTCAGATGCAAAAACATAGCGCAATTTATGAATTACCATACACGGAACAAATGTCAAGATGACATTATTCGAATGACTGTAGATGGTTCTGCATTTAGAGATATGGAGGAAAAATGGTCTCACTTTAAAGAAGAACCTCGTAATATTAGGATTTCTTTGGCAACAGATGGTGCCAATCCATTTGTAGATAAGAGAATCCGTTTACTCCGTGTGGCCTATTTTTGTTATCAACAATAACATTTCTCCATGGTTATCAATAAAGAGGGAGAACATAATGTTGTCGATGATTATTCGAGGTATGTGTCCACAACCTTTTTTTGTAATGTAGTGGCATCTCATTTGTCGTATTTTGTTGCATAATGTCATATATATATTTTTTATTTTTCTCTTGTGCATGGTTTATATATCTAAATGGTTGTAATAATTATATATTTTATATGTTCAAATCAATCAGGTAAGTACCAAGTTAAATATATGAATGTATATATCAAACCTCTTATTGACGAGCTACTAAAGTTATGGAATGACATCACTATGTATGACGTATCTAGACCAATACGACAAAGGAAATTTCAATTCCATGCAATGCTTGTATAGACAATACATGATGCCCTAGGGTTAACCCATTTTTGCGGTTTGTAATTAAAAGTTCCACTTTAATTGCATTTAATTTTATGAACTAGTTAATATATTATGCACACATGTTTTTTTAAATAATCCATTCATTTTATATATAATTATAATTGACATAGATAATCCATATCTTTATGTAGGTCTTCAGACAAAGGGAAAATTTGCATGTCCATGTAACATCCCCTTCCATCAATCCGATGCAAGAAAGGAAACGTTAACCAAACTACCGGGCTTATTGGAAAAAATCAGACCCATTCAATTTCTTTACAAATGCATGGTTAAATAAAACTTGTGCATACCTATTCATACTCAACAAGAACAATGGAATTAAACACTATGTATGCACATAGTTTCATCATGCAATCAACATGTAATCAACAGTCATTAATTAAGACATTGCAGAACATGGAATTAATACAACTCAATTAGTAAACAGAGCAGAATAACCATATTGACACTCACACGGACTTGAATGCATCAGGATATTTCTTTCAGGCATAATGTTGAAACAGTCATACAATAATCAATCTCAATCTCATGCTTTGCATAGGCTTCATGCCAACTAGTTTGAGATAATCATTTCATTTAATTTACATGAATAATTAGACCTGCAGAACATAACACATAAGGATAATAATTTAAACCACAGAGAACACTTATCTGGGAGATGAAGCTATCCAAACGGCTGGCTATGTGAGAGCAACGTTCCACCCAACCATAGATTTCTGTCCAGCCTATATTCTTTCAGCTGAGAGATCACCCCCGAGCTGGGCTGTGCATCCACTAAGGAGGAACTAGACAGGCTCACTCACAGTCATGGGTTCACTCAAATGGTCATGCTAAGCCATCACACAGCTGGGTTTATCAAGCATGCAAATAGCAGAGGAGGAGGGTTCTAAGCCAATGAACTCAACCATAGAGCTATAGACATCTCAGGCTAAATTCCAGCAATCCAATCCTCTCCCCCAACATCCACACTTGGATTTCTCACCATTCTGTCAACGAATAACTCAAATCCGTCACTGGTTTTCTGGGCTGCAAAAACTGGGTTTTCCTATGGATTTTGGGGTAGCCAATACTCCCAATTTCTCTCCAAGGTTCATATCTATGGATCCCCCATTGGTTTTCGCTGTCCAATACCAAATCTGGGCATTTTTGGCTCTTTAAAACGTGGGTTCTTGCAAGGTTGCGATTTCTGGTTTTTCTCCCTACTGGCAATTCGTTTTTGGGTGAAGAGTGATGCTGGTCCCTTCCACAATGCATTGGGAATGAGGAAGAAGCAATCCCCATGAGGTAAAGTGACTTGTGGTACAAGAAAATAGTGTCCATACCTACAAATATGAATTTTTGAGCTACCCATGCTCCATTAAAGCCATGGACTTTTTTTCAACCACTTCCTTACAACAGAATTAAATGTCAGTAAAGAAAGTCAAATGGGTTCTCAAGGTGACATATGGCAGCCTATGGTTCAATCCCACAGCCCCCTCACCACTCCCTAGTGGATACACATGGCCCCTTCTCATTCGTTGCCTCCATAGCCAGTTTTGGTATTTTATTGCTTGATGTTTATTTACATCATTTTTACAATGTTCCATGGCTAAATAACACATGGGTAACATAATGTCCAATGCTTTGCCATTTTAAATAAAATAGGAACATACACTAGTGGGGGCCTTGGCCTTGAGCTCCACGCTAGGTAAACATACATCACATGTATACAATATTTACAATGAAAACTAATATATCCTAAGGGTCAAAATGGGGTATTACAGTCCAGTTTGTGGTCCTAAGATCAAATCTCGTCGTTCAAAAAGTTTAGGAAAGGAGGTGGTTGATGAGTATAGGCACTTCCTCTCTAAGAATCATAGGTATCAAACTACTGAAAAACATTTGTTCAATGGGAAGCAAGAGACTGCATTAAAACCGTAGAGAATGACACCCCACCTATGGAAGTTGCAATATGTATATTTTTTTATTGTGTGTTGTATACTGTAATTGACATTGATTTCTGTAATTTATTTATACACTATGATTCATGATGGCGGTTGTCACATCCCCTCCCGTGGACCCAATTCGAGGAAGGGAACATGATATCAATTTCTGGGCTTTTACATGAACTCAGATCGATTCATTAGATTCATAACAAAAAATGTGTGCAGATGCAAATCAAGCAAACATGCACAGCGGAATAAAACATCATCCACACACCTTTCATATGCATTCATCATATTAAAAACAATCATCAAATTATAACATTTCAGAAGTAAAACACATAGACAGAAAAACACTTATCTTTATGGTGAAATGGTCCCAAGAAACTAGCTATGTCGTTAGAACGTTCCACCCAACCATAGGTCTCTGCCCAGCCTGTATTCTTTCAGCACTCAGAGACCACCCCCAAGCTGGGGATGATTATTATAAGGAAAAGGGGACATTCAAGCTCATACACAGCCAAAAACACAATGCATCTAAGCCAAGCCAGTCCACAACTGGGTTTATTAGGCTAAATATGAACCCTCTTCATCACTGGATACTTGCATTCAATCTCAAGCCAAAGCAATAGATACCCATAACCCATACCTCAACATACTCTTTTCTCACACAACAAGCACAATCATTGGACATCGATACACATTTTTAACAATGGGATTTACAAACAAGATGGCCATGGGTTTTCCCCAAATTGTTTCCAGCCAAAAACGGATTGTGGGATGGGGAAAAAAATTCACAGGGAGGAAAACTATTTGTCCCCCAACTATCTAAGCATTGAATAGCAAAAACGGTCTCTATGGAACCCCAATTCGATTCCCCTTCTTCCCCACTGGTATATAACACAAAAAATGCCCTTCTCCCAACTGAGAATGAAGGAAAACACAAAATTTCGATGGGGAAAAATGCCTAGCCAGCTCCCAACTCGTGAGAGAGCCAAACTAGTTGATGGGTAATGGAATGGGGAGCAATTCATGGCTCTTTCCTTTCCCAATAAGACAAACACAATTTTCTATGGAGGGTGGCTTTCCCATGCTCGAATTTGGACAGCCATACCTCCCATTCCCCAAGGCATTAACTATTTCAACCACTCTTGGAAGAAATAAATGATTGGGTACCAAAAGTCAACATGGGTAGTTGAGGGTTTTATGGGTTCTCTCATTGACACTTGGATTGACTTGATTGGCTCAGGGGTTTGAATGTTTCCCTCCCAATTCCTTGTAAAATCATGCCCCCATCTTTTGTTGCATTGCGTAGCTAGTTGTGGATATTTGATTAAAATACATATTTACATGATATTTGCAATTCCAATGTGCCTATCTAGCACGTAAACCATATGCATCACTAAATCGATGGTGGGGCCTTGGCCTTGACCTCCTCACCATGATTTTATAATAAGATTACATCATTTACATTTTAATGCAATGGGGTCAAACTATGGATATGACAACCGTCATGATCATGAAGAAATTAATGGGATTCCACGAGGAATGAAAAGTTATCCTAAACAATTCAGTAGGTTTCCCTACTATGATCACCTAAAAATTGCTCTTCTGTTTGATACAATGCATATCAGAAAGAATGTGACTGAAACATTATGGCGAATATTGGATGGAAGGAGTGAGAAAGAAAAAATTATCAAAATTTGCAAAGACATTCAAGAAGGAAACCATGCAATGAAAGACGCCATTCAATTTCATAGCAATAGAGACCAAATTAATATAAACTCACTTCCATGGATGTTAACGGAGCAACAAAGTAATGTTGTAAAAGAAGTCATGCGAAAAATTAAATTTCCCACCGAATTTTGTTCGAACATGAAGAATATTATAACAAAGAAATGTGATTTTGCAGGGGTGAAAACGCATGATTGTCATATCTTCATGAAGGTAATTATTATGTTATGCATATAATTATTGCTATATTTTTTTATTCCAGTGCATATTGTTGGTATTTTTTTTGTCTACTTTTTGTAAAAAAAAGTGAAACAATTTGTATATTGTTACATTATGTTCTACCTCTCTCTCTCTCCCAGACAACTTCGACAACAATTCCAAACAAGTTATATATAATCTTGGGAAATAGACGAGGTAAGTAGCGATTTTTTGCAGCACTTAGTGTTTGTTTAATTCATTGTAAAAATTATATTTGATTTTTGTGCACTAATTCATGTTATGTAATATAATGTTTTTTTGTTAAATGTTGTGATTGGTTTGCATCACTTGTAGATGGTTGTCATCTAAATAAATCCATAAATAAGATATAAAGTATTGGAGGATAGAAATTACTCGTCTCATGTGTGAAATGCAAAAGCATCTACCTTCGAAATTTTTCAATGCACAAGAACACTACCTCATACACCAAGTTGAGGAGATTGAATTGTGTGGACCTGTACACTCAAGGTCCATGTGGATGGTTGAGAGTCACTTGAAATTTTTCAAGGGTTTGGTTAGACAACGAGCATGTCCTGAGGGTTCTATGATGGAGGGATATATGGTATACCAAAACACGTTGTATATTAGTGAATATCTTCCTAAATTAGCGTCAAAGCTCAATTTAGGTCGCATTTGTGATCCAGACTCCAATAACAATTTCGAAGGGGAGTACCCGAAGGGGAAAGGTAGATCGAGGAAGGTGAAAGGTAATTATTATCTAGTGGAGATTAATTAATATAATACATTTGATTGTTGATTTTTATGTATATATTATACATATTCTATTTTTAATATTCAATATGCATCAATTAAAAGTGTATACTTTTTTAAGTGAATATACATTTGTATTGAATTTTAATTTTATTTTCATCAAATAGTTGGTCGAGAGTGGGATGCACTTCATTTATACATCGCAAACAATCTTGATTGGATGAAGGTATGGATTGAATGATGTGAACAATATAGTCATGGAATATCATGGGAAGGTGTGGCTTCATTGGTTAAAGCAACACATCACAATGGAGATACCAATATTACACAAAGGCCCGGAATCGATTTAGCATATGATTTAAAAGATAAGAAGGCAAGCATATTAATCAACCACACTATTTTTTTGTTTGTTGCAAACATATTGATGTACATATTGATTTTTTCCCCTGTAGGGAATAAACATGCACTTAATCATAAATGGATCATGATGTAATCTTTACGTGTATGGCTTGTTGTAGGTACAACACCATAAGGCTATGTGGTGCAATGGCTGTAAATATTGCATCAAAAAGTTGGATGAAACGAAGAAAACATCAGATTGTGGGATATCTGCAGTCTTTGAGGTGACTAATGTTTCCTCTAGAAGTGACAGACATCTAGAACTCTCAGAAAATCAATACTATGGGTATTTGGAAGATATTCTTCAATGTGACTTTAACTCCTTCATGTTAGTTTTGTTCGTTGTCAAATGGTATAGGTTACGATTGAATCAACGTGATACCAATAAAACTATTATTGAACATGATAATGGATTTACCATGGTTAATACAAGGTTGTTTGAGCCAGGAACGGATCCCTATGTTCTTCCAAGCCGATGTGGACATGTATTTTACTCCGAGGTTCCAGGTAGAGGGCGTTGGTCATTTGTTGTGAGACATGATCCAATGGGAATGGTGGTAAAGTATAACGTAGAGGAAGGTAATGAAGATGGTCTCGAAGAAGAAGACGATGTTCAAGATTATCAACTTGAGTTAGATGATCATGTTCTAGAAGAATATGTTGAAGAATTAGTTGAATCAGATGATATAGCAGACAATGTCCATGAAGATGATATTGACGATGACATGATGATCGTAACTGACATCGATGATGATGATGATATGGACAATCCTTACAATGCTGACTCTGGATTGGATGATACAGACAATGACTTGGATGAAGAAGATGATGAAGTCCATTGAAGTGTATGAGGTATGCCTTAATGCATCTACTCTATATATTTTGATTTAATATTACGATAGAATTAGTGAATTTTATTGGTACGTATAAATTAACTGTTTCTTAGTGTTTTTTCCATTTTCTTGTATGTTGGAATATATTATAATTAGAAACATTGCTTCTTAAGTATGACAAAAAACACAATTATTATTATTTTTTACATAGATTTTGTCGGGTTATGGAGAATTGAGAGTGATGTGAGGGGGCGGGACGAGCCATAAGAGCTTCCACCTTCACGTGGCTGGCCCTGTTCAGTAGAGAATATTAAATTATTCTTGAAACAAAGAGTATCTCAGTAAGGCAATGCAAAATTATCATGCTAACCCAAATGGCGTGCTTGATCATGTACTGCATTGGGCCAATGTTGAAATTTTTTAAGTTTGTGCTTGCTTGGACTGAAATTTGGCATGGTTAGACTAGACGCATGCATTGACAGTGTGGGAGGGTTTCCATACTCAAACATGACTGACACTAACAATTTGAGCATCAAAAACCATACATATAGATTAATTAATGTGCTACACAGGGCCGACATTGAATTTTTTTAAATTTGTGCTTGTTTGGACTGAAATATGGCATGGTTAGACTAGACACATGCTTTGACGGTGTGGTACGGTTTCCATACTCAAACATGACTAACACTAACAATTCGAGCATCAAAAACCATACCTATAGATTAATTAATGTGCTACACGGGACCAACGTTGAATTTTTTTAAATTTGTTCTTTCTTGGACTAAAGTTTGGCATGGTTAGATTAGACGCATGCATTAACGGTGTGGGAGGGTTTCCAGACTCAAACATGACTGACACTAACAATTCAAGCATAAAAAACCATACCTATATATTAATTAATGTGCTACACGGGGCCAACGTTGAAATGTTTTAAATTTGTGCTTGCTTGGACTAAAATTTGCCATGGTTAGACTAGACGCATGCATTGACGGTGTGGGAGGGTTTCCAGAATTAAACATGGCTGACACTAACAATTCAAGTATAAAAAAACCATACATAGTATAGATTAATTAATGTGCTACACAAGGCCAATGTGATTAATTAATGCTATATGAGAGAATTTAAATTCTTCAATTGAATAACAAGTTTGTGTTTATTTCATAACTTAAAGATAATAGTCACATAGGATTTAGAAAATTTTACATATTCAAATTTTAAATTTTGGTTAAGTTATGTGTGTATCATCAAAAGTAAATTGAGTATAGGGCATCTTAGTTTTCCTTGAAATCCCATGATAGTGCCATGGAAACATGAGAAATGTAATTATGATTAAAAATAAAAATAAAAACATTTCAATTTCAAAATATATCCACGTATGGTATTTATTCAAACCTATACAATAGATGGGATCCTCACTTTTCCCTCACCTATTTGACTAACTATGTTCTCCCACTCATTTTCCCACATGATAGATCCATTAACACTCCCACGTATCTTGATATTTAAGTGATGGCATTAAATTTCAAGACTTGAAGTAATACATACATAATAATCGTTGTTGTAAAATTGAGGTATAACTTGGATTTTATCGTTGTTTCAAAAATTGTACATTATTGATTTGAAAGACATTATCTGAGTTGTGACATGAAACTACCTTTGAGTACTTATATCCTTAGGGGTGACTATGTGTGCATGTTCAGTATTAAGATGTTTATCAACGTCCTCTCTTTTATACTATATATTATGAATTTGGGATATGTGAATAAAATTACGTGGATATAATAAATTGTGAATGTGTAATGACCTACATAATTTATATTACAAAATTTAGAATTCAACCATAAACTGATAGGTCCTCCATTTAACATAAGTGGAAAGAAACATATATAGAGAACTTAATATTTTCAATCAATGACAATATGTTCATGTTAAAATACTTAAAAAGATTAATTAATGTGTTGATTCTTTGTATTAAAATGCTCAATTAACAACCAATTAATATAATAAACATACACAATTGTTATACAGAACAATACCGCACACTTGGGATGTGGTCTGCATCCCTCATGGAACTAAAAATCAAACTCTATTGTTTCACAATGTATAATATTAAATCGTCATGGCATAGCCCCAAAATTATATCAATGTCCACCCTTTGTACACGAATTTCTATTGAAAGGGTGGTGGTACATATATCTCCCTAGATATTGCAAGTAAAACACTACCCAATGCAATGTTCATTTTGTTAGCAATCACATCCCTTGACTCAAATCGCCGCTGGTATGAATCTCCTAACTTCTTATGTACAACAAGATTCCTATAAGGAAATAGTATCAATCTCGCAAGAGTTGGTGTTGGGTAAATGTATCTATTAACCCAAGATGCCCTTAACTAAATCATTTCATGGAGCCATAAAATTTAGATCCAATGCTCATATAATCTATTTTCATGTGAAACACAAACTCACAATAAACATGTGTCATAGAATACACTATACTCGGGGCCAATGTTTTACAGAGCATCAAAAAACCATACCTATACCTATTTTTTTTACGATTGTGATGATGAATAGTGATGATGACAATTATGATGGGGATGTCGATGACGGTGATGATGATGATGATGATGATGACGATCAAGATGAAGATGATGATGATGATGATGATGATGATGGTGATGATGATAATGATGGTGATGATGGTGATGATGATGATAATGAAGATGATGATGATGACGATGTTGTTGTTTGTGATGATTGTGTTGATGAATAGTGACGACATCGACGTTGATGCTACTGCTGTTGATGATGATGACGATATTGACGACAATGACGATGGTGTTGTTTATGATGATGATGATGATTGATGGCGGCGATGACATCAATGATGATGCTTACGATCACGATGACGATGACGACGACGATAATGGTGTTGTTTATGGTGATGATGATGATGATTAATGGAAACGACGACATTGATGATGTTGCTTATGATGATGATGATGGTGATGATGATTAATGATGGCGAAAACGCTAATCATGATGCTTATGATGATGATGACAACAACAACGATGATGAAGATGACGATGATGGAGACGATGATGATGTTGTTGTTTTTTATGATTGTGATGATGAATAATGATGATGACAATTATGATGGGGATCATGGCGATGACGGTGATGATGATGACGGCGACCATAATGATGAAGATGAAGATGATGATGATGATGATGGTGATGATGATAATGATGGTGATGATGATGATAATGAAGATGATGGTGATGATGATGTTGTTGTTTGTGATGATTGTGCTGATGAATAGTGACGACATCGACGTTTATGATGATGATGATGAAAATATTGACACCGATGATGATGGTGTTGTTTATGATGATGATGATGATTGATGGAGACGATGACATTAATGATGATGCTTACGATCACGATCATGACGACGACGACGATAATGGTGTTGTTTATGGTGATGATGATGACGATTAATGACAACGACGACGTTGATGATGTTGCTTATGGTGATGATGATTAATGACGAAGAAAACATTAATCATGATGCTTATGATGATGATGATGATGATTATGACAACAACGATGATGACGATGACAATGATGGCGACGATGATGTTGTTGTTGTTTTTTACGATTGTGATGATGACAATTATTATGGGGATCATGGCGATGATGGTGATGATGATGATGATGATGATGATGATGACCATAATGATCAAGATGAAGAAGATTATGATGGCGATGATGATAATGATGGTGATGATGTTGATAATGAAGATGATGATGATGACAATGTTCTTGTTCGTGATGATTGTGCTGATGAATAGTGT
The DNA here is from genome assembly GCA_027924585.1 of Larix kaempferi. Taxonomy (NCBI): domain Eukaryota; kingdom Viridiplantae; phylum Streptophyta; class Pinopsida; order Pinales; family Pinaceae; genus Larix; species Larix kaempferi. The sequence goes on along the minus strand of BSBM01000687.1, from coordinate 6,867,477 downwards.
TGACATCGACGTTGATGATGATGATGATGACGATATTGACGATGATGTTGATGGTGTCACAACAAAATTTGTATATTTTTAAATTATGCTTCATCACAATGTTTTGAATATGCTTCATGGCTATGAATGTTTTAGAGACTGTCCTAAGAGTATCACATATCTTCAATTTTTAGATTAATATTTTCCATGCTAGTACAACACACCATCTATAATTTGTATAATGTTAAATTTGAATAATATCAACTAACTTCCTTTAATCTTATGTTAGTTGGGTCTTAGATTGGGTGGTTAAAATGATAAGTTGTTATACATCTCACCTAGGTCCAAATCTCATTTGTGACATGTTTCCCCTTTTGTGCCTTGATTGAGGCTGGAAAGGTACCGACAATCTTACTCCACTCTCGCAAGTGTTTGAAGGTGAAACAAGATGTTTCCAAACCATATCAAAAAAAGGTCGTTAACTCAATTGTTACTAATATTACATCCCTTAAATTTCCTTGCAATATTTTCCTTTGAAAAAATGTTCCTTCATTATTTATGCTCACCATACCAAAGTAATATATTATTAAGAAATTTAAAAGATGCAAATGTTAACATGAAACTTATTCATAAACATAAGATAATGTTATTTATATCATTACTACATTAATACTTATTTAAATTCACAACATTATAAAAAATGGATTTTTAACGAATGCAAAAGAAAGGTTACTCCAATTCATTCTATAAATGGTAGTAGATGGTAGTGGTTATAAGACATAGAGATTATATGACAAGGTTCATAAAATTTAGATTTGAAGTATTAGATGTTTTAGGGGTTAATGGTTAAATGGATTAATGGGTTTAGGTTCTATATGGACTAAAGGATTTAGAGGTTAGAAATTAAAGGTGTTATGGCGTATATAGCTTGGAGGTTATAAGTGTTAAAGACTATAGTGTTAAAGGTTATAGGGATTAACAATTATATGGGCCACAGGGATTAAGGGATGATGAGGAATAGAAATTTCAACATTAAGGGTTATAATGGTTATTACTCATATTAGGGGTTATAGATTTAGAGTTGAAGTATTTGATGTTATAGGGATTAAGATTTAAATTGATTAACAAGTCTAGGTGCTATATGGACTAAAGGATATATGGGTTATCAATTATAGGTTTTATGACATACATAACTTGGAGGTTATAATTATTAAGGGCTATATTAATGCTAAGGGTTATAGGGATTAAGGGTTATGGGGATTAAGTGATTATAAGGGTTAGAACCTATCAACATTAAGGGTTATAATATTTATTTATTATATTAAGGGTTATAGTGTTTAGGGGTGATAAAATGTAATGGATTAGAGATTATGGGTTAGATGTGAGGGATTATAGTGTTTATGTGTTATAGTGTTATGGAATAAGGGATTATAACGAGTAAGGGTCATATGTTAAATGTGTGAAGGCTATATGTGTATTCGTTGTTAGATGTTATAAGTGTCAACAACTAAGGGTTAACATTAAAATTTATAGGTGTTAGGGGTTATGTATTCATGGTCATAAGTGTTAAATTTTGTAGGGATTTAAGGTTATGTTAAGGGTTAGTGGTAATGGGATATAGATAGTAATGGTTATATGGATTAGGTGTTAGTAATTAGATAAAGGATTATTCATGATAGTGGTTATGGCTATAATGGTTAGGTGTTGGGAGTGATAAGTTTTAAGGAGAAAGGGTTATTCATGATAGTGATTCTGGTTATGAGGGTTGGATATTGATGTTAGATTTATAGAATTATATGTGCTAGGGTTACTATCTTATATAGAATAAGAAGGATGTGTTATAGAGTGAAGTTATAATGTGTTTGTACTTGGAGTATATAATTTTGGGGTTAGGAATAAAGGGATATTGTGGCTCGGATATAGGGGTTTTGAGGGTTATACATTATAGGGTTGATAGGTTGTAGGGGTTATTGGTTATATTATGGGTTATAGGTGATATATGTTTTTATATGGTTTATATTAGGAGTACTTGGGTTGTGCATGATAATGGTTATAAGAGTTAGCAATTATATGGTCAAATGGCTTAGGGAAAACATGGGTTAGTGATCTTATGTGTTAAGAGTCATATGTGATAATGGTTGTAGGGTTTAGGTTTTTTAGCCCATAAGTGTTACAATTTATAGGGGTTATGCATTAAGAGTTAGAGGCTTTAAGACTTGCAGATAAGTAGTGATAAGCTTTAGAAATTATATGTATTAGGGGTTATAGGTGTTTATAGAAGTTATATTAGAGGTTATAATTGTTAGGGGATAATATATGATTTAAATATTAGCAATTAAATGCAAACTATGTGAGTTAGGTGTTAGTGATTATAATAGTTTGATTTATAATGTTATTGTTAATTATAGTGGTTAAAGTTATAGCATTAAATGTAAGGGAATATAAATGTTAAGGGTTGATATGTGAAAGGGGTAAAGGTTATATGTGATGATGATAATGACAATGTTCTCTATGATGACGATGATGGCCATGATGACATAGGTGATGATATTTGTGTTGATTATGACAACGATGATGATTTCGTTATCAACATCATCATTTAGTTTTGTATTATGAGACTTTGGACTACTTGCAAGTGTTCATTGCCATCTCTTTCTCAACCCTTGAGGTGTGTGCATCTTGAGTGGACACAATGAAGCCCTCTTAGTGCATCTTGAGTGGACACAATTATCCACGAGTCTTAGCGATAAATGCTATGGCTCAATACCTTAGATTTAAACCTCTACCTATGGAATGCTAACAATTTTGTAAAAATAATTTAACAAAACTAAATAAATAAATAACACCTAGAATAAAAATCATTTAACAAAAATAAATAAATAATTTAAAAAAAAAATATTAAATATAAAAAATTAAATTAAAAAAAAAACCTATTAATTAAAAAAAATGAAAAAACAAAACACATGACATACCTCACCTCACTCTCTCACTGCGAATTGAGTTGAACTCTGCCTCCCATCGCCACCTAGTGGACTATGAACTCTACCTCTCGTCGCTGAGCGAACTGTAATGGACTCTACCTTTCGTCGAGTGGACTATGAACTCTACCTCTCATCACTGAGTGAACTATGGACTCCGCCTCCTTTGGGTTCCGAACTGTGGACTCCGCCTCCTTTGGGTAGTAATCGAAGCTACTGCAATCTAACAAGCCAGGCACATAATGCCTCCTAAATCGGTGATTTTATGTCATATCTAACATATATCTCATTTTACTCATATTCGTTCTGGGTTTGGGTGTTATGAAATAGGTTCAAGGTTCGGGTCATTGTGTTTTACTAGGGTTCGAGTCGCTCAAGGGAAGCCCCACGTAAACCCACTTTCAGGGCTGCCATGGCAGGTCAATTGACCATGGGGAAATCCCCAAGTAAACCCACTATCAGGGCTTGTCAAGAAGCTATTCATTGTGCAAGAACCTAGGCAACAATCATTTTAATTGTGTACAAATTCCTTGTTTTTTTTGTCTGTTGTCCTCTTCGCATTCATTAGCCTACGGAATGTCTTGGTAAGAAAGTAGCCAGTCAACAAGTAGCATTTCGGTGTAGGAATTCAAAGGTTGGGGCTTCAAGTGTCCACCGTGAACATTCCTTATGTTCCTTTGGTACCAATTTTTCCAAAATGCAGAGCATCCAAATAAAATATTCTCTTCATGCGGCTCTTGAGCTACTAAGGATCCCTCTTAGACCATATTTTATATTAACTACATTAGAAAATTCCCCTATCATTGCAGTAATCTGTGCATACAACATACTTTTTTGAGTCTTTGCTGCGAGATTTGAAAATATCGATTCCTTCAAACATAAACTGCGAGTATTAGTAGTCTCTTTCACTCGCTGTATAATCTTTCACTCAAACATAATGAGTAAATATTTCACTCGATGTATAATATCTCAAGGAATATGGTGATGGCCAATTTCGTTGTTGGAGAATTAAATTTTCTGGGATTTAAGACTAGTTCCAGCCTTCGCTTCTTGCTTCGTGATTTAGATTCCTAATGATATGGAATGCTCTGAATTGAATAAATTTTTTTGCAATTTGCTGAATTCGTTGAACAATTCTTTTTAATGCAAAATTGTTGAATTCTGTGTTTGAGTTGAGTGCTTTGATGAATGTACAAATTCCTTGTGGTTGTGGGAGAGAAGGTTGAATTAAATGAGTACCATATTTACCTGTCTTAGCTTCTACTGAAAAGGCTTTACCACTTCCTTCAATGGTATGCAATGCTCGATAATGGATGTGTCATAGGTTTTAAATTGTTGTAAGTACAACCAAAAATATAAATAAAATATTTGAACAAATAAATAGATTCTGCTTGAATTATGCTGGAATGGATTTAGACATCTTTACCATCTTGGGTTGTTGAGGAGTTCCTAGATTCACTTCTTCAATTTATTAACTTTGCAATCTAAAAACAATATTTACTGCTGCATCATTTGAATCAAATCAATTATAAACCCATGAGACATTACCTTTGGATGGTATCATTAAACCTAAAATAGGATACATGCCAAATTCTAATGTTTGGTGCACCTAGGTAGGGTTTGCTCACCCTCTGTTGGCGGGAAATACTACCCTATAATGAGGAAACAAAAATTATCAACTTAAGGGGGTGACAGGTAAAAATATTAATTGTATTATAGAGATGTTTATGAATGGAAATAGATTGGAGACTTAGAGAACATACCTTATGAACGAATTTTGATCCTAGCTCTTGTCCAACCTTGCGCTCAATCTTCAAGTCAATCTCCCGTTCGATAAACCTGCAACAAAAGTACCTTTCTCAACGTATCTTGGCCAATATAATAATGATGAAATTGAACAATGATTCAAACATCAAGAATTAACCAATATGATCCAAATAAACACATAATTCAATAAGTACTTTATTTGGGACGAGAAAGATGTTTCAACCTTTTATTGTCAAAAGCAAATGAGTAATACAAAGTATACCTGAGTTTGCAGCATGCTCATGCAACCTGATCCTGGGCTCCTGCTCTTCTCTGGCTTGGAAATATTCCAACATAACCTCCTCCAATACAAGCTTCTCTTATGAAAGAGTCTTTCTATAGCTCTCATGTCTAACCGTTCTCTTCATTGCTCCTTGTATTTATAGGACAAGGGAGGCAGTTCAGGTCGAGAGGTAGTTGTAGAGGAAGTTGGGGAAGTTGGAAAACCAACTGCAACTAATCCTCATTCGTGAAATTAATTATTTTTTAATCATATTTTGAGGTGTACGCTACTGTTTCACAGTGGAGTAGCGCCCAGGGCGCTACTATAGTGTTTTATAACAAGCGTTCACCAATTTTTAGATGTTGTACACTAGTCTATTGAAGAGGAGTCACGCCCATGAGGAGGTGTACGCTACTATTGTACACTGGAGTAGGGTACAGGCGCTAATTTGTTAAGGTAGAGTAGCACCCATGTCTCAAAATGATACTTTTTAGGGTTTTTCCAGCTTGCAAGGAGGTGGAGTAGGTCAAGGTCTCATCTAAGGTCAACATGCTCCTCCATCCAAGTTGTCATTTTGTGTGATCAACAACTCAAGATGATCATGGACAGAGAGGTGCAGGTTTGACCTATAATAGATGCCCCCTAATGTGTGAGGTCAGAGGGAAATGATGGCCGAAATACATTATAGTCCAAAGCCAGAGGAGGAGCAAGGAACTGCGGAAACAAGTCACAAGAACACCTAAAACAAAGATCAAGGTCAGCGAGCAATTACAATCTTGACATCATATAGATGTGCAGTGTGATACAAGTATGGTCTCCGATACATAATGAGGAGATGTATATATAGGATGGCCACTTGAAATACAAGCGTGGATCCATGTCAAACTGAGAGATCATAGCCATAACAACAAACTTGATCTATGTCTCATGGAAAGCCGAATATAGGTGAGGCTCAGTCTTGTGCAACTTGGGTGATAACATAATGAGGTAATGTCATCCAAAATCCCAAGGTCTTCGTCCAAAACAACCCGAGGTACATACCCTAACCATGTGAATAGATGAGCTGACAGTCGAACATGGGGGGGTATCGTTTGATTACCGGTCATTGATGTATATCATTAACAAACGCGAGGGCTTCCACTGATAATGATGATGGGGCCCAAGGTACCTAGTATGATTCAACAAGTGTGAATAAATGGACTTGGAGTTGAACACTTGAGAACCCTGTCGAATAAGAGACATTGGTGTATTCTTGTCATTCAACAATGAGGAAAATTGCCACTGGTGACTGCAATCTCCAAGGTATTGACCAAAACTCTAAACTTCATTCCCAGAGCAAAATGAGTTGATGTCGATGGGAAGAAGTACATTGGAAGGGAGGCCTTAAGGCATCCTCCATCATCCAACTCGAGGAACACTCAACTGGTATGAGCTGATATGGAGTAATATGTAACAAGACTGACACTAGGATGGCCGACACATGAGTTCAAGGTAAACTGCAGAATGGCCGACACAGGGTATATCCTTGAATAGAGAGCACGACAAAAAATGGATTAGGTAGTTTTCAACATAATGGGGAAAATGATAAGCCTGAAATGTAGGAGACATTATCAGACCCTCTATATGGTTGGAAGAATAACCAACCGGGGGAGTAAACAACTCGGAGATCAGGTTCTCCCTAAGGTCAAAACTAAATCCAACCGACTTGATAGACTCAAGTAGGTGCTGTGTTCAAGGATAAAATTGACTGAACTGCCTTTGACACTGAAGATATGACACGTCTTTCTCATCCCTTATTCTTTTTAGATAAAAGAATACCTTTCTTGTTGTTTTAATGAGTCCAAGAAAGAATGAAAACTCAATAGATCCAACCATGTAAAACGTTTAACGAGCCCATGGGAGGAAGACTTGGGACCTTCTTCATTGTTTATAGAGTTCGAAGAAGAGATAGAAGATTACTCTATATTACTAATCTCTGGATTTTAATATCGAGCCGAGATCTGTTCCTGCTCGCTGGTGTTTTCAATTTTAAGGAGTCTGAAAAACTTAAACAATAAATCCATATACCTGCTCGTGGATTTTAGTATCGAGCCCAAGCAGGTTAATGCTCGTCGGTGTTTTCCTATTTATAGAGTCTGAAAAACTTAAACAATCCTCTTTACACCTATCCGTGGATTTTATATCGAGCCTGGATTGGTATGTGCTCGGTGGTGTTTTCTTGTTTATAGAGTTGAAAAACTTAAACAGTCCTCTACTTACCCTCTCGTGGATTTTACATTGAGCCCGAGTAGGTGGATGCCCACTTGGTGTTTTCATGTTTAGAGAGCCTGAAAACCCTAAAGAAAGGCTCCAAAAGTCCTTTTTCGTAAAGTTAGTATCCTTTCTCGAAAAAGTATAAAACAATGGAAGAAGAACTCTTCTAGTGCATACAAGAGTATACCTAGAGTATACATTATCCGTAGTTGATTCACCAAGGCCCAGAAAAGGGGTAATTCTATACCTGAGTGAATGAGCCTTCAATTATTTTAACGAGCTTGAAGAGGAAAAGTTTGTTCGACAATCTTGTTTAGGTTTAAATAGTCCAAACAAGAGCTTAAAATAACTTAAAGGTCAGCTTCTGGGATCATGACTTCATAATCTGCCAAAACTAGGTCTTCAACAACAATATTAGTAATCGCGACAAAAATCTCGGATGATACATAAATTTGAACTATGAGCTAGTTAAAAAGGTCTAACAGTGAGAAATTTAGTCTTAGAAGATTGATCCTACAAAGTTTTAGTGAAAAAATGAGAACCAAATGAGTGAAATTACCTTTGCACCATGTGTCTCTATTAATTGATTAATTAGGACATTGTGGTAGAATTTGAAACTATAGACATTTTAACAAGTGTGGGTAAAAATTAAAATCAAATTCCATATATGTAATTTCATAATTAAACTCAAATTTCATTTTATTTTGTAGGGAAAGCATTTGGGAGCAAACCTTGATTTTTCAATCTTCAGTGGCGATCGATTTGAGCAACCAATCGGCGTTCTTCTTCCACCAAGTAAGTGTAAATCCTTCCATCTTGCATTTTAATGGTTTATTTTTCAATTTTTGAGCCAAAATTCAGTTATAAGGCAATGCTCATATCGTTTTTTGCGCGTTCGCTACTGTCTAGTATGTACAGTAGCACCCATGCCTGAAAGTATAGAAACAAGTGCCGAGAGCTAAAAATTTTACATTTTTTGTGCAGGATGGTTCTTCTTTGGAGGGAGAGGGAAAACGAGGACATGGATAGGCTGGCCATGCAATACCCAGTCACTCTCCATGCTCTCATAAGATGCGGTTTGTTGAAGTTCTACCAAACCGTAAATATGAGGGCCTTAAATAGATTGTTTCAAATACTTGTTCAGTACTAGGATGTGGATACCAATACATTTGTCATCCGAGGGAAAACTTTGGAGCTTACAGTTGATGACATTTACTTCATTATTGGACTCTCTAGGAGGGGATATGTAGTAAATTTGAAGGGATCTTCTCGCAATATGGGTATAGCATCGGTGCAAGAGTACTTGAATACATATTGTGTGGTTGGAGCTAAGAAATCAGGAAGCCAAATCTTGATTTCTACCATTGAAGGCCTCCCTTTAAAGGTGATTGTGAGTATGATCAACCGGATGGCCGGTAGTGCCTCACAACACCTAGCTTCCAGGCACTCTATGCATATTGGTGTACAATGTTTACAGGGTCATGTGTATGATTGGTGTACTAGTTTACTAGCATCCATGAAAGCTCAACTCACGGGTTGCAAATCCGGGAGAATGAAGAACTTTGGGTATGGCAGCATTCTATGTACCTTCTTCTTTGAGAGGGTACTTGCTATTAGCTTGGGGATGCCTCTACCTCCGGTTAACCCCCGTGATCCCAGACTAGGCTATTGGGGTGACATATTCCTCCGCCAGGGTGGTGGGGAAAGTCACTATTGTTATCATACTGATGATTTCTGGGGGTGGTGGGAGAGGAAAGTGCTCGCCTTCGAGCAGTTTCCATATGCTGGATTGGACTTTCGCCATGATCCAAAGCTAGTGCTTCCTCCAGGTGGAGCATGGGGAGCTATTGGTATGTTTTATTTTGAGAATTATTTAATTTTTTCAATTTTTTCAAGTATTTGATTTTTATGAATGAATGTTGAAGTAGTAAACAAGTGTCATATGCAGATATTGGGCCTGTACATGCCGAGGGACATTCCACTATCTTCGTAAGGCCAACCGATATGGTTGCAGCAGATGCTATGTTGGGAACCACAGAGAGAAAAGTGAGTTGGTTGACTCATGATGTTCCTGCATGCCGTATGGATCAGATACCTATTGATATGCAGGAATATGTAGTTGGGGTGCCCCCAGCATGGCTTAGAGTGCTACGGAAGATAGCTAGGCTAGTCATATGTTATCAGGATGCAGTAGATGATGACGAGGCCCCTCCTTCTCCATAGGATATGGATACATTATATGTATATTTTTGAGGCCACAGAGCCCAGTTTTGTACTATTATGATATGACTTGTATTAGACTTGTGATCCAAAACTCATATATTTTTTGATACAGTATTATCTATATACAGTATCGGTTATTTACATGTGTATGTGTTTGAATTTTATGTGTGAAATGCTTATTTATGGAAGTGTATGATACAAATGCCAATCTAGAACATAGTTTGCAAAAGAATTAGCTAATGCATTTAAATTTCTTGGAATGTGTTGATATATGATGGAATCAAACTATCTTTCCAATAGTCTAACTCGCAGAAACTGACGGAGCAACAAAGGATCTCTAATCTGGTAAACACTCGTTAACTGAAAAACAACTAGTTGTGAGTCAAGTCTTACCTCCAAATGTGAAATTCCATGAATAAGGTCATCTCGGAGAAGTTCTATAATTGCACTATATTCAGCTATATTGTTCATAGTGGGACCCAAACAAATCCCCCCCGAGGAGATCAGTTGGCCAGCGGGTGAATAAATGACCCAAGCTGCTGAAGCTAACTATCGGGTGTGGCAACTGGCGCCATCAGCAAATCCTAAGAAATGTTCGGTCGACATCTAGTACACGAAAGGAAAACACACATAAGATTAACTAACAAGCATAAACAAAAACTAGCTCTACAAAATATACATCTATGTTACAAGAAAAAGCACAATAGCCTAAGCGTAGTACTTCTTCGGGTAGAGCCCATTTCTAGGCTCGGTCGGCTTATTACCCTCATAGTCTACCAACTCGTAAGCGCCCTTCTTCAATACTTTGGAAATTATGTAGGGCCCGAGCCACATGGACTTAAAATTGCCAGGTCCTATAGGTTCCTTGTCTTGATCCCAAAGTAAAACAAGATCTCCCTCAAGGAAAACCCTAGGCTTGACAGACTTGTCATATTGTCCTTTGAATCGTTTTTTGTGAACCTCGTTTGTTGTAAGCACATCGCGGCGCTGTTCATATAGGTGTTCTAAATGTAACAAACGTTCTTCCAGTACTGAAGTATCCGGTAGTAATTGAACAACCAGTTTTAATGAAGGAATATCGCATTCAATCAAAACGATTGCCTCTATCCCATGCACAAGTTGGAAGGGAGAGAACCTGGTAGCAGTCTTTACATTCGCCTGTAAGCCCAAAGAGCTGGATATAACATGATGTGCCAGTTATTTCGACTGGCATTAACAGTTCTTTGCAGTATTACTTTTAAATTTTTGTTAACTACTTCAACCTGTCCATTCGCCTGTGGGTAAAATGAAGACAAATGTTCTTGTCGAAACCCTAACATTGTGTACAAATCTGTCATCATGCTATTCTGGAAATGACTTCCGTGATCAGTCACTATCTCTTTAAGTATGCCGAACCGTGCAATAATCTGATTAAACTTGAAATAAGCGATAGTTTCTCCATCTGCCTTGATAGTAGGCATTGCCTCTGCCCACTTAATGAAGTAGTCGACGACAATGATAATGTAATGATGCCCTCCAACCGAAACTGGATTGCAAGTCATATAATCAACCCCCCATTTTGTAAAGGGACCTGCTGTAATCACGGGATGATGAGGAGCTGGGTGTGCCCTCATTTTCTTGGTGAAAAACTGACACGGACGGCAGCATTTCACCGCTTCCACACAATCTTTAAAGATTGTGGGCCAAAAATATCCAGCATGCAGTATCTTCTGAGCTATTGCCAACCCAGAAAGATGTCCCCCACAAGCTCCACTGTGGGCATCATTTAATACTGCTTCAGCTTCTTCTAAAGTTAAACAACGTCATAAGATGGAATCTACCCCACGTCGATACAAAGTATCTGAGATGATGAGATAGTTTTTCGCATGGCTTTTCAGCTTGCGTCGTTCTTCTCTAGAAAAAGTGGTAGGACACCTCAAAGTCTAGAGATATACTAAGATATATCTGTACCATGGGTCAGAGGAAGCAATAAGGAAGATATGCTCATTCGGGAATGATGATTCTTCCTCGATATGCTCTAAGTCACCCGGAAACTCTGAAATTAACTCAGCGAACACTAGTGATTTCTTTGACTTGGTTGATTGAAATACCAAATCGAACTCTTGTAAGATTACAATCCATTTGTTGTATTTCCCGTCGATGATTCATCGAGTGAGAACACACTGAAAAGGGTTGACTTCTGCTATCACAGTAGTTGTTCGTAAAAGTATGTAATGACGAAGCCTCTGTACCGCATAGACTGCGGCAAGTGCTAACTTCTCAACATGCAAATATTTAACCTCAGGGGTTATCAATGCGCGAGACAGATAGTAGACAACATGCTCTTGGAGCGTGTCATCCTCCTGAACTAATACTATGCCAATTGTATTAAGAGATGCTGCCAGATATAAAAGAAAATATTTTTTGTAGTCCGACGGGCTCAACAAGGGAGCTGAAAGTAGTTCCTTTTTCAAGGCCTCAAAGGATGCTTGAGCAACCTCGTCCCACACAAAGCAGGAGTCTTGTTTGAGTAGTCTCATAAAACCTTTCCTAATCTTAGCATAGTTTATAATAAAGCAACGTAAGAAATTAGACATGCCTTGCAGACTTTGAAGCTGTTGCAAGGTGCGAGGAGGAGGCAGATTTACAATCGCCTCAACTTTCAACAGGTCGACCATTATGCCACGATTGGAGACAATGAAGCCCAGTATACGTCCCGATTCGATGCAGAATACGCACTTATTTGGATTCAAACGAATCTTATATTGTTTGCATCTTTCAAACACAAGTCTCAAATGGGCTGGATGATCCCGTCTCTTTCGAGATCGTGCCGGGAGGTCATCCAAGTATGGTTCAACTATGTGTTTGATATCGTGAAAAGCGAAATTCATTGCTCGCTGGAAAGTAGCTCCAACATTCTTTAAGCCAAATGGCATCTTCCTGTAAGCAAAGGTTCCCCATGGGAAAATGAAAGCTTTTTTGTGCTGATCCTCGGGTTTGATTTGTATTTGATTATATCCCGAAAATCCGTCCATGAAAGAGAACATCTCATGTCCCGCACAGGCATCTATGATCTGGTCAATAAATGGTGTAGGATAGTTATCTTTCGGACAAGCTTTGTTCAAGTCTCGGAAGTCAGTACAGACACGAATGGTACCTTGCTTCTTATCAACCGGAACAGGATTTGAAACCCATTCCGTCATGTCAATCGGATAGATGAATCCGGATTTAAGCAACTTTTCAACCTCCGCCTTAATGGTGGCCGCTTTTCTAGGATTCACAGGATGGAGCTTTTGTCTCACAGGTTTTACGTTAGGGTATGTTGTGATAACATGCTCAACGATGGCTGGGTCGATGCCTAGCATCTCCTCATATGACCAGGCAAAAATGTCGTGGAATTCTTTAAAGAGCTTGGTATACGGAGCTATCTCTTCTGGAGAACAGTCTGCTCCAATGTAAATGTTTTCCACGACCCCGGGTTTGGTGGAAATGTTAATCGGAATTATTCTCGATATATTATCCATATTCCCTTCAGCATAAACGACTCTCGAAGTAGAAGGAAAATATGACAAATCAACAAATCCACTGGGTCTCAAAGAGAATTCTCCTCTCTCTATCTTGTCTAAGTTTGGAAGTAAGTAAGACCTATGATGCATATGTTCCTATGGCTAGTCCAGGCCCATCATGACTTCCAAAATGGCTTCATCAGATGGTAAGACCGTATCTAAACAGTCAAAAGAGTGGGTAGAATTCAGTGACCATGCTGGAGCATAGTCCATATCCGACTCAAAAGAGACTCCAAGACACAGGGACCTCTAGGTCTATCCTCTGGAATAAATTTAGTTGTCGTCGACAGAGGGAGACCAGCAACTGACAAGGCAATGATGTTTCCTTGATAGGAGCACGAGGTGTAGAACTGAAGTGTGGTAGTACTGATGGTAGGACTAACATACTTGTGGGTTTGGGAAGTAACTGGGGTCATAGAGTGGGTAGACTCAAACTTCCTTTGTTCAGAGCATGATGACATGGTTGACTTGGAAGCATAGGGAATTGAATTGTAGGTGTGGGGATCATAGTTCTTAGGGACTGAAGGGTATGTATTGACTCTGGGGGGTCAATCTGATGGGTGCTGTCGAGGGATTCTCAGGGTGACATACTGCAGAATACTCTGAAAAAAGGCGACCAAAATGGGGAAGCTGCCATATGAGTAGACGTGATCTGTTGTGGCGTCGAGAAGCACCATTGGGTCCTTCTTCGTAGTTTTAATGAGCTCCAAGAAGGGAGAAAAGTGTGCTATGAAATGGTACTGTCCTGTGGATTTTGTGAGCCCAGGACTGGTTGTGCTCATGGGTGCTTTCATTTTTAAGGAGTCTGAAAATGATAAGAAGACTCTGCAGTGGTTGTGAGTACCATCCTGTGGGTTTTTACGAGCCCAGGATGGTGATTGCTCATGGTTGCTTTCATGTTTAGAGAGTCTGAAAGCGGTAAGTGGACTCCATTGGTGTTCTTTTTCGTAAGTTAGTCTCCAAGGCCCGAAAAAGCATAAAATGATGCAAATGGAGAACTCTTCTAGCTGATGTGACTAGAGTATTCCTTTTTCATAATTAGTCTACAAGGTTTGGAAAATGGGTAAACTTATACTAGGTAGACGCCCTTTCAGATACGTTTAGCGAGCATGAAAGGAAGCAAGATTGCTCGGCAATATTTTCATTGTTTTAGGAGTCAGAAAAGAGCTTAACAGAAACTCCCTGAGTTCCTTTTTCGTAAAAGGGATTGCTCAGCCTGAAAAAGGGGTAAAGCTATACCGAACAAAAAGGGATTGATGAGAGCAAGAAAAGGTCTCAAGCATCGTCATGAGTGCGAAATACTGAATCCGGTGACATAAAGATTGTCAAAAAGGGGCAACGACCAATGTGGTACACAAACCGAGGTGATGAGTGGCATTTTGAAAAAATGCCCGAAAAGTATGGGGTGAAAGCGAGAAATGATCTCAAGCATCATCACGAGCGCAGAAAACTGAATCCGACGATATCAAACTTGTCAAAAATGGAGAACGACCGATGTGGCATGCAAACCGAGGCAATGAGGTGGCATGAGAAAAATGCCCAAAAAATCTGGAGGTGAGAGCAAGAAATGATCTCAAGCATCATCACGAGCGTGGAAAACTGAGTTCAGTGATATAAGACTCGTAAAAAAAGGAGAACAGTCGATGTGGCACGCAAATCGAGGCAACGAGGGGGCATAGGAAAAATGCCCAAAAAATCTAGAGGTGAGAGCAAGAAATGATCTCAAGCGTCATCACGAGCGTGGAAAACTAAATCCGGTGATATAAGACTCATAAAAAACAGAGAACGATCGATGTGGCACGCAAACCGAGACAACGAGGGGGCAAAAAAAATTGTCAAAAAATGGACCTAGTGAAATCAGGAAAAGGAAAGGATTATCGTGAAGTTCTCGCTGTGCTGATTCTAACGGTACCAACGGTTTGAGGAACAGATGTCGTATGATACTGCAATGGTTGTTTGAAAAATGGTCAAATTTCTATAAATAGGGTATGGGGACCATATGACGTGTCATTGTTACGTGTGAGTTTGGCAGAGCAATCAGAGCTCTTTCTTGATTTCCAGGAGATTTGACCGTTGGTTTTCGATTCCGCGAGTTTCAGGTAACCCTATTCGCCTCAACTTTTTTAATTATGTCTTTTTTGGTTAACGGTGGGCCCCCGAAGGCCGCAAAATTCCATGTTGGCCTTCCAATGTGGAATATCGCGGGTTTCACATCCTTTTCCACGATGAACATCCCGGGTTTGGGGCTGACAGTCGCGATGTTGATCGCGGCTGTCGGGCTGAAAGTCGCGATGTTCATCGCGACTATGGGGTTGATAGTCGCGATGTTCATCGCGACTGTTTGGTCAATACCCGCGATGTTCATCGCAGGTTCTTGGATGAAAGCCGCAATGATCATCGCGGCTTTTGATGGAAAAGCCGTGATGGAATTTTTTTTTTTTTTTTTTTTTTTTTTTGGTTCTAAAAAATTTTCTTTGTTTTTTGGCAGGATGTTGAGGAGACCATTGGTGTCATGGCGAGAGCAGGAGATGAAGGAGGACTTGATGATTCGGATTCGAACCGATCAGGGAGTCTGACAGGGTCTGGCTGTGAGTGGGCTCCTGACGTTCGCTCAGATTCCACCAATGCGTTCAGTAGGACCACTACTGAACAAATTGGTGAGTCTTTGGGTCCCTGTAGAGGGTGCGTTCATTGTTGGGGGTGAGAGGTTAGAGATCACCCTTACTGATGTATACTTTCTTACCAGGTTGCCTCGCTTAGGGGAGGTAGGGGATCTTCTGCCGAGGATCCCGGCAGGTTTGGATATCGAGGATCTCCTAGAGACCTTCTGTGTTGCTGGGGTGATTGTGTAGAACAATGCTTTGAGCCTGAGATCTTTGCGGGAGTGGGACATGCAGGCTGTTGGGGATTGTGTTCTGTGGGTGTTGGGTGTCGCGCCGCCACATCGTTTGTCGGGGGGACAAATGATGATGGTGGATTATGTGATGAGGGGGACGTACTACGTGTGGGGTCAGATGTTTTTGGCTGGTGTCCGGAGAGATCTGGACAAGGTCAGTTGGGAGGGGGGAGATTTTTGTTATGCCTCCTTCATGTGTTGTTTCTTCTTTGAGCAGGTACCGACTTTGCGGCCATGGGTGTCGGTTCGAGACGGGTTGGTGAGCGAGCTGCGCATGGTGCGGTGGGGGCAGATGATGCCCCGTGGTGGTGGTGGTATCCGCGGGTTCTTTTCACAGGATATGTATGAGTAGTGGGAGCAGATCCCCCTGCTGATTGATGACTATCCATATGCCGATATGGATTATCGAGGAGATCCGGAGATGCCTCGAGCCCAGGGACATGCCTGGGGTTTAGATGGTATGTTTTTGTGTTTTGTTCTCTACTATATCATGTGTTTTAGATGTTGGTCCTGTACCACCAACTGACCATGTGGTTCATAGGGGACGGGCGATGGTGGTCATTCCACCTCCTATAGCGGTACCACCTCCTCATGCTCGAGGAGTTGGGCCTCGTGGTCGAGGAGCTGGGCCTCGAGATGATGCCATGGAGGGTGTCCGAGAGACACTAGACTTGATCCTGGCAGGATTGCTAGAGGATGGGTGGAGGGATTTGGATCGGGACATTGTCGAGCGTTGTTTCGATGCGCCTCGTGAGTGGCACTCGATCTTGCTTAGAGCAGCATTGTTGGCGGCTGAGTGGAGGGATGGGGCTCGGCATGATCCAGCAGGGCCGGTGGAGGGGAGGATTCGGGTGCGAGATGATCCAGCGGGGCCGACGGAGAGGAGAGTTCGGGCTCGGCATGATCCGGCGGGGCCAACGGAGGTGGCACCAGAGGAACCTGGAGACCATGATGATTAGATGATCTTGTATCTACCCCCAAATGCTGATAAGCATATGGGGAAGTACCTTTTTGTACGGCTTATGTATTTTTGTATATTGGGTGCTGAGGGCACCTATGACATGTTTGACTATATTATGATGTATATATATATATGATTTGGTATATAGTCGTGTATGCACATGGATGCATTTATTGTCTATTTGCTTGCCTGTGGAGGCATGTTTGATTTTCTGTATGCCCGTGGAGGCACATGTTATGCACGTGGATGCAACATTTTGATTTTTGTATATGCCCGTGGAGGCACATGTTATGCACGTGGATGCATACATTTTGATTTTTGTAAATTCCCGTGGAGGCACATGTTATGCATGTGGATGCATTTTTGTAATTTTTTATATATGCCCGTGGAGGCACATGTTATGCACGTGGATGCATTTTTGTTTTAGCCCGTGGAGGTATATTTGTGTTTACTATATGGTTTGATTGGTGTGCCAGTCAAGAATGTTGTTGGCCATATGGTCTGCTACACTGTTGAGATTCCTTGGGACATGTGTGAATGAAATGGATTCAAACTATCGAACCATTTGTTTAGTGCGCAAGAATTTTCTGAAAAGACAAGGATTGCGTACCTAGTAATCATTGTTGAGCTGGGAAACAAGGAGTTGTGAGTCCAAGAAAACGTTAAGGTCACTTATGTTCATTTGGAGAGCTGCGGCCAGGAGACCGGTCACGACATCGTATTCAACTTGGTTGTTGGTGGCGGCACCTACGCACACTCCGTCGATGTGGATCAACTCATGTGAAGGGGAATATATTACCCAAGATGCAGAGGCCATATTGGGGGACCAACGGCTTGCACCATCAGTGAAACCGACGTAGCAGAGTGGAACAGGATCCATCTGTGTTCATGCAGAAAAAAACAAATATTTAGGTTTTTTGAATTTTTTGTGAAAAGCAAAATAAGACTATACAATAATGGATGGTGGTGTCCATCAGATTTTCTATGGGTAAAATCGCTTGAGGTACAACCCGTTGCATGGGTTGCGTAGGGGGTTGCCTTCTGAATTGGTCAGAATGTATGCTCCCTGTCCGAGGCAAGTGTGTATAATGTATGGGACTTGCCACCTGGACACAAACTTTCCTTTTCCGGTTTTGTCACGAGCTTGATCATAGGCGAGGACAAGGTCCCCTTCAGTAAAAGTTATTGGGTGGACATGTTTGTTGTAACTCAGTTTGGATCGATTCTTGGCTACTTCCATGGTTTGGAGGGCTGTGCGTTGATCTTCATCGGCTTGCTCCAGGAGTAGTAAGCATTGCTCAATTGGGGAAGTGTCCGGTAGGAGTTCAACGACCATATGTAGGGCTGGAATCTGGCACTCGATGGGGAGGATGGATTCGACACCGTGAACTAGATGGAAAGGGGTAAAACTGGTGGCGGTTTTGGTTGACGTGCGGTATGCCCATAGTGCCGGGAAGAGCATGTGGTGCAAATTTGATTTGTGTTTGTCCACAGTGCGATGGAGGATGGTCTTCAAAATTTTATTAATCGCTTCGACTTGGCCATTTCCTTGGGGGTAGTAGGCGGAGGAGAAATGGTGTTCAAATTTCAATAAGGTTGATAATTCTCTCCAAACGGCATCTTCGAAGTGAGAGCCATGGTCTGAGACGAGTTGCTTTGGCACTCCAAAACGAGCGATAACATGGTTGAGGAAAAAACGTGCTGCGGTGTCGGCTTTGCAATTGTAAGTTGGCATGGCTTCCGCCCACTTGGTGAAATAATCTACAGCCACAATGATTTGTTTATGACCACCGGATGATGTGGGATTACAATCTACGAAGTCGATGGCCCATTTGCAGAATGGTCCGACAGTGACGACTGGATGAAGGGGGGCGGGTGGGGTTCTTGCCTTGGGGGCAAAAAGTTAGCAGTTTTGACAATGTTTTACTGCGGTGATGTAATCAGTAAATAATGAAGGCCAAAAGTAACCTGCACAGATGATCTTTCGGGCGGTGGCCATGCCAGAGAGTGGCCTCCGCAGGCACCGCTATGGCAGTCATTAAGGACTTGTTCTGCCTCGTTATGAGATAGGCAGTGTCGTAAGATGGTATTGACGCCGTGTCGATAAAGTACATCGCCTAATAGGAGATATCGGGGGGCATGGTGTCGTATACGACGTCGTCCATCACGATCGATGTGGGGTCAAAATTTTTGTGTGCAGAGGTAGATTAAGATGTCATTGTACCCTGGGTCGTCAGAAGAAATGATGAAAATGTGATCATCAATGAGATCCGTTTGGATAGCGGGTGATGACAAAGAGGATGGGAGACCTGTGATGAGTTGAGCGAGTGCTAAGGCCTTGGTGCTCTTTGGGGTTTTGAAAGTTAGGTCGTATTCTTGCAGGATAATCACCCATTTAGCTACGCGGCCTTGAAGGAGGCGACGTGTCAAGAGGTAAACCATTGGATTGGAATTGGCTACAAACGTGGTTTGGCTCAGGAGAATGTAATGTCGCAGCTTTTGTACTGAAAAGACGACGGTGAGGGCCATCTTTTCTTCATGTGGGTAGCGGAGGGGTGGGCCTGACAAGGTCTGGCTCACATAGTAGATGACATTCTCTTGGCGAGCAGTATCTTCTTGCACAAGAACTCCAGATACGGCATGTTCGGATGCTCAAACATAGAGGGTGAAATCTTTTATGAAATCTGGAGGAGAGATCAACGGGGCGTTTGTGAGTGCTTTCTTTAAGTCAGTGAAAGTTGTTTCTGCTTGTTGGTCCCATATGAAACGGGTATGCAGACGTAGTAGTCATACGGAACCGTGGACCGTTGTGGCATAGTTAGGGATAAAGTGGAAGAGGAAGTTGGACCTCCCTTGAAGGCTTTGAAGTTTTCTTAATGTACGGGGTGACGGTAAGTCTACAATGGCTTGGACTTTCAAGGGGTCTACAGTGATGCCTTTTTCTGAAATGACGAACCCCAGCAGGAAACCTGATGTAACGAAAAAGACACACTTGAGAGGGTTCAAGCAGATGTTGTATTTTCGACAACGCAAGAAAACTTGTCGAAGGTCGTCTAAATGGTCAGATCGTTTCTTGGATCGAGCGGTGAGGTCATCCAGATAAACTTTTATGATTCTGTGTAGATCGTGGAAGCAATAAGTCATGGCGCGTTGGAAAGTGGCTCCAGCATTCTTGAGACCGAAAGGCATGATGCGATAGGAAAAGGTGCCCCATGGGGTATTGAAAGCTGTCTTGTATTGATCTTCTTTACGGATTTTGATTTGGTTATATCCGGAGAAACTTTCCATAAAAGAAAGGACCTCATGTCCTGCACATTCATCGATTAGTTGGTCAATGAAAGGTGTGGGGAAGTTGTCTTTGGGACAAGCAAGGTTGAGGTCTCGAAAATCAGTACAAACGTGTATGGTGCCTGCTTTTTTGTTTACTGGCACTGGGTTTGAAACCTAGGTTGTGTAGGCAATAGGATATATGAATCCTGCTTTTTGGAGTTTCTCAATCTCAGCCTTAATAGCTGGGAGCTTGGACGAGTGAATTGGTCGTTGTTTCTGTCGGATAGGAGGCACATTGGGCCAAGTGTCGATGTGATGTTCCACAATTTTGGGATCGAGTCCAGGCATCTCGGTGTAAGACCAGGTGAAGACATCATGAAACTCTTGGAAGAGTTTCTTATATGCTTGAGTTTCCGCTTGAGTGCATGATGCGCCTAGCGAGATGAGCTCAGGTTTTCCAGGTGTGGTGGAAATGTGGATTTGTATAATAGGGGAAATGTTGGACATGTTCCCCTCTTTGAAGGCATCTGGTGCTGGGATGGGGTCTTTGAACCAATCAACCTTAGTTGGTAGGAAATCTTTCGATTCGACTGATAGCTGGTTTTCTGCGGTGGATGTAGACACCTCAGGGAGGAAGTATGAGCGATGATGCATATTGTCCCAAGGGTAGTCCGGTGCAGTGAGTGTTTCTAGAATTTGCTCATTAGTATGAAAGTAATCAGACCATAAATCAACGGGTTCTAGTTTGTATGTGGTTTAAATCATATAGATGGTATTGATTTCTTCCGTAGAAGATGATTTCGGAGGGTAGATCTCCTCGATGAGGGGAGGAGATATCTCTAAGTCGGCATTGTTCATCTCATATAAGGCTGCTCTATAATCTGGGAGATCAGGGCAGTGGTGTGAATAATGGCCATAAATGCCACATATCGCACAAGGGTGGTTAGTGCGGAGCGTTTTGTCGCGAGGTTGAGGAGGTGGCTCAAGTCTTACCACTAGAGTTTCGGTGTCATCATCCAACATATTCATGTGTTCTTGGAGTGCAGGTAATTGTGGACATTGATGAGTGGCATGGCCTACGTCGTCACACAACGAGCACTTAGGGGGAATGCGAATAGTTGGGGGGTTTTTAGCTACCTTGGGGGTTGCTGGGGGGGTGCGAGTTGTGGGTCCAGTGTTATAAGTTGGTGGGCCTCTGCCCCCTATGTTCCGTAACGGAGGTGGGGCGTTTCTGGACGTTGATGCTGTAGTCACTATTGGGGGTGGTCTGTTTTGCAGATGAGTGACTAGAGGGGGTGGGTGGTTGGTAGTAGGGATAGGTTGTACCGGTTGTAAAATAATAGTCGGAGTCGGCGGGGGGCTCGAAGCAAGTAAGTACCATACAGGTATCCCTAATGTTAAACCAGGAAGGTTGAGTGTAGCCATTACTGGCGAACTAACAACTCTAGAAAATGGGAACAAGAATGGGATAGTATGAATTGGCGTTTTGCCAATATGAGTAGGCACTGTGGGTGTTTGTGGTAGTGACGAAGGCTGCTATGTGGTGTGCGACAAGGTGCACAAATCCAATGCTTTTGTTATTGGTAAAGGTGGTGAGATTGATGGAAATGTGGAAGGCATAGGTGACTCGGTGTAGATTCCAGGACCAATTGACGACACAAATTATGTTGGTACAGTTTGAATGGTTTGTTCAATCATTGGTAGCACATTTTGAGGGGCTGCGGGGGCATTAGGATCATAATATGTGAGTTGATCAATCTTGATAACACGTCCTTCATGTGGGAACATTATGAGGCGAAAAACAGATGAAGCCACTGCTTTCATTTTGTACATATAGCTACGTCTAAGAAGGAGGTTGTAGTCGAGCTGGGCATTGATCACTTCGATGTCGATAAGAACTAATTTGCCGCCTAGTTCTACGGGTACATTCGCTAAGAGGCCTTGTGGTTGAGCTGAGCGTCCGTCATAAGCTCGTAATTCCATGGTTTCTGCCAAGTTTCTGCCACACAAGGGTGGACATAACGCAGGTTGAAGCTCCTTCATCGATGATGCATCGATGCACAACAAGCTTTCGAATGTTTACTGATACTTGGAAATCCAAATTTGATGGCAATTGAGGTTCAACTTGGTCTAAGTCGAAAGCCATCATGTGTGTGTCGTCAGGGTCTACTCCTCCGATGGCGGATAGTAGTAGTTTTCGTTGTGCAGGGCATGTTTTCAATACCTCTAAAGCAGACATAGCAGCGGGGGATTGTGCCAGGTCTTCCACGACGTTATAATTGGATGTTGCGCGAGCATTAGGATTATTGTTTATCCTTTGCAAAGGGATGCGAGGGATTTTAGGTCCTTCGTCCAATGACATATTTGGTGTGCGTAGTGGTTGATCTGGTGGAAGGGAGGTGGATGCGTCAGTGGGAGGAGTTTTTGGGGGTGGGCCGTATTGATTCCTGCGAGTTTGGAGGTTAATGTCATTGGATGACATCATTAATAAATGGTGTGTGCCTGGATCCGTATGCTAATAATCAGTTGCGGTATAGGTGGTTTGCTGCTGGGGTGCAGCAGATCCTTGTGGGGGATCCATAGGGTGAGTATTTACTAGTCCCTATTTTGGTAATGGGTTTTGTAATATCATGGGTTGCGGTTGATTAAGTGGAGGTGGTTGTCCAGCGTGGCCCTGGCGTTGGGCATCGTCAGCCCAAAGTTTACGTGCTTTCTCTAAATGGGGGCAATTGTGAGTGTAGTGTCCATAGACTCCACATATAGAACATGGATGGTTTGTTCTCAGGTTATTGCTTTTTGGCTGCTTGGGATGACGATCAGGATTCTGGTTGGGAGGAGTAGCATTGTTATTATTTGGAGGATTGGGAGGTGGTGGACCTTGATTATGTTGTTGGTTGTTGCCGCGGTTACGTCCTCTTCCACGGTTTTGTTGTCCACCCTGGTTGCATTGGTTGTTTTGGTGTTGGGGCTGATTGTGTTGTGTATACACTTTCCCTTGAGTAGTGGGAGGATTTTGGGGTGCTGCAGGTGCGGTAGCAGGTTGCGGTGGATAATAAGCTGGTGGGGCTGGAGGTGGTCTAGTTTCCTGCTGGGGTTGTTGGTAACCCTGAGCTATTGGAAGTGTTGGGTTAGCTGGTGTAGCTTGCTGTGGGTAATACATTGGTTGTGCCGGTAAATGAATTGGGTTCTGGGTGGCTGGTTGGTTATAGTATGTGGGTGGTACATATATCAATGGCGCTTTCCCATGGCAATGTTGTGGACAAGAGGGTCCATGAGTGTGATGAGTCTGATTCGTTGGAGCATACGAAGTTGTTGCTCCAGAATTAGATGTAGCCCTAGAGAGGTCTGGGTCATTTATGGTGCTCACCATGATAAAAGGTTTATTTTGTGTCATGAATTGGTCGATAATACCATCAACGGCATGTGATTCCCCCGGAGCGTCACCGCGTGAAGAATCACCTCGTGGGGCGTCTGGTATGATGGTGTAGAGACAGCCTGACTGGGCATAAATCAGGTCAAATTGCCTGATATTTTAAGATAGCTTCTTCCTCTGACTGGGGTCGTTCGGAAGCTACCTCTTTGGCTATGAGGGTAGGAGTGATTTAAGAAACCAGTCCAAAAATATGCGGTCATCCAGTTTTATCTTACAGAGGCTACAACGCTTGCGCCACTCATGGATATGGTCGGTGATGTGGGTAGCTGTGTTTTGTCTGCAAGACAACAGTATTTCAACTCCTGCATCATAGTGTACAGGTAGCTGAAAAAACTAAAGGAAAGTGGAGGCGAGAGACGTAAATGTATGGTGGGTCCCATGTGGTTGTTCGATGTACCACTTGGCTGTAGAGCCAGTGAACGTTCGTTGCAACAGTCTTAGTCTAATGGAGTCATCCACTATGGATTTAGATGAACACCATAGGTGAAATGGCATTATGTGGTTTTGGGGATCCTCCCCAGGTTTTCCTTCAAACTTGGGTATGTCCGAGGGGAGCTTTGTAGGCATGGGTGGCCATGTAGGGTTGTGCCTGATAGGATCGTTGGTTAGCCTGTCTGGTAAGTTCAGACTAGCCATGTAAGGTAAACTAGTAGATGGGTGTGGCGTAGTGACTGGGACATAACTATTAATGGTGGCATTATGTAGTGGTCCAGTAGCCCCTAAGGGTATGCTAGGTATTGAAGGTATGTGTCCTCCAACCGTTGTGGTTTGGGATGGGCCAGCGCTCTCAAGTGCAACATGGGTTGCAGAGGGGTTAGGAATTCCTGGGATCTGGGTTGTGGTAATGAGAGGTGGTGTAATTCCTATGTTGGCCATACCCATAATAGGAGGTAGTCATGTGTTGGGAATACCTAAAGGTGGAGTGGCCCCTATATTAGGCATGCCTAAAGGGGTTGTTGTTACCATGGGTGGCACAGTAGTAGAAGGGTTTGTGGATGTATCTCCAATAGTACTGGTGAAAAGTGGGTTGTATTATGATCCAACCATGAGGTTGGTTGGTGATATTTCAGTAGGGTTTTTGGATTCAGCCTCAGAATCAGATGTAAAGTGAGGCATGTCAGAATTGGATGACTGTGTGTTTGGCCGATGACGTGTCGAGTCAAGGGATAAGGCTCTACATCGATGACGTGTAGAGCCAAGTATATCGAACTGAGGGGGTTCACCCTGAAGACGACGAGATCGTCTTAAATTCTCAATGGTGAGAAATATTTTAAAAAATTTCAGTGTAAGGTGGTGATGTAAAAAACTTGAAACCCTAATGCAACAATGAGTGCAAGAGGGGAGTGAAAAAATAAAGGCTCTCAGGCCAACAACCAACCTCAAAAAGCACTTATTATAGTAGTTGTGCTATAATAAGTGGAGGGATGCAACAAAATTGGTAAGAATACCAAAAGTCAAACAGTTCCTAGAAAAAAGGGGTGTTACTAGACCAAAGGTGGGTAATGTATCATGCAAACACCTAACTAGAAGTATTGTGAGTCAACAAACGATATCCTCTGCAAGGTGATGAAATCCAATTCAGACAATATAGAGTGTTGAATCAATGGCTAGATATCCCCCTACCGGGAGGGATAACGGGTAGACAATCCTAAAGAGTGGCAACTAGGATACCCCATTCATGACACGTTCGGTTGGGTGAATTTGCAGTTTGGTTCTATTTCCATTGCACACCCTCTTGGGTGTACACCGAGAACTTTGAAAGGTATCCTTCGATTACTGAATGGATTGCGGTATTCCACTCAGACTTTCGGAACCAGTCTGGCTACTTCAACCCTCCTAAGGGAGAGGCCTTCCCGATAAATTGGTTGATAACCGTGTCAAAATTATAAGGGATTTTGGTACCGTAGAGGACAACCACTATGTTTCAAATGTAATAATTGAGGGGTGTTATTGGAACACCTATCCCCTCAATTCTACCTAACTACAAAATTCTTTTAAGTGCTCCCCAAGTGGGGTTAAAAGTTTGTTGAGTTTAAGGTAAATTTTAAGGCTTAGTTTAAATTATGTGGCAGAGTGGATGCAAATTTGGTATTTAAATTGAACTTGATTTGCCTCGCTTGGGCGATTGATTACAAATGAAAGAAAAGATGCTTCTAGTTTTGCAAAAAATAAAGGCGGTTTTGAAATGTAAATGCTTGAAAAAACTATTAAAAAATAATGGATCTTTGAAATAATTTAAAGGGAAGCAAATAACATAAATATTTCAAGAAATAAATAGATCTCTTAAAAGTTGCTTGGGCAAAGTATTAAGCAAATAAACAGTAAAACCTTGATCTAAATAAAATGCAGAAAATCTTTCTTTCATTTACTGAAAATTTTTAAAAAGACTTTTAATAGAGAACATATAAATAGTAAAAGATTTAATATGGCTGTAAAAATGCAGAAAAATTAATGTTGTAAAATATGCTAAATGGACATAAAATACAGCAAAAACTAGTTTCAAAAAATTGGCCGAATTCAAAAAAATTGCATCGAAGGTTTTGGGAAAACAGCCGCGATGTGCAGCGCGGGTTTCGGCCGCGCAGTCGCAATGTGCAGCGCGGGTTTCGGTCGCGAAGCCGCGATGTGTAGCGCGGGTTTCGGTCACACAGTCGTGATGTGCAGTGCGACAAGTGGCCGCGAAGCCGTGATGTGCAACGTGTAAAATGGCCGTGAAGCCGTGGCGCACCGCGCGGAAAAAAGCCGCGAGGTCGCAATGAGCCGCGCGACTGTCAGGTGAAAAGCCATGAGGCGAAAGCTGAAAAATGGATGCCAAAAAACGAACCCGAAAATGGAAATTTCAGGCTGTTAATGGCAGTAGAAAGGGCCAAGATCTAGAACAACAATGGATCTGCTGTCTAGGATGGCAGATCTATGAATTAAAATGATTAAAACTAACTAAAACTGAGATCTAAGAATTCGAAGCCAGCGGAGTCGCCAAAAACTGTTGGCTTGATTTTGCAACCAAGCTTTGTGTAATGGGCACCTATCAACAATGTGATAGCAGTTTCAATATTGAAAGCAAAAACAATTATAAATTAAATATAAATCTAAACTAGCATGTGCATATAACAAATAAAATTTTTTAAACACGATTCAAGAACAATAAATAAAAGAATAGGTTTTTTGTATTAAGATACCTCAAATGGTGAGGATTTGTGTTGAGCAACTCCCAAGGTGAGTAGCTCCAAGCTCCAAAGGTCTCTTCTCCAAGATGCTGAAAATGGCCAAAAGTCTCATGAGAGATTTTGACAGTGTGAGGATAGGATGATGGATGGAAAGTGAGGAGCCCCTACCACCTTTTTATAGTTTTTGGTGGTGGGGAATACCATTATGGTTTTGAGGAAACCAATGGTATTGACCAACATGGTTTAGGTACCTTTTCCTTCCTTTTTCCTTTTTTGAATATTTTGAATATTTTTATTCCCTTTTTAATATTTTTGGAAATTCTGGACCCTTTTTTAGGGTTTTTTATGCTTTTTGAGGAAAAATATTCATTTTGAGGGGAAAAAGGGGTGTATTATGGTCTTTTGGTGATCTTTTGATGGCTTTAGAGGCTCAAATGGTAGAAAAGTGGACAAATGGGTCATGTGAATAAGGAAATGAGCTAGTGAGCACTTTTTGGGTGTTAACAGCGGAGTCACGATATGTTCCATTGCAGCATGTTGTGCTTCCATGTAGGCTACTTCTGCAACTGATAGAGGCACTGAAGGTTCTAATGTAGTGGGAAGGATCTACGGATCAGTTCTTAAACCAACCGTGAAAGTTTCAGTAGAAGTACCCACATTAGAACGCATAAAAAGAACTGGAGAGGGAAGGTCAAAAGTGCCTATTAATGACCCGTAAATCCCTGCTCCTAAACTCTCGCTTACTGGGGTGGTTTGATCAATTAATGGAATTGTGGACTCCGAAGAAGTCTGGTTGTTTCTCTGAGTGAAAGAAAGCTGATCGACTGTAACAACCTTACCTTCAAAAGGGAACATAACAACTCAAAAAACTGCCGATGCAATGGCTTGCATGGCATACATCCAACTTCTGCCTAATAACATGTTGTAATCAAGCGAAGCGTCTAGAACTTCTACTTCTACGACAACTGTCTTACCGGACAAAGTGACATCAAATGATGGCAAAACTCCACATGGACGGAAATTCCTGCCATCAAATGCAGTAAGCAATGTGTTAGAAGGGGCTAATTCAGGAGAACCCAAATATTTCCAACAGGAAATTGACATTACGCACGTCGACGCGCCCTCATCTACGACAACTCGTCTAATGGTCATTGGGCCATGAACGACTTCTATATGAAGGGAAACGTGGTACGACAACTAGTATTTGATATCATCCATATCAAATCATGTAGACATGTTAGAGGATTCCATACTTCCAATAGCTACCAGAAGTGCATTTCGTTGTAAAGGACAACTTTGCAAGACTTCTAAGGTAGACATAGCACAAGGGGTCTGGGCTAGATCTTCAACCACATTGTAGTTGGAAGCAGCCCGAGTGTTGGGATTGTGCGATGCCCGTTTCAAGACACCTTTCAGGATCTTGGGCAGTGGGTCCACAGGTATGTGGAGTGGAGTAGAAGATTCTGGAATATCCTTATCCTTCTTCTATGTGTCCAGGGTGTAATTCCTTGCTCTCGTTTGTAAGAGTGCATCCGATCTAACCATGTTAGTAAAATTTTGATCAACCGAAGCATGTGTGGTGCCCCAAGTATTGGAGGTGCTAGAAGATGAACCCTTCCCCTTAGGGAATGGATCTTTAAGTACAACAGGTTTCTTTTCTTGAAGTAGCTTCTAGGCTACTTCAAGTAGAGGGAATTGGTGAGTGAGGTGGCCCTACTTTCAAAGTTTACAAGGGAACTTAACCTTCTTCTTCTCTTTGTTACCCTCCTCAGCATTCTCATTTTTGGGCTTTTGATGGTTCCCCTCTCCTTTCTTGCCCTTTTTTTGTTGTTGGGATGCCGAGGGCCCTTTTGATTGTTCTGAACCTGGTTAACAGATTTAGAAGTAGAAGGAGAGGTTGTGATGGAAGTAACTTCTGTAGTTGATTGTTTGACAGATAAGGCATGAACCTGTTTTGTCAATGCTTCGAAAGCTGCAGAGTCAACTAAACCTACTATGTCGTCAGCATGCGGTCCAGGTTTAGGTTTGCTCAGATTAGTATTTGATTGCGGTGCATCAGGTATGATTTCATAAAGTAACCCAGATTGTGCGTAAACAAGGTCTAACTGCTGGGTCCATAAGATGGCTTCTTTCTCTGTAGACACTCCAGAAGTGGCTACTTCCTTAGAAATATAAGGAAGGAGTGATTTCAAATACCACTCAAGAAGGAATTCTGGAGGTATGTTGGCTTTAATGAGCCTCTTCCATCTTCACCACTCCTGAATGTGATCAGATAAGTGAGTGGCTTTATTTTGCCTAAATGTAGACAAAAGGTCTGTTCCGGCATCATACCAAACAAGAAGCTGGAAGTGATTAAAAAAGACAGTCGCGAGATCCCCAAAATTAAAGAATGTAGCTGTAGGTAACTCAATGTACCATTTGGCTGGAGTACCGGTTAAGGTCCTTTGGAACAGTCTCAACCTAATGGAATCTTCATTTAATGAGTTCGAGGAACACCATAAATAGAAAGTAGTGACATGGTCACCAGGGTCCTCGCCAGTTTTGCCTTCGAATTTTGGAATGTCCAAAGGTAACTTGGTAGGAACTGGTGGCCATGTGGCATTGTGATACACCGGATTGTTTGTCAACTTGGAAAGGTCTGGCAAGTTTATAGTTTCCATAAATGGTAAATGAGGTCTGCAAGATGGCAATTGATAAATTGGGGTCATAAAGGGGGAACCACCCATAGTCTTACCCATGAACTGCTGGTAGGGGTTGCCCCCGGCCATCTGCTGGTAGGGGTTGCCCCCAGCCATCTGCTGGTAGGGGTTTCCCCCTGCCATCTGTTGTTGCGCGAAAGTATTATTGAAATTCCCCCACCCATATGAAAGTGGGTTAGTGCTCTGTGGGTTCGTCCACTGTGGCTGGGTGTTAGCCCCACCATATTGCTGGTTAAAAATGTTACCCCCTCCTCCCAAGAATAGAGATAAAGGGACGTTTCCTGCAGGCATATTAGCTTGATTCAAGTTGGGACCTGCAAAGGTATTAAAACCAGTAGTAGCTGACGAAGATGGTGCAGTCATGGTACTCATGACAGGAACAGTGGCAGAAGCATTTGGCCCTACAGTGGGTGTGGAAATCCAAGTACTGGGTATGTGATATGACGGTTGAGTTACGGGAGGTGGAACAAGATTCATGGTACTGCTAGGTCCAAAAGTAGGTGTAGAGGTAGATGCCATAGTTGTTGAACTCGACATGCCTAATGTACCAGTATTAAAGCTGAAGGACGAAGTCGGAACATAAGTTGTTTGTGCCGAACTCGGTGTAGTAGTAGGAGGAGTATTTACAGTATTTGTATTCATACCTATTGTGGGAGTCTGTGGAACTCCCTGTTCGCCTCCTGTATTAGTCATAAAATTCCCAGGTGTGAACAAGTATGCACTATAATCAGGCTACTGGAAACCAATGGGTAACAGAAGCGGAATATTAAGATTAGTCAAAGGAGGATTAAATGGAGTACTGAACTCACCAGAAGTGAGATCTTCAATCTCAACTGTACTAAAATGTTGCTGATCTCGAGTCCCCGGTTGTGGTTCCTCAGGAACCTCTATTTCAGGGCTTTCTGTTGCAGTTTGTAGTTCTTCAGGAAACTCTATTTCAGGTTGTAGTTCCTCAAGAATTTCTATTTCAGGACTTTTTATTGTAAAAAGTTCCTCAGGAAGTTCTATTTCACCAGTGGTTTCCAAAGGAACACTGGGGTCTACCCTCTGTCATCTAGCTGGTGGTAGTGGTTCTATTCTAAGTGGGGGGGAGGTTTTTCAACCTTCTCAACCTACGAAGTTCTTGGTCTTCCACGATTATATATAAAATAAAGCTAGAAAAACCTAGTGGCCACTAAGACTAGGGGGCAAACAGCACACCACTAAAAAATCCTAAGTATGCAAACCAAGCAAACAAGATGCCTTCCGGAGAAGAGTCTGGGATGATGAGGGCCCAGAACAGATCAACGAAGGATGAAGAACAGTTACCCGGGGTCCACAATACAATGACTAAGGGTGCAAGCGCTGGAATCACCCAACTGCCCTCCCAAAGACCTGCAAGGGATTTCCTCCCACGTCTGTCCTAGGTACAGCAGATATACCCTCCACTGTCACCTATGTATGAACCTATGGTCAGATACTAAGGATATCACAACACCGAAAACTCCTGGGGGAACAGTCTCAGGTCGAATCGGAAGGCATGGGTAGGGTAACTGAGCCTGATGATCCAGGTGGATATCGGTGGCGGCCCACCTCTTCCAACTGGCTCAAAACAATCTTCTGGCAATTTTGGTAAATTACTATTTTTAGCAGTTTTTCGGGTCCTGAACTTCCGGAGCCATTTTGAGGCCCTAAACGACATTTTTTGGCGATTTGGGGGACCAAATGGTTGCCATCGACATGCATTAGGGCCCAGTCGGAAGTTGTAAATCTCGGATAGACCTTCCCAACGGGCTACCGAGCGCCCCAAACGGAGATCGTATGCAAAAGTTATGACCCCGGGAAGTTGACTGTTCAACTAACCACCTTGGGGCCACAAACTTTATGACGGTTCATCTTCTAGGGTTAGGTTTTTGGATGTTTGGGATTCTTTCCCTCATGCTTATGATAAATAGGCCCTTTCGGCCTCTCTTTGTATTCATCTTGGCACGAATGAGCATAGCGGCCACATCTCTTCTCAGAGATAGCTACCACCATTCCAGCTATTGTATTTTACAGTCTGTTCTATTTCCGCTATTTAATAGAATATGTGTTTACTGTATCACTGTGTTATTTGCAATATATCTCTGTGTATGATTCTGTATATGCTATCTTTTGTTTCGTTCCCACATAAATCCGGATCAGTGGTATCAGAGCGGTCTGCTCTTTGATTGTTTCTCGGTGCATGTCCCCGACGAGGTCAGGATACAAAGAGTTGGGTCTCGAACTAGTTTCACTTGGGGAAGACCACTCTCGCCGCCCCAAACGGCCTCCCATGGCGGAAGAAAAGAGAGACGACGGAGCAGTAGATCCTATCAAGTTGTTGCTCGAGGAAGCCCTCGCGCAACAGAGGAACGAGATGATGGATAATTTTGCCCAAATCCTTCAACGCATGCCAACAGCGGCAAGTGCACCCTCAACGAGCAGCCATTTCGGAGATACGACTCCCTTCAAGGTACAAGTTAATTTTGATATCCCTTTATTTGAAGGCCAAATCGATGCCGATGCTCTAGATAAATGGTTGAATCTACTAGAAGGGTATTTCTCTGTCCACCGATTTTCCGACAGGGAAAATATCATCTTTGCGCTCCTTAAGGCCGTCCCCCATGTCAAAAATTGGTGGGAAACTTATTGTGAGCAAAACTCATCAGACGAGTCTGGATTGTTTGAATATTCCAAACCCACTTGGGCCTCTTTTATAGATGCCGTCAAGGAACAATATTACCCTGTTGGAAACTATGATGACCAGTACACAAAATGGACCATTCTGCATCAAGAGAGGGACCAAACTGTGTCGGAGTACACCAACAACTTTCATACCTTGCGCACAAAGCTAGGTATCAAGGACTCCGAGCGGCACCTAGTACTGAAATATCACAGTGGCCTACACCGGTACATCCGAACAGAGATGGATTTCCTGGAAATCTCTTCACTCGGATCCGCCTATCGATATGCTGTCAAAATAGAGCAGAAATTTCAGCAAAAGAACAAGCGTGACTTCGGACCTGCGCAGAAGCAGGGCAAGGGAAACTCTAGCTCGCAGAGCACGGGGCAGGAAAAGGACAACCAGTCCCAACCACAGGCGAAGAAGGGTAAATAAAAGACAAAGAAGGACACCGGGAAGTGGTGCGAGTTCCACAAAATCCCCTGGCACAACACTGATGATTGTCGCTCAAAACAGTCATTGGTGGCTGAGATCAAAGCTTCGGAATCAGATCCCAGTTCCGATTCTGACTCAGAACCTAATTTCACAGCCGCGCGAAAAGGGAAGCAGATCATTGATGCAGAACCCAGTTCCGTTGTTGCCACCACACAGATTCAGCCAGAGGAGCCTGAAGAGTCGGAGGCAGAGGAGCGCCTTTTCCACTCACAGATGTGGGTGAAGGGAATTCCCCTACACTTTGTTGTGGATAGCGGCAGCCAGAAGAACCTAATATCAGAAGAAGTCATCAAGAGATTGGAGCTACCAATAACGCCACACCCACAACCATACACCATTGGATGGCTAAGCCAAGGACGAAGGATCCGTGTCAGTCACCAATGTCGCCTACCATATGGCATCAAGCCCTTCAAAGATGAGGTATTGTGTGATGTGGCCCCACTTGAAGTATGTGATGTTCTCTTAGGACAACCATATATGTGGAAGCGTCATGCTGTATATGAATCCCGACCTCGCAGTGTCATTGTCACTTTGGGAGGACAACTCTATCGGATACCAGAGATAGTTGCACCTACCCCAAACGAGCAGGGAAGGAAGATAATCTCCCACACTGGGAAATTTTCCCTATTCGCAATGGCCACTAAAGGTGAACATCAGATCGCGGAGACATCCACAACCTCTGCAGATTATCCTTCTACTCAGCAGAAACAAGAAAAACACAAAGTTAGTGCAGCATCGCCTATTTGGGTACCTCCACAGTGCAAGGCCACGCATTCAAGGGGCCCCTCCAAAAAGAAACCATCCACATCGGTGCATACCAAGGATACCACAACAACCAAAACTGTTGAACAGCTCCAACGCATCCATCAACAAAAATTACAACCCTCTGAAGATGTCAAAGTAAGGCAACCTTTCCACTTCGGCAAATGTCGCACCAAGAGCTCAACTCGACACACAGCTCGACATATGATAAGGGATTTAACGCAATGGAGACCATTGCTTCCTAAGGAGGGAGGATTGATCCAGGTGGATATCGGTGGCGGCCCACCTCTTCCAACTGGCTCAAAACAGTCTTCTGGCAATTTTGGTAAATTACTATTTTTAGCAGTTTTTCGGGTCCTGAACTTCCGGAGCCATTTTGAGGCCCTAAACGACATTTTTTGGCGATTTGGGGGACCAAATGGTTTCCTTTGGCATGCATTTGGGCCCAGTCGGAAGTTGTAAATCTCGGATAGACCTTCCCAACGGGCTACCGAGCGTCCCAAACGGAGATCGTATGCAAAAGTTATGACCCCGGGAAGTTGACTGTTCAACTAACCACCTTGGGGCCGCAAACTTTATGACAGTTCATCTTCTAGGGTTAGGTTTTTGGATGTTTGGGATTCTTTCCCTCATGCTTATGATAAATAGGCCCTTTCGGCCTCTCTTTGTATTCATCTTGGCACGAATGAGCATAGCGGCCACATCTCTTCTCAGAGATAGCTACCACCATTCCAGCTATTGTATTTTACAGTCTGTTCTATTTCCGCTATTTAATAGAATATGTGTTTACTGTATCACTGTGTTATTTGCAATATATCTCTGTGTATGATTCTGTATATGCTATCTTTTGTTTCGTTCCCACATAAATCCGGATCACCTGAAACTCAAAAGAGTCCCCAAACACGATCCAATCCTAGTATATGCTTGAAACAGAAAGTAGAAGGAGTATTCCCAACAATATGAACTCAGAAGACCTAATGCATAGATCCCAGGCAAGATTTGAATGAAGTGGGTTTACCTGTGATAGTCGAACTACGATTTTTGCGTAATGTGTGACCTTGGGTGGTTTAAGGTGATTTAAACCCAAGATCCTAACCAAGGCTAGTTGGTGTAGTGTATCCCTAAAAAGAAAATTGTTGCTATTTAATTTTATTAAAAAAATTTAGGGCTATTATTACTCAAAAGGTAGTGTGTTTGTGTGGCGTGGTTGCAACACGAATGCAAAGTGCATAAATTATAACTTTCAACAACAAAACTTTTTATTTTCTCATTTAATGTTCTTTCCAAATTGAAACTGAAACAAATCTAAGCAAATTTCCTTTTTGTTTTCTTTTAAAATTATGAACAAAACAAACTATGCTATTTTGAAAAAGATATAAGCCTCACTATTCTTAAGCTATCAAATTTTTTCTTTTTTTGTTATTATGAACGAAAAAAAACTCTAAAATTATGAAGCAAATAAGACTTATACAATATGTGTAAGTATGGAAAAAAGGGTCCTAAGCTCACAGTTGTTAAAACAATGGCTCGACAAAGGCTTGTCCTACAAGTTTTTTCAAGAGAAAAAGCCCTCACACTTGGAAACAAAGCGGATAGAAAACAAAGAAGAAAGATGCTACAAACTGGAAATCAAACTCAAGAGGAATGTCCCAAAGCACCAAACCCTAATAAGACCACTAAGCCAAGCAATCGGTAGGCAAGCGAGTTAACAACCACCCTACTAAGACAAAGACTGAAATATGAAGCAAACTGAAGTACTCCAATCTCACTTGATACTGGAAAAAGACAAATAAGTCAAGAAATGTTGGAACTCAAAAGTTTGGAAGACACCCTAATGGCTCCAAAACGGACCAAACCCTAAAACAAAGGAGAAGATGCCTAAATATCAAACAAATGTTTCCACAAACAGCAAATGCAAAGCATACAGGTTTGTAGGTTAGCAACACAATGTCAGGGTATAGGTAAGCAAACATGTTCGCTAAGAAACAAAGCTTAGTCTCCAAAGAGAGTAAAAAGTGGACCAAACACTTCAAAAGCAAACAAGTGACCTAAAGATGACCAAAAGGACTCAAAGAAGGGTACTGAGACTCAAAGAAAAGTTGCAGACCTCAAAAACCAGTCAAGAAGGCCCAAAACAAAGTCAGAAACCTACCCAAAAAGGCAGAAAACTCAACCAAACCACCAACAGAAAGCTACAGGAATGTACCCTACTGTGCAGTAGGGAAACTAGCGTATCTGGAGAGGTGGGCGCTACTTCATAGAGATATACTAGTGTATGGACTCTACTGTATGTATAACTCAGGTCTTAAAGAGTCCAAAAACTGACTTTGAAAAGATGCAAAAAGACTGAGTGAAGCAGAGAGAAGCAAGCAGGGGATACCTACAGGGCTTCTCAGCAGATTAAAGGGATTAAGAGGTTCTGGAAAGACAAACAAGAAAGGTTTCCTAAAGCAGAAAAACAACCTTCCCCAACAGAGTCGCCAGTCTATTGGCGGGAAATACTACCCTATAATGAGGAAACAAACATTATCAACTTAAGGGGGTGACAGGTAAACATATTAATTGTATTACAGAGATGTTTATGAATGGAAATAGATTAGAGACTTAGAAACATACCTTATGAACGAAGTTTGATCCTAGCTCTTGTCCAACCTTGCGCTCAATCTTCAAGTCAATCTCTCGTTCAATAAACCTACAACACAAGTACCTTTCTCAGTTTATCTTGGCCAATATAATAATGATGAAATTGAACTATGATTCAAACATCAAGCATTAACCAACATGATCCAATAAAACACATAATTCAATAAGTACTTGATTTGGGATGAGAAAGATGTTTCAACCTTTTATTGTCAAAAGCAAATGAGTAATACAAAGTATACCTAACTTTGCAGCATGCTCATGCAACTTGATCTTAGGCTCCTACTCTTCTCTGGCTTGGAAATCTTCCAGCATAACCTCCTCCAATACAAGCTTCTCTAATGAAAGAGTCTTTCTATAGCTCTCATGTCTAACCCCTCTCTTCATTCCTCCTTGTATATATAGGACAAGGGAGGCAGTTCAGGTCGAGAGGTAGTTGTAGAAGAAGTTGGGGAAGTTGGAAAACCAACTGCAACTAATCCTCATTCATGAAATTAATTATTTTTTAATCATATTTTGAGGTGTACGCTACTATTTCACAGTGGAGTAGCACCCAGGGTGCTACTATAGTGTTTTATAACAAGCGTTCACCAATTTTTAGATGTTGTACGCTAGTCTATTGAAGAGGAGTCGTGCCCATGAGGAGGTGTATGCTACTATTGTACACTGGAGTAGGGTACAGGCACTAGTTTGTTTAGAGTAGCGCCCATGTCTCAAAATGATACTTTTTAGGGTTTTACCAGCTTGCAAGGAGGTCGAGTAGGTCAAGGTCTCATCTAAGGTCAACATGCTCCTCCATCCAAGTTGTCCTTTTGTGTGATCAACAACTCAAGATGATCATGGACGGAGAGGTGCAGGTTTGACCTATAACACCCTAGAAAGGGTTTGGGACCAAATTTTGATGGCTTGGGTCTTAAATGAAGCACTTATATGACACACAAGCCATGAACTAGGCTCCAAACCACAATATAGACCCTCCAAGTGAAAAGTGTGTCTTGATAGTGGGATCTAGACCCACTCTAAGATTTGGCACACCAAAGAAAGGCCTTCTCACCCAAGACATGTTTGAGGCCAAATTTCAATTGCTTAGGCCCTAAAAAAACTACTTCTTATGCACATGACATATGAATGAATACTTGGACCACAATACAAGCCCACCATAAGGAATATTTGGCATGTGAGTGGGATGTGAGACTAATTTGGAGATTTGGTAAACTAGGGAAGGTTCTCCTTTATCCAAACATGCGTTGAGGACAAAACTAAATAGATTGAAACCTAAAGTGTCTATTTATAAAGAATATGGGACATGAATGGGGACCCAAACTTTGACATAGTTACATCCTTTGTATGGAATCATTGGTCCACAAGTAGGATACATGCCTAATTTTGAGGTTTGATGCATTGAGGAGGATCTCCTCACCCAAGACATGCTTTAGGGGCATGCAAATGACCCTTAACCATGATATCGGTCCTTTTAAGGAAAAATTTGGTCTAAGGTTGGGATACAAGTTTATTTCATGGTTAATGACACTAGGAAGGGTATCCTTAGTCAAGGCATGCTTCAAAGTTGAATTCCAATGGAATGGTCCTCTTTCCCAATACATAATTCTTGGTCAATGTCCATATGCTTAGAATATATATTCTTCTTAGAGGACATGGTATGGAGTCAATACCCAAGGGATTAGGCTCATGGTTTATTAATAGGGGACCATAACACAAGACATGCACTCTAGCATAAATATTTGTCCTACAAGTGGGATACAAACCCAATTGAAAGGTTTATCACATGAAGAGCAATATCCTAACCCAATACATTATTCAAGGCCAAGAATAAGCAATTTCTATTCCAAATGTTTATTATATGACTTGTGGTTCATCCATAAATCCATAGATCATGACACATGCCCTAGGGAAGGAAATTTCTCCTTGGCACATGCTAATAGTTTCTCCTTGGGGTTAATTCTCTTTTTAAATGGTGGAGTGTCCACATTCTACTACATTTGTAGTTCTCTGTTACATGTCTTAAGTTTATATTTTTTCTATTGGTGGGGCCATTTGGCAAACAAGCAAGTGTTGCAAATATCTCAAGTTAAGTGCTAGTGAGGGTCGAGTTGCTCCTTGGTGGATGATAATAACACACAATCATAGTACCATATGCTCAGGTTACTCATTGCTTCCAAATTTGTGTGAAGAAGATAGCTCCAGTGGACATTTCCAGTCATTGTTTAGTGGTGAAGTGGTCTCCTGTAGCAGCACATTGAGAATGAAAGGAAACAACACCTACAACAGTCCCAATGTTATGATTACATCAACTATTGCTTGAGAGAAGTCATGGATCAGTTGTAGACTTGATAAGTTGTCTTGCATCATTCTTCCTATTAATTGAACGTGGCATGTCACCAATTACTTCTACTCATCATTTCTAGGCATGTACACCATTTTCTAATTAAATGTTCAGATCTGGTGCATTTCTTTAAAGTCTTTTCCTAGTGTTAAGTTGTTGTGCTATGAAATTTTAATATCTTAACAAATGACGTACATTCCCACATGATAACATGCAATGAAACCATTACACATCAGAATCTTACTTTTCCAAACAACTAAGTATCTACAACAGTTAGATAACAAAGTGTTTAAAGAATATTCAAGTATGATTGAGAAATCAATACATTTTCTAGCCATGTGGATGGATTTGGGGAATTATCCTTCAAGAATAGAAAATTTATAAACATTTAGAGTCACCATTGGGATATCATCAAGAGGGATTCATAGATAAATTCCTACTGTATAAAAAAAATGAGCACCCAGTTTATTGAACTTGGCCAATTTGGTTGCTTTTACCCCATGCCTCAGTTGTAGAACATTAACTATCTCTCCTTCAAGTGAATACTAATTTTATTATATAATGCAAATAAATACCGCATGGGGAGTCTTGGGTGCTTTCGTTTTGCATTTATCCTTCTTCCGTCTAAGTTGTTCTAAAATCCCAACAAAAGTGCTAGTGATGAGATAAAGGGCCAGCCACCACCTTTGAATTGCATGAAGCATTCTTTCTTTCCAAATACCTTTTTATCAACTTAAATATCTAACACATACACATCTAACTTGTAAAGATTCTGTGATGGTTGGTTTCCCTCTCCATCAAACTTGCTAGGTTGTTACTAGGTGACAATAGGGAGTGTTATTTAGTATTTTTTCTTGCAGTACTATTTTTGTCAATTTATTAACTTCCACAATAGGGTGTATGCTAAAATCTTGGAAAATGTAAATCCCACCTAAACTTTATCCTTTATTTTACTCTATATAATATATTTCAATATTGTTTAGTTAAGAGGATATGATTGAGAAATCAATACATTTTCTAGCCATGTGGAATTATCCTTCAAGAATTGACCTTGCAAGGAGCTATTGCATATATTTGACCTTCCATCTCTTTGGCAGGTCAAATAAGAGGTAGTTACAAGGAGATATTGCATATAAGAGGTAGTTAAAAGGAGCTATTGTATATATTTGACCTTATTTGACCTTCCATCTCTTTGGCAGGTCAAATAAGAGGTAGTTACAAGGAGCTATTGCATATATTTGACCTTATTTGACCTTCCATCTCTTTGGAAGGTCAAATAAGAGGTAGTTACAAGGATCTATTGCATGGATGCATGGATGCATGGTTACCCCACATTGTCATGATTTTATATAAAATTGGCATCCAATATGCTAGTTTAGATGTTATATTGCTCATACTCTAGATATCGGGTGTGCTTGACAGACTCAAACCTTAATTATTTTCCAAATTGTGTGCCAACAATTATGGGAATTAATGTATGGGACTTGTTTGTTTATCGTCAAACTCATTCCCATGGCCTATATACCTCATCACACATATACCTCATCATGACCACATGATCCGTGTGGACCCTTCTTCATACAATGATGATGAACTTTCAGGTTATATGGAACATTTGTACATTTGAGAGAGAGATGACTGGTTGTACCTTTCCCACCTTGGTTGATTTACTTTTGGTCATTACACCTTGTTGTTTATTGATCTTGTGGTACCTTGTCCTTGGCGTGTGGTTAGTAGGGTAATTTTTCCCATCTTGAGTTGTTTGTACCACCCTTTAATGTTTATGGTCCTTTGGGTACTATGGTTGTTTGTCCCCTAAATGACCCTAGTACCCCACCTATGA
Organism: Larix kaempferi; assembly: GCA_027924585.1. Lineage (NCBI taxonomy): Eukaryota > Viridiplantae > Streptophyta > Pinopsida > Pinales > Pinaceae > Larix > Larix kaempferi. The sequence goes on along the minus strand of BSBM01000687.1, from coordinate 6,827,277 downwards.
TTTATGTTATTATTTATGACTCCTTTTTATTTTATTAATTTACTTTTAATTTTTAATTTTTAATTTTTATATTTTAATTTTAATTTTAATTTTTTGTATTAAGTAGTTAGGACTTGTCCTGTCAGACAAAATTGTTGGTGATCAGATCTATGTTTTTTTGTTAAGCTTTTACTTGCACTAAGACTTTTGTTGTAATCATTCTTTGTGCTTTATTTAACTTTTGTTATGAATGTAACTGTCTTTGTCTAACTACTGTTGCATGCAACCTTTCTCTCTCTCTCTCTCTCTCTCTTTGGTTTGTACTTACCCTTTAGTAGGGTCAGTGGGTTCCCAGTGTTGGTTGACCTCTGAGAGGTATAGTTTTGACTGAAAGTAATATTTCTGAGTATAAAACAAGAAGGTTCCACATTACAGTGTAAGTACCCTAAATCTATCTTCTTTACTCATGTTAATGTTGATTAACTATTGTTAGAAATTACATGTTACTGAAGATTACTTTAACACAATGAGCCAATTGGTAGTGTTAATGTGGAAAAGTCGAAATAGATTAAAATTATGTTTTGTTATTGTTGTACTATCTAGTTTCAGTACTTGTTTATTAGATGTAATTTTGTATTAAAGTATATTGTTTTTTTTATTCCTCTACATAAAACCCTAACTCTACCAAATATATATATATATATATATATATATATATATATGGTAAAGTAGAGATGTTAGTTAAATAGTGGGATGGCTGAGTGTGCCAAGGATACCACTAATGCATAGTGCCCTGTTGAATACCTTGGATACTTGTGGACATAAAACATGCAAATGTGTCACAAACCTATGTTTGTGTAGGTAGACTTAAATATCCTCTAAGAAAATTTGTGCCTCTGTGACAACTTCTACCACCTTCGAAAATTATGTGTACTGGTAAGGTAAAAAAGCAGTAAGCTTATATCTGATTTTATTGGAAGAAAGTCATTTCAACATCCATAAGACCTTACATTATTATAGATATATGTTTATTGGACTTACATATTTAAGAATGTCAAAAATATATCACTGTTGATGTTGTTTGTGTTATTGCTAAATTGACCAATAAAATAAAGGAGTTTACATACCACCATTCATATCTTAACACCCAAGGGTGTCTACCTCTATGGATTTTCTAATAATATGACATGACCCATGACATAATTTTCTCATGCAAGCCAATTAATTCACCTTAGAGAACCTTATCATCATCCTCTTTTAGAATTGGGATCACCTTTACTCTTTTTTTATTATCCAAATTTCAAAGCATATTCCATTACTCTATGTCCACTTTTTTATATCCAAATCTCAAAGCATATTCCATGATGATTTCGAACTATGTCTCACATAGTTTAACAACACATAGGCTCGAAATTTTGATGATTCCTTCTTATACGAACTCGAGGTATTAAAAAATTATTTTGGCCATTTTTTCCAATTTTGAACATGTAAGACAATTAAAAGAAAAATCCCTTACTGAGCTCGGGGGAGAATTGCTAACTATGTATGATGATAGTGGAAAATGCATGCCTTAATGCCTTGTAATTTTATAATATGAATTGTGCATACCCAACAAGGTCCTATTTGAATTTTTTTCCCATGGTCCAGGTAGAACCAAACAGAAATTTGTCAAATATTTCTTCCTCGAGCGAGGGGAGTTTAGTAAGACTAGATGAAAGTGAGTCATCCAGTAGGTCTACAAGAGTTATATCAACTAGATGTCAAAAGATCGGAAGAAAATTCCATAGACGCAAGGATTTTTTTCTCGCTGAAGGGGGGTCATGTTCCTATGATGATAAGACAATAGGCAACATCGAGGTGCCCTTGAGGTACAAACATCTAGTGAAACAATGGGTACCCAAGGATCTTCCTCAACTAAACACATATTTTTGTGTGAACCAGAGGATATATCGAATTGCACCATCGTCATTACATGGTTTGGGGTTGTTTTGCATGGATAACATAAAGGCCGGTTACAGCAGATGTACATAATTGATGGAGTATGTTGGAACCTGTTACAACTACAAAGATTGGATGCACCTGGTCCAATATACACAAAGTATGTGCAGATATGGATTGTTAGCAAATTATTTACAATTGAAAGACAAAAATCAAAATAAAGGAGCAACGTTGTACATTGACGAAAGGCCAAAAGCCACAGGGAATATTGCGAGGTTTATAAACAGTAAACAACCAGGGTCTACAATTAAGCAACCCAACTGCATATTTGAGGGACGTGAAGAAAACCGTGTTTTTGTATGTGTCATTAAATCAATATCTGCAGGGGAAGAGTTGCTTATTAATTACAATTTGAATCAAGTAGATACAGACACAATTACTATGGGAGTGGTACATCTAACAATTTACCCAACCTTTTATTAATTAATTTAACATATTAAGGATATTTTGTTAGTCTATTGTTATAATTTTGTTTAAATTTTCTATATTCACTTTGCAGGTTAGTGATCAAGGCATCTCCCCAGCAGCTGGTCAGAGGAGTACAACTTCCTTGAGGCAACAGGTATACATCTTTGTAATAGTACAAATATAATTTGAAAAAATAGTTTTTTTTTTCATGAGTATATTCGTTTGGTTTATATAATGTTATTTGTATATTTGTTGCAAAGTGTTGATCGGGGAAACCACCTGGTTGTTGATCAGACTACAACATCCTCAGGGAAATAAGTATATCTGATTGTAATTGTACAATTTAAATACGTAAGTTTTTTTTCTTATTATGTTGTTTCTGTGAGTATTTTGGTTTCGTTTGGATAATTGTTTCTATGTTTTTGAAGCAGGGTGTTGTAAGGGGCACCTCCCTAGCAGTAGATGATACCGGACCTGCCTCGAGGCAGCAGATATATATCGATGCAATTGTACAAATTTAATATGAACAAACAATTTTTTTGTTGTGTTTTTTCATGAGTATATTCGATTCATTTAGATAATGTTATCTATATACTTGTTGCAGAGTGTTGATCGGGGAAACCACCCGGCTGTTGATCAGATGACAATAGCCTCGGGGCAACATGTATACCTGATTGTAATTGTACAATTTAAATAAGTCAAAATGTTTTCTTATTATGTTGTTAACGTGAGTATTTTGGTTTCGTTTAGATAATGTTTTCTATGTTTTTGATGCAGGGTGTTGTAAGGGGCACCTCCCTAGTAGTAGATGATACCATACCTGCCTTGAGGCAGCAGGTATACATTGATGCAATTGTACAAATTTAATATGAACAAAAAGTTTTTTTTGTTGTGTTTTTTCATGAGTGTATTCAATTCATTTAGATAATGTTATATATATATATACTTCGTGTAGATTGTTGATCGGGGAAACCACCCGGTTGTTGGTTAGACGTCAACAAACTCGGGGAAACGGGTATACCTAATTGTAATCGTTCAATTTAAATACATCAATATGTTTTATTATTAAGTTTTTTCCGTGAGTATTTTGGTTTCGTTTAGATGATTTTTATATGTTTTTGATGCAGGGTTCTGATCAGGGAACCTCCCTATTAGTAGATCGGGGCAGGTCCCCTTTAACCATTGATCCGATGAGTAGACGATCCTCGAGGCAGCAGGTATAATTAATTGGAATTGTACAATTATAATATGGAACATAATGTTTTTTTGTTATGTCTTTTTCGCGTGTATATTGGTTTCATTCTGATAATGTTTTCTACTTATTTTTGGCAGGGGGATGATTGGGGCAAGTCCCCAGCTGTGGATCAGACGACACCAGCATCGAGGCATCAGGTAAACCTAATTGTAATTTTAGGAATCTATCATGATTGATATGTTTTGTTAATATACTTTTTTCCTCAGTCTATTGCTTTCACGTCAATAATGTTTTATATATTTTTGTTGCAGACCACTGATTCGACGTATGAACCAGTGTTAGAGCAATCAATAGCTTTTGATGTGGATGAGTTGATGCGTGATGATGACATTGGTTCTTCTCTAGACACGATGAAGATGATAGAGAAGACCTTGAGAAAAATTAATGAGGATATCCTTTATCTGCTATTCATTCAACCGTAGACAGATGAGATTAGAGCCAAGGTTGATGTTTTGGTACAGAGATCGCATGCCTTGAAAGTAAGTTGCGGAATCTTGAATCATAATATAAATTCATTTAGTACTTTATAATTTTTACTTGTATATGATGGTGGACTTATAAAATATGGTTTGTATTTACATGATTTTCTACGACCACACACTAGTAGTCAAGGTGTTGTTGGCCCCAATGATGCTTGTGGAGAGTCGTCACATGAGCAAACGACTCCACATACATCTCATGTGCCACTATTGTCGATTGAACAGTCGGAAACATGTTCCACAACACCCCCTATTCTAGCTGCGAGTGCACCCGCTAGTGATCGGCGCACACCAGATCATGCAGAAGAAGGGGTCGATGCAGAGCCTGCTAGTATTGATATTGCTAAAGGAACATTTCCTAGATATTCCAGTTTCCCTAGCATGGGTACAATACAAACAACGTTTTTGGTGGACGGAGAGCTCATTCCAATAAAGATAAAGAAGATCCCAGGTAATTATGCATTGTTCAAGTTAAAGTTTATAATTTGATTGTAATATATTGATAAAACATTATCTTTCAACTAATGATGGCATGATCGTTTTTGCAGGAAATGATGTTTTTTATAAACATCTAAATGATTTGTCCTTGGAGATATTTGGGCCCACCATTTGCACAAGGCAGGATAAACAAATTAAAAATTTAAAAGGTGAGCTCACTAATCGGTTGGTTGGCTTGTTCGGAAACGAGACCTTTAATAGAGTCGCGGTCCTAAAGAAGGTTGGACAACATATGAAGATTGTCCGGAACCAATATAGGGTTCACCTAGAAAGGAACCCTAGGTATGAGCACCCTCCGATGATTCTATCTAGAGAGTGGAAATCCCTAGTGGAATATGGAAAGGATATGGCTCTGAGAAAAGAAGGAAAGCTACCACCAGGCACAGGGAGGTATGCAATACTTTCCACAATGTAATTCTAAACCTTATTATTATTAATTTACATATCAAATTTGGAACATCTAAAATATTTCAATACTTTCATAGTCTGTCTTACACATCAAAGGCCAAAAAATAAAGACAAGAAAAAAATGGTCAGCACAAGCTTGGGCCTGGTGGTTATTTGAATTTGGAGGCACGAATTGTAAGTATCAAAAAACCAATAATGCATTCAAATAATAAATTGCAAATTATTTTCGTTTTATTGCACCGCAAAAGGTAAATTCATGATGTTATGCAAATATATAGATTGACTGATTCAAGGAAGTGCCCACTAAGGAAGACTTGAAGCTTCACTTCCAGCATGACTTTGGAGCTGTTGTTGAACGTCGAAAAAGCTTGTCTGGGAAAACACAGTCTTCTAGTGATCCATCTTGCGCACAAGTATATAGAATCTATATACTTTAGTGAAGATTTATTACATGTGCAATATATTCGTTATAAATAATTACCATAAAATAGTGACTCTGTTTTGAGCAGGAAAGCAACAATCCAATCAATGTCGAGGATGGACAACAACCAATCAAAGATCATGCTTCGAATCCTGGTAATGAATTTATTCATATGCTACAATTTTAAATATTGCATTGCAGATGGTGAACATTAATTTTACTTTTCCATGTTTCAACTGCAGAGCATGTAGAGGGTCACACTATACAGGTTGAGCCTAGACAGGAATATGAAGTACATGATGTGGCCACAACAGGTAAAAAAACACCTTTGTAATGTTTTTTTTAAATGAAATACCTATCATTATAATACCAGAATATATCAATGTAACATTTTCAAATTATTGTAGCAAATCAAGACCCCTTGCCGCAAAATCCACGTCGCGAGTACTCTAGTAGGAAGACATCATGGTAAGATGATGAACTACCAAGAACTGAACAACAAGTTCCAGAAGATGAGTTTCTTGTTGATTTTGTAAAGAGAAAAAAAATAGAAATAAGTGACTGAAGAAATAATGTGTACTAATTATTTTTGATAATATAAAGTCATGTATAATTTTTTGCCTACTGAATGAATGAATGGTTTAATGAATGTTATCTTTTATTGAATGAATGGTAAATGTTTCTTTATGATGAAATCTGCATGTTTGCACATAATTTTTTTTTCAAGTACATGCATTGGGTATGTGGAATTGAGAGTAATGTGAGGGGGGGAGGGGCCATAAGAGCTTCCACCTTCATGTGGTTGGAACTGTTCAGTAGAGAATATTAAATTATTCTCAAAACAAAGAGGAGCTCAATGAATGGCTACAGTGGTTCCTTTCTACAACCCACTTGCGTGTCACCTAAAATTTGACAATTTCTTGGGGCTTGTTATGAAACTAAAGCATCTTATCCTACTTTCCAAGCCTCTGACAAGGTAAGGAATTATCCATTTCCCACAGTTATTTATTTGAAGCATTATTGTCATAGCATGTATTCCATGACTTATAAAAATTCTTCTGGTCTATAATTGTAGTTTTGAAATTTTACTATGGCTATTTCACTCATCCCTTGGAACTTGTTACATATAGCCTTGGGCAACATTTTGAAATTTCAGAAGAAAATTTTTCTTTTTGATGTGATTGGTGGTATTATATACTTTGATTTGGTGTTCTCCATGTTTCCTCAGGTGAACTCTTATTACCCATTATTTTACTTGAATATTATTGTAATTTACATTATTAAATTAAAATGTTCATTATTAATGTTTTTTTTATTCATTGAGAATACTGAGACTATATTTTTTTAGGTTCATTTCGCTATTTTCATAAACAATCAAATCTTTATTTGAGGTGTCCTACTATGAATTATTACAATAGGAAAATATTTGTAGTATGTTCAAAGATGTTTTGAAAGGTAAAGAAAATGTAGACATTGTCAAGCTCCAAAAATCAAGGGAAGTTGTTCCAAGAAATTATAAGTATCGGCAGCAGATGTGTATTTACAAGACACAGGTAAGAGAAATTATGCAATATGACATACTTTTAAATTGTAGCTTCTTTAAAACATTTTTATTTATAGCCATACATTTTCATAGTTCTTTCAAAACTATTGGAATTTTTTGTACACAATTATAGAAAAGACAACTAGTGAATTATTGAGTCCAAAAAGCATAACATTGTAAGCAAAAGAACTCCATTCAACGGTAAAGGAGGTCTTTTGGTTGTCCTGTTTTTCCATCACGAAATAACTTTAATTATAGATAATCTTCTAGAAGATATCTCGTCTCTTATTCCACCACTCATTTAAGGATTATTCAGAATAACTATTAAAGGAATGGATGCTCTTGCAATTTACTAACTGTAAGACCCCCAACTTGGGTCTCCTTTAACTTTAATATACAGTCAGATATTTCAGATATATTTCATTATTTCAGTTCTGTTCAAAATTTCTGTTTTGAATTTTCTAACTTATATCTATTTCTATGCATGTAAATTATATCAAGTTACATATTTTTCATGTGCAGGTGAAATAACATATAACATATAATCAGAAATAATAATTTGATAGAGTAGAAATGATAAATTTACCTGCTGTAGAATACCTGTAGGTATAGCTTGCAGATTCCCTTTGTTGTTGTCCCCGTTTGCCGTTTCTCCTTGCCTTTTTCCCTGCAGTCAAAGCCCTCCCCACAGTTCTGAAACTCAACCAGCCAAACCAGTTTTGCCACCCTGCCAACTGGCGAGGTCTCGCCGACCACCCAGCTCCAAAGGTACCCCTTTGGACCCCCGAGCCCAAACCGAGTACAAGCCTAATCTGTTGTATCCCTTTAGAAAAACAAACTCCAACAAAATCCCCTCTTTGCAGCTCTCCTCTCCCAATTTCTGCTCTCCAAAACTTCTCCCAAAAATCCTAAGGTAAAAGTCCCCTTCTCCTTCCTCCCTTCTCCCTTTTATCCCCTTCACTTGCCGACTCTCCCCCTCATTACTACCCCTATCCCTCACTTAAATTTCATCCAACCCATCCATTTACCATGTAAGTCCTCGAGCCCTCAACTTGGACTTGGACTCATTTAATAATTTAAAATAATATAAAAAGGTGTTGGTTGGGGTCACTTCCCAACCGTAACTTCCCAACCGTAACTTCCAAATCAATTAAATTTAATCCTTTTATTTCATATAATAACTTAAATAATTTCCTTACTCATATTCCAATATTTAACCATTTAATTAATCTTTTAATTAATTAATCCAAGCACATTTTTATAACTTGTTACATAATGGTATATGACATTGTTCGTAATTTACATCCTGGTTATAAACAACTACGGCATACTTATAAGAATTAGTAATATATATAAACTAAACCTTATCCCTATATTTCAATTAATTAACAATAATGGTCAATTGATTAACTATTATTAACCTAATCATTTAATTAATGGTTTCTAATGTTTATAATATGTTAATTCCCTCTAATTATAAATCCACTAATTCAATTTATCAATTATGAACAATAGTCCTATCAATGTAAATCATAACATTATTAATGTGTAATTATATTAATTAAATAAAATTAACTAAGATTTAATCGACTTTACCTGGTTCCATTTTAATTACACCTTAGTTGTAATTATACTACTTAACAATCAATCAAGCATCTTACTCAATTGCATTAGTCACTACCTAGGTTAACTTTAGCTTTGCTTATTAATCAACAACAATTAATTATTAATGGACAATAGTTAATCATTAATAAACATTATTAACTCTAATCGACTTAATTAATCTTAATCCACAAAATTTAATCGTTAATCTACATTATTAACATTAATCATCATTATTAACTTTAATCGACACTGTTAACATTGATCAACAATAGTTAATTACTAAACGACAGTAATTAATCATTAAGCGACACTAATTAACATTATTACTCAACAATATTTCATGTAATTCATACTATGTAGGCGAGTTACGTAAGCGTAGCTATTGCTTACATTCCTCACGTAAGTACACTAAAAGTAATAATTCACATACATCAATCATAATCAAGGAACTTATCTTTTACCGACACATGTTTTAACATAGTTTGCAAGGTACAAATCCATTAACCAAAATCCAAATTACGACAATTCATACATTATTGATTTATGACACATACTAACCAAGGGTTTTACACACCTACAGTTAAATCGTGTATTCACCCCTACTTCACGCTACACCTATCTACCTACATCATCACTAACTTCCACATCCTATCCTGTCCTCTGCTGGACTACCTTGGAATGTCAAGTCATGACCGGTTCTAGCTAGAACCCGTAAGCGGAAGTGTCGACTACATCGACCAAGCTTCCCCAGCAGGCAACCACCAGTCATCATCACACACCTTGGGGAGCGCGCCGTAGCACATCCCTCCCATGACTCTGGGTTTTGGGGATAAACGGTGGGTAAAACCTCCACCCCCCTAATGGAACAAGGGACTATGTCCACCCGACATAACAACAGCGTTGCACTTGTACTCGGTCTGTCATCGTATAACCGATCTGGGCAGTTGAGTTTCCTGAAACCCTACCCCACCCATGTCATAACATACATCATAATAAACAACATAATAACCATACGAAAGTAAACAATGCATCACTCGCATACCATTTTATCTTTCGAAGTCCGTGTCCCCGAGGCCCTCCCACCTCGTAGGATCTAGCTATCACTTAGCCGTTTCAACCTGTAAGTCAGTCCTCGACATACAATATAGAATATCGTGCATAAATCCTCGAGATGTACACACATATATTTCATCATAACATAACAACAATAAACTCATTCATTCGCCATGCACCTGGCATAATATTCATTATTTCAACATATAACTGTAACGGTATCCACGTACCCATCATTCAGTAAATTCCATATATTTGACATAATTAACACATGATGCATATCTAAACATGAATACCGATCATAATACTATCATCACACACACACATATATATATCGGCAAAATAATAGAACCATATGTCCACAGTGTCGTCAACCGACGAGGTCTCACAGTCAAACAAATATAACATATAATAGTAGTTCAGGTAGAAATGTCAAAACGGGGTGTTACACTAACCCATCAGTTCTAGGATTAGTTAATATGTTATTTTTCCACTCGTCAAATTATACATATGATCCATAACATACTTCTCCATGGAATTTGTTGTAGACTCGGTGTATGGCAGCCCTTGATAAAGTTCTAGGTATTGTATTACCCTAGCACCATTAAATTCAAAAGTCATAGTATTATCCCATTGGTGACGCCTTTTTCCACATTCTCTTTAATCAATGCTAAGCATTGGGGGGAGTTGATTTCCAATTTGGGAGGTTTTTACACTTTCATATTTGAATCCTTGGTTACGTGTGATGCTCTTATGCAAATAGGTTGAATTACAATGTTATCTATGATATTCTAGAGAATTAAATAATTCACAAGAATAAGTGATATGCCATGAAGAGGCATGTAGCTATTTTATATGATCATTGTTTCCTATGACCCCATAATGAACCAATATTTCGTGTGGCTTTCTTATCACACTTGATTATCAACATGGAACACATTGTTAGCTTTCTTGTCACACTTGATTATCACAAAGAAATATTTCAATATAGTATCACCTTGAGATGCATAAAGTTGGTGAAAACTGTGAACGAAGAGGCCATGTTGCACTAGGATTTGTTTAAAGGACTGTATTGAATGTATCAGAAGAGAAAATAACCCCAAACTATAGTATTAATGTCAATAACTAGTGTTAAGGTTACTCTCATAAAGTATATAAAAAATATTTTATGTTAACCAATAGTAAAATACTTAGAACATAATCAAATTATCTCAGACAATGTCAATGTGGTATGGAGGTTGAAACTTTATGCCACATTCAGAGACTCATGGTAACCAATAAGGTAGTGAAATGTATTGATTAATCAACTTCAACAATTTGATTTTAATCCTATAATTCATACAATGACAACAATATAAAATTGATTAGAGGATTGTCATAAACATAGCTTTATACTTCCTTCTATTGTGAACACAAACACCAATATGTAATGTCAACTTATGAGTGAACTAGGAGGTTGTTTTATGAAATTAACAAAGAAGGACTTGTTGTAAATTGTTTGTAGAAGAATGACAAAGATATAATGACAATACCTACTAGTAATATACTCCTCAAAAATATCATAGATCTTAAGTATGTTGAAATCCTTGCCAACAATAGTAACATGATATTAGTTGTGTGGTTTAGGGACTGTGCAAATGAGGTCTTATAGTTATGACAATCAATAGAATAGTGTCAACAATGATCACTTAGTATTCAAAACAAAAAAGAACACTTTTCATCATTTTGATCTCCATAAGACATCAATAAATACATGTGAAAATAGTGCTTAAGTATCATTAGGAAGATGTATGACAATGATTATTTTTGCATCACAATGGAAGCAATAGTATACAAAGAAAATATAGTGATGAAAAAAACCAATGGAAACAGTTCATGTATTGATGTCCAAATAACTTCATTAATAATGTGGATCTGAAGGAGAGGTCAAAGTGCTTGCTCAATACCAAATCATTAACTAACTCACCTGAATTGAACTGGATTCCATATGAAAGTTTTCTCTTTTTATCACATAAAATATACTAAGGTTTTCATAGATAGTTTCCTCTTCATTGTCACACTGACTTGATTTGGGATGTCATTTACTAGATTTTGACCTGAACTTGTTTTATTTGTTGACATGACATGATAGTTTGATTTATATTCTTGAGAGGTTTTGTCAACATTATTTTGAATAGTAGGAAATTTCTCTAATTGCTTGAATAAATAGGAATATATCTCTCATAGTTAAATTCCATTTCTCAGTACAATGTGGGTGTGTTTTGTGCCTTAAAACAATAGTAAGAGGCTTCATTTTGTAGTTTTAGGCATGTTTGTGGGTGGAATCAATTATGGACACAATTTGGGAAAACTTGGGCATGATTCATCCTTGCTTTGACCTCCAAGTGGTTTCAAAGAACAATTTCTCCACAATCTAGGCATGAACAAAAACAATAAACAACAACTAATTTATCATTTGTGCATGAGATAGACCTAATATAGTAGAAATCCTAATCATGTCTTGACCTCTTAACAATAATAAAGGGTACTTTTGGGTATTTTTGTGCCCCATAACCTATTCACTTTGAATTTTGGGCATCAAAGTAGCATGAGAACAATGAAGCAATTTCCCAAATTTGTTTCAGGGCAGTCATATATTTGCAAAGAAGTCATTTGGAGAGGGTTTAATTCTCTTTGGAAGACCCTGTGTGATGTTGGAGGAGTCTTAGGCACCATTTGGAGGGTTGTTTCGTAAAATCTAGGACTCATCTAATGAAAAAAATCTAGGCCATCACCTTTGGAGTCTTCTTTCACATGGACCCATATGTTGGAGCATCACTTTGATGGTTTCATTGAAAGACGTCCAACTTTTGGAGTATTTTGCACATTGAGAGGATTGTTGTATTTCCTAAGTGCCTTTAAGGTGTTTTCATATCATTCTAATGGATTTTACATCCCTTGATTATGTTTTGTTTGGACTCTTCATGCCTTGTTTTGGAAACATCTCACTTTATATTAGTGTATTCCCCTTGTTGGTTCGGATCTCCATTTGTTGGAGTCATTGGTTACATATTATGGTGTATTGGATGCCTCCCTTTTCAATTTAGTCAACTTAAATCCTAACCTCAAAGTAAGCTTAAATATAAAATGAGAGAGAGGAGATAAAATTCACTACTAAGGGAACATTGTGTCACATACATATTGAATTTATATATCAATCATCATTATGTGTGTGTCTAGTTGCTTGTTTCTTTCATTTATTTATAATGAAGATTGGATTATTCTTACTTGTTTTCATAAGGAAATATCAACAACTTCAAGTGTTCTAGATTTTCTAATCTCACTAACGGAACTCAGTGTATGGCAGCCCTTGATAAAGTTCTAGGGATTGTATTACCCTAGCACCATCAACTTCAAAGTCATAGTCTTCTTCTTCAATTCAATGAAAACATAATTATCAAATTAGTTAACTCCTGATCACATGTTATTCAAAGATACTGGTTATTGCTTATTTGGAAATAGTATTTTTTTTTAAATTATCCACAGTCGTCGGATATCTGACTACCATTCAAAAAAATCCTACAATGCCATACCACCGACGACAAATGTCGTCAGGCTTTGAATTTTGTTTGTGGGTAAATGCGTCGATTATCCGACTACCATTCCAAAGAATCCGACAAATTTTCCATGCCACCGACGACAAATGTTGTCAGAATTTCACTTTTGTTTGCGGGTATTTGTGTCGGTTATTTGACGGAACTATACCTCTCATAAAGCAATTTTGGTCGTATATTCGAAGGCTTCGTGCTTGGATATTCAACCTTGGAGAAAGTGATGGTGGTCAAATATCCAACGGAGATGTGGTTGGATATTCAACCTTCCATGAAGTAATTGTGGTCGAATATCCAACCCAAATATTAAAAGAATTGTGGTCGGTTATCCGACATTGTAGTGTCGGATATCCGACGATACCGTATTGTTGTCGGATATCCGCCAAAGTTGAACCGACGTTTAAAAAAGGAGAGGCTTGTCGGATTGTCGACAACGTGAAGTCGAAAATCGGACATATATGACATCGGATTTTGGGTTCAGATTTACATGCGACCCCAAAGCATGGTGTAAATACTTTCGGAGTAACTCAAAAATACAACAAGATGCAAAAATGCATTTCAAGTAAAGAATGTTGAGATGGAAGCAAACATGTATAACCACTATATAAATAGAGAAACAACTAAATTATGAAATGATATCAAGGTCAATCTAGCTACCATGTAAGAAAAATAGTAGCTGGACTATAACATCTAAGTATTGAAATAGGGAAAGAAGTTGTATGTCTAACAACCATGAAAACAGAATAGCAATTATACTATGAATGTAATGATAAAATGAAATGACAAAAAATATTGTTAGTGAAAGATACATGCACTTACTTAGGTGCAAGCAATGCCATGGAAGAGCCTAATTTGGGGTGTACCATATGAGAGAAGACAGCCTTCTTGCACATGCTAGTAACCTAGATGTGATTATTGTAAATAAAAAAACTATCAAACCAAAATCATTTACAGCCAAAAAAGGAAATTAAGAAGATTTAGTAGTAGATAGTTGTTCTCACTTGAGTATGGGAACATGCTGAATTGTGCAAAAACATGTTAGTATAGTAATCATAGTGGCAAAGAAAATGATGTACCTACAATACAAGTAACAATGGCTTGCACTAAGAGAGGAGGTGATGGGAGCATCAACTATAGGGAATGATAGGAAACAAGCGAAGGTAGGTGTAGGAAAGTGGAGAAGGAAAAGAGTTAGCTAAATTAGGGAAAAACAAGTGAAGGCAAGAGGAAATAATATTACGATAAAACTAGTTAAGGAAATATCTAAGAGGAAAGAGATCTATAGAAGACATGGTTGAGTAAGTGATCCCACAATTGTAGTATATGGGGTGCAATAGCAAAAACTGACATCCGAGGGAAGATACAAAGAAGAAAGGTCATGGTAACCACTCACACTTGGTAAAGTGTCATTTTGAGTCGGCCATAACTAAAATGATGACCTAGAGGGATCCAATATTAACAAGGCATGCAACTAAAGGAGAAAGGAAAGAGGATGGTTTCAATCAAATCATGCCAGTGGTGGAGGAGAATGGTGAGAAATGAAAGAAAGCATAAAAATGAGAAGTGAGGGAAATGAATTAGGGGAAAGTGGTTGTAGGTGATGTAGTGTAATTTATTTCCTCATCATCATAATGGAATTCTTCTCTTCGTTTAGTTGTTAAACTTGATGATTTTGTTAGACTGGCATACCCAGTGATGGATGAAAAGCAAAGCTCCATGGGTTGCATGTAGGTGACGTGATGTTAATCAAGTAGAAGATATAAAAAAAAAAGGAAGAATGAGAAACAGAGATTCATTTTAAGTAGAGAATGTTGCCAGGATGGGAGATAAAAAAGTATAATCATCACTGAAGTAAAGTAGCATCTAATTCATGAAACAAGATTCAAACAATGTAAGTATTGAAAAATAAACAGTAATATGTCTAAATGCCATTAAAACATATTAACGACTAAACTATGAAAGTAAATATTTAAAAGAAATGAACGATGCAATCAATGTAAGTATTGAAAAATAGACAATAGTATGTCTAAATGCCATTAAAATATATAACGACTAAACTATGAAAGTAAGTATTTAAATGAAATGAACGAAGGGATAAGGTAAGGGGCATATAAATACACTTAGCAAAGTGCAAAAAATGTCATGAAAGATTCCGTTTTTGGGTGTGCTATATGAGAGAAGACAACCAACTACGATATCCTAGCAACCTAGAAGGTTAAAGAAGGAATAATAAATGAAATTAAAAAAGCATAGAAATAAATGGCAAAGAGTTGTTAATGTAATATATATACTTGAGATGATGACATGGGATGCGAAAGATGTGAGTGTCATAATCACAATGTCAAAGCAAGATACACACCTACAATACAAGCGTTCACAATGTGACCATAACAAAGAAGGGATGGCAACTTCAATTTCTAGATGAAATCATATGGAAGTAAATCTAATTACAATGTAAGTAATATATGAGCTAGATCATGAAATGTAAGTGCTGAAAATGAGAAAAGAAGCAATAACTCCAACTATTATGAAATTAGAATAGCAAGTACTTTATGAATGTAAATGGTGAAATCAAATTACAGAGGGAATAGGGTATAAGATTGATACCTACACTAACATAAGTGCAAGCGATTCCATGCAATAGCCCATTTTTGGGCATGCCATATGAGAGAAGAGAGATTTCTTGAGCATGTTAAAATGAAAGATGTGAGTGATGTAAAGAAACACCTAAAGATCAAATAAATGAAATGTGAAAAGGGAAAGGGGAAAGAGTTAATAATACAATACCCATACTTACCTGAACATTAGAGTTGATGATGTTGGATCTTGCTAAGTGTTACACCTAAAATATTACCATCATGAGACTTAGTGTGAACATCCCTAAAGTTTCCTTGGCTAAGTCATTAACCTGGAAGAGATGCAAATCCATTTGTACTAGGTTTTGAGAGGTCGTCACAGGTTGTCCTCATGCAACCTGCGATGTCCCAAGTTGTCTTCTTTCAGACTGTGACGATGTCAATTAATGGACTAAAATAGCTTCTTCGAGCCCATTCTCGAAGCTAGATGACATGGATCCATATCCTTGGCCTTTGGGAGAGCTGGCATTCGGTTCCTAACCTCTTGGAAGGATCCCCTATCTCTCTCCTACCATATCTCAACCTACCCTATCCACTTAGTCCTATATAAGTGAAGCTCACTCCCATCCCAAAGGGAGGAAGTCTATAGTGTCTACTTGATGTTGAAATTACCTTAGGAGAGATCTCTATTCATCTATTGGGAGACTCACACTTCCTTGGGAGGCTTTGGCATTGGCTTGATCGGAGGAGTATTGCTACGTTAAGTCATCGGTTGTAATCTCTTCATCCTATGTATGTCCCTTTCAATACAGTAATATAAGTGCTTTCCACCAAAATCCCATTGTGTTAATGATATCTTGTGTAGTTTTCCTACTTAACTACTTACTTGGATCTATTATTGTGTGTATGCGTTTTAGTTGTTTTGTTGTCTTGTTATCTTGACAGGTTTTGCAGCTCAGATCTGAAGATCGTCAAGCTTGGAGCAGCATTCAAGGAGAAAAGGATCAGTGATCTATAAGGTAAACGTATCTAGTTCCTTGATCTCTAATTAGATATAGGAGAGTGATTTATATTCTGTCCTATTTGTTCTAGACTCGCATTGAGCTAGGGAGATCAGGCCTCAAGTCCTCTCTTGGTAGATTGTCCGTCAAACACTAAGACCTACAAAAGATGTGGTCATGGTAATCATAGTGCCAAAGAAATTTATGTACTTGCAACAGAAGGGTTAGCATCTTTCCCCCGGCAAGGAAGGAAGGTAATGTCAACTCCAAGGAAATATATGTAACCAATGAATGTTAGTGAAAAAAGAAGAGGAGGAAAAGAGGAAGCGACACTGGGGAGCTTGATAAAACATACAAAAGATGTGATTGTGGTAATCATAGTGCCAAAGCAAGCTATGTACTTGAAACAATAGCATTAACATCTGGATCCCAGCGAGGAAGGAAGGCGACACCAACTCTAGGGAATGATATGTAATGTTCAAACAAATGTGATTAAAGAAAGAAGAGGAGGAAAAGAATTTGCGACACTAGGGAATATTTGTGTTTCACTCAAAAAAGAAAAGAATATTTCATAATGATTTTTGGTAGATCTAAGATTGTGTTGCATTGTGTTGCTTTGGTAAAATAATTGGAAAGAAATTTCTCCCTCCCATACATAGAGTTCATCAAAAGAAAAGTACATTTTTCGCATGTAGTTAGGGCTTGCATTATTTTTACATTTATGTACTCACGTCATGTATTCACCTAACCGTCTAGATAAAATTAATGGTAGAACTAGGGTAAAAATTTTAGTAACTTGTGTGTAAGTTAGAGACGTGTTCCAGCGTTGTTAAGCGTGAAAGCTGTCATTATTTTCCAGTACTCTATCCCAGGGGTATGTAGTCTTCCACGTACTTATTAGTATATTGAAGCTCTTTCACGTACCCACCAAGTACTTCAAGTACTTGGCGTATATCGAAAGGTGTTTCACGTACTTTGCGTATATAGAAAGGTGTTTCACATACTCAGTAGTATATAGGAAGGTCTCATGCCGTATGGTTGTGCATTAGAAAACACCACTATAGATTTGAGCTCCCACGTACCTTGTGTATATCGAGAGACACCATTAGGATTCCTGAAACCAACTAAGTTAACCTTTTGTCCGTCTTGGCAGAGCAATACATCGAGAACAACACTCAGGGAGATTACTACGCACGTACCGTCCAGGTAATCGGGTATTCAAACAAGGGTACGGTCCCAATCCTCCTTGTCATGATTTACTGTTGGACCCTACAGTATATAGCGATTTGTGAAGCCTTGACAATCCTGTGAGGTTCCAGACTGTTGAATCCACTCTTATCACATAAGTTTGCTTGTGACCTTAGTTTGAGTAGGGTTTTTTCTTGACTGCTTTTCTTTTATTTGGCTTTCCTTAGGAGAAATTTTTGTTTCAGTCACTCTGGCTGAATTTCCTTGGATAAGGTCCCGTAGGATTCAAAACTTGCCACCTGAATATCCCCTTAACCAGGAGGTAATTTCGAGGCTAAGAATGGACCCACAAGCCATGGTCGTGTCACCTAAACTGGAAAACCCTACATTGAATGTTGGAGCTCATATGTTTCCTCTAGATTCACTTGCCTCTCATCCCCCGCAGGGTGAAGAAGTACAAACTTCCACTTCACAAGACCTACCTCCCATTTTACCGAGATAGCCTGGATCGTTGGAATGGATAAATTCACCCGAGGATGGCCCTTCAGTAGTTGCTGGTCCTTCAACAGCTTATTGGACATCTTCTCTAGGCCACCCAGTGTCCCATTTTGTCATTGCATCACCATGTTAGGAACCCGTGTCAACCCTTCTCTTTACTATGTTGGTATATTGTTGTTGGACGCATATGCTTTGTAAGTCGTCCCATAGTATTTGTTGATCCATAGTTGTGTTATTGTTGTTTGGCGCATATGCTTTGTAAGTCGCCCATAGTATTGTTGATCCATAGTTTGTATTGGCCCATGGTTTTGACCCATAGTATTGGCACCTAGACTTAGTACATAAGAGTGTGTTGAGGCCTATGAAGGCACCATGAAGTTAATTGTATTGAGCTTGCTCAAAGGAGTTTGCCCCCTCGAAGTGGCCTGTGATCAATATAAAAGTGATTCTGAGTTCTGTTATTTCTGATATCTCATGTATTTGCATTAATTAATTATTGGAGGTTCTTCACGTCTGGTATTAGAGCACTTTCTTGGGCTCGTTGGGTGGAATTTCTGCCCAATTTTTTTTTCACATCTGTTGCAAGTTCGGATCTGGGAATAATCCCTATCCGCTTAACTATGGGAAGTACTTGGGCATAATCCCTAAAACTCATTGTGAGGAGTACCACAGGAACCCCGAAGTAGCTGGCCCATTGAGAGGACCTGCCAGCGAAAAGGGCAACGACCCCTACCTGATTGACTAGTTCCCACCCGTGAGGTAAACCAAGAGCTGTCGTTTGTGGCAAAGCAGTTATCAGTTTTACCTGAGCCATGGAGTGAGGGGTACTACCCCAATACGCAAGCCATCAGACAACATTGGTGGCCGAGTGAAACCCCTGAACTGTTAGGAAGCCACATATACTTGGGGTCCATATCTATTTTCAACTAAACTGTTGTCGATCACTGCTGCGCCGTTTCAGATCCAGCCGTTCAGATCCATTCTGAAAGCCATTCCAGATCTAGCCGTTTTTAATCCATTCGGCACCATTTCAGATCCCTCTGTTTCTGCTCACTTTCGGGTCGTTGTAGATATATTTGTTTCAGATCCCTTCTGAGCCGTAGCCACTCCATTCTGGAAAAAAAAAAAAAAAACTCCTGGTTATGGTTGTCACCCGCTCAGGAGCAAAAACCATGGAAGAAGCACTTGCAGCCATCCAAGCCAAACTCCAGGATCTGGATGAAAAATTTCTCAACCTCCATCTTCAGCATTCAGCCATGAACAATGACCGACAACCAGAATCTTTTGCAGCCACCGGGTTCTCTTCTTCCAGCAATTTTCATGGGCTGAAGCTTGATTTTCCTCGCTTCAATGGTACTGATCCGACTGGATGGATATACCGCGCAGAACAATATTTCATTCTGCATAATACTTTTGATGTCTAGAAAGTTCCACTTGCATCCTTTCATTTGGAACAGGAATCCCTTCAATGGTACCGTTGGTACATCAAAGCTCATCCCAAGCCAAACTGGACAGATTTTTGCCAACTCCTTTTGCCACAATTTGGTCCTAGTGCTTTTGACGACTTCATAGGAGCACTCACTAAACTTCACCAAACTGGCACAATGAGAGAGTATCAGACAGAATTTGAGAAACTTGCCAATCACACAGAAGGATTGTCTGATGAATTTTACAGGAGTTGTTTTATCAGTGGTCTTAAGGATGAAATCCGGTCAGAGGTTAAAATGTTCTGTCCCAACACAATGATGAAAGTCCTAGGTTTGGCTAAGTTGGCAGAAGACAAGCTTGCATCCCAACAACGCTCCAAACCCACTTTTGTTCCCTTCCAAAATATGGGTTCTCAACGACTTCCATCCCGCCAGCTCCTCGACCAACTCCTATCAAGCATTTGTCTGAAACCGAGATGCAGGCACGCCGAGAAAAAGGGCTTTGTTATAATTGTGATGAGAAATTCACTCGGGGACATAGATTTTTTCAACAAAATCTCTATCTCTTGGATGTGGATTCTCCACCTGCCTCTAAACTTGGTGAAGAAACCCCAGATATAGTCGATGATCAGGACAACATTCAACACCTGCCTATTGACACCCCATCTCAAGAAGACCCACTCGAGATCTCTCTCCATGCTGCAACAGGCATCACCACCCCACAAACAATGCGGGTCAGGGGATACTTCAAGCAACACCCTCTTACCATACGCATTGATTCTGGTAACACTCATAAGTTCATTGATCCTCGGATTTCCAAACAGGCTGATTGTTTTGTCCATCCTTGCTCCTACTTTGAAGTCATGGTTGCCAATGGGGGCACCTTACCTTGCAAGGGGAAGTGTCACAATGTGCGTATCTCTATGGAAGATTATAACCTGTGCTCTGACATGTTTGCCTTGTCCTTAGGCAGATGTGATGTGGTTTTGGGCGTTCAATGGTTACGCACACTTGGCCCCATCTTATGGCATTTTGCTGAACTTTGGATGCAGTTTTCAGTCAATGGGGCACAACACAAATTAATGGGCCTACAACCAGGGTCTCTCCGCATCATCAGTTCACATCGCCTGGAAAAAATCCTTAAGAAGAATTCACATGGTGTCATCGCTCAACTCCATTCCATTCAGGTGCACCCATCAACGGTCTCCACTACTTCCTTGGGATATGCAGGTGTCTTTGCTGAACCAATGAGCTTACCGCCTTCAAGAGACCTTTCCGGTAAGAATTTAGTCGCATCTACCTCTCAGCAGGAAATGATGGCTATTTTGCATGCAGTACAAAAGTGGCAGCCATATCTATTAGGGAATTATTTCTGCATCAAGACTGATCTCCAGAGTCTGGAAAATTTTCTGGAACAATGGGTCTCCTCCCCAACACACCTGAAATGGGTTATCCAAGTCATGGGTTATCCCTATGCGATCACTTACAAGAAGGGTAAGGAAAATATGGTGGCAGATGCTCCTTCTCACACAATTGATGACCCAGTTTCTCTTACAGCTCTTTCTCTGCTTGTTCCAAATTGGTTGTAATATGTTCAACAGGGATATCTCTTCTATGAACTCCATGCTTCTTCATCAGCAGGGCACTCTAGGTTCTTCAAAATGTATGACTAGGAACAATGTAACTTCTTTTGGTAGGGACTGACAATGACAATTCAATAGATGGTGGCTGACTGTGATACTTTCCAGGTCAACAAGGGTGAAACGAAACTCCTTTCGGGATTGCTCAAACCCTTGCCCATCCCTACACAGCTTTGGCCAACTATTTCTATGGATTTCCTAGAAGCGCTCTGGTGGTACAATACCACATATCAAAGGACACCATATGATGTAGTCTATGGACAAACACTGCCAATTCTTCTTCCATACACCCTTAGCAACTCCCCAGTTCAGGAAATTGACTCGGTTCTTCGAAACCGCGATCAGATTCTTCTCATTCTATAGGACAATATTCAAATGACCAGAATTCGACTGAAACAACAAGCCGATCAGCATAGTTCTGAGTGCACTTTCCACACAGCTGATAGGGTTCTTCTTCGTCTACAGCCTTCCAAGCAATCCTCCCTGACACTCCAAAGTCGTCAGTGGCCCGAAATGCAACCCGAGGATGCTACCGGGGAACCACTCCTTTAGATTTTGCAGCAATTTCCCCAACCAAAGCTTTGAGGACAAAGGTTTTCTAAGGGAGAGGGGATGTTAGGAACCCGTGTCAACCCTTCTCTTTACTATGTTAGTATATTGTTGTTGGACGCATATGCTTTGTAAGTCGCCCATAATATTGTTGATCCATAGTTTGTATTGGCCCATGGTTTTGACCCATAGTATTGGCACCTAGACTTAGTATATAAGAGTGTGTTGAGGCCTATGAAGGCACCGTGAAGTTAATTGTATTGAGCTTTCTCAAAGGAGGTTGCCCCCTCGAAGTGGCCTGTGATCAATATAAAAGTGATTCTGAGTTCTTTTATTTCTGATATATTGTGTATTTGCATTAATTAATTATTGCAGGTTTTTCACACACCACCTAGTTGGGCTACTACCGATGATCGCATGGCACCTTATCGTGAACAATTGGCTAGTTTACGAACTATGGCCACACAATTTACAAACCGGAGCTTTGCACGGAGGGCTGAAGACCCGACGTTACCTCCTTATCAACCACTCCCAAGTCATTATTTATCTTATGATTCACCAGAATCATCCACGCAACACGTCACCACTTCTGAGGCTGGTCAACCATCAACTCCTGCACATCCATCTCCTAGATAGGAGACGAGTCCTATACCTCAAACGACCCGACCTGTTGAATAACAACATTCCAACACACCTGTGACCACCACGGTTATGTCACCTGCTCCTCCCCCACCCCAAACTTCACGGGGAGGATACATTTTACCCCCTACCTTCTTTACAGGTAATGATAATCCCACGGTGGATAATCAACAACCAGTGTTGGGTCAACCTTTACGTAGTAGTCAGCAATTTGTCGCTGGAGGGAAACCCCTGTCTCTTAACCATAATACTACAGCAGGAATTCCCATCGGTCCTTCCGTTGGAAATTCCTTACCTCCCGGAGCTTCCACTACGGGATTATCCCATGTCGGGGGACCGTCCAATGTAATTCAACCACCATCAAGTCAACCGTATCCAGGTCATCTTAACCATGTGTCGGGACACCTTAATCCCGAAAACGCACTCTACGAAGTACCCTACCCTGGAAATCCTTACACTCTATGGGGACAGCAAAATGTTTTACAACATGGACCCCCGCTTACAGTCCCTCCACCCCCGTTTGGTCCATCCCCACCTCCCATTGGAGGCAGTGGCCCCCCACACAAATCTGGAGGAGGCGGACCTCTAACTTCTGGCGGAGGACCACCTCATTCCGACCATCATGGCCAACCCCCTCCTAGCAGCGGAGGTGGAGGACCATCCCATCCCGGTGTTGGTGGTGGTGGACCATCCCATCCTAGTGGTGGTGGTGGAGGACCATCCCATCCTGGTGGTGGTGGTGGCAGACCATCCCATCCCGGTGGTGGTGGTGGACCATCCCATCCTAGTATTGGTTGTGGAGGGCCACCCATCCTCGTGGTGGTGGTGGAGGACCACCCTACTATGGTGGAGGTAGTGGAGGAGGCCCTTACCCTTCCGGTGGGGGTGGTGGCCCAACACCCCCTCCCGACAGAGGTGGTGGAGACCCATCCTACTCCGGCGGTGGTCGCAGACCACCACCTCCTCCTAGCGAAGGTGGTGGCAGCCCATCCTACCCTAGCGGTGGTGGCGGAACCCCACCATTTGGAGGCGGGACACCCCCTCTCGATGGTGGAGGCAGGCCCCCACCTTATGTTAACAGGCCACTTTATTATGGTAATGGACCACCTTACTATGGCAGCAGACCTACATTTGGTCTGGGCGGCCCATACCCCTATGGTCAGTTTCCTCTTGGAACACCCTATGGTCAGTCGATACAAGGTCCCATTGGTCCTTACACGCCCTATCAATACTATCAGTACCCGCATCCTAATCTGCAGTTGCCCTTTTTGGCTACTTTAGACCTGCCTAACCTATCTCGCCTGACCAATGACCCCATCTACCAAGGAACTAATTGGCCACCCATTCCAGTGAAACTTCCATCAAATATCCCCAAATTTGATGGCAAGCCGGGTGAAGATCCTAAAAACCATGTGATGGAGTACCACTTGTGGTGTTCATCCAACTCCTTGATGGACGACTCGATCCGTCTTAGTTTATTTCAATGGACCCTCACTGCTTTGACTGCCAAGTGGTATATTGAACTACCACCCCATTCTTTTCCCGATTTTGGTTCTCTTGCTATGAATTTTTTGACTCATTTCCAGCTGCCTATATGGTATGAAACTGGTACGGAACTTCTAACCTCTCTCTGTCAAAATACCGCTACTCACATCTCATATCATATACATGATTGGCGGAGGATACGACATTTGATTAAGGCTCCTATTCCAGACCAACTCCTAGCGGACTCGTTCATGAAGTCTCTCATACCTACCATAGCTCGATATGTTTCCATGGGAGGCGCTGTCACTGAGGAACAAGCCATCACCCGTGCCCATTTACTAGACTTAGTCTATGCTCAATCTGGCACATTGTTTGATATCCTTCCTGACACACCCCGTAACAGTTACAACCCCGCGAAACCACCCAAGGGACCCCAAGTTGATGGCATCATTGGATCCCTTAACACCCAGCCTCTTTCTCAAACTTTTGGATCGTCGAACCCCCAAGGTTCTTCCCCATCACCAACACAGGCTAGTCACGGCACCACCAAATCATTCATTCATGCTGTCACCAAAGAAGTGAATTTTGTTCAATTAGATTCACCTCAGAAGTCTGGTGGTAATAAGAAGAACAAAGGGAAACCTAAGAAATATTCCACCCAGTAGGAACATAAGAGCACCCCTGATGACACGAAACAGAAAAGGAAGTTGAAGTATCCTTGTCTACTGTGTGGTGATGACCATTTTTCTAAAGAATGCCCCCATAGAGATGAAGTTCAAAAGTTTCTTAAGGGAAAACCCATACCTGCAGTTCTCAACGATCCCTTCCCTACTCAAAACCAGCGACTTGTTGCACACACCTCTCCTTCCCAAGGAGAAGCATCTTCCACCGCGCATGTTCTCATGATGCGTAGTGAGACCATCAACTTGAACACCCGTTCTCGTTCGTATGACTCTATCCCGACAAAGGAACCTGTTGGAAGTAATACTGAAAAAGCTTCCACTTCGATGCCTGACATCACCGTACCAGCTGCTTCTCTCACCATTGGGAATCCCTCTTTCGAGTCAGTGTTGCGTCCACCCAAGAGCACGATTAGAAAATCGGTTTTCAATCCCAATGCTCGGGCTACTATGAACTACAATATTGTAGAGGACCTAGCACAAGCTTCTTTTTCTATGTCAACGCTCGAGGTCTTGCAAAACTGTCCTAATCAGTGCAAGACTCTCCTCACTATCATCGGTGCAGTTGACCTAGATTCATCAAACACCATCATGTTCTGGCTGGAATACTTCAAACCGAGGCTCTCCCATCAGTTGGCATTTTAAGTTGCTACAAACATTCCTGGGAAGACAATCCATCGTACCATTTTAGATGAAGGTGCCTCTACGTCAGTCATGTCGATCTCATGTTGGAGAGCCATAGGATCTCCCAAGTTGAATCGTTCTCCTACCACTTTGAGAGCATTCGACGGACGTGGATTTCAACCTCATGGGATGTTACAAGCTTTCGCAGTCAAGCTGGGGGAAAGACCACAACCATTAATGTGGAAGTGGTGGCTGCCCCATTGTATTATAACAATTTGCTTGGTCGTAATTGGTTTTACGCCATGACTGTGGTCGCATCATCTGTCTTTCACATAGTACAATTTGCCCATCAAGGCCGAATTGTTACTGTCGACCAACTGGATTTTTGCACACCTGACACTGCTACTCACCTGGGCGATAACGTTCCATTACTTGGACAATCTTCGCATCAGTATGAGAGCGTGGGGTTCGGCCTCATTAAGAACTCATCCCTTATGGATGTTTTTCCTACTTCATATCCCCCAAATCATGTTGCCACGGTGAACATGATCTCCTCGTGGATTTCATATATCCCTAACTCCACTGATTCATGGCTTGTACCTAACGAAGCCACCACACACCTAATTGGAGACACTATGCCTCTATCACCCGCCGAACTCACATACGAGGCTATCCAGTCAGCATCGGAGGACCACTTAGCTGTGGCCTCCACCTCCTGTTCTCTATAGTGGACATCATCCGATCCCCTACTACAGACTTTTCATTCTGACGAGTCCATTATGGAAATCATGAGTGTGGATGATCCTCCGTGGGAAGACCTCTATCATTGTTTGTCTTTCCTTCCCTTCTTGGACACTGTGGAGAACAGCATTCGCACCATTTGTTCACCGAATGTCTACCCTTGCTCTCAATCCCCGATACTCACATGTCTTACGGACACTGAGGGAAACCTTGCGAACATTGAACCTACCACTTCGATTGACATTTCGGTTACTCCTAGTGTAGTGGAACACATTCACTTAGGACAGAAGTGTTCCTCAGAAGAATTCATTGCTTATACGGCCTTATTCAAGAGATTCTGAGACGTGTTCACTTGGACCTATGAGGAGATGCCTGGGATAGAACCCACCATTGTTTTACACGAAATCAAAATCTATCCCGACGTCAAACCAGTACGCCAAAAGTTGTGATCGGTACACCCTCGGAAGACTGCGGTGATCAAGGCAGAGATTGAGAAACTCTTGAAGGCCGGCTTCATCTACCCTGTCCCATTGACATAATGGGTCTCAAACGTCATCCTTGTCACTAAAGAGCAGGGCATCATTCGTGTCTGTGTCGATTATCGGGATCTCAACAAGGCTTGTCCCAAGGACAACTACCCAACTCCCTTTATTGACTAGATTATCAACAATTGTGCCGGAAGTGTCATTTTTTCATTCATGGATGGCTTTTCCGGATACAACTAGATTGAGATCCACCCCACCAACCAACACAAGACTGCATTCATCTGCCCTTGGGGAATGTTTGCATATCGTAAACTTCCGTTTGGTCTTAAAAACGTTGGTTCCACATTCCAGTGGGCCATGTCGTATTCCTTCCATGATGTGAAGGAATTTGTGGAACCCTACTTGGATGACCTCCCTTCCCACTCAAAGCAGCGCGAGTTCCACATAGATCATCCGACGACCGTTTTCCTCAGATGAAAATGGTACAATATCCGTTTGAACCCTCATAAGTGTATTTTCTGTGTCGAATATGTACACCTCTTAGGGTTTATCGTCTCAAAATAAGGGATCTGCATTGGCCCTTGAAGGTGGAAGCCATTGTTGCTCTCCCACCTCCCACTAATGTTACGGAACTTCAGAGTCTACAAGGAAGAGCGACTTATTTACGGCGCTTCGTTTGTAATTTTGTGCAGAAGACTCGGGGCTACATGAGACTACTTAAGAAGGACGTCCCATTCATTTGGGATGATGAAGCTCAACAATCCTTTGATACTCTCAAACATTCCATTACCCATGCCCCTATGCTCCAACTGCCAAATTACTATCGAGATTACATTCTATACCTCGCAGCTTCCAACACCACTATCGCCATGGTTTTGGTGCAAGAAGACCAGAACGCCCAAGAACATGTGATATATTACTTAAGTAAGGGTCTAATTGACACTGAAACCCGTTACTCACATGTTGAGAAGCTCACTCTCGCGGTAGTTATCACCGTCTAGAAGTTTCGACATTACATTTTGCTTCGCACTGCCACCATCATCGCCGATTCGAACCCCATGTACCACATTTTGACACGTCAAGTGCTTGGGGGCAAGTATTCACGCTGGATTGTGATATTGTAGGAATTCGATCTCCTTTTCAAGAAGGCTAAGTCTAAAAATTCTTTGGTGTTTGTTGAGCTCATCTGCGACCTTCCCCGTACTGATGTAGAACCTCAGCCCAATGACTCTTTTCTGGATGAGTCATTGTTTCTTATCAGTACATTTGATCCGTGGTATGGGGATATCACTTTATATCTTCAAACCCAACGTTTCATCCCTCAATTGTCTCATGACGACCGTCGTCGAATAAGCCACCATGTGAAGTATTATCTGATTATCAGTAATACTTTGTACCGATGTGGTATCGATTCTATTCTTCAACATTGTCTGACTCATTAAGAGGATGAACACATCCTAAATGACTGTCACGCTGGGGCTTGTGGCGGTCATCTCTCTGGGACGGCTACAACCCAGAAGATTCTTCGCGTGGGATATTATTGGCCATCTATCTTTAAAGATTGTATCGAGGCTGTACAAAACTATCCTCCATGTCAACATTTTCATACGAAAAAGCACACCCATCCCGCCCCATTACACCCGGTTATTTTCGTTGGCCCCTTCGCTAAATGGGGAATTAACTTCATGCATTGTAATCCTACCTTGGTCGGGGGGCATAGATACATCATCGTAGTTGTGGACTACTTTAGAAAGTGGGCCGAGGTAATGCCTACATACACAAACGACGGCAAGACTGTCGCACTCTTCATGTTTAATCATGTCATAGCGCGGTTTGGAGTTCCTCATTCTATAGTTACCGACCATGGTTCTCACTTTCAGAATCACATGGTTGAGGAATTGAGCGATAGATTGGGTTTTCGCCACGAAAACTCAACACCCTACTACCCACAGTCCAACGAACAGGTCGAGGCCATTAACAAGGTCTTGAAAACCATGGTCCAACGTATGGTGGGTACACACAAGTCCAACTGGCATAATATGCTCTTTTCATCATTATGGGCCTACCGAACTTTCATCAAGACCGCCACTAGATTTACTCCCTTCCAACTAGTGTATGGATTGGAGGTTCTCCTACCGATTGAGTGCGAGATTCCGTCCCTCCGACTTGTCATCGAGCTTCTTCCTAACACTACTGTCGAGGAAGAACAATTCCTTTACCTAGCGAAGCTTGACGAGTCTCGCCAAGATGCCACTCTTGCCAATTAGGTGCACAAGAAACGCATCAAAGCATAGTATGACAAGTCAGTAGAACCTCATATCTTTAACGAGGGTGATTTGGTCCTTACATACAACCAAAAACATGACAAGCTGGGGACATGAAAGTTCGAGTCCATGTGGCACGGACCTTACCTCGTTAAACATGTTTTGGAGAAAGGATCCTACGAACTCAAGGACTACTATGAAATATCTTTAGGTGAACCCCGCAATGGGCTTTACCTGAGAGGTACTATGCCTGAACTTTTCATGCATAGACATTTTTTTATATACTGTACATGGTGTGTGTGTTTTTGTGTGGTGTGATGTGTTTATTTTAGTATGTCTAGATCTTGTTTCCACTTCTTATACCATGTTCTGTCTGCATGTGCAGATGGAAACTTGCTATGGATTCGCGGATGGCGTCAGCCGGCATACCCGTAACCTTGCTTTAGCATCCTAGGTATTGTATTCCCCAATAGGCGAGCTCATTAGCTCAGGAGGGAATTGTCTTGGATTCGCAACCAACAACGTTGCAGAGTATCAGGTGGTAATTGGAACCCTAACTGACACTCTTTCCTTGGGTATGAACCACATTGTCATCCATTTGGATTCACAACTAGTGGTTTCCCATCTCAACTGGGTCTATGCTATCCGTGATCCCACTTTTCTTTGTCTTTTTAGATGAGCCCGTCTCCTAGAAAGGTCCTTTGAATCTATTCAATACCTGCACATTCCACGAGACATGAACACAGTTGCTGACTCAATGGCCAACTTCATTTTGGATTGGTACATTGCACACACGTAATACATTCACAAGCACTCATAACATGTAAAATCATCCATTGTATAAAAGAAAACATTTAAACAAGATCACATCATTCATCCATCTAAAACACATAATATATAAAACAATCGAAAATGTATGTATATATATAAATCATCATAAAAAGTAGTGTTGTTACAAAATCTAAAGCCTCAGAGCTTTTAGTAGTACAAAATTTGAGGCTTATGAGCTCTCAGTACATACACAATAACAACATAAGGCCTAACGCCTGGCCTGTGCACCCCTAGGTCTCGTAGCTCTCGCCTGCTGACCATGGAAGCAGTCAACTGCCCTCAACACCTTGCGAAGCAGCACATTGAAACGCACAGACGCCCTAACCACATATCTCTGCATGGGCTGTGGTAACTCATCCACTATCAGCTCTGGAACATCTAACGTCAACCCAGTCAAGTTCTCATACACATCCTCCATCTCCACAATGGCAGCATACGCAGCTGGGGTCACGACTGCTCCCCCTCCTCTCCTTGCAATAAGAGAAACTCCTACTGGTCACACAGGGCCCACATCTGCACACACATGTTATTAACTTATCAACACTATAACAAAAAAAATCATAAATACACAAAATTAAAAGTACAAGGGTCATTGTTCTTACCGATGTCTCCCCACTATGATCCCTCGGGAAGTGCCAAGTCTGGGTCCTCCCTGTAATCCATACCACTATACGGGTAGTCCTTTACCATGAGCAGCTGGCCTTCCAACCAGGTGAAGAACTCAGGACCATACCCGATCATAGGACCCCCACCATGGCAAGCCATCACCTCTGTCCATCTGGCCATGTGAGGATCCCTAGGATCCCTATCATCCAAAGGCACCTGCGGGCGTAAGAGGGGAACCCGCTCCAATAGAAATGAGATCACTATCGACCCATATCCGAACTGCTTGAGCTCTCCACGCTGACACTTGGTCAGCTGAGCTCGAATGTTGGTGAGGAGTCCCTCGCACTAGTTGAATACCTCCAGAGACATACATTCCTCCGCATACAGCATCTGGGACCTAGTATCTAGGTGAGCCGCTTGGCTCCATGCTATCCTAACTATGGTAAAAAGTACGGCATGCAGTGGACGATCTCACACCTCTTTGATGGGAATCTTCCCACTAGAGGCACGGGCATGAGGAGTACAATGTTGAAGGATCAAGTCATCCACAGTCCAATCAATTCCCTGTGATCCGGTAAGAGCCACGTTGTCCCCCCTACGGGACAATCCAGTCAAGAAGTAGATGTCCTCGACATCTATGGTCAGTATATGCTCACCGATCATGAAGTATTGTTGAGCTACATCCCAGCTCCGAAGCATATGTTCTAGCAGTGGGATTTGGTTCCTCATACCCTGGATCTGGAAGAAATTTAGAATTCCACAGTTCCTCAATGTCGTCACACATAACGGATCATTTGCATTTTGCACATCATCTACCTCATGTTCTCGCTCATGCCACTCTAGGACCATGTTGGCTGCTACTAACCTGCCAAAAGGAGCATTTTAACATCATTAGAACTCACTTCATCCTTTGGAGTTTCATTTTTTGGGATAGGTTTGTGTGTGGGGTTGGACGTTTCCGCCGTCGCACCCCGTCAATACTGACAGTGCGACATCGTCGCAACCCAGATTTGTGGGATTTGCGACGATCCAGGCTCGTTGCAGTTCCCGTAAGGGAGACCTGCGACGACCTGAGGACGCAATAGCCCCCCATAATCAACTCAAAAACCCAAAAAATGAACTAAAATTGAAATTGTAAACCACTGGAAATATGATGGATGAGATTTAGGGTTACCTGCTCCGAACGGCACGTGAAATGGTTGCTCGTAGCTCCGACAATCGGCAAGTGAATTTCTGCTCCAAAATTGCACTTTCTCTCCCCAATTTGGAAAATGAACAATGGTAACTATTGTTTGATCTTTTTCCTATTTATAAACAAAAAGGAATATTATTTTTCAAATATTTGATTCTTTTTAGGGCATTTGCTATAGTTTGGGTCATTTTTTACATTTTGAATACTCAGTCGAATTTTTGACCTAGTTCTCGAGTGTGCAGGAGTCGTTAAGTGTTCTATTTTTGCGTCGTTTTCACATTGAAGCAGTCATTTCAGGTATGAACAACCCCTTGAATGTTTTGTTGTTATTTTTTATCCGTTAGATTGTAATTTTTTAATGACTGTGATCTTAGTCTTTGTTCTTTCTCGTGCTCTTAAAACCATGAGAATAAGTCACCGAGTTACGATTTATCACTTTTCCGAGCTCGTTAAACTCCTACGGAAAAGGAACCCCCCCCGGAGTATATCTTTAATCTCTTTTCAGTCTCTCGAAATACGAAAAAGATTACCAAGCGAACTTGTCACGTTCATGCTTGTTAAAGAATTTGAACGGCCGTCTCCCTGGTGATAGTTTACCCCTTTTTCGGACCAAGGGGCACTACTTACAAAAAATGAATACTCCATCCAATCATGACTGGAAGAGTCCTCTCCCGCATTGTTTTACCCTTTTTTCGGGCGATGAGGCTAACTTTACGAAAAAGGACCGTTGGAGTCTTCTTTAGTCCTTTTCAGACTCTCTAAACATGAACTGACAATCGAGTTTTACCTTCTATGGACTCGTTAAAACTCAAACTTTGAAGGGCCCATCATGCGACAAACCCCTCCTCTCCCAGGTTCAGAAAATATTTGAGATTGGACTCATCTATGAGATGAGCTATACCGAGCATCTAGTTACCCTCATCAATCTTGTTAAAAACACATGAGGCACTCATCGCTCATGATGGGGAAAAAGGAAAGCTTTTATGTTACACTCTTTATCTGTGGCAGTACCTAGTCGTTCTTTAACATGGCACTCATTTGCATTTGCATACTACGCTTGGATCATCCGTTTGTCCTCGAGTTTCACCCACTTCCTGAGTCTTGTCACTCCTTTGAGTCATTCAAACAATGCTTCCCTCATCAGTTGCGTTAGGTTTTGGTGTCGTACTCGTTATGTCAATACTGCCAAGTCATGCCATTCCCATGTTCAAGAATACTCTCACCATTTTTTATCTGCAGTCAGTATGACTACTACTATGTCGGTCTACTCTGAGTCTATCTTACATATTGCTGTACCATCCGATCTGCTCTACAC
This sequence comes from Larix kaempferi, assembly GCA_027924585.1. Taxonomy (NCBI): domain Eukaryota; kingdom Viridiplantae; phylum Streptophyta; class Pinopsida; order Pinales; family Pinaceae; genus Larix; species Larix kaempferi. The sequence continues at coordinate 6,794,299 of BSBM01000687.1, read as the reverse complement.
ATCTTTTGTCATGTTTCGTTTCGATGATGGGGGCCTCATCATGGCTATCTTTCGACGGATTCGTCCTTGTTGACTTCAACTCATTATCCGAGGACTGAATCTGGAAACCAATCGAGTGTAATGTCCCTTGTTAGGAATTTTATTAAAATTGCAATTTTCCACTTTTTTCCTTGGTTCGACCTTGGACTAGTTTCGATCTCTAGGTCCCAAATTTGCCCCAAATGATCCCAAATATTCTGAGAAGGTATATGAATGATATTAGAACATAAATATGTGTTTCAGGGATTCCTTTGTACCTTTAAAACACTTCTGCAAATACTCTTTCAATTCTGGTCAATGTAGGTAACTTTACTAGTGATTTCCCTTTGACTAGTATTGGTCTCTAGGTCTCAAATTGACTCCAAATGCCTTCAAATCTTCAAGGAATGTTTATGAATGATATTAGGAATTGAATATGATTTTCAGGGATAACATATGGCCACCAAAAGACCTCTGCAAACTCTCTTAATATTCTGGACCAAGTATGCAATTTTACTAGTAATTTGGGGTTCAAATCCCCCTGAGGTAAGTACTGAAAATGGCTTCCCAAATGCCTCCAAACCCACTCAAATTTATGAACAGAGGTATGTAATGTGTTAAGTATGTTATTAAGGTCTCATATGCACCATTAATGGTTTATTACAACTGTTCTCACCCTCTCCCATTCAACTGCAAAAATCCCCAATTCGACCCTTGGGGAAATGGCACTATTTCACCTCCCAATACAACTAAACTGAGTAAAAATGCTTCAAATTCTCAAGTACAGTACATGAAACTTGTAGAAGAAATCCATGGCAGTATATTGATCACAAATATATCAGCGAATCATCCATTCATTCGAAATCATCATCAATACATTGGTTCACAACAAGGTAGTGGGGAAATGGCATTGTTCTTCCATTAAAAATGAGATTTATACATTTCTACTTGGAATTTCGACCTGAAACTTTCTGGAGATGAAGAACAGAGTATTTACTTCATATTACAAAAGAAATGGGGCATTAGAAGCTCCCCCAAAGAGTACAATAGCTCACCAAAAACGCCCTCCCTCAAGGATCAAGAATATGCCATCAAAACTGAAAATGGTTGAAGGAGCGAGCTGCAATAGAAGAAACCATGAGCTTCCCTGTAGCTTAAACCTGCAAATAAAGACTCCATTAAAGATCCATATGAAAGGTCTGAATGGCCTTTCCAATTGCCAACTTGGATGGGAATCTTTCACCCTCGAAATTGGCTAAGGCAAGAAACTAGTCATCCACTAGCTCTCCCTCTTCACAAATGCAATTGCAAATTCTACAAATGATCAAAAGCCATTCTCATACTTCATTTCTACATTTTATAACCAACATTATCCTTCTAAGGGTCGAAATCCTCTCAATAGATTCAATAGATTTTCATTTAGGAAATATTCCACATTTGCCACTTGTCTCCTAGTTCCAACCTTCCATCTTCTCCCAAATTCGATTTTGAGTCTCTTTGGCTTCTCCAACTCCCAAATTCACCTTATTTGAGCCTATTTTTGGGGCTGACATGTCATAGTGGTCATATGTCAGAGGTCAGGTCTGCAATTTGTCATAGTTGTCATAGATTCTCCATCATTGGTGTCATAGGGGCTAGGGAATCTAGCCCAAGTGTCCACAAACTTCCACTTTGACTCTTTATCTTCCATGGAGGTTACCAATCCTTCCAAATTCGACCTAATATGCTCAATGAAATGTGTTATGACTTACCAATTCACCCAAGAGTGTTCACATTCCCATTAATTCGAATTTGCAAAAGAGAGATACCATGTATTATGAAAAATCAAGCTAGTGTGGGTCCCACATCCTCCATATGTCTCCAAAACCATTTGTCACTTAGGATTTCTCTTGAATTTCTTTATTCACTCTATTTATTAAATACTTGAACCCTTCTAATGTCTAAACATCATTTATTATCCCCCTTATTCCAAATCCCAAAGCTTCCACCCCAAACCTAGGAAACTAGTAATTTTCCTCCTTGGCAATTATTTGACCCTTAACATCAATTTTACAAACTCTAATGAATATGGCTAATGTGATTAGGCCATTGTGACCCAATTCCAAATTTGGGACATGACATCGAGTACCTTGGGCCTGCATGCCTCAATGGCAGGTTACCTCGCTTTCGACATGAGTTTTCATCATTGACTCTTGATTGAAAGGTTTCATCTGGTGTTCGACTTCAACTCATTTATTCATGCTTGATGATATGTACTGTGATACATTGGGAATCATTGACATTAATGATGATTTCCCTTACGCTTGTTAACGGTATACATCAATGACCGGTAATAAAGTGGTTTCTACCATGTTCGACGTCAAGACATTTGTAATCACATGGATAGATTCGTATGATTGCGGGTTTGACTTGAAGACCCTCGGCAGTCATATTTTACCCAAGTTGCGATGGAGATTGTATTGAGTCACATTACACAGATCCACATTTGTATTGGTCGTGGCTGTGTTATCATCTCATCATGGATCTACGCTTGTGTCTAGTAGCCATGATTGTGTACAGTCGGTCATTACTACGATGGATCTGCAATGTACTGGTCGACAACCATGTTATACATCATATGAGACTGTGTACTCAGAGTAAGTTGTACTGCAGCAACGTCCTTCGTCCCACGAGCCATTGCCATTCCTTCTGTCAAAGCATTTCACCTATCCAATTTCAAATAGCTTCATGCTTTGGGGGGAATTCTATTACACCTAAAATCTTACCATCATGAGACTCAGTGTGAACATCCCTAAATTTTTCTTGGCTAATTCATTAACCTGGAAGAGATGCAAATCCATTTGTACTAGGTTTTGAGAGGTCGCGCAGGTAGTCTTCTTTCAAACTGCGACGATGTCAGTTAATGGACTAAAATAGCTTCTTCGAACCCATTCTCGAAGCTAGATTACATGGATCCCTATCCCTAACCTTTGGGAGAGCTGGCATTCGGTTCCTAACCTATTGGAAGGATACCCTATCTCTCTCCTACCATATCTCAACCTACCCTATCCACTTAGTCCTATATAAGTGAAGCTCACTCCCATCCCAAAGGGAGGAAGTCTATAGTGTCTACATGCTGGTGAAATTACCTTAGGAGATATCTCTATTCATCTATTGGGAGACTCACACTTCCTTGGGAGGCTTTGGCATTGGCTTGATCGGAGGGGGATTGCTACATTAAGTCATCGGTTGTAATCTCTTCATCCTATGTATTTCCCTTTCAATACAGTAATATAAGTGCTTTCCACCAAAATCCCATTGTGTTAATGATATCTTGTGTAGTTTTCCTACTTAGCTGCTTACTTGGATCTATTATTGTGTATATGTGTTTTACTTGTTTTGTTGTCTTGTTATCTTGACAAGTTTTGCAGCTCAGATCTGAAGATCGTCAAGCTTGGAGCAACATTCAAGGAGAAAAGGTTCAGCGATCTATAAGGTAAACATATCTAGTTCCTTGATCTCTAATTAGATATAGGAGAGTGATTTATATTATGTCCTATTTGTTCTATACTCGCGTTGAGATAGGGAGATCAGGCCTTGAGTCCGCTCTTGGTAGATTGTCCATCAAACACTAAGAAATACAAAAGATGTGGTCATGGTAATCATAGTGCCAAAGAAATTTATGTACTTGCAACAGAAGAGTTAGCATCTTTCCCCCGGCAAGGAAGGAAGGTAATGTCAACTCCAAGGAAATATACGTAACGAATGAATGTCAATGAAAAAAGAAGAGGAGGAAAAGAGAAAGCGAGACTGGGGAGCTTGATAAAACATACAAAAGATGTGATTGTGGTAATCATAGTGCCAAAGCAAGCTATGTACTTGAAATAATAGAATTAACATCTAGCTCCCAGCGAGGAAGGACGGTGACACCAACTTTAGGGAATGATATGTAATGTTCAAACAAATGTGATCGAAGAAAGAAGAGGATGAAAAGAATTTGCGACACTAGGGAATATTTTAGTGAAGGAAAAAGGAGATGACGCTATAGCAAAGTTATCGAACACAATGAGGGAGTGGCAAGGACACTAATGTAGAACTAGTGAAGGAAAGTGATGAGAGTAGGGATATGTTAAAGAATACTTGCATGGTTGGATGATCAGTGAAAAACAGGGCTATAAGGGTCGTGTTTAGGCAATAATTCTTAGGATATTTTTTACACTTAGGAGTTAGTTAAGTTCAACTTGGTCTAATATATCTATTAGGTATGCATTTGTATATATGTAATCCGACGGTGATGATACAAAGTGATCTGATGGTTCAACTTCTCTCGATCTTAATGACACTTGATCTGTGGATTAACACTCGATTGGTCCATGATCTCTATTTAAATAGCATGGAGGGTCACTTGCCGAATTATCCATTGTTGAGAGAAGCTCATGTAATATTTTTCTTCTGCATAATAAACTGCTCCGTAGAAGCTATTTGGCCAAGGCCGTGGATTGTTTCCCTCTATGGGGTTTTAGCCATGTCAAACATCTAGTGTACTGATCTATGATATTTTTGCGTAAGCGGTGTCCTTGGTGTTCAATATTTGTGTACGTACCTATTATTCAAACATGGTATCAGAGAACTATTGAGGGTCATCTCCGTTTTATTCCGATCTAGATCTGAAGCCGGTGCAGGTGCATGTGGGATCTACTGCCAAGATCTGCTATTTCTGGCCTTTTTTTTACTGTTTTAAGCGCTCCATTGTGTTCAAAGCATTGGCTTTAGTAGGGATCGCCCTTCGTTTTGTACGAAAAGGCTTCTGTTTTCCCTAATTGCGGCCTTTTTTCACAGATCTGAGGTATACAGTTTTGTTTTCCGGTTTTTTTCTCTGTCTCTATTTCATTTCGATTTGTTCCTTTTTTTTTTTCTTTTTTTTCTTTTTTTTTTTTTCTGGAAGTGATAGCCTCCTGTCTGCATGTACTGGCAGTCTCGGCCGACCACAAACAGCAGGAAAGGCATTCCGCTTACAGGAAGGACTAACAGGAAACTAACAGAGAACGGGAAACCCTTCATTTTTTTGTCTTGTTTTTCTGTTTCTGGTGTGTGAAGTTGTTTTGCAGGTTGAAATAGGGGTCTACGGGGTAAGCACGCACAACAAGGCACGAAGAATAAAAAAAAAAAAAACCCACTTCCTCCTTTACAATATTTTCTATGCTTTTACTTTAGCTCACTTGGTTTAAAGTTACTTATTAAAGAGGTCTTAAGTTCAAATCCTGCTAGTATTTGTTGCATTGATTTCATATATTAAAAAAAAGGAAAGTTACTTAAAAACTCACATAAGTTACTTTCCATAATTTTTTTTTAAAGTGAGCTTAGGAGTTAAGTTACGACTAAAGGAGATTTTTTTTATTGTTGATCACTTATCTCCACACACCACGTGGTTCCTTGGCTGCTCTTTCAATTTGTTTCCAAAAGGGCATAAATTTTTCATCCAAAAGCTGATTTCAGTGTCGTTTTTTTTAAACCGCTTATTTTTTCGAGCTCTATTATTTTTTCCAGCTAGTTTTTATCTTTGAATTCATATTTATTTCAGAATGGAAATTTCAAATGATATGCTTCTTACCAGTACTAACTATTTTGTATGGAAGTCTTGTATGGAAGATATTCTTAGAAGCAAAGGGTTATATAGACTTACCCTTGGCATGGAAACTCCTCCCTCTAATATTGATAAACTATCAAAATGAGAAAATAGAAGTGATTCAGCTCGTGGTTTAATTGGTTTGTCAGTTTCTCTTGATCTGCAGTTTCATCTTCAAGGCATTCATGCACCAGATGATGCTTGGAAAAATCTAAATACTGTTTTTGGTATTAAAAATGAGATTAGAGCTCATCGGCTTGAGAATGAGTTGCTTACATTAGATCCTAATAATGTTTCTTGCATGGAAGATTTTATAACAAAATTTAAGACCCTTAGAGTCTTGTTGGTTGCATGTAAAGTCATAAAGGCAGATGATGGCCTTATTTACGTCATTCTTTCCAAGTTGGGGCCTGCATATTCTGTATTTGTCTCAACCTTTCATTCCACTACATAAGCTCTTCTTTCTTCAGGAGGTCAATACAAAGCTCCCTCTTTTGATGTTTTTTGTGATTCTTTTATAAGAGAACAGGAAAAACTCTTACAACTTGGACTAATTAATACTGCCAGTACTTCAAAAAAAGCTTTAGTAGCTCAACAATCGCATGGTCTAAAGAATTATAAGAATCCAAAGAAGCAATATCCGAAGAAGCAAAATCAAAATAACAAGGGTCATAAATGTTCTCAGCCTCAAAATTATCCTCAACAAGATAAAGCTGCCAAATTCCAAGGAAATAAGACACAAAGACATTGCAACATTTGTAATCGCGATGGGCATGAAGAGTCAAGGTGTTTTAAGAGGATGGAAGCTCTGGAAGTGGAAATGAAGAAGCATCACATTCAGCTTGGTTCTTCCTCAACTTCATCTTCCGGACAAGCACTTTCAGCCTCTGGTTTTGCACTTACAGCATCTTCTCGTTCTTCTTCAAATGAATGGCTTATAGATTCTGGAGCATCTTATCATATGGCTAAGGATAAAAAAATATTTTTTGATTTAAATAATTGTAACACCAAACAAATATTTGTTGGTGATGATAGATCACTTAGTGTTGAAGGGTCTGGTACTGTTCATCTAGACAATGGACAGTTTAATGATGTATTATGTGTTTCTACTCTTTCATGTAATCTTTTATCAGTATACCAGATCACTCATTCTGGTGAAGGTAAAGCCGTAGAGTTTTCACCTCACCAAGTTGTAATCAGAAATTTAAAAGATCCACGACATGTATTAGCTACTGGAACAGTTGATGATATTACCAGGTTGTACAACTTTGACAACTTTGGGTCATCTTCACTTCCATCCGTTTTTGTTGCTCATAATGATGAACTGAGCAAGCTTTGGCATGAGCGATTTGGTCACTTAAATTATCGCTCATTGCAACAACTATGTAAAGAAAATATGGTGACAAGTCTTCCTATGGTCTCTTGCAAGGATGGTGTTTGTTTCGGTTGTGTACTCGGAAAACATCATCGAGACAATTTTGAAAAACATGCCTCTTGGCACGCCTCAGCTCCTTTGCAGCTTGTGCACAGTGACTTGTGTGGTCCTCTACCTTCTGCTTCCTTCTCTGGTTTCAAATACTTCTTGACTTACATTGATGATTACTCCAGACGCACTTGGGTTTACTTCTTAAAACTTAAGAGCAAAGTTTTTGGCATGTTCTTGGCCTACAAGGCCCTTGTTGAGAAACAATCTGGTCATCAAATTCTTAAGTGAAAATCTGATAATGGGGGAGAATTTGTTAACAACAAGTTCACTAATTTCTGCAATGAATAAGGAATCCAACAACAACATATTGTTCCATATACACCACAACAAAATGGTGTAGCTGAAAGGAAAAAACGCACTCTAAAAGAAATGGCTAATTGTATGTTCCAAGCTAAAGGACTAAGTCTTCCATATTGGGCTGAAGCTGTAAATTGTGAAAATTACATCATTAATCTCACCCCCACTAAAGCTTTAGAAGGGATTACACTGGAAGAAGCATGGAGTAAAAATAAACCAGACGTCAGTCATTTCCGCATGTTTGGTAGTGAAGCATGGGCTCATATTCCGGATGAAAAACGGAAAGCTTTACACCCTAAAAGTGAAAAGTGTATATTTGTTGGTTATTCTGAAGATGTCAAAGGCTATAGGCTTCTTCTACCACATTCTCATTATATAATTATAAGAAGAGATGTCAAATTTGATGAACATATATTGGCCTGCGAGCCTAATTCGGTGCTTGTGCCATCATCTTCTTCCTCTTCTTCACCTATTGATATTTCTCCTACTCCAGTTACTTCTTCAGATGATGATGATAGCGAGGATGAAAATCCTCCTCCACCTGCTCAACCTCCTCCAGCACCAGCTTCACAGCTTCCTAAATGGGTCCGTTCTACTAGAGAAGTTGCAGGTGATCTTCCTGGTGATCCTACAGATCGGCGGTGTACTCGCTCTCAGTTTCAGCGAGCCTCATTACTTCTGGCTCAAGTTCTAGAAAATTGTGATCCAGAGACATTTAAAGAAGCTTCTGGCCATCCAGATTGGGATGCAGCAATGGATGAAGAATACAACTCCTTAATTACAAATAACACTTGGGATCTTGTTCCTCTTCCCAAAGGCAGAAAACTTGTCAGATGTAAGTGGGTTTACAGAACCAAATATGGACCAAATGGAAGTATTGACAAACATAAGGCAAGACTAGTTGCTAAAGGATTCTCTCAAGTTGAAGGCATAGACTACACCGAAACCTTTGCACCCGTAGCAAAAATGAATTCCATCCGCCTTGTTCTTGCCGTTGCCGCATATTTTCATTGGGAAGTCCATCAGATGGATGTTAAATCTTCCTTCTTCTATGCGAATTTGCAAGAAGAAATCTACATGTAACAACCTCCTGGTTACATTCAGTCAGACTCAATCCTTGTTTGTCGCCTCAAGAAATCTCTCTATGGCCTTAAGCAAGCCCCTCAGTCCTGGTATGCTAAAATGGACACGTTTCTTCTAGATATTGGTTTTTCTAGATGCCATTTTGATTCAAATGTATATACCAAGAAAGTCAATGACCATCTCATAATCCTAGTCCTTTATGTTGATGACCTAATCCTTACTGGTAGTGACCCCAAACTTATCCACCATGTGAATTCAAGTCTTAAACAACAGTTTGAAATGACAGACCTTGGACACTTGCACTATTTTCTTAGCCTCCAAGTCTTGCAAACCCAGAAAGGTATCTCCCTTTCCCAGTCTAAGTATGCCTGTGATCTTCTCCGCCGCTTTCACATGGAAGATTGTAAACTAGCTCCCTCTCCTTTCCAGTCTGGAGTCAAACTTTCTACCACTTTTTCAACACCTGAAGTAGATGCTACTTTGTACCATCAGCTTGTTTGTAGCCTCTTATACTTAAGTCACACTCGTCCTGACCTTTCCTTTGTTGTTGGTCTTGTTGCCCAATATATGCAATGCCCTCATGAAAGTCATTGGAAAGCAGCAAAAAGAATCCTTCGGTATGTTCAAGGTACAGTTCAGTTCGAGATACATTACAGTTCGAGGGGGACTCCTTCTTTAGTTGGTTAAACTGATTCCAATTGGGCTGGTGACCCTGATGATCGGAAGTCCACTGCAGGATATGTATTCACTCTGGGTTCAGGACCTATTTCTTGGGCTTCTAAGAAACAAAGTGCACTTGCTCTTTCTTCAACTGAATTTGAGTACCGCACAGCTATTCGTGCTAGTCAGGAAGCTATGTGGCTTCATCAGATCCTTTCAGAGTTTGGGTTCCAACAACAGCATCCGACCACACTATGGTGTGACAATCAGAGTGCCATTTAGTTAGCCAAAGATCCAGTCCAACATAAGCGTAGAAAACACATTGAACTTTACATGCACTTCATTAGAAAGCTCCTCCAGGATCATGTTCTTGAAGTGCGATATTTTCAAACAAATGATCAAGTTGCAGACATTTTCACCAAGTCTCTTACAGAAGCGAAGTTTTCCAAACTTCAAACTATGCTAGGATTATAGGAAGTTGTCATTAAGGGGGGATAGGCTTCAATGCCTCCTTCCTTCTCCTAATTTTGTGTCACCTTTGTAAATCCTTCAATCCTATCCCAAGTTGTTCTTAAGGGGGGATGTTAGGATATTTTTGACAATTAGGAGTTAGTTAAGTTCAACTTGGTCTAATATATATGTTAGGTATGCATTTGTATATATGTAATCCGACAGTCACGATACAAAGTGATCTGACAGTTCAACTTCTCTCGATCTTAACGACACTTGATCAGTGGCTTAACACCTGATTGGCACATGATCTCTATTTAAAGAGCATGGAGGGTCACTTGACGAATGATCCATTGTTGAGAGAAGCTCATGTAATATTTTTCTTCTGCATAATAAACTGCTCCATAGAAGCTATTTGGCCGGGGCCGTGGACTGTTTCCCTTTAGGGGGTTTTAACCACATCAAACATCTGGTGTACTGATCTATGATCTTTGTGTGTGAGCGGTGTCCTTAGTGTTCAATCTCTGTGTATGTACCTGTTATTCAAACAATAATATGTCAAGCAAATATAAGACAAAGAGAAAATATTGAGTGAGAGGAAAAATATGTACATGCAATAAAACATCAATTCTAGATAATGATAGGGAACAAGCGAAGTTGAGTGGAGAAAGGAGAGAAGGAAATTAGATGGTATTACTAGGGTGGAACTATGAATGCAATAGGTGGTGATTCTAGGGTTGAACTAGCGAAGATAAGATGTGATAGGAAGGAGATGTTGAAGACATGGTTGAGGAAGCAATCATATATTTATAGTCGAAAAGGTGAGACAACTAATACCAACGTCCTAGGGAAGATATAATGAAATGATGTCATGGTAATCACTCCCACTTATTAAAGATTCATCTTGACTCAAATCCCACTCGAGAAAATGATGACAAAGCCAATCACTAGAGAGGCATCCAAAAGGAGAAAGGAAGAGGGAGGGTTTCTTCGACTGAATTAGGGAAAGTGAGGAGGTGAAAGCGGAGAAAGGAAACAATGAAGAAAAATGAGAAGTGAGGGTGTTGTATTAGGGGAAAGTGCATGTAGATGTAGCTCATGTAATATGAGCTAGTGATTGATCATGGCAAATGGATTCTCTTATCTAGTTAAGCATAAAATTTGACTTTCACGTAAAGACCCTCATGCCCCAATGATCGATGCAAAGAAAATCTATATGGTCTACATGTAGGTGATAAGATTTCAAACAAGTGTAAGATAGTGAGGAAAAAAAGAATGAGAATCAAAGCTGCATTCCAAGCAAAGAATGTTTGTATGGGATACAAACAAGTCTAATCACTATGGAGGTATTGCAACAACTAAATTATGAAATGAGACACTAGCAAATCTAATTACAATGTATGCAAAATAGGAGCTAAAATGTGGAATGTAAGCACTTGAAATAAGACAAGAAGCAATGAGTCTAACTACCATGAAAATATAATAACAACTAGACTATGAAAGTAAATGTTGGAAAGGAAATGATAGAAGGATTAGGTTAAGATAATGACACCTAAACTAAGTGCAAGCAATACCATCCAAGATCCCATTTCTAGGTGCTCAATATGAAAGAAGAGAGCTCACTTTGGCATCCTAGCAAGTTAGTAGTGACTAATGTAAAGAAAAACCTAAAGATTAAATAAATGAAATGTGGAAAAAAAGGGAAAACACCTAGTAATGCAATACCTATACTTACTAGAGATGATGATGTGGGATATTGTTGAGGCATGCAAAAGATGTGAGTGTCATAAATACAATGGAAAAACAAGATATATAATTGAAATGCTATTGTTAGTGGCACCACCTAAGTGAGGAAGTGAAGGAGACACCAATTCATAAAGGAAGACAAGGAGTGACAAAAGGTTAGAGAAGAAAGGATAAAAGGAGAAGAGGCAACGATACAATGACACACCTTAATGAAGGTGAGAGATGGTGACACTACAGTAGATTTAGGAAAGGGAAGAGGTAGTAGGCGGTAGCAATGCTAATGCATGATTAGAAAAGGAAAGAGGTGAGAGGCAGGGACGCTAGGTCGAAAATATCAAAGGAACAAGTGGAACAAAATGAGGTGTTGAAGACATATTGGAGGAAGCAATCCCATTTTTGTAGTTTGAAGAATGTGAAAACCAATACCAAGGTCTTAGGGAAGAGACAAAGAAGCAAGAGCATGGGGACTAGTCCCACTTAGGGATAACAAATCTCAAGTTGGGCCCTACTCATGACAATGACTAGAGGGAGAGAGTCACTGGAAAGACCACTAAGAGTAGAAAATAGTTATAAAGAGAGGGCGAGGGAGAGTAGGTGACCAATCCCACTTAAGAATCCCTAATATCAATTTGGGCTCTGCATCTGATGATTTAGAGGGTTAGAGTCACCAACAAGATCACTAAGAGTAGAATGGAGGTAAAATGAGAGGAGTGGGATATGCTAGTTCTTTATCAAAACGTTGGAATTATCCACTTTGGTTAAGCCTAAAACCTAATTCACTTGTGGAGACATGTTTGTATCAATGATTGATGAAAATAAAAGCTAAAAGGGCTATGTATATTCGATAATATATTAGACGAATAGAAGAAAGAAAAAAGGAGTAAGAAGCAAAGATCCATATAAAGTAGACAATGTTGGGATGTGAAACAAATAAGTCTAACCAATACAAAATTAAAACAACCACTAAAATATGTAATGAGATGCAAGTAAACCTAGATCTATCATGTAAGCATAATAGGAGCTGGACTACAAAATGTAAACATTAAAAATGAAACAAGAAGCAAAAGGTCTAATTATTGTGAAAACAAAATAGCAACTAGATTATATAAGTAAATGATGAAATGAAATGTCTGAGGGAATAAGGTAAGAGACCATTCTGCATTTATTTGAGCACAACCGATACTATACAAGAGCTTGTTTTTGTGTATGTACCCAGCGATATCCCTCTTATCTAAAAATAGCTACGAGAAACTACCTACGAGATTTTTAATACTGAGTGTGTGGTGGAATTAGTTTGACTTCTTGTCCCTTGAAACAAGATCTCAATGTTCGTTCATTCACCCAACCATACTTGTCTTATCTTAAAGCACCAAAGAGATAATTAATGATTAGTTTGTGTGACTGACTCCCAATGAATCTCATCCATTCAAACGTTCATTTCCCAGCCATAGCCCTCGTCTTAAAAAATATACTATCAAACATATAATTTCAATTTGTATATATAATAGGAATTCAATATCAAACATATATGACATAAAGGAGGAGGTTATTAAATTATTATTTTTAATTAGTTGCTTTTTATTATTTCCATATTATTTATTTTTTAGTGATTCATATTCATGAATGAACAATCAAATGTCCTTTCAATATCATATTAACGTTAATATTTAAACAAAGTGTAAGTTAACGAACACCAATACTCGAAGGTTTTTAGATGAATCATGTAAACATTAACTAAGCATGTAGATGTATTTGGATAATAGATTGAGTACCCACTTAGAATTATCAATGAGAGTTTTTCCAGGTGTTTTTCTTTGTTAATTAATTTAACATGACAATGATGAGAGTTTTTTTAAGTAATTAACATGATATAATACCATGAGAGAAAATGTAAAGTGTTTAGCATAATAACTTAATCTAATGTTTTTTTTAATAAGTTGTGAGGATTGCCTACTTACATACCTACAAATGAAAGTGGAGACCCTCATGCACACACACGAGGAAAGGTATTTGGATCAACTTGTTTTCTTAGATATATTAACCATGTGCAGTGTTGAGACCTCAACATGTGCACAAGGCACGTCAATATAGTTTTGTGGTACCGATAAAATTAGTATTGGGAATATATATGAGTTGGGGAAATTCAATTGAGATTGTAAAGCTTACTTATCTCACTCACATGTGAATATTTCACACTACCTCGCAAGATTGCAAGGCATACCTATCTCACTAACATGCGAATATTTCACACTACCTCGCTTGTATCACTTGATGCTTGAGTAACACAAGAATATAGAAAATAGGCAAACAAGGATTACCGTATGCATATCAACTGAGGAGACACGTGGTGATTAACTCTCTCATTTTCAAGTCGATAGGGATAAACACTACTTCATCAATTGGAATTGCAACAATATTTGACTAAAGAAAACATGATATCTAATGTGCACATGAGATTGTTTTAACCCTTGAGCATGCATCCAATTCTAGTAACTAACAAATGCGTTTGTCATGGAAAGTTGTCTCATCATCCTTCTCTTGTAGGTCATCTTTCCTACAAGTCATTCAATCAAATAGTTAACAACATTGCATAATCATGAAATTTAATCAAATCATATTGACATTTCAATGCTTCAGCACAACACCATCCATATCCCAAACACACTTGGTAACTATCTGGACGCCTTCCACCTTCACGAGAGCACACTATCAAGAGCATGCACCGTTCTCAGCATGTTAGCGAAGAGGTTTCATCCTAGACTAGTTGCATCAAGGGCTCATGCGATGTTGTGCAGTACTATAGGCGACTTACTCAACATATATATAACATGCACTACATGACCCCATTGCTCGTCAATATCAGTCATATATAAATGCATAAAAGAAAATTGTATCACATATCTACATATAACTGTCATAAACATTATCCTTTAAATTAAACATTCAAATATTTAAAGAATAACTCAAATACTTATATTTTATTGTTTTATTGGCTCCCTCTTGATCTCTACCAGGCTTGTAGGAATCACATGAGTTCTCATATTCTCATCTTCTTTCTGCAACCTATTCATACATCACCAATGATAATTACATCATTTAGATACTGCATTCATTGGCGCACTCATGCACTAAAATCCTAGTTTGGTCAAAGCAAATTAAGTGTTTGGGTTTGTGAGAATGTTCCACAATTGTTGATTTAGTGATGCAATTAGGATTCGCGTCGGCTATCTACTCTTTCATTCTAGTTTGGATGGCCCTGCCTGTTTGACCAATGTATGACTTTTCGCAAGAGTAGGGGATTTGGTAAACCCCTTGGTTTAGCAAAGGGTTAGATTTGTCCTTAATGCTTTTGAAAATTTGTTTTAGGGTCTTATGAGTTTTGAAGAGGGTTTTGATTTTATTAAGGTTTTATGAGGTTAAAGAGGGTTTTGATTTAATTTTTGGCTAAGGATTCACCATATGTTCAGTGATTCCTTAGATGCAAGGAAGGGAAGTGAGTGTCGTGGTGGGTTCAATAGGAGGGGGATTTAGGTTTAGGATGGAGGAAATTGTGAAAAGTTTTATTTATTTGGGTTAGGGAGTAGTCGTTGGCTTGAAGATCTTAAGGGATTTGTTATATTGGATAGTAATGAGGACATCTAAGAAAGGGAGAGAATTATCTTGTTCAATTTCCATGGTAAATTCGATGTGCAAGGAAATCCTATTGAGATTATTGTGTGTTACATAATTTAATTAATGTTGATTAATCATTATTACTTAATATATCCTCTACATAGCACCATTTACTTTAACTTACCACACTCCATTTATTTTTCCTTACAACTTATAACTGAGATAAGGATGCGCAGACAGTTATAGAGCATTCACTTCCACTTCAACTTATATTTCAATTTGTCATGATACTTTCTTTATACACAAAATGGTATTGAAGAGGTGTGGCGTGAGGAAAGTGGAGCGAGTGTTTTACTTTACCTTACCACACCCCAATTTACTTTTCCATACCATATATCATCGAGATACAGATGGGTGAACGATTATGGAGGATTAGCTTTGGCTTCCATTTTTAAAACTAACATTTTAAAAATCCATAGAGAAAAAAGTAATTTAGACAAGTTGTGGACATACCCAGGAATCTCTCATTTGACTAGAAACATGCATGGAATTGGACAAGACTTTAATTTGTACCACAAACTTAATATACCAAAAAATGAAACTTTTTTTATAATCGAAGATTTTCACAAGTGTGAACTCGTAAAAAGAGAGTTTGAAAAAGTCTATAATCGAAGATTTTCACAAGTGTGAACTCGTAAAAAGAGCAACACACTCCGAATATTAAATGAAATTGAACTTTTCTAACAAATCTTTTTCCTTATAAGAGATTGTAAATTTTTAAATATATTTTAAAATTTGATTCCTCAAATTGCAACTTTGGCGAAGGTTATTGCAAAATTAGTTTTATAAACTTATGGGTGAAATAAGAAGTAAATTCTTATATTAATACATATTTTAGAGGGTTGGAGTTCCAACTTTTAATTTATAATCTTAGCTTCATTTAATTTGTGGTTGTTTACTTTTCTATATTAAATATATATAAAAAAATTAAAGTTAATAAATATTTTGATTGTAGTATTGGATGAAATATGTCAAATTGTTTTTTTTCTTTTAAATCCATTAAATAAACAAGATTGATTGAATAGATAGGATTCATTGTCATTAGTAAATTAATTGTGATGTATGATAAGTTTATGTATAAGATTAATCAATTAACATCTTTATAATTTAATTTCATGTATTATTTATTATATCACAAAGAAACATTAATTTAAAGTTAAAATAAATACTAAATAAAAATATAATATAATAATTATAATATATATATGACATAACTTATTTTGAAAACTTAGCTCTGTAACTAGGGTTTTGATTGTGAGCATTTGAAGATGTTTCTAGCGGCCATGGCTCCTTCCATGGCTGCCCTCCCCTTTCTTCCCTGAGTTACGCTTCCTGTCATTGGCTGACTTAGGGGTTTTCTTCCGCTTTGGAATGAATGGCGGCGACTTGGCATGGCAACCCATTGGGTAGCTGGTTCCTTCGGCTTCTCAGTGGCGATGACGGTGGCTTCTGCAAAGTAGGATGTAGCTCCAAGGCTGGATTTTTCTGAGGGTTTCCGCTGGAGGCTGCGAGGACTGTCGAAATTCGAGCTCCAGTTTCCTCTACGATGAAGGCGGATCCGCAGAGGAGGACGCGTGGGGGGTTTCCATGACCCTGATATGTTGATGGATGGTGGGCATATCTCGGCGGCTGCTTGGTTTCCGTGAGGACGATGAATCCACAGAGGAGGACGCGCGGGGGTTTCAGTGACCCTGAGATGGCGGGCATGGCTGCTTGGCGGCCGCTTGCTCCTCTCGGTGGCATTCTCTCTTGGGAGGTCGAGGAGTGGCTTACTGTCAGTGTTTCTAGGGTTTTGATTTGCAGAGGCTAGTGGATCTGCATTTTTTCCGGGGTTTCTGGAAACGTTTTTCTCCATGTTTCTTTATCCTTACATCTTCGGCATTTTGCTGTTGGTTTATTCTATGTAGCGCCATCATGGTTGCTCGGATTAAGGTCTTTAGCTGTAGTTTATTTTATGAGTTTCCTCTGTAATTATGTTTTTATCATGTATGATGCTGAAAAGCTCGTAGTCTCTCTGCAATTTTCGGCACTGCTTTGCAGCATAGACACTCTTCAAGAGTGTTATAGATCCATGTAATGTTGTACTCGCAAGATGAAATAAAATTACGTTTTTTTTTCAAGGAAAAAAAATATATCTATATAATAATAATAATAATAATTTGATATTAATATGTATTTATTATTTAAGGTGGGGAAAGCAATAATATTCTCATTCATGAATGTATATCAACCATATTATTATTTAATAAGATTATGCTACTATTTATTATATTATACTATTATAGATATGTATTTTGATTGGTATTCATGAATAAATTCTTTAACTACGACAATTTTCTCTTTAAATTCCAATTCCATCTCTGCAAGAAATTGACCAAACCACAGTGGTGAAAGCCCTTGTTATCTTTTGATTTTACAAGGCATTGGAGTGAAATCCAAGTGGCCTAACCCACCAAAAGAAATTGAGAAACAATGATGGATTTATCGATTGTTTTCAGTCTCAATGAACATCCTCGAAAGAAACTCACTCTAGTTTTGACTATATTTCAAAAAATGAAGAAAAAATTATGGTGTAAAGAGTTATAGCTTTTTCATGTTATCAAATCCATAGCAAGGTAAATATTGAGACGTCGTAGCAAACAGCTTACATTCCAGCTGTTGACTTTTGACATTTTTTACGCGTGGGGTCGCTTGGATATGAGATTATAGTCTAGTGAGTCCGATCGATGTTGCAAGGAGCATGGAAAGATTGCGATTGGTGACTATTGGATATCTTAAGGATTCTAATGTGTTTTTTTTAATTCCTATATAGCACTTCCTTATTACTGGACAATTGATTACTCACCAATGATTTGATGGATGGCAGCGACTTGCAGATGTGTCGAAGATGAAGGCAACAACTTGGAGAATTTTTTAAATATCCCTGCTTGTGATTTTTTATGGTTCACGCAAATTAAGAGCGTAAACCTCATCGTTCTCTACAACTAAGGCCCTATTAAAAAGAGTATTTAACTCCCACTTAGTCTTAGTTAGTAGCTTAGTTCTATTTTTAGAAGTTCAGTTTAGTTGATCAACATGCACGCATGAATTAGCCTAGGGTTTTAGCATGTAGCAAGCATATAAATTCATGCCTTTGGGTTCATTGAAAAAGTGAATTAGATATTTCATATTTATCAATAAAGATTTGCAGAGCTACAACTCGTTTTTACATTATAATTGTGTTTATATGTTTTCCTCCAACCTTTAGATTGGTATCAGAGCATCGGAAGCAAATGTAAGAGAGTGTGAGTTTGATATGAGTCTGAAGCAGGATGAAAGAGCCTTAATATTTGCAAATTTGAAGAATTCACGTTGTATTGTGATCCTTCAATAATTCAATCTCCAGTTTGAGAAGGCCAAATCAAAAAATTCTTTGGTTTTTGCAGAACTGATTTGCGATCTTCCCCGTACTGATCAGGAAATTGAGCCCATGGACTCTCTCCCCGATGAGTCCTTGTTTCTCATCAGTACTTCTAACCCATGGTATGGAGACATCACATTGTATCTCCAAACCCAATGCTTCGGTCCTCGACTATCTCGTGATGACGCCATCATGTTCGTCACCATGCAAAATATTACCTCATCATCGGTGATACATTATATTTTTGTGGTATCGATTTTATTCTCCGACGCTGCTTAAATCATGAGGAGGATGAACATGTTTTGAATGATTTCCACTCAGGGGCATGTGGCAGTCATCTTTTTGGGATGGCTACAACCCAAAAAATCCTATGCGCCGTATATTATTGGCCTTCCATATTTAAATATTGTATTGAATTCGTCAAGAAGTGTCCTCCTTGCCATCTTTTTCACTATAAAAAGCACCCACAACCGCCCCACTACATCTAGCTATCGTTGTCGGTCCCTTTTCCAAATGGAGCATCGACTTCATTCATTGTAATCCCACATCGTCCCGAGGGCATGGTTATGTTATTGTCGCAATTGACTACTTTACCAAGTGGGCCGAGGCTATGCCTACATACAAAGAAGACGACGAAATTGTTGCACTCTTTATGTTCAACCATATCATTGCGCGATTCATATTCCCTCGAGCCATTGTCACCGATTGTGGATCACATTTTCAAAACAACATGGTGGATGAACTAAGTGTCAGCCTGGGTTTTCGACATTAGAACTCAAATCCCTACTACCCTCAATCAAATGGACAAGTAGAGGCCATTAACAAGGTCTTGAAAACCATGATTCAGCGTATGGTGGGAACACATAAGTCCAACTGGCATACTATGTTTTTTTCATCCCTATGGGCGTATAGGACTTCCCTTAAAACTACCACTTGGTTTACACCCTTTCAATTTGTATACGGACTAGAGGTAGTACTACCTATCAAGTGCGAGATTCCGTCGCTAAAACTCGTTGTCAAACTTTTACCGAACACCACTGTCGAGGAAGAATGATTTCTATACTTGGAAAAACTCGATGAAACCCACCGTGATGCAGCTCTGGATTATGAACCACATAAGAAATGCATCAAGGCCCAGTACGAAAAATCAGTAAAACCTCGTATCTTCAACGAGGGTCATTTGGTCCTCACATATGACCAAAAACATGACAAGCCAGGGGCAAGAAAACTTGAGTCCATGTGGCATGGTCCATATGTGGTAAAACATGTTTTGGAAAAGGGAGCATACAAACTAGAGGATTATTACAGGATATATTTAGGGGAGTCTCGCAGTGGGATCTACCTGAAGCGGTACTATGCCTAAAATCATTTACACATTGGTACTTTGTATATACTGTACATTATGTGTGTTTTGTTTGGTGTGACACTTTATTTTTAGTGTGCTAGGATCTTATCATTGCGCTTATACCATGTTCTGCTTGGATGTGTAGATGGAAACATGCTTTGGATTTGCAGACGGATCTAGACGGCACACCCGCAATCTCACTTCGACAGCTTGGGTATTGTATTCCCCAACCGACGAGCTGATTAGTTCAGGAGGAACTTGCTTAGGGTTTGCTACCAACAATGTTGTTGAGTATCATGCAGTATTTGGACTATTGACCGACGCCTGTTCCTTGGTTGTGGATGACATTACTATCTATCTCGATTCACAATTAGTGGTCTCCCATCTTAACCATGTATACACTATCTGTGACCCCTTATTACTCTGTCTATTCTGACGAGTACGTCTCTTGGAGATCTCCTTTGAGTCCATTCAATACCTACACACTCCAAGAAACATGAACACAGTTTCTGATTCTCTATCCAATTTCATATTGGAGTGGTACATTGCACATTCATAAACATTTTATCAAAAATATGTGTAAAAATGACATAACATATAAACTAATCATAGTGTGTAATCTAGCATCCACAAGATCCCAAATCATCATAGGAAACACAGTGTATAAGACCGCAAAATGGTGTTTTGTATATATCATCATGTCGGTAAAGTACAAAAAGTGGCACTGATACAAAATATGAAGCCCATAAGCTTTTAGTAGGTCATGGCTACAAAAATATGAATCTTATGGCTTTCAGTACATACATCATACAATGAGTTATCCCTGAGGATGCTCATGGTAACAGATAATATCTTATGGCTTTCAATACATACATCATACAATGAGTTATCCCTGAGGATGCTCATGGTAACAAATAATATCTTATGGCTTTCAGTACATACATCATACAATGAGTTATCCCTAAGGATGCTCATGGTAACAGATAATAGTCTGGGCTACTCAACAGAGCGGCCAACCAAAACGCCCTAAAACTCCAACTGTACAGCACTGGTAACCGCGAGGCAAGTCATCGATGGATATGCCAGGAATATCCATCATCAAACTTTGGAGGTTGTCCTCCAGCTCGTTCAGCTCCTCTGCTGCATCCTGCTAAGCAGCCGCCATCTCTCGTACTACTCCTCTCCTATCAATGGGAGAAGAACCTGTCGGTTGAGATGAGCCAACATCTGCATCAAACATGTGTGAAGTCCAGGGTATTTTTTAAGAATTATAAAATTATACTTAAGTATAGTATTCTAGGCGATTATTTTGGATTGAAAAAAACATATATATAGATTGGTAGGCGAATATTAAATATGAAACATACAATTTAATACTGAAACTTGTAAATTTTGGCGAATATTATGATAAAAAAACATATTTTATGTAAATATCGGCGATATTGGAGACTAAAAATGACCAAATAGCGAATTTATTTTTTGAAAAAAAGTCCAAAAAATAGCCAATTGGCGAAATTTCGCCCCTAAAAATTTCCCTAGTGTGAACCCTTAGTACTACCCAAAAACAATAAAAAACTACAAAATGCATAAAAACAACAAGAGTTCCGTTAAAAAAAAGATCTCCCCACTCCTCCCCCTCAGGAAGAACTAAATACGGGTCTCCCCTAAAGTCGGTACCTGCATACGCATAGTCCTCAACCATGAGGAGTTGCCCACAAAGCCACCTGAAGAAGGTATGCCCATAACCGATGATAGAACCTCCACCTCCATGGAGGGCCATGACCTTCGACCATCTGACCATATGAGGATCTCTCGAATCGATATCATCCAACTCTACATGTGGTCTCAGTAGTGGAACTCGCTCCAGGAAGAATGAGACCACTATGGATCCATATCTGAACTTCTTCAGCTCACCCCTACGGCATTTGGTGAGTTGATCCTTTAGATTCGTGAGGAGTCCCTCACACCAGTTGAACATCGTCGGTTCCATGCACTCAATGTCATACAACATGTGTGCCTTGGTGGCCTTATGAGCAGCTCTGCTTTCCGCCACCCTCTCTATGGTAAATAACACAGTTCGCAGGGTCGATCATGGATATTCTTGATGGGAATATTCCCAGCAAGCATCTGTGTCCCTGGCATGCAAAACAATGCTACCCGGATCTCAATAGACTGATCACTACCCCATGGACCAGATAACGAGACTGGGGCTCCCCACCTCGATAACCCCATTAGGAAATAGATATCCTCCACATCCAAGGTGAGGATGTGGGCACGAACTCGAAAATGTTGTTGATCTGGATCCCATAATATGATCAGATAGTCTAGCAGCTGTACTTGGGTCCTCATGCCCTGTACATGAAATAATTTCAAGGGCCCGCATCTTTGTAAAGCATTCATCGAATGCAGATCATTTGTCGCTTAGGCATCTTTGATTTCATGCTCTTGTTCCTTCCACTGAACCATTGTGTGTGCTAAGACCTGTGTAAACATCAAATAGACACTCATTAGAACCTTTTCATAATTTTGGGGTGGGCCTTTTTGGCCCCATTTTTTATTTTTCATTGTGGATCTGTGCCAATGCATCCCGCTTTTGCGGACAGTGCACCGACGACGCACTTTCTCCATGGGGGAAGTGCGTCAGAGAGCCCTCGACGCACTTCCCGCAAGGGAAAAGCGCGTCACCCAGGGTGCGCGTAATCCCACTTTTAATGATCCAAAAAACCCCAAAAAATGACAACTAAATTAAAAATTGATCCGCTAAAAAGGTAAAGAGAAAGGTTAAGGCCTACCTGTGACTGACGAGGCACGATACAACTAACCATAGCTTCCGTAATCAACATTTGAAAATCGAGCTCCAAAGGGTTGTTTTTACTATTCCAACTTGGTAAAAAACAATATGTGAAAATTTCTTTACTATTTGACTTTTTATATAAAAGAAATGGAATATTCCCTTTTCAATATTTATTTTATAGGTTTTTTACTATAGTTGGTAATCTTTTTATGTCTAAACACCTTATTATCAGTTCTAATTTGATTTTTGGAGTTCGCGGATCAAGTAAAGTGGTGTTTTGACATTTTGGAGACCATCATAGGCATTTTATACTTGTTTCAAGTGTGAACAACTCTCTGAGTGTTTTTTATGTTATCGTCACTCTCGTTAAAACTCAAGTATCGATGACATCGAGCTTACTTTTTGTTCTTTCTCGTGCTTGTAAAACTATGAGAATAAGTCACCGAGTTACATTTTACCACTTTCTCGGGATCATAAAACTCCCATGAAAAAGGAACCCCTCGGAGTTCCTCTTTAAGCTCTTTTCAAACTCTCTAAATATGAAAAGATCGCCAAGCGAACTTGATTCTTTCACGCTTGTAAAATTATTTGAAAGATCGTCTCTTTGGGGATAACTTTACCCTTTTTTTCGGACCAGGAGGACTATTTACGAAAAAGGAGCACTCCGGTTAATCATGACTGGAATAGTTTCCTCTCATGTTGTTTTATCCTTTTTCGGACGAGGAGACCAACTTTTACGAAAAAGAACCATTTGGAGTCTTCTTTAGTTCTCTTCAGACTCTCTAAATATGAAATGACGTCAAGTTTTCCTTCTCTGGACTCGTTAAAATCTGACATTGAAGGGCCCTTTTTTTGGTACTAACCCCTCCCATCTCAGGTTCATAAAACATATGAGATTGGACTCGTCATAAGGATGAGTTATACTAATCATCTATTACCCTCCTCAATCTAGTTAAAACAAAGAGGTACTCATTAATCATGATGGGGATAAGGAAAGAGTTTGTGTTTCATTGTAGTTATGGAAGTACTTAGTCACTCTTGAACATGGTACTCGTTTGCATATGCATTCAAACACTTGGATAATCTGCTTGTCTTTGAGTCCCACTAATTCCATGAGCCATTTCACTCCTTTGAGTTATTCAAAGAATGCTTCCATCACCAGTTTCATTAGTTGTCGGTGTCATTCTCGTCATGTCAATGCTTCCAAGTCATGCCATTCCCATGTTCAAGAGAGGTCTGTTCATTGAGTCAATGCCTGCAGTCACCTTACCTTCTTATCATGTTGGTCATTCCTGAGTCAATCTCAAGTGTCACTCTACAATCTGATATACGCCAGAAATCTTTGATCTTGTTTCCTATCGATGATGGGGGAAACATCATGGCCCTACTTCGACTGGTTTATCCTTGTCAACTTCAACATATCATCTGAGGATTAAACCTAGAAACCAATCAAGTACCTTGGGCCTGCATTCCTTAATGGCAGGTTACCTCGCTTTCAACAGTAATTTCACATCATTGACTTTTGATTGAATTATTACGCTAAGTGTTCGACCTTGGATCATTGATTCACATTCAGTGGTATGTACTATGATACCTTGGGGATCATTGACATCAATGGTGATTTCCCTCTCACTTGTTAACGGTATACATCAATGACCGATAATCAAGTGATTTCTACCATGTTCGACTTCAAGACATTGTAATCACATGGTTAGATTCGTATCATTATGGGTTCGACTCGAAGATGTTGATGTATATGTAACTTCGGAATGTATTTCACATATATGTATGTTGTATTCCTATAGATGTTATTATTCCTCTGTACGGAAGTGTCATCATTTATATTGTAAGTGTCGTAACTTATACTTGATGGGTTATTAGACCACCTTGTTGGGGTCGGCCCTGTATAAGTCATGTGGGTAAAAGGGTTATTAGACCACCCTATTGGGGGTCGGCCATGTGGGTAAAAGGGTTATTAGACCACCCTAGTGGGGGTCGTCCCAGTCAGCACTATGTTAAGTGGTTAAGTTGAGGCCGACCGAGTTGAGTAAAGGTCAAGTCAAGTTAGTGTATAAATAGAGAGTGTGTCTCTCTCATTTTACACAATCTATTCTCTCACTCACACTTTGGAGAGTGGCGCACTTGTGGAGGAGGAGGCTCTGCTGCTAGGAGAAGACTATCTCTTGTATTCTGGTTGTATCATTGCTCTATCTATCTCTGAGGAAGTTATTGGGGTTTTTCACCTTTATGGTTTTCCCCAAGTAAACTCTGTGTCTCTTGTGTGCTTGCATTATTGTGTCCATGATTGATATGCTGTAGATTTTTTGTACATGTTGTTCTCTTAATTAAGATCCTAGATCAGATAGATCAGATTGAAGTAAATTCTGAAAATTTAACATGGTATCAGAGCAAGCCTGAAAGAAGGCATGATATGGCATGTATGACACTTGTTGCACTTACGATGCTAGGGCTTGATATAGCAAAAACCAGTCATCGTAGCACTTTCGCTATAAATCTGTTTTGGCAAAGTTTCGGATCTGAAACCTTTACAGGTCAAAAATAAGATCCCCATGTACATTGTGTCCAAAGGACAACCTCGAATTCGTTGTACTTTGTGATTTATGATCCGTACAATATTGGGTTTCTGCCTCTTCCAGATCTGAGTCAAAATCAGGTGACCTTGGGAAAAAGGTCATAACTTGGGCTAGGAAGCTCCAAATGAAATTTCGTAAAAAGTGACAGGTAGTACACAGACTGTAATATCTCAGAAAAATGTTTCAGAGGCCGAAGTTGAACCAGTGACACATGGAATGCCGTACAAGTTCGCTCTCCTGTATTATCCCATAAACAGGTCATGTTGCGACACTTGGCGTAACTCTCTCTTAGAGAATCCAATTGAGGTCAGACCTATCGAGATGGAAAGATAACAAGTCGGACTATCTCAAAAAAAAATATTTCAGAGTCCGAAGTTGAACCAATGACACGTGGCACGCCATACAAGTTCGCTCTCCTATATTATCCCATAAACAAGTCACGTTGCGACACTTGGCATATCTCTCTCTTAGAGAATCCAATTGAGGTGAGACCTGTCGGAATGGAAAGATAACAGGTCGGGATATCTCAATAAAATTTTCCAGACCTTGTGAATTGAAAAGTTCGGAGTTACACCAGAAACAATCAGGTACATATTTATGTCAAAACAGAATTATTTTTTAGCACCTCCATTCATGGATTCTGGAATTTAGGGCTTCGGAGAAAGTTGGAATTTTTGTAACCGGAGACCACAGCTAGATGCTACTCATCAAAATCGAAATTTAGAGACCAAGATCAGATTTTTTGGTTGGACAGAAGGCCGGGCTTGATCAAACCCCAGTTCGAGACTTTGATCAGAAAGATGGAAAATTAGGGCTTCTGCAAAAATTGGAATTTTGGAAATCTGTGACCACGGCTAGAAGCTCCCCAGAAAAATCGAATATTAGATATTTGAATCAAATCTTTTGGTTGGTTGAAGCTTCAGGAAACTCAAACCCTAATTCAGGGTCCTCCCCAGTGAATCTGGAAATCTAAAAGGCAATTTCGAGGGGTGAAACTTTGCAGTTGCAAATTCTGAATATACCGACTTGATCAGCTCATCAAGGTGCATATTTCTATCCTTTCAGAAGTTTGAAATTCAAAGTTTGAATTTTTGGGGTTTCTCTGACAAACCCTAATACAGCTCCAGATCCAGTTCTTGCAAATCAAGTGGATTGGTTTAATCCTAGAAGTGGATGGATTGGTCACCTGCATAAGTGAAGAAGTTCCTGTTTCAGAGGGAGATGAGGCTAAGGCCTTACATAAGAATATTTCAAGCAATCTCGACAGGTATGACTCATCTAGGTATGTCTCGATATTTGTTCATGATTAAGTTTATGATATGTTTGTCTTCATGTTATTATGGTTAAAACAATCTTGATTTTAGACTTGTCGTATCACCTTAACAAAATTACGAATGCATTCATTAGGGTGTTGACACTTATCATTGTATGAGGTTTATGTTGTTCGCTAACATGAAAGGTACACCAAGAAAGACAAATCATGTTCTAGTTCAAGATCATGATGACATGAAGACAAAGATTCATCCATTGTCATGGATCACATAGAAGATCCATTTACGAGGTATGTATAACTTGGTTCTATAATGGTTAACCTATGAGATATGCAGGTTACTAGCACAAGTCACTGAAGAGAACCAGAAGACATTATGCGGGTATGTTAGACATAACTAGCTAGAATGCTAATCCAAGTATGTTTTTCCTATATCAAGCTAGAATCCTACCTTGTGTTAGGATCTTATACTTTTGTGTTGTTGATAATGATTATTCATGAAGTCATAGGTTTGAATAGTCATGGTTGTATGCATATTATGTTTCTTACCATAATTGATGATATGACTAACCAAAAGAATCATGAAGGTATAGGTTTGAGTAATCACGGGTTTTATGCATATTATATCTCTTATCTTGATTGATGATTTAACTAACCAGAAGAGTCCTATGATCAAATAAGAATATGTATGAATAAAAGAAGACTTCCTTGAAACCTTGAATACTAATGTTTATTATCTGTGTTTGAATTGATCCTGACTATACATGCTTGAGATTAGTGTGTTTTGATAATATTAAGATTATACTAATGAATGTTTGATTATGTATGAGACCTAGAGGATAACACAATGATGATACTAACAAGCATGCATAGGGATCGAGAATGAATATAAGTTCAAGGACAAGTAATGCAGGAAGCAAAGATCAAGAGGGAGTACACTCCAGTGGTTTATGCAAGGATGTAGATATTCAGAGGGAGTTGACCATCTCTCTACATTCCACAACAGAAAGGTGTAGAAGAAGCTACTTCATATTAGGACTCTAGTAGCTCCTGCAAGGAAGCGAAGACTCAGAGGGAGTCCACCCAACGAACAAACAAAGATAAGTATTTTAATTATCATTTCTTGCATATTTGTTTGTTTAAATAAAATTGTTCAATGATGTATATGCTCATATTCCTAGACTTAGGATATGTATTGTGCATATTAGAATGATTGCATTAATGAACAGTATACTACTAATATGCATGTGATAGGTAAGTGGCCTATGGCACTGTACAACATTCCATTGCTACTTATCTAGAATGAAACCTCTTTGCTGACATGTTGGGAGTTGTGCACACTCTTAACAATGTTATGGTAGAGATTGGAAGGCATCTAGAAAGTTACGGAAAATGGATAAATGTTGTATTGAAGCATTGGCTAAGATAATTGCATGACTGTATGACATATTTCTTTATGTGTAAGAATTTGTCTGAAAATTATGAGATGTTTCTAATCATGCAATTTAACTTGTTTTGTAGGAAATATCGTATACCTTCACCTACAAAAGAAGGACTACAACATTTATTCAGCAACAAAGTTATCTATTGAAAAAATTGAAAATATTGAAGATATTGAAGTTCCCAGGATCTGGGAAGAATGCCATGATCGAGGAGTACCAGTCGATCACGAAGATGTTTGGGATGCAGTCCTAAGACCTGAAGAGGAGTCTGTAGTGACTTCCAAGAGAAGCTACAATATCAAGCATGCTGCAGGTGGTATCATAGAGACCTTTGCTCCTGTAGCCAGATACACTTCCATTAGATCAGTACTTGCTCCGGCTGCAGTGATGATAAGGAAGATACACCATATGGATTTCAAGACAGCTTTCTTGAATGGTGTAGTTGAAGAAGAAGTATATGTGGAGAAGCCACTTGGTTCTGAGACACATGATAGGGAGTCATATATGTGCAGAACTTGGTATGGTAGGATAGAAAACTTTCTATCCAAGTTGGAGCTTTACCAAGAGTAAAGCAGATTCCAACCTTTACTACAAGGTTGAGGAAGGCAATCCAGTGATACTACTATTGTATGTGGATGACCTGTTTGTAACAGGTGAGGATAGATTGATTGCCGACATGCAGTGGAAGCTTGCTGTCGAGTTCGAGATGAAGAACTTGGGGATGATGCACTATTTGTTTTTGGCATGGAGGTGAGGCAGAGTGCAGATGGAATCTTCCTTAGAAAAGGGAAGTATGCAGTAGAGATCCTGAAGAGGTTCGGGATGATGGACTGCAAGGCTATGGCCACACCTGTGGAATCGAACCTGAAGCTTCTGAGTGATGCTCCATCTGATCCGGTTGATGTCACGATGTATCGTCAGATGATTGGGTCCTTGGTGTACCTGACGAACACGAGACCAGATATTTGCTTTGCGGTGAACACATTGAGCCAGTTCCTGATGGATTTGAGGAGTGTTCACCTGGTTGCTGTAAAACATATTCTGAGGTACTTGAAGGGTACAGTTGATTATGGGATCAAGTATGATGCGAATCAAAAGTTTAACCTGCAGGGTTATGTTGATTCAGATTGGGCAGGCAGTGCTGCAGATAGGAAGAGCTCATCTGGATGTTGCTTCAGTATGGGATTAGGTGTGATCTCTTGGTTCAGCAGGAAGCAGTCTTGCATAGCACTAAGTACAGCTGAGGCAGAGTATGTTGCAGCCTGTTCAGCTAGTTGTGAGGCAGTATGGCTTCGAAAGCTACTGTCTGAGTTATTTGATCTCCCGTTGGATGATACTGGAGTTGTGTGAAGCTGTCTGAGAACCCAGTGTTTCATGATAGGTCAAAACACATAGAGATCAAATATCACTATATCAGGGATATGGTGTAGATAGGAGCTGTGAAGCTCCTGTACATTGCGACGGATGAGTAGATTGCAGATGTGCTGACGAAGCCACTAGCCAAGATGAAGTTCGAGTACTTCAGGGAGAGGCTTGGTGTTCTTCAGATTGATGACACTTTGAGGAAGAAGTGATGGACACATTTGCAGAAGCCATTCCAAGTATGTTGGAAGGAGGATCCTTCACATGGCTGTGGATGTAAGCGTTGGATGATGAGCATCATGATGATGCTCCAGTTACTGCTCTATATATGCATCAGGAGGATGCTGGATATGATCAGTTGGATCATTTATATGTATATACGCATCATGTTGGATGCTGGATATGATCAATTGGATCATTTATATGTACATGTATGTACGCATCATGTTGGATGCTGGATATGATCAGTAGGATCATTTGTATATGTTTTGTATATGCATCATGTTGGATGCTTGGACCATGTATCTATATATGTATCAGGTGGATACATTGTATGATCAGGTAGATCATGTATGTGATATGTATCAGGTATGATCAGGTGGATCATGTATTTGTATTTGTATCAGGAGGATACACTGTATGATTAGGTGGATCATGTATGATGATATGTATCAGGTAGATACTTGGTATGCATCAAGTAGATGCATTATATGATTAGGATTATCATGGATGATGAGCTTCAGGATGTTGCTCCAGATGACATGTAGTAGGATGTTGCAGTGATGATGATCAGGACGATCATGTGTACATCAGGATGATGCATGGTGAGTATCAGGTTGATACTCTATGGCCGTGGAACAGGTTGTGCAGATAAGCATGTAATTTGTGACCTGGGAGATTTGCAGATAGTCTTTCGAGGTTTTACCTATGGCATGTAATTTGTACCCTAGGATATCTGGAAAATGCTCTTTCGAGGTTTTGCTTGGGAGGACATATAATTTGTGCCCTGGGAGATTTGCAAATAGTCTTTCGAGGTTTTTCCTATGGCATGTAATTTGTGCCCTGGGATATCTGGCAAATGCTCTTTCGAGGTTTTGTCCTATGGCATGTAATTTGTGCCCTGGGAGATCCAATAGGTTGAGCCATGTGCTCGTAATTAGTCCTGGGATGCTCTTTCGAGGTTTTTCCATGACCACATGTAATTTGTGCCCTGGGAGATCCGATAGGTTGAGCCTTGTGCTCGTAATCACTCCTGGGATGCTCTTTCGAGGTTTTGTGGTGACCACATGTAATTTGTGCCCTGAGAGATCCGATAGGTTGAGCCTTGTGGTCGTAATCAGTCCTGTGATTCTCTTTCGAGGTTTTGTGGTGGGGTCACATGTAATAAGTCCTAGAGATATGGACAAGATGAAAAAGGCCTCAGATGCTCTTTAGGGTTCTTGCTAGTCAAGAGACTCTTTTAAGGTTTTGTGACGCACGTAATAAGTCCTGAGATTTCCACAGTATGGTCAGTGATGACGAAGACCTGCAGGTGGTGGGCCTACATCTAGTATGAAAAAGTACTGACTCTGTAGAACTTCCTATGACGAGTAGATTCAGAGATTGATTGAGATAGCAGCAGCAGTGACGATGATCCAGAGAAGATGACTTGTGCTAAAAGACCTGTGTCGAGAAATACCTTCCTAGTTAAGAGGGAGTGTTGATGTATATGTAACTTCAGAATGTATTTCACATATATGTATGTTGTATTCCTATAGAGATGTTATTATTCCTCTATACGGAAGTGTCATCATTTATATTATAAGTGTCGTAACTTATACTTGATGGGTTATTAGACCACCTTGTTGGGGTCGGCCCTGTATAAGTCATGTGGGTCAAAGGGTTATTAGACCACCCTATTGGGGTTTGGCCATGTGGGTCAAAGGGTTATTAAACCACCCTAGTGGGGGTCGGCCCAGTAAGCATTATGTTAAGTGGTTAAGTTGAGGCTGACCTAGTTGAGTAAAGGTCAAGTCAAGTTAGTGTATAAATAGAGAGTGTGTCTCTCTCATTTTACACATTCTAATCTCTCACTCACACTTTGGAGAGTGGCGCACTTGTGGAGAAGGAGGCTCTGCTGTTATGAGAAGACTATCTCTTGTATTCTGGTTGTATCATTGCTCTATCTATCTCTGAGGAAGTTATTGGGGTTTTTCACCTTTATGGTTTTCCCCAAGTAAACTTTGTGTCTCTTGTGTGCTTGCATTATTGTGTCCATGATTGATATGTTGTAGATTTGCTGTACATGTTGTTCTCTCAGTTAAGATCCTAGATCAGATTGAAGTAAATTCGGAAAATTTAACAGAAGACACTGGGTTAACTCACTTATCTTGCCTAGGTTGTGATGGAGATTTATTGAATAACATTACACGGATCCACTTTTGTATTGGTCATGGTTGTGTTATCATATCATCATGGATCTACGATTATGTCTAGTAGCCATGATTGTGTTCAGTCGGTCTTTACTATCATGGATATGCAATGTATTGGTCGGAATCCATGTTATGAGTTAGTTTGAGACATAGATCTCACAGTTAGTTGTACTGCAAGAGTTTATTCTAACATATGATCCTTTCCATAATCCTTCATATTGAAAATCATTTCACCTATTCTATTATGATATCTTCATTCTTTGGGGGGCATTCTGTTACACCAAAATCTCGTCATCATGAGTTTTGTGTCGTCTGTATTCCCTGATCCCTAAAGTGCCTAGTTTAAACCATCAGAAGAAAGTTTTTTGTTCATCATGTTAACCTTATGTTGTCACCCCCGACGCGCCCTTCCCTCTAGTAAGATGCATCAGGTTCAAGGTGACGCTCTCTGCACCTTAGAAGAGTGCGTCGGTGACGCATGGTGATCTTGTACAAGGTGCATTGATCTCCCATTGGCGCATGTTTCTCTTGTGCAAGGTGCGTCGTTGTTGGTTAAATTGGATAAAGAGAAGCTTCGGGCGACTTCTTGAAGCTTGGATGGCATGGAGACCTATCCTTACTTATCTGGAAACGTGGCATTCGATCCCCTTGTCTAGTGTGATGATCCCTTACGCCTCTCCCCTAAATCCTCAACCTCTCTTATCCCTTTAGCCCTATATGTTAGGATATTCTCACCATCATGCAGTCATGCAGGCATTCATTTGCATGCATCCCACTCATCAATGAGGTGTCACCTAGCACCTAGTCCCCAGTTTGCTAGTCGTGAGAGCTTCTTTCCATTCAGTTCTATCCCTCCTAGTCAGTGATCCGCCCTCTTTATCACCTACCACACGTGAAAGGTGCCCTCTCTCACCTACCACCAGTGACACTTCAGTTAGTTGCTTGATTTGTGGATCTTTCCTTGATTTAAGGACCGATTGACTAGTTAACTAACTTAAACACTCTGTTGGACCTCCAGTGAGAGTAGATTGCCAGTTTCAGACTCCAGTTAGCTGCTCATGCACCCTTCTTGGATTCTCCTTCACTCCATCAGTGCTCCATGCTCCAGTTACACCTACCTACATTCAGTTAGACTCAGTTTGACACCTGGTTGACCGTTACTTGTGCATTGATGACTCCACTGATTTGATGATGAGGACTCCTAGTGGAGCCAAGATATTCCATGCAGGATATTCGAATGACCTCCTTGGTTAATTCGAATCATTCAATCATTGTGACTGCACATTGTATTGTATTCTACGTCTGAGTTCAATAGAGCACTGCTGCAAGTCTTTTGCACAGTTTACACACATTATTCTTTATGCATCTCTTGTAATTGATTATCTTGTTCAATAGATCTGTTGTGTTTCAATTTCACATGGTATCAGATCCATGGCAGGGACAAGAATTCTTTTCTGCAGGGATTATTCATGAAGATTGAGTGATTTTGCCAACAATTTTTGCAGTAGTGGCATGCATTTTCTGCACTTGCATTCGCTATTGCTCCAAAATTTCTTCCAACTCGACACCAGAAGCCGAGAGTTTCCACATAATTCCCGGATATGAATCATTGGATCTTCAATCTTGCTTGATTATCTTATGTCAAGTGTGATGCAACTTGAAAAGTGTGGGTTGTCGACCTAAATGGTTCTTGTTTGTGTGTGATTTGCAGGTTTCTTACTTCCTCCATTTGCATTCGCTATTGCAGAGATGTAAGATTCTTCTTCACAAAATATTCTTACTCCATTCAACTATGATGAATGGAAACCAAAGATGATAACATTCTTGAAGAGACAATGTATTTTTGATATGTGTATTGGTATTACAAGAGATTTTGATTCCGATGCAGAGGAGAATGATTGGCTTAATGATTTTGACAGAGCTTTTGGGACAATATGTCTTGCTATGTCTCCTTGTATGCGCTACCTCAGTACAACTTCTGAAAATTCAAGAGATCTATGGGCACAACTCGATAGAGAATTTGGAAAGTAGGGAGATGAGGATCATGCTAGCCATTTGGAGAACAAGCCCAGTGAGACCTCCTTATGTGTTCTCTTCGATTATGTCTCGGCCTCAACCATTGTTCAAGATTGAAAGAAGAAACTGTAGATTCAACACTCATTCTCTCAATATATTCTATTTCAAATTCTGAGCAAGATAAGCCAGCTCATACTCTAGAATCCGAAGAGGTTCTTGAATCCTCTCCTTCACATGAGTTTTCCGGTATGCATAATGATGATATACTTGATGTTTTAGAGGTCAATCAGATTTTGGAGGTGAGGCATTCGCTCTCCTTGACCACATGCTTCCTACATACTTATGTTCGATCCTTGGCACATGTTCTCAGAGTTTTATTGAAGATGAAGAACACTACCATTCGCTTGAGTTCAAGTCTCATGCATTTTTTGATGATTTTGGTTTTGATCTCACCCCTGTTGGTTCAAAGGAAATCACAAGAAACCATTTATCAATTCTTGGAGCTGATTTAACATCCATTGATCAGAAGTTCAAGTTTCAAGAGCTATTATATTTGATTGGATCTAATCCTACCTCACTTGGTTCGAATTATAGGCCCCAGGATGATTGTAATATTTTCAGATTTGTTCTCACCATGATCGGTATGAAGAGTAAGTTCATAAAGTCTCCATATTCGCTTGCATTCACTGAAGAAGAATACAAGAACATGTTTTTAGAGCATGATCCATTTGTTCCAAAGAGTAAGATACCTCCAAACATATCTACTTGAGTTTGGAGCAATTAATAATATGGTGTGTTTTCAGTCTATTTTGAGGGGGGGGGGGTTCCCATGGTTTTCTCCATTTCCTTGGTTCATAGACTATTCTTTATTTGGATTATTTTCTGTATTGAGGTGACCTTTGGTATCAGTTACTAGGACCCTATATTTTATTTTTACCTCATAGTATAGCTTGTGGGGGGGTGTTAGGATATTCTCACCATCATGCAGTCATGCAGTCATGCATTTGCATGCATCCCAGTCATCAATGAGGTGTCACCAAGCACCTAATCCCCAATTTTCTAGCCCCAAGAACTTCTTTCCATTCAGTTCTAGCCCTCCTAATCAATGATGCACCCTATTTCTCACCTACCACATGTGAAAGGATCCCTCTCTCACCTACCACCAGTGACACTTCAGTTAGTTGCTTGATTTGTGGATATTTCCTTGATTTAAGGACTGATTGACTAGTTAACTAACTGAAACACTCTGTTGGACCTCTAGTGAGACTAGATTTCCAGTTCTGACTCCAGTCAGCTCCTCATGCACCCTCCTTGGATTCTCCTTCACTCCATTAGTGCTCCATGCGCCAGTTACACCTACCTACATTCAGTTAGACTCAGTTTGACAGTTGGTTGACCATTACTTGTGCATTGATGACTCCACTGATGGAGTGAAGGGGAATCCAAGGAGGGCGCATGAGGAGCTGAATGGAGTCAGAACTGGCAAACTAGTCTCACTATAGGTCCAACAGAGTGTTTCAGTTAGTTAACTAGTCAATTAGTCCTTAAATCAAGGAAATATCCACAAATCAAGCAACTAACTAAAGTGTCATTGGTGATAGGTGAGAGGGGGTGCCTTTCACATGTGGTAGGTGAGAAAGAGGGCACATCACTGACTAAGAGGGCTAGAACTGAATGGAAAGAAGCTCCCGGGGATAGCAAACTAGGGACTAGGTGTTGGGTGACACCTCACTGATGACTGGGTTGCATGCAAATGCATGCCCGCATGCCTACATGACTGCATGACTGCATGATGGTGAGAATATCCTAACACCCCCCACAAGCTATACTATGAGGTAAAAATAAAAGATAGGTCCCTGGTAACTGAGACCAAAGGTAACCCAATACAATGAATAATAACGAACAGTCCATGAAACAAGGAAAAAGGAAAAACCTCATGGGAAAAATACCCCCCCTCAAAAGAGACTGTAAGTCACACCAAAAAAATAAATGCTCCAAAATCAAGCAGGTGCGATGCTTGGTCATATGTCTTGG
Source organism: Larix kaempferi (assembly GCA_027924585.1). NCBI lineage: Eukaryota > Viridiplantae > Streptophyta > Pinopsida > Pinales > Pinaceae > Larix > Larix kaempferi. The sequence goes on along the minus strand of BSBM01000687.1, from coordinate 6,758,614 downwards.
GGTATCTTCTTCTTGGGAAGAAGTGGTTCATGTTCCAAAAACATGTGCTTCTGTTCTCCTTCAGTGGATGCAAGTGAATATGGAAACATGTGCTTGTACTTGCTCTTTAGACCGAATGTGATAAGAACAAATCCAAAGTTATGAGGATGATCCTCGAACCTGTGATTCGAATCAGCTGAGGTAGGATCAAATCCATGAATGTGTAGATAGTCTTTTGTTATCTCCTTTGAACCATCATAGGTGAGATCATGCCCAAAAGAACCATCACATGATAGTGGTTGCTTGGACTTCAAATAAGCTCCAAGACTTTATAAATGGTTTCTTGAGATCTCCTTTGAACCAGTAGGGGTGATATCAAAACCATGATATGCATGAGAAATTATCCCAAGCGAATGGTAATGCCCTACATCTTCAATGAACTTCTGAGAGCACAAATGATCATATAGTAGTACATAAGAGGTAAGTGATCAAGGAGAGCGAATGCATCACCTCCAATTGCTCAATAGATCATCACTATGCAAACCAACAGACTCTTGTGCAAGAGAGGATTTAAGAACCTCTTCATTTTCTAGAGTGTGAGCTGGCTCAGAATTCGAAATAGAAGATATTGAGAATATGAGTGTTGAATCTGCAAGTTCTTCTTCTTTTTGGACAACTTCATTATGAGATATGTTTGATACTGAATCATGATCAGAGAGACCATCAAGGAGGGTGAATGCATCACTGGGCTTGCTCTCCAAATAGTTTGCACCAATCCCTTCATTCTATTTTCCAAATCTTTCATCTAGTTGGGCCCATAGCTCTTTTGGAGATTCATCAGAATCAATGAAGTGGGGTAACATACAACAGGAAGCAAAAGTTGTAGCAATATAGGGTGAGCAATGAAATGAGTAGCAAAAAGCAGACATAAAGAAGACAAACAAAGTGGAGGGGGAAAGAGTATGAAAGAAAAGGAGAAGGTGAATAAGAATAATAGTAAGGATAGAGTAGAAGAAGTGATTGTAAGAGTATAGAAAGTAGAAGTAGCAGGAAGTAAATAAGGTAAATAAAAAAGGAGGAAGGAGGTGAGGAAGTGAGATGGACTACAGACGATACAATAAATGATATAGAGGAGTGGTAAATAATTGCAAAAAGGGGAAATAAAACAATAAAACGGGAAGAAGGTAAAAAGAGTAATGGTGAAAAAAAAAAGTGCATAGTTAAAAGGGGTAGCAAGGTAAGGTGATAAATAGTAACAGAAGTAGAAGGAAAGAAAGAAGAAGAAGTTATAGAAGAATGCAACAAACAAAGGGAAAGAAGCAAATAATAATAATAAGATAAATAGAAAGAAAAAAGAAATAAAAATATACAATAGATGATAATCAAAGGATAAAGGGGTAAAAAAGAAATAAGGTAGATATAAAGTATATAATAACAAAAGTAAAAAATAGTAATAAAAGTGAAAGTATAAACAAATAAGAGTAGGGATAAAGAGTAAAAAAATAAATATGAGTGCAATGAAGCAAAAAAAAGAGATATCCAGTTACGACTCCAGTCAGCTCCTCATGCGCGTTCCTTGGATTCCCCTTCACTCCATTAGTGCTCCATGCGCCAGTTACACCTACCTACATTCAGTTAGACTCAGTTTGACACATGGTTGACCGTTACTTGTGCATTGATGACTCCATTGATCTGATGATGAGGACTCCTAATGGAGCCAAGCTATTCCATGCAGGCTATTCGAATGACCTCCTTGGTTAATTCGAATCATTCAGTCATTTTGACTGCACATTGTATTGTATTCTACTTATGAGTTCAATAGAGCACTATTGCAAGTCTTTTGCACAGTTTACACACATTATTCTTTATGCATCTCTTGTAATTGATTATCTTGTTCAATAGATCTGTTGTGTTTCAATTTCACACTATATATATGAACCCCCTCTCCATTGTTAAGGAAGGAAGGATAAAGTACCCATATGCTAGTGGAATTTGGTCAGGAGATCCTCTTCATCCATAGGAGGCTAGAAGGATTTGATCTTTTGAGTCAAGATCATTTGAGTTGGAGTCATAACGTCAAGGCATCAGTTGTAAGTCTCTGCTTTATATTTGCTGCAAATTGCATTTACTATAAATATATTTCCATAAACTTGTTATGTTTTATAATGATGTTTAGGACTGGCTTCTTTGACTGTTGATCTAGATAGATTCGTAATCATATAATTTCATATTGTTCGTTTGTTTCCACTTGCGCCTTATTGTTTTGCAGCCGAAGATCGAGGAATTAGAAGAAGATCAAATGAGAAGAAAGGAATTGCATTTATGAGGTAACTTGCTTTCTGATTTACTTTTCAATTTAATCTAACTAGGAAGGATAGTTATGTTATGTATTGGTTTTGTTCTAGATCTCAATCATTTAGACTAGAGAGAACAGTTTTTGTCCGCATTAATAGATTGTCTATAAACATTGATGAATTTCCATCCAAAGAACAACGCTTAGAAGAGTTAAGAAGTAGTTTTGGGGAGGATTTGGATTAAATTAAAGAGATGAGCATGCTCACTATGGAGGATCTTCAACAACATGTAGGGAAAGCAACTCTAAATGCATACTTTCTAGGAGAAGGTCACAATGCAACGACAAAGGGACTAATAGAAATGGTCAAAGAACTGTCCACTCACGAAGTTGCTTTAAAGTTATTAGAACCTCACCAATTTAATATGATATCTTATGAAAGTGACCTTTGGGACAATTACATTTCAAGTCAAGAAAATCCTCCATCAAATTAATGTAAATTGTGATTTACTATTTATTTTTGTTTATTTTTGGGTGTAACCACAAAAAGACAAAAATGTGGAAACCAAAGGTTAAGAGGGAATGCGAAGTGATTGGTCACATAGAGACAAATATTTGTAAATATAACTATGATGGATTAGAATGAAAAAAGGCTTTTGGGCTGGTGTAATAGCAAGCAAGTACCATTTTGTATGGAAATTACTTTTCTGCTAATGAGAAAAAGATTACATGGAGTTTGAATGGAATGTTATGAATTAAGGTGCAGAAGTACTTCTTCCCTTGTTCATATTTATGATGTGAGATATTTCTTACTTTATTGGACTATTCTAATGGCGTATGAATGATTTTACTGATTTATGTTATAAAATGCAAATGTATGTGTAGAAATGAGTAATGAATGAAATCAATGAGTATCAAAACTATCTTTGTGTAATCATTTTACTATGATTGTGAATATTTTATTTCAATCAGTTAACTGTTGAAATTGTACTAGTAGTCTCGAATATTACTTATATTTTAAAACTCGTTCCTTGCATAGATTAGTTTAATTAGTTAAAAGATGTATTTTATTAGGGTAGTTTTAGTTATCCCCCGGGGTGTAGACCAATTGGAAACCGTGCACTTGTTAAGGCGTACATGTTGTTAAGCATGTCGCTAGTTCAAACCTTGTTGCAGCCTTGAGGGTGCACTGTGGGGTGAGCATACTCTCCTGAAGGTTATAGTGGTAGCGGCCGGAATCGACCCCATGTTACGCGAGTACGAAACCATCTAGTTGTCAATCCCTCCAGTCAAAAAAAAAATTAGGGTAGTTTTAGTTGATAGATAAGGTAGAAGTGATAAGACAAGAGGTAAGAAAATGTGCATCACTTGCAAGGCTTCTACCTATTAGTCAAATTTATTTTAGTTAGAATAATGCATTATTAGATTTAGAGCATTTGCATTTTCATCCCCCAAATATAAAATATAAACCTTGGGATGAGCCGCAACCGGTAAAATTTAAATTCAAACTACCATCTACGGTAACCGGCCCATTAACCAGATGGATTCCCCATTCCAAACAGTGAATAGTCTAGTTGGGACTTTTCATTGGGGACAATCCCTACTGTCGGTGCAAGGATTTTTCCAGGCATCAACACAATCTTGATAGATTCTGGTAGTACACATAAGTTCATTAACTACAAAGTGGTCAAACTTCTTAATTGCTTTATTTATCTAACACCAAAGTTTCAAGTAATAGTTGTCGATGGGAAAACCATAAATTGTTCAAGGAGGTGCCATAGTATTAAGCTCATTATGGGGGGATATTTATTGGATAGTCTAGTGATTGCAATCCAAATGGGTGGGGATGATGTTGTATTAGGGGTCCAATGGTTACAATTAATGGTCCAATGATTTTGTATTCAGATTATAGATATCTCAACAGGATGACCATTAAATATAAGTTTCCTATACCTGTGATTGATGAATTATTAGATGAATTACAAGAAGCAGTTTTCTTTACCAAATTGGATCTCCGTTCAGGATATCATCAAATAGAATGAGGAGAGAAGATGTTCCCAAGACCACCTTTATAACACATGAAGGTGATTATGAGTTTTTGGTGATGCCATTTGGCCTTACAAATGCACATCAACATTCCAAAGCTTGATGAATTATATTTTCAAAATATTCCTCAAAAAAATTGTGCTAGTATTTTTTGGTGACATATTGATATATAGCAAATCTTGGGAAGAGCATGTACGTCATGTTGACAGGGTCCTATAGTTATTGAAGGAGAATCAACTATATGCAAAGCCTTCCAAGTGTGCTTTTGGGGTCCAATAAATGGAATATTTGGATCGTATTGTATCTCATGAAGGTGTCAAAGTGGACTCTAACAAACTTAAATCTATTATGGAATGACCAGCTCCCAAAAGCTTGAAGAATCTTGGAGTATTCTTAGGATTAATAGGTTATTACCACAAGTTTGTCAAACATTATGGTCAAATAACAACACCTCTAACAAAAATATTGAAAAAGGAGGGATTTTCTTGGAGTGGAGAAGCAACCAAATCCTTTGAAAAAATTAAGGTTGCGATGTGTACCACTTATGTCCTAGCCACACCCAATTTCAATTTATTTATTTATTGTGGAGTGTGATGCATCGAGGAATGGTATTGGTGCAGCTTTAATGCAAGATGGAAGGCCCCTTTCCTTTGAAATATGCCAAGTTAAAGGAAAGAACTTGCTCAAACAAATTTATGAAAAGGTTATATTGGTCATACTACATGTAATTAAGAAATGGCGTCCTTACCTAATAGGAAAACACTTCAAGGTAAAAACAGATAATGATAGCTTGAAGTACTTCTTGGAACAATGATTATCATTATAAGATAACTTAAATGGTTTATAAACATGCTATGTTATGAATTTGAAATTATCTACAAGAAAGGGAAACAAAATTTAGAGGAAAATGTTTCAAGGAAATATTGTAGTGTCCCTTTTTAATAAATTGGAAAAATTGCAATTTTTGGTCAATTCGAACCTTGAACTAGTGGTGACTCAAATGCTTCCAAATGGATCCTAAGGCTTTCAAATTGGGTCTGAAGGTGTTTGAAGGGTATTATGAAATAAAAATGAAGTTGATGGGTGCTTGGACACTCTCAAAATAATTCTACAACATTCATTAATATTCAGGATAAATTGGGGAATTTTACAAATAATTTCGAGGTTCAAACCCCAAGGGTGGAGGTCACTAATGTCTTCCCAAATTCAGTACGACCCTCCCAAATTTCAGTACAGAGACATGGATTAGTTATATGACTTCAATGGGCACCCAAATGCATCATTAATTAGTTCCTAAAGGCTGTTGCAACTCCTATAAATCAAAGATTTGTAGACATGTCTTCACATAGGAGGAAACGATAGAAAAACACTATAACTTGCTATGAAATTTGAGAGAAATATTCCAAGGACCTGTATAATGGATATGAAACTTCTTCAATACATTAATGGTTCTCCATACAACAATAAAATCATAGAGACTGACTGAAACAATTCGATACCAAACAACTTCAAGCTCTTACAACAAGATATAGGGGAAAATGGCACCATTCATACATAGTTTGGCATTTTTACATAGTTTCACTTGGAGTTTCGATATGAGGTTCATAGGAGCATCAAATAAAGAGTGTATAAACCACATTACAAATAAATGGGGCCCCTTGGACTCCCCCAAAGATATCAACATCTCACCATGTGCGCCCTTCCTCCAAGAGCAAGAATATGAAGAGAAAGGTGAGAGAGATGTGGGAACAAGTTGAAGAAGAAATGGTCACAAGCATCCCTGTAGCTTCAACCTGCAACAAATGAATTCATGCAGCTCCAATGAAAGGTCTGAATGGACTCTCCAATTTCCAATTAGGATGGGAATCTTGCACCCTTGAAGTTGGTACTAAGGCAAGAAGAATAAACATTCAACTTGCTTGGACAAGCTATGCTCTCCAATTTGCAAAATGAGAAATGATCAAAATCCCCTCTCCTTCTTTGTTCTTGTACTTTATTATCCTTCCAAGTCCTCCATGGCTCAAATTCCCTCCAAGAGCTTCACGCTAACTCGAGTTGGGATAGATTCCAATGAGTGCTACTTGTTCAACAATTCCTAGCCTTCCTCTTCCATCAATTCAATGGGGGGGAATCTTGGATGCCATAACTCCCTTGTGCGCCCTCTTGGAGGCTATTTGTATCCCTGACATGTCATAGAGGTTAGATGTTAGCAATCAGGTCTGATGCTTTTCATAAGTGTCATAGCATCTTCATCATTGTTGTCATAGAAACTAGGGAATCTAGCCCAAGCGTCACAATACCTCTAAGATGCCTCTTCCTCTTCCACTCAAATTCGAGCCTCCTTGATTCATGCCAAGTATAATGCCCTTCCAAATCCCCCAAGAATGTTAGACTCCACCTTGGATTCGAATGGGTGAGAATAGGATTCCATGTGGCATGGAGAATCTTGCTTTGTGTGGGCCACACACCACCAATGTGCCCTCATGACCAAGTGCCACCTTATTTTCCTATCATAAATATTTATCTTGCCCCTTTAAATATATTTTTGTCAAGCTAATTTTCATTTGGGGTTTTATAGATCCCTTATTCCAAATCTAAATGTTTCCACCCCAACCTAGGGAACTAGTAGATTGGTGGAATTTTCCCTTCTAGTGATTTATTTGGATGGGGACACTACAAAGATGAAGACATCGAGGGATTACTTTGTGGGATCTCCCTTTCATAATCTGATTGGGTTGAAGAAGCAATGATCAAATGGAAACAAGATCATAAGGCATGTAAGATCATTCAACAATTAAAAGAGGACCCCAATGCGCTAGTTAGATAAATTTGTGTGGAAAAATGATCTATTATGGTTTCAGGATCGCCTACATTTATGTAATTATTCCCAACTCAAACACAAGATCATTATGGAATTACACACTTACCCTATAGTAGGACACTCATGATTCCTAAAAAATTACCACCGGATTAATAATTATTTAATTTGGGAGGGTCTTAAAAATGAAGTTCAAATTTTGTGGCAGGATGTTTGGTATGCTAACAAAACAAGGGAGAGACAATCAAGACCCTTATTCTTCTACAACCATTGACCATACCAAGTCAACATTGGGAAGACATTTCAATGGATTTTATGACAAGGATACCAAAGTCAGAAGGAAACAATGCCATCATGGTAGAGGCGGATCGACTCACAAAGTATTCTCATTTTTGCTCTGTTTCTCATCCTTTCAAAGAAAGTACCGGTTGTTGCAACATTTATGGAAATAGTGCAAGAGCTACATGGAACTCCCCAAATTATTATAAGTGATAGAGATCCAATTTTCACTAGTAATTTTTGGACATAATTATTTTCTTGTTTGGGTACTGAATGAGCTCACAATTACTCTTACCATCCTCAATCCGATGGGAAAACCAAAATTGTGAATAAATGTTTGGAAGGGTATCTTCATTGCTTTGCATATGATAAACACACATAGTGGGTCAAGTGGTTTCCCTTGGCAACATGGTGGTACACCACATCCTTCCATACTTCATAAAAATGTACTCATGGCATTTGTGGATATCATCCTTCATCTACCATGTCACTGTTGAAAGGGAAAGCTAAGGTTCAAGCAGTGGAGGACCACATAGAACACCAACAAAAGGTTCTACAATTATTGAAGGATAACTTGCTTAGCAAGAAACCGAATGATGAAACAAAAAGCATATCAAAATTAAAATGAAAGGGAATTTGAAGTGGGGGATTAATTATTTCTTAGGTTGCAACCCTACAAACAAATATCTCTCAAGCAGCAAAATAAGTACAATAAATTAGCACCCAAATACTATGGTCCCTACAAGGTGTTGCATAGGTTTGAAATATGTATTACAAATTGGAGTTACCACTATCTTCACGTGTCCATCTAATCTTCCATGTTTCTTACTTGAAGAAGGTAATAGGTGAAAAGATACTAGTTCAGACAATATTTCCCGAACTTGATGAAGAGGGAAAATTCATACTAGAATCAAAAGTAGTGATTGAAACAATGATCAAGCAACTATGAAATCGAGCAATTACAGAGTACCTCATCAACTGGAAGAACTTTCCAGTATAAAATGCAACATGGGAAGATGAGTTCTTTATACAAAAACATCCAAAACGAATGAAGTGTTGAGGGAAACACTTGTTTGGAGGGGAAGGGCATGTTAAGCCCCTACATTACTATTGCATGTTATTGTTGTGTTTGGATATGAGACAAATGGTAAGACCTCCTTAGTATATATACGATTCCAATGAAATGGTAAGACCATTTCATTGTAATTGCATCGTTTGGACTCCTATATATACCAAGGTGGTATTACCATTTGTATCATCAAAGAATTGTACATTGATGTGTTGTAAAAGGAGTTTTCCATCTCAAAGTGGCTTATATTCAAAGCATTGATATACTTCTTGTTTTCTTATACTATTTGGGGAACTAGGTGCACAAAATAGTTCCTCATCACTGGCATGTCTCGATGATTGATACAAATTAAAGCTAGAAAGGTCTCTTATAACATATAAGATGTCAAGGAAGTGGAATACAAAGAGAAAATATGGAGCGAGAAGTGTGGAAATTTCTTGGAATCGACAATTCAATGCAAAACATAAATTTCACCTTCAACCTCAAAGGTTTCTTGGATATTAGCCCTAGAATTTTCATCCATCCTTGGGACTACTATAATTTATATTACAAAACAATATCAGAAAGAGTACAACAATTCACTTCAAAACATCTAAACTTCCAAACAATTCAAGAGAAAAGACACAAAACAAAAAGGTAAGTTTTAGACCCTTCTACTTAAAAACATATAATTAAATATAAAAATGTACTTATATCAGTAGAACAACAATAAAATTGACCCCTTATATTATTCCTTAATTATATGTCAAATCACATAACAATTTGGATGTTTACTTATGTCAAATGGACAAGATATAAATGTTTGTAAATACCAATGAATAAAGAACATTGAAGTTTGAAATTCAAATATGAAAATTGCACAAGATATGGACAATAGGAAACTTCATTAATATGCTCAAGATGAAGTACATGTACATCTCATAGCCTTATCTCATGGCTAATTTACATCTTCCAACTCTCCACAAACCCCATCTAGGGAAAATCAACAAATCCTAGCAACCAAGGAGCCTGAATATGAAAGAATATCTCCAACACATACACCAAGGCAATATGTCCTTTTCTCTTCTTCACCAACCGACTCTAGGGTTTTATCACAAAACCATTATCTCCAACATTCAAGGGACCGACCCTAACCCTAGAGCTCCAAGATACTCTAAGAAGACTAAGAAACTCTAGTGCCTCAAAGGAGAGGTAAAATATGTAAAGTGAAAGCTTGAGAGAAATAACATGCTCACATCTCTCCTACGATTTCCCTAGGTTCATCACACCTTTGGCCGTTCTCGAGGTTGTTAGTCGAATGAAAGTTGACCAACATATTAGTTAACAGAATGTCCAATAGAACACTCAAAAGGATGGTCGATAGAGTTGTCAGAAAAATAGTCGACAGGTATGATGGAATGACTAGACCAGTCAACTTACCATCGAAGCAGGGTGGATTTCCAAGAAGTAGTTACAATTGAATTCAATTATTTGTGGACCCAAATCCCTCATATCAAGGAGGTTGGTTAGATTTGGTCACTATAAATAAACCACCCTAATAATGGGTGATCAACATATCGAAAAAGTAATGAAGATGCATTGTGATGTTCAAATCGCAAAGTGTTGTATAAGGTAATATTGTAGTGCTGAGGACCTTGGTGAGACCTCGGAAGTCATTAGCTGCACCATGTCCCTCTCGAGAGACGTGACATGAGACATGGTTCTAGATGGAGATCTGGAAAGCCATAATACTTTTAGTTAATTTTGAGTTTTAGAAGCAACAATGTGCAGAGACTTTACAAGTCCATTTATGGCAGGTTTATCAATCCAATCCATTCTATCCCATTGATCGTACTAGCTACCACTCACACAAACGGATATGTTGTGTTGGACACCTATCGATTCACGGAACGACAGTGCATTAAAACCGGAATGAGAGAGCATTAAAACTTATCACATGTAAGGGCACCGAGATAATCAAATTTTTAAATCTCATGTTGCATTGAATCTGACAAAAGAGAGGACACGACCAGATTGCAAGCAGGACAGACGGAATAAAGGGCATAAACTTGAAATATTTCTCACCTCTAATTCAAAGCATTTAAAATATTTCTCACCTCTAATTCAAAGCACTTAAAATATTTCTTTGACTACTCTTTACACCAAAATAATGCAATGAAAACATAAACTTGTTTCTACGAGATGAGGAGATGTAGAACACAACAACAACAATCGATATCATTCTTGATACTATCGTAGATCATCTTCTATGTACTTCAGGAATTTCCATGATGAGGATCTTTCAACCAAACATGGTTGTCGCTATAGTACTCTGTAGTGCCTAAGTTGAAACAAAGAAACGTCTTATTTGTCAAAGTCAAACTTCATCTCATCTAAATCTCTTACTTGTAAACATTTTCAATTTCCCTCCTCCAAACCATGTTTGAAGATACCATAACTCTAAGAGCTACCCTACATGCACACGTTGAATCCTTTTACCTCAACATCTAGATGCAAACCCATGTCCTCCAACTAGAGGTGTATTGCTTGATAATCATCAATGTTTGTGCAAAGATCATCTTATTGTCAATGCATCTTGTTTTTTTTTCACCGGAAAAATCACCTTCCTGCTATTCCAAAGGAATCAAGGAAAGCTAACAAGCACGGGAAATCTCAACAAACTTCCTCACATATTGTGAATGGTAGGTCAAGCAAACCGTCAACCGGTCATCCAAGCCAGAAGATGTCTCAACGAAATTGAACCCAAGTGGATGGAATGAAATCCATCAAACCCCACCAATGGATACAATTATTACTAATAAAGCAAAGGATTTTACAAAATCAATGAATCATTTAGAAAGAACTTAGAGCCATGTGAAATGCATCGCATAAGCAATGATGAGCACACGAATCTTTATCCTCAACAATACAGTTGGAAATTTTTTTTTTAGCTTTAAAACACATGCACAACCAAAAAAAAGCTATGAACATGAACCCAATTTGCAATGGAACCCATTGGTGTGCAACCTAAAGTAAAACTTCCTTCTTTCACTTCTCATTTTTCTTTTGTTACTTTACTCTCTACCATCTAAAATAAAGATTATGTCTATGAAGACGTCTACCATAAGTGGTTTAATATTTCTATGTTTGATCATTTGGTTTGTGTAACAAAAATAAAAAGGGAAGGAAAATGTATGATAAGAGTTTTCTAGTCCCATCTTTCTTAGAAGATCTCCACCACTTGCAATTTAATTTAATGCTGATCTATATGATCATTTAGTTAAAAAGGGGACAAATAAAATCTCCACCGCTTGCAATTTAATTTAATGCTGATCTATATGATCATTTAGTAAATAAAAAAGGGGACAAATAAAATCTCCACCGCTTGAAATTTAATTTAATGCTACAGATCTATACGATCATTTAGTATGTGGCTGTGGCTGTGGTTGCGCGGGACATAATAAAAATTAATGGAAAAGTTTTTTATATATAATAAAAATTAATGGAAAAGTTTTTTATATATAATAAAAATTAATGGAAAAGTTTTTTATATATAATAAAAATTAAAACTAATTAAGGTAGTACTATATATCATAATGTCAACTTTGGTGATAATTCTTTTTAGACTATTTACCAAGAATTCTTATTATCCAAAAAAAAATTCTTAATATCCACTAATATATTTAACTCTAAATCTATGCCAACAATTGTATATGCATTTATGAAAAGATTTGAAAGTCCTCTAAATCTATTCCAACGATTGTATATGCATTCATGAAACGATTTGAAGACTTTCTGTTCAAGGTACTTCTTTCTCTATTTCATTATCATGAATTTAACATAAAGCTTTTTATGAAAATAGATAGGATTTTATTTTTATCCCTAATTGAATATAAATAAATACACACATTATATAAAGCTTTTTATGAAAATAAACAGGATTTTATATCTATTCCTAATTGAACATAAATGGTTAGGGTTTTTCAGGGCTTGAAACCCTCAATGGACAAGAGGAGGGTATTTCCATGGCGGTTTGTACTTGGCCATGAGCCTTTCGTTCTTCCTTGTTCTCATTTTCTCATGTCGAATTTTTTGTACCCGTAGGTGACAGGTTTGTATTTTCGAGGGTTTGTTGTGGTTTGTTTAGTTTTCTTTGTTTTCCCTGTCGGTAGGCACCTGGGACTGGAGTCAAGTTTGTCCCCTGGACAAGCCCAGTACCAACCAGTATAATCCAGTGGGAATTAGTATTTTAATTCCAGGTCTTGTCTTTTCCCTGTTGTTTTTGCCAGGTATCCCGGGGGGTTTTCTCGTCCGTGTCTGTCACTATTTTTTGAAGTCCTCTGGTGGTTGATGGGTAATGATGATGCGCCATATGTGGAGAATGGGGTTATGGGCGGTTCCCGATTGCCCGCGTTTAGGACTAACCCGCAGGTGGCAATGATGGTTGACCCCTGGCCGGTCTCCCTACACTCCATTGACACTTGGGATGGGACTAAAACCTCCCCTTGGGGGAAGGGATCTCCATCAAACCCTAGTTGGCCTGACTGTGCTGTGGAAAACTTGTATTTACCTTCGAAAGGCCCTGCTACTGTTCAGTTTGAAAAAGCTAGGAAGGGTCACCCACTCTGTGTGTTGGGTAAAGATGTAACTTTCGATATGGTCTCGGCTCTGAGCAAGCGCACTGTTATCGGAAAATTTGAGTATTTAAAGCCCTCCGGGGCTGATATCCTGTCATGGGTTTGTCTTAAGTGGAAGGGCGTGTTTAATAAGAGTCCCCGCATTCTTCAGCTGTTGAACGGTTGGCTTCTCTTTCTTTTCCTTTCTGAGGAGGATAGGATGGCTGTGGAATCCCGGTACTGGATTTTGGGTATGGGTTCTTTGGTGTTGGATAGATGGCACACTGCTTTTGACCCTAAGAAGGAGGTTTTAAATCGTCGTCATCTGTGGGTAATCCTGTCTGACTTCCCCCTCCAGTGCTGAAACCTCAAGGGTTTTACGGCGGTGGCAAATTCTATCGGCCGCCTGATTTTGATAGAAGAGGATACCCTAGTTGGGTCGAGCGGAATTCCCCCAGAATGCTGGTGGATATTGATTGCAAGGAGGGGCTTCCTGTTGAACTTGAAATCGTCTGGGAGGGTGGCTCCTTCATTCAATTGTTGGACTATTGGAAAGTGTCGTTTCGGTGCTTCAAATGCAAGGGTTTAGGCCATTCAAGGGACAATTGGTCACGTTGTCATTCTACTCAGCGCATGATGTCTCACAAAGGCCTGTCTTTGTTGGATGGTGGTGAGGATTCGCTCCAGTTTCAACTTCCACTGGATATGATTTCGGCATGCGATGTTCTAGGTATGTTTCATAAATTGCTGCCCACTATAGCTAAGTTTTTACCTTCGAAGGAAATCGTTGAGGCACTAGATGTTTTTCACCTCTCCCCTGTGCCACCTTGCTCTCTCTCCTTTGGAGCTGTTCCTCCTCTCCTCTTAGCTTCGGTAGAAGAGGGTGCTACTCGTATTGACTTCTTAGCCCCTGTTATGCCGGTCCCGGTGTCAAACCCTTTAGGGATTGTACTATCTCCTTCCTCTGTGCTTGACCCCACCGAAGACCCTTTGCTGGATCATCAACCCACATGTCCTGACTTATCCTCCACACAGCCGTTACCTATTTACTCTACTAGTGACCTTGGGGATGATGGGGTTTTACCTATCTCCACTATTATGCGGGGAAATGTCACGGTTCGGAAACCTCGACCCTCTAAGAAGCATCTGACGTGCTCTTCTGATATTCTGTCATGCTGTTCTGACCCGTTGTTCTCCACTGTTGACGAAGGTGGGGGGTTTTCCCATCTTTTGCAGGATTGTTCTCCTTTGACCCACATTTCGGCCCTTAGAGCTAGTGCGGCCTCTGATTTTGTTCCTCCATGTTAATTACAACTCTCAACATCTATAGCCTTTGAAGCGGGCCCAAGCGTGCTGCTTTGAAATCTTTTTTGGACACCTTTAAACCTGTCGTTCTTTTCCTTCAAGATACTATGCTCTCAGTGGCTGATGCTTTGCAATTCTTTTTACGTCTGAAGACGGGTTGGCGGGCTTCAGCTATGGAATCGTTGGGATTATCCGGGGGTCTTCTCACGGCCTGGAATCCTAAGGATGCTAACCTTAGGACGTATCACTCTTGTGTAGGTATTTTGTTTATTGGAACTCTTCGGGGTTTTGACAGACTGTTACAGTTTCTCAATGTTTACGCCCCTTACCATGATCGTTGTTTCTTTTGGGATCGTATTTCTGATGCTAGTCTGTTACTAGACTTGGGACTTATCCTGGGGGGTGATCTAAACCTGACTCTGTCGGAGGCAGAAATTTGGGGCTCCGGAAGGACTGTGGACCCCCTTATGAATTATTTCATTGACCTTGTTATTGGGGCCAACTTGGTAGATGTGGTTCCTCCTAAATTGGTCTCTACTTGGTCGAATGGACGTGTTGGCCGGGATGGTATTTCGAAACGTCTTGATCGATTCCTAATGGCTGAATACATATGTGCCTTGATTGGTAGGTTCCGCTCATGGTCGTTCTCAACTGGTTTCTCAGATCATAAGGCGGTCTCACTTCAACTGGATTTTGATGTGGAGATTTGGATTTTTCCCTTTAAGTTCAACCCTATATGGCTGGGGGATATGGAGTTCAATGATTTTGTCAAATGTGTCTGGGATTCTTGTGACAAGCGGTTTGAAGGATCTCCTATCTATGTCCTCACCCGAAAGCTTGGTTATCTCCGGAAGGAGGTATGTTCGTGGGAAAAGAAGAAGAAAGCAGTTAACACTGTTAGATGTGATGAGATTGATAAGGAGCTGCAGCGGGTATCCTTGGAGATTGATTCCTCGTCCTTCAAGCTTGATGTTATTGAATGTTTCCGTATGCTGGAACTTGAGAAAGCTCATTTGTTGGGTTTGCAAGAAGAAACCTGGTGCCAGAAGAGTAGGGCGATCTGGATCAAGGCGAGTGACTCTAATAGGAAATTCTTTCACTGCTTTGCCAATCATCGCCGCATTATGAATTCGGTTTGGGAGGTGACTGGTGAGCAGGGCCAGATACTTTATAAGTAGTCCCATCTTAGTGAAGTTGTGGTCCGGCATTTTAAGAGTATTTATAGCCTTGGACCGACGAGGAATTTGGAGGACCAGCTTTAAGTTAACTCAATTATTTCCCCACATGATTGATGATGTAGCTGGTTTGGTTATTGGTAGACCTGTTGAGGAAGCGGAGGTGTTGAGCACGTTGAAGCTTTTCACTAAAGACAAGTCTCCGGGTCCAGATGGATGGACTATGGAGTTCTTTCTCCACTTCTTCCCCCTAATTGGGAAAGAGGTCATGGTTGCGGTAGAGGACTCCCAGTTAAAATCCTATGTTCCGGCCTCGCTTAATGCGACCTACCTTACTTTGATTCCTAAAGTGGACAAACCTGTGGTTTTCGGGGATTTCCGCCCTATCTCACTCTGTAATGTTATGTATAAAGTCATCTCTAAAATTATTGCTGAAAGGTTGAAACCCTATCTGGCCGTGGGAATTTCTGATGAGCAGTTTGGTTTTCTCAAGAATCGACAACTTTTGGACTCGGTGGGGCTTGCCCATGAGGGTGTTCATTCCATACATCTGAAGCATTCGCCATCCTTGATATTGAAAGTCGATCTGGTTAAAGCCTATGATAGGCTTGACTGGACCTTTCTCCGATTCATTCTTATTCAGATTGGTACTCCCCTCCATTTGGTGAATTGGATTATGTCATGCATCACATCTTCTAACTATTCAGTACTTGTGAATGGTTCGCCTTC
Organism: Larix kaempferi; assembly: GCA_027924585.1. Taxonomy (NCBI): domain Eukaryota; kingdom Viridiplantae; phylum Streptophyta; class Pinopsida; order Pinales; family Pinaceae; genus Larix; species Larix kaempferi. Next base: position 6,742,326 of record BSBM01000687.1, on the reverse strand, counting down.
TGCTACTTTCGGCGGGGATAGGGGCTTGCGGCAGGGTTGCCCCCAGTCACCATATATTTTTATTCTCACTATGGAAGTTCTGAGTCTCTTAATCTATGAGGCGAAGAGGAAAGGTCTCATCAAGGGCGTTAAGGTTGCTCCGGCCTTGTATCTCACTCACCTATTATTCATTGATGATGTGTTGTTACTTGGAATGGGCTGTCTGGGGGAATGGCAACACTTTCGGGATCTCTCCATATGTTTTTGTAATGCTGCTGGTTTAGAGATTAGCCCACATAAATCTGATTTTTTGTATAATTGTGTTGATCCTTTTCTATTGGAGAAGATTGGTGATTTGCTTCCTTACCAGCAAAAGGAGCTTTGTTGTGGTTTCAAATATCTCGGTTATTTTATCAAGCCGACTAGGCTTAAGCATGCTGATTGGGAATGGCTGGTCAAGAAGGTCAGGCGTAGAATTTCTAGTTGGGGTTTCCATTACCTCTCGCTGGGAGGTAGGAACATTCTTGTAAGCTCGGTGTTACACTGCATACCTGTCTTTTGGTTCTCTTTATTTATTGTTCCTATCTTTATCATTGTGGCGCTTCGAAGACTCTTTGTTGATTTTCTATGGAACAGTGTTGGTGGCTCTGGGTATTGGCACTTAGCGGCATGGGATATGATTGCTAGGCCACGTGATTTTAATGGCTGGGGTCTAAAAGATCTAGAGAATTTTAATTTGTCTCTTATTGCTAAATCTTGTTGGAGGTGCTTTTTGGACTCAGGCCCTTGGGGTCGGGCGATAAAATCTAAGTATATGGGTCGGCTTCCTTTGCCCCTTTGGCTACGCTTTGGAAATTGGGTGTGTCGGGGTTCTCTTATTTGGAATAGTTTCAAAAAAGCTTTTCATATTATCAATGCTGGCCTTTGTTGGAATGTGGGAAGGGGTTCTCAGGTGTATGTGGGCCTAGACCCCATTGTTGGTTTGGGTGAAATTTTTTGTCTTGACAGTGATCTGGTTCGAGCAGTACACTCTTGAAATGTTATGGTTCTTCAGCAGGCCTGTCTGAGTCTGATGGATGGGCTCACTCGTTAGAAGTCAGCTGATGATTTAAAGATGGATATTTGTTATGTTGATCAATGGAACAACTATATCAAACTACTCAGACAGACTGGGATCACTATTTCTCATGAGGAGGATATTATATGTTGGGGGTTAAATTCGGGTATTGGTACTGTCTCTGCGAGGCTAGCTTACTTGTATTTGATGAAGGAGGCCTGTGATATGTTTCAACAACAACACTATAAGAAGATTTGGCACTTGCACTGCTCCCAGAAGATTAGATGCTTTACCTGGCTGGTTCTTAATGATAAAGTTCTTACTTGGAAAATCTTTGCAAGCGTGGCTTTTAGGGCCCGGGGATGTGTGTTTTTTGCAGATTGGAGGAAGAGGGGGTGGACCATCTCTTTGGTTCTTGTTCTTTCTTTGGTAATCTCTGGGAATTATTACAAACTGCTTTGGGCTTCTCCTTCCCATGGACTGGGCTTTCTTCAACACGTTTTTTCTTGAAGTGGATTACGACTCATTGCTTTGATGCGGCACTGCTCTGTGTGACGTGGTGGGAACTCTAGAAAGCACGCAATGACATTATTTCCAGGGATACTATTATTTCATTATCCACACTTTCTTCTCGTATTGTTGGTTATTTCGATCCACGACCACATCGTGCTCTAAGGAAGCTGCGTAGGATTATCCACCATGCAGAGATCGATTATAGCTACCCTTTGGGGTATTTTGATGGCGCGGCTCAGAACGATCTTTGTGGTGTTGGGGGTGTTTTAAAAATCAGCCAACATTGGTATTTCCATCTGCAGTTGGGTGCTGGAAGGGGAAGTAACACTAGGGTGGAACTGGTAGCTCTCTGGGGGTTACTTTTCCTTGCCCGCTCTTTGGGGATTGACGGTCTGCATGTTTTTGGTGATTCATAGGTTCTCATCTCCTGGGCGAAAGGAGAATGTGGGCTTGCATCTTTGATGTTGCATGGGTGGATGCGTCGTGCCCGGTCTCTTATAGTTGGTTTTGAAGCTGTTACGTTTGGCCACATTTATCGAGAATTTAACGAGGAGGCTGATAAGCTGTCCAAGTTATCTTTGGGCGAGATGGGGGACTCAATTCACATTCAGAAGTTTGTTGAGGATGCTCCTGTTGATTCCTATCAGCCGTCTATTGTTTAAGGTTAAGGTACATATAGGTTTTGCTTGTGGTATTGATGAAGGAACTTGATGCTTAGTAGCTGCCGGACTAGATGTGTCTTGTTTTTGGCTAAATGGTCAGCTTACTGCTTGGATGGCAATTGTATGGTCTGGGATCTCGTCTTTATGTAACTCTGATGCAACTTTTTATTCTAATAAAAGTTGTCTTTTTTCGTATGAAAAAAAAAGAAAATTAATAAATACACAATGAACAGAAAGGAATATAATCTTTGAACAAAAATGCAGTACAATACAGCCTGTTTCAACCAGCTTATGAGATAGAAATCCGTTAAAGCATGCCTGAGTGTATTTAATTGCAGAATTTATTTTGATTTCTGACTATATGTTTGCATATCACTTCCCAAAACTTTTTGAATTGTGCATGTCACATAAACACTTCCCAAAACCTTTTGAACTGTTAAAGGTTGTGCCAACTTCTATGTTCTTAGGACAAGTGGAATGCCTTATGTTAAAGGATGTGCAACCTGCAATAAGAAGAGAAGTAAGTAATCACGGAATTTGCACAGTAAAACAATTGAAATAAACTTTAAACTTAACTTGGTGATCAATGTAGTTTCACCTAAATTGTAAAGAAGCCCATCAAAGGTGCGAATCCTCTTAACCATTGGGTATATTAAGCTTCAAGGGTTGAATGGAAATGGTGTTAGCTAAATAGCTAAGTAAGCAATGTTATCTAAGTTCTGGATTGATTAGTCCTTTAACTGAACTCTCATACTTTTAATAGGTTAAAACAAAAAACACAAATTATATTGTGAATGTTTGGGATATTACAATGATCCTCGGTGAATACAAGCTTTAGATTATTTTGATGATTTAGATGCAAACAAAATATATATATCATTAATAAAAATTAATGTTTAAATTTATTAATAAATTATTTATATTAAAATATAACTAATTTCTATTTTAGTTTTAAAAATTAAAAAATGTTAATTTTTAAATTTGTTATAAAAAAAACGGTTAATTAAAGTGTGATATGATTTTATATTATGTTTGTTGGAATTAAGTTTTAAAATAAAAATAAAATAATAATTATAAATTTTTATTATTGAAGTTTAGTGGATTGTGATGGTTTTGCTCCAATTAATTTGTTGAAGGATGGAGTGGATGGGTAATTTTCTTAGATATTGTGAGTATTTTGGACACAATCAATTCTTTATTTGTTGTAAAAATTCTTAGGTGTGTGAGGTACGAATGTTTGTATGTTAGTAAAGGAATTTTCACACATTCTTAAAATATAGAGCAAGTAAATTAACTTTATGTTGGAATTTTATGATTTTTTTTTCAAGGCATATTTTCTTCGTATGAATAGGTTAGATTATTTATTTTAAAGTTTAAGTAATGTTGTGTTGTATATTATGATATTATAAAATAGACTTATGCTAAAATAAATTTTTATTACAAGTAAAACTAAATACTAAGTGAAGTCATGTGACAATTTAAATCAATATATAACCATGTTTGAAATCAAATTGGATTACAATAAGTAAAACTTTATAACTTTTGCAAGCATAATTATGGACAACACTTATGGTTATTTATCTTGTAGTAAAAGTGTATAATATTGGTGATTGGAGCTCATAACATCATTTATTGCTAATCATCTTGTATTAAGACTTTATAATTTTGATAATAAGAGATCATCAACTTGTGAGAAATATTTCATTAACTATTTCAAGAATGTATTTTAATATTGTGAGAAATATTTCATTAACTATTTCAAGAATGTATTTTAATCTTGTGAGAAATATTTCATTAAGAGTTCATAATTTTGATAATAAGAGATCATCAACTTGTAAGAAATATTTCATTAACTATTTCAAGAATGTATTTTAATATTGTGAGAAATATTTCATTAACATTTGGTGATGAGCCTCTGAGGTATACAAAGATGTGACAAAGACTTGCTTATATCCCTATTTATTAAGAGAATATAAGCCTCTAAGGTGTCCACCTTCAAAGTTATAACTCATAAACATACAAGATTAGGCCTCGTTTCCATTATTGGGTCATCAATTAGTCATAATTTGAAACCTGGATGAAGATATTTTCAATTTCCCACTAAATTCCATCAAGATCATATGTCAAATCTATCATAATTAGCTTTAAGACGTTGTAATACTTCTTAAGCTTCTTCCTCTTTCATCTTTTCATCATGCTTCCTCTTTCATATATTGTCCTTTATGTTTTGTAACCAAATAGATATTTGTTAGGGTTGAAGGCCAAGTTGGTTCCATCTTTGTTTCATTTTCACTAAGTATTATTATACTCTTCTATTCTTCTATTCATCTTTGTATATGTAGAATTAAAAAATAAGGAATATTACTAAAAGAATATAATCAAAATGACACTATGATTACAAGTAGTTGAGTTTTTTTCATAGATAGGGTGTAAGGACGTTTGATACATGTTACTATTTGATGCACTAGCGCACCAAATGTGGAATTTCATCACTACTTGTGTACAACTTAAAAGAGACTTAGAAAAAAACCTATGGGTGCCTAAATCCTCTATAAATAGACAAGGGAGACATTTATTGGGGAGGTTATGCAAAAGGCTTCATTAGAAGGTGTTTATTTTAATGTTTATAAAACCATGAATAATGTTAGTGGAACCATGAACGCTTGGTGGTGGAACCTTGAAAAATGTAGGAATGCATATGAAACCATGCACAATGCATAACATTTTGTTGTCTACATGTGGACTTGTGAATCATGAGTAGTGCATATTGAACCATTTGCACTATTTATGAAATTAGGAAAAAATTTGGTGGAACTATGAGCATTTGGTGGTGGAACCATGAGCAATGATAATGGAACCATGAGTTGTTAAGGAACAATGAGCAATGCTAATGGAACCATGAGTTGTTAAGGAACCATGAAAAATATTGTTGGAACCGTGAACATAAGTTGGTGGAACCATGAACATTGTTGGTGGAATTATGCACAAAGTCAGTGGAACCATAGACATACGTTGGTGGAATCGTGAAGATTTTGTTAACCTACTATCATAAGTTGCTAGAACAATAAACATTTGGTGATGAAACCATAAAAATTGTATACCTCTCATTTATTTTAGTCCTTTCAACACACTTATTCTCCCTGTTGCCACACTTTACAAGCAGACCGCTACTTCCTCTTCTCAAGTCAGGAATGTCGTATTTAATTTGTCATCTTTCTAATTGTATGCCCCCACACACCATGAGTCCACAACATAAACAAACGTCTCATATTTGATACACGTCTTTAATTTAAGAATATAGTCTTTGTAGTTGCAAGGGATTTATAAGAAGATGAGAGATATAAGCCATGCAAACACAAATGATGTAAACCCAAAGCATTTTTGTGGTTGTTGTTGGATGTTTGTGCACTCGAAACCTTGCACAAATATGGTACCCAATTTTGTTGCAATGGAAATGCGTGCGCATTCAAATTTCAAAAACATTCTCGTTTTATTATGAATGCGCACACATTCCAAATTTTTAGGTTTGGCATTTGCTGAATCTCCACGTAGAAGAAACTACGTGGAATAAAAACACATGCATGTTTCTAAAGTACGTATACATTAAAAATGCTTGCGCATTTCTAAAGTGTGCATGCATTAAAAAATGTGTGTAAGTTTCTAAAGTGCGCATGCATTAAAAAACACATGTGTGCTTTTAAAGCAATAATTTTTTGCCATAAAATATTGTCTGCACGTTTTTGTGACATAAATGAACAAAATGAGTATTTTGGCCATAAATGTTGATCCCGAACTTGGATTTTGATGCTCGCCAATACCGTTGGAAATGTATTTCCGAGATCTACAACATTACAATTATAGATTTTTCATGATTCAACATGTTTTGTTTCATATTAAAAAAAAAAACTAAATCTAGGAATCTTTCACCATTTTCCTCTCTAAGGCATAGTCAAGGGAGGGAGGGAGATAGAGAGAGCGCACACAACTGATGGAGGGTATCAATCAATTTATATGCTAAATTCGGTTACATTTAATCAACCACATAATGCATTATTGTGAAATCTAGGCATTGTATGTGTAGGATTAGTTCATTGAAAACTTCTACTCTAGTAAAAGAAATTGCTAGAGTAAAACCAAATGGAGTAAAAATATTTTTAGACACTTCCATTCAAGACTTGGTGCAGGCCCTTAATCAACTATTGATATTGCAACTACGGTACTCTCCATAACCTATGCAGCTGAACACTCCCAATTACCAATGTTTTCCATGACAATGAGTGTTGAAGCAATGGACCCTTAGATCTATAGCAATGGCTGAAATTGCATTTTTCTTTTACATGACATGAATTCTCCTCAATTATACTTGTTGAAAGTCTCAACTTTGTAATTATCAAAATGCCGAAATTGCATTTTCCTATAATTGAAATTGCAATTTTAATAATTCTTCAATTGTTGAAATTGTAATTCTTGATCGTTGAAATTGCGATCAACTAATTGTTGAAATTTTACTTTTCATTAAAACAACTTAAATTGTAATTTAATTTTGGATGGTCAGACTACAATTTCTCATAAGAAATTGTAACTTCTATAATTTTTCGTTTCTTGGAATTGTAGTAAATTAATTGTTGAAATTGTGTTTTTCTTTCAAAAATTGTGAATCTCTTTTCAATCATATACTTGTTGAAATTCTCAAATTTGTAACTATCAAAATGCCATAATTACATTTTCCTAAAGTTGAAATTGCAATTAAAAAACAATTTAAACAATTTTATAATTGTTGCAATTACTATTCTTGATCGTTGATATTGCAATCAACGAACTATTGAAATTTCATTCTCCTAAATCATTTACTTGTTGAAATTGTAAATTTGTAGTTGCTGAAACTACAAACTTATTGTTTCATTTACTAATACTAATTTTCAAAATTGTGATTTCCTTTGAAATTGTAATTTGAATTAAAAGTTCCTGAAGTTGTAAATATGGAATTATTGAAATGACAATCAAATAATTGCTGAAATTTTATTTTCTCATTAAAAAGTTTCAATTTTCATAATTCCTCAATTGTTGAAATTGCAACTCTTGAATTCATGATATTACAATATGCAAATTCATGAATTGCAATCAATTAATTGTTGAAATTGTATTTTTTTATGCTAAAATTGCAATTTTTATAATTCATTTGTTGAAATTGTAATTCTTGGTTGATGAAATTGCAATTTTTATATAAAGAAATGCAATTTATTGTTTAGTATACTTGTTAAAATTGTGAATTTGTAGTTGCTAAAATTGCAATTGCTACTCAATCTTTTTTATTGTTGACTTTGGAATTGCCAAAATTGCAATTGCAATATGCAGATATCGAAATTGCAATCAATTAACAATTAATTGTTGAAATCTCAATTTTTAGATGCTAAAATTGCAATTTTTATAACTCTCCAATTGTTGAAAGTGCAATTTTTAGTCACTGAAGTAGCAATCAATCAATTGTTGAAATTTCCATTTTCTTAAAAAAATGTAAATTTCACCTAAATCATATACTTTTGAAATTGTGAACTTGCAGTAATTGAAATTGCATTTTCTTTGCAGTCTTATTATTATTGAATTTGTAATTGCAATATGCAAATATCAAAATTGCAATCAATTAATTGTTGAAATTGCAATTTATGTATGGTAAAATTGCACTTTCATAATTATCCACTTGTTTAAATTGCAAATCTTGATCACTAAAATTGATTTGGATTAATTGTTGAAATTGTAGTTTTCTTTAAAAACCTGCAACTTTCTCCGCAATCATATAACTTTTGAAATTTCAAATTTGTAGTTGTCGAAATTGCAATTTCTGCTCACCATTTTATTGTTCAATTTGTGAATTGTAATAATTGCATTGCCTTGAAGTTGAAATTACAACTTGAATACAAATTTTCTAAAATTGCAATATACGAATATCAAAACTACAATCAATTAGTTTTTGAAAATGCAATTTCTAAATGTTATTATTACATTTTCTCATTAAAATGTTGCATTTTTTTTATAATTCCCTCGTTGTTGAAATTGCAATTTTTTATTGCAAAATAACTTTTTTCATTAAAAACAATGTGAATTACAAATTTGTAGTCATGGTCATGAACTTGAACTTGATTTTTTTGGGGGGCACGATGATGGTCATGAAAGGGTTTATAATGAACTTGAGTCAAATATTGTAGAGTAGTGGAAACTTGATCATACATTTTAGCCAACTTCTAAATAAAGGATGAAGCATTGTGTTGTTTATTTTGTCATTGGTTGAATAGTAATGAGAAACTCATAAGGGGTAAGACATTGATAGCCATAGCAAGCCTCAAAAGAAGGTTCTTCTCTATATGTACACATACATGAAATGTAAGCCTCTATATCAACATACAAAAAAGTGTCTTATATGCACATATATGAAAGCGTTTTTGCATATCTGCATATATGCAAACCAAAATGAGCCTCTAAGCTTTTGTATATGTGCATGTGCATTTTGGTTTCCATATGTGCACATACATGGAAGAGCTTTAGTATATTGACATAACCATATATGCGTAATTATGGAAAGTTCATATACTGAAGGTGCTTATGTATATGCACATATATAGAAGCGCTTTCCGTATATGTTCGTTTTGTAATTGTGCATATACAGAAGGTGCTTTTGTATATGCGTAATTTGTAATATCTCAACCAAGAATAGGCTAGAACATCAACTCAAAACTCCCAAATTTAACAGAATTTTAACTAGTAAATTTTAACAATTTTTATAGTGTGCAAGGTGATAATATTGGATGTTGATTCACTGGTCAAGGATGATGGGAGTGAATTTTGATTCTGGTTTTTGTATGAGAAATGTGCAGCAACAAGGTAAAAAAGGGCCAAACACTAAGTCCTATGCACAAAGCACTGGAGACATTTACTTTTCAACAATCAGACAAGTCCGATGCCTACTTCGAAGCTTCCTGGGACTTCCAGCATATGCATACTAGATTGGGGAGTTTTAATGAATGGTGACAGGGGTATCTCAGGAATCAAACTCTGTAAAATGTATTGGAGTAGAGTTCCTGTGGATTTGGGAGGTTACAAATGGATTTTGGATCCAAATAGACAAGTGTGCTACTGGGGATTGCTAAACTAGGAGATTTATAGATCTCTCCAAACAGTATTTAATGCTTTCAAAATCCCAGGGAAAGGGTTGGGATAGCTTGTTCATTATCTTAAGAGTCTCACACAACCTTCAGATCTTAAAATTGGTGCATAGATAGTTATTAATTGCAGAAATGGAAAAACTAGTTAAATTAAATTGCACATTGCGCTAGTCTTTGCATTTCTTCTTCCAAACTACCTTAAAGGATTACTAAAATAAGTTCTGAAGCATATAATGGATCTGATAAATGTTCATTAACAACAACAGGTCGAATTTGGAAGTCCAGAACATATATTTGATATTTCATAACAATCAGAATTACAGGGAGTCTCAAATGCTAGGAAGATCTTACACACTGAGAGAGAATGAGTGTAAGAGGAAGAGAAGAGGATGGATTTATGCTCTAGATATAATAGATGACTGATAGCAGGTCTGATATATGAATATGATGGGAACACTAGTCCTCCTGAGCTGCACTGGGCACCTTCACTGGAATGGATCTCTTCTACTGGGTGAACTCCTTCAACACTATCTCCAATGGCAATGGAACTGTACAACACCTTCTGGATGCTTATGATTCTTCAACAATGGACTGATATGGAGCTGAATATCAATACTCCATAGCTCTGGATCTGATCAATAACTGACTGGAACATGAAAGACCTTCGGGCTCATCTCCCAAGCAAAGGTTGAGGCACATCTCTCAATAATTGAGTAGTAAGAGTTCTCAATGACAAAAATAATTAACCAAAAGATGTGAATGGGAGTTGGAAGCATTATTTTATAAATGAGGTAACTTCATCCCCAGGACACCCACACGTGTGAGAGAGGAAGGTTACATTCCTTTAGAGAATTAGCAATTACTTGCTTTGCAAACTTTCCTTCTTTTGTGTTCTTTCACTGAAATTGGCAAGTGCGCCCTATGTAGCTTTTCTGAGTGTTGCTTGTTTTTCCAACTGACTGATTTCTATACTTTCCTGCTTTGTGCTTCTGACAATTTCCACTTTCTCTTGCTTCCATCTTTCCTTTAGCTAATTCCTTGATTTTTCTAAGCTTTTGCACTTAGGCAAGTGAGGTCCACATTGAACCTATGTGCCCTCCTAGCTATGTCATCATCAATTCTTTCCAAAAAATTAATTAGTAATGATGATTCATTTATTATTAAAAACAATTCAAACTCTGAATATTAATAATTAATTAATAACTATAGTATTTGTGCCTCAAAATTTACCCCTATTAATTATTCTTTATTCAATTAATTTTCTTAGACCCCCCTAGGGATGGGAGGATCCAAGTCTTGACCAAGGCCACTAGGGAAGGGACATGACATAATTTCACATATACAGAATGTGCTTCCATATATGCACCTTCTATATATTTGCATATACATAAGCATTGTCTATATATGGGCAATTACAAAAGGCATGTATATATAAGGAAATTTGGTATATGCATATACATAGAGGTGCTTTTGTATATGCACATACACGCAGGCGTTTTCGTATATGCACGCATACAAAAAAGACAAGCCTACATATGGACATACAAGGAATTGTATTTTGTATATGTGCATATATGGAAGCATTAAGTATATGCACATATATAGAAACCTGCTCCAAGATTCTAAATATGTGCATTTTGGTTTATGTATATGTGCATACATGAAAATATTTTTGTATCTGTGAAAATAAATGCATTTTTATAATTCTCCAATTGTTGAAATTGCAATTCTTGGTTGTTGAAATTGTAACCAATCAAATGTTGAAATTGCATTTTTCGTTAAAAATTGTGAATTTCTTCTCAATCATACACTTCTTGAAATTGTGAAGTTATAGTTGTTGAAATTGCAATTTCTCCTCAACCTTTTTATGGTTGAATTTGTGAAACTGTAATTGCAAAATATGCAATTTCCTAAAATTGAAATTACAATTTGAATAAAAAATTCTTATAATTGCAACATATGCAAATATCAAAATTGCAATAAATTAAGTGTTGAAATTGTAAGTTTTGGATGCTAAAATTGTATAGAAGGTAATTTTCCAATTGTTGAAATTGCAATTCTCGATCACTGAAATTCCAATCAATCAATTATTGAAATTGCGCTTTTTGTTAAAAAATGTGAGTTTCTCCTCATTCATATATACATGTTGAAATTGCAATTTGCAGTTGTTAAAATTGCAATTTATCCTCAATCAAGATTTTATTGTTGAATTTGTGAATTTGTAATTGCCAAAATTGCAATTTCCTAAAGTTGAAATTGCAATTTGAATTAAAAAATCTCAAAATTGAAATAGAGAATTATTTAATTTACAATCAATTAATTGTTGAAATTGTAATCAATCAATTATTGAAGGTGTTGGTATGGAGAAGGACAGGAGTCCTTGGTATTGGTTATTCTTGAAGAGTTTGAGGGTTTGAGAGTCCTCACATCAACTATGGTTTCCTCGGTAGTAAGATTCGATGATCCCCCACCTTAAGACCATCTGGGGATCAATTCAGAGCGAGTTCTCCATGAAGTCAATCAGGAAGAGGATCACATTCCCACTCTCCCCCCAATCTTACGTTGAAATAAGGACATAGGCATCATTGAACTCTGGATGATCGGTAACAAGGTCCATATTGAAGTCAAAATAAGAGCACACCTTAGATAGCAAAGAAGGGGAGATAGAGCCACCTTCAAAAAAGGGAAGGAATCAGAATAAGATCCACAGGAAAATTGAGATAGCTCGAGAAAAAGAAGAGGGTAATAAAACTAGTCTAGATCACCATCTGAAGGCAATGGTGTCAAGAAAACAACCACAAGTAATAGGGGAAGAAAGGAAGGAAAAAAATGATCCAGACCAGCAACAAGAAATAATGAAAGTGGTATCCTGGAATAACAATGGATTAGGAGGGAAGCAAAAGTTAGAAGCAAGAAAGAATATGATACGGAAAGAAAATGCCTCCTTAATCTTGATCCAAGAGACAAAAATGGAAAACAAGGTATGTTATCATCAAATGAAACAAATATGGAGGAAATGAGAAGGAATAACAGTAAGCGCCCAGGGCATTTCTGGAGGTCTTGTGACATGGTGGGATTCCAATCAATTCAAGTTGATCTCCACCATGGAATGCCATAATTGGTTGTTCACATAACTTGAGCAATTAGGGAACAATGAAATAGTTAGAGTGTGGAACATCTACAACCCCACCATGCACAACCAAAAGAAGAATTTTGGAGATCATTGAATTCTCTGTGAGGCATTGGGAGATTGGGGAACTACATCTTGCCCGGAGATTTCAATACCACAGTCTCCCCTAGTGAGCATAGAGGTGGCTCGAGGATAAGAGATATGTTCAGGGAAGACATGGAATATCTGCAAAACACCTGGGACCTAGTGGACATCAAGCCCAGGAAAGAGAAATGCACTTGGAATAATAGAAGGATTGGGTCGGATCATATTTCAACTAGGCTCGATCAATTTATGGTAATTAAATCCTTTATGTTGGATGACTTCATTCCTTCCTCTAAAATCCTTCCTTTGACAATGTCAAATCATAAACCAATTTTGCTTACTCTAAAGAAAATAGAAAATCAAGGGCCCATCCCTTTCAGATTTAATGTAGTCTGGTTAAAATCCGAAGGTGTCATGGAGGTGATAAAAGAGCGTGGAATAATTATGTTGACGGATCCCTGATCTTCATTTGAGAAACCAAATTAAGAAGAGTCAAGCATGCTCTTAAAGAATGGGCCAAGACCTCCTACTCCAATCTAAGTATAGAAAAGGAACAAGCCCAAAAACAATTAGATGCCTTGAAAAAAGAAATGGGCCAACCACATAATAAATCCTTCAGAAAGAGAATCTACATTAACTTAGAATCCTTTAGAAAGAGGCCAATCCAAAACCCCAATGCAAACAATTTGCAGTGGCTAAAATTGCAATTGCTACTCAATATTTTTTATTGTTGTCTTTTAAAGTGTCAAAATTGCAATTTGCAGATATCGAAATCGATTAACAATTAATTGTTGAAATTACAATTTTTGCAATTTTTATAACTCTCCAATTGTTCAAATTGCAATTCTTAGTCAGTGAATCTGCAATCAATCAATTGTAGAAATTGTCATTTTCACTAAAAAAATGTAAATTTTTCCTCAATCATAAACTTTTGAAATTGAGAATTTGTAGTCACAAAATTGCATTTCCTCCACAATATTTTTATTATTGACTTTGTAACTACAATATGCTATAGCGAAATTGCAATCAATTAATTATTGAAATTGCAATTTATGTATGGTAAAATTGCACTTTCATACTTATCTACTGGTTGAACTGCAAATTTTGATCATTGAAAGTTCTTTTGTTTAATTGTTGAAATTTCACTTTTTGTTAAAAAAATTGCAACTTTCTCCTCATATAACTAGTTGAAATTTCACTTTTTGTTAAAATAATTGCAACTTTCTCCTCATATAACTAGTTGAAATTTCAAATTGTAGTTGGCAAAATTGCAATTTCTCCCCAATCCTTTTATTTTTGAAATTTCAATTTCTTGATGCTATTATTGCAATTTCTAATTAAAAATATGCAATTTTTATAATTCCCCAGTTGTTGAAATTGCAATTCTTGATTGTTAGAATATCATTTTTCATTAAAAAAATTGTGAATTGCAATTTTGTAGTTGCTGAAATTGTAATTTCTCCATTTTTTTCTTGTTGAATTTGTGAGTTTACAATTGCCAAAATTGCAATCATTTTCCAATATATTTTAATTTGTGAATTTGAAATCAATTTCAATTTGTGAATTTGTAATTTCTAATCATTGAAACTTACAATCTTTCAACTCCTAATATTGTTGGTATGTAGTCACACACACACACACACACATATATTGTAATAAAATTCCTAAAATTGTTGGTATGTAGCGATGCAACATATATATCTTGGTATGTAGTGATGCAACATATAATTTTGTTTTTATATTGTTGAAGTAATAAAGACAAACAAAATGCATCTATAATTTACAGTTATGGTACATGTAACAAGAGCTCACTTGTTCAAATCTCGATCATTGTTATCTCTACTTTGGTTGATATGTTTGGATTAGTGGTAGCAGATGTTGCAATGTTAGATGTAGGGTTCAAAATGGAATAATTTTGATCATTGTTATCTCTAAATTGATTGATATGTTTGGATTAGTGGTAGTAGATGTTGCACTGTGAGATTTAGATCGCTCTAAATTGATTGATAAAAATGTTGTTTCTATTTATCCCTAAAGGAGAGATGAGAAAAACCTTGACATCATCAATGCCCTGAAGATGATCCTAGAAAGGGCTTGAAACATTGACATATATATGGATTCCACCACAGTTTCTCCAGTAGATGCCAATAGTTATTTATGTGGATTCTCAACTAATATAATAATGTAACACATTACTTGTCACCATGTAGCTAATGTCGTAACTATCACATTCCAACTTCTAGAACCAGCAAGGCATGGCTTTCATGTTTCAAGGAAGTTGGTTAATTGATGTCCACACTATCATATTTTAAAAAATGATGGAGAGTCACACCAATTTGATATTGTAACATTGAACATACAACTAACATTGATTAACTAACATCTAAGACTTCTAAACTATTAAAAAAATTGGATGTCATCGTTGAGTAAATGTAGGACCAATATTGTTCAAAATGCCAAATGTTTAATATTGCATACCTAGTGTTTGATGTTGATGCTCATTTAACACATGTTCTAATGTGAAAACGATATCTGTAATGTTGATTTCACATCCAAAAATGACCTTAAATATAATAGTATTGTTAAAAGGTATTTCATTTTTCTACTACATTGTTATTAACTTTATTTCATTGCTCGGCTACATTGTTATTAACTTCTTATGTTGTAGACTATTTCTCTTAAATGAACATAATTCACTTCTCAATTATGAACATAGTTCAATTATGGATTATCCATTAAAAATGATAATGAGTTGAAATATCCATAAAGGACAAATATATGTAATAAATTGTATATTGAATAAGAAAAACATGAGATGATGATACAATGACAATGTGAGGGTGTACTTATAGCATTGACTAGTCACAATGGTCGGTAAGTCATGTTACCTTCTCTTGTTGTAATGTGCAATGTTTCTAATGCACATTTTTCTTAAAGATAATGCTAATACAATAATGCAAAAAGTTTTTACATATGGATTTATCTTGTCTATTCATGGATGATGTTATCATCAAGATGCATGTCCTTTAAAGGTACCACCATACATGTCTAGAGAGCGACCTACATCCTATAGAAGATTAAAAATGTATGGCATCTTAGATTGGAATGGACACCTATAAAAGATACCATCATACATGCACATATTTCATGGATGATGTTCTTTGTCATGATAAATGTCCTTTATAGGTACCATCATACATATATATAGAGAGACCTATTTCCTCTCGACATTTGAAAATGTCTAACATCTTAAACTACAATGTACACCTATAAAAGGTACCATCATATAGAGAGAGGCCTACTTCCTCCAAAAGATTGAAAATGTTTGACATTTTAGAGTACAATGAACATTTATATACACCTAGGTCTCAAACTAAGGTAACATTGTCTATTTAATAAAGTTATTGATAAGAATGTTATAACAATTTAAAATCAAGGCAACATTTTCCATTTAAACCTATACACACCTAGATCTTAAATGAAAACCAGCATAGATCCATCTTAAACCCGTATCTATCAAGCACCGAGAGGGATCCAATTTTTTGAGGTGTATTTCTTTTTTTAAATTTAAACTCAAGAAATTTGATATCTCTTGATTGATTTTATAAACGAATATCGATTTTTTAATTACTTTTCATAATATTTTATTTTATGAGCCAACATAGAATTTTTTTTAAATACTTTCCATAATTTTTTATTTTATGAGCCGACATGAATTTATTAATGGCCGACATAATATAATTTATTACTTTTTACTCTTTGGTTTTACTCGAGTAAGTTACGTGGACACACGTTACAACATCTCCCCCCCATACTGGGATGTAGAGCACCTCGTTTCACTCAGTGCAATTACTTTTTACATTTTATTACTTTTGAAAAACGTTACATGTTACATCCATTACAAGATCTCCCTCATACTATTACTTTTTACATTTTATTACTTTCGAAAACGTTACATGTTACATCTGTTACAAGATCTCCCTCATACTATTACTTTTTACATTTTATTATTTTCCACAAACGTTACATGTTACATACATGCGTTACAAGATCTCATAGTATTGCTTTTTACATTTTATTACTTTCGACAAATGTTACATGTTACATGTGTTACAAGATCTCCCCCATACTGGATTGTAGAGCCCCTCTCGGTGCAATCACTATTACTTTTTACTAACATTACTAATGTTACATCACGTTACAAGATCTCTCTCATACTCGACTATAGAGGGCCTCTCGCCTCTCGACGCAATAACATTGTCCATTTAAAAAAGTTATTAATAACAATAATAATATTTAACATCTTAAACTATAACAAACACCTATATATATAGATCTTAAACTAATGCAATATTGTTCATTTAATAAAATTGTTGATAATAATGTTAATATTAATATGTTACATCCAAATCAAAGTAACATTGTCCATTCAAAATAAAAATTATTCATAACATACATTAAATCAAATTTAATTTTTATTATATATTTATATGTTGTCATAATTATAATTACATAGTTGGTTGATCGAACCATTAATCACGAATCTTTGACTTAAAAATAAGTGTAAGAAACTAGTTTTATTAGCCTTCTAATATTGTGAATTGGTGTTGATTTGCAATCAAAATTGGCCATCCATTAGAAAAAAAAATCTAAATAGAACATTTAGATGGAAATGTGATTAAATCATCACCTAACCACTTTGGAATTATCCGCATGTGTCTTCTTTTTGGAACTATCACTCTGTATAAGTTCCAATACCTTCCTGGTAAAGATAACTATTTATACCTTCCAGCCATGTGTTAGCGTTTTTTAATTCTATTTAATTCCACTTTTCTCATTGTGTCTTGATTCTATTTATCGTACCTTTACCCAAACCCATTGAGGTTCCATTTTGACTGGTGTAATTAAATGGATATTCTCTTTCTCTTCGTTCTTAATCCATGTCTCTTCAACTACGCTATGATCTATGATGGCTTGGATTTGCTCTCTTGCAACAAGATCTTCAATTTTTCATTGAAAAGTCAAATGCATACCAGATGCGTTGGAGCAACATCTAATTCTTATAGTTGAACTGAGAATTGTAAACATAATTCAACAAAATATTAGTTACTCAATCAAAACAGAAACACGAAATTCTGGCCACAAGCGGAAGAATCTGCAAGTAGGAAAAAAGGTCTCAGAGAGATCTCGTAGTTCTCCGAGGATGTTACAAGCACATCAATCGATTACTGCTCATGACAGGAGATAGCTTGAAGCTTGCTATCTGACCAACGATATCCTACCATGAGCTTGTAGCTTGTCCATGGAGATCGCTAATAAATTTGTCCATGAGCTTGAAGCTTGCTACCTCACCAACGGTATTTGTAATAAACTTTTCCATGGCTTCTCACATATCCTACGGATACGCATTCTCGGATCTGGAAAGAAGGGCAGGGAGGTGTGTTGTAGACTTGGGAGGTGCAAGGATAAAAGTATCAATGTCTAACCCATGGAATTATTAACTTAGAAACTGTTGAAATTTACATTAAAACCGCGCAGACATTTGTGCCTCTCCTCCTCCAAACGTTCAGGAAGAGGTGTCAAGACGACTCTTTAATGCGAATTTGTCTGGTGCAAGAAAGTGGGCCACTTACAGAACAGGACAACAGAGTTACGATTTTCCGGGTTGGAGTTTTCCGATCTGCAAACATCCGTTTGAACGGACGGAGCCGTGTGGGACCAGCCGTGACACGTCCATCTCTTTCCAGAATCTGCAATCGAGATAAGGATTGCCCATAAAAAACTATATGTTCCGCTGCGCGGGAGTCGGGACATAATAACCAATGGATCACAAGTAACAACAACATTAGAGCATTTTATGCCACGTATTTCACATGCAATATACCGCCATATCTAGGGTTCGGACGTTGTTAGAGGCACTTCACCATAAAATCGGCGCCCTGAGCTTCCCTTCGTTTAGTTCTGTAGTTTTCGTGGAGTTTCAGTTCGAGGCTGGAGTTGTAGTTTTCAGCGGCATTCTATTTTAATCTGGTAAGACAAAACCTCCACAGGAAGAATCTGAGTTCACTCCAGAAGCTGTGTATTATTCCATTGTTTTCAGCTGAGAATTCTTGTTATATAAAATGCGAGAAAATCCTCTGTATATAAAATGCAGTAATTTTTTTCTCATGTTAGAATGCATTGTTAAACTGTAAGGTTTCCATATTTTAGAGAACTCACCATGTAGGGGTATTCAAGTAGAGGGCTTTGTCCATGCCAGTGAAATGTTATACCGGCATTCTCGGTTTTCATGTTATACAGCTCAGGCTGGGTTGGAGATCTCTGTTTATACCTCCATGCATACTTATAGCGGTAAAACGTATGATTAATGCAAACAAAATAAAATGTAAAAAATTTCCCAACAACATAAACAAAATAACAATTTAACAATTTGGAAAATGTGCCGGGTGCATGTAAAATAAAATGGAAAACAAATGCTGGAAGAAGATCTTAAAAACCAAATTTGACGAATGCAAGTAAACAAAGGGAAAACGGAAAAAAATGCTGGAAGATCTTAAAAACAAAAACAAAACTAGCATAGATCCATTTCCATTTAAACACAGAGAGACTTACTAAGCATCAAGACATCGAAGCTTGTTCTTGGCTTGTACGCACTGATAAGTTTGCGCTCTTTTCCATCCCTATTGTTGCTCTTGCAGCGCAGGGTGGGAGAGATCTCTGTTTATACCTTACCTGTCTGCAGAACATGTGACTAATGCAAATAAAATAAATTGAAAAAAATAATGCCCCTTTTCTAATGTAAATACTGTGGTGTTTTTTTGCTGGTTTATCTGTGGGAAGGGGATGGTCCAGGGTTTTGTCTGCTGTAGGAAGAGGGGTTACTGACCCGTTACTTACTGTATTTTTGATTGTCTACATGATTGCATGATTGTGAGTAGTGAGAAGAAGAGGGGTCTGAAGGATTGAAGGATTGAGAGATAGGGATAGTTTTGCATAGACTTAACTGTTGGGGTTTGGGGTCTTAGTTGCTGGGGAATTGGGTTGAGAGGAGAGTAGTTCCAAATGTTAAGTTGTTGCAGTCCAGAGAGGAGTTGTAGAGTTGTGGATGCTGTTGTGGCCTGTAGTACTAAAAGAAATACCCCGGTTACCCCAATTTATGTAAGGCTTGCACTTGTTTTCTTATCCCTCTTGCACTATAGATCTGGGCTATGTCATTGAAATAAGATTTAGCTTTCTTCCTTTGTTATTCATATCTACAGATCTACTTTGGTTTAGTGAACCTATGCTCTATATATGATTTTAAGAAAAGAGGTTGTAAACTGGCTGGGCTAAGGTTTAGTGGTTCATAGCTCCCTGCATGACTGTACCTTGGATCAGTAAGATATTGAAATATATATAGATTTTTCTAACATTTTGGTCAAATTTCAGATCCTGTGCCATCAGCAGGAGCACTCTTCTGCCTTTTGGCAGAGTGATTTGATATTTAGTAAGTTGGGGAAAAGTTTCCTAAGAAGTAACAATGAGTTTATTGGTCATAGAAGACTAGAGTCTCTAGTACATTATGGGGCTTTCTGATTCCTTGTAGGTGTTTCTTTGCAGGCTGTGCTTCAGCCAAGGACGGGGTTTTATGCATGGAGAAGAAGCAGGATAGTGAGAATGAAGCTAATCTCGGACTTTTCGTACTGAGAATGCATTTGAGTTCTGAGAGTGAGGCTGATCTGGAAGAGCGTGAAAACAAAATGGTGGTCGGGCCTAAAAATGAACCGATGGATGAAGCTGAAGTTCCCGGGCAACATGAGCCTCAAAATGATAATCATGCCCATGATAGCCGTTCTAAAGCGGTTGCAAAACGGAGGAATTACAAAAAGAAAAGAGTAAAGTGGGGAGCGAGAGATGAAATTGTTATGTGTTCTGCTGTCGTAGATGGTATAAAGTGTGGCTTACAAGGGGTGAGATCTTCAGCAGATGTAATACATCTCAAGAAGAGTCAAGGGTTTTGGGATGAAGTGAACAAGAAATTGCAAGAGGAGATAGGGAAATGCGTGTCCAGGTTGAAACTTTATTACAAGTTCAGGGACACGAGGAGAAGGTTCTTGGATAATAAGAGGAATCCAAATCCACAACTAAATCAGCACGATAAAGAGGTTTTCCGGATACTTGCGCAAGAATTTGGCAATGGCAATGGCAAGAAGAAAAAAAGAGGCCTGTCTGACTCTATGCATTCAGATGCGGAAGGAGACACAGCTGAGAGCGATGGTGTTTTGGAGGGTAAGATGCTATTTCCAGAAAAGAGATCAGCTAAATGCACGTCAAAATCTCACTCTTATCGCCATTGTACTAGTTATAGTTCAACTATTTTAAGAACTCTAAGACAACAAGATGCTGGAGCTTACTTGAAAAACAATGGGGGAGATGGCAGTGGGATGTATCAAAATAAAGAGATTTCAGCAAATATTGATGTTGTGAAAGAACATAATGCAGATATTGGAAGCAGTAGAAAAGGAGAAGTTGGTTTGGATAGTTCAACAATTGGGTCCAGTGGTAAGAGATTGAAGTGGGATTTAAAAGACGACATTGCTATTGCCTCTGTTGTAAGGGACAGTGTGAATTGCGGTTTACGAGGTGTGAGCTCGGCAAAAGATGTAACACGTTTCAAGACTCACAAAGGGTTTTGGGATGAAGTGGCCGAGAAATTGAAAGAAGAGACAGGAAAGTGTGTCTCGCCATGGAAGTTTTGTACCAAGTTCAGGAGCATGAAGATAAGATATCTCACAATAAATCAGAGTCATGGTCAACAACAAAATAAACATGATGAAGAACTTTTTGGCATACTTGAGGGAATGTTTGGCAATGTTCGGAAACAAAGATTACGCCACCTTGTCTCTCCCAATTCAGCTGTAAAGGGAGAAATATCTGGTGGCTCCATGTTTTCTAAAAGAAAATCACAGAAACCCTTGACCACAGCTCAATCTTCTCGCCTTTCTACTAGCTCTGTTTTGAGAAATCAAAACAAGAGAAAGAACCCTGAAAGGTTTTTGATGGGTGAAAGAACTCCAAACCAAGATGATGGAATTTGGTTGAAGAACCGGAAAGAAGAAGTCGGTTTGGATAGTTTAGCAGCTGGGTCCAGTGTTAAGAGATTGAAATGGGATTTGAAAGATGAAATTGCTGTAGCTTCTGCTGTACAAGACGCTATAAATTGTGGTGTACATGGTGTGACATCTTTAAGAGAGGCATTGTCTTTTTGCAAGCACGGTAGTTTTTGGACTGAATTGGCAAAAAAAATGAAAGAGGAGATTGGGCGCTATATATCAACAGAAAAGCTGTTTCAAAAGTTTAGGAGCATGAAGTACAGGTACTTGGCTATTAAGCAGAGTGATATCAAAGAATTTAACAAGCATGATAAGGAGCTTTTCACTGTACTTGAACAAGTTTTTGGCAATGCTAGCTGTGTCACTCCGCATTCAGATACTAAAAGACTAGACAAATCTGGTGCACATCCTTTTTCAGGCAATGAAATTCAAGAGAAATTATACAAACAGAGCGGAGTCTCGGCTACAGAGGATGAACCACAACTTGAACATGAGAAAGCTATTGGTCAAGATGGTCAAACTTGTAATCGGCTGCCTTTTGAAGTGCTGTCTACAGATGGGACCAGCATGGGAGCACAAATTAAACAGCGAAAAGAATATGAATCTTGTCTCAATGTTGTAAATGGAAGCACTCTGTTTGTGCCTTCTTTATCCCTTGGAAATCCTTCACCATGCGAAGGTTATCAAACAGGAGCAGCTTTCACAGCTTCGACTGATCACGGCGTGGAGAATCATAATGGGAGGAAGGACAAGGAGCATGCTGGAGGTAAAAACAAGCAACTCCATGATCGAATCAGTATGCTACTAAATGAAACTGAACAAAATCATGAACAGGGCCACCACGACATGCTTTCCAAATCAGAAAGAAAGAGTGGGGAATGGAATGGTGATCAATTGGTCACTGACGACATTTTGACGGGAAGCAGAATCCTTGAAGAACCATCGGATCATCAAAGTGATTATGCCGAGGTTGTAAAACGTCTTGAACGGAAATCAAGGAAGTTACAACTCATGCAGGAGCTTTACAAAATCGAACAACAGGATATAGAAGATCGTATTTGCCAAGTGAAACTGAAAGCCTCCGGTAACCCTTGAAAGCCTCCTTCCACCTGTTTTTTAAGGCGGGCATTGGGACGAACGCTAGAGCTGAACTTCTAGCATTGTGGGGCCTACTGCATTTTGCTGTTCACAGAGGGAGGGGTATCTTCATTACTGGTTTTTTGATATTTTGATGAGAAGTTCCTCACTTCTCTTATGTAGACATGTAAAGAATGAACAACTCTCATTAATATAAAGTTGGTTTTTTTTATGAAAAAAACCCCTTGAAATGGTCCTGGTCACAGCAATGCATTTATGCCATGGAAAAATTTGTAAATTGCAGGTAGTGATTTCAGGAGAGATAAAAACATGCAAATTTGCAAGCGTTTTCAAGAGAAATGATATTTTAAAATTGCACAATGTATTTTGGAGGTTGATACTCTTATGGGTGTTTCATCTGATATGACGTTAGTTTTTTATCCTCTTCCCAACAGCATAGGAACTCTGTGATTTTGTGTTACTTTGAGATTTAATAAGATCTCTTTGGTTCCATTTCTTTTTCATATTTCTGTGATTTTGTGTTATTTTGAGATTTAATAAAATCTTTTTGGTTCCATTTCTTTTTCATATTTCTTGTTATAAGAGAGCAGAAATTGGACTTGTTCAATATTCCTTTTCAGATAGTTCGTTTCAATATTTACAGGCAGTTATTTTCTTTAAAAAATAAATTAAATTATACAAAATAATAGGTTTGTATCTATTTGAAAATATTACAATAAATAACTATAAAAAGTTGCATTTGCTAATGATACCTAGTGCAAATCTAAAAATAATGTATAGATTATCTAAAAAATAATGTCAAAATTACTTAGAAATTTATCAGTGGGGCACACTTTGAATTAATAGGAAATAGCAGTCCTCAAAATGAATGAGAGCATTAGGCACACTGTAGAACCATCATATGCTAATGCTGTTTTTAAAATTTAGTTGCGGGAGAAGTAAAAGAATGCACAACACTATTGCTGATCTATCTAATATGAGTCTGAAAGACACAATCTCGAAACACTGATACGAGATCATCTCCAATGTTGTGCAACGACATTACCGAGTTTTTACATACTTCAAACTGCTACAACAATGATACAATCTGAAGCTTGTGTAAAAGTTGCTTAATTATTAGCAGAACGAGTTAATGAATTACATCGAGAGATAAAATAATAGCAGAGGCAAGTTGACAGCCAATGTATATATCATTACATACAAAAGAATCCCGCTGCATATGACATTTGCCAGGCGAACTTCGTGGCTTAGCTGAGAGAAGCAACATTTACTTATTTAAACTAAACCTTTATCTTGCATTCTTTGAGGCATATCTCAAAGAGCCCAATCAAATGTGATCTCTGGTAATTAAAAACCCTCCAATCAACCACTAATTGGCAGACATGATTATTTACATTACGAATTTGTAAACAAAAAATAGGAAATACTACTCCCAGCATTCTCTATCTAGTATAGATTTGGAGCCTCTAAAGTGTTTCCCTGTTGTTGTCATTGCTCTCTTCCAGAAGGTTGAAACTTGAATATCGAAGTATCAGCAGTTGATACCACATTGTTTAGTATCTGGGCCTTTAACGTTACTCAAGAAAGGATCAATTCTTACCCAGAAATTTGAGAAAACAGAGCCCAAGAGAATGGACCAGATAACCACAATGGTGGGAGTTCGGTTCTGCCTGCCCATGAGACCCTTGAGGAAAGGATAGAGATACACAATGACCCAGAATGCAAAGAAAAGCTTACCCAACAGAGGGCCCCATGACTGAAATCCATTGTTGATTGCATCCGCTACGCCAACAACAACCCCCACCAGGTTGATGATAAGGAGGGTTGTAGGAGGAATGCGCAGTGTGGTTCATTTGAATGCGTACAGTTCCCCAAAGTCACCGTCATCTGATGCCTTGGCAGTCACTGAAATTTGTATCAACGCCTGCAATTAGCTTGAGCAAACCCATATTAGCTTGAGTAATACCCATATTATATTATGCAGTATAGCAGAGTACAATATCGTGTTTTGAAAGACACCAGGTAAACCAAAACTAACTGAATTTAAATAAAATCAGATTGAACAGATCTAAGATGATCATAAGCTAAAATTGGATTAAAGCAAAAAGCCCTGGTTGATTTATACTCTTACCTCTTTTCCCCATTCAGTTTTGTCTTCATATCCACAGCTGATGACATGAATAGCCTCCTTCAACAATTCAGCAGGATTTGCTGTTTGCGGAACACCACCATTCTCCATGAGAGTGGATTGAACAAAAGCAGAAGACTGGCCAAACTTCTTCTCAAAGTCTAGTTGACTCATCAACAACGCTCTCTCGTCATCATAACCTGCATAAGGCTCATTTACCAAGCTCTATAGACACAAAAGAAAACAAACCAGGTTAAAAAGAGGGCCGGAGTGGGATCAAATTCCACCTACCTTCTACTCCTTCCTCAATCCCGTCCAGATTGTAGGCAGGAGCTGGGATTCCTGCACTTTTCTTGCTACTGCTTTTCTTCGGAGACTTCTTCAGCTTCTTACGAGGACCGCAACAAGGGAGACAATCACAGGTCACCATCTTGGGACGTTTTGGGCCTTTGGGAGACCCATACCCATATAGAGCCAGTCTTCTGAACATGCATCCAGTTCCCACATATGCTGGCCCTTGAATTCCATCCAGACCTCTCATGTTGATCTGTAGAGCCCACCAACCAATTTAAATGCAATCACTAAGACTTCAAACATTTTTAACAAGGAAAGAAAATGCAGAAGAGCATTGATGGAATTGCAATTCAGGGTAGAAAAATCCATACATCGAAGAATACGGTGATTCGATTGGCATAACGATCATTGCGATCAATGCCATCAAATCTCTGAGGGAATTGGACATAACAGACTTTTCTCCCAACCTGAGGATCCATCATGAAGCACATGCCTTCCCTGATTGCCTTGCTGTTGTTGATGTAGTGATCACAATCCAGATTCAGCATAAATGTAGCATTGGTGAGCACAGCAGAAACTCGAACCTGCATAATTGCATTAGAATTTAGCAGAAAAAACATCGATTTTCTAAGAGCTTGAATTCAAGGCAAACGGGAAAAGAAATGGAAAAATCTTTACCAAAGCATTGATGTCACCGGCCTTCTTGTGGTGCTGAAAACCAGGTCTTTTCTCACGAGAAACATATACCAGCCGAGGAAGCTCATTGCCTTCTGTATCAAGTCCCCCGCTGTGACCCGAGAACACTTGGATCATAACAGGATGGTCACGGGTATTGTTACCAGGCCAAGGCGTACCGTCTTGCATTGTCCATCCTTCCTTGGGCACTTTAGAGGCCTTTGCAACCAATCGAATGATATGCACCTTGAATTCTTCATATTCTCTCTGCACAATCCATGCAATTTTAGAGTATTTAGAGCTGCTACGCTCTCCAGGGCTGAAATGAAATTTGATATTCCCCTCTGAATTTGCAGATCCTACTTACCTTCATGGCCCGGCGCTCCTTGACAAATGTGGGTTGAAATTTATCCTTCAGATAGTCAATTTTCTGTGAGAAATAGATTTCGGGAGCCCGTGGCTCAATGCTGAATTTCTTGCAGAATGGTACCCATTTTCTGGCAAATTCTGAGGTCTCAGAAAGAGATTCAAAAGTAAGCATCGACGCTCCGTCATCAGACACATAACAGGACACCTTGTCTACATGGTAGTCTACTGAGAGGATTGATAATACAGTATTGGCAGTAACCAATGGAGGCTCCTACAGTGGATCCACAGTACTCACAAATAGGTCGACAGTAGCAAGCATTGATGGTTCTCCTTCTCGTTCATACCTGACAAAATTATATAAAGTAAGCCCTCGTCTGAATTTTTAAAAGGTATGTCTATGCAGGATATCTGGCTATGCCAAGTCAGGTTTTCACAATGTTTTTTCAAAATAATTCCATTGATTTGTTGCAATTGAGGGCATGAATTAATACTAAGTGCTGGTGTTTTATGTCTGACAAGCATGTGGGTTACCTTAATGTCAGTCGATCAAGATACATCTCACGACTGATAGGAAACCATTTGGGAAACTGATCAAGAATCCATGACATGGCAAACCAGATTTCACAAACGATAGAAGTTGCCCAGAGCCCATATGCATTCTTCACCGGATTCAAGAGACGGTACCGGAGGAAAATCCCAAGCACCATCAGTCGAATTACAATGACCATCCGGTATGGATTTATTTTGCTTGAAGGAATTGGCACTTTTCGCGACAATGGCTGCCTTGCTTCATCGGTCCTGCAGCAAAATTAAAGCTTCTCATCACAACATTCAAGCTTAGGATCATCAAACCCCGGGAAACGAAGAATTTGATCTTTCCGAACAAACTCGGCAAATCCAAAACTGTAGCAGAAAATATAGCAGAACAGAGTTTTTACATTGGCATATCAGGATCATTTGGTTCAAACCCTCCATTATACTGATATCTGCCTTCCGTCATATCCAACTGGCCTGATTTGTTTTCCTTAGATTTATAACCATCCTTCCAAGCGACATTTCCAAAGCCATAAGAACCAATATCCCTATTTGGATCCATGATTATCCTTCCGCTCCCTGTTTCAAAGCGAAACATTCCAATACACAACAGTCTTTGAAAATTTGAATTTCTTGAATTAAATTGATTCGATAGAAATTAAAAGAAATTAAGCTAATCGTTACCCGGCTTGGAGCTTGGATGCACACGCTTCAGCATTGCAGGGTTGGCAAGCAAGTGGTTTTCTGCATAGTATGATGTTGGTATCTCCCCACTCACAAACTTAATTCAACAATCACTGCCATTAGACAAATATGATAATTCTAAGCTTCAAGCATTTGCATTGAACTCCCTGCGTTCTTTACCGAATCTTTTAAACTTCAAACACACATATTTCCATCAGCATCAATTTATTTTGTGCGTTCTGCGTTTGTTTTACTTTCTTTTTAAAGTCCCGTCTATCAAAATCCGGGAAGCAATTTTTCTAATTCTTGGTGTAACTTATGCAGTTAACGCCAAATTATTAGTTTAAATCTTAAATACATTTCTGGAATGAAATTTAAAGTATTCTGCCTCGATTTCTTTAGATTTCTTTGTCGCAAAATTTGAACTTTTTTATGACATCTTTTGTATTTTCTGCCAAAACCAGTTTACTAAGACTTCAAACAAATTTAAAAGTTTTTCATTTTCTACAAAGGCAAATATAACATTTGTAAAAGCCAATTCTAATTCTTGAATTAAATTGTATGCATTCTCCAAAAATTTCGTCAAAGAAAATTCGAGGCATTGAAAGGTACCGAGTGGCCGTTTGTAAGAACAGGAATCTGCGGAGGAAGCTCTGGATTGTGAGCAATCTGTGAATTTTCGTCGTCCGGGCCTCGGCCATAACTCATGCGTCCGTGGAGCATCGCTTCGGTTATCTGCTGCCTGTTTCTTTGCTGAGTCTCCATATTAAATTCCTGTTCGATGTCATCCATGTCTTCTTCATCATCGCCACCTTCCACACGTGGACTCCCTGCAAATTCCGCACCATATGACTAAATTCATCACCATCAAAGTCATAAATCCTGCTAAATCTGCCAAGAAAGTGCAAATGCAAAACGATAGACGATAAATCCTCGCCACAAATCTGGCAGACGTGGCCACTCAACGAGTTCAAAGGCTCGGCTGCACAATGCAACACAAGAAAGAAAAAAACATGTCTCATATTTAAAATCAGCACAAGAACCTAAACATAACAAACAATGCCTGCGAAAACACAAAGTCCTGTGTAAATATCCGACCTCCTCATGTCCATGGATAACCACGAACTCATTTCTGTCATGAGAACCGGCAACCAAGCCAGCGCTGGCTTCCATTGTTAGTTTCAATTCTCGGCCAAATTCAAGATTTGTAAAGAATCTCGCAAAGACTCGAAACTAGAAAGAAGTGGCAATGGAGTTTGCATGATTGTTATTGGTTGTTTAGAAGACATTATCGTATCAATTAGTTGAACAATCCCCTCGCCAAAGTTAGAAGAAGGCAAATAAGAGAGGAAAAACTAAAAAGAAATTCAAAATGAAACAAAGAGGGTAAAGAAAAACCATTATTCTAACAAAATGTCAAAGATTGATAAACATTTATTTACAAACCCCAAACTAAGACAAAGTAGCAATTGAAATTATTAACCTAACTTTAGTTGATATAATCACTCTAATATACAACAACATAATAATAATAATAATTTAAATATATATAAATATTATTTATATAAAAATGAATGCTACATATTTTAAACCATAACGTCTACATCTTGATGTGATATGTATATGATAGCAATATATCAGCTGATTTTAATATTGACAAAGTAGTTAAATGTACTCCACATATACATCTAAAATCAAGCACTTAAAACATAATTGTTTCCCATATTGAAGTTTAGGATACTTTAGGTTCAATCATAAATATATAATTTTACATGTAAAACATTTCAAGTGCATAATTTTACACGTTCTATTTTAATAATGTTTGGAGCATTTGTTTTGTTTATGAAGAATATGTAAGTTTTATTATTTAATTATTATTAAATTAAATTATAAATATTAATATTATTTTGTAAATATATATTTAATTGTTAAAAATTTATAATTTCCATGGTGAATTTTAAGAGTGAAGAAAAGGTTTAAATGTTGTATTAGCCAAAAAATTTATTTTATTTTCTTGTATTAAGTTTAAAAATTTATGGGAATATAGTTTGTATTTCAAGAGATTTTCAAACCTTGGTGGAGTAACTATGCCCTTAGAACTTTGACATATAAAATCATAACAAATATCAAAATTTTGATACTCTTAAAACTTTGACCTATGAAACCATGCCAAACAGCAAAATTTCTACCAAACTTCGTATTGGTACTTTACCTAAAAATGTACCACTTGAACTTTTACTCTACGACTGCGATACTTTTCTTATGGATATCATATAAAGAGTGCAAACTATTGTTATAGTCTTATTTAATATTATTTTATTTTTTGCAAATTCCAATTTGTTGATGTTTATATTTTTGACACATAATTTTAAAATACAAATCTTTAGGATTTCTCATTTATCTAACTCTCCTATCTTGGATCTCAACATACTTCTACTCACAAAAACTTATTCATACTCTATCCTATTTATTCTCATGATTGTTCATTTTTTGATGCTTTGCCAACCTATATAGCACCTCTTGTTGCATTTCCTCTTCTGACATTTCATGTGCTTTGTTGCTTCATACAAATTGTTCCTCATCTCTATCTCATAATTTTTTTGTTGTCCTATATGATTATGTGCTTGTTTCACTTAGTCCATCTTTAACTTCTTTTCTGGACACATATCTTATCATTTTTTTGTTATTTATATCTTTGGTACACTTTCTTTAAAAATATGTGCCATTCCCACCCTCCTCAATTTACATGCTACACCCTTAAACTATTTCTACACAAAAATAATCTATCACAATTGGCATTATTTCTTCATTCCTTGACTTTCCACTTTATTTCTAACTTGATTTAACTTCTCCTTAGTGCACACTTCCCATTTATACATGGATTTTCTTTGTAAGCTTTTATATCACCAATAAGCTAAAGAAGGAAATTTCATCCACAAGAATATTGAAAAAGGCTTGTTTCTCTTAGGTATCCTTTCTTATCTTCCTCTTATACATTTATCTTGAAAAAGAGTTGGAGCTTTCTTAAATGTATTTATTTTGGTGTTATTATGTATGAGATTTTATTGTTCAAAGTTTTGGGTTTACCATTCGCACATCTTGAAGGCATATTGGAGATTTCTTTTATTAAACTATCTATTTAAATCAACTCTAAAGAAATGTGTAATGTACAAAATTATGTTCAATGTGTCACTTTAACATCATTCAAGCAAAATATCATGTGCTAAATAGTTATTTTTTGTCAACTAAGGCTTGATTGGTAATTAAATTGGGGTGTTACTATTCCTCCATTAACGTTCATATCTGATTAGAGACATTTTGGTGCCTTTTTGACTAGCTTATTAGTATGAATAAATAATTTATTGTGATTGGCACCAAGTACAAGTCATGGGTAACAATAAATACCTTCATTAGCTAAAGAACAATCACCGTAAGCTTATGAAACATACTCACTTCATTATAGTAATTCTCATATAAAAAATACACACTTAGTTGTGTTAAACAAAATCATCCTTAAAATAACTAAGTTTAAGATATATGTGGGAGGTTTTCTCCATTATAGCTTGATATCTTTTTGTTGTGATTCTCTTACACATTTTGTGGTTATTTTGGGTTTGTATTTTTTGCAAATTTTGGTTCTTAATGTTTATATTTTTAACAATTGGTATTAGAGATAGCATAAGCATGATCTCTTGTAGGAGAGAGGTATGTGGATTGTGTTTCTAGTTATTCCCATGCCCATAGAAGTATGTGTCATGCATAACATAATTATGGCTCTTTGATTTATGTGGTGCCTGATCCTTGACACAATGAGAAGCACATAATTAACAAAATAAAAGAGAGAGAACAAGAAAAGATTATGGTTGGTAGCTGAAGAAATCTTGTGGAGAAGCATGTTGGGAGTCATTCGCTTGGTGATTGTTGCTATTTTTCTTGCTAAATAGATCTTGTTTGCTGACAATTGTGCTAACTTAACTGTGTGATTGTCATATTTGAGTGGGATAGCAATATAATTGAATACACAATGGAGAGACAATGGACTTTGTGATTGTCAAGTAGAAATCCTTTTAGATTGGTTGAAGACTAAGATTTTTGGGGACATTACAAGAATGAAATTTCGTAATGGAAGAGGCAAGGATTCATAAGGAGGTTTGTAGGAATATTGTTAGATGACTAGCCCAGTGGTCTAGCTCAAGTGGTTGAGTGTTGTGAGCTACAAGTAGGAGATCATGGGGTCAAGTCCCCAGGCTACTATCTATGTGAATGTTGATGGCCTCAGTTGATGTCCTCGTCGGGTTAGGTTTCCAAACTGCAACCAAACGGCTTACCCCAGGTACCATCCTCGAAACGAGGGGAAGTGCTCGGAGGGTTTCTTGTGATGTGTATTCCATCTAAAAAAAATGTTAGATGCTTTGCATTGTAGAAGGTTGATTGTAAGGATATGAAAAATGTTTTTCTTGTACCCATTGAACTCCACGTTTGTAGTGATAAATAAAGTGTTACTACATGATGTAAAGGGTATATGACTATAAGACTTGGTCTTGCATACATAACCCTTGAATTTTTGGTCTTTTAGTGTGTGTTTGTGACTTTGGTAAGGCGAGATTGTATCCTTGTTGTATAATACAAGTAGGGTTGTTTGCGAGGACAATTTTATGTCCCTATAACAAGTAGACTTGTTAATCTTGAGTCTTCTTAGATCAATAGTGCGCTATGCTCTATGCTCTTTGTAAGGTGATTTGGGTACCATGGTTGTAAAGTGGAGAAAACCCCTGTTTTTTTTCCAAAGCATGAAATCATATAATACTTAGGGTTATTCAACTAACCTTATTTGATACAATATCAAAAATCTAACATACAACACCATCTTCACTCTTTAAATATTCACTATGATCTCACATGTTTCATAATGACATAAATGACCCTATATATAAAGTTAGACTATAAGAACATTTTCCATTTATTGTGAGATATTTTTTCACGATCAAAATATATTAGTTATTCTCATGCATATAGCTCTTTATGCTAAATATAGTGTTATCCAACCAGTTGTCCCTTGCATGTTTCACACACATTCATTAATATGCCCATGAACTTAGGCCACATGAGTGTCACTCATTTCCAACACTCCCTCCATAACAAGCATTTGTCATGAATCCAACAACTTAACACGTATGTATCATACATGTCAATGAATACTCCCCAAGAAGTGTTATCTCTCTCTATTATATATTGTAACTTGATGTCCTTTTGTTGCATTGTTGGTTCTCTTGTGCATTTAGTGAGGCTGTTTTAGGCATTTTATTTTTTGTAATTTCCTATTATTATTATTTATATTTTTTACACATGACTTACAAAATACAAGCCACATGAGTTCTCTATAATACCCCAACATGGACCCTTGGAAATTATGTTGATATTAATTCTTCAATCACACAAGAAAAGGTGATTGCCCAATGTCGGATGGTAAGACATTGCACATTCGAAACGGTGTGGCCTTATGAAGCAAGTATGGAATCATGTGGTAAGTATTGTAAGTATGTTACCACTTGAATTAAATTGAAATGATTATACAATATTATCATGTAAATTGCACTTGGAGTCAACAACATCCTAGGAACTCCATGCTAACAATGCAACGATAAGAAGGGAAAGAGGGTGACGACCGTGTGAAATATTTATATCTTGCTAAGTTTCCAAGTGTCTTTTCCTAAGTTCTCCCTATCATTTGACTAATGCGCCCTTTATTATCTTCCCAAGCTTCTTGAGAAGGTACATACTCTCTATGCAAGAGAGAGTATGTCTTGTGCAAGTTCTTTGGGTGTTGGATTCATTATAACATTACTCCATTCAACTAGGAACCTTCAAGAATTATTCCTCTACAAGTTGAGAGAATATGGTCAGAGAATCCATTTTTTAGGCCTACAATTGAAGGAGAAATTATGAGCATCAATATAGTGTGAACAAGAGACACATCAAGGATTGGTGTTGGCCAATTAGTAAGATGGCTGTTATTTTATTTGGAGCTAGTATGTCGTTGAAGGGAAATGCATGTGAGCTAGTATACCACACTATTGCAAGCCATGGAGTTGGGGACAATATTGTACTTATTGCCCAAATAATTTCCAAGACTCCCAACATGATATTTGGAGCTAGATCTCTTATTGAACAAAGATACTTGACCAAGTTGGACTCTTTAACAGATTGTTATGCATGGAAATGAGTTTCCTATATAAGGTTTTGTTGGAAGGAATAGGTTTCTGCAATGCATGGGAGCTTGTCGAGTTTCATGGAGCTTAAACGTTGAAATACAAAAATCCCATTTATGTTGAAAACTAGGTTGGGAGTATGTTTGAGAGCTCTAATAGCCAATTCACCCTTGTTTTTTCATTGTCCATCTTGGGGGTGGCATATAAACAAGATAGTAACTATGGTTAGGGAGGAAATTGCTCCTATGGAGCTATTTTCCCCAACTGCTTCACTATCCAATAATTAAATCTATCATTATTATTTATACGTTGAGAATTAATTCTTGTGGTTGATGTTGTGTTTAGAGATTAAGTCTATGAATTGGTAAATGCTAGCATGGATATGATCATGTTCAAGAAAGATGTTGTGGGTTGTTTGGGAAATAATTATGTGTAGATTCAAAGGTTGTTACAACAATCGATTAATGCTAAAGAATTCACAGTCCAGACAATATTATATAATTAATATGCAACCATGCCATTTATATGTAATTGCCATTGTGGGTGTCATTGAAGATGCCATGTTATAACAATAGGATTGTAATATCTTGTATACATGTTGTAAATGACATACATTGTAGCGGGAAATTCCATTGAGAATGTTTAATATATAAACGTCATCTAAAAGATTAATAGTTTGTGCATGCCTCTATAAAAACCAATTAATCATGCATGCATCTTGATCACTATTGAGCAATCATATATAATGTTGTGTATACAAGTTAATTTTATGCAAATGTTGATTCTGATGTATGTGTATGTGTGTAAAATCAGACATGATAGGTTGATGAAGTTGTATTGGACTCACAACTAAGAAATCCCAATTAGCAATGAAGTTGATACTTTAATGAAGTGCCTTGACGACCAAGGGACGCGGGTCCACATACACTACATTTTCATTTCTCTAACTCTCCTATCTTGGATATCAATCAACTTCTACTCACTCAATTTCATTCCCACTCTCTATCCTAGTAATTTATTGCCATATTTATTCATTTATGGACTCTCTACCAACCTATATATCTCTCTTCAACTTCCTTTTATCATGTCAAATTTGTGTTTCACTATTCAACTTCCTCTATCTTGTGCCTGTCACTTCAACCTCCTCCTTTGTTGCTTCTTGTTGTGACAATTCACACGCTCTATTGCATTGTTCCTCACATATTTTTCTTCATCTCCAACTCACAGATTTTGTGTTGTTCTATCTGCCTCTATTCCTTTGTCACTTAGTTCATCTCTAAGTTCTCTTCTTTTATTTTTCCTTACCTACCCTTTAGTTCTTCTCGGTTTTACGACTATAAATGCTCAGGGTTGCTCATGATTTATATATGTAATATTGATCATGATTTTTTTAATGTAATATAGATCCTAATTTAATGCACCGAGAGGAGCAAGGTGCTCTACAACCCAGTATGGGGGAGATGTTCTCACGTACGTAAGTAACGTAACACTACATTACCAAAAATAAAAAATAATTAAAAAATACATGTCGTCTCATAAAATAAAACATTATGAAAATTAATTTAAAAAATCAATGTCGGCCTAAAAAATAAAATAAATCTTAAACCCGAATCTATCAAGAAAGAGAGGGATCGAATTTCTTGAGTATAAGATTAAAAAAATTACACCTCAAGAAATTGGATCCCTCTTGGTGCTTGATAGATCCGGGTTTAAGATGGATCTATGTTGGTTTATGTTAACTCTGTATGTTACACTTCGTCTATCTTATCCCACTTACCTCTACTTCCACCTCCTTTATTTTCTTATCCATATCTCTAGCACACTTTCTTAAAAAATGTGCATTGGTCCCATGCTCCTAAATTTGTGTGTTGCTCCCTTTAACTATATCTAAAAAAACATAATCCATCACATTTGCATTCTTTATTCCTTCCTTAGCTTTGCACTTTATTTCTAACTTGATTTAAGTTCTATTTGGTGCACACTTTCAATTTATACATTGAATTTCTCTAGATACTCTTCTATAATTATTAAGCTAAAGAAAGGAAATTTCACTCACAACATATTGATATTACAAAATATCAGCTTCTCTTAGGTTGATACACAATAAGCTAGGAAAAATAGAGAACTTAAGATTTGTATTAAAAATCAAACATACATTTACCATATAACAACTTATAGGGTTGTTGAATACAAGACAAGGCCAGTCATATTTGACTTGTTCTTCTCTCTTTCATTTTTAATATTAAAGTATATGATTAATATCCACTACTCTCTATGCATCATTGATGCGCCACCTCTTGATTCTCGTACCGTGGGTGGCCATGGTTATTTTCCTCTTATACATTTAGCTTGAAAATTGATTAGAACTTTCTTAGGTGTATTTGTTTTGTTGTTACTATAGATGAGATTTTCTTATGCAATGTTTCGCTTGTACAATTCCCAAATATTCAAAGAAGCTTAGAGATTTCTTTTACTACACTACTATCTATTTAAATCAACTATAAATAGATGTGAAATGTACAAAATCATGTTATATTGTGTCACTTTAATATTATTTAAGAAAAAATAGACTAAAGAAAAATATCATAAACTAAAGAATAAAGTTTTATCCACAAAAGCTTGTTAGGTTGGTTGGTAGAGTGGAGGTGTTGGTATTCTTCTATTCAAATTGGTTGGTAAAATAGTTGGGTTACAATTCTCTTATTAAATTTCAATGATCTCTAAAGACATGTTACCTCCTTTCAACAAACCTATTTATATAAATGAATTATTTATTATAATTAGGACTAAATACAAAACTTAAATAAATTTATTAAAATACATATTTACATTAAAATAACTATTATAACCTTATGAAACATAAGGACAATTCAATAATATAGTTTACTACTAAATTAAACTTTACTACCATACAATCTACCAAATGTGCATAAATTCTAAATACAATACATTCATGAACTTAGTGTAGTATAATTTTGATGTGGTCTTTACATTATAGTTAATAAATTAAACTTTACTACCATACAACCCACCAAATGTGCATAAATTCTAAATACAATACATTCATGAACTTATTGTAATATCATTTTGATGTGGTCTTTACATTATAGTTAATATGGAGAGGGTATAGTGTAGAGGAGTGGAGCAAGATATGGACATTGCTTTGCATTTTAGAGTTCGCATTTTTAATAAAAAAATCATGATGTATAGTAATATATATTCATACTGAACTTTGTGTATATTTGGTTTTTTATACATATTGGAAAATGTCTATTAGATTTTTGAGAATCGTTTATTAAGAAAATAACATTTTTAAATTAATATAATTAATATTTATTTTATTTTGAATTTGCCTTAAAAAATGTCATTTTTAACTTTTTGTATGAAAAAGCGTACAATATTTTGGGATATCAGTGTAGCCTCTATTAATATAATTTGAAGATTTCGACACAACATCATTGTGTGTAGACAAAAATTTCTCACCTAAAATAACTCAATGGTAGTAAGTAACAGGGTAGATTTCCACTCTTCCCAAATGCCTCCGAGCCTTGGGATGTTAACATGTTTCCTTCCAAGGAAGACAAGCTCTTAGAGAATCTGAAATAGTTTTAAGTCATACTATAGGACCAAAAGGAAACATCAATTTATATATTATTGACAAGAAGGTTAGTATCTCGTATTGTTTCCGCTCAAGCTACAAGATTGGGGTCATGTGTCTTCAAGTAACACGTAACCTTAATGCCATACATGAGACTACAAACTACCCTCGATTGCAATTTAACCTCTTACTCATAAGGAAAATTCCATTACTAATGTGACTTGATTCTTGAACCACTTTTAGATTAACTCATGTTTGCTAATAAACCATATATTCCATATTTTAATGTGATGTATTGACTTCTATATTGCCTTGCATTCTTGAGTTCACCTTTTCAGGAAATTTGTATGCTCCATGGTGCATAACAT
The DNA here is from genome assembly GCA_027924585.1 of Larix kaempferi. Classification (NCBI taxonomy): domain Eukaryota; kingdom Viridiplantae; phylum Streptophyta; class Pinopsida; order Pinales; family Pinaceae; genus Larix; species Larix kaempferi. Next base: position 6,704,695 of record BSBM01000687.1, on the reverse strand, counting down.
CCATATTGAACTAGTATGTGTCTTTTTACCCTTCTCCGTTCTTTGATGATCCACTCTACTTTGGGGTATATCTATTGGCCTTTTTCCTAAAAAGAACATCCTTATAAAAAAACATTTTGTGATTAATAGAGCTTACCAATCACTTAAAAGTACATGGCTTTGTAGTGGACATCTCTATGACTAGTAAAAGGCCATCTCTCCAACCTTTTTGCTTTGAAGGAGGGTTTTCCATAGGCTCGTGGGAAGGGTGTTTTTTAGGGGGGAATTTCGCTAACTGGTTATTTTTCTGCCTTTTTTTTCAAAAAATAAATTTGATAATCTATCACTTTTACTCTAAAAGGTTGCTTATTATTACATAAAATATGTTTTCTTATAATATTTGCCAACATTTATAAGTTTTAGTAGTGAATTATATGTTTATTATATAATATTTGCCTATCTATCTCTATGTATTATTTGTTTAATCCAAAATAATCGTATTGAATATTATACTTAGGTATACTATTTGAATCTTTAAAAAATACCCTGCATATGGGTATTGAGTTGTTGCTACAATCACGATTGCAATACTTAAAATCAAGAATAAGTTTGGATTGGTTTTGTTTATAAATTAAATATTTCAAAGGCAATCACATACACATAAGAAATGAGATAATTTCACACCAGATTTTCGTAAGATGATCAATGATAAGACTGCATGATAGTAGAGTCCTAAGCTAATGCTAGCTGTTCAACAAAACATATACACATTTTTAATAAATGAACATATAAATTACTGAAAGACAACATAAAGGAATTCAAATTTGCATTAAATTAAACACATCTAATCAATCTTATTAGCAAATTTAACAACTATATAAATAACGTAAATAACGCAAGATGATTCACTCCAAACCTTTATCAATACACACATCCATCTATTCAATTGATTCTTACAAGTAACACAAGCATCAAATTTTAATCTTTATCAATACACACAACCATCTATCTAATACAATATAGTGCCTCTATCCAATTGATTCTTAGAGACTAATTCCATTTGCTAAAAAGGTAGCAACAACAATATAATTGCCAATGTTTCTTTGACTTATAACCATATTCATAGCCACTTCTTCAACATTATTTTTGGAGGCTCCAATACAACTTGCCATGTTGATGCAGGAGCATCCTTGGTCTCACGCAATCAACATAAAAAAGACATTTCGATTTCAAAGTTGGTTGTTTTATGATGAAATAAGGTGCTACAAATATGTTCTATAGAAACATAGCAATGAATCCTTGCTGCGGGTCATGCCTTGCTATGAATCCATGTGTCTTGTGAGGACTTCGTGAGAAATGGTGGGTTGTACGCGAGAGGAAGGGGAATCGAATTGAAATGGTTGAAGAGGTTGAACCGTCATAATTGACCATCTCCCAATAGAAACAAAGGATGAATAAGAGAGAAAAGGGGGTTCGAATCGAGATGCTGAGGAAGAGGGTTTGTTCTTGCTTAGTTCGATGGTAGATCTAAATATTGAAGAAGAGGCACACAAATAGCATAAGGGACTCAACACACAGATGCGCAGGAACCCTAGAGTGAACAACCAAAAATTGCATAGGAATCAGAATACAACATAAAAACAAAGGAGACTGAGACCCTCTGAGTATGACTCACATTCTGAAGGTTCTGCATTCTAATTTAAGAAGTGTAGCATTCAAATTTTGCATGTGTTTGATTTCTTGTAATTTATGCACTGTTTATATTTAGTTAATTTCTGTGTAACCAATGTAGAAGGCTTGTAGCTGTGCATCGTGAAGAGCAGCATGGGTTCTGTAGATGTTCATCAGGTTGCAGGTACTTGATGCTGCATCAAGTGGTATCAGAGAAGGTTTCAACTTTGGGTAGAGAAGAATTATAGAGTTACCAGAAAATTATTTAACTCATATGGAATTAGTTGTAGGAGATTTGTTCCATGTAGAGATTGTGGTTGCGTCGAGGCCCGGAAGAAGATTGTTTCGGAAAGTGTGATTGCTAAAAGTGGAGCTTGTGGAAGATAGTTCTTGTGAGGTAGGTTGTTAACTAGTAGTCTGGATTTAAGACTACAAGGCAAGGAACGATGCACTAGTGGAGACAACCACGAAGAGGAACGACCCGAGGAGGTGTGAGGACCCAAGGGAATTACAAAATCAACGAACCAAGAGAATTAAAACAATAAAGGATGATTGTGGAGAAGATTGGACAATGGTAAAATTATACAAGTGACAATTTGACAATTTCCATAGAATAAAAAATAAATTGTAGTGGAATGGTGAGGATGGGTTGGAAAAAAACCCAAAAGATGATGAAATGACCAGAATTAGAGAATTGATGGACATGGTCGAGAACCTAGCAAAAATACCTTAGAAGAAGAATCCAAGAGAGGATAAAAGATTGGAGAAGTATTTAATAAATTTCTTGAAAGAAAGATTGGGTGCTTTGGGGAGTAATCCAAGAAGGAATCCCATGCATTTGGCTTTAGATGATCGAGAAAATTCAAGAAATCAGAAAATACAATAGTTTGTGTTGGAGAGAGAGACGGATTCGTCTAGGAGATCTCAAAGGATTGAAGAGGTCAAGAAGAATGAAGGAAACCCTAGTTTGGGTAGTTGTGAAGGTGATATAATGAGGGTTGAAGGGCCTGTGATAGTATGCTGGCTTGAAGAAGAGGAAGATTGTGATGAGGAATGTGTGCTAGAGGTGCTGAGTGAAACAAATGAAAAGGCACCAAAATTAGAAGTTCTTTGGAGAACTCAAGATTTCCCTGAATTAGGTGTTGACATTATTGTTTGTGCAGGTGTAAAAGAAGATAATGAAGAGGACGACCTTGCAGGGCATAAAGTTTTTGATACCACAATAATCAAAGGTATCAATAAGAGAGCTGAGATCCCAAATCCAAAGAGGGAAGAAGACACTCAAGAAGGTGTTGCAGAAGTAAACCTTATAGGTCATGAAGATTTTGATGACAAGGAAATAATGTAGAAATATTTATGCAGTTGTTGATTTCAGGAGGTCCGAGGATGAATCTTGTTATGGATTTGAAACTTCGATTGCAAAACATGGATACCGTGGATTTTCTGAGCCCTCCTGAAAGGAAATAACGACTGTCCAAGTATGCCCAAGTGGGGAACTTGAGCCCAAATTTGTTGAAGTCCAATATGAAAGAGAGAAATCATTTGTAGCAAAATTTCCACAAGAGAATTTGGAATGGAACCCAAGTCATGAAAATGATGCTATTGAGATGAACTTCAAGATCTTGTTGATAATCAAACAACAGGAACTTCCCATGAGGAAAATGAATTTGATCATCGTCCATGGTTTGAAGGAGTTGTGACAAGAAAGCATATCCTAGAAGAAGTTGAAGAATGCCTCTTGCAGGTTGCAACAACAGTTGGAGAACAAATCAGGGAGGCAGGTGCGGGTGGGATCATTTTTGATCCCAAAGGAAACAAAGTCACTACCAATCTTGGGGATTGGGGAAGAAAACCAACAATGAAGCAGAATGGATAGCATTGCTCCACTCCTTGGAAATCGCTGCTTCTCTTAATGTCGACAAACATAAGGTCTTTGGTGACTCAAGGCATGTTAATCAAAGAATGAGGTCTGGGTCTAAAACAAAAGGCTCAAAAAGTCATAGAATTCAAAGAAGAATCAGCTCTCTCACCCTCCCTAAAGACACCCTCTTCTTCCACATTCTCAGAGAGAACAACTCCTTAGCCGATGACATTGCCAATAAAGGAGTCACCTTGGATGTTGGTCAAGTCCTTTACAACAATGACAAGGTCGAGTTTTTGTTTATCCCTTAACTCTCTTCCCATGCACCGCCGCCCTCACTTTGGTCTTTTCGGCCACCTTATGAATTTCCCCACCGCCGCCCTCACTTTGGTCTTTTCGGCCACCTTAAGAGTGAAGAAAAGGTTTAAATGTTGTATTAGCCAAAAAATTTATTTTATTTTCTTGTATTAAGTTTAAAAATTTAAGGGAATATAGTTTGTATTTCAAGAGATTTTCAAACCTTGGTGGAGTAACTATGCCCTTAGAACTTTGACATATAAAATCATAACAAATATCAAAATTTTGATACTCTTAAAACTTTGACCTATGAAACCATGCCAAACAGCAAAATTTCTACCAAACTTCGTATTGGTACTTTACCTAAAAATGTACCACTTGAACTTTTACTCTACGACTGCGATACTTTTCTTATGGATATCATATAAAGAGTGCAAACTATTGTTATAGTCTTATTTAATATTATTTTATTTTTTGCAAATTCCAATTTGTTGATGTTTATATTTTTGACACATAATTTTAAAATACAAATCTTTAGGATTTCTCATTTATCTAACTCTCCTATCTTGGATCTCAACATACTTCTACTCACAAAAACTTATTCATACTCTATCCTATTTATTCTCATGATTGTTCATTTTTTGATGCTTTGCCAACCTATATAGCACCTCTTGTTGCATTTCCTCTTCTGACATTTCATGTGCTTTGTTGCTTCATACAAATTGTTCCTCATCTCTATCTCATAATTTTTTTGTTGTCCTATATGATTATGTGCTTGTTTCACTTAGTCCATCTTTAACTTCTTTTCTGGACACATATCTTATCATTTTTTTGTTATTTATATCTTTGGTACACTTTCTTTAAAAATATGTGCCATTCCCACCCTCCTCAATTTACATGCTACACCCTTAAACTATTTCTACACAAAAATAATCTATCACAATTGGCATTATTTCTTCATTCCTTGACTTTCCACTTTATTTCTAACTTGATTTAACTTCTCCTTAGTGCACACTTCCCATTTATACATGGATTTTCTTTGTAAGCTTTTATATCACCAATAAGCTAAAGAAGGAAATTTCATCCACAAGAATATTGAAAAAGGCTTGTTTCTCTTAGGTATCCTTTCTTATCTTCCTCTTATACATTTATCTTGAAAAAGAGTTGGAGCTTTCTTAAATGTATTTATTTTGGTGTTATTATGTATGAGATTTTATTGTTCAAAGTTTTGGGTTTACCATTCGCACATCTTGAAGGCATATTGGAGATTTCTTTTATTAAACTATCTATTTAAATCAACTCTAAAGAAATGTGTAATGTACAAAATTATGTTCAATGTGTCACTTTAACATCATTCAAGCAAAATATCATGTGCTAAATAGTTATTTTTTGTCAACTAAGGCTTGATTGGTAATTAAATTGGGGTGTTACTATTCCTCCATTAACGTTCATATCTGATTAGAGACATTTTGGTGCCTTTTTGACTAGCTTATTAGTATGAATAAATAATTTATTGTGATTGGCACCAAGTACAAGTCATGGGTAACAATAAATACCTTCATTAGCTAAAGAACAATCACCGTAAGCTTATGAAACATACTCACTTCATTATAGTAATTCTCATATAAAAAATACACACTTAGTTGTGTTAAACAAAATCATCCTTAAAATAACTAAGTTTAAGATATATGTGGGAGGTTTTCTCCATTATAGCTTGATATCTTTTTGTTGTGATTCTCTTACACATTTTGTGGTTATTTTGGGTTTGTATTTTTTGCAAATTTTGGTTCTTAATGTTTATATTTTTAACAATTGGTATTAGAGATAGCATAAGCATGATCTCTTGTAGGAGAGAGGTATGTGGATTGTGTTTCTAGTTATTCCCATGCCCATAGAAGTATGTGTCATGCATAACATAATTATGGCTCTTTGATTTATGTGGTGCCTGATCCTTGACACAATGAGAAGCACATAATTAACAAAATAAAAGAGAGAGAACAAGAAAAGATTATGGTTGGTAGCTGAAGAAATCTTGTGGAGAAGCATGTTGGGAGTCATTCGCTTGGTGATTGTTGCTATTTTTCTTGCTAAATAGATCTTGTTTGCTGACAATTGTGCTAACTTAACTGTGTGATTGTCATATTTGAGTGGGATAGCAATATAATTGAATACACAATGGAGAGACAATGGACTTTGTGATTGTCAAGTAGAAATCCTTTTAGATTGGTTGAAGACTAAGATTTTTGGGGACATTACAAGAATGAAATTTCGTAATGGAAGAGGCAAGGATTCATAAGGAGGTTTGTAGGAATATTGTTAGATGACTAGCCCAGTGGTCTAGCTCAAGTGGTTGAGTGTTGTGAGCTACAAGTAGGAGATCATGGGGTCAAGTCCCCAGGCTACTATCTATGTGAATGTTGATGGCCTCAGTTGATGTCCTCGTCGGGTTAGGTTTCCAAACTGCAACCAAACGGCTTACCCCAGGTACCATCCTCGAAACGAGGGGAAGTGCTCGGAGGGTTTCTTGTGATGTGTATTCCATCTAAAAAAAATGTTAGATGCTTTGCATTGTAGAAGGTTGATTGTAAGGATATGAAAAATGTTTTTCTTGTACCCATTGAACTCCACGTTTGTAGTGATAAATAAAGTGTTACTACATGATGTAAAGGGTATATGACTATAAGACTTGGTCTTGCATACATAACCCTTGAATTTTTGGTCTTTTAGTGTGTGTTTGTGACTTTGGTAAGGCGTGATTGTATCCTTGTTGTATAATACAAGTAGGGTTGTTTGCGAGGACAATTTTATGTCCCTATAACAAGTAGACTTGTTAATCTTGAGTCTTCTTAGATCAATAGTGCGCTATGCTCTATGCTCTTTGTAAGGTGATTTGGGTACCATGGTTGTAAAGTGGAGAAAACCCCTGTTTTTTTTCCAAAGCATGAAATCATATAATACTTAGGGTTATTCAACTAACCTTATTTGATACAATATCAAAAATCTAACATACAACACCATCTTCACTCTTTAAATATTCACTATGATCTCACATGTTTCATAATGACATAAATGACCCTATATATAAAGTTAGACTATAAGAACATTTTCCATTTATTGTGAGATATTTTTTCACGATCAAAATATATTAGTTATTCTCATGCATATAGCTCTTTATGCTAAATATAGTGTTATCCAACCAGTTGTCCCTTGCATGTTTCACACACATTCATTAATATGCCCATGAACTTAGGCCACATGAGTGTCACTCATTTCCAACACTCCCTCCATAACAAGCATTTGTCATGAATCCAACAACTTAACACGTATGTATCATACATGTCAATGAATACTCCCCAAGAAGTGTTATCTCTCTCTATTATATATTGTAACTTGATGTCCTTTTGTTGCATTGTTGGTTCTCTTGTGCATTTAGTGAGGCTGTTTTAGGCATTTTATTTTTTGTAATTTCCTATTATTATTATTTATATTTTTTACACATGACTTACAAAATACAAGCCACATGAGTTCTCTATAATACCCCAACATGGACCCTTGGAAATTATGTTGATATTAATTCTTCAATCACACAAGAAAAGGTGATTGCCCAATGTCGGATGGTAAGACATTGCACATTCGAAACGGTGTGGCCTTATGAAGCAAGTATGGAATCATGTGGTAAGTATTGTAAGTATGTTACCACTTGAATTAAATTGAAATGATTATACAATATTATCATGTAAATTGCACTTGGAGTCAACAACATCCTAGGAACTCCATGCTAACAATGCAACGATAAGAAGGGAAAGAGGGTGACGACCGTGTGAAATATTTATATCTTGCTAAGTTTCCAAGTGTCTTTTCCTAAGTTCTCCCTATCATTTGACTAATGCGCCCTTTATTATCTTCCCAAGCTTCTTGAGAAGGTACATACTCTCTATGCAAGAGAGAGTATGTCTTGTGCAAGTTCTTTGGGTGTTGGATTCATTATAACATTACTCCATTCAACTAGGAACCTTCAAGAATTATTCCTCTACAAGTTGAGAGAATATGGTCAGAGAATCCATTTTTTAGGCCTACAATTGAAGGAGAAATTATGAGCATCAATATAGTGTGAACAAGAGACACATCAAGGATTGGTGTTGGCCAATTAGTAAGATGGCTGTTATTTTATTTGGAGCTAGTATGTCGTTGAAGGGAAATGCATGTGAGCTAGTATACCACACTATTGCAAGCCATGGAGTTGGGGACAATATTGTACTTATTGCCCAAATAATTTCCAAGACTCCCAACATGATATTTGGAGCTAGATCTCTTATTGAACAAAGATACTTGACCAAGTTGGACTCTTTAACAGATTGTTATGCATGGAAATGAGTTTCCTATATAAGGTTTTGTTGGAAGGAATAGGTTTCTGCAATGCATGGGAGCTTGTCGAGTTTCATGGAGCTTAAACGTTGAAATACAAAAATCCCATTTATGTTGAAAACTAGGTTGGGAGTATGTTTGAGAGCTCTAATAGCCAATTCACCCTTGTTTTTTCATTGTCCATCTTGGGGGTGGCATATAAACAAGATAGTAACTATGGTTAGGGAGGAAATTGCTCCTATGGAGCTATTTTCCCCAACTGCTTCACTATCCAATAATTAAATCTATCATTATTATTTATACGTTGAGAATTAATTCTTGTGGTTGATGTTGTGTTTAGAGATTAAGTCTATGAATTGGTAAATGCTAGCATGGATATGATCATGTTCAAGAAAGATGTTGTGGGTTGTTTGGGAAATAATTATGTGTAGATTCAAAGGTTGTTACAACAATCGATTAATGCTAAAGAATTCACAGTCCAGACAATATTATATAATTAATATGCAACCATGCCATTTATATGTAATTGCCATTGTGGGTGTCATTGAAGATGCCATGTTATAACAATAGGATTGTAATATCTTGTATACATGTTGTAAATGACATACATTGTAGCGGGAAATTCCATTGAGAATGTTTAATATATAAACGTCATCTAAAAGATTAATAGTTTGTGCATGCCTCTATAAAAACCAATTAATCATGCATGCATCTTGATCACTATTGAGCAATCATATATAATGTTGTGTATACAAGTTAATTTTATGCAAATGTTGATTCTGATGTATGTGTATGTGTGTAAAATCAGACATGATAGGTTGATGAAGTTGTATTGGACTCACAACTAAGAAATCCCAATTAGCAATGAAGTTGATACTTTAATGAAGTGCCTTGACGACCAAGGGACGCGGGTCCACATACACTACATTTTCATTTCTCTAACTCTCCTATCTTGGATATCAATCAACTTCTACTCACTCAATTTCATTCCCACTCTCTATCCTAGTAATTTATTGCCATATTTATTCATTTATGGACTCTCTACCAACCTATATATCTCTCTTCAACTTCCTTTTATCATGTCAAATTTGTGTTTCACTATTCAACTTCCTCTATCTTGTGCCTGTCACTTCAACCTCCTCCTTTGTTGCTTCTTGTTGTGACAATTCACACGCTCTATTGCATTGTTCCTCACATATTTTTCTTCATCTCCAACTCACAGATTTTGTGTTGTTCTATCTGCCTCTATTCCTTTGTCACTTAGTTCATCTCTAAGTTCTCTTCTTTTATTTTTCCTTACCTACCCTTTAGTTCTTCTCGGTTTTACGACTATAAATGCTCAGGGTTGCTCATGATTTATATATGTAATATTGATCATGATTTTTTTAATGTAATATAGATCCTAATTTAATGCACCGAGAGGAGCAAGGTGCTCTACAACCCAGTATGGGGGAGATGTTCTCACGTACGTAAGTAACGTAACACTACATTACCAAAAATAAAAAATAATTAAAAAATACATGTCGTCTCATAAAATAAAACATTATGAAAATTAATTTAAAAAATCAATGTCGGCCTAAAAAATAAAATAAATCTTAAACCCGAATCTATCAAGAAAGAGAGGGATCGAATTTCTTGAGTATAAGATTAAAAAAATTACACCTCAAGAAATTGGATCCCTCTTGGTGCTTGATAGATCCGGGTTTAAGATGGATCTATGTTGGTTTATGTTAACTCTGTATGTTACACTTCGTCTATCTTATCCCACTTACCTCTACTTCCACCTCCTTTATTTTCTTATCCATATCTCTAGCACACTTTCTTAAAAAATGTGCATTGGTCCCATGCTCCTAAATTTGTGTGTTGCTCCCTTTAACTATATCTAAAAAAACATAATCCATCACATTTGCATTCTTTATTCCTTCCTTAGCTTTGCACTTTATTTCTAACTTGATTTAAGTTCTATTTGGTGCACACTTTCAATTTATACATTGAATTTCTCTAGATACTCTTCTATAATTATTAAGCTAAAGAAAGGAAATTTCACTCACAACATATTGATATTACAAAATATCAGCTTCTCTTAGGTTGATACACAATAAGCTAGGAAAAATAGAGAACTTAAGATTTGTATTAAAAATCAAACATACATTTACCATATAACAACTTATAGGGTTGTTGAATACAAGACAAGGCCAGTCATATTTGACTTGTTCTTCTCTCTTTCATTTTTAATATTAAAGTATATGATTAATATCCACTACTCTCTATGCATCATTGATGCGCCACCTCTTGATTCTCGTACCGTGGGTGGCCATGGTTATTTTCCTCTTATACATTTAGCTTGAAAATTGATTAGAACTTTCTTAGGTGTATTTGTTTTGTTGTTACTATAGATGAGATTTTCTTATGCAATGTTTCGCTTGTACAATTCCCAAATATTCAAAGAAGCTTAGAGATTTCTTTTACTACACTACTATCTATTTAAATCAACTATAAATAGATGTGAAATGTACAAAATCATGTTATATTGTGTCACTTTAATATTATTTAAGAAAAAATAGACTAAAGAAAAATATCATAAACTAAAGAATAAAGTTTTATCCACAAAAGCTTGTTAGGTTGGTTGGTAGAGTGGAGGTGTTGGTATTCTTCTATTCAAATTGGTTGGTAAAATAGTTGGGTTACAATTCTCTTATTAAATTTCAATGATCTCTAAAGACATGTTACCTCCTTTCAACAAACCTATTTATATAAATGAATTATTTATTATAATTAGGACTAAATACAAAACTTAAATAAATTTATTAAAATACATATTTACATTAAAATAACTATTATAACCTTATGAAACATAAGGACAATTCAATAATATAGTTTACTACTAAATTAAACTTTACTACCATACAATCTACCAAATGTGCATAAATTCTAAATACAATACATTCATGAACTTAGTGTAGTATAATTTTGATGTGGTCTTTACATTATAGTTAATAAATTAAACTTTACTACCATACAACCCACCAAATGTGCATAAATTCTAAATACAATACATTCATGAACTTATTGTAATATCATTTTGATGTGGTCTTTACATTATAGTTAATATGGAGAGGGTATAGTGTAGAGGAGTGGAGCAAGATATGGACATTGCTTTGCATTTTAGAGTTCGCATTTTTAATAAAAAAATCATGATGTATAGTAATATATATTCATACTGAACTTTGTGTATATTTGGTTTTTTATACATATTGGAAAATGTCTATTAGATTTTTGAGAATCGTTTATTAAGAAAATAACATTTTTAAATTAATATAATTAATATTTATTTTATTTTGAATTTGCCTTAAAAAATGTCATTTTTAACTTTTTGTATGAAAAAGCGTACAATATTTTGGGATATCAGTGTAGCCTCTATTAATATAATTTGAAGATTTCGACACAACATCATTGTGTGTAGACAAAAATTTCTCACCTAAAATAACTCAATGGTAGTAAGTAACAGGGTAGATTTCCACTCTTCCCAAATGCCTCCGAGCCTTGGGATGTTAACATGTTTCCTTCCAAGGAAGACAAGCTCTTAGAGAATCTGAAATAGTTTTAAGTCATACTATAGGACCAAAAGGAAACATCAATTTATATATTATTGACAAGAAGGTTAGTATCTCGTATTGTTTCCGCTCAAGCTACAAGATTGGGGTCATGTGTCTTCAAGTAACACGTAACCTTAATGCCATACATGAGACTACAAACTACCCTCGATTGCAATTTAACCTCTTACTCATAAGGAAAATTCCATTACTAATGTGACTTGATTCTTGAACCACTTTTAGATTAACTCATGTTTGCTAATAAACCATATATTCCATATTTTAATGTGATGTATTGACTTCTATATTGCCTTGCATTCTTGAGTTCACCTTTTCAGGAAATTTGTATGCTCCATGGTGCATAACATCCATATTGAACTAGTATGTGTCTTTTTACCCTTCTCCGTTCTTTGATGATCCACTCTACTTTGGGGTATATCTATTGGCCTTTTTCCTAAAAAGAACATCCTTATAAAAAAACATTTTGTGATTAATAGAGCTTACCAATCACTTAAAAGTACATGGCTTTGTAGTGGACATCTCTATGACTAGTAAAAGGCCATCTCTCCAACCTTTTTGCTTTGAAGGAGGGTTTTCCATAGGCTCGTGGGAAGGGTGTTTTTTAGGGGGGAATTTCGCTAACTGGTTATTTTTCTGCCTTTTTTTTCAAAAAATAAATTTGATAATCTATCACTTTTACTCTAAAAGGTTGCTTATTATTACATAAAATATGTTTTCTTATAATATTTGCCAACATTTATAAGTTTTAGTAGTGAATTATATGTTTATTATATAATATTTGCCTATCTATCTCTATGTATTATTTGTTTAATCCAAAATAATCGTATTGAATATTATACTTAGGTATACTATTTGAATCTTTAAAAAATACCCTGCATATGGGTATTGAGTTGTTGCTACAATCACGATTGCAATACTTAAAATCAAGAATAAGTTTGGATTGGTTTTGTTTATAAATTAAATATTTCAAAGGCAATCACATACACATAAGAAATGAGATAATTTCACACCAGATTTTCGTAAGATGATCAATGATAAGACTGCATGATAGTAGAGTCCTAAGCTAATGCTAGCTGTTCAACAAAACATATACACATTTTTAATAAATGAACATATAAATTACTGAAAGACAACATAAAGGAATTCAAATTTGCATTAAATTAAACACATCTAATCAATCTTATTAGCAAATTTAACAACTATATAAATAACGTAAATAACGCAAGATGATTCACTCCAAACCTTTATCAATACACACATCCATCTATTCAATTGATTCTTACAAGTAACACAAGCATCAAATTTTAATCTTTATCAATACACACAACCATCTATCTAATACAATATAGTGCCTCTATCCAATTGATTCTTAGAGACTAATTCCATTTGCTAAAAAGGTAGCAACAACAATATAATTGCCAATGTTTCTTTGACTTATAACCATATTCATAGCCACTTCTTCAACATTATTTTTGGAGGCTCCAATACAACTTGCCATGTTGATGCAGGAGCATCCTTGGTCTCACGCAATCAACATAAAAAAGACATTTCGATTTCAAAGTTGGTTGTTTTATGATGAAATAAGGTGCTACAAATATGTTCTATAGAAACATAGCAATGAATCCTTGCTGCGGGTCATGCCTTGCTATGAATCCATGTGTCTTGTGAGGACTTCGTGAGAAATGGTGGGTTGTACGCGAGAGGAAGGGGAATCGAATTGAAATGGTTGAAGAGGTTGAACCGTCATAATTGACCATCTCCCAATAGAAACAAAGGATGAATAAGAGAGAAAAGGGGGTTCGAATCGAGATGCTGAGGAAGAGGGTTTGTTCTTGCTTAGTTCGATGGTAGATCTAAATATTGAAGAAGAGGCACACAAATAGCATAAGGGACTCAACACACAGATGCGCAGGAACCCTAGAGTGAACAACCAAAAATTGCATAGGAATCAGAATACAACATAAAAACAAAGGAGACTGAGACCCTCTGAGTATGACTCACATTCTGAAGGTTCTGCATTCTAATTTAAGAAGTGTAGCATTCAAATTTTGCATGTGTTTGATTTCTTGTAATTTATGCACTGTTTATATTTAGTTAATTTCTGTGTAACCAATGTAGAAGGCTTGTAGCTGTGCATCGTGAAGAGCAGCATGGGTTCTGTAGATGTTCATCAGGTTGCAGGTACTTGATGCTGCATCAAGTGGTATCAGAGAAGGTTTCAACTTTGGGTAGAGAAGAATTATAGAGTTACCAGAAAATTATTTAACTCATATGGAATTAGTTGTAGGAGATTTGTTCCATGTAGAGATTGTGGTTGCGTCGAGGCCCGGAAGAAGATTGTTTCGGAAAGTGTGATTGCTAAAAGTGGAGCTTGTGGAAGATAGTTCTTGTGAGGTAGGTTGTTAACTAGTAGTCTGGATTTAAGACTACAAGGCAAGGAACGATGCACTAGTGGAGACAACCACGAAGAGGAACGACCCGAGGAGGTGTGAGGACCCAAGGGAATTACAAAATCAACGAACCAAGAGAATTAAAACAATAAAGGATGATTGTGGAGAAGATTGGACAATGGTAAAATTATACAAGTGACAATTTGACAATTTCCATAGAATAAAAAATAAATTGTAGTGGAATGGTGAGGATGGGTTGGAAAAAAACCCAAAAGATGATGAAATGACCAGAATTAGAGAATTGATGGACATGGTCGAGAACCTAGCAAAAATACCTTAGAAGAAGAATCCAAGAGAGGATAAAAGATTGGAGAAGTATTTAATAAATTTCTTGAAAGAAAGATTGGGTGCTTTGGGGAGTAATCCAAGAAGGAATCCCATGCATTTGGCTTTAGATGATCGAGAAAATTCAAGAAATCAGAAAATACAATAGTTTGTGTTGGAGAGAGAGACGGATTCGTCTAGGAGATCTCAAAGGATTGAAGAGGTCAAGAAGAATGAAGGAAACCCTAGTTTGGGTAGTTGTGAAGGTGATATAATGAGGGTTGAAGGGCCTGTGATAGTATGCTGGCTTGAAGAAGAGGAAGATTGTGATGAGGAATGTGTGCTAGAGGTGCTGAGTGAAACAAATGAAAAGGCACCAAAATTAGAAGTTCTTTGGAGAACTCAAGATTTCCCTGAATTAGGTGTTGACATTATTGTTTGTGCAGGTGTAAAAGAAGATAATGAAGAGGACGACCTTGCAGGGCATAAAGTTTTTGATACCACAATAATCAAAGGTATCAATAAGAGAGCTGAGATCCCAAATCCAAAGAGGGAAGAAGACACTCAAGAAGGTGTTGCAGAAGTAAACCTTATAGGTCATGAAGATTTTGATGACAAGGAAATAATGTAGAAATATTTATGCAGTTGTTGATTTCAGGAGGTCCGAGGATGAATCTTGTTATGGATTTGAAACTTCGATTGCAAAACATGGATACCGTGGATTTTCTGAGCCCTCCTGAAAGGAAATAACGACTGTCCAAGTATGCCCAAGTGGGGAACTTGAGCCCAAATTTGTTGAAGTCCAATATGAAAGAGAGAAATCATTTGTAGCAAAATTTCCACAAGAGAATTTGGAATGGAACCCAAGTCATGAAAATGATGCTATTGAGATGAACTTCAAGATCTTGTTGATAATCAAACAACAGGAACTTCCCATGAGGAAAATGAATTTGATCATCGTCCATGGTTTGAAGGAGTTGTGACAAGAAAGCATATCCTAGAAGAAGTTGAAGAATGCCTCTTGCAGGTTGCAACAACAGTTGGAGAACAAATCAGGGAGGCAGGTGCGGGTGGGATCATTTTTGATCCCAAAGGAAACAAAGTCACTACCAATCTTGGGGATTGGGGAAGAAAACCAACAATGAAGCAGAATGGATAGCATTGCTCCACTCCTTGGAAATCGCTGCTTCTCTTAATGTCGACAAACATAAGGTCTTTGGTGACTCAAGGCATGTTAATCAAAGAATGAGGTCTGGGTCTAAAACAAAAGGCTCAAAAAGTCATAGAATTCAAAGAAGAATCAGCTCTCTCACCCTCCCTAAAGACACCCTCTTCTTCCACATTCTCAGAGAGAACAACTCCTTAGCCGATGACATTGCCAATAAAGGAGTCACCTTGGATGTTGGTCAAGTCCTTTACAACAATGACAAGGTCGAGTTTTTGTTTATCCCTTAACTCTCTTCCCATGCACCGCCGCCCTCACTTTGGTCTTTTCGGCCACCTTATGAATTTCCCCACCCCCGCACTCCTGCAGCAGGCACACAGCCTCACACGTTCTCGTCACATGGTCTCCCCTCCCCTTTTCAGCTCAAGCGAGCTAGATTTAACTCCTTCTCTCATTCCCTGGGATTTTATCTTTGCAATGGATTTCTCCTACTACCCCACTCCCAATTGCATTCGACAACCTCTCCATTCTCGAGCCTCAGGATAGTGACCTTCATTCCTCCGGTGACTCCCCCGTTCCTGTCCCCATTTTCACTCCCCTCTGCAGCTCCATGGATGGCGTGAAGGCCACTCTTGCAGCCCTAAACCACACCATTGAAGACATCAAGATCCATCTTCGCAGAACTTATGAAGCTATCTGTACCAGTGTTAAGAAGAATGATGAAATTGCCACCGAAGTCAGGTACAATACCACTCAACTTTCTTGTCAAGATTCCAGAATCGACTACCTTGAGAGAAACCTCTTTGAGCTAATGGGAAAGGTTGATATACTCAAGGAAGAAGTTTCAATTTTAACCAGGAAGACTCAATGCAGCTGCTTTTAGGAAGCTTCCACAATGAATCAGGAAATGATGGACGCTGACTTTGTGCAGCAACAGAACTATGGCTAGTCTCTCTTTCTCTTTGTAGGTTCTTCATTTTTGCTACAGTTTTTGAATGTTTTTCTACACTCTGTTAAACTCCCAGTTTGTAAGGGTTTATCCCACTTCTACTTTGGAAAAGTATAGGAAGCATCGAAACAGGAATTTCATAGTCAAGACTGGCACTACTATTTTCTATTTACATCTCTCTCTTTCTGAAAAAACACTTCTCTTTTTGTAATGTATGGTTGTGCACAACCCTTTCGAATATATATATTTGTACCCTATTTCTGTAACAAAAAACAGTTGGAGAACAAATAAAATGATGAAGAACATGGAAGTTATGATATTTGCATAATATGCAAAAGAAAGGATGAAGATAAATTGTGGATATGCTATCTAAACATGTTCATATTTGAGGATACTATCAAGATTCATGGTTTCAAAAGGATGATTGGTGATGAAGGTATGTCGTGTTGCATTCTTTGACTTGATGACAATGTATAATGAAGGAAGGATAATTTATGCATGTGAAGAACCCTTGATTGTTGAATATGCAGTGAGGACAATAGGTGAATAATTGCAGCATATTGTGAGATTGTTAAGCTCAGAAGGAAAAGAACCCATGTTGAAATGGGGTGTCCAAGGAGAAAAAAAGAAAAGGACTTGGGGCATAAACAAAAGCAGATGGAGACATTATGAGAAGACAGATCATATGCATGGAATACATAAGTACAATAGTATCAATTTTGGTGAAAAGAATGCAGTAGAAATTGGCATTTTTAAGTGGATCATAGCTTTACTGGGTTGGAATCAACCTGAAGAAGTCACCAATGTGATGGAAAAGTGTCTCTCATACGAGGAAAGAAAGGTTGAAGAAGAATCATCTTGAGGAAATAAAAATTATAGCGACAAAGCAGGTCAAAGAAGGTAGTAGCATGCAATGGGATGAAGAGCTATCGTTTTTCCTAACATACCTTGTGTTATGTTTGTAGGTTTAAAGAGAGTGTATGGTAGTGTATATGGGAGAGAAGAGTTTAGTGAAACCCATGAATGAGGTGAAGTTGGAGATGATAAGAGGACTCTTATTCTCTTAACATAAGTAAAGGATGGAAGGAACATCTTTGTTCCAAAAGGAAAAGAAGCACATTGGCGTGTTGAAGACCAAAATAAAAAAGATTTCTAGGAAAGAAAATGGACTTGTTTAAGGTCAGAGATTCCAAAATTCTGGAAGGAATATAAGATACAAATGAGCATAACCAATGAAGAGGTTCGACACTATGACAAATTCACTATGACAAGGAGAGGTATGTTCTATTGTAGTTGCATGATGAAAGTCATTGAAATATTTTTGTTCAATATGGAAGATAAACTTAGGTGTATTGTAGATGCATGTATTAAAGAACAACATGGTGAATTTGTCATAAAAGGAATTGAGAAGGGAACATCTTAGTTGGTGAATGTCTTGAGTTTTTCCATCGGGATGAAAACTTGTGTGAAAAGTATAAACACCTTCATGGTAGGGGTGAATATGTTGATGAACATGAAACAAGTGGAGCTTAGGATGCCTATGGAAATTTATGGAAATGAACTACCGAGTATATTGCAACCTTGCCAATGGTATAAAAAGATGAATTATGCTTTGCTTTGGAGGTTTAAACATAAGGAACATTTGTGTACAAGTAGGATATTTAACACAAGTATTGCTAAATAATTTTGCATTGAAGAGGAACTATACACAATGATTGTGCAGATGAAGTTTAGTGCATTTGAAGTGCAAGTAATGGAGCCTTTACTTGCAGAAAGCGATGGAATAAATCTCCAAGTTGATTTGGAGGAAATATACATTGGAATAATGCATGCGATAAATCTCGAATTGCAGAGTGTGAGCATGTGGTTGAAATCGTTCCACAGAAAGAAGATGGACGTGTTGTGGAATTTCCATATGAAGATACTATAAAATATGTAATGCTGGAAGGGTCCTATGGTATGGATGTTAATTTTATTATGGGTATAGTGAAGAATGTAGTAGACAAGAATAATGAAATATTCAAGGAGAATGATCTCTTGAAGAAGAAGAGATTGCCGATAATTTGGTTTGAATTCCAAGATGAGCAAAATTCTACCTGAATAGGAAGGCATGCAAACCATGAGAAGACCAATCATGAAGATAAATTTTCGAAAGAGATTCGAAAGTCATGGAAAACATGAGAAGACCAATCATGAAGAGAAATTTTCGAAAGAGATGATGACTGAGTTACGTGATCAATGTTGATTTCCTGAAAGTATGGTGAATGTTGATTTCCTGAAAGTATGGTGAATTTGATGATTGGGGATGTTGCAAATGTGGTCTTTCTAAGGAAAGATAATGAAGGCATTGTCCAGAGGGAAAAATATTTAACAGAACGAGAATATTTATGTGCAGATCTAAAAAGAAGTGATGTTAGAACAAAGAATGGACATACTAAAGAGTAAGTTTGATTTTGTAGGCATAATTGGTAGAGATGCTTGGGATGGTGTTTGAATTTATTGTGTTGACACAAATGTTTCATTCTAGAACAATAGTGCGGAGTTTGAACCACTAATGGTATTGATGGAATTACAGAGGGAGGATGGGGAGGTAGTAAGTCCTATTGGGCATGAATTTTTGCAGATAGAGAGCCCTCTTTGGCATGGATATTTGTAGATTGTGAGCCTTGTTGGGCATGGTATTTTGCAAATAGAGAGCCATGTTGGGCATGGATTGTTGCAGATAGGAAGCCTTATTGGGCATGGAAACTTGTCGACCGCAAGTGGTAATTGGTTTGGACTACAAAAAGGAAAAATTTGGATGAGTGAAGTGAGGAAGTTTGCAATATTAAAATCTGTTGGAGTTTGAGTACTCTAGTAAAGGAGGATACCGTGGTTTAGAGTTGCAAAATTTTGCTGAAGCCTTGAAAATGAGAAGGAATAATGTAAGGTGGAGGAGACCATTTGATAGAGTGTGCAAGAGGCAAAAGAAAGAACATAAATACATTTTATTTTCAATCATGATCATTTGAGCAAGATGCTCAAATATTTCCAACCATGGGTGTCTAATGCAGGAGCATCTAGTGCATCCTTGGTCTCGTGCAGTCAAAATCAACAGAAAAAAAACATTTCGATTTATGAATTAGTTTTAAGTGAAGAAGTAGAACATTCAAATTATGTTCCAGTTCCCTCTTGTCTGTGTTTGATTTCTTGTAATTTATTCACTGTTTATATTTAGTTAATTTTTGCATAACGAACAGAGAAGGCTTGTAGTTGCGCACCGTTTATATTTAGTTAATTTATGCATAACCAACAGAGAAGGCTTGTAGTTGTGCACCATGAAGAGAAACATGGTTTATGTATATGTTAATCAAGCTACAGGTCCTGGATGTTGCAATTTAATTGTATACTTAATATCCATATTCAATTTGATATTATGTGATTGATAGTACTGTTGTATTATATCACAAATTTACCATATTATTTTTTTTCAAATTTATTATATTTTAAAACTTTGACTTGATTATATTATCAAAGTAATATGTTTTTCTTCAATGGCGGTTCACCGAAGGCCTACATCCACCGAGAAATATGCCAACACTTGCTATCCTGCTATTTGAGAATCAAGGCATGGCCAGAATTACATTCATTACATATGGGATCAACAATAGCATCATGTCACTTACAAGAATTGAAACTCGGTGAGGAGGGTAACAATCATTCCTCCCAACCACCCAAGCTACATCCAACGGACAAAGGGATATGAATTTATAAATCCTTTGATAAAAACAAGAGTTACATAACGATGATGTTCCTGTGCTTTTAAGTTTAAGTAGATAAAAGGGAAAATAGCTAAAAAAGCCAATTTCATTAAATTTGGACATATTAGGCAAATTTTGGACTAAGAAAGTGTGAATTTAGACTTTGAAAGTGTCAATATCAACCTTTCTAAAGTGCAAAATCAGGTTTTGAAAGTGGCAATATTGGCTTTGAAAAATGTGTTTTTCTATTTGAATAGTGTGTTTTTTTACTACTTATGAACCTTAAAATTGCAGTTTTTTGTTATCAAAACTATGGATTTCAATTCAAAAAGTGTGAATTTCAAATAAAAAAAATCCAAATTTTGATTTGAAAAGTGTGAATTTCAAATCAAAAAATGGAATCTTGATTTGAAAAGTGTGAATTTCAAATAAAAAAATGCAAACTTTCATTTGAAAAGTGTGAATTTCAAATAAAAAAATGCAATTTTTTATTTGAAAAGTGTGAATTTCAAATAAAAAATACAATTTTCATTTGGAAATGTTCAACATTTTAAGGTGAAAAGTTCAATGTCTACAATATTTAGTCATTGTTTGAACAACAAGTTAATCAGGTCTTGTTTCTTTTTTTGATATAGTATCAAGAATATATATATATATATATATATATATATATATATATATATATATATATTTTACATAAATAAATTTAATAGTTTCTAAATGAGGCAGGAATTCTCTGCGTAATCTATATAGGCACAACTTACTTACAGAGTAGTAACCATTAAACAATGTATTATGCATCATAGTAGTAATCCCCCCCAATGCCTAGAGGATCATGGACGTTCCAAATGCCCGACGTTTGCTCGCCCAACCAGGTTGATAGACAGACTAGAAGGATTGCAACAAAATATAAATTTGAAAGGAATGCACCCTGATCAATTCCAAGCCTATAAGGTACCGAGCTTGAATTTCTTTCAGAAATTTTAGTTCCAGCTTGCCGCTTTATGGAATTGTATGGCCTTGTTCCACTACCTTTAACATTTGTATATACTCAATGGGGAGCACCTGAAAGGACATTTGTAAAGGACATGCTTCAAAAATATTCCAGATGCTGACCATGTCTTTGTATGTGTTCTTTTTTAGTAAAACATCCAAAGGAACATAATTGAGTTCAAGGAAATTATTTGCAAGCCATCTTACAAGAGAGCCTTCAAATACACCACAATACTCACAATTGCAGAAGACTTTATGAACTAAAATACCAAACTCACCAACATATAGTGGTTTAAATTGTACATCGTCACCCTAAAAAACAGTTGACACTATTCCCCGAGCAACATAATTTGGATTTAAAGAACATTGATGTATCAAATTAACTTTCTCTCCCACAAACTTGACATTGTGATTTCCTCTTAATACTTTCAAAGTAGTTTCAGATTGATTACTGTTGAAATTAATTTCAGCAGAAAGCAATGTTTCTATATTAAAATCTATGACTCTATTAATCTGCCATACAACAAAACCTCCACTGATCAAACCTAGACAACATGACATACAAGAAAACACCACTTCATCCACCAAAATACGAAAGACGAAATCACCCAATAATGTCCTCCAACAAAATCAGTCCCACTCATATTTGTTACAAAACCTATGGAAATGCAATCCTTGCATTCTGAACAATTATGTAACAACTTAACTTTTCTCATAATAAAAGAAGATTTATTCTCAGTTGTTATGATATGTTCTACACTCGCCTAAGTAGAAGCAGGTATATCATTCACCTCATTCTAGTGAAGAGAAGACCCAATGTGGTTAATGATCTCAAATACATGCCATTGAATATAACCACCAACAACCTCTGACAATGTATCTGCACCTTCTGATGGATAGGGAAATGGAAGACTTGCATTTAAAGTGTTGGTAACATTTACAATGATACATCCATCATGAATGCTGATATTATGCAATATTTTTCTTTCTAGAAAAGAGATTCCTTCAACAACTTTCAATCCATTCAGAAGGAGGTCCACACGTTGTTGAGAACCAAAATCCATTTCAATAGATACTTTTGAAATATAAAATAACATGACACATTGTTCAGAACCAAAATCCATTTGAGAAACAATTTATGAAATATAAAATAACAGGAACACATTAAAAAGAATAGTTATTTTAAACAAAGAATAATTTTTCCACTAGTTTATATTATCAAATAAGTCAACATGAAGGGTCGGCCGACCCTTCATTTATGAGAGAAATGTAAAAATATTTAATCTAGGAAGGCTAGGCAGACAATTCCCAACTTTCAATTTCCGCTGTAAATAGTAGGGTCCCAGACATCAGCTAAGTTATAACATATACAAATTATTTGTCCCGACATCCGACTTCCGACAAGAAGGATCGGTTGCCCCTTCGTTTAGTAGAGAATTGTGAACACTAATCCTTCATTTATGAGAGAAATGTAAAAATATTTAATCTACGAAGTCAAGGAAGACAATTACCATCTTCCGACGTTCGCTGTAAATAGTAGGTGTAGCTAGGGTTTTACCCCTAGCTTGTGCAAATGAGCACCTACTAAGGAGAATGGACTCCTTAGTAGCAGTTCAGTAAATGTAAATTATTATGGTAAAACAGAAATGTAAACTACTCTACAACATTTGCATGAAACATAAACAAGAAAATGTAAATAATGGTTTTTGTATTAATTTTACCTCCAAGGTGAAGGTTGGTGAAGCTCTTGCAATGTCCAAGAGGGTTGCTCCAAGCTCCAACTTGCTCCTTCTCTTTCTCCAATGGTGGGAATGGGCCAAAAGGGGCTCTCAAGGTGAAAGTGGCTCAATGGTGAGCTAGGGTTTCAAGAGAGATTTTGGCAGAGTAAGGGTATACTTGATTGTGGATATGAAATGAGGGATCTCCATCACCTATTTATAGTTTTTTGGTGGTGGAGTGCTGGCCCATGGTTTTGGGAACCATATGGTTTAGGGCAGCTGTATAGGGTTTTTTCCTCATTTTCCTCATTATTTTATATTTTTTATTCCCTTTTTAGAGGGATTTTGCTATTTTAGAGGAATTTTGGATATTTTTGGAGGAAAAAGGGGTTTTTTAGCCTTTTTGAAGCTTTTTTGATGGTTTTGTGGCCTTTTGGAGGCTTTTTAGTGGGATTTTTAGGGTTTTTTTAAGGGAAATATGGTAGGAAAATGGACAAATGAGCCATGTAATGGGGTAGATGAGGTAGTGAACACTTTTTGGGTGTTAACAGATTGCCCCCTGATGTGTGAGGGCAGGAGCTCATCGTATGGCCGATGGACATCATAAGTCATATATGGTTTTCCTGGGGTATGGAGAAGAGAAGAAACAAACTGAAGCCCAGAACAACGATCCCAAACAAACTGCAAGAACTAAAAGTACATAACCTCAATAATGGATGAGGAATCATCTGATCATATGGACGAGGCGGGCATTCCCATGCTCGTATCAGGATATAACATAATAATAACAATGGGGTCCAAAAAAGGGGACCTGAAATATACATGACCTCAAATACTGAATGAGGAATAATCTCAATATATGGACAAGGCGGGCATACCCATGCTCGTATCAAGATACATAAAAAGAATTGTGAGGCCCAAAAAGAGGGACCTGTAAGATACATAGAGAACCACTGTGT
Source organism: Larix kaempferi (assembly GCA_027924585.1). Lineage (NCBI taxonomy): Eukaryota > Viridiplantae > Streptophyta > Pinopsida > Pinales > Pinaceae > Larix > Larix kaempferi. The sequence continues at coordinate 6,680,670 of BSBM01000687.1, read as the reverse complement.
ACATCATAAGGGTCCAGAAGGGACACAAATATGGGACATACTACTGGGCTGACCATGTCTGAGCTGAAGAACTGATACACTGGAACAATCAACAGTGCTACTGAGTGTGGTACCAAAGGAATGGACGAGCTGCTGGATCATAGTGACAAGGGTCACACTCGCAATGGTACACTGAACTGGAACTGATCGAGGACTGAACTGGGTACTCAAGGAAGCATGTAACTAGATGGCTTCCGAATACAATCGCCAACGCATCCCAGACATCCACGGGAACATATAACTGGGTGTTCCGAAGAGAGTCACCAATGTGCTAGAGTCGGGGGAAATCCAGGGTCTTCGACAAATAATGGTAGGAATGTAAATCCTGCACGATTCTCAACGATGCGATCAAGGTGCTGAAGTCGAGCATGTGAGAAACAACCATTCAGAGAGGAAATGATGACTCCTCCCAAAACGGTCCGTAGGCACTCACCACAGATGGTGATGGGTCCAAGGCGAAGGGGCCTCTGGGTCTATCCTCTGGAATAGAGGGGCTGTCGTCGACAGAGGGAGACCTGCAACTATCAAGGCAATGATGTTTCCTTGACAGGAGCGTGAGGTGGAGAACCGAATTGTGATAGTATTGATGGTAGGACTAACAAACTGTGGGGGAAAAACTGGGCAAGTAGAGAGGGTGGACTCAAACTTCCTTTGTTCAGAGTATTATAATGGGGATGATCGGGCAGCATATGAAACTGACTAAGGGGAAAGGGATCATAACTGTATTGGATCTGGGAGGGTGACTGGGCTGAGGGAGACTCAAGCTGGTATAAAATGGCAGGAGACTGCAGAATACTCTGAACAAAGGCGACCTGATTGGGGGTGCTGCCGAGATGACCGATCATAGTGCCAGGAGGCACGAGAGGGGCCTTCTTCATGGGTTAGGGAACTAGAAGAAGTGTGTATAAAATGGTACTGTTGTGTGGATTTATACGAGCCCAGGACAATTCATGCTCGTGAGTGCTTTCAATTTTAAGGAGTCTGAAAGCGATAAGAAGACTCTGAAAGGATGGAATGGTACTGTCGTGTGGATTTATACGAGCCCAGGACAGTTCATGCTCATGGTTGCTTTCAATTTTAGAGAGTCTGAAAGCAAATAAGAAGAATCCAGGGGGTTGCTTTTTCGTGTGTTAGTCTCCAAGGCCCAAAGAAGCATAAAAGGATGCAATGAAGAACTCTTCTAGCCGGTGTGACTAGAGTATTCCTTTTTCATAATTAGTTTACCAGGTCCGGAAAAGGGTTAAACTTATACTAGATAGACGCCCTTTCAGGTACTTTAACGAGCATGAAAGGAAGCAAGATTGCTCGGCGATCTTTTCATTGTTTTAGGAGTCAGAAAAGAGCTTAACAAAAACTCCCTAAGTGCCTTTTTCGTAAAGGACTTGTCCGGCCCGAAAAAGGGATAAAATTATACCGAACAAAAGGAATGGCCAGGCAAGGAGGAAGTGTTCAATCGAGGAACATGTATGATGACCAAGAACAAGGGTGGGGGGGAACACTAGTGGTCCTCCTTGCGGGGTGAATGAAATGGTGGCAAAATAACGAAACATTTGCAGTATGACAGGAGTGAGTGGCTCATGTAAGCATGTGGAACAATCCGATGGCGGCTGATGTGGTGCGCAAACCGAGGCAGCAAGGTGTTGGGACACAATGTTGAAACTGTACCAGGTGAGAGCGATAAATGATCTCAAGCATCATCACGAGCTCGAAAAAATGAATCCGACGATATAAAGAGTGTCAAAAACGGATAACGGCCAATGTGGCACGCAAACCGAGGTGACTGGGGGTGTTTTGGAAAAAGACCCGAAAAAACTAGGGGTGAGAGTGAGAAATGATCTCAAGCATCATCACCGGCTCGGAAAAATGAATCCGATGATATAAAATATGCGAAAAATGGAGAACGGCTGATGTGGCACGCAAACTGAGGCGACTAGTGGTGTCTGAAAAATGTGTAAAAAATGACGGGGACAAAATAATGCAACGAGGTGACCATCAGGACGGTCTCGTCGTGCTGATTCCAATGGTGGAAATGGTTCAAAAAATGGACTCCGTATGGGTTCAGAATGGCCAAAACGAGAAAAAGTCAATTGACTATAAATAGTGAGTGGGTCCAATATGACAAGTGTCATTTCTACTGATTTGACTTTGACTAGTGATCAGAGTGGACCAGAGCTGAGGTGTCATTTCTGGACGATCCGACTGGCCGATTTCAGATCTGGGAGATACAGGTATTCCGTCAAACTCATACCTGCACGTTAGTTGGGTTCGGGGTGTGGATAGTGGGTCCCAGGGTTGATTTGTACGGTCCACGTGGGGTGGACCGCGGGTTCTCAGGAGGGAGCCGTGGATGCCTGTCCTGGTGCTCGCGGCGCCTATGGGTCTTCCGTGTAGTCCATATCCCTATACGGACAGTCGTCCAGTGGCAGTGGCATCTGTAGCCACGGGTTCGATCCCCAGTGGAGTCGCCAAAACTGTAGCTAGGGTTTTACCCCTAGCTTGTGCAAATGAGCACCTACTAAGGAGAATGGACTCCTTAGTAGCAGTTCAGTAAATGTAAATTATTATGGTAGAACAGAAATGTAAACTACTCTAAAACATTTGCATGAAACATAAACAAGAAAATGTAAATAATGGTTTTTGTATTAATTTTACCTCCAATGTGAAGGTTGGTGAAGCTCTTGCAATGTCCAAGAGGGTTGCTCCAAGCTCCAACTTGCTCCTTCTCTTTCTCCAATGGTGGGAATGGGCCAAAAGGGGATCTCAAGGTGAAAGTGGCTCAATGGTGAGCTAGGGTTTCAAGAGAGATTTTGGCAGAGTAAGGGTATACTTGATTGTGGATATGAAATGAGGGATCTCCATCACCTATTGATAGTTTTTTGGTGGTGGAGTGCTGTCCCATGGTTTTGGGAACCATATGGTTTAGGGCAGCTGTATAGGGTTTTTTCCTCCTTTTCCTCATTATTTTATATGTTTTATTCCCTTTTTAGAGGGATTTTGCTATTTTAGAGGAATTTTGGATATTTTTGGAGGAAAAGGGGTTTTTTAGCCTTTTTGAGGCTTTTTTGATGGTTTTGTGGCATTTTGGAGGCATTTTAGGCCTTTTGGAGGCTTTTTAGTGGGATTTTTAGGGTTTTTTAAGGGAAATATGGTAGGAAAATGGACAAATGAGCCATGTAATGGGGTAGATGAGGTAGTGAACACTTTTTGGGTGTTAACAGTAGGGATCTGGACACTAGCTAGGTTATAACTTATAAAAAGTGTTTGTCTTGAATTCCATTTTCCGACAAGAAAGATTGGTCACCCCTTCGTTTTGTAGATAATTGTGAGAACCTATATCCAACAATTCCCTACATCCAGAATGGTGAACACAAGGAGGGTCCATGACCCTTCTTGCAGGTCATAACTATTATGAAAAGAATACTCCGAAAAAGAAGGTTTGGCCACCCCTTCATTTATGGGGGAATTGTAAAAATATTCAACCTATGACGGCTGGGTCATCAATTCATGTATATAAAAAATGGTGAACACTGGAAGAATACTGAGCACAAGAAGGGTCGACTGACCCTTCTTGTAGTCTATAACTATTATGAAAATAATACTGCTCAGATGAAGGGTCGGCCGCCCCTTGATTTATGAGGTAATTGAAAACGTATTCAACCTATGAATGCTAGGGGGTCAATTAATGTATATCTAAAATGTTGAACATTGTTGGAATAACGAGCACAAGAATGGTCAGCCGACCCTTCATTTACCAAATAAATGTAAAAATATTTGATATACAAAGGCTAGGCTGACAATTCCCGCCTTCGTATTTCCGCTGTAATAAGTAGGTATCCGGATATAAGCAAAGTTATGATATATAGAATTTTTTCTTACCTACTTCCATTTTCCGCATGGAAGGATCGGCCGCCCCTTCTTTTAGTGGATAATTGTGAACACCTATATCCAGTAATTTACTTTATCCATAATGGCGAACATAAGAAGAATTGACCGAATCTTCTTGCAGTCTAGAATTATTATGAAACAAAGACTGGAAAGAAGAAGGGTCGGCCACCCCTTCATTTATGAAAGGATTTTAAAAATATTCAACCTACGAAGGATAGGCCGTCAATTCATGTATATACAAAATGGTGAACACTGGAAGAATACTGAGCACAAGAAGGGTCGACCGACCCTTCATTTACAAGAGAATTGTAAAAATTTTTAATCTACGAAGGCTAGGTCAACAATTCCCGACTTCCGACTTCCACTATAAATAGTAGGGATCTAGACATCAACTAAGTTATAACATATACAAATGTTTGTCCCGAATTCCGTTTTCTGACAAGAAGGATCGAATGCCCCTTTGTTTAGTAGAGAATTGTGAACACCTATATCTAACAATTCACCTATATCCAGAATGGCGAACACAAGAAGGATCGACCGACCCTTATTGCATTCAAGAACTATTATGAATAGAATACCGAGAAGAAGAAGGGTCAGCCTCCCCTTCATTTATGAGGGAATTGGAAACATATTCAACATACAAAGGCTAAGAAGTCAATTCATGTATATCCAAAATGGTGAACAATGTAAGAATACTGAGCACAGGAAGGGTTGACCGATCCTTCATTTACGTGAGAAATGTAAAACTATTTGATCTACAAAGGCTATGCCGATAATTCCCGGCTTTCGACTTCCGCTGTAAATAGTAGGGACCCAAACATTGCTAAGTTATAACATATAAAAATGGTTTGTCCTAACTTCCATTTTTCGACAAGAAGGATCGATCACCCCTTCTTTTCGTAGGTAATTGTGAAAACCTTTATCTAGAAATTCAGCTATATCCATAATGGAGAACACAAGAAGGATCGACCGACCTTTCTTGCAGTGTCGAACTATTATGAAAAGAATACTAGGAATAAGAAGGATCAACCGACCCTTCATTTATGAGAGAATTGTAAAAATAGAACACCTTGGAGAAAGAGCGGCCGCTCTTTTTCTGAGAATATTTCCACTTACCAACAAATTGTGGGAAGCAATGTTCCAATGAAATTTGTGTTTAGAGTGCCGATATCTACTTTCCCTATTCCTAAAAATCATCCCTAGAGGAAGGAGCGAATGCTCTTTCTCCTCAACATCTACTTCCAACACCCTGAAATAGAAATTGATGAAAGAGCGAACTCTCTTTCTCTAACAACATTTCGACTTGCCAACAAAGTCTTTGAAGCAAAACTTCTATAAATTTTGTTGTTAAAATGTTGATATCTAGTATCCTAGGGTGACACATGGAACTGTCAGATTGTGACACGTGGCATATTTGATTTTTAAAATTAGTTTAAAACTTGTATAAATGAATATTAAGGATATTAATGGTACCATTTCAATATAAACATATGGATTTAACTTATATAAATTTTTGGAATAGGTAATTCAGAGATCAAATTTGAAGGGCTAAACTTAATTTCAGGTTGAAGGTTATATATTCATACCACCCTTTTAGCATGAAGGGCTTTAATTGAAAAAATTACACTTCAAATGACAATAATAAATTAATTCAACGTTTCATTAAAAGAAGTGATAAATAAAATATTACTAGATATGAGTAATACATTACATATTTCCATGCATACACTTAAAGAAAGTGAGGTCTAACAATGCCATGCCACCCAGCTTAATAAGGAACATCGAACAAACCGTTCAACTGAAATTGATCCTATGGAAAACTATATCTCCCTTGTTGATATAACTACAACTCCATTAAGATAACCCCTATTATTTTTGTATGTTAGATGTTTTATGGCTGGAAAGATCAGAAGTACTAGTGTTTGGGTCATGTCTTGTAGTTTAGATTATATGATGTTCTATAAGGAGTATTGGTATGGACTCAACAGTATGTGTAATTTTGGTTTATTGTTCTGGTTAGACAATATTATGATAAATCTCATGTTTAAGGTTAAATTTATGAGCTACATGACTTAGTGTTAAATTTTATGCGAAAGATGTTGATCATGTTTATAAAAAATCAATATATAAATAAGTCATGGTCCTGTATATAAAGTTGCAGAGAAAATGAATATGTTCGCCTTTCTTGATATAGGGAATATGAAGGCTTTCTTACTCAAAATGGAACTAGAGAAAGCATATGATAGAGTCGACTGGGATTTTCCTCATAATCATTCTGATTCAAATTGGTATTCCTCCATGGCCTTAAAGTGGATTATGGACTGTTTGTACTTGACAAACATAGTTGTGTTGATAAATGGTGCCCCTTCGGGTTTCTTCAAATGATATAGGGGAATTAGACAGAGATGTCCCTTGTATCCTCTATTGTTTCTGCTAATCATTGAAGGATTCAGTAGATTGATAATTAATGCTAAAGCAGAAGGTAAAATTAAGGGTATTAAACTATAAGTTGATTTATTTCTATCACATCTCCTATTTGTAGATGATGTCTTACTAGTAGGGACAAACTCTATTGATGAATGGGAGAGCTATAAGGAGATTATTAAATTTTTTTGTGATGCTTCAGGTATGCTGGCGAGATCCTCTAAATCCAACTTCTTTCATTACAGATCTAAGGATTCAAAGCTTGGTGATATTATGGAGATGATGCCTTATAAATGCAGTCGTCTAGAGGATGGTTTTAAATACTTAGGATACTACTTGAAGCCTAATGGATTCATGATTAAATATTGGACTTGGTTATTGAAAAAGGTTGACGGCATAATTAATCACTGGACTTATAGACTACTATCAGTTGGGGGAAGAATCTCTTTGGTTAAAGCTGCTTTGACAAGGATACTAGTTTACTGGTTCTCTTGTTCACAAGTTCCTTGTTTCATCATCAACTCTTTAGGAAATCTTTTCTTTAATATTCTTTGGACTGGTGGTGTGGATCATAGTAATATGGTTATGCCTAGCTGGGACAAACTAGCATTTCCTGAAAGATGTGGAGGTTGGGGTATTAAAAACCTTGGCACATTCAGTGTGGCCCTTAGACTCAAGAATTTATGGAGAGGAATTATTTTCACTACTCTCTGGTCTATAGTGATAAAGGTGAAATATATAAAAGGAGATATAGTCAACTGGATAAAAAATCCAAAGAAAAGAACAAGAGGTGTTTCTCCAGTTTGGGCTGGTTTCCTAAAAGTCTACAATTGGATGGAAAAAGATCTCTATGGACAAGTAGGAAATGGTAAGGAGATATTGGTCGGTATAGATCCGATCCTGGGTTTGGAAGAGAATTACAAACTTTTAGAAGATATTCTGAGTTTATTGAAGGAATATGGTCTTATTACTCTTGATAAAATTAAAAAGACCAAGGATAAATTTTCTCAATATACTTAATGGTGCAATGTTCAAGATACTTACTAGTTCATCCCTCAGTTCATAGTTCCAGTAGCTTTCTTCGATGGTGCGGCTACATATGGATTATGTGCAGCAGGTGGAGCAATCTATTTAAATAAGGAACACTATTAGTCATTGAGACTAAAGTGCGGAATTGGTTCCAATATGAAAGCAGAGCTACTTGCTCTCTAGTGTGTATTGAAAGTCACAAATATTTTTGGTCTTGGGGACCTTAAAGTATTTGGGGATTCAAGGGTCACCATAAAATGGGCTTTTGGAGAATACATTTTAAAAGTTACCTATCTTCTTCACTGGTGCAATAGGATCATGGCAGAAATTCAACTTTTTAATAACATATCCTTTGAGCATATCTACAGGCAGCATAACTCATAGGCGGACAAACTGTCAAAACAAGCTATGGAAGGAGAGGAAGGGGTCATTGTTTGAGAAGAATTTCAGGGGCATCATATATGTTATATGGGATCTGTAAGTATTTTTGAATGGTGATATATTCAGGGACTGTTTCTAGATGTCATATTTTGGTAATATGGTTTTGAAAATTACATTGTCCTTTTTTGTAAAGTCTTATCTAGAGAAAACTGAACGAGCTTTGATAAGTTATTATGTTGAAAAGTATTTTAAATACTTAAACATCCATGTACTATTAGATTCAACTTGAATATCAATAATATGTTTTTTTTTTTTTTGCTGAAAAAAAAAGTTGCAGTGAAAATAATAATTAACCCCATCTCAGAGATTCATTTATATAGCCTAGAACCTGTGTGGACTTTGGAGTAGACAGAGTGTGCGACTGGAGTATGAACCGAGCATCGAACCTACGCAGGGCTTAAGATGTGTCGGACGTAGATGGGAACGGGTGTAAAACAAATCCCGTTTCGTGGAACTGTTACCCGAGATTAGACTGCCGCACCAAAGAGTTCTTGCTGTTGCAGGGGATCAAGAACCCAAAACTTTGAAAATTTGATCTCGTAAGTACTGCCCTGAACTATTGCGAAGAATTTTTCGGTCAAGTAAATATGATGGCGGCCAGATAATGCCCACAAAAAATTGATGCGTCAAACGAAGTAATTTAAGACAAAATTCACCTTTATTAAAGTCAGGAAGCAAATCCACGGTGGGTGAGCGGTGGAAAAAAAGATCTATGGTCAAAATTGATTTCGCACTTTCAACTAGCACGGAGAATGAAAAGGGTAAGCAGTAGCGAAATTTTTACCACTTAACATGTGTCGAGTCGAGGATCGTTCCGCTGAATGAAAAATTGTAATGGAAAACAACATCTAGTGATCCTGAAACCAACTACACGAGATATTATTAAAGCTGGTATCTTCTTACGATTGATGGCAGTTACCAATGCATTCAAGTGTGATCCTATGTGTCCTTCAATATATATTTTTTTCCATAAGTAGAAAATCAGAAGACAATCAAATGGTTATTGTACCGACGACTTATATTTATTGGCAATTTATATTCTTAATCGAACTATAAATAATGGGCATCATTCGTGCAAGACTACTAGCGGTGGCCGATATATATATTAGTCAGATCGTTATACCATATTAATACTTTAGTGTGCATTCAGTGTCCGTATTTTTAATCATGGCCAAACACCAAGCATTTCAATCCTACTCTCAAATAATGGAGGAGAAGTGGATGATTACCTATCATTACAACACATGATAAATATGTCTGCAACAGATATGAGCAAAAGAAGCCTTTAATCCATCCATTTCATTAATCCATGGTTCCAATAATAATACTTTGATTGAATGCAAACCATTGAACCAATTGGTAACCACCTGGGAATCACCAAAGATGGACAAATAAAAGTATGTTGATTAGTATGGTTGTCATTGATGAAAATCCATTAACGATAGTCCATTAATGATAAAGGAGTAACAAGGTTGATGGCATGACAATCATGACATGGGTGGTTTGGGCATTGAGACACTAGATGGTCCAAATGACCCATTTTGTGGTCATTTGTGGCTTGATGAGGTCTTGAAACACACACACTTGGTGGCTTGATGGGGTAATGGAACTTGGACATTATATGATCATGATAGAGCTTGTATATAGCTTGAAAAAGAAGCCTTTAATGTCTTCTTGAATGTGGTGACTATGGTGATAAAGACTTAGTACTTGTAACATGAGAAGAAGCCCATATGTATGGTGAAGAAGCTTTGAACCCACAAGATGGTATTTAAGCCCACATACTTGGTGGCTTGTTGATATTTTTCCCATAAGCTAAATTAGGGTCTTAAAGTGTGGTTTTGGATGACCACAAGCCTTAGAAAAATGCATGTAGATTTTGAAATTGAAGTGGAATTTTGTGTGAGGAGAATGCATGCAAAAGTTGTAAAATATGCCCGCAAGTTCACATTTTGTGTGAAGCAAATTCACTTAGTAAAGATGCCTGCATGCCTTAATAATATGCCCGCAAAGCTTGAAAAAATGTCAGTAGGCTTATGAAAATTCCCTCTTGGCAAGTGGTAATTCCCACAGGGCCTGGAAAAATTCCCGTAGTTGATGTAAGGTCAAGGAAAATTCCCGCCAATAATGATAGAAAATTCCCATAGGCCTTTAGGTATTATGCCCACACTTGGAAGAAAAATGCTCACCACCATATATTGAAATGCACATAAAATGCCCGCAAGTCTTGGATTGAATGCCCGCAGACACTTGATGTATTGTTGGTTAATGGATTGACTGAGTACATATTCACATAACATCTGGGATTATTAAATAACGACGTGGAAAACATTTATTGTGAGAACATCAAGTAAAGCAGGCTTTCCTAAGAAAATATGATTTTAATTTGAAAACAATATGACAACTCGACTCAGTCAATGATAAAGAAAAAATAATATTAATAATGAAAATAATAATAATTTAATCCATTCGAATATAAAATACAACACCTACTCCACACATACCAAGATTTGAAGCCCCATCAAAATATCCACAAATGGTATCACCCTCCATCACCGGAAAGAAGACAGTCCACCTTTAAGAATTAAAAGAATAAATTGGAAGTATATTAAATTAACAAATACTTTAATACAGCTGACCAATTCTTTCCGGTACAAGATCACTCTTTCTATTATTTAAGGAACCTTTCTGTCCAATCGTGACATAGACAATGGTTTTCTATTTGCTCTTTTCAAGACTATATATATATATTTGCGTCCCGGTTCACCATTTATGTAATTTTATCTTTAATTATGAGATGCAAGTGCCCTAATTAAATGCATATAATTGAGAGACAAAAACCACACTAGCGATGCATAGGTTCTTACCTCTCGTATTACCTCTCCTACCTTATCAATTATCTATTTATTACTACACTAAGCTAACTATCCTATCCCTAGAAGGAGCAAGTTTGAATTAAGAATAATATACTGGAAATGTAAATACAAGTCTAACAGATAGCTGTTTCAACACAACATTCACATTTACAACAGAAAGAATACCAAAGATATCTTTGATATAATTAAAACAATTATTACTCATTTACACATAAACATTTGCATAGAAAGTAAAATCATTCATCACCCATGAATTAGTTCAAGAAAGTTAGAACGATCTCACAATATGAGTTATAAATGCAAGAAGAAGTAGTTCCGCATTAAGCATTCCACACATTCCAGGCAAAAATCTATGTGCAACTTTCCCCAACAAATAGATCCTTCTTATTTAGCAGAAAAATAGTTCTCTTACAAAAATGGTCCAGCTCTATTGTGCTAGCAAAACGTCCCCTCATATGTATTCTACTCCTTTATTTATTTACAAGAAGTTTTGTCCTCTAGTGGCTCTTCGTTTACCCTAACCCTAGAGATTCCCAAAATGTTGTCTTTTAGTGTTTGTACAAAGAAAATACAAATATTAATTTCCAGCTGGCCTTTCCAAATCAGAAATGTATTTGGCCCACATGTTAGTTTCTTCAGAAATAATATTACTTTGCACGGGGTCTACCATCTTCAAAGTGATCTCATGATTATATAGTTAAACTTATACACTCTTCACTCCTTCAGTCGTTGCCTTGTAGCCGTCTTCTAAAAAGTAAGCATTAATGGAAGCTTTCCCAATGAAATGATGAAGGTCTTCTCCCATTAGCATGTCCAGCTTCTCAATGTAGTTTAGATAATCACTCAGCATGTTCTGCAACTTCGATAGGCACTGGTCTCTATCAGGAAATTCTTCCATAGTCAGAGGCATAACCAGCTGACACTTTTCGTGGATTTGACAAATTTTCTAGTAAAAGTCTGTACACTTCTCAATATTTTTCAGAATCTTATTATTAATCCATAGACCAACTTTTCTGCAGAATTCAAGGAGGCCTGAGTCTAGAATCGAATCTACAATGGTCTTGTTGTTAGTTTTTCATCATTTAATTTAATATGATCTAGGATCTTAACCAAGAGAACAACATGTACACCATATCAAACATAAGAGACAAGAGACACAAAGCATTTCACCGGGGAAAACCAAGAAGGTGAAAAACCCCGCAACTTCCTCAGAGATAGAATGAGCACCAATACAAAGATCACAAAGATCAAACCCAAAAGGTAGATGTCTCCAGTAGCTACTCCTCCTCCACTTGTGCAAACTCCTCTCTCTCAACTATGCGATTTGAATGAGTGAGTGAATGAATAGAATTAGAGAGTCACACTCTCTATTTATACAATGACTTGACCTGCCTTTAAATCTAGCTAGGCCGAACTCCCTTAGGAGAGTCTAATAACCCATTACCACTTGTCATTGGGACGACCCCACTAGGGTGGTCTAATAACCCTTTAACCCATACCGGGCCGACCCCTCTAAGGTGGTCTAATAACCCATCAAATATAATTTACGACACTTACAATGTAACTTGCGAAACTTGAAAATACAAATGACGACACTTCCAATCGGAGGAATAAGACATCTCTGTTGGGGATACCATAAAGTACAAATGTAATACATATAATATACAAGTGAATATCTTCCGAAGTTACAAATACATCAACACTCCCTCTTAACTAGGAAGGTATTCTCTTGACACAGGTCATCAATACATAAGGCACAAGTATTCAATTATGGAGCTGGATCATCGTCACTGGATCACGGAGCATCATCGTCACTATTGCTTTGCTCGTCATCTAGATCACTGGTGCTATCTATTAATTCTTCTCGTCATAGGAAGTTCTACAGAGCCAACCCTTTTTCATGCTGGATGTAGACCTAGCCTCCTGTTGGTCTTCATCATCTCTGCGAGCGGCCTGATAGAAGTGGAATCTCAGGACTGATTATGTTCCTCTGCAAAACCTGACAAGAGCATCCCAGGATCCTTTATGTGCCTTAGCACGACCGACAAGATCTCCCAAGACTGATTACATGAAGCCTTCACAAAACCTTTAAAGAGAATATCAGGGTCCTTTATGTGCCTAGCACGAATGACAAGATCTCTAAAGAGCATCCCAGGACTGATTACGAGCTTACTGCTCAACCTATCAGATCTCCAGGACTGATTACATGTGAACTTAACAAAACCTTTAAAGAGCATCCCAGGAACGTTTATGTCCCTAGAATGACTGACAAAATATCTAAAGAGCATCCCAGAAACATTTATGTGCCTAGAATGACTGACAAGATATCTAAAGAGCATCCCAAGACTTTTACAACCTATCGGATCTCCAAGACTGATTACATGTGAGTAGGAAAAACCTTAAAAGAGCATCCCAGGTACGTTTATGTGCCTAGCACGACTGGAAAGATCTCTAAAGAGCATCCCAAGAGTTTTACGTTCCTAGCACAACCTATCATATCTCTAGGACTGATTACATTCCTCCCTCGCAACACCTCGAAAGAGCATCCCATGACTGATTACGAGCTTACTGCTCAACCTATCGGATCTTCCAGGGAGCTATTACATGCTACTGCACAACCTGCCACATATCCACAGCCTCGGAGTATCATCCTGATACTCATGATCCACCTGATCATCCTCGCACGAAGCATCATCCTGATGCTCATGATCATACTGATCATTATCATACAGTGCATCATCTTGATGCACATCATCATCACATGATCGTCCTGATCATCATCATATATAGCATCATCCTGATGCATATCATCATCGCATGATCATCCTGATCATCATAGCATCATCTTGATGCACATCATCCTGATTCTCATCACACATCACATGATCATCTTGATCATCATAGCATCATCCTGATGCATCTCATCCGGAGCATCGTCCTAATGCTCATCACACATCACATGATCATCCTGATCATCATAGCACCATCTTGATGCATCTCATCACTTACATCCACAGCCATGGTAGGGATCCTCCTACCACCATCCTTGGAATGGATCCTGTAAATGTGCCCCATCACTTCCTCCTCGAAGTATCCTTTATCTAAATAACACCAAGCCACTCTCTGAAGTACTCGAACTTCACTCTGGCCAGTGGTTTGGTCAACACATTTGAAATCTGCTCATCCGTCGCAACATACAGGAGCTTTACTGCTGCTCTCTGCACCATATCCCTGATATAGTGATACTTGATCTCAATGTGCTTCGACTTGTCATGGAACACCGAGTTCTATAACAACTTCACACAACTCTGGTTGACACAATAGATACAAGTAGCATACAACTGGAGATCAAATAAATCAGACAGTAGCTTCCTTAGCCATACTACCTCACAACTAGTTGAACAAGATGCGGCATACTTTGCTTTGACTGTACTCAGTGTTACGCAGGATTGCTTCCTGCTAAACCAAGAGATCACACCTGATCCCATACTGAAGCATCACTCCAAAGTGCTCTTCCTATCTATAGCATTGCCTGCCCAATCTGAATCAACATAACCCTCCAAGTTAAACTTTTGATTTGCATCATACTTGAGCCCATAATCAATGGTACCCTTTAGTTTCATGTCCAAAAATTGGCATTGGGTCACAATGGCCATATTCATTAGTGTTTGTCAAATTGATGCTAAAGGTCAAATAATTGCCAAGGAGGGAAATTACTAGTTTCCTAGGTTTGGGGTGGAAGCTTTGGGATTGTGAATAATGGGGATAATAAATGATGTTGGAACATTAGGATGGCATAAATATTTAATAAAGGAAACAAATAAATATATACAAGTGAAAATCAAAGTGGCATTTCATCATGAAGACACATGGAGGAAGTGGGACCCACATATGGTTAGATTTCCCCACTACACTTGGCATCATTCTCTCACCAATTCAAATTCAAGGTGAATGGTAACATACTTTGGGGAGTCCAAAAGGTATTATTCATGGCATGACTCATCCAAGGTAGAAATATAGAGGAAGCGTAACTCCCATGGAAGGGGAAGAGGCAATTTGGAGCTAGTGAGACACTTGGGCTAGATTCCCTAGCTCTATGACAACAATGATGAAGATGCTATGAAACCTGTGACACAAATCAGACCTGAAGGCTGACATATGACATATATGACATGTCATGTCTAAAAATAGACTCCAAGAGGGCGCTCAAGGGTGTTAGGGAAGCTAAGACATGTGATTTGGTGGAAGTGGGAGACTAGGAATTGTTGTACAAGTGGCGTTCTTTGGAATCTCTTCCCAACTTGAGTTGGTATGAGTCTCTTGGAAGGAATTCGACCCATGGAGGACATTAGAACTTTATAAATGTCAATAAAAAAGAATGAAACAAGCTTTTGATCATTTGTAGAATTTGCAATTGCATTTGTGAAGAGGGAGAGCTAGTGGATGACTAGTTTCTTGCCTTAGCCAATTTCGAGGGTGAAAGATTCCCATCCAAGTTGGTAATTGGAAAGGCCATTCAGAACTTTCATTTGGAGCTTTAATGGAGTCTTTATTTTCAGGTGTATGCTATATGGCAGCTCATGGTTTCTTCTATTGCATCTCACTCCAACCATTTCCCGTTTTGATGGCATATTCTTGATCATTGAGGGAGGGCATTTTTGGTGAGCTATATAATATTTGGGGAGCTTATAATGCCCCATTTATTTTTTAATATGAATTAAATACTCTTTTATTCATATCCATAAATTTTCAGGTCGAAATTCCAAGTAGAAATGTATAAATCTCAATTTTAATGAAAGAACAGTGCCATTTCCCCAATACCTTGTTGTGAATCAATGTAATGCTGATGATTTCGAATGAATGGATGATTATCTGATATATTTGTGATAAATATACTTCCATGGATGTATTCTGCAAGTTTCATGTACTGTACTTGAGCATTTGAATTATTGTTACTCAAGTTTAATTGCATTGGGAGAAGAAATAGTGCCATTTCCCCAAGGGTCGAATTGGTGATTTTTGCAGTTGAATGGGAGAGGGTTGGAACAGATATAATAATAAATTAATGGTGCACATGAGACCTTAATAAATCCTTAATACATTCCATACCTCTGTTCATAAATTTGAGTGGGTTTGGAGGCATTTGGGAAGCCATTTTCAGTACTTACCCCAGGGGGATTTGAACCCCAAATTACTAGTAAAAATTGCATACTTGGTCCAGAATCTTAAGAGAGTTTTTAGAGGTCTTTTGGTGGTCATATTTCATCCCTGAACATTATATTCAAGTACTAATACCATTCATACACCTTCCTTGAATATTTGAAGGCATCTGGAGTCAATTTGAAACCTAGAGACCAATACTAGTCAAAGGGAAAATTACTAGTAAAGTTACCTACATTGACCAGAATTGAAAGAGGATTTGCATAAGTATTTTAAAGTTCCAAAGGAATCCCTGAAACACATATTTATGTTCTAATATCATTCATATACCTTCTCAGAATATTTGGATCACTTGGGGCAAATTTGGGACCTAGAGATCAAAACTAGTCAAAGGTCGAACTAGGGAAAAAAAGTGGAAATTGCCATTTTAATAAAATTCCTAACAAGGGACATTACAGTGGTATCAGAGCATGGTCCTTGCACCTATGGATTAGGTACATACATTCAAGAATAATTGGCATCCATGTCTTACGATTATGATGAATCCTATGAGTACAATTCTTGTGAGGAATATGTAGATGCTTATGAGCAATATGAAACAGAATGTGAATGTTACGAGGAAGAGGTGCCATCATGCAACACTTCTTACAATTTCAAGAGAAATGAAGATTATTCTTATGACTTTAAATATGATGAATATGAGTGTGTCACACCAACCAAGGATAATTCTATGAGTGAGTTCCAAAGATGGAGAGCAAAATATAAAACCTTGCCCAACAATATAAAAAATATCAGAATATCTTGCTTCGAGCAAAAATACACAAAATGCCATGTCTTTTGAGTACTATGAGAACATGTTTTTGAAAATAGGCCCAAAAATGAAGATGTGGAGTTAGTAAAGAAAGGTTTATTCCCTTCTTGTAAAGAACATTGGAGTGAGTATCATATATGTGTGCATGAAATTATGTCCCACTTGAGGAGACCTTTTGGGAATTTTTCAAAAAGAGATTCCAAAGATATTGATCCTAAGGAAAACAAGGGGAAAAATGCATCATCTTGCTTGAAGGAGAAAATGAAGAGACATCACAAGAGCATGAAGAATATTCTATTGAAAATATGGAATATCATTTCAAGACACCTTCTAGCTTAGACACGAACCAAAGAGAATCTACTGATGGGTGCTTAAACTATGAAGGAGTACCCTACTGATGGGTGCTCACACCTCTATGTTGGTGACATAGAGATCACTTTTGAAAGTGTTTCTACAAGCCCAAGTTCCATTAAGCATGATAATGAAGACCTTGTAGCAGATGAAGAAGAACCAAGATCAACTTCCCCATCACCACTTGAGCTTCATGAAGTTTGTCCAAGCTAAATTGAAGAAGATGAGGAGGTTCATTTGCAAGAGCCTAATTTTCTTGAAGGGTCCTTAAAGATGAATGAAAATTAAGATCAATAGTCCCTCAGCATTCTCTATGACACTCAAGCATTGGTGTCAAATTCTTGTTGGAGAGCTACTTCATTGGAGGAAACATCCTTCCTTGAAGACATGGAGAAGATTCAAAGAGCAATGTGCCACATCAAAGGTAATTTCATGTCTTTGCTTTTTGATAGAAACCATTTGTTTGAGCTTAATGAATTGTTACATGATGCATACTTGAAGAATAATGAAGATAATCATAAGCTCACAATTCAAAAATGAGCAACTTCTTGAAAGTTGCAAGATACTTGTTTTTCCTCCTATGTTTCAGATTGTCAAATGGTAGATTGTTTGGAGGATTCTCATGACATGGTGGATCATGAGAAATGTGGAAATTTGAATGTTCTTGATATGTTGAAAATGAACTTGAAGAGATCCAAACACTTGATGCGGTGGAAGAGGAACTTGAATTGTCTCTTGATGAAGGTTATGCAATTTTTAAAGAAGAGCATGATTCCTCTACATTGGAACCAATCTATGACAAAGGTTTCACACTTTTGAAGGAGCTGCATGATACTACCCATATGGATCCTTCCCATGATGAAACTTCTGCACTTTTTTATCATTTGTGTGAGTTAGTTCATTCTCCTACATCCTACAATTCCATGTTTTGCAACATTAGTCTCAATGAAGTATGGGTGAAAGGGTTCTTTTTGATGGTGCCACATGAGGATTATGGAACTCCTAGATTTACCTTTTATGATGACATGGTTGGAGCACATTATTATTCATATTTGTAGCAACATTATTTGTCACTTTATGATGATGCAAATCTACATGGATGCACCTATGATATGCATTTGAGTAACTTGAAGATTCATGGTTTTTCTTGCTCAATACTTGATTCATTTGACGTTGGAGGAACTTAATCCAACACTTGGGTGAATAGATTTATGATTGGAGAACATTTTTTTTGGCAGCCACATACTTTTTTATATCTTTATGATTCTCACATTCAGGGATGTATGGGTGAGACTTCTTTGAGTCATTTGAAGTCTCCTTGTTTTTTCTACTCATTATTTGGTTCAGATTTTAGTGGAGATTCTTCATTCACTTCTTGGATGAAAGAATACATGGATGAATATTTTGATGCATATCACATCCTTTTGGAGCAGCATTATAGGACATGGAATCCTCACCTATGTAATTGGAGCGGATTTGATGGGCCACTTGAAGATTGTATGCACTTTGAAAATGGTGGTCTACTTGCTTGGAGGTATAAGCACTTTCATGACTCTTTGATGAAGCATCTCCTTGATGTACATTTTCATTATGTTGTTATGTACTTTGATGATATACTTTTGGTACTCATGATGTTTGGAAGAATTCATACAAGAAAATGGGATCCAGGAATCCTCTTATCTAATGGTGTGGGTTGGAGAGCACTCTTAATTGTTGGGGTGCAATACAAGCAATGGGACCCTGGAATAATTTTTGTTTCATTGGTTTCAATTTGTTTTGGGAAACAAGCAGTATGGGAGATGGATTTCCCACTTAATAAAGTGATTTTTATCAGAGTAGTGCAGCAGCAAGCATGGTGGTTCCTCTCTAAAATATTCATGGAAACTCAAAGACTCAAGGTTGGGCAATTCAATGGCAACTTCAAAAAAATATACAGAAAGCAGGTTCTTCAACATTGATGTTTGAAATTGCTTGAGGACAAGCAATATTGGGAAGGGAGGATTTGTCATGTCCAAAAAATTGGCATTGGGTCACAATGGCCTAATCACAATGTCCATATTCATTAGTGTTTTGTCAAATTGTATGCTAAAGGTCAAATAATTGCCAAGGAGGGAAATTACTAGTTTCTTAAGTTTGGGGTGGAAGCTTTGGGATTGTGAATAATGGGGATAATAAATGATGTTGGAACATTAGGATGGCATAAATATTTCATAAAGGAGATAAATAAATATATACAAGTGAAAATCAAAGTGGCATTTCATTATGAAGACACATGGAGGAAGTGGGACCTACATATGGCTAGATTTCCCTACTACACTTGGCATCATTCTCTCACCAATTCAAATTCAAGGTGAATGGTAACATACTTGGGGGAGTCCAAAAGGTATTATTAATGGCATGACTCATCCAAGTTCGAAATATAGAGGAAGAGTAACTCCCATGGAAGAAGAAGATGCAATTTGGAGCTAGTGAGACACTTGGGCTAGATTCCCTAGCTCTATGACAACAATGATGAAGATGCTATGACACCTATGACACAAATCAGACCTGAAGGCTGACATATGACATATATGACATGTCAAGGATAAAACTATACTACAAGATGGCTCTCAAGGGTGTTAGGTCAGCTAATATGCTTCCACGTGTGATTTGGTGGAAGTGGGAGACTAGGAATGTTGTACAAGTGGCGTTCTTTGGAATCTCTTCCCAACTTGAGTTGGCATGAGTCTCTTGGAAGGAATTCGACCATGGAGGACATTAGAAATTTATAAATTTCAATAAAAAAGAATGAAACGAGCTTTTGATCATTTGTAGAATTTGCAATTGCATTTGTGAAGATGGAGAGCTAGTGGATGACTAGTTTCTTGACTTAGCCAATTTCGAGGGTGAAGATTCCCATCCAATTTGGTAATTGGAAAGGCCATTTAGAACTTTCATTTGGAGATTTAATGGAGTCTTTATTTGCAGGTGTAAGATACAGGGGAGCTCATGGTTTCTTCTATTGCATCTCACTCCTTCAACCATTTCCAGTTTTGATGGCATATTTTTGATCCTTGAGGGAGGGCATTTTTGTGAGCTATTTTACTCTTTGGGGGAGCTTATAGTGCCCCATTTATTTTTTAATATGAATTAAATACTTTTTTATTCATCTCCAGAAAGTTTTAGGTCGAAATTCCAAGTAAAAATGTATAAATCTCAATTTCAATGAAAGAACAATGCCATTTCCCCACTACCTTGTGTGAATCAATGTAATGCTGATGATTTCGAATGAATGGATGATTATATGATATATTTGTGATAAATATACTACCATGTATGTCTTATAAAAGTTTCATGTACTGTACTTGAGCATTTGAAGTATTATTACTCAGTTTAATTGCATTGGGAGAAGAAATAGTGCCATTTCCCCAAGGGTCGAATTAGTGATTTTTGCAGTTGAATGGGAGAGGGTTGGAACAGATACAATAATAAATTAATGGTGCACATGAGACCTTAATAAAATAATTAATACATTCCCTACCTCTTTCAGAAATTTGAGTGGGTTTGAAGGAATTTGGGAAGCCATTTTCAGTACTTACCCTAGGGGGATTTGAACCCCAAATTACTAGTAAAATTGCATACTTGGTCCAGAATATTAAGATAGTTTTTAGAGGTATTTTGGTGGACATATTTCATCCCTGAACATCATATTCAAGTACTAATACCATTCATACACCTTCCTTGAATATTTGAAGGCATTTGGAGTCAATTTGAGACCTAGAGACCAATACTAGTCAAAGGGAAATTACTAGTAAAGTTACCTACATTGACAAGAATTGAAAGAGGATTTGCATAAGTATTTTAAAGGTCCAAAGGAATCCTTTAAAAACATATTTATGATCCAATATCATTCATATACCTTCTCAGAATATTTGGGATCATTTGGGGCAAATTTGGTACCTAGAGATCAAAACTAGTCAAAGGTCAAACTAGGGAAAAAAAATGGAAAATTGCCATTTTAATAAAATTCTTAACAAGGGACATTACATTCAGGTACCTCAGAATATGCTTTACAGCAATCAAGTGAACATGTATAGGATCCGTCAGGAACTGACTCAAAGTGTTCACCACAAAGAAAATATTTGGTCTCGTGTTTGTCAGGTACATCAAGGACCTAATCATATGATGATACATCATGGCATCAACCAACTCTGATGAAGCATCACTCAATAGATTCAGGTTCGATTCCATAGGTGTGGCCATGTCCTTGCAGTCCATCATACCGAACCACTTCAGGATCTCTACTGCATACTTCCCTTGTCCAAGGAAGATTCCATCTGCACTTTGCCACACCTCCATACCTAGAAAGTAATGCATCATACCCAAGTACTTCATCTTGAACTCGGCAGCAAGATTCCTCTTCGTGTCGAAAATCAACCTATCCTCACCTATCACAAACAGGTCATCCACATACAGTGGGAGTATCACTGGATTACCTTCCGCAACCTTGTAGTAAAGGTTGGAATCCGCTTTACTCTTGGTAAAGTCCAAATTGGTTAAGAAGCTGTCAATCCTGCCATACCATGTTCTGGGTGATTGTTTCAAACTGTACAAGGCTTTCTTCAATTTGTACACATGTGACTCCTTGTCATGTGTCTCAAATCCAAGTGGCTACTCCACATACACTTCTTCTTCGACTACACCATTCAATAAAGCTGTCTTGACATCCATTTGTTGTATCTTCCACTTCATTACTGCATCCAGAGAAAGTACTGTTCTGATGGAAGTGTATTTGGCTACAGGTGCAAAAGTCTCTTCATAATATATCCTTTCTTTCTGGGAGAAGCCACGAGCCACAAACCTTGCCTTGTATTTCTCTATGCTACCATTTGCAGCATGCTTGATCTTGTAGATCCACTTGGAAGTCACAACATACTTCCCTTATGGTTTTGCGACCACATTCCATACATCATTCTTCATGATCGTCTGGTACTCCTTGATCATGGCATCCTTCCATTACTGCATCCCGGATCCTGGGAACTTGAGATTCTTATTTATCTTCAATAGGTAGTTTTCTGGATTTGTTGAGTCTTTGTCGCTTGTTCTTCGAAACAAGTCTCTCTTGTAGGTGATGGTACACAGTCTTTCCTACAAGACAAGTTCAATTGCATGATTAGAAACATCTCATAGATTTCAGAACAAATTATTACACATATATAAATATGTCATACAGTCATGCAATTATCTTATCCAATGCTTCAATACAACATTTATCCATATCCCGTAACTTTCTAGATGCCTTCCATCTCTACCAGAACATTGTTAAGAGTGTGCACAACTCCCAACATGTCAACAAAGAGGTTTCATTCTAGATAAGTAGCAATGGAATTGTGTACAGTACCATAGGCCACTTACCCATTACTTGTATATTAGTAGTATCTTGTTCATTAATGCAACTTTTCTAATATGCATAATATACATCCTAAATCTAGGAACATAAGTATGTACATGACTGAACAACATCATTAAAATAATCATATATACGAGAAATGACAATTCAAATACTTATCTTTGTTTGGTTTTTGCGTGGATTCCCTCTCAATGTTTGCTTCCTTGCAGGAACTACTGGAGTGTGCTCCCTCTTGATCTTTGCTTCCTAGATTATCTGTCCTTGAACTTATATCCATCTTGGACCACTATGCATGCTTAAGTGTGTACTAGTGTCATCATTGTGTCATCCTCAATATCTCATACATAATCATACATTCATTAGTATAATTTCAATACTATCAAAATATTATGATTCTAAATAATCTTAAACATGTATGGTCATGGTCATTTCATACACATTTAATTTATCACAATCGTTAGTATAGGGAGGACTTATTTTACTCATGCATATTCTTATTTGACCATAGGACTCTTCTAGTTTGTCATATCATTAATCAAACTAAGAAGCATAATATGCATAAACCCATGATTACTCAAACTTATAACTTCATGAATAATCATTATTAATCATACAAAAGTATATTTATATGAGATCCTAACACAAGGTAGGATTCGAACTTGATATAGGAAAAACATACTTGGATTATCATGTTTGCGAGTTATGTCTAACATACCCAAACAATGTCTTCTTTGTTTTCTTCAATGATTTATAAAACTTGTGTTAGTAACCTGCATATCTGATAAGTTTAAGCATTGTAGAACCAAATTATACATACCTCGTAAGTAGAGATTCTATGTGATCAATGGCTATGAATGAGGCATTGTCTTCATGTCAGCATGGTCATATGTTCTTGATCTAGAACTTGATTTGTCTTTCTTGATATACCTTTCATGTTAGTGGACAATATCATCCTCATACAACACCACAGTGCATTAGTACAATCATAAGTGTTATAACCCTAATCAATGAATGTCTTATATCATTCACATGCATTCACACTTTTACTAAGGTGATAAGACAAGTCTAAAATTGTACTAACCTCAATAATATGAAGACAAACTTAATCATGAACAGATTTCAAAACATACCTATATCTCCTCAAGTCATACCCGTCGGGATTGCTTGTAGTCTTCTTATTTAAGGCCTTAGCCTCATCTCCCTCTGAAACTAGAACTTATTCACTTATGTAGGTGTCCAATTCATTCTCTTCTAGGATTAACCCAATCCTATACACTTTGATTTGCTGGACTTGTAGCTGGCTAGGGTTTGATAGAGAAACCCTAAAAATCCAAACTTGGAATTTCAAACTTCTGTTTGGATAGGGAGATGCAGACGATTGAGGCGAGCAAGCTGGTGTGCTTCGATTTTGAAAACTCCAAAAATTGACCGGCAAGTTTCGAATCTGCAGCTTCTGTCAAATTCTGGTTTTCTGGTAAAAAACCTGAACTAGGGTTTGATAGAGCCTGAGGTTCTACCCAACCAAAAACTTCGATCTTGGTCTCTAAATTTTGATTTTTATGAGGATCATCCATCCGTGGTCTCAGATTCCAAGAATTCCAACTTTTGCAGAAACCCTAATTTCCTGCAGCAGTGACAAGCCAAGAATGAAAGTGCTTAGAATCCATTTATGTTTTGACAGAAATATATGCCATATTGTTTCTGATGTATCTCTGAAATTTTGGATCCTCAGGGTTTGAAACTTTGGCCTATGGTAGAATCACCTATCATCTTTCCAACCCCATAGATCTAACTTCAAATAGATTCTCCATGAGAGAGATATTCCAAGTGTCGCAACATGACCTGTTTATGGGATGAAACAACATAGTGAACTTGTACGGAGTGCCACGTGTCACTGTTTCAACTTCGGACTCTGAAACATGGACCTGTAAAAACTACAATCCGTGCCCTAACTACCACTTTTTATGGAATTCTATTTGGAGCTTCCTATCCCGAGATATGACCTCTGTTCCTAGGTCACCTGTTTAGGGATGCATTCTGGAAGAGGCGAAAACCCTAACTTGTATGAATAATATCTCACAAAGTACAATGAATCTAGGGATGATATTCTGACACATGGTACATGAAAATTTCATCTTATTCTTGTAAAAGTTTTAGATCCTGAACCTTTGCCAAAACTTATTTATAGCGAAAGTTCCATGATGACTAGTTTTTACTATATCAAGCCCTAGCTTCCAATTTGTTGCAAGTGCAATAAGTGTCATAAATGCCATACAATGACTTCCTTCAGGCTAGATATGATACCATGTTAGTTTTTCATCATTTAATTCATTATGATCTAGGATCTTAACTGAGAGAACAACATGTACAACATATCAAACATAAGAGATAAGAGACACAAAGCATTTCACCAGGGAAACCAAGAAGGTGAAAAACCCCGCAACTTCCTCAGAGATAGAATGAGCACCAATACAAAGATCACAAATATCAAACCCAAAAGATAGATGTCTCTAGCATCTACTCCTCCTCCACTTGAGCACACTTTTCTCTCTCAACTATGCGAGTTGAATGAGTGAGTGAATGAATAGAATGAGAGAGTCACACTCTCTATTTATACAATGACTTGACCTGCCTTTAACTCTCACTGGGCCGACCTCCCTTAGGAGAGTCTAATAACCCATTAACACTTGTCACTAGGATGACCCCACTATGGTTTTCTAATAACCCTTTAACCCATACTGGGACGACCCCTCTAAGGTGGTCTAATAACCCATCAAATATAAGTTACGACACTTAAAATGTAACTTGCGACACTTGCAAATACAAATGACGACACTTCCAATCAGAGGAATAAGACATTTCCGTTGGGGATACAACAAAGTACAAATGTAATACATACAATATACAAGTGAATATATTTCGAAGTTACAAATACATCAACACTCATGAGGCAAGTACTCAAGGAATCCTGATTTCCATTCTTTCCATTTCATTTGTTTCTTAATTTTAGCCATGGTGCGTACTAATTTCTGCTTGATTCTCAGAGCCTCAGCCTCAATTTCCCCCATCCTTGATATCATTATCTTCATCTTGTAGACTCCCTTGGTGATAAACTCTTGTGAAGGATAGATCTTCTTCTGAATGTCACATGCTTTCTCATGAAAAGGAGTCAAGTCTTGCTTCTTATTCTTCACAAGTTCCAGTTGTTTCATCATAAAATCCTTTCCCTTTATCAATTCCTCCAACTGAACCTTCAAGTCTTCAACCTACTGCCTTTTGTCTGCCTCTCTTTTCTATAATTCATTGATGCAAGTTTCCAGCTTATTTTTATCACCTTCCGTAATCATTAACTGCACAATCAATAAGTCATTTTCTACTTCCAAATTCTGGTATTCTTCCACTATCCTTTCCTTCTCAGATAGAATGGTGTCATGTTTCCTTTTTAGTTCTATTCCTTCTCCCCGTATTTTCACCAAATTAACTTTCAACCTGATCATTTTCTCCTTCTTTCTCTCCACGTTGCTCATCAACTTGTCAACATTGTCTGCACTTGCTTGCGCAATAGCTACGTTGACAGATGCCAGAAGCTTAGGGTCCCATTGGGTACGCTCTAAGATTGTGCTTTCCTAAATAGTAACAACATCGGCGTGGGATGATAATTTCAGTCTCTTTTCCGACCTCTTCATGATAGTCTTTCTTTTTGAGTAAAAAAATATTGTGTCTAATCTGGCTACCGTATGCTGTTTTGATGGGGTGAACAGGGTGAGACCGAGCTCCTGAAGTGGGAAGTGTCCTCTGGTGATTATCTCCAGTGGGTCTGTGTCCATATCTTGCACATCCAGGCTTCTCTTTTCCAAAGATTCCTTGGAATTTTCTTCCTTCTCCTTTTTCTTTCAGTCTCTTCTTTCTGAATTTTTTCAGCTTCTTCCTTCTGAATTATTTAGGCCTCTTCCAATAGCTTCTTCTCAGCTTCTGCTACATGCAACCTTATGACTTCATCCTTTTGTTTCCTTTTTCTTTCTTCTTTGAGATTCGTCTCTATTTCCCTCTGCTATTCTTCAACAAATTCTTTTTCCTGCCTCTCGACCTCTTCTTTAAGCTTCCTTTCTGCTTCCTGTAGTTGTTATTGTAACTCTATTTCTTTTGTAGCTTTTGCAGTAGCTCTAGAAATACCCCCACTTTTGGGATGAAAAAACTTGCTTAGGTCGGTCATGTTTCTTGCGTTCCGATACACTTCTTCATATTTGTCGAAGTGATTAGCATATTCAAAGGTGATTTTGCAGGAAGCACAATGCTGAGCGACCTTATCCAAGCTATCGTTCCTCCTAAAAATATTTGTCCCAAAACGAAAAGCCTCTAAATATTTGACAAAATCCTCGGCCCCTTTTTCCTTGGGTAATTTAGATGTGCCAATGGTGAACGGAGGTGATGGGAAAGAAGCCTTCTTCTTGTCATGAAGATAACTCCCAACCCCATTGATGAAAAATTTCCTTACGACCTCTTTGTGCACAACAAAATCAGTAGCATAGTAAGGCATAAAAGAAGGGGGTTGAGTTCCCCCATACATCCTAATATAGTTTCCTTCCATAGAGAAATAATAATCTCCATATTCCTCAATAAATGGAAGAGCATTCTCGGACAGACAACTTGGTTCTTCTTTGAAAACTAGCTGGTATAGTTGCATGATTAATCTTTCACAAATCAGTTTGTAGTGACTCGCATATTTGTGAGCCCATGTCATCTGATAAGCCACATGGAGGGGTGATTTGTCCTGACTCCAAACACATCCCAAATCAGGCAAAGGGTTTCTGATTAATATGTATTCTAAGAGATAAGAAGACATGACAAATTCATCTTTTTTCTATGTCAGTACTCCTTGCGCTACAACAATGTGTGACACCATACTCTAAGAAATGATGTCGGCCCAGTTGAAAATCTTACCATGTGTGGCAATGTGGTACATCACTAGTACCCAACTGAGTTTATATGTACTTCCACTCGCCAAGCCAAAAACTTGGCTTAACATCAGGGTTATAATTCTATATGGGGTCCTTAAATATTGACCATCATATTCTCCACTAGCCCTTGGTCTCAATTGTCTTTCAGGGACTGTCATCTTATTAGCAAACTCAAAATGATCCATTTTGGCCTCTACTATCCAGTTGTCGGTCATCATGATTTTAGGGGAAGGAAACTTGTAGGTTGCAGTTATGTGAAGTGGATGGAAGGATGCAAGCCCTTCTCCTTTGATATCTGAAATGATCCTGGTGTTAACCTCTACATGAGGAAAAATCCACCCGATAACCTCTGAGCATGGGAATAATTTACGGGCATGTGGCCGCCTTATGGAGGCCGAACTTCTTTATGTTCTGTTAAACCATTAACTCTTCAATGGAAGCATCGGGAAAATTTCCATCTCTGATAGCTCTGTATAATTCGCCCCATTGGAATTCTGGAGTGCCTCCTGTCACGACTTTAGTATCTCCGAACAACATTGTCTCTAACGAGGTATCCAATAATATCTCAACGTTTGAGTCTGATTCAACTAACTTGGATTTTTGCTTGGAAGACCGCTTATGCATAAGTATGATGAGGCACAAGATGGAAAAATGAGGGAACAAATTATTCATAAAAAATTTAGTATCCATGGTACAGTAAATGAGCAGAATTGAAATAATGTTTAAATTCTATGAGTGTTTTTTGACCTTTTAAATTGCAATGAAGCTTCTGACTACAAAACTATTTATATCAAAATTGAACTTTAGGGTGAAAGACGAACTTAAATTTCTTTGCTTGATGCACAAACATTTATAGAAAGAAAAATGCATCTACAGAAAGTACAAACAGTCAAGCAAAATATGATTTTCATGTTGACAAAAAGAGTTATTAAGGTTTGAAAAAGGTCCCACGGATGTGCATAAACGTGAAAGCGGGGTGTGACTGGACAAGCAGAAACGTTCTGTCACATCTTTAACCAAGTGTCTCTTCAGTTTTAAAACCCCACTCAAAAGGAAAAAATGCCTTCTCCTTTAACCATAACATAATTTGACTAGCGCATCCAGCTTAACACTGCGACATAGCAATAAGTGGGTGCTGTGTGGGTTTTGGAGATGAAAAGCTACTAATGACCAAATGCGGAAGCTCTAAACCTTTGCATGGACTAGACCGGTTAACTTGTGCCACTAATGTTTGGTTGTTAGATGCCTGAACCCTTTCTGGAGGTAATCCCTACAACGACCAAAGAACCTGGTAAAACGTAGAATACAATAGCCGCGATCGACTCCACTGGTTATTACACATACTCATGCTGACCAAAGAAGGTGCATAGGCTACGACGAGTGACTGGGTTAAAATTTATGGTGGGTAAATCTAAGTGGGAAACTTAGCTGGTTACGACGGCCCTATGCGAAAAGAGAGACGGCTCTAAGTCTGAATTAGATGACGTTCCCCCTTTACCCTAAAAACAAAGAAACTAGTAGGCAAATCCGCCCCCCTTTTCAAAATAAATTTTAAAAAACCCAAAACGAAATAGGGATCGATGCTTCCTACCTGTCACTGGCGGAAAGGCTAGGCTGATGAGTGAGCTTCGCGTTGATATCTTACTTGGAATCCTCTGACTGGAGGTAGATCAAGATGCTTTAATGATGTTCTTCTCCGACCTTTGTTTTTTTGCAAATAATGACCCATAAAATCCCTTGGTATATATAAACAAATAAACCCTTGTAATGAATGCTAACGGGGTTGGTGGGTGGGTTCATTTAATGAATTTATCCGTTGGCTGTAATGACCCCCCCACATTGAATTGCGACCCATCTACTAAAACGAACCCTCTCTGACCATTTCGGCGATTTTTCCTCAGTCGCTGCGAAATAGTCAGAGTGCTTCCTCCAAAAGCTCCGAAACGGTCGACGAAATTTGTTAAGAAACTATGACCGAAGGCAGGAAACTTTCCCAAGTGTAACGAAAAGGGCCGACGATGAAAAATTTAGTCGAATTCAAATGGTTGGTGAGTTTTGGCCAGGCCACAGCGAAACGGTCGGTGATTTTTACCTACCTGCGGCGACACGGTCAATGGGTTTTGTCCAAACCATGACGAATTCTCTTGGCGAAGAATTCTTTGGATGGAGTGAAACGGTTGGGGCGTTCAGGCCATAAGGAAACAAAACGGCTGACGGCTTTGCCCAATCGGCGGTGAAACGTCGAAGAGAAAATGTCTAAAAAGTTGCGATAAAGACAGGGGTAGACTCGTCAAAATGCAGCAACATGATCGGTGTGGAATCAATAAAACTCAGCAACCGATTGACGCTAACTCGCTGAAAATATCTGAAACGTTGACACAGTTTGACTAGATCGCTATGATCTGGTCGGCGTGAACTCATCAAAAGACAACGACTATTTCGGCAAAAAAAAAACCTGAGTTGCGCCTTAGTTGAAAAAAAACTTGTTCTTCGAACTTTTCAAGGGAAAAAAACTAAGTTTCAAAGGGGACCGTTCTAAGGAGAAAAAAATCTAGAAAATAGAGGAGGGCCCTACAATTGTTTTGAAAATTTTGGGGAAATGGTTGCAGCAACAATAATTTAAATTATGAAAATCAACACATAATCTTTTATCTCTTGATTTCTTCCTTACTGGACTTAGATTTGATACTCATTCGGAGTGTCAGAATGTGGAAATAATCTTAGTGTCCAACAACTTCTTCAACTCCTTTTGGATTAAGGGTTCCAACAGAGGATGCATATTTCTGAGCTGTTGCTGAAGTGGATTCACCCCTGTTTTAATGGGTATCACATGCTGTATGATGCAGGGATCATAAGTCTTTAAATCTTCATACGTCCATGCGAAAAATCCTTGTACTGTTGAAACAACTTGATGAACTTGTGCCTTTCTCCAGGTGAACAACATTTACCTAGATTGACATACTTAGGTTCCGCTTCTGTTCCTAAATTCACCAACTCATACTACATCATAGAATTGTTCGTCATGGAATTGGCTAGTTTACGAAATTTATTTTGCATATCAAACATTATTTCAAGAGTTCTAACCCCTTTCGACATGAAATTTCCCTTGACCACATCCTTGTTCTGCAAATCTAATTGGTGTTCTTCTTCATCAATTATAGATTCTTTGAAAGCCTCTTCATTTGTCAGGAAACTGATGATTTGTTCATCATCAAATGAACTTAGATTTGTGACATTATCAGGTACGGATGGCCTGAAAATCAATTCAATAGAGCACTTGTTATTCGTTGGCACTAATCTATAAGCAGAAGTAGCTAATAAATCAGCTGCAACATTTTGCAATCTGAGAACAACATTTATGTTAAAAGAATCAAATTGTGAAATCAAATTCCAGACTTCAGATTGATATCCTTTTAAATGTGGGGACAGACAATGAATAGTATTTCTAATTTGTCTGACAACTATTTCAGAATCACCAAAAACTTTCAAATCTATGGCTCTTTTCAGGCCTTGGATTGGAACTTCATATTCAATAGTGTTATTTGTACATTCAAACTCTAGCCTACAAGAGAGAAAATGTTTCTTTCTTTCGGGGTCAATAAAAACACAACCGACGCCCGATCCCTCTTGTGTCTTGGAACCATCAAAGTACACAACCCAAAAATTATCCTCTAAAACTAATTGGTTAGCAGTATCTCCAAAGTTAGCAACTAAGTCTACTATGTTACAATCAATTTCATCAGTCCGTGAGAATTGAAGGAGATCAGACTATGTGTCTGATTCATGACTGGCTTCTTCCGCTTGATAATTTCCTTGCTCAAGCTCTAAGAAGTAATTCCCTAAAACCAAATATGAAACATTCACAGGGTCATTCTTTTCTTCAAGCTGAGTTACATTTTGTTTCATATGAGGCTCTCTCAGTACCTTGATTTGATTTTGCTTGTTCTGATGTGGTAACCACAAGTGAGACAAATCTGTTGCAAAATAACCATTTAGTTTCGTAGACCAGTCCCTGCTCAGTATTAAACCATAAGCTTCAGGTATATCCACTACCATGATATCTAAATTGACATACCCTCGGGTCTGCAAATAATCTGGTAAGTACATCTTTCATCTCCCATATGACTTTAACGACATACCTGTCCAATTGTATGACCTGGGAAGGAGACGGTATTGGTTGCCCATTTATTTTATTATAGATGGATAGTGGCATAACATTGGATAAAGCTCTAGAATCTACCAAACAATTATGTACATTGTGATTGAAAATTTCAAAGGTTAACAAGAAAGGCAGAGTCTGAGATTTTGATTTACCACCGATGCTTGCTTCGTTTATCTCTGTATCTGACTCAACGATGTCTATAGAACTGCTTGATTGTGGGTCAAAAGCTTCTAGTAATTTTTGCCTATGTTGGGGGAGATTACATAATTCAAACAAAGATATGATTTCTTTAGTCTTCTTGACGTTTTCCACAATGTCATACCCCATTTTGTATTCTTCTATGCTTTTCCCACCATTTCCTGGCTTGTTAACTATGGCCTTTGCTTCTTTATTTATTATTGGGCTTGCATCTTTCACAATTTCAGAATTTATTTTGGGTTGAGGCTGAGTGATGCCAATACTCCTTTTCGGAGCTTCTTTTGTGGTCTTTACCTTAGGAAACATCATGCTTTGATATTCAACTGGTCCTTTACTTCTAGTGGTAATATTCACTTATGACACTTGGACTTCTTCACCCGGTTCTTCTTCATTCAACCCCAAAGTAGGTGCCCAATCCCATAACACCATTTTGGTCTCCTTAGTTGGCTCTTTGTGTTCTTTTGTTTGATCTTCTTCCACCTCTTCTTGATCTGTCAATTGTGTATCTAACAATTGATTCATTACTAACACCATTGAGTTTATCCACTGTGGGCAGTTTTTTTCAGAGTGATGCTCTTGGTGAAAAGTACAAAAATGTTCCATGCCAATCTCATTTAAATTTAGGATAGTAGAATTAGTTATAGGTGGTAGAGACTGTCCACTTTCTTCTCTTTTCTTGTAGAAGGGCTTAAATGGTTTTCTAGATGTACTAGCTCCCTTTTGTTTTTCTAAGTCCACTACCTTGTTTGATAATTTCTGTACCATCTTAACCACGTTTTCTAGTTCATTTGAGGGTTCTTCTTTAGGTCTGGATAAAATCAAAGGATTCTTGCTGGCCATTGGTTTCACTTCCAATTCTAATGCATGTTTTGAAATTCTATCCAATTAAGATTCTACCTTCTTAGCTTCTTCATAATTTTCTATTAAACTTTCCTTAATTACCTTTTTAACAAACATGGCTATAGGTGGATACAGTGCTGTAGTATAATATTATACCAAGGATTCCTCAGCTAGTTTTGTTGCAACACTAAAATTGTTTAACAGGGTAGTGAATCTCTGATTGAACTCCTGAAACATTTCATTATTCTTGTGATTATTTTGATCTACAACAAGATCTAGGAGACTTAGAGAACCTCACAAAATTGAATTACATGCAAAAACCAACAAAAAATATTGAAAGAAGACAAATTTACACACACAATGTGAACTAAAACTTGGTATTATCAGACTGTCTAACATGTGAATATGTTTAGAACAATTTATATTACATTTGGAGAAATTCGTGAGGCTTAGGAAGCCCAAAATGAGTGTACATTGCTAATTGGCCAAATTGGCCTCAATCCCCTCTAGGTGGGTCCAATTCAATCCAACTCAACCAAAATGGTCATGAATTTTTGTGTGAACGTGGCTGAGGCATGCTGGATCAATAATGGGTCATAGTCATGCGTGGGTGAGCAAAATAAGGTGAGTGGGAGGTCCAAGGAGGCATTAAATGCTCAAATCTAGCCAAAATTGGGCCAAATCCACCCAAGCGCTCCAAGTCAACAACTACTCCCCATTTCAAGGAAGGAGAGAACTCCAACATTAAATGAGGGTGCACTTGTGGACAAATGTGGAGTTTGACTTAGCCGGGTTTCTCAAAATAGGTGTGAACACTCCTCATATGTGGTTATTTTCCCAATTAAAGCTACCTAAGTCCATACCATAGTGTAATAATGCATACAAGGCAATAAAATTGACTAAGGCTATGAACCAAGGTACTAAGTGTTGGATTACTATTCTAACACTTCTCCATCCTCATAGAGAACAATTCTTTCATGAGTATGGCAACGATATTTTGATTTCCAAATTTGTTTAAAAAACATTTTTCAAAACCGTCCCAATCCGCTATAGAATTAACTTGTAAACTGAAGTACCAAGAAGATTCACTGGGTTCAAATGTGTAAGGAAAAAGTCTACATGCCACATCTTCATGTTATACATTCAAAATATTTAGAGCCAAGTAAAAACTCTTCAAGTGATATTCAGCAGAAATGCCTTTTCCAGGATCAAACTTGGGAAGCACCCATTCTAGATGTTTGGGCAAATCGTGCAATGATGCAACCAAATTAAGCAATCCCCTGGATCTCCAAGCAGGTACATTTATAGCCATAATTCGTAGTGGAGAATGAGGTGGTGAATGTGGTGGAGAATGTGGTGGTGTATCAAGAATTTCCTGAGTTGGAGGAGATTCGGGTCTCAACTGGTCAAAACGATTTGTGATTTCTTGAAAAGATAAATCCAACAATTCTTCCAAATTCTCTACAAGCACCGAATCTCTGGTGTATTGGGTTTCTTTCTTAGGAACGCGCCTTCTAGGCAATGTGGGAATTACGTTTAACCCCCCAAGTTTCCTCACGTAGGAGCATGTATGTCTCTGGAATTGGTCTACCTCCTTGAATGGGACAACGTATAAAGGTTCTTGGTGTTCACCTCCAGAGCTGAGGTTTTCTTGATCTTTTGGTTCCATAATGAAATATTTTGGTATAGCTGTTCCACGTGGGTTTCCAAAGGGATCTTTCCATATGAATGGATCTCCTCTTCCAGCCATGCACTGGCGACCCTCCTTCAAGCTCCAAAAACTGTTGATGCCCCGAAAATTTACTGCACCAACAATGGGGATTCTCCCCGATAAGCAAGCCCAATTAGATTGGTCACTGTTTGGTGTGGAGAATCCGTCCGGTTAACGGTCCTGCTACCGTATGTGCAATTGTTTAAGTTCTTTACCGGTTTCGGCCCGATTCATCGTTTATGTAATTTTATCTTTAATTATGAGATGCAAGTGCCCTAATTAAATGCATATAATTGACAGACAAAAACCACACTAGTGATGTGCAGGTTCTTATCTCTCGTCTTACCGCTCCTGCCTTATCAATTATCCGTTTCTTCCTACACTAAGCTAACTATCCTATCCCTGCAGGGAGCAAGTTTGAATTAAGAGTAATATACTATAAATGTAAATACAAGTCTAACATATAGTTGTTTCAATACAACATTCACATTTATAACAGAAAGAATACAAAATATAGCTCTGATATAATTAAAACAATTATTACTCATTTACACATAAACATTTGCATAGAAAGTAAAATCATTCATCACCCATGAACTAGTTCAAGAAAGAATGATCTCACTATATGAGTTATAGATGCAAGAAGAAGTAGTTCCACATTAAGCATTCCACACATTCTAGGAAAAAATATCTATCCAACTTTCCCCAGCAAACAGATACTTCTTATTTAGCAGAAAAATAGTTCTCTTACAAAAATGGTCCAGCTCTATTGTGCTAGCAACAAGTCCCCTCATATGTATTCTACTCCTCTATTTATTTACAAGAAGGTTTGTCCTCTAGTGACTCTTCGTTTACCCTAACCCTAGGGATTCCCAAAATTTTGTCTTTTAGTGTTTGTACAAAGAAAATACAAATATTAACTTCCAGCTAGCCTTTCCAAATCAGAAATGTATTTGGCCCACATGTCAGTTTCATCAGAAATAATATTACTTTGCATGAGGTCTACCATCTTCAAAGTGATCTCATGATTATATAGTTCTGCTTCTACACTCTTTACTCCTTCAGCCATTTCGTTGTAGTTGTGTTCTAAAAAGTAAGCATTAATGGAATCTTTCCCAATGAAATGATGAAGGTCTTCTCCTGTTACCACGTCCAGCTTCTGAATGTAGTTCATATCATCACTTAGCATGTTCTGCAACTCTGATTGGTGCTGGTCCCTATCAAAAAATTCTTCCATAGTTAGAGGCATAACCAGCTGACACTTTTCATGGATTTGACGAATTTTCTGGTAAAAGTCTATACACTTATCGTTAGCTTTTAGAATCTTATTATTAATCCGTAGACCAGCTATTCTACATAATTCAAGGAGGCCTAAGTCCAGATTCGAATCTGCAGTGGTCTTGTGAGGCAAGTATTAAGGGAATCCTAGTTTCTCTTCTCTCCATTTCATTTGCTTCTTAATCTCAACCATGGTGCGTACTAATTTCTGCTTGATTCTCAGATCCTCAACATCAATTTCCCCCATCCTTGATATCATTATCTTCATCTTGCAGATTTCCTCGGTGATAAGTTCTTGTGAATGATATATCTTCTTCTGAATATCACAAAAGGAGTCAAGTCTTTCTTCTTATTGTTCACAAGTTCCAGTTGTTCCATCATAAACTCCTTTTCCTTTATCAATTACTCCAACTGAACCTTCAAGTCCTCAACCTACTGCCTGTTGTCTGCCTTTCTTTTCTCTGATTCATTGATGCGAGTTTCCAGGTCTTTTTTCTCGTCTTCCGTAATCATTAACTTCACAGTCAGTGCGTCCTTTTCTGCTTCCAAATTTTGGTATTCTTCCACTATCCTTTGCTTCTCGGATAGAATGGCGTCATGTTTCCTTTTTAGTTCTATTCCTTCTCCCCGTATTTTCACCAAATTATCTTTCAACATGAGCATTTTCTCTTTCTTTCTCTCCACATCGGTCATCAACTTTTCAAAATTGTCTGCACTTGCTTGTGCAACAACTACGTTGACATATGCCATGAGCTTAGGGTCCCTGTGGGTACCCCCTCTAAGATTGTGCTTTCCTGAATAGTAACAACATTGGCGTGGGCTGGTAATTTCAGTATCTTTTCCGACCTCTTCATGATAGTATTTCTTTTTGAGTCAAAAAATATTGTGTCTAATCTGGATACCGTATTTTGTTTTGATGGGGTGAATGGGGTGAGACCGAGCTCCTGAAGTGGGAAGTGTCCTCCGGTGATTATCTCTGGTGGGTGTGTGTCCATATCTTGCACATTTGAGCTTCTCTTTTCCACAACTTCCTTGGAATTTTCTTCCTCCTCCTTTTACTTTTGTTGTTCGACTGCTTCTCCATCCGCTTTTTCTCTCATTTCTTGCAACCTTGCAACTTCTTCTTTCTGGATCCTTTCAGTCTCTTCCCTTCGGAGTCTTTCAGTCTCTTCCCTTCGGAGTCTTTCAGTCTCTTATTTCTGAATTTTTTCGGCTTCTTCCTTCTAAATTCTTTCGACCTCTTCCAATAGCTTCTTCTCAGCTTCTGCTACCTGCAACCTTATGCCTTCATCCTTTTGTTTCCTTTCTGTTTCTTCTTTGAGCTTCCTCTCGATTTCCCTCTACTATTCTTTAGCAGCTTCTTTTTCCTCCCTCTCGACCTCTTATTTAAGCTTCCTTTCTGCTTCCTATAGTTGTTTCTATAAATCTACTTCTTTTGTAGCTTTGGCAGCAGCTCTGGAACTACCCCCGGTTTTGGGACGAAAACGCTTGTTTATCTCGGCCATGTTTCTTACATTCCGATACACTTCTTCATATTTGTGGAAGTGATTAGCATATTCAAAGGAAATTTTGCAGGAAGCACAATGCTGAGCGACCTTATCCATGTTATCGTTCCTCCTAAAAATCTTCGTCCCAAAATAAAAAGCCTCTAAATATTTGACAAAATCCTCGGCCCCTTTTTCCTTGGGGAATTTATATGCGCCGATGGTGAACGATAGTGATGGGAAAGAAGCTTTCTTCTTTTCATGAAGATAACTCCCAACCCCATTGATGAAAAATTGCCTTACGACCTATTTGTGAGCAAAAAAATTAGTATCATGCCGAGGAAACAAAGAAGGGGGTTGAGTTCCCCCATACATCCTAATATAGGTGCCTTCCGCGGAGAAATAATAATCTCCATATTCCTCAATAACTGGCAGAGCATTCTCGGACATACAACTTGGTTCTTCTTTGAAAACTAGCCGGTATAGTGGCATGATTAAACTTTCACAAATCAGTTTGTAGTGACTCGCGTATTTGTGATCCCATGTCACCTGATAAGACACATGGAGGGGTGATTTGGCCTGACTCCAAACACATCCCAAATCAGGGAAAGGGTTTCTGATCAATATGTAGTCTAAGAGATAAGAAGACATGAAAAATTCAGCTTTTTTCTGTGTTAGTCCTCCCTGTGCTGCAACAATGTGTGACACCATACTCTCAGAAATGATGTTGGCCCAGTTGAAAATTGAACCATGTGTGGCAATGTGGTACATCATTGGTACCCAACTGAGTTTATATGTAATTCCGATCGCCAAGCCAAAAACCCGGCTTAACATCAGGGCTATAATTCTATATGGGGTCCTTAAATATTAACTATCGTATTCTCCACTAGCCCTTGGTATCAATTGTTTTTCAGGGACTGTTATCTTCTTAGCATACTCAAAATGATCCATTTTGGCGTCTACTATCCAGTCGTTGGTCATCATGATTTTAGGGGAAGGAAACTTGTGTTGAGCCCGAAATTGGCCCTTTTTGATCACCATTTATCATCTTCCCTTACCTTGTCTTACACCAATTACCTTGGCAATTCGATTTATTGTCCTTATATTATTCCCCAAATTACCAAGGTATGGCCGATTATTGTTTTATTGTATTAATACTTATGATTGTGATGATTAAAGCTGTGCATCTCTTAATTTGTGCTAACATGATGCGATTTATGAAGGTAGTGAGACAAATAGACTGCAGGAAGATCGGAGCTGAACAAGTCATGAAGGAAGGGACGTTCATTGCTCGTAGAAGGTTCCTTGGGGCTCGAATCATCAATCAAGGCATAGTCGTGACAGGGCAGCTGTAACAGAAATTGCTATCTTAAGTATGTCGCTGCTCGAGTCCAGCTGTGAGCTGGAAGGACCGTCTCTCTTGGGGCAATTAATAACTCTCTCATATTTGGATATTTCAGTTCTGCCACGCATTGTAACAGTTAGATTATTTAGGGCGCCTGAAGATCAGAGATCTTCATGGCTGCCCAATTATAGGATTAGATGTTGCAAGTTGTATGTATAAATATGGGGAGTTGCCTCGACCGAGGGGTGGAACATCAAAAAATTAAATTATTTTGTATTAGCAGCCAAGCCAAACTGTGTACTCATTCTTCTGTTAATATAAGGGGTTACTTCTGAGTTAAGAAGAGTGTTGTTCAACCAGCGTCTCTGTGTGAAGGCTGGGCCCGTCTTCCACAGAGATTGCTGAGTTAAATTAGGATTTCATCTTTCTTGTTGTGTGATGTTTTGTTCTTTTTTTTTGTGCGCAGCAGCAATACTTGTTGTGTGGATTTTTCAGTAAAAGATTATAATTCTGTAAGATTGGTGAATGGTATAGAATATCAGTCGACTGAGTCAGGTTTACTTTACACATTTCAATTTCTGTTCACACTACCGTGTTCATCCTATGGTTGAGACGTGATCCCAGAAGTTCTTATAAATTAGCTTTCCTGTTATGTGTTGATTGATCTTTATTTCACAATTCAGTTTCTTAGAACAGTTGCTTCAGTTCCTTTCATTTGAATTTTAGAGTAATGTTCAGTTCATGTTTTATGATTTCCAGCTTGACCAGATTAGACAAGTGATTATTTTAGAATACGAATGAGATTTCCTTTCTGCAATTGTTGATTAGATCTGATATCATTTTCTTCCTGGTGCATAATAGAAAAGAATTATAGTATAGCAATTAGAAGGCATTTGGGATTGCATAGATTCTTGGGATGAATATGGATGATAGAAGGTAAAAGTATTCACTTCTAATGGTTTTGTGTTTAAGCATATATTGTGCACTTATCCTTTGAAATAAAAAGACTTTCTCGGGTTGACAATAAATTTCATATGCTCTGTATGTTTGATATTTAATTATCTGCAAATAGAGTGCTTGACATTTTGGCGCCGTTGCCGGGGAAGGATGAAAATTAAACACTAGTCATTAGTCGTATCTGATAATTGCTTTTAGTCAGTCTTTTTGGTTGTTTTTGAATTGATCTGCTTCGCATGAATACGAGGGGGGGTAAAACGCGATCACCTCCCAACCCCCAAAACCCCACAAATTACTAACAGTACAGGTGGTTCGGGTCGTGGTCGAGGTCCACCGCTGGGCAGAAGAACATTCATCGACGACCTTATTGACAAAACTGATTCAGCTGTCAGATCTCGTCAACGGGAGACTCCTATCAAAAGAGGCCCTGCTGATCCTGGAGCGCCAGCATCAGGATCTACAGTAGAAGATACAGGAGCAGCTGTGATTCCTGCATATACTCCTGCTAAAGAAGGAACAGATGATTCAGCTGTTGCAATTGAAGAATACGCAGCTGTTACAATTGAAGAATACGCAGCTGTTACAACTGAGGTAAGGAATAAAGAAACAAACGAAGGAGAAGATACAGAAGAAAAGATGAATAACAGAACTGAGAACGAAGAGGAAGAAGCAGTGGTACAATACTATCATGAAGATGATTCCCCGCCAGAAACTATGGCTACATTGCAATTCCCAATACAGCAGCTAGAGGGGACAGCTCCTATGAAAAACATCTCACCGTCGGTGTTACCCCGCTTCCATGGCAGGGCGGCAGAGGATCCAGATGAATTCCTTTTTGAATTCGATATCCTCTGTCGCAGCTATGATTATGTCACAGATGCTCAAAAGTTAAAGCTTTTTCCTGCCACCCTGAAGGACAATGCATTACGATGGTTCATGAGCCTTGGGGGAGGAACTGTTGCTAATTGGAATAAGTTGAAGCAAGTGTTCCTGGAAAAATATCAAGAATATTGCAACACTAGGGACAAAAGGGAGGAGTTATTCAAGATGGTACAGAAAGAGGATGAAAGCTTGGAGGATTTTGTAGAGAGGTTGCTGTACAATGTGCAGAGAGCTGGGCAGACGAACATGGGACTAGATGTGCTTAAGATAATCCTGCTTCGAGGGATCAGGGACGATTGTTTAGACATGCTAAATTTATTAGGAAAGGGAGATATCTCTAAAGAACCCTTTGAGACAATTGTGGAATTATGTAAGAGATACTCCAGGGGATCTTCTAGGCATAACGAGCAGAATAAACGAGATAAGCTGGAACGTGATGTCTTCGACAGAACTCAGAAGTCATCCAATGGGGGAGCTACACGGGCAGAGATAGGCAATCTTCTTGAAAATTTTAAAACAGAAATGATGAGCTCTATCTCTTCAGAGATTGATGTCTTGAAGGCCAAGCAAAGACAGGCAGTGGAGGATCTCACACTAGGTGTGTTTTGTCCCCGGTGTAGAAAGAATCATCCACTGAAAGAATGCCCTCTTGACAAAATACAAGTGTGTCAGCTGTGCGAGCTGAACCATGATATGAAAGAATGCCCCACATTGCCCCAAGTGAAGGCTGTTCTGCAGGCATCAACTCCAGAGGTGGATTCATCCTACTTCATTGCACAGAAGAAACCCTGGCAGCCCCGGAATCAAGGTATGTCTCCCGATTCATTTCCATTTTTGAATAATTTGAATA
The DNA here is from genome assembly GCA_027924585.1 of Larix kaempferi. Classification (NCBI taxonomy): domain Eukaryota; kingdom Viridiplantae; phylum Streptophyta; class Pinopsida; order Pinales; family Pinaceae; genus Larix; species Larix kaempferi. The sequence goes on along the minus strand of BSBM01000687.1, from coordinate 6,639,600 downwards.
ATTGGAATACTAATATGCAAAATGTGAATACACAATTCCCTTCAAATTATGCTCAGTGGAATTCCCCTCAACCTGCGATGCAAGGTTATAATTCATGGAGTCCTTGGACACAGCCACCTCATCAACCTACTTCATGGTCTCCTGGATGGAGGAACTTCCATCCTGGGAACCAGTTTCCTCAACCACCTCCACCTCAACAGTTACCGTATCCTCCATATCCTCAATTTCATCAATATCCTCAATACCCACCTCAGCAGTCGCAGCTGCAGCTGCAAAATAATCCTGTTCCTAACTTACCAATACGGCCTCAGCTGCCTACCCAACCCAACCCTAACCCAAATAATAAAGCAGTCCAGCAATTGGAAGCTCTCAATATGTCGGCCTACTCTCTTTCCCCTATACCGTGTAATGATATTCGCCTACGGTCTGGGAAGATAGTAGAACGTGTAATTTCAGAAAATATTCCACCATCTGTGCATGACAAAGAAGAGAGTTCCCAGCATCTATTTGATCCGGTTCCTAACACTGAAGGTGCCGAGCATCCCTCAGATGGGACGGCTGAAACATTAAACGATAAAGTGGATAACACGCAGCCTACCCAGCTGGTAAGGCAACCACCATAACCTGAGAGATTGATGCTGCCACAAAGGGGGGGGCAACCTCAGTTCAATCTCTTAGGAGAATTGAAGAACCTTTATGTTAAGATTCCCCTTTTACAAGCTCTTCAAGATGTACCTATTTATGCTAGAACTGTTCGGGACCTGTGCACTAAAAGACCGGGAAGGAAACCCAGAGATCCTCCTACTGTTCATGTCATAGGGAATTTATCTGCTTTAATGACTGGAAAAACCCCTATAACCAAGTATGAGGATCCCGGCAATCCTACTGTCACTGTACACATAGGACAAACGCAGATACCCAACGTACTAGTAGATTTAGGAGCTGCGATCAATGTTATAACAATGGAGACTGTAAAGAAGCTCGGATTCACCAATATTAGACTGACCCCTACTATCTTAGAATTGGAAGACAGATCCACCATCAGACCCGAAGGGATTTTGGACGACCTTGTTATTTCAGTAGACTCATGGGAATACCCTGCCGACTTTCTGGTGTTACAACCAAAATCACAGCTGGGGGGACACCCATTGATCTTGGGGAGGCCCTGGTTGGCTACAGCTGATGCTTGCATCAGCTGTCGATCAGGATCTATGACTATATCTGATGGTATGGAAACCAAAAACCTCACCCTGTACCCTCCAGCACGGCCGAGTCTAGAAGCTGAAACTTCCCTTTGGATAGAACAGGAAGAGGAGGAAGATGTTCAGCCATTACTAACAATAGGGAAGGCACTAACCTTCAAAAACGAAACAGAAGACGATGCCATTAATAATTTCATTAGCGAACCTGCTTCAGTAGACAAGGAAGTTTATCAACTCCTGAACAGTACCCTCGGTAAAGAAGAACAAGAACAGCTTACGGAGGAAGCACTAGTCAATGACACAAACATAATCCCAGTTTTGAAAAACTCGAGAAGCATTCCTATTGAGGTAGAGCCTGGAAGAACTTTGAACATCAATCCTGGTCTCTCCTCAGAAGAACAAAAGTGCCTAACCAATCTCTTGAAGGAACGTAAGGGGGCATTCGCCTGGGAGTATACAGACATGAAGGGTATTCCTTCTAGTCTGTGCACTCATCATATTTATATTAAAAATGACTCCCGGCCTGTATGTCAACCCCAACGACGCATGAACCCCAATCTGAGGGATATAGTGAAGGAAGAAATCCAGAAACTCTTGGAAGCAGGATTTATCTATCCTATCTCAGATAGTGAGTGGGTTTCCCCACTTGTAATTGTACCCAAGAAAAATGGTAAATGGAGAGTCTGTGTCGATTATAGGGAGCTGAACAAAGCTACACAAAAGGATCATTTTCCTCTGCCCTTTATTGACCAGGTACTTGATACCCTATCTGGGAAGAAGTTCTTCTCCTTCCTGGATGGGTTCAGTGGGTACAATCAAATTCAGATTGCTCCAGTGGATCAGGATAAGACCACCTTCACTTGCCCTTGGGGAACGTTCGCCTACAGGGTGCTTCCCTTTGGATTGTGCAATGCACCTGCAACGTTCCAAAGAGCTGTGATTGGCATATTTTCTGAATTGGTTAATGATAGCATGGAAGTTTTTATGGATGATTTTACTCCTTATGGCAGGGATTTTGAGGAAGCACTGGAAAATTTATAGAAAGTTTTAATTCGCTGTGAACAGGCTCGCCTCTCACTAAGCACTGAAAAATGCCACATGATGATGAGTGAGGGGGTGGTATTAGGACATTTCATCTCTACTGATGGTATTCAAGTGGATCCTTCAAAAATTAAGGTGATAAAAAATATACCAACTCCTTCAACTCAGAAAGAGGTGCGAAGTTTTCTGGGACATGCTGGGTATTACAGGAGATTCATAGAAAACTTCTCCAAACTTGCTTCTCCTTTGTTTTCATTGTTAATGAAGGACGCACAGTTTGTGTGGAGTGCAGCATGCCAGACAACATTTGATAAGCTTAAAGAGAAACTGTCCACAACCCCTATTTTAAGGGGACCTAATTGGACCATACCTTTCCACATTTCTTCAGACGCTTCTGATACTGCCATTGGAGCAGTACTAGGACAGCAGGATGGTCAAGTACCTTATGCTATTTATTATGTTAGTAAAAACTTGGCCCCTGCTGAACTAAACTATATTGTTACTGAAAAAGAATTCCTTGCTATTGTTTATTCTATTAATAAGTTTCGGCATTACATTACTGGGTATCCTACATTTGTGCATACTGACCACTCTGCCATTAAGTATTTAATGAACAAACCTGTCACTAATGCCAGAGTAACCAGGTGGATTTTAGTATTACAGGAATTTGATATTACTATTATAGATAAACCTGGAAAAGAAAATGTTGTTGCTGATTTTTTATCACGATTTACTAACAGTGATGACAGTTCACCTGTTGAGGATGCTTTCCCGGATGAACATTTATTCGCACTCTCAGCTCATTCACCCTGGTATGTAGACGTTGCTAATTATTTGGTTGCAGGGAAGCTTCCGCCACATATGTCTAAACGAGAGAAAAGAAAAATTATTCAGCAAAGTGCCAGGTATTGTTGGCTCAAAGGCCATCTCTTTTACACAGGACCTGATCTTGAGATTAGAAGATGTGTAAGGGAAGATGAGATCTTTCATATACTAAAGGCCTGTCATGATGAACCTTGCGGAGGACACTTTGCAGACAAAAGAACAGGGCATAAGGCGTTGCGGATGGGCTATTATTGGCCGACACTGTTCAGAGACGCTAAAAGATATGTTCAGTCCTGTGACAGCTTCCAAAGGATGGGCCAACCTAATAAGACAGATCAGATGCCTTTACAGCCCCAAGTGGTACTAGAACCGTTTGATAGATGGGCATTGGACTTTGTTGGTCCTATCAATCCTCCTTCCAAACAGAAGGTTTACATCTTGGTGTGTACAGATTACATGACTAAGTGGGTAGAAGCTGTAGCTTTGGCTAAGGAAAATGACCAGGCGGTGATTGATTTCCTGTACAGTGAAGTTTTTACCCGTTTTGGGGTACCAAAGGAAGTAGTTACCGATGGGGGACCATAATTTATTTCACACCAATTTGAATCCTTGCTCCGGAAGTATCATGTGCAGCACAAGATAGCTTCACCTTATCATCCCCAGGCCAATGGTCAGGTGGAAAGCACTAATAAAGTTATCGAAGCAATCCTTACTAAAACAGTTAAAAGCCATCGAAGGGATTGGGCTGACAGGCTTCCAGAAGCACTGTGGGCATATCGCACAACTTGGCGCAACACCACGGGCTTTTCTCCCTATGATCTGGTGTATGGAAAGAGTGCCATCTTTCCAATTGAATTTGAGATCAAGACCCTGAAAACAGCCATTGAAATGAACCTGGATGTAACAGAAGCCCAGAAAAGAAGATTGAATCAATTAAATGAATTGGATGAGAAACGGTTAGCTGCAGTAGACCAGACTGTGCTGCTTCAGCAACAGAGATCTAGTTGGCATGACCGATTCATCAAAAAGAAAATCTTCCGTGAAGGAGACTGGGCACTATTATACGACTCCAGATTCAAGAAGGATTTTAAAGGAAAATTACGCACAAGATGGCTGGGTCCATACTTGGTTGACAGGGTATTTGACAACGGCATTGTTCGCTTGGTTACCATTGATGAAAACCGTATACCATTACTTGCTAATGGCCACAGACCGTGACTGTATCGGAAGCCCATTTCGAAGGATGCATTCATTTCACAGATTGCTGCTGATCCAGACTATCAAATGGCACCAGAGCAGGAACTTTTCTCTACCTTTGCCAAACCTTAAACTGAAAATTGTATTTGCTGTACATAAATAATTTCTTGCTGTAGCGTATAGTTGTTGTTTTTTTTGCATTTGATCTCTTTGTTTGCTGTCGTCTTTCAAAAATTTTCAGGGAAGCGCCAGGAGAACGACCAGTTTGGGCCCGTTAAGGAAAATCTCCCTGTGCCGTCCTTGCTCTTAAAAATAAAAAATAAATAAAAAATAAATAAAAAATAAATAAAAAATAAAAAAATAAAAAAAATTAAAAAAAAAAAATAAAAAAAAAATAAAAAAATTTTCGACAGCTGCAACATATTTTCCGGCAGCTGCAACATATTTTTCGGCAGCTGCGACATATTTTCCGGCAGCTGTATATCCTTTTCCGGCAACCATATTCTCCTTTTCCTGGTAGCCATAATGCCCTTTTTCCGTCAGCCGTCAATCTTTCCCAACAGCTGCAATTTCGACAGCTGCAACATCGGCGGCTGCAACATCAGTGGCTGCAACATTAGCGGCTGCAACATCGGCGGCTGCAACATCGGCGGCTGCAACTCCAGTTTCTGCGGCTGCCACCTCATCTTCCCCATGGTTGCCACCTCATTCACCAGCTATTGCCACCTCATTTCCCACGGCTGCCATCTCATTTTCCGCAGCTGCCACTCCATTTCCCAGCCGCTGCCACTCCATTTACCAGCCACGACCATTTCACTTCCTGGTAGCCGTAATGTCCTTCTTCCGTCAGCCGTCAAATCTTTTCCGACAGCTGCAACTCTGGCAGCTGCAATTTCGGCGGCTGTAACTTCGGCGGCTGCAACATTGGAAGCTGCAACATCTTTTTCCCGCAGCCGCCACATCATTTCCCGGCGGCTGCCACCTTATTTTTCAGCGGCTGCCACCTCATTGACCAAGTCACTGCCACATCATTTCCCGGTAGCTGCCATTTCTTTCCAGCGGCTGCAACATATTTCCCATAGTCGTAAAATCTTTTCTCGCCAGCTGTAAGTTTTTTTCCCGCCGCCGTAAAACTTTTCCGTGACAGCCGTAATTTTCCCTGATATCGTAAATTTTTTTTTTCGGCTGCCGTGAATTCTTTTCCGGTGGCTGCAACTTCTTTCCCGCCAGCTGCAAAAAGCTTTTTCATCGGCCGCGTTATCATTTCTTTGGCAACTTGCAGTAGTAACTCCCGTGTTAACAGAAGAATTGTTTCAACCTGCTAATCATGATGCTGATTCATCCCAGTCATGCCGGCGAACTCATCATTCCAACCCCTAGGATGCGATGGCTTGTGTTTCACCGGCGAAAGAAATTAGTGCCTTATCCGAGTCATCATGATCCCACGGCTGACTGTGCACGCGTTCGGCTCCGTGACGTCACCAACTGCATGCTCCATCAGTTTCGCAGCCTTCCGACGCACAGTTTTATGAGGTATGGCTTTCATTTATCACGTGATTAAGCATTGATATCATTTAAACGATATTGGCCGTACCTTCACTCGTACCACCATTTATACCTGATTAAACCTTTCCCTCGTACGACGTAATACTAATAACCGCCACCTTCCCCAATTCGGCATGAAAATTTTAAACTCTTCTCTGTGCTTAACTTTCCGAATTAGCTCATTCGCTCAACGTCTCCGTTCAACGATTCGTGCATTCTCTGTGCTGCAACTTCCATTCTGGGATCCTGTACTCTGTTGAATAGCAGTTTCATCTTGCAGCCAGGACCATGGGCATTCCAGTTCTCCATGAACCTTTCAATACCCGGGAACTCAGACGGAATCTGCCGGTTCTGGCCATTTTTCAAGCTGCTGGCTGGGTCGAGTTCTTTGAACGATTGGACGGATTCGATCGGGACGCAGCCCTGCAATTTGCCTTGAATCTTAATACAACACACTCCACGGTGTGGGGGCTGTGTATAGATGTTTCTGAGGTCATTATATCCGAGGTTACAGCTATCCCGATGATGGGAAAACCTTGGTTTAACCGTCGAGTCCCTGCAACGGTTGCACGGGAAGAATTTTTACTTCCAGGGGAGCAAGTTGAAGCATCCAGGAGAGGGATTGCACTGAAGTCACTGCCGCAGCCATGGGACCAGGTTGCTGTCTTCCTCAAGAAATACATTACCTGCGAAGGTAGATACCAAACTGTGTACAACTCTGAACTTCCTTTGCTTTCTCATCTCCGCCATGGCATTCTGTTGAATATTCCATTTTATTTATTGCACGACTTGCGTCATATGGCCACATTTGTTCAGTCTGCAAAGCATCCATTGTCCTCTCTCACCCACCATGGCCTCATTAAGTTAATTATTGTAAGAACCCTTGCCCAACATAATATAACATGGGAACAATTTATAACTCGACCACAGCAACCTGTTCCCTTGAGGGTCATCCCATTGCAGCAATTACCGGTTCCGCCACAACAGGAGGACCGGAGTTCCTCCAGTGAAGTTGGGGGGAGGGATGAAACGGAAGAAGAACAACAGGGGGCACAGGGAGGACCATCCGGGGTTGGTAAAACCACAGAGAAAGAACAACCCGGGGCACAGGCAGGACCATCAGGGGTTGGTAAAACCACAGAGAAAGAACAACCCGAGGTACAGGCAGAGCCATTCGAGGTGTATGAATCCCCAACATAAGCAAAACCAGTGGGGGACGACACTGCAGTTGAAGGAGAGCGAGGGGAAGCACAAACATAGCCATCAGGCGACAATGTAGATGAAACCCTCGTGGAAAACCTAGATAACAGGGAAGCTCTGACAGCAGAAGGTGAAATTGGAGCAACATCAAATGCTGCGACAATGGAACTTGAAGATGACGGAGCCAGAGCAATGGAAGAAGATATTGAGCTGGTCACAATCAAGTCTTCACCGGAGTGGGTAGGAGGAGGAGCTGTGATTGAAGAAGAACAGCATGAGGGGCAGGGAAATATTCCTTTAACCTCAGTATTGCCCCCCTATATTCCAGCTCCACAAGAAGAAACACCACGAAAAGAAAAGTCACAAAAGAAAACGCCACCGAAAAGGAAGAGGACCACCAATGAGTTCGATTTAGTAGCACCAATCAGAAGGAAACGAACTCGATCAATCACAGCAGCAGAGGCAGCTAGAAAAAAATGGGCAACCTTAGAGACACAGGTTGAGCCCCCAATCCTTACACCAAGACCGAGGGATGCTCCACAAAGGCCAGTGGAGGAAGAACCTGGAATTGAGGGACTCTTGTATGAGAATGCAATGCTGAAAGAGGACCTCCAAGTACTTACAAGGGAGCTGGAAACCTGGAAGGAAACCTGCAGAAAGCAGGGTGGAAGAAAAATGTACACATTAATAGAGGCTGCAGATCAAGTGGAGGAATCAGCTTCTGCTGGAGCAGGAGAAAAGGATGAACGAATACTCTGCCCCACCTGTGGGGAAATCTTTGAGGAAGAAGGCCATAAAATTTTACTTAGTACTTATTCAGCACAACAGCCTGTAGCCCCAGAAGGGAAAGTAGTGGAAAAAGAAGGTGCTGTCACACAAGAACCAGCACTTTTAAACATCCTTGCTGCAGCTGCCACTTCCCAGGATGCAAAAATTATAGAACAGATGGGAGAAGAACTGGGAGTGGAGGATGCCCTGGAGATTTATAAGGAATGTATGGTAGCCCCAAAATGCTCCCACGACATAGAGATTATAGAACATATGGGAGAAGAACGGGAAATGAAGGATGCCTTGGAGCTTATAAAAGAATATAGTGAGACCCCAGAATGTTCCCACGATACAGAGATCATGGAGCCGAAGGATACTCTGGAGGTTAGTGAAGAATTTTGTGCTGTAACCCCAGAACGTTCCCAGGACACAATAATTTTAGAAGAAGAGACGGAAAGGCAGGACAGTGATAAGTTGGAACAGGATGCTGTAACACAAGAACCAGCAACTCTGAATATAACTGTTCAACCGGCCAAGCAGACAGGAGAAGAAGCTGGGACAGAGGATACTCTGGCATTTAATGATGAACTCTGGGTTGTAACCCCAGAGAGCTCCCATGATACAGAACTCATAGAAGAAGAGCTGCAGCAAAAGAAGGATGAAGAGGTAAGCCAGGATGTTGTTACACAAGAACCAACATCCTTGGAAACTGCAGCAAGAACTCCTGAATTGCAGTTGGGAGACAACCTGGGAGTGGATATCATTCCTGATACACAGTGGAGTGACGATGAACAGGTACAGACACCATGCTCAGGTGACACTGAAATCTTGGAGGAGGAGCTGCAAATTGAAAAGGATATCCAGTCTCAGCAGCAGAATGACAAAGAAGACACTGTTACACAAGAACCAGTGTCTCCAAAAGCAATAAAGGCAGCTGCTGAAGAAGTTGTAAGGGATGTTGCTGTTACACAAGAACCAGCAACTCTCCTGTTAAGATTAGATGCGCTGGAAGACACTGTCCCACAAGAACCAGTGCTTCCACCTCCTAGAGATGTCATTGAGTTGGATTCAGATTGAGGATTTCTTTTCAACTCCCCCAGGCATAGCATAAGGAGACTGCAGAAAGATTCCCACCACACCAAGTGCATTCCCAGATATCAGCAAGTAGCAGTGGAAGGGAAACAGTGAAGTTGGAAGATGCCGGGTTACTCACAGAAGCCTTTCAAAAAGATAGAGGAGATGCCTGATTTACCTACATTCCTTCCTCTCTCCTGGACAGGGCTTAGTGCAATATTCAGATGCAGGTTGTTGCATGAGGACATGCAACAGGATAGTTGGGGGGAGATGTTGAGCCCGGAATTGGCCCTTTTTGATCACCATTTATCATCTTCCCTTACCTTGTCTTACACCAATTACCTTGGCAATTCGATTTATTGTCCTTATCTTATTCCCCAAATTACCAAGGTATGGCCGATTATTGTTTTATTGTATTAATACTTATGATTATGATGATTAAAGCTGTGCATCTCTTAATTTGTGCTAACATGATGCGATTTATGAAGGTAGTGAGACAAATAGACTGCAGGAAGATCGGAGCTGAACAAGTCATGAAGGAAGGGACGTTCATTGCTCGTAGAAGGTTCCTTGGGGCTCGAATCATCAATCAAGGCATAGTCGTGACAGGGCAGCTGTAACAGAAATTGCTATCTTAAGTCTGTCGCTGCTCGAGTCCAGCTGTGAGCTGGAAGGACCGCCACTCTTGGGGCAATTAATAACTCTCTCATATTTGGATATTTCAGTTCTGCCACACATTGTAACAGTTAGATTATTTAGGGCGCCTGAAGATCAGAGATCTTCATGGCTGCCCAATTATAGGATTAGATGTTGCAAGTTGTATGTATAAATATGGGGAGTTTCCTCGACCGAGGGGTGGAACAACAAACAATTAAATTATTTTGTATTAGCAGCCAAGCCAAACTGTGTACTCATTCTTCTGTTAATATAAGGGGTTACTTCTGAGTTAAGAAGAGTGTTGTTCAACCAGCGTCTCTGTGTGAAGGCTGGGCCCGTCTTCCACAGAGATTGCTGAGTTAAATTAGGATTTCATCTTTCTTGTTGTGTGATGTTTTGTTCTTTTTTTTTGTGCGTAGCAGCAATACTTGTTGTGTGGATTTTTCAGTAAAAGATTATAATTCTGTAAGATTGGTGAATGGTATAGAATATCAGTCGACTGAGTCAGGTTTACTTTACACATTTCAATTTCTGTTCACACTACCGTGTTCATCCTATGGTTGAGACGTGATCCCAGAAGTTCTTATAAATTAGCTTTCCTGTTATGTGTTGATTGATCTTTATTTCACAATTCAGTTTCTTAGAACAGTTGCTTCAGTTCCTTTCATTTGAATTTTAGAGTAATGTTCAGTTCATGTTTTATGATTTCCAGCTTGACCAGATTAGACAAGTGATTATTTTAGAATACGAATGAGATTTCCTTTCTGCAATTGTTGATTAGATCTGATATCATTTTCTTCCTGGTGCATAATAGAAAAGAATTATAGTATAGCAATTAGAAGGCATTTGGGATTGCATAGATTCTTGGGATGAATATGGATGATAGAAGGTAAAAGTATTCACTTCTAATGGTTTTGTGTTTAAGCATATATTGTGCGCTTATCCTTTGAAATAAAAAGACTTTCTCGGGTTGACAATAAATTTCATATGCTCTGTATGTTTGATATTTAATTATCTGCAAATAGAGTGCTTGACAACTTGTAGGCTGCAGCTATGTGAAGTGGTTGGAAGGATGCAAGCCCTTCTCCTTTGATATCTGAAATGATCCTGGTGTTAACCTCTACGTGGGGCAAAATACACCCAATAACTTCTGAGCATGGGAATAATTTCGGGCGTGTGGCCTCCTTATGGAGGCCGAACTTATTTATGTTTTGGTAAACCATTAACTCTTCAATGGAAGCGTCAGGAACATTTCCATCTCCGATGGCTCTGTATAATTCGCCCCATTGGAATTCTGGAGTGCTTCCCACCACAACTTTAGTATCTATGAACATTGTCTCTAGCGAGGTATCCAATAATATCTCAATGTCTGAGTATGATTTAGCTAACTTGGATTTTCTCCTGGCGGACCACTTATGCATAAGTCTGAAGAGGCACAAGATGGAAAAATGAGGGAACAAATTATTCATAAACAGTATCCATGATACAGTAAATGAGCAGAATTGAAACAATGTTTAAATGCTATGAGTGTTTGTTGGCATTTTAAATTGCAATGAAGCTTCCGACTACAAAACTATTTATATCAAAATTGAACTTTACGGTGAAAGACGAACTTAAATTTCTTTACTTGATGCACAAATAGTTATAGAAAGCAAAATGTAGCTACAGAAAGTACAAACAGTCAAGCAAAATCTGATTTTCATGCTGATAGAAAGAGTTATTAAGGTTTGAAAAAGGTCCTACAGATGTGCATAAACGTGAAGGCGGGGTGTGATTGGATGAGTAGAAATGTTCCGGCACATCTTTAACCAATGGTCGCTTTAGTTTGAAAACCCCGCTCGAAAGGAGAAAACACCTTCTCCTTTAACCATAACATAATTTGACGAGCGCAACTAGCTTAGTACTGCAACAGAGCGATAAGTGGGCACTGCGTGGGTTTTGGAGATGAAAATCTACTGATGACTAAACACGGAGGCTCTAAACCTTTGCAAGGACCAAACTGGTTAAATTGTGCCACTGATGTTTGGTTTCTAGATGCCTAAACCCTTTCTTTAGGTAATCCATATGATGACCAAGGAACCTGGTAAAATGTAGAATATAGTGGCCGCAGTCGACACCACTGGTTATTGCACACAGTCATGCCAACCAAAGAAGGTGCACAGGCTACGGGGGGTGAACGGGATAAAAGTTATGGAGGGTAACTCTGAGCGGGAAAATTAGCTGGTTACAACATCCCTATGTGAAAAGAGAGATGGCTCTAAGTCTGAATTAGACGACCTTGCCCCTTTACCCTAAAACAAACAAGTAGCCGACAGGCAAAGGACACCCCCCCTTTTCAAAATTAAGTTTAAACAAACCCAAAATAGAACAAGGATCCACGCTACCTACCTTTCACTAGCAGAAAGTATAGGATGATGAGTGAGCATGGCATCAATAGATTACTTGGCATCCTCTGACTGGCGGTAGCTCAAGATGATTCAACGACGTTCTTCTTTGACCTTTGTTTTTTTTGCAAATAATGGCCCAAAAACGCCCTTGGTATATATAAACAAATAAACCCTTGCAGTGAATGCTAATGGGGTTGGTAGGTGGGGTCATTTAATGATTTTATCTGTTGGCTTTAATGCCTCCCCCCACCTCGACTTGCAGCCCGTCTACTAAAACGAAACCCCTCCGACAATTTTGGCGAGCTTTCCTCAGTCGCTCCGAAATGGTCGGAGTGCTTCCTCCAAAAGGTTCGAAACAATCGACGAAATTTGTTAAGAAACTGCGACTGAAGGCGAGAAACTTTCCCAAGTGTAATGAAAAGGGCCGGCAATGAAAACTTTAGTCAAAGTCAAATGGTCGGCGAGTTTTAGCCAGGACACAATGAAACGGTCGACGAGTTTTACCTACGGCGACACGGTCGGCGGGTTTTTTCCAAACCACGGTGAATTCTCCTGGCAAAGAATTCTTTGGTTGGAGTGAAATGGTCAGGGCGTTCAGGCCAGAAGCCATTTAAATGGTCAGTGGCTTTTCCGAATCGCCATTGAACGTCGGAGAGAAAATGTCTAAAAGGTTGTGACAAAGACTGGGGTAGACTCGTCAAAATGTAGTGACATGGTTAGTGTGGTGCGACTCAACAAAACTTAGCGACTGATCGACGCTAACTCGCCCAAAATATCCGAAACATCGGCGTAGTTTGACCAGATCCCTGTGATTTGGTCAGCGTGAACGCATCAAAACGCAACGACTATTTCGATGAAAAAAAACTTGAGTTGCTCCTTAGCTGAAAAACACTTGTTCTTTGAACTTTTCAAGGGAAAAAACTAAGTGTCAAAGGGGACTCTTCTAAAGCAAACAAAATTTTGAAAATAGAGGAGGGGCCCTACAATTTTTTGAAAATTTTGGGGAAATGGTTGCAGCAACAACAAATGGGTAATGAAAAAATTGGTGTTGTATTCTCTTAGGGACCGCATGGAAAAAGAGGATGGAGGGGAACCAAAGGATTCGATGTAGAACTTGATTCAAGACGAATGCAGGGAGATGAATCGGAAGATGGAATTCTTGCTAAAATCCATGGGCCTCCGTATTCCTGATGCTCCCACGACTGCGCCAGAAGAAAATCCTCAAGGGCGATTCTCGGATTTGTCTTATATTTGACTGTAATGTTGTTATTCTCTTTAGTGATCCGGGGTTGTTTCTCCTATGAAGTTGGTGTGTTTTTTGGTTTTATATCACTATGTTGTGTCTGTGTATGCTCAATTGTGGGTTTAATAGACTTTATGTTAGGAAGTTTTGGTTGATCTTCAGGATGTTTCGGTTGAAAGTTACAACTTCTCTAAGTTGATCTTTTGGGTATGGGTAGAATAGTCATGCAACATCTCTCTTTCTTTGTAAGTGTCAATATCAAACTTTCTAAAGTGAAAAATAAGTTTCTAAAAGTGGCAATATTGGATTTGAAAAGTGTGTTTTCTATTTGAATAGTGTGTTTTTTGACTACTTATGAACCTTAAAATTCCAGTTTTTTGTTATGAAACTATGAATTTCAATTCAAAAAGTGTGAATTTCAAATAAAAAATACAAATTTTGATTCAAAAATTGTGAATTTAAAATAAAAAAATGCAAATTTTGATTTGAAAATTGTGAATTTCAAATAAAAAAATGCAAATTTTGATTTGAAAAGTGCAATTTTCATTTGGAAATGTGCAACCTTTTAAGGTGAAAAGTTCAATGTCTATAATATTCAGTCCTATTTTGAATAACAACTTTATCAGTTCTTGTTTATTTTTTGATACAGTATCAAGAATATCTATCTTCTTACATAAATAATTTTAATATTTTCTAAATGAGGCCGGAATTCTCCGCGTAATCTGTATAGGAATAAATTACTTACACAATAGTAACCAGTAAACGGTGTATTCTGCATCACTGTAGTAATTATCCCCAAATTCCTAGAGGTCGTGGACGTTTTAGATGCCCGTTGTTTGCTCGCCCAACCAGGTTGATAGACATAATAGAAGGATTGCAACAAAATATAAATTGTTTGTGCTAAGATCACATCAAACGATATCTGTAGGAACATCCATCCCACTTTGAACACTATGCCCCATATATTCTCGTTGTGCCTTAACTGCTGAAAGGCCCTTCTTGTTTATTCTAATTTTTTCTCATGTCCACCCTTGCCTTGGTGACCGTACACATATGTTGCTATTTACATCGATCATAATATTTTCTTCTACACCAACAACCCGTTGTTGCTTTCTATCTAAGCAGTTTTTGTACAAGACCTTTAGATCCTTTGATGCTCCTATTGGCTTCCACCATTGCACCTCTACTTTGTAATACCCAACAGTACTAGCATTTGAATCCTGATAAATATTACCAATCACCCTACCCAACCATATTGCACAATCTGGCTCTGGTGATTGGAAAATGACCATTTGGTCCTTTACAACATCCACTCTTGGAATGAATTCATCTCTAGGCTTGTTGCATACTGGTCCAACATAGAAATCCTACAAGGAAGGAACATTTTCCTTCAAATATGCATCCATAATTTCATGTTCAGATATTGTAGGTTCACTACTATGAATATCATTCCTTTTCGATGGCCAAAAGTTAGTTGATGACTGATCAACACTCTCGAAGGGAATGTCCAAATCTTTATATATAGCCTCCCAATAATTTAACTTGGGACACCAAAATTGTTCACCTCCCTTCTCAATCCCTCTATTCCAGAATGAAATATATGTTTCTATTCCTTTTTTTATTTCATCAATGTCCGAAGGTCTTTTTGATTGCAGATTTAATAACCTAGGCTATCCCATCGAAAATTCTGCACTACCATATGGCAATGATCGCCAGAGATGAATATGAGACGACCAAGATTCATCCCGAAGTGATGCCCTCCATTGCATGACTGGAATGTTATATATGAGATGAAATTTTAAAAATGGCATTTTTTGATATCGATGATCTTGGCATTTCCATCCAAAAGGTGGGGTTTCAAAAAACTCTTAAACTTGTAAAGTTCATCAATTAGATAAGGGACATATAAATTTTGATCTTCACATGTCCTATACATATCCATAATTTCCGAGAGTGAAAATATATCCTTGCGCATTAGCTTTACTGATAACCTTCCATAAGTTCCATCTATGTCTTCATGGGTGTGTCCGACCAGGAGGAATCCAAGTTCAACTATCTCGAACACTCTCCTTGCTGCTAAAATAGATAAAAATGCAAATACAAAGTGGTTTTTTATCGCCTGAACAATTATCCATTTGCAACAACAATATGGGTGGTAGTTTTCTATTTGGAATGCATTGATTAGTACCATCAACACACAATATATAATCTTGCATTACATCTTGTCTCTATATCAAACACTTTTCATATGACTCTAATTGCAATCGAGCATCATACAATTGGTGATTAGATGTTCCGCCTTTGTATAGCAAATCACCATATTTATCAAGCACTGGTTCTTCAAGACACTTCAAGCATTTATCCAAGGATGCCACAGTGAAATTCGATCCCATCTCTAAAAATGATAGGTTGAAATGGAAAAAAAACCCAATCTTGTTGTCATGTCCCAAATTTTGCATTGGGTCACAATGACCTAAGCTCATTGGCCATATTCATGAGAGTTTGTCAAATTAAATGTTAAGGGTCAAATAGTTGCCAAGGAGAAAAATTACTAGTTTCCTAGGTTGTGGGTGGAAGCATTGGGATTTGAAAATAAGAAGGATAATAAATGATGTGTGGACATTAGAATAACAAATATTTAATAAAGGAGATAAATAAATATATACAAGGGAAAATCAAAGTGTCATTTGACCATGAAGACACATGGAGGAAGTGGGACCCACACAAGCTAGATTTTCTATGCCACATGGCATCCTCCTCTTGTCATTTCGAATACATAAGAAGCCCAAGGGCATTGGGATGAGTTGGAAGGTCAATATACTTGGCATGAGTCAATTAAGGTGTAATTGGAGTGGAAGAGTAACTCCCATGGAAGAGGAAGAGGCATTTTGGAGATAGTGAGACACTTGGACTAGATTCCCTAACTCTATGACAACAATGATGAAGATGCTATGACACCTATGAAAAAAATTAGACCTGAAGGATGACATCTGACATATATGACATGTAAGGGATAAAACTATCCTCCAAGAGGGCGCTCAAGGGAGTTAGGGCAGCTAAGATGCTTCCACATGTGATTTGGTGGAAGTGGGAGACTAGAAATTGTTGTACAAGTGGCATCCTTTGGAATCTCTTCCCAACTTGAGTTGGAATGCATCTATTGGAAGGAATTCAACCCATAGAGAGCTTGGAAACTTTATAAATGTCAAGAACAAAGAATTAATACAACTTTTGATCATTTGAGAAAATTGCAATTGTGTAGAGAGCGAGCTAGTGGATGACTAGTTTCTTGCCTTAACCAATTTCGAGGGTGAAAGATTCCCATCCAAGTTGGTAATTGGAAAGGCCATTCAGACCTTTCATTTGGAGCTTTAATGGAGTCACTTGTTTCAGGTGTAATATACATTTCATATCATGGTTTCTTCTATTGCAGTTCATTCCTTCAACCATTTCCAGTTTTCATTGCATATTCTTGATCCTTGAGGGAGGGCGTTTTTGGTGAGCTATTGGACTCTTTGGGGGAGATTATAATGCCAAATATATTTTATAATATGAATTAAATAATATTTTATTCACATCCCAAAATTTTTAGGTTGAAATATCAAGTGGTTGTATGTAAAATTGATGATTATTGAGCAAACAGTGACCATTCCCCCACTAGATTGATGTATGCCAATGTATTGATGATGATTTCGAATGGAAGAATGTTTCTCTGATATATTTATGATGTATGGAATTCCATTTATGATTATTCCAAGTTTCATGTTCATCAATTAAGCATTTGGATCCATCTTGCTCAGTTTTATTTCATTTGAAGAAGATTTAATGCTATTTCCCCCAAGGTCGAAACTAGTGTTTTTGCATCCGATTTAAGGGAGTTATAGAAGACATTAAAAGTTGAACGGTTACTCATATGAGTTCATGTTGATGTCATTTATATATCCACTTATTCCATTCATAAATTCGAGTTGGATTGAGTGCATTTGGAAAGTCATTTCGATCATCTACCCCTAGGGGATTTGAACCACAATTTTACTAGTCAAACTCCATACATTGATCATATTTCCAAAGTGAGTTGCAAAAGTCATTTGATGGTTAAAAGAAACCTATAAACACCATTTTTATGTATTAACATCATTCATACACCTACTAGTACAATTTGAGATATTTGGAGCTATTTAGAGCCATCTACCATTGGGGGTTTGAGCCTCAAAATTACTAGTAAATTTCCTAAGTTCTCTTGGATACCTATTCGACCAAAAAACCACATCTAATGCTGAAAATATACTTTAATTAATGTCTTATGGCAGATACAAGTCTCATACCAACCATTAGTGGAATTTGTACAGTGTTTGTAAGAGATTTGTTCCAAGACCCAAGGGGGATTTCCACTTCCCAAATTGACCAATCTTGGCCCGAAACTTCTTCCCTTGAACATTGAAGAACATGGTTGGGTATATTATTTGATTATATGTCTGATAGATGTGTTAATGTGTCCCATCACCCCTCATGACATTCCTCAACAAGTTTGAAAGTAATTGGAGGAGTTTGGAATCAGTTGTATCCATATACCCAGAGTTGAAATTTGGTGAATTTGAGCACCTTGGGAATTTTATTATAAAGGAAAATTACACTTGTTCCCATGAGTCAAAATTCTAGTCAATGATATGGGAAGAATCATAACATTACTAAAATATTTTTCCTTCTTACCCATCCTTGGAATAGAAGTCTTTGACTTATCCATTTTGTCATGAACAATACTCAGAAAAGTATTTGGATTTTTTTGTGAAGCTAATTTGTGAGAATAATATAATTGGAGACAACTTGCGATATATTTATTATGAGCTGCTTGATTTCCTTGCAACCTTTCCACCTTAGCTGGATCAATGGTCCCCTTAATCCTATCCTGTATTGTAATGCACTCATTACACCTTGCAAAGGAGTTTGATTTAGAAATTTTAACATCTCGAAAATATTATCTCTTCACCTTGCTAAAGGAGGATTGTGATAGTGGAGGCAAACCGATACTTTCGATTTCTTCATTTTCCATTTTTCGCAGCAAACCATGGGACATATTATATGGAAATAATTTCAAGGTTGTCCTTGTTCCATCTTCACTGATTAATCGTGTAAGATGTGGAGATTTGCCTGAATTCTCTTCTAAAATTTTATTAATATTAGCTACCAGTGCAACAGTGTCCGCCCTAGATTTTTCAAAGTCACTGATACCATGCACAACTCTCACATCACCATTCAAGAACATTATTTTACAATTGTAGAAAGTGGTCCTTTTTATCCCATGGCATTTGAACCATGCATTTTGACAGACGTCTATTGTGTCTAATCTCATTGTAAACATGCTTTTTTTTATGTCATCTCCTTCTTTGGCCACATGAGCATTTGATCCCATAGAATTTATAACATACTGTTTTCTTGAATTTACATTCATACTATGAAATTTATTCACACATTCAACTATCTATTGAACTGAAATTTTTGACAGACAAATATTTGAGCAACAATGCTTAGTGACAATTTTTGAAAGGAATGCACCCTGATGAATTCGAAGCCCCTAAGGTAACGATATTGAATTTATTTCGGAAATTTTGAGTTCCATATTGCCGCTTTATGGAATTGTATGGCCTTGTTCCATTACCTTTAACATATGTATATTCACTATGGGGAGTACATGTAAGGACCATCTGTAAAGGACATTAGTAAAAAATATTCCAAATGTTGACCATATCTTCGTCTATTTTCTTTTTTAGTATAACATCCAAAGGAACATCATCGAGGTCAAGCAAATTGTTTGCAGGCCATATTATAAGAGAGCCTTCAAATACACCACAATCCTCCCAATTCTAGAAGACTTTATGAACTAAAATACCAAACTCACCAATATCTAGTGCTTTGAATTGTACGATGTCTACCTCAAAAACAGTTGACACTATTCCCTGAGCAACATAATGTCGCTTTAAATAACATTGATGTATCAAATTAACTTTCTCTCCCACAAACCTGACATTTTGATTTTCTCTTAATACTTTCAAAGTAGTTTCAGATTGATTATTGTTGAAATTGCTTTCAACAGAAAGCGATGTTTATGTATTAAAATATATGACTCTATTAATCAGACATATAACAAAACCTCCACTGCTCAACCCTGGAAAAAATGCCATACAAGAAAACACCACTTCATCCACCAGAATACCAATGGAGAAGTCACCCAAAATTGTTCCCCCAACAAAATCAGTCCCGCTCACATTTGTTACAAAACCTATTGAAATGCAATCCTTGCATTCTGAACACTTATGTAACAACTTAAATTTTCTCATAATAAAGGAAAATTTATTCTTAGTTGTTATAATATGTTATACACTCGGTGAAGTAGAAGCTGGTATATCATTCATCTCATTCTCTCAAATATAAGACCCAATGTGGTTAACGATCTTAGATACAGGCCATTTGATATAACCATCAACTGCATCTGACAATGTATCTGCACCTTCTGATGGATAGGGAAATTGAATACTTGCATTTAAAGTCTTGGTAACATTTACAAAGATACATCCATCATGAATGCTAATATTATGCAATATTTTTCTTTCTGGAAAAGAGATTCCTTCAGCAACTTTCAATCCATTGAAAAGCAGCTCCACACATTGTTGAGAACCAAAATCAATTTCAGAAGTGATTTATGAAATATAAAATAACAGGAGCACTTTAAAAATAATATTCATTTTAAACAAAGAGTATTTTTTCCGCTAGTATATATTATCAAATAAGTCAATAAGAAGGGTTGTTCGACCCTTCATTTACAAGAGAAATGTAAAAATATTTAATCTACGAAGTCTAGGCCGACAATTCCCGACTTCCGACTTTCGCTGTAAATAGTAGGGATGCAGACATCAGCTAAGTTATAACATATAATTTTTTTTTGTCCCAATTTCTGAATTCCGATAAGAAGGATCGGTCGCCCCTTCGTTTAATAGAGAATTGTGAACACCTATATCCAACAATTCACATGTATCTAGAATGGTGAACACAAGAAGGATCGACCGACCCTTCTTGTATTCTAGAACTATTATCAACAGAATATTGGGCACAAGAAGGGTCGACCGCCCCTTCATTTATGAGGGAATTGTAAAAACATTCAACTTATGAAGGCTAGTCCGTCAATTCATGTATATCCAAAATGGTGAACATTGGAAGAATAATGAGCACAAGAAGGGTCGACCGATCCTTCATTTACAAGAGAAATGTAAAAATATTTAATCTACGAAGTTTAGGCCGACAATTCCCAACTTTCGACTTCCGCTGTAAATAGTCAGGATCCGGACATCAGATAAGTTATAACATCAAAAAAATGTTTGTCCCGACTTCCGTTTTTTGACAAGAAAGAATAGATTCCCCTTCATTTAGTAGATAATTGTGAGCACCTATATCCAACAATTCCCTATATTCATAATGGAAAACAAAAGAAGGATCAACCAACCCTTGTTGCATGTTAGAACTATTATGAAAAGAATACTGGGAAAAAGAAGGGTCGATCGCCCCTTGATTTATAAGGGAATTGTAAAAATATACAACCTACGAGGGCTAGGCCGTCAATTCATGTATATCCAAAATGGTGAACACTGGAAGAATAGTGAGCACAAGAAGGATCAACTGGCCCTTATTGATATCTAAAACTATTATGAAAAGAATATTGGGCAGTTTAACCGCCCCTTCATTTATGAGGGAATTGAAAACATATTCAACCTAAGAAGGATAGGGCGTCAATTCATGTATATCCAAAATGGTGAACACTATAAGAATACTGAGCACAAGAAGGGTCGGCCAACCCTTCATTTACAAGAGCAATGTAAAAATATTTAATCTACGAAGGCTAGGATGACCCTTCCGACTTCCGCTGTAAATAGTAGGAATCCAGATATAAGCTAAGTTATAATATATAAAAAAATGTTTCTCTTGAATTCTCTTTTCTGAATGGAAGGATCGGCCGACCCTTCATTTAGTGGATAATTGTGAACACCTATATCCAACAATTATATATATCCAGAATGGTGAACACAGGAAGGATCAGCTGACCCTTCTTGTAGTCTAGAAATATTACGAAAAGAATACTGGGCAAAAGAAGAGTCTGCTGCCCGTTCATTTATGAGAGAATTTTAAAAATATTTAACCTATGAATACTAGGCTGTCAATTCATGTATATCCAAAATGGTGAACACTGTAGGAATATTGAGCACAAGAAGGGTCGGCCGATCCTTCATTTACGAGATAATTGTAAAATATTTAATCTACGAAGGCTATGTCAACAATTCCTGAATTCCGAATTCCGCTGTAAATAATAGGGACCCAGACATCATCTAAGTTATTACATATAAAATTTTTTGTCCCGACTTCTGTTTTTCGATGAGAAGGATCGACCACCCCTGCATTTATTAGATAATTGTGAATGCCTATATCCAACAATTCACCTATATCCAGAATGGCGAACACAAGAAGGATTGACCGAACCTTCTTGCATTCTAGAACTATTATGAATAGAATACTGGGCAGAAGAAGGGTCGACCGCCCTTTCATTTATGAGGGAATTGTAAAAATATTCAACCTATGAAGTCTAAGACGTTAATTCATGTATATCTAAAATGGTGAACACCAGAAGAATATTGAGCACAAGACGGGTCGGCCGACTCTTCATTTACTAGAGAAATGTAAAAATATTTGATCTACGAAGTCTAGGCCGACAATTCCTGACTTCCGAATTCTGCTGTAAATAGTAGGGACTAGACATCAGCTAAGTTATAACATATAAATTTTTTTTGTCCTGACTTCAATTTTTTGACAAGAAGGATCGGTCACCCCTTCGTTTAGTAGATAATTGTGAAAACCTTTATCCAACAATTCACCTATATCCCGAATGGAGAACACAAGAAGGATCGAACGACCCTTCTTGCAGTCTCGAAATTTTATGAAAAGAATATTGGGAAGAAGAAGGGTTGGCCACCCCTTCATTTATGAGGGAATTGTAAAAATAGAACAACTTGGAGAAAGAGCGGCCGCTCTTTCTCTGAGAATATTTCCACTTTCCAGCAAACTGTGCGAAGCAATGTTCCTATGAAATTCGTGTTTAGAGTGTCGATATCTACTTTCGCCACTCCTAAAAATAATCCTTGGAGGAAGGAGCTGATGCTATTTCTCCTCATCATCTACTTCCAACACCCCGAAATAGAAAAAACTAACAAAAGAGCGACCTCTCTTTCTCTGAAATTTTTTTGACTTGCCAACAAACTCTTTGAAGCAAAAATTCTATAAATTTTGTTGTTAAAATGTCGATATGTAGTTTCCCAGGGTGACACGTGGAATGCTCATATTGTGAAACATGGCATATTTTTTTTTTAAAATTAGTTTAAAGATTGTATAAATGAATATTAAGGATATTAATGGTACCATTTCAATATAAACATATGGATTTAACTTATATAAATTTTTGGAATAGGTACCAGGGATAAAATTTGAAGGGATGAACTTAATTTTAGGTTGAAGGTTATATATCCATACAACCCTTCTAGCATGAAGGGATTTAATTAAAAAAATTACACTTCAATTGACAATCATAAATTAACTCAACGTTTCATTAAAAAAATTGCTAAATAAAATATTACTAGATATGAGTAATACATTACGTATTTCCATGCATATAGTTAAAGAAAGTGAGGTCTAGTAATGCTATGCCACCCAGTTTAATAAGGAACATCAAACAAACTGTTCAACTTCAATTGATCCTATGGAAAACTATATCTCCCTTGTTGATATAACTACAACTCCATTCAGATAACCCCCATTATTTTGGCCTGTTAGATGTTTTATGATTGGAAAGATCACAAGTACTAGTGTTTGGTTCATGTCATCTAGTTTATATTATATGATGTTCTGTAAGGAGTATTGTTATGGACTCCACAATATGTGTAATTTTGATTTATTGTTCTGGTTAGATAGTATTATGATAAATCTCATGTTTAAGGTTAAATTTCCGAGGTACACGTCTTAGTGTTAAATTTTATGCAAAAGATGTTCATAATGTTTATTAAAAAATTAATATATAAATCAGTCATGGTCCTATATATAAAGTTGCAGCGAAAAGGAAT
The DNA here is from genome assembly GCA_027924585.1 of Larix kaempferi. NCBI lineage: Eukaryota > Viridiplantae > Streptophyta > Pinopsida > Pinales > Pinaceae > Larix > Larix kaempferi. The sequence goes on along the minus strand of BSBM01000687.1, from coordinate 6,616,307 downwards.
ATGTTTGCCATTCTTGATATAGGGAATATGAAGGCTTTATTACTCAAAATGGACATGGAGAAAGCATATGATAGATTCGACTGGGGTTTTCCTAAGAATAATTCTGATTCAAATTGGTATTCCTCCATTGGTATTAAAGTGGATTATGGCCTATGTGTCCTCGACAAACATAGCTGTGTTGATAAATGGTGCCCCTTCGAGTTTCTTCAAATGCTCTAGGGGCATAAGACAGGGATGTCCCTTGTCTCCTCTATTGTTTCTGCTAACTATTGAAAGATTCAATAGATTGATAATTAATGCTAAATCATAAGGTAAAATTAAGGGTATTAAACTGTCAGCTGATTTATTTCTATCACATCTCCTGTTTGTAGATGATGTCTTACTAGCAGGGATAGACTCTATTGATGAATGGGTGAGCTATAAGGAGATTATTAAAAAAAATTGTGATGCTTTAGGTATGCTGGTGAGCTCCTCTAAATCCAGCTTCTTTCATCACATATTTGAGGATTCTAAGCTTGATGATTTTATGGAGATGCTGCCTTATAAATGCAGTCGTCTGTAGGATGGTTTTAAATACTTAGGATACTACTAATGGATTCATGATTACAAATTGGAGTTGGTTATTGAAAATTTTTGAATGCTTAATTAATCATTGGAATTATAGATTACTATCAGTTGGGGGAAGACTCACTCTGTTTAAAGCTGTTTTGACAGGGATACCGGTTTACTGGTTCTCTCTTTCACAAGTTCCTTGTTTCATCATCAACTCTTTAAGAAATATTTTCTTTAATTTGATTTGGAATTGTGGTATGGATCGTAGTAATTTGGTTATGGCTAGATGGGATAGACTAGCATTACCTGAAATATGTGGAGGTTTTGGTATTAAAAACCTTGGCACATTCAGTGTGGCCCCTAGGGTCAAGAGTTTCTGGAGAGGACTTATTGGCACTACTCTCTAGTCTAGAGTGCTGAAGGTGAAATATATAAAAGGAGATATAGTCAATTGGATCATAAATCCAAAGAAAAGAACAAGAGGTGTTTCTCCTATTTGGGATGGTTTCCTAAGAGTCTACATATGGATGGCAAAATATCTCTATTGCCTAGTAGGAAATGGTAAGGAGATATTCGTCGGTATAGATCTGATCCTATGTTTGGAAGATAATTATAAACTTTCAGAAGATATTATGAGTTTATAGAAGGAATATGGTCTTATTTCTCTTGAAAAAATTAAAAAGACCAAGGATAAATTTGCTCAAGATACTTACTGGATCAGTGGAAAATATTTGAGATTCAGTGGGTGGTCTCTATGGGACAACTATATAATGTTATTGAACTCGGCTAGATGTAGAATTACTCAAGAGAAGGATTCACTTATTTGGAAGGGAAATTCTGCGACAAGGATGGTGACGACTAAGTCAACATATAACGCTATAATAAAAAACAATTGCATATTTCCACAACATTGGTGGTATAAATGGCTTGGGAAATGGCAGATTCCATTGAAATTTAAGTGTTTTATGTGGTTTGCGTTACAAGGAATACTAAAAATTTGGTATAATCTTACGAAAAAAGGTTGGTATGGGCCAAATCTTTGTTCTTTATGCAGAAACAAATCAGAGTCTACTAATCATCTCTTTGTGGAGTGTGCATTTAGGAGATATATTTGGAACATGTGTTGTTCCTCTCTAAAGCTTGAGTAGAATTGGGGGAATGAGAATTTTGATATTTGTGCACTTAACTGGTTCAGAAGCTGTAGATATCACCCTAATTTTCCAGTTTTGATATCTTGGTCCATATGGCATACAAGATATAAGGCTTTTTTTGAGAACAAGAATCCGATTTTGCAGAATACTTGTATTCAGATTTTGAATTTACATAAAGTCTACTGTTTTGATAAGGTATCTTCAAAGATTAAAAAAGTGAGCACTTTCATCCCTCAGTTCATAGGTCCAGTAGATTTCTTCAATGGTGCATCTACATATGTATTATGTGCGGCAGGTGGAGCAATCTATTTAAATCAGGAACACTATTACTCATTGAGACTAAAGTGCAGAATTGGTTCCAAAATGGATGCAAAGCTACTTGCTCTTTGGTGTGTATTGAAAGTGGAAAATATTTTTGGTCTTGGGGACCTTGAAGTCTTTGGGGATTCAAGGGTCACCATAAAATGGGCTTGTGGAGAATACATTTTAAAATTTACCTCTATTCTTCACTGTTGCAACAAGATCATGGCAGAAATTCAACTTTTCAATAACATATCCTTTGATCATATCTACAGGCAGCAGAACTCATTGGTGGACAAAATTAATAAGCTATGGAAGGTGAGAGAGGGGTCATTGTGTGGGAAGAATTTCAAGGGCATCACATATGTGATGTGGGATATGTAAGGATTTTTGAATGATGATCTATTCAGGGACTGATTCTAGATGTCGTATTTTGGTAATATGGTTTTGAAAGTTACATTGTCCTTTTTTGTAAAGTCTTATCTAGAGAAGACTGAGCTCTGATAAGTTATTATGCTGATAAGTATTTTAAAGAATTGAACATCCATGTACTATTTGATTCAACTTGAATATCAATAGTATGTTTTTTTTGTTTTTACTGAAAAAAAAAGTTGCAGCAAAAATAATAATTAACCCCATCTCAGAGATTCATTTATATAAGAGTTCAGTAGCCTAGAACTTGGGTGGACTTTGTAGTAGACCCAGCGTGCAACTGGAGTGTGGAAGCATGTGACTGGATTCTGAACCGAGTATGGAACCTGTGTAGGGCTTGAGCTGCGTCGAATGTAGATGAGACCGAGCGTAAAAGAGAGCCCACTGCGTGGAACTGTTACACGAGCTTCGACTGCTGCACCCGAGATTTTTTGCTATTGCAGGGGAACAAGAACCCAAACCCTCGAGAATTCTATCTCATAACTACTGTCTGGAACTACTGTAAATATTTTTGCAATCAGGTAAATACGATGGCGGCTAGACAATTCCCGCGAAAACTTGATGCATCAGACGAAGTAATTTAAGACAAAATTCACCTTTCTTAGATGCTGCCGCTAGGAAAAAATGGGATCAAAATGGTTAATTTATAAGGAATCAACGGTTTAGATTCGAGGAGGGTTGAGATCTGTGGAGGACAGGGAATCTGCTAGGCAAAGGTGCATGTTCTATAACGTTGGAAACTTTGGTGAAATGACCTTTGGTATGTGTTAAAGTCAGGAAGCAAATCTACGGTGGGTGAGTGGCAAAATAAAATATCTATGGTTGATGTTGATTTTGCACTTTCAACTAGCACAAAGAATGAAAAGGGTCAGTGGTAGCGAAATTTTTACCGCTTACCACGTGTCGAGTCGAGGATTGTTCCGCTGAATGAAAAATTGTAATGGAAAACCACTTCTCATGATTCGAAACCACCTACACAATATATTATAAAATCTGGTATATTCTTACGATTGATGGCACTTATTGCAACACCTAGAGCAACTTGTAATGCCATATCGAGTTACAATGACTAAAGTAAAAACATATAATTTATTTATTTATTTATAAGGAATAACATATTTATAAATTAATCACATGCAGGTCCATTCCACACCAATGATACACTTGGTATGAATTTAGACATTACAATATGTGAATAGAGAATTTGATATTTATATATTCATCTCTATATTCATTTTTTGAATCCCAGGATTTCTTTTTTCTGGTATATATGTTTGTGTAGCATTTGTATTACCTCCTATAGAGACTGATTCTATTTTTCACAATGTCTATCTATTGAAGAATAAAATCGACTACAAGGAATGCAATATTTCGGGTGCTCCGCTCCTTACTGATTCAACAAAAGTAAATGAGAAGCCCTTTAGTTTCAAGTTTAGATCAAAGGCACACCGTTACTATTTTGCATAGCATAGCGATTCAAGGCTTTTGCTTTTTTGTTTCAAATTCAATTCGCCTTTGTATTTTCTTTACCTAGTGGTTCAGATTCGATGCTTCTGCTTCATTTCTAGTGGCATCGAATTAAGTGATTTCATTAATGAGTCAAATTCGATGCTTCTACTTTGTTTCCAGCAGACACAGTGCTTCATTTTTAGCGGCATTGAATTAAGTGATTTCATAATCATTCAAATTCGATGCTTCTGCATTGTTTCCAGCAGACATTAATTCATAGTTCAAACTCAATGCTAACAAAGCAGATAGATGAGAAATCATAATTTATTACATCCCTCTTACAACTCTTGCTGTTATAACTTTCATAACGAATTTGATTCAATAGTATACAGTATAATTTTTCAGTGATAGGTGAGAGCTCTCCATTTCTTTTTGAATGGAATAGGATATCGGAAATTTGTAGTGTTATTCACACCTTCTCCGGCTTTTCATAGAATCTAGCTATTGAAAATATAGATGTTTTGATTTTGGGTACATTACCCAATGTTGAATTTTTAGGTATTGTTGATTTTTTTCCCTCCTACAAATTTTAAACACAAACGTTTTCCTCTTGTACCAAACTATGCTTTATAGAACTAAGTGCTAACGAAAAAAAGTGTGAAGAGTTAAATATCAAAACAATTACTGAAATATCAATGGTATCTGCTGAGTGCTTTAGCTGTGTTCTAACCCCATCTTTGATCTAATCTCTGCTATTTATCGGAGCAAACAATTATATGTTATTTGATGCATTATCGTAACTTTGTGACCATACTAACCATTTATGTTACTTCATGCATTATGCTTGAATTTTTTACAATAAGTATATGCCATATTATATTTTTCTTTATAATGACTTTAGATTTGTCTTTAGGATTTGTCAGAGAAGGAGAAGGAGAATATATTCCAGAAGATGTTTTTAGAATTAGATGGCCTTCTCATCGATAAGATTAGAGAGGCATTGAAAATATATAAACTTCCTCTGGACAAGGTCTCACTTGTCATGTTTCATAGTGATCCAGATGAAGTTTTCCCTCATCTTTTACTAGAGGAAACTCTAGATGACATTCAAAGAGATTCAAAATTCAAAATTACTTAGACTAGAAAACATTTTAATAAGTTTCCAAGGAATGTAAAGGACATAATTTTTGGCCATAGTCGTGAAAGCTGACAATTTGGATTGATGCTTGTTAAATTGTTATTAACATTAGATGTACATGTTTGAGATACATGGTTGTCAACACTAGATGAAAATGTTCAAAAAGTCAATAAATATACTAAGAACCTTATCTCGCTCTCGTAGCATGTCGAAACGTTCTAGTTATCTCAAACTTGCCTCTAAGAATTAAAAAAGGCATAGCGAGATAAAAAATGCATTACGGTCATTAATCCTCTCTGAGTGCTCAACGCGCATATTAGAATTAGAGCGAAAGAAAACACGTAGAAAAATAAAGATGAAATGTTATAGGATTTCTCCTTGATTAATAGTTAGGTATGATTTTGAAGGAATATAATATTTGATGGTGTTAAATTTATTTATATATTTAAAAACACAATTTATATAACAAAATTTCAATTTATTAAAAAAAAATGACAAGATTTCCATAAAAATAAAAACTAGGGCATCTTACTTTTAAAAAGAAATGGACATCAACAATAAACATAAAACAGAGCGCCAGTTGTGATCATTATCACTGTGTTTTGAAAGTGTTAGACGGTGTAATGTCCCCATCTTGACCCTATTGCATTAAGATTCTAAATGATGTAAATATCGTTATTAAATCATGGTGAGGAGCTCAAGGCCAAGGCCCCACCATCGATTTATCATTTTATGTATCGACAACTAAAAATAGATGCCTATGGTTCTTGTGTTAGACATGCACAATATAAATTAAGACATCATGTAAATATGGATTTTAATGAAATACCCACAACTAGCTATGCAATGCAACAAAGAGATGGGGGCATGATTCTACAAGGAATAGGGAGGGAAATTATTCAAACCCTTGAGCCAATGGTGTTAAGCCAGATGTCAATCAATGAAACCCAACTACCCATTCTAACTTATGCACCCAATCATTTAATTCTTCCAAGAGTTGGTTGAGGTAGTTAATGCCTTGGGATTGGAGAGGTATGGCAGCCAATTTCGTGCATGGGCAAGCCATCAACCTGGGAAAATGTACTATTTGTTAACTTTTTAGAATTTACTTCAATCTGATCTAGGATCTTAACTGAGAGAACAACATGTACAACAAATCTACATCATATCAATCATGGACACAATAATGCAAGCACACAAGAGACACAGAGTTTACTTGGGGAAAACCATAAAGGTGAAAAACCCCAATAACTTCCTCAGAGATAGATAGAGCAATGATACAACCAGAATACAAGAGATAGTCTTCTCCTAGCAGCAGAGCCTCCTCCTCCATAAGTGCGCCACTCTCCAAAGTGTGAGTGAGAGAATAGAATGTGTAAAATGAGAGAGACACACTCTCTATTTATACACTAACTTGACTTGACCTTTACTCAACTAGGTCGGCCTCAACTTAACCACTTAACATAATGCTGACTGGGCCGACCCCCACTAGGGTGGTCTAATAACCCTTTGACCCACATGTCCGACCCCCAATATGGTGGTCTAATAACCCTTTGACCCACATGACTTATATAGGGCCGAATCCAACAAGGTGGTCTAATAACCCATCAAGTATAAGTTACGACACTTACAATATAAATTACGACAATTCCATATATAGGAATAATAACATCTCTATAGTAATACAATATACATATATGTGAAATACATTCCGAAGTTACATATACATCAACACTCCCTCTTAACTAGGAAGATATTTCTCGACACAGGTCTTCTAGCACAAGTCATCTTCTCTGGATCATCGTCACTGCTGCTGCTATCTCAATCAATCTCTGAATCTACCCATCATAGGAAGTTCTATAGAGCCAGTCCTTTTTCATACTAGATGTAGGCCCACACCTGCAGGTCTTCGTCATCACTGGCCATACTGTGGAATCCTCAGGACTTATTACGTGCGTCACAAAACCTCGAAAGAGCATCCCAGGATGTTATGAGCACACGGCTCTACCTATAGGATCTCCCAGGGCCATATTATATGTGACCTCACTACAAAACCTCGCAAGAGCATCCCAGGATGTTATGAGAACACACCTCTACCTATAGGATCTCCCAGGGACAGATTATATGTGGTCACCACAAAACCTCGCAAGAGCATGCCAGGCTATTACGAGCACATAGCTCTACCTATAGGATCTCCCAGGGACAAATTATATGTGGTCATGGCAAAACCTCGCAAGAGCATCCCAGGACTTATTACGGGCACACAACCCAACCTATCGGATCTCCCAGGGACATATTATATGCCATAGGACAAAACCTCGAAAGAGCATCTGCCAGATATCCCAGGGACAGATTATATGCCATAGGCAAAACCTTGAAAGACTATCTGTAGATCTCCCAGGGCCAAATTATATGTACTCCCAGAGCAAAACCTCAAAAGAGCATTTTCCATATATCCCAGGGCCAGATTACATGCCATAGGCAAAACCTCGAAAGACTATCTGCAAATCTCCTAGGGCAAAATTATATGCTCATCTGTACAACCTGATCCACGGCCATAGAGTATCAACCTTATACTCACTATACATCATCCTGATGTACACATGATCATCTTGATCATCATCACTGCAACATCCTGTTGCATGTCATCTGGAGCAACATCCTGAAGCTCGTTATCCATGATCATCCTGATCATACAATGCATCTACCTTATGCATACCAAGTATCTACCTGATACATCTCATACATGATCCACCTGATCATATAGTGTATCCACCTAATACAAATACAAATACATGATACATATCACTGTACATGATCCACCTGATACATATACAGATACATGGTCCAAGCATCCAACATGATGCATATACAAAAATACATACAAGTGATCCAACTGATCATATCCAACATCCAACATGTTGCATACACAGAGCAGTAACTGGAGCATCATCCTAATGCTCATCATCCAGCGCTTACATTCACAACCATGTGAAGGATCCTCCTTCCAACATACTTGGAATGGATTATGCAAATGTGTCCATCACTTCTTCCTCGAAGTGTCATCAATCTGAAGAACACCAAGCCTCTCCTTGAAGTACTCGAACTTCACCCTGGCTAGTGGCTTCGCCAGCACATCTGCAATCTGCTCGTCCGTCGCAATGTATAGGAGCTTCACAACTCCTCTCTGCACCATATCCCTGATATAGTTATATTTGATATCTATGTGTTTCGACCTGTCATGAAACACTGGATTCTCAGACAGCTTCACACTACTCTGGTTATCACAAAAGATACCAGTAGCATCCAACAGGAGATCAAATAACTCAGATAGTAGCTTCCATAGCCATACTACCTCACAACTAGCTGAATAGGATGCAACATACTCTGCCTCAGCTGTACTCAGTGCTATGCAGGACTGCTTCCTGCTAGACCAAGAGATCACACCTGATCCCATACTGAAGCAGCACCCAGATGTGCTCTTCCTATCTGCAGCACTGCCTGCCCAATCTGAATCAATATAACCCTGCAGGTTAAACTTTTGATTTGCATCATACTTGAGCCCATAATCAACCGTACCATTTAGGTACCTCAGAATATGCTTTACAACAACCAGGCAAACATCTCTCGGATCAGGAACTGACTCAATGTGTTCATCGCAAAGCAAATATTTGGTCTCATGTTCGTCAGGTACATAGAGGACCCAATAATTTGATGATACATCGTGACATCAACCAGATCAGATGAAGCATCACACAGAAGCTTTAGGGTCGATGCCATAGGTGTGGCCATATCCTTGCAATCCATCATCCCGAACCTCTTCAAGATCTCTACTGCATACTTCCTTTGTCCAAGGAAGATTCCATGTGCACTCTGCCACACCTCCATGCCAAAACAAAATAGTGCATCATCCCCAAGTTCTTCATCTCGAACTCGGAAGCAAGCTTCCTCTGCGTGTCGGCAATCAATCTATCCTCACCTATTACAAATAGGTCATACACATAGTAGTATCACTGGATTTCCTTCCTCAACCTTGTAGTGAAGGTTGGAATCCACTTTACTCTTGGTAAAGCCCAAAATGGATAAAAAGCTGTCTATCCTACCATACCAAGTTCTACACATATATGAATCCCTTTCATGTGTATCAGAACCAAGTGGATACTCCACGTACACTTCTTCTTTAACTCCAGAAAGCTGTCTTGAAATCCATATGGTGTATCTTCCCTATCATCACTGCAGCCGGAGCAAGTACTGATCTAATGGAAGTGTATCTGTCTACAGGAGCAAAAGTCTCTATGCTACCACCTACAACATGCTTGATATTGTAGCTTCTCTCGGAAGTCACTACAAACTCCCCTTCAGGTCTTGGTACTGCATCCCAAGCATCTTTCTGATCGACTGGTACACCTCGATCATGGCATTCTTCCTAGATCTTGGGAACTTCAATATCTTCAATATTTTCAATAGATAACTTTGTTGCTGAACAAATGTTGTAGTCCTTCTTTTGTAGATGATGGTATACGATCTTTCCTACACAACAAGTTAAATTGCATGATTAGAAAACATCTCATAGTTTTCATAACAAATTCTTACACATAAAGAAATATGTCATACAGTCATGCAATTATTTCAGCCAATGCTTCAATACAACATTTATCCATATTTCGTAACTTTCTAGATGCCTTCCAATCTCTACCAGAACATTGTTAAGAGTGTGCACAACTCCTAACATGTCAGCAAAGATGTTTCATTCTAGATAAGTAGCAATGGAATGTTGTACAGTGCCATAGGCCACTTACCCATGCATATTAGTAGTATATTGTTCATCAATGCAACTATTCTAATATGCATAATACACAACCTAATTATAGGAACATCAATATATACATTATTGAAAAGTATTATTTAAACAATAAAATATGCAAGTAATGACAATTCAAATACTTATCTTTGTTTGTTTGTTAGGTTGACTCCCTCTCAGTCTTTGCTTCTTTTCTACAACTCCATTTTTATGTGGATTGTGAGAAGTGGTCAACTCCCTCTGAATATCTGCATCCTTGCAGAAACTACTGAAGTGTGCTCCTTTGCTTTCTTGCAAGAACAACTAGAGTGTGCTCCCTCTTGATCTTTGCTTCCTGGATTACCTGTCCTTGAACTTACATCCATCCTTAATCACTATGCATGCTTATTAGTATCATCATTGTGTTATCCTTGAGGTCTCATACATAATCACACATTTATTAGTATAATCTTAATACTATTAAAACACAATAATCTTAAACATGTATATTCGTGATCATTCACAGATAATAAACATTAGTATTCAAGGTTTCAGGGAAGTCTTCTTTTACTCATACATATTCTTATTTGATCATATGACTCTTCTGGTTAGTTGAATCACCAATCAAGATAAGAGATATAATATGCATAAAACCCGTGATTATTCAAACCTATACCTTCATGATTCTTCTGGTTAGTCATATCATCAATTATGGTAAGAAACATAATATGCATACAACCATGATTATTCAAACCTATGACTTCATGAATAATCATTATCAACAACACAACAGTATAAGATCCTAACACAAGGTAGGATCCTAGCGTGATATAGGAAAAACATACCTGGATTAGCATGCTAGCTAGTTATGTCTAACATACCCGCATAATGTCTTCTGGTTCTCTTCAGTGACTTGCGCTAGTAACCTGCATGTCTCATAAGTTAACCATTGTAGAACCAAGTTATACATACCTCGAAAGTAGATCTTCTATGTGATCCATGACAATGGATGAATCTTTGTCTTCATGTCACCATGAGCATATGTTCTTGAAGTAGAACATGATTTGACTTTCTTGGTGTACCTTTTGTGTTAGCAAACAACATAAACCTCATACAACATCACAATGCATTAGTGCAATCATAAGTGTCAAAACCTTAATCAATGAATATCTTCTATTAAGGTGATACGACAAGTCCAGTAATTAATCAAGATTGTACTATAATGATATGAAGACAAACATATGATAAACTTAACCATGAAACATACCTGTAAGCCATACCTGTCAAGATTTCTTGTAATCTTCTTATGGAAGGCCCTAGCCTCATATCCCTTTGAAACAGGAAATTCTTCACTTATGCAAGTGACCAATCCATCTTCTTCTAAGATTAACCCAATCCACTTGATTTGCAAGAACTGGGCCTGGAGCTGGATTAGGGTTTGTCAAAGAAACCCCAAAAATTCAAACTTCCAAAAGGATAGAAATATGCACCTTGATGAGCTGATCAAGTTGGTATATTCAGAATTTGAAAACTGCAAAGTTTCACCCCTCGAAATTGCCTTTCAGATTTTCAGATTCACTGGGGAGGACACTGAATTAGGGTTTGAGTTTCCTGGAGATTCACCCAACCAAAATATTTGATTTAAAACTCTAATCTTCAATTTTTCTGAGGAGCTTCCAGCTGTGGTCACAGATTTCCAAAATTCCAATTTTTGCAGAAGCCCTAATTTTCCATCTTTCCGATCAAAGTCCGAACTGGGGTTTGATCAAGCCTAGCTTTCTGCCCAACCAAAAAATCTGATATTGGTCTCTAAATTTCAATTTTGATGAGTAGCATCCAGCCGTGGTCTCTGATTACAAAAATTCCAACTTTCTCCGAAGCCCTAAATTTCGGAAGCCATGAATGAAGGTACTAAAAAATAATTCTGTTTTGACAGAAATATGTACCTGATTGTTTCTGGTGTAACTACGAAATTTTCGATCCACAGGGTTTGAAAATTTTACCTGAGATAGCTCGACCTGTTATCTTTCCATCTTGACAGGTCTGACCTCAATTGGATTCTCTGAGAGAGAGTTATGCCAAGTGACGCAACGTGACCTGTTTATGGGAGCATGTGACTGGATTTTGAACCGAGCATGGAACCTGTGTAGGGCTTGAGCTCCGTCAAATGTATATGAGACCGAGTGTAAAAGAGAGCCCACTACATGGAACTGTTACATGAGCTTCGAATGCTGCACCCGAGCTTTTTTGCTGTTGCAGGGGAACAAGAACCCAAACCCTTGAGAATTCTATCTCGTAACTACTGTGAAGTTTTTTGCGATCAAGTAAATACGATGACGGCTAGACAATGCCCGCGAAAACTTGATGCATCTGTTGATGTATATGTAACTTCGGAATGTATTTCACATATATGTATATTGTATTCCTATAGAGATGGTATTATTCCTCTATAAGGAAGTGTCGTCATTTATATTGTAAGTGTCGTAACTTATACTTGATGGGTTATTAGACCACCTTATTTGGGTTCGGCCCTGTATAAGTCATGTGGGTCAAAGGGTTATTAGACCACCCCATTGGGGGTTGGCCATGTGGGTCAAAGGGTTATTAGACCACCCTATTGGGGGTCGGCCCACTCAGCATTATGTTATGTGGTTAAGTTCGAGCCTACATGAGTTAGGTAAAAAGACAAGTCAAGTCAAGTATAAATAGAGTGCGGGAGGCACTCTATTTGCTCACTCACTTCTCACACATGCATTCAAGGAGGAGTGGCGCACTTATGGAGGAGGAGGATCTGCTGCTAGGTTATGGCTATCTCTCTTGGTTGGTTGTATCATTGCTCTATCTATCTCTGAGGAAGTTATTGGGGTTTTTCACCTTTATGGTTTTCCCCAAGTAAATCTTTGTGTCTCTTGTGTGCTTGCATTATTGTCTCCATGATTGATATGCTGTAGATATGTTGTACATGTTGTTCTCTCAGTTAATATCCTAGATCATATTGAAGTAAATTCATAAAATTTAACATGGTATCAAAGCTAGCCTGAAAGAAGGCATGATATGGCATGTATGACACTTGTTGCACTTACGATGCTAGGGCTTGATATAGAAAAAACCAGTCATCGTAGAACTTTCGCTATAAATCCGTTTTGGCGAAGTTTTCGGATCTGAAATTGTTACAGGATGAATATTAAATCTCCAGGTACCTTGTGTCCAAAGGACAACCTCTAATTCGTTGTACTTTGTGATTTATGATCTGTACAATAGAGGGTTTCTGCCTCTTCCAGATCTGCGTCAAAATCAGGTGACCTTGGGAATAAGGTCATATCTTGGGATAGGAAGCTCCAAATCAAATTTCGTAAAAAGTTACAGATAGTACATAGTCTGTACTATCTCAGAAAACTTTTTCAGAGGTCGAAGTTGAACCAGTGACACGTGGAACGCCGTACAAGTGCGCTCTCCTGTATTATCCCATAAATAGGTCACGTTGCGACACTTGGCATAACTCTCTCTCAGAGAGTCCAATTGAGGTCAGACCTATAAGGATGGAAAGATAACAGGCTGAGATATCTCAGAAAACTTTTTCAGAGGCCGAAGTTCAAAAAGGGACACGTAGAACGCTGTACAAGTTCACTCTTCTGAATTATCCCAAAACAAGTCACGTTGCGACATTTGGAATAACTCTCTCTCAGAGAATCCAATTGAGGTCAGACCTATCAGGATGGAAAGATAACAAGTTAGGCTATCTCGAAAAACGTTTTCAGACCCTATGGATCAAAAAGTTCATAGTTACACCAGAAACAATCAGGTACATATTTCTGTCAAAACAAAATTATTTTTGAGTACCTTCATTCATGGCTTCCGAAATTTAGGGCTTTGGAGAAAGTTGGAATTTTTGTAATCGGAGACCACGGCTGGATGCTACTCATAAAAATAGAAATTTATAGACCAAGATCAGAATTTTTGGTTGGGCAGAAGGCCGGGCTTGATTAGACCCTAGTTCGGGACTTTGATCAGAAAAGTGGAAAATTAGGGCTTCTGTAAAAATGGGAATTTTTTAAATCTGTGACCACGGCTGGAAGCTCCTCAGAAAAATAGAAGCTTAGAGCTTTGGATCAAACATTTTGATTGGGAAGAAGAGTGGGATTCATCAAACCCCAGTTTAGGGTCACGTCCAGTGAATCCAGAAGTTTCAAAAGCAAAATTGAGGAGTGAAACTTTGCAGTTTTCAAATTCTTAATATACCAACTTGATCAGCTCATCAAGGCACATATTTCTATCCTGTCAGAAGTTTGAAATTCAAAGTTTGAATTTTTGGGGTTTTTCTGACAAACCCATATCCAGCTCAAGGTCCAGTTCTTGCAAATCAAGTGGATTGGGTTAATCCTAGAAGAAGATGGATTGATCATCTGCATGAGTGAAGAAGTTCTTGTTTCAGAGGGAGATGAGGCTAAGGCCTTACATAAGAAGATTACAAGCGATCTCGACAGGTATGACTCATCGAGTTATGTTTTGAGATTTGTTCATGATTAAGTTTATGGTATGTTTGTCTTCATGTTATTACGGTTAGTACAATCTTGATTTTAGATTTGTCGTATCACCTTAACAAAATTATGAATGCATAATAGAAGATATTCATTGGTTAGGGTGTTGACACTTATGATTGTACTAATGCATTATGGTGTTGTATGAGGTTTATGTTGTCTACTAACATGAAAGGTACACCAAGAAAGACAAATCATGTTCTAGTCCAAGAACATATGATCATGATAACATGAGGACAAAGATTCATCCATTGTCATGGATCTCATAGAAGATCCATTTACGAGGTATGTATAACTTGGTTTTGTAATAGTTAACCTATGAGATATACAGGTTACTAGCACAAGTCATTGAAGAAGAACAAGAAGACATCATGTGAGTATGTTAGACATAAATAGCTAGCATGCTAATCCAGGTATGTTTTTCCTATATCAAGATAGAATCCTACCTTGTGTTAGGATCTTATACTGTTGTTGATAATGATTATTCATGAAGTCATAGGTTTGAATAATCATGATTGTATGCATATTATGTTTCTTACCATAATTGATGATATGACTAACCAGAAGAATCATGATGGTATAGGTTTGAATAATCACAGGTTTTATGCATTTTATATCTCTTATCTTGATTGATGATTCAACTAACCTGAAGAGTCATAGGTTTGAGTAATTACAGGTTTAGACATGTTATGTTTCTTATGATTTAACTAACCATAAGAATCCTACATAAACCTTGAATGCTAATGCTTATTATTTCTGTTTGAAATGATCATGACTATACATGCTTGAGATTATTGTGTTTTAATAGTATACTAATGAATGTATGATTTTATATGAGATCACAAGGATAACACATTCATGATACTAATAAGCATGCATAGGGACCAAGGATGAATATGAGATTCAAGAACAGGTAATCCAGGAAGCAAATATCAAGAGGGAGTACACTCCAGTGGTTTATGCAAGGATGCAGATATTCAGAGGGAGTTGACCATCTCTCTACATCCCACAACAGAAAGGTGTAGAAGAAGCTACTTCAGATTAGGACTCCAGTAGCTCCTGCAAGGAAGCAAAGACTCAGAGCGAGTCCACCCAATGAACAAACAAAGATAAATATTTTTAATTATCATTTCATGCATATTTGTTTGTTTAAATAAAATTGTTCAAATGATGTATATACTCATGTTCCTAGACTTAGGATATGTATTGTGCATATTAGAATAGTCACATTGATGAACAGTATACTACTAATATACCTGGGTAAGTGGCTTATGGCACTGTACAACATTCCATTGCTACTTATCTAGAATGAAACCTCTTTGCTGACATGTTGGGAGTTGTGCACACTCTTAACAATGTTCTGGTAGAGATTGGAAGACATCTAGAAAGTTATGGGACATGGATAAATGTTGTATTGAAGCATTGGCTAATTGCATGACTGTATGACATATTTCTTTATGTATAAGAATTTGTTCTAAAAATTATGAGATGTTTCTAATCATGCAATTTAACCTGTTTTGTAGGAAAGACCGTATATCTTCACCTACAAAAGGTCTACAACATTTGTTCCAGCAACAAAGATATCTATTGAAGATATTGAAGTTTCCAGGATCTGGGATGAAGAAATGGAATGCCATGATCCGTCGATCATGAAGAACGATGTTTGGGATGTAGTCCCAAGACCTAAAGGGAAGTTTGTTATGACTTCCAGATGAAACTATCAGATCAAGCATATTGCAGATGGCAGCATAAAGAAATATAAAAGTGATGAAATAGAAGATACACCAGATGGTTTCAAGACATCTTTCTTGAATAGTTGTATGCGGATAACCTGTTTGTTATAGGTGAAGATAGATTGATTGCCGACATGCAGCGGAAGCTTACTGCTGAGTTCGAGATGAAGAACTTGGGGTTGATGCACTATTTGTTTTTGGCATGGAGGTGTGGCAGAGTGATGGAATCTTCCTTGGACAAGGGAAGTATGCAGTAGAGATCCTGAAGAGGTTCGGGATGATGGACTACAAGGCTATGGCCACACCTATGGCATCGAATCTGAAGCTTCTATGTGATGCTTCATCTGAGCTGGTTGATGTCTCTTTGTATCGTCAGATGATTGGGTCCTTGATGTACCTGACGAACATGAGACCAGACATTTGCTTTACTGTGAACACATTGAGCCAGTTCCTGACGGATCCGAGAAGTGTTCACCTGGTTGCTGTAAAGCATGTTCTGAGGTACCTGAAGGGTACAGTGGATTATGGGCTCAGGTATGAGGAGAATCAAAAGTTTAACCTGCAGGGTTATGTTGATTCAGATTGGGATGGCAGTGCTGCAGACAGGAAGAGCACATCAGGGTGTTGATTCAGTATGGGATCAGGTGTGATATCTTGGTTTAGCAGGAAGAAGTCCTGTGTAGCATTGAGTACAGCTGGGGCAGAGTATGTTGCAGCCTGTTCAGCTAGTTGTGAGACAGTATGGCTACGGAAGCTACTGTCTGAGTTATTTGATCTCCTGTTGGAGGCTACTGGTATCTTCTGTGATAACCAGAGTTGTGTAAAGCTGTCCAAGAACCCAGTGTTTCATGACAGGTCAAAACACATAGAGATCAAATATCACTATATCAGGGATATGGTGCAGAGAGGAGCTGTGAAGCTCCTGTATGTTGCGACGGCCGAGCAGATTGCAGATATGCTGACGAAGCCACTAGCCAGGGTGAAGTTCGAGTACTTCAGAGAGAGACTTGGCGTTCTTCAGATCGAGGATACTTCGAGGAAGAAGTGATGGACACATTTGCTGAAGCCATTCCAAGCATGTTGGAAGGAGGATCCTTCACATGGCTGTGGATGTAAGCGCTGGATGGTGAGCATCAGGATGATGTTCTGGTTTCTGCTGGATATGATCAGTTGGATCATTTTATGTATGTATGTACGCATCATGTGGATGCTGGATATGATCAGTTGGATCATTTTATGTATGTATGTATGCATCATGTGGATGCTGGATATGATCAGTTGGATCATTTTATGTATGTATGTATGCATCATGTTGGATGCTTGGACCATGTATCTGTATATGTATCAGGTGGATACATTGTATGATCAGGTGGATCATGTATGGTGATATGTATCATGTATTTGTATTTGTATCAGGTGGATACATTGATGATCAGGAGGATCATGTATGATGATATGTATCAGGTAGATACTTGGTATGCATCAGGTAGATGCAGTGATGATCAGGATGATCATAGATGATGAGCTTCAGGATGTTGCTCTAGATGACATGCAGCAGGATGTTGCAGTGATGATCAGGATGATCATAGATGACGAGCTTCAGGATGTTTCTCTAGATGACATGCAGCATGATGTTGCAGTGATGATCAGGATGATCATAGATGACGAGCTTCAGGATGTTGCTCTAGATGACATGTAGCAGGATGTTGCAGTGATGATCAGGATGATCATAGATGACGAGCTTCAGGATGTTGCTCCAGATGACATGTAGCAGGACGTTGCAGTGATGATGATCAGGATGATCATGGATACATCAGGATGATGTATGGTGAGTATCAGGTTGATACTCTGTGGCCGTGGATCAGGTTGTGCAGATGAGCATGTAATCCGGTGCCTTGGGAGATTTGCAGATGGTCTTTCGAGGTTTTGCCTATGGCATGTAATTCGGTGCCCTGGGACATCTGGCAAATGCTCTTTCGAGGTTTTGCTCTGGGAGGACATGGGAGATCTGCAAATAGTCTTTTGAGGTTTTTCCTATGGCATGTAATTTGGTTCCCTGGGATATCTGGCAGATGCTCTTTCAAGGTTTTATCCTATGGCATGTAATTCGGTTCCCTGGGAGATCCGATAGGTTGGGCTGTGTGCCCGTAATCAGTCCCGGGATGCTCTTGCAAGGTTTTTCCATGACCACATGTAATTCGTTGCCCTGAGAGATCCTATAGGTAGAGTTGTGTGCTCGTAATAGCCTGGGAGGCTCTTGCGAGGTGTTGTGGTGGACCACATGTAATTTGTGCCCTGGGAGATTTCAGGTCGGAGTTGTGTACCCGTAACATCCTGAGATGCTCTTTTGAGGTTTTGTGGTGGGGTCACATGTAATAGCGCCCTGGGAGATCCTACAAGTCGGAGTTGTGTACCTGTAACATCCTGGGATGCTCTTTCGAGGTTTTGTGACGCACATAATAAGTCCTGAGGATTCCACAGTATGGCCAGTGATGATGAAGACCTGTAGGTGGTGGGCCTACATCCAGTATGAAAAAGGACTGGCTCTGTAGAACTTCCTATGACGAGTAGATTCAGAGATTGATTGAGATAGCAGCAGCAGTGACGATGATGATGACTCGATGACAATTATCTAGTGACGATGATCCAGAGAAGATGACTTGTGCTAGAAGAAATGTGCTGAGAAATACCTTCCTAGTTAAGAGGGAGTGTTGATGTATATGTAACTTTGGAATGTATTTCACATATATGTATATTGTATTCCTATAGAGATGGTATTATTCCTCTATAAGGAAGTGTCGTCATTTATATTGTAAGTGTCGTAACTTATACTTGATGGGTTATTAGACCACCTTATTTGGGGTCGGCCCTGTATAAGTCATGTGGGTCAAAGGGTTATTAGACCACCCCATTGGGGGTTGGCCATGTGGGTCAAAGGGTTATTAGACCACCCTATTGGGGGTCGGCCCACTCAGCATTATGTTATGTGGTTAAGTTCGAGCCTACATGAGTTAGGTAAAAAGGCAAGTCAAGTCAAGTATAAATAGAGTGCGGGAGGCACTCTATTTTCTCACTCACTTCTCACACATGCATTCAAGGAGGAGTGGCGCACTTATGGAGGAGGAGGATCTACTGCTAGGTTATGGCTATCTCTCTTGGTTGGTTGTATCATTTCTCTATCTATCTCTGAGGAAGTTATTGGGGTTTTTCACCTTTATGGTTTTCCCCAAGTAAATCTTTGTGTCTCTTGTGTGCTTGCATTATTGTCTCCATGATTGATATGCTGTAGATATGCTGTACATGTTGTTCTCTCAGTTAATATCCTAGATCATATTGAAGTAAATTCAGAAAATTTAACAGCATCAGATGAAGTAATTTAAGACAAAATTCACCTTTCTTACATGCTGCCTCTAGGAAAAAATGGGATCAAAATGGTTAATTTACAAGGAATCAACGGTTTAGATTCGAGGAGGGTTGAGATCTGTGGAGGACAGGGAATCTTCTAGGAAAATGTGCATGTTCTATAACGTTGGAAACTTTGGTGAAATGACGTTTGGTATGTGTTAAAGTCAGGAAGCAAATCTACGGTGGGTGAGTGGTGAAATAAAATATCTATGGTTGATGTTGATTTCTCACTTTCAACTAGCACAAAGAATGAAAAGGGTCAGTGGTAGCGGAATTTTTACCACTTACCACGTGTCGAGTCGAGGATCGTTTCGCTGAATGAAAAATTGTAATGGAAAACCACTTCTCATGATCCCGAAACCACCTACACAATATATTATAAGAGCTAGTATATTCTTACGATTGATGGCACTTATTGCAATACCCAGAGCAACTTGTAACGCCATATCGAGTTACAATGACTAAAGTAAAAACATATAATTTATTTATTTATTTATAAGGAATAACATATTTATAAATTAATCACGTGCAGGTCCATTCCCCATCAATGATACACTTGGTATGAATTTAGACATTACAATATGTGAATAGAGAATTTGATATTTATATATTCATCGCTATATTCATTTTTTGAATCCCATGATTTCTTTTTTCTGGTATATATGTGTGTGTAGAGTTTGTATTACCTCCTATAGAGCCCGATTCTATTTTTCACAATGTCTATCTATTGAAGAATAAAATCGACTACAAGGAATGCAATATTTCGGGTGGTTTGCTCCTTACTGAGTCAACACAAGTGAATGAGAATCCCTTTAGTTTCAAGTTTAGATCAAAGGCACACCGTTACTATTTTGCATAGCATAGCGATTCAAGGCTTTTGCTTTTTTGTTTCAAATTCAATTCATCTTTGTATTTTCTTTACCTAGTGGTTCAGATTCGATGCTTTTGCTTCGTTTCTAGTGGCATCGAATTAAGTGATTTCATTAATGAGTCAAATTCGATGCTTCTACTTTGTTTCCAGTAGACACAATGCTTCATTTCTAGCGGCGTTGAATTAAGTGATTTCATAATCATTCAAATTTGATGCTTCTGCATTGTTTCCAGTAGACATTAATTCATGGTTCAAACTCAATGCTATCAAAGCAGATAGATGAGAAATCATAATTTATTACATCCCTCTTACAACTCTTGCTGTTATAACTTTCATAACGAACTTGATTCAACAGTATACAGTATAATTTTTCAGTGACAGGTGAGAGCTCTCCATTTCTTTTTGAATGGAATAGGATATGGGAAATTTGTAGTGTTATTCACACCTTCTCCGGCTTTTCATAGAATCTAGCTATTAAAAATATAGATGTTTTGATTTTGGGTACATTATCCAATGTTGAATTTTGAGGTACTGTTGATTTTTTTCCCTACTACAAATTTTAAACACAAACTTTTTCCTCTCGTACCAAACTATGCTTTATAGAACTAAGTGCGAACGAAAAAAAGTGTGAAGAGTTAAATATCAAAACAATTACTGAAATATCAATGGTATCTGCTGAGTGCTTTAGCTGCGTTCTAACCCCATATCTGATCCAATCTCTGCTATTTATCGGAGCAAACAATTATATGTTATCTGATGCATTATCGTAACTTTGTGACCATACTAACCATTTATGTTATTTCATGCATTACGCTTGAATTTTTTACAATAAGTATATGCCATATTATATTTTTCTTTATAATGACTTTAGATTTGTCTTCAGGATTTGTCTGAGAAGGAGAAGGAGAATATATTCCAGAAGATGTTGTTAGAACTAGATGGCCTTCTCATCGATAAGAGTGGAGAGGCATTGGAAATATATAAACTTCCTGTGAACAAGGTCTCACTTGTCATGTTTCATAGCGATCCAAATGATGTTTTCCCTCATCTTTTACTGGAGGAAACTCTAGATGACATTCAAAGAGATTCAAAATTCAAAATTATTTATATTGGCAAACATTTTAATAAGTTTCCAAGGAATGTAAAGGACATAATTTTTGGCCATAGTCGTGAAAGCTGACAATTTGGATTGATGCTTGTTAAATTATTATTAACATTAGATGTACATGTTTGAGAATCATGGTTGTCAACACTAGATGAAAATGTTCAAAAAGTCAATAAATATACTAAGAACCTTATCTCGCTCTCGTAGCATGTTGAATGTTCTAGTTATCTCAAACTTGCCTCTAAGAATTAAAAAAGGCATAGCGAGATAAAAAATGCATTACGGTCATTAATCCTCTCTGAGTGTTCAACGCACATATTAGAATTAGAGTGAAAGAAAACACGTAGAAAAATAAAGATGAAATGTTATAGGATTTCTCCTTGCTTAATAGTTAGGTATGATTTTGAAGGAATATAATATTTGATGGTGTTAAATTTATTTATATATTTAAAAACACAATTTATATAACAAAATTTCAATTTATTAAAAAAAATGACAAGATTTCCATAAAAATAAAAACTAGGGCATCTTACTTTTAAAAAGAAATGGACATCAAGAATAAACATAAAATAGAGCCCCAGTTGTGATCATTATCAGTGTGTTTTGAAAGTGTTAGACGGTGTAATGTCCCCATCTTGACCCTATTTCATTAAGATTCTAAATGATGTAAATATTGTTATTAAATCATGGTGAGGAGCTCAAGGCCAAGGCCCCACCATCGATTTATCATTTTATGTATCGGCGAATAAAAATAGATGCCTATGGTTCTTGTGCTAGACATGCACAATGTAAGTTAAGACATCATGTAAATATGGATTTTAATGAAATACCCACAACTAGCTATGCAATGCAACAAAGAGATGGGGGCATGATTCTACAAGGAATAGGGAGGGAAATTATTCAAACCCTTGAGCCAATGGTGTTAAGCCAGATGTCAATCAATGAAACCCAACTACCCATTCTAACTTATGCACCCAATCATTTAATTCTTCCAAGAGTTGGTTGAGGTAGTTAATGACTTGGGATTGGAGAAGTATGGCAGCCAATTTCATGCATGGGCAAGCCATCAACCTGGGAAAATGTACTATTTGTTAATTTTTCAAAATTTACTTCAATTTGATCTAGGATCTTAACTGAGAGAACAACATGTACAACAAATCTACAGCATATCAATCATGGACACAATAATGCAAGCACACAAGATACACAGAGTTTACTTGGGGAAAACCATAAAGGTGAAAAACCCCGATAACTTCCTCAGATATAGATAGAGCAATGATACAACCAGAATACAAGAGATAGTCTTCTCCTAGCAGCAGAGCCTCCTCCTCCACAAGTGCGCCACTCTCCAAAGTTTGAGTGAGAGAATAGAATGTTTAAAATGAGAGAGACACACTCTCTATTTATACACTAACTTGACTTTACCTTTACTCAACTAGGTCGGCCTCAACTTAACCACTTAACATAATGCTGACTGGG
This sequence comes from Larix kaempferi, assembly GCA_027924585.1. Taxonomy (NCBI): domain Eukaryota; kingdom Viridiplantae; phylum Streptophyta; class Pinopsida; order Pinales; family Pinaceae; genus Larix; species Larix kaempferi. Next base: position 6,593,374 of record BSBM01000687.1, on the reverse strand, counting down.
CCGACGCCCACTAGGGTGGTCTAATAACCCTTTTACCCAAATGGCCGACCCCCAATAGGGTGTTCTAATAACCCTTTGACCCACATGACTTATATAGGGCTGACCCCAACAAGGTGGTCTAATAACCCATCAAGTATAAGTTACGACACTTACAATATAAATGACGACACTTCCGTATAGAGGAATAATAACATCTCTATAGGAATACAATATACATATATGTGAAATACATTCCGAAGTTACCTATACATCAACACTATTGGTTATGGGGCAAGAAAACACCCACGAAATTTTGCCCAAAGCCATTCTTTACCCATTTCCCTGGCTCTCTCACGCAGTCTGAACTACTGGATCTTTCTCCTTCATGTTTTCTACCCTTTTCCTACATTTTTCCATAGCTGGGAGCTCGTTTTTGTATTGCACAGTGGCTAGGAGAAAGGGAGTCATGTTTTGGGAGTTTATAGAGGTTTTTTTTTCCCCCTGGAATTTAGGTAAACGTTTTTTGAAAATGAATTTCTCTCCCAGGGTTGATTCCCCATCTACCAGTTCGTTTTTGGTTTCCCATGTTTTTCAGCACTTGTGTTTTGTTGTTGGGTGCATCCCTGTGTTGGTTTAAAATTTTGAGCAAGAATTAGGAGTGGAATGGGACTAGAATTGATTTGATAAACCTAGTGAGGAGGTAACCTCTCAAGAAGATCAAAAGGCTGGTTGCTCTTCTATGCACACCTTGAAGAACACTAGAATGGAAGGTATGGCCCGAGGGACTGTGTAGTAGTGTAGGGAATACTTCATTGTGCCAGGTGTGTAGGTATTGTGGGGACCAAGATAGATAGATCTTATAGAGGGTGTCCATATCTTTGTTGTTGAGCTCACTAGCTTAGCAATTCTTCCTTTCCATTGCCTTAGCAGCCTGATAAAACCAACTGTTGATTGGCTTGGCTGATTTTGGTGTATTTTTGGCTAGGTGTGAGCCTAGTGATCATGCCCAACTCGGGCGTGGCAATTGTGATGAGAAACTGATGATCACAACTGGCCTATGGTTGGGTGGAATGTTGCAGTTGCATAGCCAGTTTCTCGGGACTACTTTGTTAGAAGATAAGTACTCTCTCGTGTTAACTTTGCAATGTATTTATTTGTTGTTTATCATGAATATCTTGATTGTATGACAAATGTGTAATTGAAATTACTTCTGCTATGTTTCTTGCATTTATACATCTGCATATGCCTTTTTATATTATGTGAATGTTTATTTAATAAGCATGGGGCTAGATGCCCCATTTTTAGCATCACGTCCTCTCCATCACACTTGGTAGGATGGGAGGGACATTATAGATGGTATCTATGAGAATTTTGAATGTGGAGACATTATAATTATGGATTGAGTGCACGTCCCTAGACATATAAATACATATATTAATTGCTCAGTTGGTGTCTGAATGTACAACACCTCCACCTCCAACTTTATTTCTCCTAATTCTCCTGTGGTAACTTCCTGGCCTCAATCTATAATGTTTTCAAATATTTTTGTTGTGTTCTTGGCCCCTAATCCCATTAATCCCTCTTAATATTCTTTTTTTTTAAAATCATTTTGCTCTGTTCCTGGTCTCGAATCCCATTAATCCTTTATTTATAATGCATCATTTATTTTTTCTCTATTCTTGGTACCCAATCCCATTAATCCATCTTAGTTTTTCTCCATTGCAAATTTGCAATATTATAGTCGTATCACGCCTCCCCTTCAAGACGTACGAGGGTAATGATGAATTTATAGGTATACATATCCCAGGATAGCAAAGCCACATGTTCACTAACCAGATTCTTGATCTTCAAACCCTGAAACCATGAGTGGCTATGTTTCTTTCTATTATTTAAGGAACCTTTATGTCCAATCACGACATAGACAAAGTTTTTCTATTTTCTCTTTTCAAGCACATAAAAGTTTCATACTTCATGCACAAAAGACATGCTTTATATTAAAATATTTCTTACGAAGACATAAAATTCAGTAGAAGTTATTCCAGGTTAAAACAGGGCAACTTCACTGCATTACACAAAGATGGAATTTACTTCGATCTTTTACCTTTTACAGATCTTGGGATCTTAATACATTTCATGAATACGATCTTGATCTCACAAACACATACTCTTCTCCTACATATACATAGGCTCTTCTTCTACATATACACAGACTTGATTTTTGCTTCACCTGGAAGCTACTGAGTCACATTAGATACAAATCCTGGTCTTGGAGCTTTGACGGTGCTCAAAATGCCCATATAACATGGTGTGGTGAGGATTTGTTAGGGAATTGATGTCAAAATGCTCATATATCACGAAGAGAACTGGGGAGCGACCATAAGACTCAAGTATTTCTGATAAAACAACAAAGGAAATGAAACAAAGGCGGTAAAGAAGAGTGCCATGACTTCCCAAAGATTTCATTTTGCTGCGATATGGGGTATGGTTTAGCCTTTATATAGTGACTGGATAGTGAATTGGTGAATTTACTTAGATGTTACGGATGGGGAACACTAATTATCACTGTATGGCGGGATGGTGGTCATAGATATCATTTGTACCAACTGTAGATTTTGCTGGTGTAATTGTACTTGTATCACTCCAATCAATGCCTTGAGAAAGGATTGTATGCCAACATGGTGATGGTTTATACTATGAAATTCTGAAATGCAGGTTATCTTGATGGTACTAATGGTGAATGATGGCTTGTATAACGTGTGTGAAGAAAACAATCTCATCATGCCTTAGATTTTGCTGGAGTAATTGTACCGACTATACATTTTGCTGGAGTAATTGTACAATTATAGAGAAGTCCATGACATTATTTTTTGTCACGAAATTTGACTTCGCCAAGGACTTCAATTTGATGGGCATTTCCTTCATGTATTAAAATTCACTTCAATGAGCATTTACTTCGACAAGTAAACTTCAGTTCGACCAGCATTTCAATAGAGAAGTTTTGAGGTAAAAAATGGGCCTCAAAACGAAATAAATGTACTATAAAAATCAACCAATAGTATTCAAGGTGATGATGTCAACCATGGGGGATGAATCACCATTTTTTGGGTAAAAGGGTAAAAAGGTGAAAAGGTCAAATTGAAAAAGTTACTTCTTCAACTCGTATTTTCAACTTATCTCTCTGTATATTCACTCAAATTTCGATCAAGAGTAGTCATTGGATGGGGAATTCAATTTCGCATATAAGGAGTACCCACTCGACATACTTTTGATGGACTCAGATGCTCCAAAAACAATAAATACATGAAAACACATGATGATGATGTCATCATCACATGTTTTCATGTATTTATTGTTTTTGGAAGAGCTGGGTCCATCAAAAGTATGTCGAGTGGGTACTCCTTGGATGAAGAATTGCTTGTTTTTGGAGCAGTGAGGTCCATCAAAAGTATGCCGAGTGGGTACTCCTTGGATGCGGAATTGAACTCCCCATCCAACGACTTCTCCTGATCGAAATTTGAGTGAATATACAGAGAGATAAGTTGAAAATACGAGTTGAAGAAGTAGTTTTTTTCTTTTTTCCTCCAAAATTTGATGAGGTATGCTAATATTATTTTATTATTTCCACTATTATTTTATAATTTTCCTTCGGAGGCCCATTTTAGACCTCAAAGTTTCTCTAATGACTTCGTGGACACTTTACTTCGCAGGCCTCTTCACTTTGTCGACATGAAACTTTTTACTTCGTAGACCTCTTAACTTTGTTGAGATTCAACTTCAACAAGCCCACTCTTATACAAGCTGTATATTAAAATATTTCTTAATAAGACATAAAAATCAGTCGAATTTATTCCGCGTTAAAACAGGGCAACTTTGTTGCATTACACAGAGATGGAATTTACCTCGATCTTTCACCTTTTACAGAGCTCAGGATCTTAATACATTTCACGACTATAAGGGAATTGTAAAAATGTTCAACCTACGAAGGCTAGGCATTCAATTCATGTATATCCAAAATGGTGAACACTAGAAGAATACTGAGCACAAGAAGGGACGGCCTACCCTTCATTTACTAGAGAAATGTAGAGATTTTTAATCTACGAAGGCTAGGCCGACAATTTACGACTTCTGCTATAAATAGTACGAATCCGAGAGGGTTTTATGATTGATGTTTTTCATTCTCAACTTTGCATACTTTTATGTCAATAACAACTTTTGAATAATGCGTCTTTTTATGTATTTTCATGATTTGCGGGAGGCCTTGTTTTTCTTGGAAGTACATCATTTTTGCAATCTCGCAATCCACAATGCGGATTACGGGAATCCCATTTTTTATGAGTTTAAATTTCTTGCTTCCACATTTTTGCAACCCACAATGCGGATTGTGGAAGTCGGAAAGTGTTTGATCAATAAAAATCATATTTTCGGTTCCGCATTTCTGCATTCCACAATGCGGTTTGCGGAAAGCGGAAACCAAAATTAAAAAAATAAAATTTCATCGCCTTCTCAGAACCCGCAAATATATTGCGGATTGAGGATACCTAAATTTCTTTAAAATGTTCCCGTAATCTCGCAACACATAATGAGGATTGCGGGAAGATCGATTTTTTCGCATAATTTTTCCCGCTCCGCATTTCCGACTTTGGGTTACGGATTGTAGAAATGATAAAATTCCCAACATTCAATTTGCATGTCCGCAATCCCACAACCCGCAATGCGGGTTGCGGAGGGATTAAGTCACAAAATTTTGAAAAGTGCACCTACAATTCCGCAATCCTCATTTTTCTTCGTTTAATCTTGACCATTGATTCGCTTGAGATATACGGTCCTGTTTTAAATTCACTAATAACATTTTGAGGTTAAATACGCGGAATAAAATTATCTTTTTACCACTTTCACGCTGCAATTTTACGTTTTGTAAACGAATTTCACTGCGGATTTTATCCTACAACTAGCTTTGCTGTTCTTTTCCACCGGTTTACGAGTAAGTATTCTGTTCTATGTCAATCATCTGCTTAATATTTGGAAATTTAAAATTAATTTTAATTAAAATCGTTTTTCATTTTTATCAGAAAAAACCCCATTTTTCAATCATGTCGAGGAACACTAGATCCAAAACTGTCATAGACCAATTGAAAAACAAAGACCCAAACAGTGGAATCTTCTTCGACACCAATGGGAGGGTTTCTGAAACCTATATGCTAGATTGGTCACGGATTTATGCCATCTTTGACAATGACTATTTTTCTGAAATCCAACATGACTAGGAGTCTTATCTAAACATCAGTAAATCCCAAATCCATGCTATAGTAGCCAGACCATCCTTGATGCCCTACACAGATGAAATAAAATGGATTATCGATCATGCCAACCCTCAGGACTGTTCATTCAATGAAATAAAACAAACTTTGTTAGCTTCTTTTCTACCTGAGGTCTTTGCCAGGGTTTAGGCACTTAGAAGTCCCCAATAGTTTCTCACCAAGCAATTCCTAGAGTCTTCTGAAACCCGATTCATTTTCAATGAAATGATTAAATCCTGGATGAAAACCCCTGCTATCTTTGCTCCCAAAGCCGATAAGATGTATCCTATTGCCTGGTTTAGAGAGCTCTTTTCTTGTTGGCAACCTTGTTGTGCATATTGTATGGGTTACCCAATTGTACAGTTTTCAAAGTAGAATGGGCACCAGTGGCACATCACGTTCTCACCACCAGTGAATTCTTCAATTGGGCAAAGATTCTATCAAAAGTGTTGAAGGAATCCATTGAGAAGTATAAGAAGACTCATGCTTCTAGACAGCCAGTTTTTTTCCTTTCTGCTTATATTATGGATGTGTTCTGTTCAACATTCCTCTTTCCTGCCATGGGATGGAATTGGACCAGAGAATGACCTCCAGTCCACATTTAGTGCTCAGCATTATGTAAGGACAAATTTGTACCCCTCATCTATGAAATTTGTGACCATTTTCTCGGCTCCATTTATTACAAAATATTCAAGGAGGATGCCCCCACCTTTTTTGCTCAAGCTAAGGCATTGATTGCCACTATGGGAGATTGGTATGTTGGAGAATATTTTTCCTACATCAGAGTTTGGGGTAGCAACACACTTCATCTATTACCTAGGATTGTGCTTGAAAGAATGGTATTGGAAGATATATACTTCCAAACCATCATTGATGGTGTGTTCCCTCGGTTTACTGGAGCTAAAAGGAAAGGCTCAAGAGGAGCAAAATTTCATTCACTAGTACCAACAAGAGCTCAAGGTAAAAGTGTTGCAAGACAAGAAACTCAAACTGTTAGATGATGAAAGAGCTCAAAAGGAATTGATAGAGAAGGATGCAAAAAAAACTCCTCTCCAAAGATAAATCAAAAGATAAAGGTAAATCTCCAGTTTAGGGTCCGCAACAGCCTCAAACCGTGGCTAATCTGAATGCTCTCATCAAATCAGTTGAAGAAATGAAGAAGATCTTAGCATCTAACGTTTCTGTATCTTTGATCTTTATCTGTATCTGGAAAGTTTTGCTACGTGTTTGTGGAAATGAGTTGAGTCGCGAACTGGTTCTTCGAGTTGTATTCCACAATGTATGAGACAAGTTGATGAATGAAAATGATCGATTGTGTTATATCTCTATATCTCTCTTTTATGTCGCAGTGCCATTGAATATGAATGAGTGCAGTATTCGGTGGCTCAATGTGTTCTATGAATGAAGTTGTCGCTATATGATGTATCTCAGATCTCTTGATTATGCTTTGATAAACTGTCATTTTGTCAATCTAGTTAACTTGTCAATTATGAGATAGTTATGCTTGATGTGAATGAGGGTTATGTCGATTTTTGAGTTAAGTAGATCTGGTTCCATAGTATGATGTTTTGATGCGATTACGAATCTTTGGTTTCTGAGTGAACACTGAGCATAAGAAGGATTGACCGAACCTTCTAGCAGTCTAGAACTATTATGAAAAGAATACTTGCCAGATGAAGGGTCAGCCATCCCTTCATTTATAAGGGAATTGTAAAAATATTCAACCTACAAAGGCTAGGCAGTTAATTCATGTATATCCAAAATGGTGAACACTGGAAGAATTCTGAGCACAAGAAGGGACAACCGACCCTTCATTTACTAGAGAAATGTAGAGATTTTAATCTACGAAGGCTAGGCATGGAATTTCTGTTTTTCGCTGTGGATCCGAGCATAAGCTATATTTTAACATATAAAAAATGTTTGTTCCAACTTCCGTTTTCCGACAAGAAGGATCGGTCGCACCTTTGTTTAGTGGATAATTGTGAACACTTTTATCCAACAATTCCATATATCCAGAATGGAGAATGCAAGAAGGATCGATCGACCCTTCTTTCAGTCAAGATCTATTATGAAAAGAATATGGGGTAGAAGAAGGGTCGACTGCCCCTTCATTTTTTCATTTGATAAATTGTCATTTTAATGATTTGGTTAACTTGTCGATTGTGAGATAGTTATGTTTGATGCGAATAAGGGTTGTGTTGATTTCTAAGTTAAGTAGATCTAGTTCGATAGTATGATGATTTGATGCGATTACGAATCTCTAGTTTCATTACGACTAAGTTTGAAATTGAAACGTGTTTCCCCAAAGCTACGGAAACTTGGTTCCTGCAGCCCCCTTAGATATCTTGGGTGAGACTTCACTCGCTTTGCAGGTGTTGCTGGAAAAGGGTAAAACATTTATGGCCCGATGTCTATGGGAGTTGGTGTAGATTTTTGTTGACAGCAGTGCGTAGTGAACTCTTGTTGACAAAACTGTGTCAACAAACACCAGTGTGAAGTGAACCCCTATCGATAGAACTGTGTCAATAAACAACAATGCGAAGTGAACCCCTGTCGACAGAATTGTGTCAACAATAGGTTGCCCCTTCATCTATGAGGGATTTGTAAAACTTTTCAACGTATGCACTGTAGGTCGTCAATTCATGTATATCCAAAATGGTGAACACTGGAAGAATACTGAGCATAAGAAGGGATGACTGACCCTTCATTTATGAGAGAAATGTATATATATTTAATCTACGAAGGCTAGGCCGACAATTTCCAACTGCTGCTGTAAATAGTAGGTATCTGGGCATAAGCTAATTTTTAACATATAAAAAATGTTTGTCCCAACTTCTGTTTCTCAACAAGAAGAATCGGTCGCGCCTTCATTTAGTGGATAATTGTGAACATGTTTATCCAATAATTCTCAATATCCAGAATGGACAATGCAAGAAGGATCGATCAATGCTTCTTTCAGTTGAGAACTATTATGAAAAGAATATGGGGAATAAGAAGGGTCAGTCATTGTTTCATTTATGAGGGAATTGTAAAATTATTCAACCTACAAAGGCTAAAACATCAATTCATTTATAACCAAAATGGTGAACACTGGAAGAATATTGAGCACAACAAGGGTTGTCCGACCCTTCATTTACCAGAGAAGTGTAAAAATATTTAATCTACGAAGGATAGGATGAGAATTCTAGACTTCCAACTTCTGCTATAAACAGTAGGGATCCGCACAAAAACTAAGTTATAAAATTTAAAAAAGGATCGACCGCCCCTTCGTTTAGTAGATAATTGTGAACACCTGTATCCAACAATTCACCTATATCCAGAATGGCGAACACAAGAAGGATCGACCAACCCTTCTTGCATTCTAGAACTATTATGAATAGAGTACTGGGCACAAGAAGGGTCAGCCGCCCCTTCCTTTATGAGGGAATTGTAAAAATAAAACAACTTGGAGAAAGAGTGGTCTCTCTTTCTCTAAGAATATTTCCACTTGCAAGCAAATTGTGCGAAGCAATGTTCCTATGAAATTTGTGTTTAGAGTGTCGATATATACTTTCACCACTCCTAAAAAACATCCCTAGAGGAAGGAGTGGATTCTCTTTCTTCTTAGCATCTACTTCCAACACCCTAAAATAGAAAACCCTAAGGAAAGAGCGAACTCTCTTTCTATGACAAAATTTCAACTTGCCAGCAAACTCTTTTAAGCAAACTTTCTATAAATTTTGTTGTTAAAATGTCGATATCTAGTTTCCAGGGTGACATGTGGAACGCTCAGATTGTGACACATGGCATATTTGATTTTTATAATTAGTTTAGTGATTGTTTAAACGAATATTAAGGATATTAAAGGTATCATTTCAATATAAACCTATGGATTTAAGTTATAGTAAATCCAATGCAAGAGCATAAATATGGAGGGAAAAACTAAGAAATACATGACCTTCAATAATACTCTTTTTATAATAATCTTATTGATAATGTTTTAGTAAAAATTATTGTTTTCAAACTTAAAAATTAAGGCATATTTAGATAACCATGTATATTATGCAAAGTAAAGTAAGGTAATTTACAAACATTACTTGGAAAATCAACGCAACTCCATTTTCAAATCTATACAAAATAGAATGAACTTCCTAGAAAAATATGGTTCCTCACTCAATCTGAAAAACGACATAAAATAATTATTAAATCGTGTAAAACGAAATCCATGTGGGAATTCATGCTTTTTTAGCAGTAGTTTCACCAAAAGCAGTTGGAAAGAGCATTTTTTGGAAAAGATAGCCGTATGAGGAGAGAAGACAACGCAAACCCAACAAGACATGTAATTCTTCTTGCCAGTATCTTTAAACTAGTTTCTCTTCATTAATGTATCTTCTGGAGTTTTTCTACATTCAAATTGTTTTTCTCCAGTAAATAATCAGTATGTTGAATTGATGGCCTGGATTTTTTGATTCCGTTATTTAAACTATCATCCAAAAGAAATTCAAAACTTTATCTAAATTGAAACAGAATCCATAAATCCAAACATAATCGATAAATAAGAGAGGTTAAGAATTTAGAGAAAAACAAAGAATTAAGAAAATTAATTAAAATTAATATTAGAAAAAATGCAAATATTTTATACAGGTTAATATCCCTACAATAACGTTTTCAAAAATTAATAACCGGTCAAAAATACATTTTAACAAGTCTAACTTGGCAGTCAAGCATGACGGTCACTAAATTATTTTGGACGTAAAAGACGATCAAAATGCCTTGTGACTGGAATTTTTCCTATCAAATTCCTACCGTGGCTCAAACATAAGAGATGGTGTAAGTCGTGCAAGTCTAAACAATATTCCAATATGGGGTTTAATTTGCTTCAAAACGTAACCTTTAGATTCTTTCCAGATATAGGATTTAAATATCTTCAACACAATTACTTCAATTTACATAGTCTAAATCATTAAATTATAGAGCTTAAATTCTTCAAATATAGAGCTTAAATTTATGCAAAACATGGAGTTCAAATTTATTTCAAAAATACCGAGTTTAAATTTCTTCGAAGCACGGGGAAAAAATCCCTCCCCTAAACTAACAAAAAATGAAAATCTAAAAACAGACAAGGAAACCTAATAGAAAATGAAAATCTGAAAACCTAATCTAAAGACCGTGGTGGGTGGTCCATGTGGTTCCCTTAGTAGTCAATCTCCATTGATTTTATCCCTAATGAACTTTCCCCTGAAGGAGTTCTGGTAGCCGGAGGAGACTGTACAAAACCTACTGAAGTCACTGGGCTCCTCTCCGCGTCACCTTGAACTTTGGTGGCTTGAACTCGAATGGCTTTGTCGCGTTGAAGAAGGAGCCCTCGCATTTGTTCGATCAATTCATTTTTGTTAGTTTCGAGCTTGTGGTCAATGGTATCCTCGATTCTCTTCTTCAAGGACTCCAAGTCCTCTTTGTCAAATTTCAAGTTCAACTTTTGGCGAAGCTTTGCTATATCTTTTTCTAACTTCTCGACTCTGCGACTATTTGCATCAGTGATGCTGTTCCTTTCGCAACTGCTACCTTCTGCCATTATAAAACAAGGAGATAGGCTTGAAGAACTACTGTAACAAAGCTTCACGTATAGGAGCTCACGGACACTGAGTAGAGCACTGGTTGGAATCCAAAGACTTCCCTTTTCTCCGACTTTAACAACCAAATTTTGAGGAGGGCCAGTGGAGGGAGAAACAGTCGAAGACAGAGCTAAGTTAGACAACATTTTCCGCAAACTCAAGGGAACTGGGGAAGATCTAATTTAAATGAGTGAAAATGAACAAAAAAACCAGAACACGGATCAGAAGATATATCCACAACCGTCGGACTTAAAGATCAAAGTACTTGAAATAGTGTTATATGACATTAAGAGTCAAAGACCTTACCCGAGACCTGGCAGAACTTACCCTGACCGACCTTTGAATTAACTGATGGGACAGATTGACGGCTAGGGTTCATAATTGGGATCATAAATGTTTCAAGTCCACCGTTGATCTTGGATGGGGTGATCCAACAGTACAGGACAATTTCGATGGGTTAAGTTGTTCAGAGTTTAAAGCTTAGGATGTGATGCGAAATCTAGCTAAGCACATGTTGAAGTCCACCATCGATGTGGATTGACTAAGATCCAACAGTTTTGAATCATTTCGCTTTTGAAAGATGCTCGAGGGTTAATTAAAAGGATTGGACGTGAAATATTTGTAAATCTTAGTTGACCACCGGTTTGACATCCACTCTGTTGAAAATACGTTTGGAAATGGTATATTTGGAGAACAATTTGGCCAAATTGCCAAAATTGGTTAACGCTGCAAAATAGTAATTCCTTACTAGTTAAAACAAGATTGAAAGACTATGAAGATCAATGATGAATCGATGCCATTATAAGGATACCATATTTTTTATGAAGAGGCATGATTTTCCTAAAAAACACAATGTTTCAAATAATAAAGTTCTTTGAAAAGATACATAACCATGCAAGTCAAATGTATGAAGAGGACCAGAGGTGTCTCTAAAGTTTTGGTAATTGCATATTTGAAGCAAGAAAGAGGCCAATGATAAGATGAAGAATTACAAAAGTTCGAGCTGCCACTAAGGATCTGAAAAACTGAAGTTAAAACTATTATAAATTAGAGGGTGGTTGGGTGGTTCTTGGGGCAGGTTGAGGCCTTCTAAGGGGGTTGTTTCCTCCTTCCAGTCGTGGTTGGATAATTAGGGTGTTGGGGAATCCTTGTCTATTAAGTAGATAGAAAACCAGGGGTGTAGGTGCATCCTTTGTGTAGTGGCAGAAGAATATAGGAGATTAAGTTCTCCATCAAGTTGGTTCTTGTAAATCAATTTTGTATACGATTAGCTTATTAATAAGAAAGCTTTGTTGGTTTTACCTTTGAGGTTTCCATGAGAAATCGGTGTGTTCAAATTTTTAATTGTCTTGTTCATGTTACTTATGATTATTTCACTTGTGCTTAATAATAATTGTATATAAAAGGTTTGAAAAAGGAAATACAGATTCCCCCCCACCTCTTAGTATTTTTGGATAAACCAACACCTGCTGCATAGCACCATGGTCATCGGTTAAGGTCCTGTGTAGTTGTTTCTCTAGCGCCTCTGCTTAATATTTTAAGCGCTTGGACCTATTGGAATAAGTTTGTATGCCCCCTATGGTAAGCTTACTTCCCTTATACTTTTTAAGCCTTCTTTGGAATCCAAACCTCATAAACTATTTACTCGATCTTTTTAGGCACTTGGGAAAAAAATTATGCTAAGAATGGGGTCCGTTTGTGTATATATTTTGTAGCTTGTCTCAGAGCACTTCAGATGATGAACACCTTCCAACTTTATCTTTCACACGATCATATATTCCATGCAAGATGATATCCATTTCCATTGCATTATTATTTCTTAGCTCCTTCATGGCTGCATTTTTTTGTGGTCTTTTTAGAGCAATGTAACCATTTACAACAGATTTCTAGATATTAAAACCTTGTGCATGTAAATGGAGTCTCATTCTTATAATCCAATCATATCAAAATTTGATCCATAGAACAGTTGAACCCCATCTGCAGAGTAGATACTTTCATGTTCATCCATGTGCCCTAGAGATCTTCGGTCCAGCTATTAGACTCTCCTGTAGGAATTGACTCCCTGATTTGCCTACACCAACTGGAAGGAGGCTCCAACAACCTAATTTATAGGCTCCAAACTGAAGGAAGCTCCAAATCCTCGGTTTACTAGCTCCATCTAGAAGGAGGATACAACCCCCTAATTTATAGGTTCTAACCTTAAGGAAGCTCCAACTCCTCAGTTTACTAGCTCCATCTAGAAGGAGGCTACAACCCCTTGGTTTTCATAATTTCCAACCTATAGATAGGACTCCAGTACTCAATAAACTCCAACTCAATATTTTTAATAGCACCAAATGGAAGGAATCCCCAACTCCCTGAGATCACAAGCACCAACCCAAACTAGACTTTAGACTCCTATCCTTGCCCGATCTTGCCACCCTGATATGAATAAGAAGAACAATATTCCACTGCCATTGTATCACGGTTTCCATCAACCTATACATGTATATATGTCCTTGTACATGTATCACTGTCCCTGTACCTATATCTATCATTGCCACAATCATTGTATTATTGTTACTATCACAATCCCTGTTCGTCAGAATGACACAATCATTGTCTCTGTCACAATGCCACAAAAAACTCTCTGTCACAATGTAAACCTGTACATGCCTCAAATTTGTCCTCCAGGAATGCCAACAACTTCTTCCAAGATATACTTCAGATGTATAGAAAGACCATAAATATGCCTCCAAAGAGTATAATCAGATCCCATAAATAATCACCAATAGACTTCATCTATTTTCACCTTCAAACCCTTACATCATAGACCTCATAGTACATTCCAAAATCTTAAAGGGATCTCATGCCAATAACATTACCATGGAATATTTCTATATAATCACCAATACTATCTATGCCAAGATCATCATAGAATTTTCCAAGATAATCACCAAGATCATCATTAAGAATGTAGATCCAATGTGCCAACAAGTTTGTGATTCTGATACCATATGAGAATGTTATGCAATATTTTTTCAACCTTCTTCTCTTGAATTTTCATTGTCACAAACCCTAACATTCAACAACTATAACTCTTAACATGTAATGAATAAAGATATGAAAATTTTACCACATATTCTTAAATATCTCTACGACATTTCTTGTAAGGGTTATTCTCTGGAACGCCATGGATCAAAAGTTATAGTGAAAATTCCAAACTAACTTGTTTAAAGATGATTTTTGAGTAATTTACAAGCCTAGTATTCCCAAGTTCATAACTTCGAAAAATATAGCGAACCAAGATCTGAAATTTTAAGCATGTGTTCTTAAAGATCTATTTTGAATCTCCTCCAAAGGGCACTATCTGAAACATTTTGCTTCAAAACTTATAAGTAAAATTCCAAATTGACATGTTTGAAGGTGATTCAAAAACCCTAACTTTATGAGGTCATATCTTTGGAACTATATAGCAAATCAACATCTGAAATATTTACCCTAGGCACGCATAAGTCTTGACATGTCTCCATCCCATAAAAATTTCATGGTATGAAAATCCCACAAACAAATATATACTAAAAATTTCAAGATGACCTAAAACAAAAAATTCCAAGTAGAAATAATCGCAAGATGTCATCTTCCACTAGAATTTCGGCCTTCTTCACTTCATTTTGTGAGAATTCTATATAGGATCAATACCATGAAAGAATTCTAATAGCAAAGAATATTGAATCAGAGAAGTAACTCAATTGATGGAAATATCATCTCATGTATTATTCCTCAATATGAATACAATATATTATACATCTTAAGAGAGAAAATAGAATGCCTTAAAGGAAAGTTGAAAAGCACAAAAAAGTAAGGCTTGCTAAAAGCATAAAACCCCCTAGGTGTCAAAAGCACTTTCCAAAACGGTCTAAAGGCTCACGAATTGGATATGGATTTATCTTTGGTTAATGTTACCTTTGCACTTTGTCGTCCACTTTCAAGTTGCGAAAGGGCTTCTGTAATGCCCCATATTTTGACTAGGCATGTAACTTTACCTGTCATACATACTGCCGTCTATTTTGCTTATTATCTGTTGGACTCAACTAGACTGAGTAAACTATATTTTGGCATGATTATACATGATTATATGTTTCTATTACGCTTATGAGGTTACTATGCTCATACTGATACTACAATTATGATGTTATGATGTTACCATTCTCATGATGTTATTATGTTTATATGGTTACTATGTTGTAGTTATCATGAGATTCCTTTATTTCATAATGACAGTGTATGTCTAATAATTGTCCTTGATGAAATGTGATATATATATGATGTGGTATGCATGATGTGATCGATTTAATGACTTTATGTGATGAAATAAATTGTGTTGATAATATGGATCAGATGATCATTGAATGGAAATATTGTTATAAATGTATGGTTGTAAAGTAGTAATCCGAAGGACACAGGGGCTATGTAATAGCCGGATACTTGATATGAAGTATGGTGTAGTACCTATTTTGTAGAGAGCCTTGTTTACCAAATTTGATGATACGATGACACAGACCGATAATCTCGATAGAAGAACAGTATGTTTTGATAGGGTATAGACCCAGGATGTTGAGAGGGATGGATATATGTTCCACCCTATGTTTCTATAATACCTGAGGTCGTGGAAGGGCCGTGCTGATACACGCTACCCAAGTTGTTGTGATGAGGACGGTCGAATGTCTGGTAGGAGAGGCTAGGTCCGCTAGTTAGCCGACGCTACCGCTCTCAGGTTCTATGTGGCTAGATCAGTATAGCTGACATCCACTTTTGTACTAGCAGAGGAAGGATAGGGAGGATGTGGACGTAGGTTAGGATGGGAAAATATGTTAGTACTGTTAAGGGTTGGGTATTCCT
This sequence comes from Larix kaempferi, assembly GCA_027924585.1. Lineage (NCBI taxonomy): Eukaryota > Viridiplantae > Streptophyta > Pinopsida > Pinales > Pinaceae > Larix > Larix kaempferi. Next base: position 6,577,623 of record BSBM01000687.1, on the reverse strand, counting down.
TGATCCCGAATTAATAGTAGTAGATACCTCTTCCTTGAAAATAATTGATTGAATAATTATTAAGAATCTGAAAATATAATGATGTTATAATTTGATTGGTTAATTGTTAAATGACTAAAAGATACTAAAATGCTTATGTTGAACGTATGTTTGTTATGTCCGCACAAATGATTTGATTCCATCAGTTAGTAAATACACATAGGATAAATAATGCTTTCATATAGTACATATATGATCTATGCATATGCTGGCCACGCATGCACACCTTGCACATGTACACTAGTATCAATATGATAAATGATCATAATGTTGTTTTGGATAATGAATGTTTAATTCATGTGGATATGTCTAAATAAGTCAATTGATTTATTTAAGTAAGCTACTTATAAGTGATGTATTGGTAATTAATCATTGTTTCCTTAAGATAGTTGTAGTTAGTAACATAGTTATTGCTTGGTTCACACCAGTAGCATCAATAGCATTATTTTGTTTAGCATACGTACCATTCTAATTAAAATATTAAACAGGTTTTGTCTAAAATAAATTGATATATCATAGTTCCTTTCTTTAAACAATCAACACTAGTTATGTTTGTCTAAGTAATAGTCCTAATAATAATAATAATAATATTCAATTGATTTATTTAAGTAAGATACTTATAAGTGATGCATTAGTAATTAATCATTGTTGCCTTAAGATAGTTGTAGTTAGTAACATAGTTATTGCTTGGTTTACACCAATAGCATTATTCTGTTTAGCATACGTACCATTCTAATTAAACTATTAAACAGGTTTTGTCTAAAATAAATTGAAATATCATAGTTGCTTTCTTTAAAGGAATTATTAATATTATTATTATTAGGACTATTACTTGACAAACATAATTAGTGTTGATTGTTTAAATAAATTGTTCTATTATCGGGGAAAGTTTACATGCTTGATTGAGAAAGAAAGAATATTGGTATAAGTAGAATAACCCAATACGATATGATTGAATGATTTTAATATTATTTTATTCAAATAATATGATTATTAAACTTATTTTGTAAATTAAAACATGATGGTGAAATCTGATTTGTATTGAATATTAAGCATCTCCATTATGAAAAGTCAAGTGTGATATTTATTATTCTATCCTAAAAAGTTAAGACAAGAGCGGCGGATTGAACTGTCAATTCATAAATAAGCCTCGTAAAAACCAATAGTAATCATTCCAAAAATAAATAAATAAATGGTGTCAGTTTTGACAACCCCAACATAATGCTCGAGAATGAAAAGATTCGGCAAATATATTTAAATATTATATTTTCTTGAATAGCGGAATAACATTAATGATTTTGGGATTTTGAGACATTGAGTGAGGGCAGTGGAGTAAGTGGAGTAAGGATGAAACAAGGAGGAGGAAAATTTGGATGTATAGGGAAGGTCTTACGGAGGAAAAAGGTTTTTTTTTGGGGGTTGGTTTTCTTTTGGAAGAATTAGACTTAGTATGGTTATGAAAAGAGGAAGATTTGAGGAGGTGGGAAATTCTTCTCGAAGCTCGGAGGAGGTGGGAAACTCAAATATGGAAAATATGGAGGAGGGGGTTAACTCAAAAAAATTACTATTGCACTACGGAAAGGTACTAAGGAAAGCTGCTGTCGAGATTATTAGTTTGTGGGATCGGGGGCTAGGAAACCCATCAGTTTCCTAGGGCCAACATGATAAGAGCTGGTCGGCAGGGTGGTTCATCCATTTTTGGTATCAAAGGCTTGGATTGGAAAGGCTATAGGAGCAAGGGAACAATCTGCGACCTACTGGATCCAGGTATTTAACTATTACATCCTAATTCTATGCATACTTTAAATGGTTAGATTGAATAGCTGATATGAGAATATGTAAAGTCTATGATAGGAAAATAACTATACAAATGTATATTCTAGATTATTCACTAGTAAGTTTGCACAAACTAAGTAAAAGTAGAAACAAACATGAACATGGAAATCTGATTGAAACAGTATAGTTTTATTTAAACCTGTCAAGACATGCTCACGCTGAGCTTAACACAGAAATTAGAGCTTAAACACTCAAATTAGCCCAAGAATTTGACTTAGGAAGTTGTCTTAGTGCTCTACTGAAAACTTGAGCACTACATATGGTATCAGAGCGAGGTTCGAACTATAGAACCTAATGGCCTCCATGAAACAAAAACTAAACACCACAAACCAGAATCTTTGTAAATATGTGTTAGAACTCTATGCAATAATCTGAAATCTAGGATGAAGATCAGCCAAACCTTCTTCCCTGAATTTTTTTGTAACATTAGCTTACCTGCACAATATAACAAAAAGACAACGTAAGTAACTTGCAAAACAAATGATTTTAAAATTGTGCAGAGATACAGAACTTTGATTTAATTTAAATTGTGAAGATATATATATATATATATATATATATTTGGGAGTTACATATTTTTGGCTTACACCTGCAAGCTACAACAAACAAGCGAGTAAATATATATATAGTAAGTAAATAAATAAATAAATGTATAACACAAAGGGATGTGTTATATTAGTTGGTACGTTACAAATTACAAATTACTCATATGAAAGGTGGATTATCATAGTAGGTTACAAGTATTGACTAAGAGTAAGCAAGCATTCAAGAGAATGGAATAATAGATTTTACGTTTACTAGAGGGAATAAGTGTAAATGCAGAGATGAAAGATGCATGGGCCTAGAGAACCTTGAATCCCATTTCTAGATCCGCAAAGTTTTTGCTTGCATGTAGTACTTCAAAAAGAAAACACCCTTGCCTTGAAATAGTGTAAATATAGGATAATTGAATTTATACAGCTTAGTCCTGGCATGTAGTTCCCTAATCTGTAGTATACAATCCCAGCATGGCGATATCATAGACAACGTTGTATTAGCTATGGCTTCTATGAGGTCTTCTAGTTTATTTCGAACTGCAAGGGGCTTTCGAACCGCAGACCTCTCCAATACAAACCCTTGACATAAGCCCTCAATCTTCCACATACAATAAAATTGTTACCTAAGAAAAGAAAAATAACCAAAGATTGAAACCAATCCCATGAAATAAATATTGAAAAGTCAAGGTAGTATAAGATTTAGAGATTTTAACTGCTTATTCCATGTGAGTAGAAGTTGGGGTGGTTCCCGCATTGATCCAAATAGTTACCAGGTAAGAGGAGGGGCCCTGGTTGATAGAGAGGCTTTATAAATCGAACAAAGCATAGAGGCTGGTTGGTTGTTAAAATCGAGGCTGCTTGCCCTGGGCGAGAAGATAACATGTGCCGATAGATACAATGGCTAGGAAACACCTTAGCTTGTTGGCTAGATTAGAGACATGGATTCTTCTACCAAGGGTGATTAGACCATAAAGACTATAAACCACATGTTACTCAAAGTCGGGGTAGTCTCAGAAGCAAAAAAAAGAAAGAAAAACTATAATTAGAAATAGAATAAGGCACTAAGAATATGAAATACTCGCAGAAAGGAAACATAACAGGAAACAGTAATCAGATAACACACTACAATAGCCATAAACACTAGAAATGAAAGGGTAAATCTCATCCATTCTTTATAATAGCATAGTGTTCTGCAGTAGAAAAGTGGAGAACTTATCACCACAATACAACCCTAGCCAGCATCTACCTAAAAAATCATGAATAGTGAACAATTTAACCAACGAACTAACTAAATCTTCCTTTTGGAGCCTCGATGGGCTTTTATACATTTTACAATGAAAAACATGCAACTAGCATAAATACCAGACAAATTACCTCTGTAAATTGGAATATTGATACAAGTCCCAATCATTATCTATAAAAGAATGAAATAATTGACAACGTAGGTATGTTTCACGCATTGTCTAGTATATATTGGTTCTCTAAAAATAATGATGAGAGGAGCCACGCAGGCTATTCCCATGAGTAGGCTATTCCCATGCCAGGCTAGAGGCCAAGGGTAATGCTCAGGTTGGAAGGGGCCGCCTGGAGTGAGCTACGGGCATATCATGGCTAGTGATGTTTGGCTATGCCCTCTTCCACCAAACTTACAAAAGTTTATCTCTTAATCGAGGTCGAAGGGCTGAACCCTTCTTAGTTTACTCCATTCTTAGATATCCATATTTATCAAAGCGAATGCCAACTAAGTTTGTATGCATATTCTCTTCCAGCATAATTATAATGAATAATTTATGCCAAAATATTGTAAAGTGTCGACTATAGGGTTATGATATTGTGGCTTACATATACAGATTATAAAAAAAATAAAAAATTATTGAGGGCATTAAGCTTCAAGACTATTGTTGTGCCTTCTTATATCAACCCCATTACATATACAAATAGGTTTCATTTGAGGTTCATCGGGACTGTGCCCTTGTTGGCTCATTCTATTTACACAGAATTGTTATCTTTGTTGTTAATGAGCAACAACTACCAGCAAGCAAAGGGTCACGCCCTTGCTGGATTTTCTCAAGCATGTTTAATAGTTTTATTGAATAATCCAAACACAATAAGTGATCAAATTAAGGGGCCGCGTTGCATTCTAGATTTTGCATTGCATTCAAGATTATAATAATTCTTCTTAATATAGTACAGGCTCAAACTAAGAGCCGCGCACCTACTAGATCTTCTACCGAGTCAAGCAGTATATTATTTCTTCTCTACACATCATGTTCGTGTAGGCTATTCCCATGCCAGACCTCGAAAAAATAAAAAGGAATGGAGGAGGCATAGTGTCCACCCTTCCAAGCAGGGAGGAGACCCTATATAAACCTTAATAAAAGCCAGGAGCATTCCAACATTGCGGTAAAGCACATGGTACCGAGATCATGTCTACGGTTTGGTGCGCTTAAACCAGTAATACCAGGTGCAAAGATGAGGAAGGGAATGTAGATAGAAGGGGAAGGCTGTGCCCTTAGGGGCTGGAGTTGCAACTACGTAGCAGGGTTAATATAATATATATGAATAAATATATATATGAATAAATATGAATAAATACATATATGGTTTGCGCTCAAGTTGAAGAAGGAATTTTATACCTTCCAGGAGAGGCCTAGAGACAGGGAGTGAGCTGCGTCCTTGTCATACCGTCTGTAGCGCGCCTTGCTAAGAGTTCCAAGGATATCAATGTTTCCATACTTAGTGGTTCTTTCAAAAAAAATGGGGGGGAGAAGGTTGCACAAGCACCGACTCTTGTACAATCTCGTTACCATTGCAAGACAATCCCTCAGGGACCAGAGCTGCTTGATTCTCCTCAAAGCTTGACAATGCAGCATACATTCCTCCTTTAAATCGCACTTGGCCAGAGTCCGGTGGTGATTCGAACCTGGGGCACTGCTGCACCATTACAAACCCTAGAACCCGATACTTCAAAACAAATCCAATGCCCACTACGATCACCACACTGATCCACGATGGGAAGAGCTCGTACACTACCCGTAACTCTCTGAGGTTGAATCCATGGATCTTGGGAGAGTTGTTGCACTGAGTTGCAGAGCGAGCTCCTAGAAAATTCGGTGGAGGAAAATGGGGGGGTTACGCCCTAGTCATTTTCCTGCTGAGTGGGATGCCCAGAGGAGGATGCGTGGGCCTCATGCAAGGGCACGACAGGCCCATGACGATCTTAGGGTTAGGTTATTATTATTTGAACAAATTATAATTATCTAAATTTTTTAATTGTTAAAATTGTTAAAAATTTAATTTAATTATTATAATTCAATGTTGTCAATTATTTGAAACATTAATTATTTAAAGTTATCTTTTGTTGAAATTAAATTTGGTTAAATTTTATTAGCACAATTATCAATTATTTAAAATTTAACAAAACTATAATTCCACTTTAGTGATTATTACATGAATTATAGTTAGAATTAAAAATTAATATGAATTATGGATTAATTAATTAGGGTTTACATCTCATGTTAGGATTAGTAAAATTCTAGTTATTTATTTGATTCCTTATAATAAAAATTATAGGTTTAGATTGTAAAGTAATTTAATTTGGTTATAGGATTAGGAGTTGACTCAAGTTAAATTGAGTGACACAAGAGAGGTCATGCACGGGAGCAAGTGTAACCCCATAGTATATGTGGCCATAGATGACTCCCTAAGCCATGAGAGCAATCCAATGCCTTGCATTTTAGCTAAGACATAGTATCTTACTTCGTGAATCACATGATTGATGTCGATTGTGGGATCATGAAGCTTATCATCCTCGTATCATCTCCATATAAAGAGACTCATTAATTGCTATAATCGATAAAAGATACACCTTTCTATATGAAGGAATGTCGCATTTGATGACATGTCGTCGAGTATTCTATTTAAGTATCATAGGGAAAATTATATCGTTGTAAATAAGCTATAAGAGTAAAATAATTTAAGCATTAGATGGAAGAAGGAAGAATGCCGTGTAAGGGAGGTGGTGAAATTTTAGGAAAAATTGTCTACTTATTGCATGATGTATCATGATGTGTGACATGGTATTTAGACCAAATTATTAAAAGATCTATAAATGTTGAGCTTACTCATGTTGAGTGTGCATCAGTTGTTGAGGTAATTTGTGTTCAATTGTTGACATGATGAAGGTATGGCATCGAGTCTGAAACAACTAATGTTGTAAGTGGGAGATGTTGGTTTCATTTGGCTTGTGAAAACACGCTTAGATCATAATAGTAAAGTGATTGCTTATGTTTGGTACTAGGTTTCATATGTTTGTTTTATTATGATGATGTAGGACGAGGCTATGTCACGTCCCTAAATCCCAAGTCCCAAGGGGTGAGAGAGAGTCCATATGCTCCATTATTATGTGTGAGATATTATGCGACTAATGAAAACATTAAATGTATTGAATATACATTTTGAAGAGCATTAAGGGGGAGTGGTGTAATATAATGCTTAGGCATGTAAATTGATAGGGACTAAGATGCTCAGAAATTATAATGATATCAATAGGTAATTATATGGAACAAGTATAAACCAAGGTCTTCTACCTCCGAATTCACCGAAACCATGCATCGAGAATTTCCCTCACCATTTTGACCATAACTTCGGGACGAAGTTTCCTGAAGTGTGGGTGTATGTAATGCCCCATATTTTGACTAGGCATGTTTACCTGTCATACATACTGCAGTCTATTTTCCTTATTATCCGTTGGACTCAACTAGACTGAGTAAACTATATTTCGGCATGATTAGACATGATTATATGTTGCTATTATGTTTATGAGGTTACTATGCTCATACTAATACTACAATTATGATGTTATGAGGTTACCATTCTCATGATGTTATTATGTTTATATGGTTACTATGTTGTAGTTATCATGAGATTCTTTTATTTCATAATGACAGTGTATGTGTAATAATCGTCCTTGATGAAATGTGATATATATGATGTGGTACGCATGATGTGATCGATTTAAGGACTTTATGTGATGAAATAAATGGTGTTGATAATATGGATCAGATGATCATCGAATGGAAATATTGTTATAAATGTATGGTTGTAAAGTACTAATCTGCAGGACACAGGGGCTATGTAATAGTCGGATACTTGATATGAAGTATGGTGTAGTACCTATTTTGCAGAGAGCCTTGTTTACCAAAGTTGATGATACGATGACATAGACCAATAATCTCAATAGCAACACAGTATTTTTTGATAGGGTATAGACCCAGGATGTTGAGAGGGATGGATGTATGTTCCACCCTATGTTTCTATAATACCTGAGGTTGTGGGAGGGTCGTGTTGAGACACGCTCCCCAAGTTGTTGTGATGATGACAGTCAGATGCCTGCTGGGAGAGGCTAGGTCTTCTAGTTAGCCGATGCTACCGCTCTCAGGTTCTATGTGGCTAGGTCAGTATAGCTGACATCCAATTTTGTACTAGTAGAGGAAGGATAGGGAGGATGTGGACGTAGGTTAGGATGGGATGATATGTTAGTACTGTTAAGGGTTGGGTATTCCTTGATCATGACTTAGTAGTAGTAGGTACCTCTTCCTTGAAAATAATTGATTGATTAATTATTAAGAATCTGAAAATATAATGATGTTATAATTTGATTGGTTAATTGTTAAATGACTAAAAGATACTAAAATGCTTATGTTGAATGTATGTTTGTTATGTCTGCACGAATGATTTGATTCTGTTAGTTAGTAAATACACATAGGAGAAATAATGTTTTCATATAGTACATATATGATCTATGCATATGCTGGCCACACATGCACACCTTGCACATGTACACTAGTATTAATATGATAAATGATCATAATGTTGTTTTGTATAAGATTCAATCGTGCATTAATTAGGTTCAAATAATGAATGTTTAATTCATGTGGATATGTATAAATAGGGGAATTGATTTATTTAAGAAAGCTACTTATAAGTGATGCATTGGTAATTAATCATTGTTTTCTTAAGATAGTTGTAGTTAGTAACATAGTTATTGCTTGGTTTACACCAATAGCATTATTCTGTTTAGCATACGTACCCTTCTAATTAAACTATTAAACAAGTTTTGTCCAAAATAAATTGATATATCATAGTTGCTTTCTTTAAACGAATTATTATTATTATTATTATTAGGACTATTACTTGACAAACATAATTAGTGTTGATTGTTTAAATAAATTGTTTTATTATTGGGAAACTTTACATGCTTGATTGAAAAAGAAAGAATATTGGTATAAGTAGAATAACCCAATAGGATATGATTGAATGATTTTAATATTATTTTATTCAAATAATATGATTATTAAACTTATTTTGTAAATTAAAACATGATGGTGAAATCTCATTTGTATTGAATATTAAGCATCTCCATTATGAAAAGTCAAGTGTGATATTTATTATTCTATCCTAAAAAGTTAAAACAAGAGCAGTGGATTGAACTGTCAATTCATAAATAAGCCTCGTAAAAACCAATAGTGGTCATTCCATGAATAAATAAATAAATGGTGTCAGTTTGACAGCGCCAACATAATTAGCATTTTATTGTTTAAACTGCTCGAGAATGAACAGATTCGGTAAATATATTTAAATATTATTTTTTCTTGAATAGTGGAATAACATTAATGATTTTGGGATTTCGATACATTGAGTGAGGGTAGTGGAGTAATGCTGAAGCAAGGAGGAGGAAAATTTGGATATATAGGGAAGGTCTTACGGAGGAAAAGGTTTTTTTTTGGGGGGTTGGTTTTCTTTTGGAAGAATTAGACTTAGTATGGTTATGAAAAGAGGAAGATTTGAGGAGGTGGGAAACTCATCTAGAAGCTCGGAGGAGGTGGGAAACTCAAATATGGAAAATATGGAGGAGGGGATTAACTCATAAAAATTACTATTGCACTATGGAAAGGTACTAAGGAAAGCTGTTGTTGGGATTATTGGTTTGTGGGCTCGGGGGCTAGGAAACCCATCAGTTTCCTAGGGCCAGCACGATAAGAGCTGGTCGGTAGGGTGGTTCATCCATGTTTGGTATCAAAGGCTTGGACGGGAAAGGCTACATGAGCAAGGGAACAATCTACGACCTACTGGATCTAGGTATTTTACTATTACATCCTAATTCTATGCATACTTTAAATGGTTAGATTGACTAGCTGATATGAGAATATGTAAAGTCTATGATAGGAAAATAATTGTACAAATGTATATTCTGGATTATTCACTAGTAAGTTTGCAGAATCTAAGTAAAAGTAGAAACAAACATGAACATCGAAATCTGATTGAAACAATATAGTTTTATTTAAACCTGTCAAGACATGCTCACGCTGAGCTTAACACAGAAATCAGAGCTTAAACACTGAAATTATCCCAAGAATTTGACTTAGGAAGTTGTCTTAGTGCTCTGCCGAAAACTTGAGCACTACAGCTTCAAAGGAGTGGAGTTTGTTATTGAAGTGATTCAAGATAATAGTTTTTGTATTCATGAACACATTTTTTAGATTCAATCCCTCTTTTGTGTTTATCGATCTCTATATTCATTGGACATTGCACAGATTGTATTTCATTTACATCAAACCTTGATTTTTCTATTATAAGTTTGATTACTTGTCAATTCAATCTCCATGGTTATAAATATTTTTTCAAATGTTTTTTTCATATTGTCAGGTATTTTTTATGTTTCTAATATTTCACTATATGGTTTCTTGGTTTATTTGGGTTAGACATTGCTTATTAAAAGCTGTAGAGAGGAATGATGCAAATTTTGTCATTTTTTTAAGAAATTGGATGCAACCATGCCCAATACTCCAACTGCGTAGGGGTGAAACTTAAAACAGAGTTTATCTTGGGTAATTCGTCCCCATTGTCGTTTCCACCTCATTTTCTTCACTATGAATTCGTGATTCGTCCAACGGGCTCCTTAGAAACATCTTTTGCAACATTTGCATTTGTGATTCATCCAGTGGGCTCCCTATATGACTGGGATCTTGTGAATTTATAGGTATGTGTAGAATTTTGCACTATGGATTGGGGTATCAAATATGTGTAGCATTTTGTATATGGAGAACAGAGTTAGATGTAGGGTTTTAACTTTCCACAACCAAATTGTTTGAAATTTGTAATGCATTATGCGACTAGTCTATGGAGGCAAAGTATCGAATGACCCACACTAATGAACCAACAAAAATCACACTGCTTATATTGTCACTACAACAAAATAGCCCTTTAGGGGCGGTTTTGTCTTGCGGGGGTCTTGGTAAAACCCCCCGTAAAAGTTTTTTCAGACCTTTGGAGGCGGTCTTCTAAAACCGCCCCTAAAAGTCATTGAAATTGGACTTTTGGTGGCGGGGTTTTTAAAACTTCCCCCAAAAGTCCTGAAATTTGACTTTTGGGGGCGGTTTTGGGAAAACCCCCCTAAAATCCCATTTCTCATAACTTTTGGGGGCGGTTTGTCAAAAACCCCCCTAAAAGTCATGAGAATTGAACTCTTGGAGGCGGTTTTTTTGGAACCCCCCTTAAAAGTCCTGGAATTTGACTTTTGGGGGCGGTTTTGGGAAAATCCCCCCTAAAAGCCCAATTCTCATAACTTTTGGGGGAGGTTTGTCAAAACCCCCCCTAAAAGTCATGAGAATTGAACTTTTGGAGGCGATTTTTTTTGAACCCCCCTTAAAAGTCATGAGAATTGAACTTTTGGAGGTGGTTGTTTGAAAACCCTCCCTAAAATCCCAATTCTCATCACTTTTGGGGGTGGTTTGTCAAAACCCCCCCTAAAAGTCATGAGAATTGAAATTTGGGAGGCGATTTTTTTGGAACCCCCCTTAAAACTCATGATTGAATTGAACTCTTGAGTGATGATTAAGGCCTTGCAACATCGCATAATCTCTATATAGTGAATTTAATTTCAACTACAAGTGGGATATGTTGGTAATTTTTAGATTTGTAACACCAAAAATGAAAATTTTCCTGCCAATTTCAACATGCTAGTAATTTTCATTCTGCCATTACCCTTTCTTCTCATTGTTTTCTCCTTTTTGTGAAGGGTGACTCAAGTGGATTCCAATGGACAACAATGGAAACAAGAGAGCATAACATAACACACACATGCCCATATCCAAGGCCTATAATATATTTTAAACTAATGAGTTAAGTGAATTCAAGATGCAATTACAATAATTATTAGACAAAGAGTTCATATGACCAAGTGCATCACCTTGGATAGAACACATAGTGGTAGTCAATAACAAGGATGGAACCTTTTGGATGTGCATTGGTTATTCAATGTTAAATAAGGTGACAATTAATTAAGAACAAGTACCTCCTACCCAAATTGATGATCCTCTTTATTAACTTAGATGGAAAAAGTTTTTTTCAAAGTTGGACTCAAGTTTTGGGTATCATCATATGAGAGAAAATACTCATGGTCTAAATTATTTAAGATGTGCCACCACCTGTCGCCTTGCTGTAGACACATTCCGCCTTGCTGTAGACACATGTTAGTGCATACCAGTACCGACTCAATTAACTGTGTGAAGAATGAGCTCTCCACCATTGTCATCGGTGCCTATGATCGGTGATGGTCAATGAAGAACTTTAGGTTAAACATGCCCAATAATGGCATGGTTCCGAACTTTACATGTATTGTTCCCGAGGAGTTGTTGTTAACACGAAGCTTTGGACCCAGTCTAATAAAATATGAGGAGATAGAAATTTAAAGTTAACCAAAATTTAAATACATTGGTCAGGGTCGATGCTATATTCAACTTCATTCGTTTCATCAGTTGCCATGTGTGCCTTAAAACAGTGAGTGGAGGTGTCTTTCACCAAAATCCCGATTCCATTTTGATCCTTATTTGTTGGGCCATCGAAGAATCCCATGGGTGAATTACCAAATAAAATTGGTCAATTTATCAAAAATTTTACTTTGTCTGCGCCTGGATCTATGATGAATTCTGCTGATGCTTTAATAATCCTTATCCCAACCTCCTCTAGGTTCTGTCTGTAGCCTTAAAAAATAATGGCATCATTAAAATCCATAAGCCCCATGTGACAATAAAGGGAATTGATTTTACCTTGGGATTTGTTAAAAACCAGAACTTTAAATTTTCTTAAAGGGGTTGCAGATGTCAATTATTTTTTACTTGAAGAATGTTACAAATCAAAGTCCAAAGCTCTTGAGTAATGCTACAATCTATTGCAAGATGTTGTATTGTTAAATTTTCAGAATTTACTTCAATCTGATCTAGGATCTTAACTGAGAGAACAACATGTACAGCATATCTACAGCATATCAATCATGGAGACAATAATGCAAGCACACAAGAGACACAAAGATTTACTTGGGGAAAACCATAAAGGTGAAAAACCCCAATAACTTCCTCAGAGATAGATAGAGCAATGATACAACCAACCATGAGAGATAGACATAACCTAGTAGAAGATCCTCCTCCTCCATAAGTGCGCCACTCCTCCTTGAGTGCATGTGTGAGAAGTGAGTGAGCAAATAGAGTGCCTCCCGCACTCTATTTATACTTGACTTGAATTGCCTTTTTACCTAACTCATGTAGGCTCAAACTTAACCACATAACATAATGCTGAGTGGGCCGACCCCCAATAGGGTGGTCTAATAACCCTTTGACCCACATGGCCGACCCCCAATAGGGTGGTCTAATAACCCTTTGACCCACATGACTTATACAGGGCTGACCCCAAACAAGGTGGTCTAATAACCCATCAAGTATAAGTTAAGACACTTACAATATAAATGACGACACTTTCGTATAGAGGAATAATAACATCTCTATAGGAATACAATATACATATATGTGAAATACATTCCGAAGTTACATATACATCAACACTCCCTCTTAACTAGGAAGGTATTTCTCAGCACAGTTCTTCTAGCACAAGTCATCTTCTCTGGATCATCGTCATTGGATAATCATCATCGAGTCATCATCATCGTCACTGCTGCTGCTATCTCAATCAATCTCTGAATCTACTCGTCATAGGAAGTTCTACAGATCCAGTCCTTTTTCATACTGGATGTAGGCCCACCACTTGTAGGTCTTCATCATCACTGGCCATATTGTGGAATCCTCAGGACTTATTACGTGCATCACAAAACCTCGAAAGAGAATCCCAGGATGTTATGGGTACACAACTCTGACCTGTAGGATCTCCCAGGGCGCTATTACATGTGACCCCACCACAAAACCTCGAAAGAGCATCCCAAGATGTTACGGGTACACAACTCCAACCTAAAGGATCTCCCAGGGCACAAATTACATGTGGTCACCACAAAACCTAGCAAGAGCATCTCAGGATGTTACAGGAACACAACTCCGACCTGAAATCTCCCAGGGCACAAATTACATGTGGTCATGGAAAAACCTCGAAAGAGCATCTCAGGATGTTACGGGTACACAACTCCGACCTGAAATCTCCCAGGGCCCAAATTACATGCCATAGGACAAAACCTCGCAAGAGCATCTCAGGATGTTACGGGTACACAACTCCGACCTGAGATCTCCCAGGGCGCTATTACATGTCCTCCCAGAGCAATGTCTCGAAAGAGCATCCCAAGCTGTTACGGGTACACAACTCTGACCTATAGGATCTCCCAGACATGCTCATCTGCACAACCTGATCCACGGCCACAGAGTATCAACCTGATACTCACCATACATCATCCTGATGTACTCATGATCGTCCTGATCATCATCACTGCAACGTCCTGCTGCATGTCATCTGGAGCAACATCCTGAAGCTCATCATCCATGATCATCCTGATCATCATCACTGCAACATCCTATTGCATGTCATCTGGAGCAACATCCTGAAGCTCATCATCCATGATCATCCTGATCATCACTGCAACATCCTGCTGCATGATCCACCTGATCATCAATGCATCCACCTGATGCATACCAAGTATCTACCTGATACATATCATCATACATGATCCTCTTGATCATACAATTTATCCACCTGATACATGATACATATCACCATACATGATCCACCTGATCATACAATGTATCCACCTGATACATATACAGATACATGGTCCAAGCATCCAACATTATGCATATACAAAATACATACACATGATCCAACTGATCATATCCAGCATCCAAGATGATGCATACATACATAAATGATCCAACTGATCATATCCAGCATCCAACATGATGCATACATACATAAATGATCCAACTGATCATATCCAGCATCCAACATGATGCGTACATACATAAATGATCCAACTGATCATATCCAGCATCCAACATGATGCGTACATACATAAATGATCCAACTGATCATATCCAAGCAGAAACCAGAACATCATCCTGATGCCCATTATCCAGCGCTTACATCCACAGCCATGTGAAGGATCCTCCTTCCAACATGCTTGGAATGGCTTCAGCAAATGTGTCCATCACTTCTTCCTCAAAGTGTCCTCGATCTGAAGAACACCAAGCCTCTCTCTGAAGTACTCGAACTTCACTCTGGCTAGTGGCTTCATCAGCACATCTGCAATCTGCTCGTCCGTCGCAACATACAGAAGCTTCACAGCTCCTCTCTGCACCATATCCCTGATATAGTGATATTTGATCTCTATGTGTTTCGACCTGTCATGAAACACTGGGTTCTCGGACAGCTTCACACAACTCTGGTTATCACAGAAGATACTAGTAGCCTCCAATTGGGAGATCAAATAACTCAAACAGTAGCTTCCGTAGCCATACTGCCTCACAACTAGCTGAACAGGCTGCAACATACTCAGCCTCAGCTGTACTCAGTGCTATGCAGGACTGCTTCTTACTAAACCAAGAGATCACACCTGATCCCATACTGAAGCAGCACCCAGATGTGCTCTTCCTATCTGCAGCACTGCCAGCCCAATCTGAATCAACATAACCCTGCAGGTTAAACTTTTGATTCACCTCATACTTGAGCCCATAATCCACTGTACCCTTCAGGTACCTCAGAACATGCTTTACAGCAACCAGGTGAACACTCCTCGGATCCGTCAGGAACTGGCTCAATGTGTTCACAGCAAAGCAAAATGTCTAGTCTCGTGTTCGTCAGGTACATCAAGGACCCAATCATCTGACGATACATAGAGACATCAACCAGCTCAGATGAAGCATCACATAGAAGCTTCGGATTCGATGCCATAGGTGTGGCCATGGCCTTGCAATCCATCATTCCGAACCTCTTCAGGATCTCTACTGCAGACTTCCCTTGTCCAAGGAAGATTCCATCACTCTGCCACACCTCCATGCCAAAAACAAATAGTGCATCATCCCCAAGTTCCTCAACTCGAACTCAGCAGCAAGCTTCCGCTGCATGTCGGCAATCAATCTATCCTCACCTGATACAAATAGGTCATCCAAATAGTAGTATCGCTGGATTTCCTTCCTCAACCTTGTAGAAAAGGTTGGAATCCTCTTTATTCTTGGTAAATCCCAAGCTGGATAGAAAGTTGTCTATCCTACCATATCAAGTTCTGCACACATATATGACTACACCATGTTGTCTTGAAATCCATCTGGTGCATCTTCTATTTCATCACTTTTGTATTTCTCAATGCTACCATCTGCAATATGCTTGATCTGATAGTTCCATTTGGAAGTTATAACAAACTTCCCTTCACGTCTTGGGAATACATCCCAAACATTATTCTTCATGATCGACGGATCATGGCATTCCATTTCTTCATCCCAGATCCTGGGAACTTCAATATCTTCAATAGATATCTTTGTTGCTGGAACAAATGTTGTAGTTCTTCTTTTGTAGGAGATGGCATATGAACTTTCCTACACAGCAAGTTAAATTGCATGATTAGAAAACATCTCATAGTTTTCAGAACAAATTCTTACACATAAAGAAATATGTCATACAATCATGCAATTATCTTTGCCAATGCTTCAATACAACATTTATCGATATCCCGTAACTTTCTAGATGCCTTCCAATCTCTACCAGAACATTGTTAAGAGTGTGCACAACTCCCAACATGTCAGCAAAGAGGTTTCATTCTAGATAAGTAGCAATGGAATGTTGTACAGTGCCATAGGCCACTTACCCATGTATATTAGTAGTATATTGTTCATTAATGCAACTATTCTAATATGCACAATACATATCCTAAGTCTATGAACATGAGCATATACATCATTGAACAATTTTATTTAAACAAACAAATATGCAAGAAATTAAAATACTTATCTTTGTTTGTTGGGTGGACTCCCTCTGAGTCTTCGCTTTCTTGCAGGAGCTACTGGAGTCCTAATCTGCAGTAGCTTCTTCTACAACTTTTTGTTGTGAAATGTAGAGAGATGGTCAACTCCCTTTGAATATCTGCATCCTTTCATAAACCACTGGAGTGTACTCCCTCTTGATCTTTGCTCCCTGGATTACCTGTCCTTAAACTTATAAACATTCTCGATCCCTATGCATGCTTGTTAGTATCATCATTGTGTTATCCTCTAGGTCTAATATAAAATCATACATTCATTAGTATACTATTAAAACACAATAATCTCAAGCATGTATAGTCATGATCATTTCAAACAGAAATAGTAAGCATTATTATTCAAGGTTTATGTAGGATTCTTATGGTTAGTCAAATCATAAGAAACATAACATATCTAAACCTATAATTACTCAAACCTATGGCTCTTCAGGTTAGTTGAATCATTAATCAAGATAAGAGATATAATATGCATAAAACCTGTGATTATTCAAACCTATACCTTCATGATTCTTCTGGTTAGACATATCATCAATTATGGTAAGAAACATAATATGCATACAACCATGATTATTAACTTCAATGAATAATCATAATCAATCATGCCAAGTATACTTAAATAAAGGATCTTATCACAAGGTGAGATTCTAACTTGATATAGTAAAAACATACCTGGATTAGCATGCTAGCTAATTATGTCTAACATACTCACATGATGTCTTCTTTTTCTTCTTCAATGACTTGTGCTAGTAACATGTATATCTCCTAGGTTAACCATTATAAAACCAAGTTATACATACCTCGTAAATGGATCTTTTATGAGATCCATGACAATGGATGAATCTTTGTCCTTATGTTATCATGATCATATGTTCTTGGACCAGAACATGATTTGTCTTTCTTGGTGTACCTTTCATGTTAGTAGACAACATAAACCTCATACAACACCATAATGCATTAGTACAATCATAAGTGTCAACACCCTAACCAATGAATATCTTCTATCATGCATTCATAATTTTGTTAAGGTGATATGACAAGTCTAAAATCAAGATTGTACTAACCGTAATAACATGAAGACAAACATACCATAAACTTAATCATGGACAAATATCGAAACATACCTCGATGAGTCATACCTATTGAGATCGCTTGTAATATTCTTATGTAAGGCCTTAGCCTCATCTCCCTCTGAAACAGGAACTTCTTCACTCATGCAGATGATCAATCCATCTTCTTCTAGGATTAACCCAATCCACTTGATTTGCAAGAATTGGACCTGGAGCTGGATATGGGTTTGTTAGAGAAACCCCAAAAATTCAAACTTTGAATTTCAAACTTCTGAAAGGATAGAAATATGCGCCTTGATGAGCTGATCGAACTGGTATATTCAGAATTTTAAAACTGCAAAGTTTCACTCCTCAATTTTGCCTTTGAAACTTTCGGATTCACTGGACGTGACCTTGAACTGGGGTTTGATGAAGCCCACTCTTTTTCCCCATCAAAAGGTTTGATCCAAATCTCTAAGCTTCTATTTTTCTGAGGAGCTTCCAGCCGTGGTCACAGATTGCAAAAATTCCCATTTTTATAGAAGCCCTAATTTTCCACTTTTCTGATCAAAGTCCCGAACTAGGGTTTGATCAAGCCCGGCCTTTTTCCCAACCAAAAATTCTGATCTTGGTCTCTAAATTTATATTTTGATGAGTAGCATTCAGCCGTGGTCTCTGATTACAAAAATTCCAACTTTCTTCAAAGCCCTAAATTTCGGAAGCCATGAATGAAGGTACTAAAAAATAATTCTGTTTTGACAGAAATATGTACCTGATTGTTTCTGGTGTAACTCCAAACTTTTCAATCCACAGGGTCTGAAAATGTTTCTTGAGATATCCTGACCTGTTATCTTTCCATCCTGATAGGTCTGACCTCAATTGGATTCTCTGAGAGAGAGTTATGTCAAATGTCGCAACGTGACCTGTTTTGGGATAAAACAGAAGAGAGAACTTGTACGGCGTGCCACGTGTCACTGTTTGAACTTCAGCCTCTGGAAAAATTTCTTGAGATAGCTAGGCCTGTTATCTTTCCATCCTGACAGGTCTGACCTCAATTGGACTCTCTGAGAGAGAGTTATGCCAAGTGTCGCAACATGACCTGTTTATGGGATAATACAGGAGAGCGAACTTGTACGGAGTGCCACGTGTCACTGGTTCAACTTCGGCCT
The DNA here is from genome assembly GCA_027924585.1 of Larix kaempferi. Classification (NCBI taxonomy): domain Eukaryota; kingdom Viridiplantae; phylum Streptophyta; class Pinopsida; order Pinales; family Pinaceae; genus Larix; species Larix kaempferi. The sequence continues at coordinate 6,558,695 of BSBM01000687.1, read as the reverse complement.
CTGAAAAAGGTTTCTGGGATAGTAAGGACTGTTTAATACCTGTCAGGTTTTACGAAATTTCATTTGGATCTTCCTAGCCGAAGATATGACCTTTTTCCCAAGGTCACCTGATTTTGACTCAGATCTGGAAGAGGCAGAAACCCTATATTGTACAGATCATAAATCACAAAGTACAACGAATTAGAGGTTTTCCTTTGGGGACACGGTACCTGGAGATTTAATCTTCGTCCTGTAAAAATTTCAGATCCGAAAACTTTGCCAAAACGGATTTATAGCGAAAGTGCTACGATGACTGGTTTTTGCTATATCAAGCCCTAGCATCGTAAGTGCAACAAGTGTCATACATGCCATATCATGCCTTCTTTCAGGCTAGCTCTGATACCATGTTAAATTTTCTGAATTTACTTCAATATGATCTAGGATCTTAACTAAGAGAACAACATGTACAGCATATCTACAGCATATCAATCATGGAGACAATAATGCAAGCACACAAGAGACACAAAGATTTACTTGGGGAAAACCATAAAGGTGAAAAACCCCAATAACTTCCTCAGAGATAGATAGAGCAATGATACAACCAACCAAGAGAGATATCCATAACCTAGCAGCAGATCCTCCTCCTCCATAAGTGCGCCACTCCTCCTTGAGTGCATATGTGAGAAGTGAGTGAGCAAATAGAGTGCCTCCCGCACTCTATTTATACTTGACTTGACTTGCCTTTTTACCTAACTCATGTAGGCTCAAACTTAACCACATAACATAATGCTGAGTGGGCCGACCCCCAATAGGGTGGTCTAATAACCCTTTGACCCACATGGCCGACCCCCAATAGGGTGGTCTAATAACCCTTTGACCCACATGACTTATACAGGGTTGACCCCAAACAAGGTGGTCTAATAACCCATCAAGTATAAGTTAAGACACTTACAATATAAATGACGACACTTTCGTATAGAGGAATAATAACATCTCTATAGGAATACAATATACATATATGTGAAATACATTCCGAAGTTACATATACATCAACATGTATGGTCTCCTCACTGCTCAAACATAATGGATAGGCTAAAGGTCCAATTCCACCCCTTTCTCTGTAAATCTCCCCTGTTAAGACTTTATTTCGTAAGCATAACCACATAAATAGAATTGATTTTGGAGGAGCTTTGATTTTCCATATCACTGTATACCACCACTTCAAATCATCATTCTCATAAAGATATATAAATGAATTATAGGCCTCTTTTACTCTCTGCACAATCCCTTCTATTTTGTTCCAAGTCCAAGCCAACCTATCTGGTTCTGTAGACAGAGTGATCCCATTTTGGTAAATTCCCTGTATGTATGTGTTCCATTCACTAGCTAGAGTTCCTGTGAGTCTGAGATCTTATACAGAGAGCCAAATACTAGAACCTCTCAAGTTGGAGATATTTGTCTTATGTATATATGCAAGATAATAAAAGCTCTGAATGTGTAGGTGTGGTAGCAGTTCTTCTGATAGTATAAAGCTAGATCCTCCACCCAGAAAAGGATCCAAGCCTAAAAGAACTCTTGTACCTGTACCAACCTTCCAAGCAATCCACCTCTTAACCACAAGTAGTGTAGTCAATATATTTTTCCAGATAATGGAGGCTATTGGGAAAGCAAAGTGTTTCTTCCTCAGCCATGATACAACATCAACTCCTTTCAAATATTTCCTTCTCATAGTGACACTCCAAATACCATCATGAAAAAGTGCCCTCCACAGTGATTTGGTAGCTAGGGCCTTGTTAAAGAGATTGAGATATCTTATTCCCCAACCTCCCTTATTTTTGGCTTTGCTATCAGACTCCATCTTGTCAAATTGTAACCCCCTGAAAGTCCAACTGGTTGTCTCAACACAGTTCCATGCATGTCGGACAAACTTTTAGAAAAAACTATTTAGCTCTAACATGATCCAGCATAGTCTCTTGAAGAAACACACCATTAGGTTTAACTGTAGACAAAAGCTCCTTGAGGGCTAGCATCTTGGACTAGGCACCCACAATCCCCCTAATGTTAAGAGAGATTAAGACTAGCATTAAGGAACCCTCATATCAGGGTTCAATGCTCTAAGTTGCCCAGAAGGAGAAGGAACAGAAACAAGGTATTTTGAACAAACCATTATGGGGTATGTTGCCAACCCTCCCTCAACAACCTCCATGTATTTTTTCCTGTTAGTGGATTTTTTTTTGGGTTTCTTCCTGATGGTGACATTTGTAATATCCACAAGGCCAACTCCATCTACAAAGGAGTTATAGGTCTGAAGAGGTGCTTTATTAATATGAACTTCTTTGTATGAGGGTTCCGAGGGTTTGGTAAACAAATTTGTATCCAATGGAGGGGGAGAAGCCAAGGTGCATTCACTATGTAAGTGAGGGATAGTGTGAGGTCCCTAAGGAGAGATCTCAGTCAAAATAGGGCTTTTGGGATTTGTAACAACCAACAATTCTGTCGATGAGGGGGAAATCAAAGGATGGTTTTATGAGATGACAGGGTTCAAATGAGAAGTAAAGGGATGGGAATTGTTAAATTTTTCCAAGAAAATTTCCCAGAAACCCTCAAAAATATAGACCAGCCACTAAAAGCCAAGCCATGCGTTTGTTATTCCACCTTAGGTTCCTTTCATCAAAGAAAACAAACTGCCAACAACATCTCCTATCCCTCTCAAAACCGCTAGATCCCAATATTCAATGGGGAGGTCGAGCATTAGTATCCATAAGCATCTCTTTTGGAAGACACTGTAAAAGGGTTGAAATTACCCGGAGACCAATGCTTAACCATAAGCACCCCTCTGTCTATAATCAAGGTTTTTTCTGCAACTTTTTCCAAATCCTCCAATGACAAGAAGTGGAAATTAATCCAATAGTTGGACAATAAATTGAACCGTGGCCAGTAGCCCAAAACTTGTTTCCATTTAGTGGAAATCCAGTTTTTTAGTCATAGCCTTTGTCACCTGGACAAAAGAGGGTCGAGTTTGTCTTACCTTCAGAAACTTATTCTTCCTCTTCTCCTGAGCATCCAAGCCAGTATGGTTCCTTGCAGAGAATGATTTCTGAGCTCTCTTAGCATCTGAAAAACTAGGATGAGGCTCCACTAGAGGCAAGTTTTTCAGAGCGCTCCCTCCAGTTTCCAAAACCTTCTTTGTTGCCTTCACACCTAAACTTGTGCCTACTGAAGGGATACTAGGGTTTTTGCTTATCTTTCAGACAACTAACCCCTAGCCACTTGTACTTCCATCTAAAATCTTCACTGATAGGTCATTTGGCGGATGTGGTGGTCCTACTTCAGCAAATCTGTCCAGATCTGAAAGGATTGAGGGCCCACATGTTTGGAGTATTCTCTTCTTGTACTCCTCATCCAAAATGAATATCCCTTCCTTTTCCCAAAGGGCATCCTCCTCCTTCCATTCCATGTCTAACAAATACTCCATTCTTCCACATAGACACAACTAAGTGGAGAAAGTCTTCATGCACTTCTAAAACACTAGAAAACGCCAGAAAAACCCTGAAGAGACTCGAAAATCTTCTGTACTGGACGCATCCTCCATCGCTACACTTAGTTCTAAAGTGGAGAGGCCCTCTCATATATTTGCAGTAGAGGAAGCTTAGCGGAGTGGGGATCAAAATCTCCCAACTCATCTCTCCTTTAGTAGCATCTAGCCTTGGTGAAAGATGGATTCATTAGGATTTCCACTACTCTCCAAGGGTGTAGCATATCCTTGAATTTTGTTTTTTCATGATTTTGAAATTATCTAAGTCATAAGCAGAGAAAATACTGCTTTGAGTTTTTACAATATTTAATAAGATGTTGATGACAACGATGATGCCAATGTCAATAATGATGATGCAGGTGATTATAACACTATTTGATATTGATTGGTCCTAATGGAAACATAATTCACCTTAATGGAATTGGAGTGACCATAATATCCCCTATATGACCCTAATGGCACTTGACTATCCCTAACAATAGTTGAGTGACCCTAATGGAACTTGACTCATCATAAAAGCATGAGGATGATCATGTTGATGATGCATGATGGAAAGGATGTTGATGATGATGATTATGATGATAACAATGAGGTTGAGATGAATGAATATGATCGGATGTCGATGATGATGATGATGACATTTATCTACTCATGTATGGTGTTGATGATGATGGTTATGATGGTGACGATATCAATGTCAATGATCATGATTCATGTGATAGTACTTATGGATCTTGATTTATCGTAGTGGCACATAAATTACCATAATCATGACACTTTTGGATATTGATTGATCCTAATGAGGGGTAAATTACCTTAATGTCACCTAATTTTTCTCTAATGGCATTTGAGTTTCGCCAACAACATTTGATAGACCCTAATGGTAGCTTATTGACCTTAACAACATGATGATGATGCATTATGATAATTATGATGGAGCTTATGGATATGATTGATAATTCTAAGACTATATCATCCATTCTTGCAAGGAAGTAGGGTTCCTTGCTCATTATTATCACAATTATATTGATGATGACAATGATGTACTTCATGACTATGACGATGACGATGATGTTGATTTATTGTATAATGATGATGGCGATGTTGAATATGTTGAGAGTTTTCCTTGTGCTTGAGTTGGTTAGTGCTATCAATAGCTAGTGTTGGGTATGGTGCTAATTTTTAAGGTTGAATATCTGAGGATCCCATATTGTACATAATCCTACGGAAGCCCCTCTAGAGCTTATTGGCTTACATTCACATATTTTATAGTTTTTCTTTGTTAGATTCGTCATTTCATATGCTTCTAATTCTGTCTTCTATCATAGAATGAAAGTTGGTCTCTCATTTTTGTTAGATCTCTTATGGATGCTTCCTTCTTTGAGTTTCCCATTCCTTGACAAAATCTAGTAGTGAAGGCCACAAAGTTAGAATTGACTTTGTAAATACAAATGTTAAACAAAAATGAAATATCATTTCTGGCATATGCATGGTAGTGTGATGCTAGTCAAACATATCCTGCATTACTTCTCATTCTCGCAACATATTGACTTTGATTGCTTCCCCATGATTTTTGTCGGCTTCGAACTCCTCCTTAAGTAAACCATGAAATTGAAACATCTGTCATGTGGTGAGATACAACAAAGTTTGCAATGTCTCCTATATAATATATCCCATACCTTTTTCATATAGTGAGTAGTCAGCTTCTGGCAATTCTTCATATGTGATAGCCCATTCCTGCACCCCAAGGGGCTTGTGAAAATAATTTAGGTTTCCAATGTATAGAGGTTGTCCATGAGATAATCCATGTTAAAATAAAATGAGATAATTAAATGCACTTACGAGGAAAACATGGTTAAAATAATTGCTTTGGCTTGAACCTCAATTGCAATATCTCCATTGACGAGGAATGGATCCGCCAAGCTTAGATTAGTCCATGTATTATGCTTATGCAATTGTAATCATTATTTTCCCTTCCATATTCCCATATCACCATACTTTCCATTAAGCTCCCATCCTTAAATCACACAATTGTTTAATGCAATTTTATGTGTTTGCCTACAATGATATTATGCTATTCTAGATATGGAAAATTGTCAATGAGGTAGGTTATGAAAACTCAATGATATCAACTTTTTCACATCACAATGCGACCTTGTGTTACATGTGCACACAACCCTTCACATACCTTTACTAGAATTACAATCCATTAACTTAGGCACACAAATTGGTGGATCATCAAAATGTCTTATTGCATTGTCAAACACAACTTGACATCACTGCGATACATTTGCTTCCTCTCATTTATGTCTCTTTTTCAATTTTCTTGTCTCAGCATGCATGCATCCCTGCCAATAAATACTCTCCCACTTGCACTATTTATGTGCAAAGACCATTCTCATGATAAGGCAACATAAGTACATTTGCGTCATAGGGTCAAGCAAGTTAAAAGTGTCAGTTAAATCCAAATCCATAAGATACAATAGTATGGATATGATGTGTTTAATTCAAGGAATGTGAAATAAGATAGATTGATATACAAACCAAGATCATGATTCAACTTGATACAAAACTAACTAGAATGTATTCAAAGGTAGACGGGTTATGCATACCTTCATTCAAATATCTCACCCATGAACTCTTAATCAAAATCAAGAATAAAATTAAAAAAATCATTGAAGAGTAGAGTCCACTGATGAGGCTTGTTTAAAAAATTTAGTGGGGTCCCAAGTCTAAAGACTTGGGGCTAGTTGAGGCCTCAACATCAAGCCATGCTACTTGAAATCCATATCATGCCACATTAGGGATTTTAGGAGGATCAATGTTGTTTAGAAGAGTCATTTATGTAGGACACTTACTAGTGTCTTTCCTTGTTCAAGTTCTTCAATCCTAGAGGGGACAATGCACACTAATAAAAGGATAAGTCTAAAAATTCGACGATTTGGACTGTTTGGTGGGGTTTTGGTCAAATACAATGATTTTATTTTGACAAATATGAATTGTGTATTGTTCAAATTGTGTTTCTTAATACATAAATGGATTCACCACCCTCAAATACCCTCAGGGCATCCAAATTATGTAATTTTAAACATTGTTCTTTGAGATTTTAAGAATTCCTTCAAAATTATTGCTCAATTCCATCGAATTCACGCAAAAAAATTCCATCGAGAAGTTGAAGTCATGTTTAGGCTGTGCCTAATTAAATCCAAAAGAAACATTCTTGAAACAAAGAAATTTGATGTCAATTGACAACAAACATCCTCATTGCTCGGGCATGTACTGATGGTATTTTAATTGTATTTTTTAAGAGTGTCATAGCCACACAAAAAAAACTATCAATTAAAATTTTGCTATATAAAAAATTGAAAAAAACCCATCACATTAAATTCAAAAAAACAAAAACAAAAATCCCAAATTGTAAGGCGCCAAATTTCTTACTCTTCATCTCTGTGGATGTAGAGGACATGCAATTTTGTCAAAATTGCCTCCTTGGGCACACCTTCAAGCACTTGATCAGGGTCTCCACAAACCATGATCATCCAATTTAACTGCAGGAAATAACCTCGATCATGTTATTCAAGAAATTCTTGACAAGGGTGGGGGTAGCTGGGATAGAGATACAGTTGTCCGTGCCCTACATGTGCTTACACCAACCTAGAGTGTGGTGTTGAATATCTATATTCTGTAAGGATATTTATTTTCCCAAGTTCGACTTGATATGTTATATTTTTGCTTGTTAAATCATTTCACTTCCTGATATGTTTATTTGTTCAGGGCATTCCCGAGACAACAAAAATATCTCCTCTTGTAGCTTTCCCAACACCTTCTATTGGTCAAGCTGCAAAACCTACTGTACCAGCACCGGTAGTAGCAGCAGGAGCGATAGGGGAAACAACCACAGCCCAGGCCGGGCCTAATGTAGCTGCATTAAATCTTTTCCCTCGGGTAGATGTTCTATCTGTTGTTTCCATCTTTTGCTAATTATTGAAAATTTGAAATCTTGGACATTGGATTTTAAATGAAATTGATTTAAGAGGGTCTCCCCAACTCTGGAGCTGGAGCTGGTGCTTGGGTTCGGGTCAGGTTTGGTGCCAGGGCTCTTGAATTTATATGGAACAACCCATAGGCATTGCATTATTCCATTCTTTTACACTCACAGTTGTTCATATGTTAGAGTTTAAGGGAAAATTTATGCAATTGAGGCCGAGATCCTTTTTCTGAATAGTCTTGCTTAATGTTGTATAGTGTAGATTTGATTGGATATGCTCAATGCCTGAGTTTGAATGGAAATTTATGCAATTGAGGCTGTGAGGGGCCTTGTCGAATGTTTTATTGTGTTGATTTGAATGGATGCAACTGGCACAATATTGATTTACTACAGAATACACATTATATTATCTGCACAATGATATATTGTTTTCTCTGAATATAGTGGGCTTCTTGTAAGAGGTGGTATGCTTGACAGAGGGAAAATCTTGTGTCTGCTTTTAGTTTATACCGAAAACATCGGTCCAGCCCTACCTACCCTGCTCTCTAAGGAGGTTGGGGTTGGAGGGAATATGCGATTGATGGATCAAATATATAACACATATACGTGGGAAAGGGAGTCCAATAGAATACCTAAAATCGGACAATTCTTTTGAGTTTCAGTCTTGCAAGCATTTAAATTTTAAGCCAAACTCACATACCACTTGAATCGGTGAAAAATGAACCTTTGAACTCTTCTCTTCAAAGGCGTCATGAGTTAAGGGTGGCTCTCTTATCCACATAAAGTAGTAATAATACACACTTTATATTACTAACCTTTAAAGGAATACTTAAACTCTATTAGAGGATTATTAAGGACATAGTCGACCAAGTATCCCCGCTTCATCCAGGATAATATACCAGTAACTAAGGTATATTAATTAATGCTTACCTTGGCCCATCATTATTGAGTTATTAGCTATTGAGCACAATAAAATACTCTTAGAGTCACATATAATGAAAACTAAATGACAGAATTTATACAACTAAGAATCAACCTTAACAAGCCTACCAGTATGGTTATCTCTGTTAGGGTTGTTTATACTGAGCATGCCTTACAAAATAATCCTATTTACTGGATATTATAGTGTCGGACTAAGAAACCAAAGGGATGGAAAAGGAAACAAGTGAAGGGTGTTTGCAAATTCCCCCCCCCCATGATTTCTTGCGGTCGACTATTAAAATAATTAACATAGATGATGATGAACATGCTGCCAAAGTTGTCAGCAAAGTTCGTGCATATAAAAAAAGAGATGCAGCTCAGGGTGGATGCAATGATGGTCCTACAAAAAAAACAACTATCCAAGTTCCCTGGCCAGAGAAAAGTTGTAAGCATGAATTCTGATTTGATGTTGACATAAAAAATACAGAGCAACTTCTTGAAGGAGGTCGAGGTCAACAAATTCACGATAAAGGCCGTATTCTTGTAAATCAACTTTTTTCTTCTTGAAATTTTCCTTCAGAAACTTCAAAGACAGAATTAACTTCAAACCTGGTTTCCAACTTTTCCATAAAAAATTAGACCATTTCCTTTACTACAAGCACACGGTTACAATTTATCTTAACTCCCAAGTTAATAATTTCATTGAGAGTAGCAATGCTATTTCTCTACAGCCCAGTATGAGGGGATTTTGTCACATAATGTGACCATAACAAAGATATTGAAGTGCTCTACAACATCATTATTGATGAGAGATGATGAATTGTCACACAATATGGAGAGTGTTTGCCAGAGGAAACCCCATAGGTTCTCCAGCCTATTGGACGTAGATCGACCCAACAAAATACTACATTTTATAACATTTTTTTTTGTCAGTATTCTATGATTATGAGAATCAAGTTGCTTGTCTGCAAGTTCCCACTTTATTTGATGCATGGTATATGTTGTGTTACAGTGCCCCATCAAATTTTTTATTAAAGCTAAGTCATTTTGGCATAAAAATATAGCTCAACAAATATTTTATAATAGAAATCCCTTAAAAGATGGACCCAATGTTTTTGAATGCTTGAGTGCACTTCAACTCCATATCTATAGCCAACACAATCCCTGTAGCATATTGGACCAATAGCAGTAATGTGTTAGATATTTACTCACCGCCAATAGCAGCTTTTCCCCCTGATGCCAATTTATGTATGTGCTTTTGCAGAGATAATCATATGATTCAAAGTAGTCCTACAGTTTCAGATATTTACCACCAAAGCTAACATTTATTATTGGAAGTGATTATGTTTATAACACGCATTTCAACTTCAAAGACTTTAAATTCTAATATCCACAACTGGAGAATCACTACTGCAAATTAGGATTTTATCAATATCCTAAACAATGTATCCCTCTAGGTACATAAATCTTTAGAGATTTGAGCTCTGCAATCAATTTACATAAACGATAATGTTTGAGCACTTCCGTGGGAAGTCATCTAGTCACCTTATTTGAATTTCAAGTTATTTACTATTGTTTTCCATACTCGAGCATCGGACCTTAACTAGATTATAGTGGCCAAAAGTGATTTAGTTACTGTTTGTAATCTCTTGACAAGCACCTGAAAGTATATCTGATTGTCCACTAGCCATTTTCTCTGCTTCAAGTCTAAGTTCACCTAAACATAGTCAAAACATGGTTATTAAGTTTTAATGAATGATGTCAGAATTGCAGTTCCATGGGAGAATATTTTTCAGAGCAATCTCGGTTGACATTGTTAGGGTTTGGAAGCCTTAAAATAGGGTCATTCTCTTGCGTTGGACTGTGAGAGGGATCCCCAGAGTCCCTTGGGAAGCAGAGGGCTTGTTTGATGGAACACCTAAGTATAAATTAGATAAAGATGGCAAAATCTATGAGCATAATGTGGACAACCTTTCCTTCAATTTCCCCTAGAAGTTGAGAGTTGCTTCAGTGTTGGATTTGGTGAGAGTAACTGGTTTCCCTACAAGTCTCACACCGACTTTCTTCAGAGGAACAGGGGTCTCGGTTTCAAATTACTCAGAAGTAATAACATGGCTCCATTTTTATGGGACAGTGAAGAATACACTGGATTTCAAAGATGCCCCCCTCGGTTATGGATGTAGTTGTTGAGATGTTTAGTCTGCTGGAATGGGTTAGTCCAGTAAATGGATTAGACATGTATAATGTACATGTGTAATGGTCAAGCCTTTTGTCATTCTAGCAAACAAGTGTACCTTTATACAAAATGCATTATTGTATAGTGTAAAATATATTATGAATTAATAGAAATTTTGTTTTACAGTTCATGTTTGAACATATTTTTTTATTTTTCATCTAATGCAGTGGAATTTACATTTGAGTCTGAATCAGGTTGATACAAGCAGGGCAAGTTGGGCATTATAGCTCGGTCTACAGAATTGTGATTTTATGCTCTCCTCATTCAATTTATATCATTGTTCTATTAGTCATGAGGTCATTGTGGGATGTTTATGTCTTACTTTTCATTGTGGGATATTACCCTTTTTTAAGTTACTCGAGCATGTAATCATAGAACTCACAACTTTTACTGAGATCTCTTTGCTTGGAGATAATGGCCTGATATATTCATATTTGTTCCTGCATGAAAACATTACATCCAATGATAAGTTAAGTGGATTCTACTTCGTATTCAGCACAATGAACATAAATTTATAGGCATCTATGTGTTTTCCATACAGACATTAGAAATTTAGTTTTTCTACTTGAATTCATATGATGTTATGGTGCAGGCAACCAATAACCAACTAAGTAAACACATCAACCTAGCAACAACCAAGCGTCCTTTAAATCTACGATGAAGCATTCCTTTGGGGATTCGATCATCTTCCCCTATGAATATCATTGGAATATTTCTCATTTTATGGAAGAAGAACTCTTTGTTCGGTTGTAAGCATAATTGGCTTTCCATCCATTAGCTGACCTAAGAGAATTGTGGAAGGAAAATCTTGTAGTGGATATAAGATAGTGGATATATAAAAACCATGCACTATACAAATTAATCCCAGCCAGATAATTTCATTAAATTTGGCATATCTAATAAGAAAAATATTAGAGTAGTGGACTATGTGGGAAGCGAAGAAAAGGTGAAAAGGAACCTCTTAGATTTGAGGTTAATTGATATGTATTTGGTGTAACGACTCCTGGGTCAACTTTATTAGGTCAGGATTTATAAACTAAGATATGCATATGGAAGATTACATATCACAACAATTTCTCCCTGATAGCTAGTGCCAATAGGGTCGTTAGTGAGCATGGATAGTGGGCATCTCTACATGAATAGAAGATCTATTTGTCCTTTCGATGTTAACAAGTTTATAGTTAATTATACAATAAATGTTTTGATGTACATATGCATGTGGAATGGTTAGAGCCATGAGCAAATCCAGACAAGGTGATAGGCTCAATATTCTTAAGGAAGGTTGCCTCATTTTCATATTTTTTATGCTTCCATGCAACAACTTTTCTAAGCACCTTGTACTTCCTGATTTTAGTGTATGTATATCTAGTAATGGCTATAAACCATAGTAGCAAGATGATTTAGTATGGAAAAATTACCAAATGAAGAAATCCAGTATGTCTCTAATATGGAAGTGCACATATCATAGTTACAAAAATATGCATTTTGTTCCATATTTTAGAAGAATTTCAGCCTCAAGGATGTGTAATAAACAAGAAAAAGTAATTCAGTCCTTTGAAAATTTTGCAATGTAGTTTATTTTTATTGTTTTTAATTTTTTCGAGGTTTTTCGCTTTGTTTATTTTTGGCTTAGTGAGAAGTAAATTGACCATACCATATCTTTTTTATACTGCAAATTCATAAATTTTTGTTATTGTGTGCAGTGTTACAAAGAGGTAGAATTTGCTCTTGTTTCACATCCACAGTGTGCTAAAGCAGTTGTGGTTGGGGTGGAGAATGAGTTATATTGGATAATCCTTTCTTGAAAATAACTAACAACAAGTTTAGATTGGTTGGAATGCTTGTCCTTTATTCAATAGTGACTCATTCATATGTTTTTACTATTATGTGTTTTTCCCAGGTTAAAGGTCAGAGTATTTATGGTTTTGTGACCATGATTGAATTTGTTCAGTATAGTGAAGAGATTCGTACAAGCTTCAAACTCACTGTCCGAAATAAGGTAAGGTGTTTTTAATTTTTGGAAACTCTTCCCCATTATGAGTTGATTTCGTGAAACTATACTATCAAAACAAAACCAAGAACTATAGAATACTAAATATTCATCATTACATTCTTTGAGTCACCACTTTAAGTTGTATGTGTTCTTGTATCTATAACCATATTTGAATTCGTTTCTTCCAGTTTTCTTGGACTATGAATCCAAGATGAAGAATATATTTCACCGATTTAAAACCTACCCCAAGAAATTAAAAGGAAATCACCTGATCTCCTTGAATATGAGACTATGAATAAGGTGGCATCTGCAATGCGATCATTCTATGTGACTCTTGTGAAGGTATTGGTAGTGCCCAATCGACACCGTGATGAAGCAGGATAACTTAGTGGGGCAGCCAAGAGCGTGGTGGTTTCTCTTGCCAACAATTTTCATGAAAATATTGATGTGGATGAGAATTGTAGTTCATCTGAGTTTGAATCATCACTTTATTCAAAGTGCCGGTACTTGGGGAAAGTTGTGGATGACACGACAACAGTTATATATGACAACTGCAAGCGCATGTGCAATACAGTAGTAGTGAATTGTTTCTATGCTCATGGTACAATTAAAAGTCTTTTGACTACTTTTGAAGCAACAAGTCATTTACTATGGACAGTACCATTTATGTCACAGCGAGGAATGGAAACTGAAAATGACAAAGGGAATGAAAATGACTTTGGATTCTACAGTTGAGATAAGTAGGGCAAGTGCATTCTATCTGGATCCTACACCTAGCTTATCACAATCTTTTATTAAGACACTCAAATTAGTATGTATGCATATATGTATATGTGTATGTATGTATGTATGTATATCAAATTACCAAGAGTGTTCCTCTAATATTCCCTTTCCCATTATCAACTAATACTGAGAATGAGGAAAAAAAACTGTTTAAACTTTCACTATCCCTTGCTGCTATAATATATATGTGTGTGTGTGCATGTGTGTGTGCACGTGCATATCAAGTTAATAAGAGTGTTACCTAACATTTACTTTCCCGGTTGACTAATACTAAGGATGGATGGAAATGGGCTTATGGTCAAACATAATTGTTTAAACTTTAACTACTCTAAGTCTTAGGCTTAGTTCTGACCCTTTTTTGCTAGGGGGCAACAACCGATTCCAGGTTAGCTGCTGTTCAAATATTTGATCCTTATCTTATACACTATGATGACATACAAGTATGTTGAGCTGATAAAAATTACCTCTAAAAGATTGGAGAAAAAATCCCAAAACTGTTCCAACTTCCTGTTTAACAAGCTGATAAATAAATATCACCTTATAGGAAAAAAACTTAGAATTTATCAGGTTGCATACAAAAGATATGATTGCAGCTTGCTTACATGGAAATATATTTGGTGAAACAAACCTTGTTTCTTGTCAAAATTTTAGAAGAGTCCTATCAATTTAACCATTTCCCATCCTAGAGTTTAACATTGTGGTGATCAATTTGCAATTGCTATGCACTAACCCCAAGATCATAATTTTTTTTATCCAAACTTAGAAATATGACGACGAATGTTTTATAAGCCTGATAATTGTTGTCCTTTGGTCACGTGTTTCATTGCAGATGGTACTTTTTCCCTCTACTCATTACTTTGCAGACATGCTAAAATAAGCCTTATGCCCAACCAACAGGTAGCAGATAAGCAACTTTCTACCTACAAAGTGGAAAGGCCTCATGAGACACCTCTGATTTCTGCAATTAAGGCATTCTTTTAGAAATGCCATAGGTTCCACTTTGTACTTTTGGTTGTAGTTCTACTTGGAACTTGTATGGTCATTGGTGATGGAGTGCTTATACCGGCAATATCTAGTACAAATAATTTGGTCACTGTTGTTGTATCAAATCACTTATGCAATCTATTAGACATGTAATATTGTCCAATAGGGAGTTGTTAATCAGATGCCATTTTTTTACATTTTGTTAAAGCAAATCTCCTTTTGTTTGCATCTTTTTCATAGGCATATTTTGATCTCACGTGTACTAAGACAAAAAATAATTTCTTCATATGTTTTTAGTCAGTCTAATTGAGTTAAATGTTAAAAGGTTGCATGGTTGTTTCGTGTTTGAGTCCATTTTCAGTTGCATGATTTTTTTCGTAGGATGAAAGCAAGATTGCCAATCAACAACTTGAAGGTATTGATCTATGAATATGCCTCGGTGGAGTTTCGTCCCTATTGATAGGATTCCCTCAAGGATGATCGAAATGGACCCCTTCCATCAGAGGCCTGCATAGCATTTCAGCACATAGGGTTACACTCTATAGATTGGCATGATGGGATAGTCTATTTTGGAGAATTGGAACTATGGAATTACATTGTTTTCCTGATGAGAATACCTTGGCTTAGAAAAATTGAATTCAATCAAGCCAGTTGCTGCAATTTTATCACCAGCCTTAGAACCATAGTTTCTAATTAATTCTGCAATTGGTTTTGTGAGTTTTGTAGTTCTTTCTGCGGTATCAGGGGTTAAAGTTAAAATTCATAATCTACATGAGAGTAAGTAAAGAATTGCTTCCATCCAATCATACTTCAAGCATTTTGAGATTTTTTCTAATTATGTGTTGGGCATTAGCTTTGTATATGCACAGTTCTGTTGATTTGCCATTTTTCAAAGACTTCATTTCCATTAAACTTTCAAGTGATTCCTTATTGTTCTGTACTTTTTCTGGCATGTTAAAATAGAACCTGATAAATATCATTTTTTACTTGTTCCTGCATTATAAATACTTCATTTTACGTATCAGTAAAAATAGATCTCATCCCTTTAAATAGGGAACTTTGCCTAGCTTTTCCTGGAAAATAGCTCCCTAAAAGCCTGTCTTATAAACATAACTGGATATTATTATCCCTAGGGGTTTATTATAATCCATAGACCTCAAAAGATATAAGTTTAATTTTATCGGCTTGCCAAAAACGAATCTCTAACTTAAAGGAAATAAAATTTTACAAAATCCCCTATAACAAAGATGCATTCCTGCATCACCACCTTGTCATAAAGCTTTGAACTTCCTGGTTCAATAGTGTTCAGCATTAGTAGAAACACAAGTATCCGATATAATAAATATCAATTCAGTCACTATGGAAGTGTTCATATACTATCTTGAATAGCCAGTAGTTTGATTGTCAGTGTTGTTAAGAGCATACTCAACTTGAGGAAGCATTAGGTCCGATTGTCTTGGTTGGTCCTGGATGAGACATTTCCACAACTTTCATGGTGTCCAATTTAGTAGCTAGTCTATCCATCAGCTAAAGGATGATAGGAAGAATTTAATTGAAGTCATGTACCCAACATCTTCCTTACTGTTTGCCAAAAATTGGTCAAGAATTGGGAGTCCCTGTCGGAGATCATAGAGGCAATCCATATAACTGAATCATCTTTTTGAAGAAAAGTGTAGGAATGTGGGAGGCATCTTCATGTTGTTACAAGGTATACAATACACTATCTAAGAGAAATGATCAACAACAAGCACATGTATAGCCTTTTTTTCACTTCACTGTAACCCCTACACAAAGTTCAGGCTTATGTGTTGCCACGGTTTATTAGGAACTGGCAAAGATTGTTATTTGCTACTCGTTTTTGCTCATGCTTCAAAACTTGACAAATGTGACATTTGTCTACATACTGTAGCATCTCTTTAACCATTCTTGGTCATTAATAATGTTGTTCCAACTGTGTAAGGATTTTAAATTTTTAACTTGTCCACCACCAAGACCTTCTGCATGTGCTTCATTTATAAGTGTCTCCTCATGGTGGCTTTAAGAAAGCATAATTGCGTCCATGAAGTAAAATTGTGCTGTATAACTTATAGTCTAAGCAGGTACCCCATAGTTCTTTGCAACTCCCATTAGCTACTCCAAAGTCTGGATTATCCTCATAAGCATCCTACAGGATTTTAAATCCAACCACCTCATGGTAGTTATCAACAATGTCCTCCATCAGCTAAGTACATCTACTAGTACATTAGTTTTTTTTCCTTGTGCTTGATCATGAAAGTGAAGATTTAGAAAAAATTAGCCATTTGTGTGACAAGCATTGAACTTATCCTACGTTTGTAAATACTTGAAATCTTGATGGTCCATCAGCATAAAGTATGAACTCCTTAGGCATCAAGTGATGTCTCCCATGACAGAGTTCGTATGAGTGCATATGATTCTTGGTCATTAGTGCAAGACTGTTTCCTATCTTCATTAAACTTTTCATTGTGGTATGTTATGGGATGACCTTTCTAACTAGGTATAACTCCAAGAATCAGACTTAATGCATCCCATCCAACCTCAAAAAATCTGTTAAAATTTAGCTGGGTTGAACTTGGAGCCTCTGCTAGACATCTCTTGCAAGTTTGAAGACTAGCTTTTGCTACCTTGGTTGACAAAATTCTCATTTTCCTTCATCAAAGAAGTCATAGGTTTTTCACTTTCAATCTTCCTAAAATTTTGGATGGACTTCTGATAAAAGTTTAGAAGTCCATGAAAATATCATACCTCTCTTACTTCGTTTGGAGTTGGAATTCCATAATTGTGTTGGAAAAACATGCTTTTCTCTAAATTTATAAATATTATTGCTCACAATTTTGAAGCAAAGTTCATAAATGAATCAAATGTTCCTTCTGAGTCTTACTGTAAAAAAAAATATCAACCAAATAAACAATAATAAAATTTCCAACAAATGGATGCAATATCTCATTCTTGAGCTATATGAAGGTATTGTGTGTATTGACAAAGATCAAATGGCATCACTAACCATTCATATAGGATGTTCTTGGTACAAAAACCTATCTTCCATTCATTCTTTCTATTCAAATTTGGTGGTAACTACCTTTTAAATCAACCTTGGAGAAGAGCTGCGATCCTTGAAGTCCATTTATGCAACCATCCATGCAAGGTACAGGGAAGATATTTTTTTGAAAATGATTTTATTAAGTGCTCTTGAATTGAAACACACATGCCATTTCCTATCTTTCTTTGGAGCTGGGAGCATTGGTGTGGCACATGGTGTAACAATCTCTCCAATGGGAACTTTTTCCAAGCAGTCTTTCACTTGTCTTATTATTTATTCATCTTCCATAGGAGATGTGCAGTTGGCAACTTTGTTTGGTAGTGAAGTCTGGAATTAAATCAGTTTGATGAGAAATCCTTCTCTGGAGGATATTAAAGCATAAATTCTTTTGGGCAAAGGTCTTTGTACTCTCACAATATATCTTGAAATTCCCTTGATAGATCTTCCTTCTCTAAATTTGACTTGTCTTCATCACTATTACTTATAGTAGGGATGCCACTAACAATTCTATAAAAGAAATTCAACTAGTTTTTTTTTTTTGCAAAAAGAAAATAGCATTATTTAGATTCTCTAATGAGAATTGTGAAAGTGCATGCTAAAGGGTATGAAAAGAGGCTTGTTCCCCTTGCCATATTTCTGCAATGAATAGGTATTAATTTTTCTATCATGTATAATACTTTTGATCATAAGTCCATGGCCTTCCCATTAGATATGACAAACGATAATGGGGAGAATATCACTCCACATTTCAATTAGATACTACTCCAAATTGAAAATTTGAAAGTGATCAGGCACCAATGAGATACATACATCTTATCTGCATCGTACACCCAACCCATCTTATATGAATTTGGGTGTCCTTGCTTAGCCATATTCAGAGAAGCTAGAGCATGCTCCTTGGTTGTTAGAAACATTACGAAGCTACTGCAGGCTCTTGGAAATTGGAATACCTTGTGAATTCTTCTTTGCTGTTAGCTGTGCCATCTGCATCACAATTGTTAGTGCAACCAGTTGTTGGAGGGTCTTTCACTGTTCCAAGGGACCCAGAGGCTTTTTTCCGCACACTACAAGCTCAGGTTCTCTATGCTGTTCTACCTATCTAGAACAATCCAATGTTTTGTCGCTGCAGTCCATCTTTGATTACCTCCATGCTTTCCATTATTACCCATGTATACTCTACCATAGGTGATGCCAAAGGAAGTAGAAAATGTATTCCTGGAAGCACAAGTCAACATTTTAGAGGTCATCCACCTGATGATTCTACCATTTCTACGATGTTTGACATGGGATTTCCAACGTCTAGGGCAGAGGAAGCATTGAGGCGTGTTGAAACAAATAGTGTTGAACTGGCTATGGAGTGGATCTTTAGTCATCCCGAGGAGCCAACACAAGAAGATGATGAACTTGCCCAAGATCTTTCCCTATCATTGGGTAATTTAGAGGCTCCCAAAGACAATGCCAATGAAAAAGGAACAAAGGCTTCTTATGAAGAGAAGCCTCTAGAAAATCCCCTCATTGAGGATATCTTAACCACGTGTATGAATCTATTGCAAAGTACAAATGCCATTTCTTTTTCCATGACTGATTTGATTGTGATATTGTGCAGCCAAAACAAAGGCCAGTACTGTTTGAGAGTTATTTCAGGCTTTCTCATTCAACAACTAAAGCTTTGTAAGGTGGAGGGATCTGAAAAATACACTAGTCTATTATCAAGTATTTCTCATATTTTGGCATTAGTTTTGAGTGAAGATAGTAGTACAAGAGAAATAGGAGCAGAGAATGGACTTGTTGGTGTCACATTGGACTTATTGATGAATTTTATGCCAATTTACGTGACGAGGGAAAAAGTTTCATTTCATAAGTGGGTGACTGCCTTACTGCTTATACTTGACCATATGCTACAATGCAAGCTCCAACTTACTCCAGATGTTCAGAACACTGTAGCTATGGGAGGAACTTCAGTTGTGTCTGAGTCTGAAGATACAACCTTAGCTGGTGCAGGTTCTATGGATAACAGTAAAAAGTCTTCCTTGGATGACAACATCAAAGGCAATATTCCATTCATTAAGATTTTAGGAAAACATTTGGGATACATGACAATAGATGAACAACATAGAGTAATGAATATTTATTGCAACTATTTGCAGCTGCAACTTCCAGCAGGTACAATACAGGCAGTTCTTCAGTTGTGTGCTAGACTAACAAAGTTGCATTCCATGGCAATTCAGTTTCTAGAGAAAGGTGGATTGTCTTCCCTATTGAGTCTTCCTAGAAGTTGTTTTTTCCCATGTTTCGATAGTGTGGAAGCAGCTATTATACTCCATCTTCTTGAGGATCCTCAGATTCTTCAGATTGCCATGGAGGTAGAGATATGGAAGACTCTAATAGACATTTTAAATCATCATGGTGGTCGTGTTTCTCCTCGAACAATTTTGACGTCTATGGCTCAGTCATTTCTCGAGATCCAACAATTTTTATGCAGGCTGCTGCTATGGTTTGTCAATTACAGATAGTGGGAGGAAGGCCAAATATCATTTTGTCAAAGGAGAAAGAGGAGAAGGAGAAAGGTAAAGAGAAGGAGAAATTGAAGGATAAGGACAAAGAAAAAGATAAAGGCAAAGGTTTTGGACAGACTGAAGTAGGAGTTCCATCTGTTGATTTTGGTTGGGTGCCTTATGTAAGCAAGCCACATGATAAGCTGGGTAAATTTGCCAAGGGTCATTAGAAAATTCCTCATAGCTTTGCACAAGTTATAGATCAACTTTTAGAGGTTATATTGCTCTATCCGCCACCAACACAAGAGGGTGTGTGGAGGGTGAATGCATAGGTTCAACAACAACCATGGAGGTTGATGAATCTGCTCCAAAGGAAAAAAGAAAAGCAAAGCTTGATGAATCAACAAAATTAGAAAGTGACAAGGTTTTTGAAAGCTCTGCAGGGTTGGAAAAAGTTGGTTTTATTTTGAAGTTGATGAGTGACATTCTTCTCATGTATATACATGCAATTAGTGTAGTTCTGCGGCGGGATTCAGAAAGTAGTCAAGGTTGTGGGCCTTGCCAAGCTTGCTTTCTGTGTAAATTGTAGTTTTTAACATCCTAGTCTCGTTTATGAATTTTTGTCTCAACTTCACGAGTATGTCTAGTTATTTCTTAGTTGGATTAGATATACATGACGTATTTTAACTCTTTCTATAAGGGATAAACCTGTACATTAGGGTTAGAATTCTATCTATTCCTGGATGTAATCAGGAAAGTCTTGGAAAATACCCTATTGATATTGCAATATTGGTATTTTTGTGTATCCTCAAAGTTTTTGATGTTTGGATTTTCTATGAAGGAATTCTTTTTAAATATATGCCATTTTGGATTTGAGAGCATGACAAGGAACTTAGGCCCATTTTTCAATACTTAGCCAATTTTTCCAATGGCGAGCATTTTTCTGGCATATATGTCATGTCTACAATAAGAATCACTACACTATGTTATGAAATGCATATCACATGATTGAAATTTGTGTCTGCAAATTGTATGCAATTTTTTTCAACATTTTTGTTGTTTTAGTAAGTAATCGAAAAGTTTGGAATTATAGTTCTTATGCCTTGTGAGGATTGCAAAGAGCGGTTTGCTCTTGCATGATAATCTATAGATATTTGGGTACATGTGGATATCCTATTACAATCATCTCCTGAACATTCTTACTGTCTTTTCTTAGACTTAAAAACAATGCAATATGGGTGTTAATATTGTTCATCTTCTTATTGTCTTTTCTTATTGTGTTAATATTGTTAAAGGGTGCTAGTTCAATGGTAGAGCACCTGCCTTACAAGCAGGAGGATGGTGGTTCGATTCCTCCGTACCCTATTGATATTGCAATATTAGTATTTTTAATAAAATATATTTTATTATGATTTATTATGGCTATAGAGGGGGTTTCAAACCGTATTTTTATGTTTCTACAAGGGGGGTTTTAAGCCACCTTCATATGTCTCTACAAGGGGGGTTCCAAACCACCCCTATAGGAATCTACGAGGGGGATTACAAACCACCCCTATAGGCATCTATGAGGGGGGTTCCAAACTACCCTTATAGGCCTCTACGAGGGGGGTTCTAAACTTCCCCTATAGGCCTCTACAAGGGGGGTTCCAAACCGCCCCTATAAGACTATACGAGGGGGGTTCACAACCGCCCCTATAGGCCTCTATGAGGGGGGTTTGAAACTTCCCCTATAGTCCTCTACGAGGGGGGTTCCAAACCACCCCTGTAGGTTTGTATGAGGGGGCTTATGAGGGGGGTTCACAACTACCCTCGTAGGTCTCTATGAAGGGGGTTCAAAACCTCTCCTGTAGGTCTCAATGAAGGGGGTTTAAAACCGCCTCCGTAGACCTCTATGAGGGGGGTCACAAACCGCCCCCAAAAGTCACTTTTGGGGGCGATTCCAATCTCGTCAAAAACCGCCCTTAAAGGGCAAAATTTTAACATTGGTGCCTTTAGGGGCAGTTTTGCCAAAACCGCCCCCAAAACCAAAACCCCCTCGTAGGTCACTTTTGGGGGCG